>CM066032.1:297000096-298397893 GCA_033557465.1 Ichthyophis bannanicus
GGAGGCTGAGCGGATAGCCCTCTCCACTTTCCGCATGATGTAGAACAGGTGGTACTCGCCTCACGTCGACCATCTACCAGAAAGTCCTACAGCCTCAAGTGGCGACGCTTCACCTCCTGGTGCTCCGCTCAGGGAGTGTCCCCCTTCTCTTGCCCCATACCGACAATCTTGCAGTACCTAGCTTCCCTGTCCCAACAGGGGCTACAGACACAATCCATCCGGGTCCACCTGGCAGCCATCGCAGCATTCCACGAGCGCCCAGGGGACGGCTCAATTGCCCAGCTGCCTATCGTTGCCCGGTTTATGAAGGGCCTGTCTAACCTTCACCCCCCTGTCAGGAGGCCGGTACCGCACTGGGACCTCAACGCAGTCCTCAATCAACTCACGCTGCCTCCCTTCGAACCCATGCAATCAACCGACATTAAGTTCACTTCTTGGAAAACACTGTTCCTGGTAGCGATCACCTCAGCCCGGAGGATCAGCGAGCTACAAGCACTGGTGGCGCACCCACCTTACACACAGCTGTCCGAGCACCGGGCCTCCCTCCGGACACATCCGAAATTTGTTCCGAAGGTGGCCTCCGCCTTCCACATTAACCAAACCATCGAGCGCCCTACCTTTTATCCGGAGCCACACTCCTCCCCTGAGGAAGAACGTTTGCACAAGCTCGACAGCGTCCGTGCCCTGAGAATCTACCTCCGCCGGACAGCCACGCAAAGACAGAGCACGCAACTCTTTGTTTCCTACGACCACAACAAACCGGGACGCCCAGTCACCAAGCGCACCCTGTCCCTCTGGATTGCTGCATGTATTTCATTCTGCTTGAACAAAGCTGGCAACGGACCCTCGCCACCAGCAAACGCCCACCAGCTGAGGGCGCTCGCGAGCTCTATTGCCAATCTACGAGCGGTACCGATTACCGACATCTGCAAAGCGGCCACCTGGTCCTCTATCCAAACCTTTCAAAGACACTACTGTCTGGATGGACAAACTGCCTCCTTCGGGAGGGCGGTCCTGACGGCAGCCTGCGCCCCCACCGGGCCTTGACTCTGCTGTTGCGTATGCCCAGACCTCTCGGGCGCCAGTGTCGGAGTTCCTGCTCCTGTGAATTGCTTAGGATACTGTGGAATTGTACCTGTTAGTGGTTAACGGCACATGTAGTGTTCTGGTCATATATGTTACTGCCTGTTTGCACATGTTCATTGCCTGTTTGCACATATTCTCTACCTGTTTGCACATGATTGCTACTGTTGCACATGGTTACTGCGTGTTTGCACATGTTATTGTTTGGTACATGTATCCTCGCACCTGTTCGCTCAGGTTCCTGTTTGCATCTGTCACTGTTTACACACGACCCGGTCCTCCGACCGGCGGTAATAAACAATCTTGGAACCTACCACTCTCGGTGTGACTTTTTACCTCCCTGCCAGGGCCCTTCCACCTCAGCACTCACTGCTAGGGAGGCACCTGGTGTGGATGACTTCATCCTGCTTGTCCTAGGAGAAATCGGGGTTACTTACCTGTAACGGGAGTTCTCCGTGGACAGCAGGATAAGTCATCCACACTTCCCGCCCTACTCCCCTGTAAGGCCCCTCGCAGGTCACGGCCCTATCGCCCCTAGCCTCTGGCTCAGCTCGGGACACAGTGGCTGGCTAGGGGCGGGCCTGGGGGTAGGGCCAGGGGATTCAAGCCCAGAAGGGAAACTCCTTCTGGGCTAGAGAGAGACTACTTCCGTCTTCAGCACCGTCGGATGACGCCACCTGGTGTGAATGACTTATCCTGCTGTCCACGGAGAACTCCCGTTACAGGTAAGTAACCCCGATTTCTTCCAGCTCTAGATTGTTACTGTTTGACCTCACTATGTACTGATGGTTCTGCTTTGCACAATGAATAAGGAAAATTGATGCAATTATAAGAATTGATTCTGTGCAGAGTCGGCTGCTTGTTATTTGCTAGTGCTCAACCAGCTGAAGTGTTTGCTCTTTCTAGAGCTCTTATCTGCTCATTTGATCATCAAAACTGATTTTGTCTCAGGCTTCTTGCATGGGGAGCTCTACGTGCTGATACTTTACTACTATGCTGTTTTGTTCTGAAAACAGTGTAACAAAGATAGAACTGTTAAGCCATTAAGAAGTGGTAATTGACTTTCTAATTGGTTCAAATTTGGTGTTAAAAAGTTTTACCCTTATGTAAATGTTCCTTCTTTGCGAGCTTAGATGTCTATGCGAATTAGAATGGAATAGAGAAGTAGTCTAATGACTAGAGTACTAGCACTCCTTGTGACCTTGGACAAGTCATTTAATCCCTCATTGCCTTACAAAGAAAAATTCCAAGTTATTAATGTTCCTGTTTTATGTGCTGTACCAAGTTTTAGTTGCAATGTGAACTCCTGTGATTAGTGGGGAAAGTGGTATTAAAAAAATAACAAAAAGGAAAAAGGTTATATTACTGATAATGTTTAAAGTAATGTGAGTTGAGCCATCACCTAAGATAAGACAGCCTTCCTAATAATTGTTGACAAACAATTGAAATGAGTTTAATTTGTCATAAACTGCTAGTTATGTTTTGATGTTTGTTACCCCTCGAATAACCAGATTGACTATATCTTGTATATTGCTACAACTGGAGAGTACATCACAAATATAATTAGTGATATGAATATGTACAATTGTGTTCCTGACAGGAAAAAGAAATATGTCTATCAGGCCACATGCTAACATTTGATTTGGCAAGTAGACAGAATAAGTTTAGGAATGTGGATGAAAATAATAAGTATATTACAGGCTAGCTATGTAATAATGTGCTAGCTATAGATGTACTGTAATTAACAATAGATAATATAATTCTGTTCAACAATTTAAGACTGTTATTAGGGTGAATAATTGTGCTTGTTTGCAATTGTATGGAATCAAGAGAGATGCTGTAGTGGAGAATTGGATTTTTACAAATTATATATTGTATGCACTGAATCCTATGGGCGTAAGAGGAAAACGACTGAATGAAATGCTACTGGATATGGAGACTCCTGATAAAGATCAGCGGGATTACTCATGCATGCGCAGCAGTGAAGCCTGGGTAGACAGTCACTGAAAAAGCTCTATCTAAGATGTGCATAGCACAGCCCATGGTGCGAAAAGATGCTGCTGAAGAATCTGGAGTGATGACTGGTGTCATGATATGAGGGACTAATCTCTGAATTATTGCTAGATCTATGAGAAGCAGTTGGCCACTGCTAGAAGAGGTAGTGCTCACAAGAATAATTGGTAAAGTCTTGCTCTCTGTACACATTCTTTTTGAGGCTAAGCAAAGGCAAACAATGTCACATGATTTTGTATAACGATTTCTGCCAATGAACAAGATGGAGCTCACCTATGGACCAGATGTGCCTAGGACTCTGAAGGAACATCTGCAAAATGAAGCCTACTGTAGAAGATTTATTCTGGAATTGGACATGTTTCAGCTACCGCTCTTTTGTAATGATTCTTTATAGAATCACAGGGAGGACATGATCATGATATCCTATTCTATTTAAGAGGAAGTAGGTGAAAGGCCAAACTTCTAAACACATTCTGCATCAAGAAATTCATCCATCTTCAGTTGCATTTTGGGGATTCTGGTATCCCTTTACCTGTCCATTTCTACAGTCAATGCTGACACAACATAATTTTTGCAACTTTGCAATTATAAATAATTTTGTCATAATCAAGTAAATTCCATCTAATACACTGTAATCAGCTCTTACTCTGTAAAAAGAACTTTGGCGACACCTTGTGTTATTTCACGTTTATAATAAATGACTGTTACTTCCCCTTTTTTCTTTAATAAAAGAGCTTTTCAGAAGGAAGAATTTGAATCTGGCAGACGTGGAACTGTGCAACGTCCACAGACTGTCTATTGTTTTCCCTTTGAGCTCAAAGAAAGTAGCACTTTGTGTGTGTGATTGTGTTCTGTATTACTCTCTGCCTGTTTCTCACTGCTTGAGGGACCAGAGACCGAAAGAGCCGTGGTATTGTGGCCAGATCATGGGGTTTTCTTCCTCTGTCCATGTCAGCCCCCCTCCCTCCCTCCATGTCAGCCTCATTGCAGGTTCCCTGCCCCCCTCCTCCCCTCTCCCTATGTCTGCCTGCTACTGTCCTGTTCTTCTGCAGCCGCGGTTCCCTGTTGTAAAGTTTTTCTGTCTCTCGACGTGCTCTGTACAGCATTGTCCCGCCCACAAAGGAAGTTCCTTTGGGAGTGGGACAAAGCTGCACGGAAACCGTCGAAAGACAAAAAGGCTCCGCAACGGCTTCACAGGCACAGCTGCGGTTCTCTAAGAGGCAGGGAGCCGCGGCTGCAGAAGATTGGAGGCGGTCAGTTTGCCGTTGCCGAAAAGCGAACTCGACAGCAGCAGGAACTTGTGCCCTTTTTAATTTTTTTTTTTAACTTGGAGTGAGGCGACCCCCGCTAAATCCTGTGGCGACCCCGTGGGGATCACGACCCACAGGTTGAGAACCACTGCTCTAGATGCATATCATGTTTACAGCTGCTGTGTTGTCTGCCTTCAATAGATTGTAAGTTCTGATGAACAAGGACCATCTTTTACATGAGTCTGTGCAGAACTGCGTACACTTTGTAGTGCTATACAAAAGTTCAGTAGCAGTAGTAGTAGTAGCAAGACTGCGATTTGGACCGGGGGAAACAGGCCTATTAGACTGCTGCACCAATTCACATCCTTGCTCCCTGCTAGAGGCAGACAATACTGCTTTTCTCTTAGTGTTGCACCAGAGTATACTAAGAACATAAGATATGCCATACTAGGTCAGACCAAGGTCCATCAAGCCCTGTACCCTGTTTCCAACAGTGGCCAATCCAGGTCATAAGTCCCCAAAAGACACTGGTTCCTCAGTGCTTGTATTGAATCAAGCAGTGATATCCTGAGTCCCTTTTAATAATGATTTATGGACCTTTACTCCAGGAACTTGTCCAAACATTTTTTAAAACCAGCTACGCTAACAGCTTTTACTACATCCTCCGGAAACAAATTCCAGAGTTTGATTACACATTGAGTGAGAAAATATTTTCTCTTATTAGTCTTAAATAGGTTATCCAGTGGCTTCATTGCATGTCCCCTAGTCTTTTTATATTCTGATAACGTAAACAATCGATCTACGTTTACCCACTCCACTACATTCATTAATTTATAGACCTCTATCATATCTCCCCCTCAGCCGTCTCTTTTCCAGGTTGAAGAGCCCTAACCTTTTTAGCATCTCTTCAAAGGAGTACCTTCCATCCCCTTTACCATTTTGGTGGCTCTTCTCTGTACCTTTTCTAATAACGTTATATCCTTTTTAAGATACGGCGACCAGAATTTGACACAATATTCAAGGTACGGTCTGTGGTACTGCAGAGCCTATGCAAACAGAAAAAAAGGTTTTAAATCCAGAAAAAAGATTCCAACACCAGATGCGACATTACGAGGAGCCATATAGGGGGAGCAAGAGAGACCTTCCAAGGCCTAGAGAACCGCACCCCAGAGCTGGTGATGTAATGCCGCCCAACAGCCAATCCAGGAAAGGGGGAGTTCCTCTTAGGAAAGGCTGGGAAGTTGAAAAGGAGGAAGTAGGACAAGCAAGAGGAGCAGAAGCAGAGGTAGAGGCAGAGGTAGAAGCAGAAGAGGAAAAGGAGTCTTGGCAAAGAGACCAGAGAGGAAGGAGTTCCTGGCAAGAAGACACAGTGAGTCCGGTGCAGCAGAATACCAGGAGTTCTTGGCAAAGAGACACTGGAAAGAAAGGTACCAGGAGAGAGACAAAGGTCAGAGTTTTATATGAGGAACCGGTACCAGCAGATGCAGGACACTGTGGAAGTTACCAGAGAGGTGAGGAAGCCATTGCCATAAGAGGTAACACTCTTCATTCAAGGAGCAAAAGGTGTGGGTGTGAAAGAGTGGTAACTCCACCCGAAGGCCAGCTGAACAGTGGGAAGCCTACTACGCGAGTAAGGCTGAATTGCAGCAGGACTAGGCCTCAAGACTCAGCTAACTGGGATAGGCCCAGAGAACAAGGTAAACCACATTTTTATTCTAATAAGCGTTATAACTTGCTGACACAGGAAGCACAAGGAACAGAGGTGTGCACTCCTTACCAAGCTGTCTGTAAGACAAGACACAAGCCTTTATCAAAAGAAAGACGGTTTAATACAAGGCACCAAGACAAAGGAAGATACTTTCATAGCAAGCATTCACATGACCAAAGCCCAGACCTAGGCCCAGAACACTGGAGGCTAGTGCAAGCGGTATATGAGAAGCCTCAACGCATTCCATAAGAATATACTGATACAGAGTCACAGTTATCAGACCCACAGCCTATGCAGGTGGAATTCAATGAGGACCCTCCTGAGATAGCCATGGATTGCAGCTACTGTCAGGCAGGAAGCCTAGAGTCTCTGCCTGATGTGTAAAGCAGGGCTCAGTAGCAAAGCCTGTGTGTTTTATTTGTATAAGGTCCTGTGAAGTAACAGTAGACAAGCAATATCTGAATATGTTTTCTTTTCTACCTGAAGCAAGGTTTTCTTTATGTTGATGTAGACTCCACTATTTGAACCATTGTACATTAGGGGAAATAAAAAGCCTTTCTTTCCCTACACTCGGACTTTGTGTTCCCTTGAAGTTTTGGTACACGGTAGGTCCTGGGAACAGATACCCAGACCCCACATACAAGGACCAAACTCAAAATAAAAAAAATAACTCATGTCCACCCGACCTGCCTTAACCACCTTTGACCACTAGGGCGGCGGTGCGACAGGTCGCACCATAGAACAATACAGAGGCATTATAATATCCTTTGTTTTATTTTCCATTCCTTTCCTTATGATACCTAGCATTCTATTTGCTCTCTTAGACGCCGCTGCACACTGGGTGAAGGATTTTAACATGTTATTCACGATGACGCCTAAATATTTTTCCTGGGTGGTCGTTCCCAATTTGGAACCTTTCATCGTGTAACCATAGTTTGGATTGTTCTTTCCTAGGTGCATAACTTTGCACTTGTCCACATTAAATTTCATCTGTCATTTGGATGCCGTCTTCCAATTTATCAAGATCCTCTTGCAATTTTCCACAATCCTCTTGGGTTTTAACTACTTTAAATAGTTTTGTGTCATCTGCAAATTTGATAACCTCACTTGTTATTCCCTTTTCCAGGTCATTTATGTATATGTCAAAAAGCAGCGGACCCAACACAGATCCTTGCAGTACTCCACTATTCAACCTTTTCCATTGGTAAAATTGGCCATTTAGCCCTACCCTCTGCTTTCTATCTTTTAACCAGTTCCTGATCCACAAGAGTACACTGCCTCTTATCCCATGACTTGCCAAAAGTCTCTGATGAGGGACCTTATCAAAGGTTTTCTGAAAGTCCAGATACACTATATCAACCGACTCACCTTTGTCTATCTATCTGTTTATTCACACCTTGAAAAAAACATAACAGATTAGTAAGACAAGATCTTCCTTGTCTAAAGCCATGTTGGCTGTCTCCCATTAGGCCATGACTATCAACATGCTGAGTATTTTTATTCTTTATGATGGTTTCTACCATTTTTCCCGGTACTGACGTGAGGCTCACCGGTCTGTAGTTTCCCGGATCACCCCGGAACCCTTTTTAAAAATTAGCGTTACATTGGCGATCCTCCAATCTTCAGGTATTACAGATGATTTTAATGATAGGTCACAGATTATTAATAGCAGGTCTGCAAACTCATATTTCAGTTCTTTCAACACCCTTGGATGTATACCATCCGGTCCAAGTGATTTGCTACTCTCCAGTTTATCAAATAGTTGTAATACATCTTCCAGGTGTATCGATATTTCTTTGAATTCTTTCGCAGTATCACCTTTAAATACCACTTCAGTCATGGCTAACGTCCCTACATCTTCCTCAGTAAAGACCGAAGCAAATAATTAATTCAGTCTCTCACCTATGGCCTTGACCCCTCTTAGTGCCCCTTTTACCCTTCTATCATCTACTGGTCCGACTGATTCTCTCATAGGTTTTTGCTACGAATGTACTTTAAAAAGTCTTTATTACTCGTTTTTGCTTCCACAGCAAGCTTCTTCTCAAATTCTCTCTTTGCCTGCCTTATCAATGCCTTGCATTTAACTTGCCAGTGCTCGCACTGTTGCCAGTTTTCATCATTTGGCTCTTTTTTCCATTTCCTGAAAGACGCTTTTTTGGCAACAACAGTCTCTCTCACCTCACCTTTAAACCATGCTGGCAGTTTTTTGGACTTGCTTCCACTTTTCTTAAAGTGCAGAGTACAGCTGGTCTTGGCTTCCAAAATAGTATTTTTAAACACCCAAGCTTGATGTAAGTCTTTAACCTTTGCAACTGCTCCTTTTAGGGTTTTTGATTTTTTTTTTTAAACTATTTTCCTCATTTTATCATAGTCTCCCTTTCGAAAGTTAAAAGGTAGTACTGTGGATTTCCTTTCCATCCCTCCTCCATTAATTAAATCAAACGCGATCATGCTATGATCACTATTGCCAAGTGGCCCCAACACCCTTATCTCTTACACCAGATCTGGTATTCCACTAAGGACTAGGTCCAAAATGGCTTCCCCTCTGGTCGGTTCATGAACCAGCTGCTCCAAGAAGCAGTCATTTAGTTCATCTAGAAACTTTATCTCCCTAGCATGTCCTGCTGTGACACTGACCCAGTCAATACCGGAGTAATTTAAATCACCAATTATTATTACAGTGCTGTAACTTTTGTTAGCTTCCCTGATTTCTTTGAGCATTTCATCATGCATTTGTTCATTCTGGCCAGGAGGTCGATAGTACACCCCCCACTGCCATCGCCTTTCCCTTTTTATATGGAATTTCAATCCATAGAGATTCTACAGGAAATTTTGTTTCCTGCAAAACTTTAATCCTTTGTGACTCAATGCCCTCTCTAACAGAGTGCAACCCTCCACCAATTTGATCAGTTATATCATTGAGATATAGAGTAGTTACTCACCTGTAAAAGGTGTTCTCCAGGAGCAGCAGGAATCAGTCCTCACATATGGGTGTCATCGGCGCCGATGAAGCCCCAGCGGAGCATTTTCACAGCTTTCTATGAAAGCCTTTGAGAATGCAGGCACGCATGCGTGGTTCCCTTCCCGCCTAAAGGTGCCATCTTACCTCAGTCAAATGACATAGCTAAGAACAGCACACAAAAATGAAAAATAAACTATGTACAAGTGCAACTCCAAGGGGAGGAGGGAGGGTTGTGAGGACTGATTCCTGCTGCTCCTGGAGAACACCTGTTACAGGTGAGTAACTACTCTTTCTCCTGGACCAAGCAGGAAGTCAGTCCTCACATATGGGTGACTCCCAAGCTCTGGGCTACCGAGGAACCCAGGCTGAACAAGAGTACTCCCTCTAGTCTCAGCAGCAAAGAAAGGCATTTCAAGGACACAACCTCCGCTGGTAGCCCAAAAGAGGGCAGGAGGGCAGGAGTTGCCTAAACCTCAAAGAGATTCCGGAGTACTGCTTGGCCAAAAGCACTGTCCCTACGGGACTCCCTCTCCAGGCAGTAATGGGCCGCAAAAGTCTGGCTTGAAGACCAAGTTGCAGCGCTGCAGATGTCTACCAAGGGCACAGAGCGGAGATGAGCCACTGAGGCAGCTGTTGCCCTGACTCGGTGGTCCGTAACCCGACCCTGCAAAGGAAGGTCAGCCGCCTTATAAGCCCAGGTGATACAGCCAGCTACCCAGATGGACAAGGTACGCTTGGACACAGCCAACCCCAACTTATTGGGGTCAAAGGAGACGAAGAGCTGTGTAGCCCTTCTATGCCCCTGCGTACGGTCAAGGTAGAAGGATAAGGCCCTCCTACAATCCAGGGTATGCAGGACTGCTTCAGCCTGGCTTGCATGAGGCCTAGGGAAGAATGTTGGAAGAACCACCTCCTGGTTGAGGTGGAAAGAGGAGACAACCTTAGGGAGGAACTTGGGATGAGTCCTAAGGACTACCCTGTTCTTGTAAATCCTGGTGTAAGGCCTATCACAGACTAGGGCCTGAAGCTCACTTACACGCCTAGCCGAGGTAAGGGCTATCAGGAAGAGTGTCTTCCAGGAGAGGAAGCGTAGTGGACAAGTAGCCATCGGCTCAAAAGGTGGGCGAGTCAGTTGCTGCAAGACCACATTCAGCTCCCACTCAGGGGCATGAGGACGGATGGGAGGCTTGAGCAAAAGCAAGCCCCTAAGAAAGCGGGACACCAAGGGGTGACCAGATAGAGAATGTCCCTCCACCAGAGAGTGGTGAGCTGCTAGAGCTGAGAGGTGGACCGGAACAGAATTGGATTTAAGGCCTTGATTTGACAAGTGCAGTAAGTACTGAAGGACTACTGGCACAGTACAGGAGAAAGGATCAACTGTACGTAGCTGACACCACACAGAAAACCTTTTCCATTTGAGAGCAAAGGTTTTCCTAGTGGACTGTTTCCTAGAGGCTAGGACAACCTCCTCAACATCCTGAGGCAGGCCCCAGGGAGCCAAGACTACCCTTGCAGCCTCCAGGCCATCAAATTGAGAGCTTTGAGATTGGGGTGCAGAAGGGAACCCTGCTCCTGTGAGAGAAGGTTGGGTTGCAACCCCAGAGGTAGTGGAGGATCCACCGCCAGTTGAAGCAGAAGAGGAAACCAAGGCTGTCTCGGCCACCTGGGAGCCACCAGCAGGACCGAGGCCTTGTCCTGAAGAATCTTGAAGAGAGTTCGGGCCACCAAGGGCGTGGGAGGAAACGTACAGAGGAGGCCCTGAGGCCAGGATATCAGAAAAGCATCCGCTGCTATCCGCAGAGGATGCGGTTGCCTGGAGCAGAACTTTGGCAGCTGCTTGTTCATGGGGCTGGCAAAGAGATCTATCAAAGGGAGACCCCATTTCAGGAAGATCTTCTGAACTACTGAAGGATGCAGCTGACACTCGTGGGGCTGCAGTATTCTGCTTAATCTGTCTGCCAGATAGTTGTTCTGGCCTGGAAGGTACACAGCCTTGAGGAGCATGTTGTGCTTGACGGCAAAAGAACAAAGGTCCTGAGCCTCAAGACAAAGGATCCTGGAACCAGTTCCGCCCTGTTTGTTCACATAAAACATGGCAACTTGGTTGTCTGTCTGAATCAGGACAGACTGGTGAGCCAGGGTAGGAGTGAAAGCTTTGAGTGCTAACTGAATAGCTCTGAGTTCTAGGAGATTGATCTGCTGTGCAGCTTCCCAGGGAGACCACAGGCCCTGGGTGCACTTGCCCAGACAATGAGCTCCCCAGCCTTGCAGGGAGGCGTCTGTGGTCACCACTACTGTGTACCCTGGAATCTGAAAAGGCACCCCCTTCAGAAGATTGGGTGGGTGAAGCCACCAGGTGAGGGAGTGCAGAAATGGTCTGGACTCCTTTATCCTGTCTCTGAGGCGGCCTGTGACCACTGAGCCCGAAGGCACCACTGTGCAGGCCACATATAGAGCCTGGCATTGGGGGTCACATGTACTGTCGAAGCCATGTGGCCTAGAAGCCTCAGGCAGAGTCTGGCGGAGACCAGGGACCTGCTGAGAAACTGATTTGCCAAGGCCATCAACCTTTGGGCCCTATCTACTGGCAAGAAAGCCTTTGCCAGTAGAGAGTCCAGCCTTGCCCCTATGAACTCCAAGTTTTGGGAGGGGAGCAAAGTGGACTTTGCGAAGTTTATGACAAACCCCAGACTTCGTAGAAGAGCAACAGTCCTGAGGGTGGCTTGTTTGGCCTCCTGGCACGTCTGACCCCTGCTGAGCCAGTCGTCCAGATAGGGGAAGACAAAGATTCCCTGATTTCTCAGGTAGGCCGCCACCACTGCTAGGCACTTTGTAAAGACTCTGGGGGCGGAGGTGAGGCCGAAAGGCAGCACTCTGTACTGATAATGGTTTCCTCCCACAATGAACCTGAGGTACTTTCTGTGGTCTGGATGAATGAGGATGTGAGTGTACGCATCCTTTAGATCTAAGGAGCATAGCCAATCTCCCTGTTGGAGGTACGGCAGAAGTGTCTCAAGAGTAAGCATCTTGAACTTCTCCTTCACTAGGAACTTGTTGAGGTTCCTGAGGTCCAGAATGGGTCGAAGGCCACTGGTTCTTTTGGATACTAGGAAATACCTGGAGTAGAAACCGTGACCTTGCAAGTGGGGAGGCACAGGCTCCACCGCCCTGTCCACCAACAGACCATGAAGCTCTTGTAGAAGAAGGTCTGTGTGCAGGGGAGGCCTTGGAGGCTCCCCTGGAAAATATGGTGGAGGCAGTTGGTGAAAATGGAGGGCATAGCCCTTGTGGACTATCTCTAGCACCCAACTGTCCCCGATGACCAGGGGCCACTGGTGGGCAAAGAGGGCGAGGCGACCTCCTGTGCAGGGTTGGGAGAGCAGTGGAGGAGAGGCTACGCTCAAGGAGTCAAAAACTCCCACCCTGCTGAGTGGTAGCAGGGGCCTGAGGCTTGGGGGTCCTCTGCCTACGGGGCCCATTACCCTGGCCCTTGGCTTGCTGACCCTGGGGGGCAGCTTGGGCAGCCTGATATTGCGGGTACTGTTTGTAGGCAGTGCCCTTCCTCGGGTAAAAGGGCTTTTTACCCGAGCCCTTCTTTTTATGAGAAGGGGCAGAGGTCTTCGACAGCCTTGTCCGTGTGAGGTGTTCAGTTTCAAGCTGAGCGGCCTTCTCGGTCATGGGCTTGCCAAAAAGGTTTTCACCTCAGCAAGGGACATCGACCAACTTGTCCTGAACCCATGGCTCGAGGTCCGATGACTGCAGCCATGCCTGGCGTCGAGCCGCGATGCTGGCTGCCGCAACTCGGGCCGAAGCCATCGTAGGCGGCACGGGACATGAACTTCGAGCAGTCCTGAATCCCCGAGGACAAGGATTTAAATCTCTGCAAGGGTTCCCCGGAGAGACCAGCAGAGAACCCTGCCAATTCCTTGGCCAGATCCCGCAAGTACATGCCCATGTACAGCTGGTAGGACTGGACACGGCAAGCAAGCATTGAGCCCTGGAAGCACTTTCTACCGACGCCATCGAGGTTCCGGGCTTCCCTGCCAGGGGGCACCGCGGAGTGCATCTTCTGGCTCTTCAGACGATGCATGGCCGATTCCACAACCATAGAATGGTGTGGTAGCTGTGCCTTTTGAAAACCAGGGTTCTTCCGGAGTCGATAGATCGAATCGACTCGCTTGCTGAGAACTGGCGCCGAGGCCGGTGCCTTCCACATACGGAGAGGAGCTGTTCCAGCATCGGAGGAACCGGAACAGTAAAGGCCTCCTTCGGAGAAGAGTCATAATACTGTAGGGCCTCGAGCTCTTCAGCTCGAGGCTCCTCCTCGGGGTCCGCCGGAATAGCCAAGGCAGCGGCCATATCTCGGACGAACTCCGAGAAACGAGTATCCTCCGGGGGGGATCTACTCCGGGGTTCAAACTGCGGTGAGTCCGAAGGACGCACCGAGTCTTGAAGGTATCAGGAGACTCCTCGTCCTCCGTCTCCCAAGCTGACTCGTCCGAGGAGGAGTCAGGGTCCGACCCCACGGGGCCCTGGAGCACCTGCCCCAACGCCGGAGGCACCGGTGTTGACGCCCTCGGTCCCAAACGGGAGGTCGAGGGAGACCGCGACAGAGGTTGACTCCGAGCCAGGGAGAATTTTAACCGGGAGAACAGGACACACGTCCGGTGGGCTTCATGGAAAAAAAAGAGACCAAGGTAAGATGGCACCTTTAGGCGGGAAGGGAACTGCGCATGCGTGCCTGCATTCCCAAAGGCTTTCATAGAAAGCTGGGGAAATGCTCCGCTGGGGCTTCATCGGCGCCGATGACACCCATATGTGAGGACTGACTTCCTGCTTGGTCCTGGAGAAAGTTTGTACCCAGATATTGCAGTGTCCCACCAGTTGTCCTCTTTCCACCATGTCTCTCACATACCAATCATATCTAATGTCTCATTTAGTGCTATATTTTCTAACTCTCCCATCTTATTTTTTGGACTTCTAGTATTTGCATACAAGCATTTTAGAGACTGTATTTTATTCCTATTAATCTGGCTATGGGTAGGCAGGGGTAATTTGGAATCTTTAAGCTATGTTTGTTCTGTACTCAAGAGCATTTGGGCTACTTTTGTCTTTATTGGTACCTCTCTGCTGATATGCCCTAACTTCATTTTTTTGGTAGCATCCTTCAAGGATACATTGTTCCGAACCATGCGCTCTTGGACGACTGTCGGCTCATCCCTATTATCTAGTTTAAAAGCTGCTCTATCTCCCTTTTAAAGGTTAATGCCAGCAGCCTGGCTCCATCCCAGTTAAGGTGAAGCCACCCCAGTTCCTAACAAATCCAAAACCCTCATCCTTGCACCATCATTTTCATCCACGCATTGAGACTCCGGAGCTCTGCCTGCCTTTTGGGTCCAGCGCATGGAATGGGAAGCATTTCGGAGAACACTACCCTGGAAGTTCTGGATTTCAACTTCCTACCTAAGCGCCTAAATTTAGCCTCCAGAATCTCCCTACCACATTTTCCTATGTCATTGGTACCGACATGTACCAAGACAGGAGACTCCTCCCCACCACTATGTAAGACCTTGTCTAGGCGGCGCATGAGGTCCGCTAGCTTCGCACCAGGCAGGCGTGTTACCAGGCAATCCTCACGTCCATCAGCCACCCAGCTATCTACATGCCTAATAACTGAATCACCAACTATAACAGCCGTCCTAACCCTTCCCTCATGGGCACATATGAGGAGAAATTTACACGGTATGAGAGGGTTTTACATCACCTGGAGGACAGATTCTAGCTACAGGTTCACTTCCTACCACACCAGGGTGATGCTCTCCTGTCACGTTACCTCTCCCCTCCATGGCAACAGGGATGCTACCAGACTGGAGGTGGGACCTCAGGACTATATCCCTCTAGGTCTCATCTATGTACCTATCTGTCTTCCTTATGTCCTCCAAGTCTGCTACTCAAGCCTCCAGAGATCGGACTCGTTCCTTGAGAGCAAAGAACTCCTTGTGCCTAGTGCACACATAAGATCCCTCACCAACTGGGAGAAAATCATACATGTGATACTCAATGCAAAAGACTGGAAAGACAGCACAGTTACTTACCTGTAACAGGTGATCTCTGGGAACAGCAGGAATAAGTCTTCACATATGGGTACGTCGGTACCGACGTAGCCTGCGCGGGAACGCTCCCCAGCGTCCAATCAGAAAGCTTTTGGGAGCATCCCTCAGCACCTACGTGCTGCCTTCCCGCCTTTCCAACTGTCTCTCCTCAGTTGAGATTTATAGCTGAGACAAAAGAGAGAAAGAGGAAAGGAAGAGAGATAGAGAGAAACAACTCCTAGGGGAGGTGGGTGGGTTGTGAAGACTTATTCCTGCTGTTCCCAGAGATCAACTGTTACAGGTAAGTAACTGTGCAATCTCCAGGAACAAGCAGGAATGAGTCTTCACATATGGGGACTCCCAAGCTAAGATGCCTGGAGCCCTAGCATGTTGGTGATTGAAACATGCTCCACCTCATCTGCCCAGGCATCCCGAGGATGGAGGGAAGGAGTTGAAGAAGAGAGGAGCTGTAGGAGACAGCTGACCTAAAATAGGACTACAGACAAGGAGTCCCTGTATATATGATAAGTATCATGAAATGTATTGAAATGAACAATCACCATATGGACCTCACCTACTGGATGGCAGGAAGTAGAGAGGCTGATGGAATCTACTGGGGATCCGGTAGAGGAATCTTCAAGATGACCTCACAGAAGTGAGTTGAAGGTCAAAATCTGGAACTGACAGGTGACCCCAGGATTCAACTGGGAAGAACAAAAACGGTAAGTCTTTAGTAGAAAGCTTTATAACTCTTTTGGCTACAGAGTTAATTATAGTTAGGAGCAAAAGAGGAAGACTGACCGAGTTGGACAAAATTGGCTTAGTCCTTGAGGGAAGAAGGGGTATGGAGAAAAACCGCGTAATCCCAAGGAAGGACAGATGTCTGAGGAGTTGGAAACCTCAGAGCTACTGAAGATCCCCCATGTCTGTCCTAACTAACGAGAGGTAGGAAGATAAAGGAATAGGGAGCTTCAGGGATACCTGAACCTAAGGTTATGGTAAAAGCTGTCAGTACCACAGCAGTGGTTGTGTGCATAAAACCGAAACATACTGTGAAATAGTATGAACATGTGAAAACCCACTGTCTGGAACAGATAGGAAGGAAAAAATACCTTTATGAGCACAGACAGAGAGATAAGTATGTGAATACATATCTATCTAAAAGAAGTATCTCGACAGAGAAACACATATATATATGTGTGTATATCTATAGCTATCTATCTATCTATCTATATATATATATGTTTATGGCGAGATCCAGGGGGTATAATCTATGCACACATGGCTGACAGACATATGCGTCTAAAGAAAGCATATAGACATATGAACCTATATGAATATATATATATATAGGTCTAAAGAGAAATGTCTGCAATTAAGCAGAAAGATATGTCTACAGGAATCTTCACATGGAAGATGTGAAGAGGAATGATTCATCTCATAACAAGAAGGTGGAACCTACTTGAGAAGATATAGAGAATCTATTCCCTCTGGTAAAGATGGAGTAGAATGCTACCCAGTAAAATAACCAGGCTGGTTGCGAGAACACAGAGGATAATATTAGTCTGTAAACAGCAAGTCCTGAGTCCAGTAGAACTCTAAAATGGTGAAGGGACAAAATATGCATAGGAAGAGACACCAGGTAGACCCACTTGGGGGACAAGGGGTGGGGTATCATGTGTTATGTAGTTAAATATATGCTGTCCATGAAGGATTAGGATACCATGAGGACGAGCTGCAAGGAAAAAGAGCATATTTCCTGTAGGAATTTAGTAACTCTTTAGACTGTCACGTAGGAAAGGCTTATGTCCTTTATTAAAAGGAAATAGAAGGGTGTAAGAAACCTCACAGTCATGGGAGGTGACTGAGGAAGCCCTTTTCAACCATATAGGATAGTCATTAGAGAAAAAACCCTCATGCTCTCTAGCAAGGGCCCATAGTGGAAAGCTTCTCTGTAAGATTGCAGAGAGCATTAAGCAGGAGAGTTGGGAAAGAAAACTGGCTGTTGGAGACAACCAGCTGCCAGCTCAACTATGCTGTCAACTCCAAGGATTTGGAGATGGCAGAAAAGAAGTTATAAGGATTATCCAAGATAGATGAGCACTATCTTGGAAGCACTACTAAGGTTAGATAAAAGTAGTGGAAGACAATACTGGAACTTATAGAAAAGTACCAGTAGACCAATCACTGAAGCTCCTGCATGGGCAGCTGCTGAATGGCAGAGCAGAAAGATCTTTCTGTTTTTAACAGAGAGAACAGACAGAACAAGAGGAGAATATCCCGTCCTTGTCTGACAAGCTGCCCAGATGAGGAAAAAAGGGATTTTTACTCAAGAGAAAGAACTCTACACTGGAATGGAAAGGAAGACTGGAAAGGCTAAGAAAGCCTTCCATTGGTATGATACCACTCTTACAGGGGAACCCTGGAAAAGAAGGTAAAGAAAAAATAGGAGCTGAGGTGAGACTTGCCATACGGTAAGTCTGTAGAAGGAAAAAATTCATGGTGGTACAGGAAAGCTATCATGAGATAGTTGGCAAACCTCTCTTCAGTGTAGGATGAGGAGGAAAATCCTGTGACCCATAGACATGAATATCCTGACAGCTCAGCATACCTAAAAACAAGTGGATGTCCTGGAAACAGGAATCCAAGTGTAGAGGTTTAAATGAAAAAACAGTGAAAAAACGTCTAATGAGAAGAAGTGGACTGTATGTTATAACAGATTAATTGGAACCCTATTGAGGGTTAATTTTCCTGGCTTGAGTTTGGATTCTTCAGACCAGGGCGAGGTTTCCCCTGTTTGGGAACATCGGCATGATGGGCAGGAGAAGAATGAAACCTTCTTCTTTTAGGAAAAGGAGGTTTGGTAGGGCATTTCTTACCTGCTGGGGAAGGAGAAGGTTTAGGATGGCCCTCAGAAGCAGGGAAGTCAGTGGAGCAATGAGCAACCTGACGCAAAGACTCCTTGTTGAAGAGATTTTCTTCAGTACAAGGCGTGTTACCCAGTCTTTGTTGTGCCCATCTGCTCAAGTCTGAAGCTTGGAGCCAGGCTCTACGTCGTGCTCCTATGGCTATAGCAGAGGTTCTGCTAACAGACTCAAAGGAGTCTAGGGAAGCACGAGAAAGAAACCTAGAGATATTCTGGCTATGACTAAGAAGCAAGGAATAGTCTGCAGCCTTGGGCTCTGAAAGAAAAGGAGACAAAAGAGATAATTTCTCTGTGACCTCCTTAAGGGATAGACTCATATAAAATATATATGAGAGAATCCTTGTTGCCAGCATAGATGTTTGGAAGGTTTGACGTCCAAAGGCATCTAGTGTTCTAGATGCACGACCTGGCGGGAAAGAAGAATGCTTCTTCTTGCTTTTTACCTTCCTCATTGCTGATTCCACTACAATGGAATGATGGGGAAGTTAAGTCTTCTGAAACCCTGGAGAGGGGGGCACCTGATACAGAAGAGCAGTTGCTGTAGAAGGTGAAGAAGCCCTTAAAGGTTTTTCCCATATTTTCAGAAGAAGATCCTGTAAAGAATGATGTAAAGGAAGCATTATATTTTCCTTTTCCCCAGGAAAGCCTTGTGTAGGATCATAGCCAGGGATAGGAATAGCCAGGAATGTTGCCATGTCAAGGAGAAATTTCTGAAAAGAAGGATCTCCAATGGGAACAATCCCTGGACAGGCCAAACTCGAAGAACTAGGCTGGGCACCAGTACTTGTCCGGTGCAAAGCAGGATCTCTAATGAATGGATACTGGGACTGGCGGGTATGACCTGAAACCGTCAGTACTGTATCGTCCATGCTAGGTATCGACTCCAAACTAGGTATAGAAAGGAGAGATCCTGGTGAAAAAAGCTTGGATGGAGCTGGTCCCGATGTTACTGCAGGTACCAGCATCGACACCGATACCGGTAGTTGAGCCGGAATCGAAGGCGATACCGACATCGAAACAGTCATTGGAGGCTGCTCAAACGGTACCGAGGAAACTCGAAAGTCTCGGTGAATATCCTCGGTACCGCGCATCCGGAATCGGTGCGTGTCGGTTCCGAGACGCATCAGTACCCAGTCTTCCAGACTAGATATCGATTCTAGACTCAGCATCGAAGGAAGCGAATCTATCGTAGCATGTCTAGATGGTACCGACGTCAGGGGTCGTATCGACGGAGCTGCCGATACTGGAAAGTCAATCTGGGTATCGATCGGTCCCGAAGGCACCGAGTACACCAGATAACGATCCCTGGTGAGGAGTGGATCGCTCAACATCAGTGCCGATGCCGGGTTATCGGTACCGCTCGAAGCGGATGCCACCCCCGAGCATGGCTCAGGTATGTTCTGTGAGGGGTGAGCCCCAGGAACAACCTGAAACCCCTGAAAGGCTTTGGAGACCGAAGACTCCCGCCGGGGTTTTGAGGCCAATGAGGTCTTGAGGGCAAGGCCGGAGCCGTCATCATGCTTGGCATGAGACCTACCACCCAAGAATTGGCTAGTCTTAACAGACTGTTTGTGGGTTACCTGATCCTGTAGAGAAGAAAAGGTCGGTGCCCTTACACAGGAAGGGAAAACTGCATCGAAGAAAACTGGAAATGGAGAATTTATTCTCATAAAATTGTAGCCTGATGGCTCTGGAGGAAAGGGGTCAGGACTCAAACAGGTTAGACACCAGTAAAAGATTTAAAGAAAAGATTTTCTGCGGTGACAGGAAGACGTCCTGCCGGCTCCGTGGAAAAACGAAAACTGAGGAGACACAGTTGGAAAGGCGGGAAGGCAGCACGCAGGCGCTGAGGGATGCTCCCAAAAGCTTTCTGATTGGACGCTGGGGAGCGTTCCCGTGCAGGCTCCGTCGGTACCGACGTACCCATATGTGAAGACTCATTCCTGCTTGTTCATGGAGATCCCATATCGCTGCTGGACTGCTGTCTGCATTTTAGTTTAGGTTGTGTTTAGATATTTAAGTTCTTTACTTACTAAGGGTTGCTGGGGATACTTAGACTAATAAAATTATACCTAATATGTTTAATGTACTTTTTTCACCTGAAGTTTAATTAATCTCAGGTCCTTAATGTATGCCTGATGAGGATAAACAGCTGCACCTGAGAGTGAATATGGCATTTCCTTTCCTTTAAGAGGTTTAAGCACCTATGAAGCTACAATTATCCCAGGGGTGTGTGGGGGGGGGGGTGTTGGGGAGGGAGGGAGGGAGGGAGGGAAAGAAGACCTATGAAAAGCTGGCTGCTACACAGTACCCTGTTCTGTGCTTCCAAGGTAATCTGTGACCAATCTCCAGGGGGAGTCTCACAGCCCTTGCTTGGATAGAGGGAGTCTTGGGGTCTAAATTTAACCAGAAAGCTCTCTGCTGTGTTTTAAATTTAAACTGAAAGCTCTTATATACTAGGACCTGACTGATTTAACAAATACACTGGGTTCATAGATTAATCAGCTTTAACCTAAAGAATTCCTTTTTCCCCAAGATTTAGAAAGATTCCTAGAAGTAAATACTTACAATTGCAGATCTCTCTCCAGAAGTAGCTGCCCCCTTTTGTAGTCCTTCAAGATTCTTAAATCTCTGTAGGGGTTTTGCCCTCAAGGCCTGCCGAGAATCCCCTGGGCTCCTTCGACAGTTCCTTCAGGCACATGCCGATATAGAGCTGGTAGGACTAGATTTGGCATGTTAGCATCGAGCCCTGAAAGACTTTCTGGCTGAGGGTTTGGGCCTCCCAACGAAAGGGTTTTTTGGCTCTTGAGCCTATGCATGGCCCACTCCATGACTATGGAGTTGTGTGAAAGCTGTTTTTTTGGAACCCCGGGCTTTGGCATACCTGGTACATGGCGTCAAGGCACCTGCTAACAATTGGTACAGATGCTGGTGTTTCCTTGGTTCGCGGGTCCTCCTCAGCCTCGGTCTCTATAGCAAGAGACTTGGCTATATCCCTCACAAAATCGAGGAATGCCATGTCCTCGGGAGGGGAACTACATTGGGTCGCCAGAGGAGATGGATCAGAGGGCATGACACAATGGCACCTTGTGTCTGGGGACTCTTCATCCTCGATCTTCCATTCAGACTTAAAGTCTGAGCACGAGTCCACCGCTGCATGATCACCTCCATCGAGGACCGCTCTTTGTGGTGCATGCCCTCCAGAGGATTGTCAGTCCGAGCTGTGGGCACACACCAAGGAGGATCGGTGTCCCGAAGAATGGGACCAGGACCTCGACTGGAGCCAGGGACTCTCTCAAGGCCCGGTTCGACATTGGGGGAAGCTCTCGATGTTTAGTGTCCCATCACCGGGGCGGATGAACTGGACGAGCTGGACATAAATGCCAGCTACATGGCCACTATGGCAGATATACTACTGTCTAGGGCTGCCATTCTGGTCTCCATGCCAGTTGGCACTGCAGCCTTCGATGTGGGCACCAAGGACCTCTGGCCCAGCAACAGTACTGTCAAGGGAGAGTCCTCAATGAGGATGGCCTCAGAGATGTGAGCCCAGTCGGTAGGAGCAGACGACTCCTTGCGGGGCATCTTAGTGGGCCTCTCCTGCCCACGACTTCCTGGACACACGCCTGGGACTGCGGGACCTGGGATGGGATTTCACCTTCTTCCTGGATCCATCCTCTAAGGCAGTCTTTGAAGATTTTTTATTCTTATGTTCCTCCTCCGGGGACTTCTGCTTGGAGGAACCATGGCTGCAGGACTCCAAAGAGGCTCTGGCTTCTCGGGGCACCGAGGTATCGGAGAAGTCCTGGAGCTTGGTGTCACCGGAAACTCTGGGGCGGAGTTGGACTTCTGGAAGAACTTTTCCTGCTACTGATAGCGGCTCTTTAAGGCCTTTGGGGTAATGGTTCTGCAGAGCTCGTAATCGGAGTCGTTGTGCTCTGAACCAAGGCATAGAAGGCAGCAATCATGTGGGTCAGTGAGTGACATCATTTTGCCACACCGGTCACACTTTTTGAAGTCACTGGAGGTCATTGGTAAAAGAGGGTTCCCACCTCCTGGCAGGGGTCTGAGACCTTCGGCTGTAAAAGGGCGCAAACGCCAGTCGAGGGAACCTCGATGAAACACTACGAAAAAATAAACAAATGGACCCAAGAGCGATGCCAAGGCAAGCTGGCTCGGGGGCATTAAGGAAACGATATGCAAACCGGACAAAACTTGAGAACAAAATCAGACTTTTTCCGGGGGAAACTAGACAATCTCCGAAGGGCTCCGCAGATAAAAGGAGACTGAGGCAAGATGGTACCCTTGGGCGGGAAATGGACCACGTATAGGTGGTGCATCTCCCAAAGGCTTTCTTTGAAAGCTGGGGAGGTGCTTCCACGCAGTCTCCGTCAGCGCCGGCGTCACCCATATGTGAGGACCGATTTCCTGCGTGTTACCAAAGAACATCAAGAGATAATTCAGTCGATGTCATATTCAAATTAGATATAGAAGCCAAGTTAGGAGTTATGTTCAGTCTCATAATAGACAGCAAATTCATTAGAAGAATCAGATTTCCCAATACAGAAAATAAATAAAATAACCACTTTAAGCAACATAGCAGGTTGAGATATAGCAGTGTGAATCTTAGTGGAACAACTCTGCTTCACCAGAATGAAACGTTGTCTGCAAGTCTTAAATTTCTATATACACTCTGTTTTCCTACAAGAGCTTTAGATTTACACCAATATCTTTTTCTCTCAGGTTCCATTTCAAACAAATCACAAAAGCTTAACTTATTAATAACAGTTATTGTTTAAAGAGGCAATTGCGAATCCAAAAAACTAACAAAATCATCCACAGTAGAATTTCATCCTTAAAAGCATGAATTTTTGAAAGTTTCAATATTGAATTAGGTCCATTCAATAGGTGGTAAATTCAAAATGAATCACTATGCTGAGAAATAACTGAACTTAAAGGAACAAGATAGTCTGACCACGGAACATCTAACATAAAGACCTCACTATAACTAAATAATAGTGAATAAAAAGACTGGACGTGGTCCAGAGTAAAGCAAACAAAACTGTTAAGGAGTCTGTGACAGAAGGCACGTGAGACGTGAGAAGAGATCTAAAAGTCTAAATATGTATACATTATAGGAAAGAAGAAACAGAGGAAATATTATACAGAAATTTAAATACTTGAGAGGTATTAATCTACAAACGAATCTTTGCAAAAGAAAGGAAGCTAGGAAGAGGCAGTGACTTCATCAGGATGAATGGCTGCCTAAAGCCTTTGGCTCTGGGGATTCCCTGATTAAATTATGTTAGATTCACCTCTGAAAGTGATACTTTCCAGCCATCCGATATATATCCAGTGCTGTGTTTACATCACTACTTAGCCCAAATGGAAGGCAAGAAAAATAAATCACCCGATTTGCAAGAGTTTTAGAAAAATAGAAACATGATGGCAGAAAAAGACCACATGGCCTATCTAGTCTGCCCTTCCATATCAACTACAATAGTCCCCTTTTACCTTTAGAGATCCTCTGTGTTTGTCCCATGCTTTTTTGAATTCAGATACTGTCCTCATGTCCATCACCTCCACTGGGAGACTATTCCATGCATCTACCACTCTTTCCATAAAGAAATATTTCCTCATATTACTCTTGAGTCCATCTCCTTTCACTCTCATTCTATGTCACCTTATAGCAGAGTTCGCCTTCAATTGACAGAGACCCTCCTGTGCATTTATGCCATGGAGGTATTTAAATGTCTCTATCATATCACCCCTATCCTGCCTTTCCTCTAAAGTATACATATTAAGATCTTTAAGTCTGTTCTCATATGCTTCATAATGAAGACCACTAACTATTTCAGTAGCTACCCTCTGCACCGACTCCAATCTGCCTATATCCTTCTGAAGGTGCGGTTTCCAGGTTTTCAGGCCGGAAGGTCGGGGTTGAAATCCCACTAAAGGACAGCAACCTTGGACCAGAAGGACTGGGGTTTCTAGTCCCACAGGTGCTCCTTGTGGTCTTGGGCAAGCCACTTAACCCTCCATTGCCCATGTTGCCTGTAAAATAGTCATCGCCAAGTTATAATGCCCTGTTCAGTGTAAACCGCCTTGATATCATGAAAGATGGTATATAAGAAATGTTAAATAAATAAATAAATAAATAAATAAACTGCACACAATAATCCAAATGAGGCCGCACCAGAGACTTATACATAGGCATTATCACCTCCTTTTTTCTGCTGGCTATTCCTCTCCCTATACACCCAAGCATTCTTCTGGCTTTTGCAGTGGTCTTTTCTACTTCTTTAGCTACTTTAAGATCATCAGACATAATTACGTCCAGATCCCACTCTTCTTTTGTGGGCAAGAACCTCACCCCCTACACGGTACAGCTCCATTGGATTTTTGCAGCCTATATGCATAGCCCTGCATTTTTTAGCATTAAATTTCAGCTGCCATATTCTAGACCAGCGGTTCTCAACCTGTGGGTCGCCACAGGATTTAGCAGGAGTCGCCTCACTCTGCCGTTAAAAAAAATAAAAATAAAAAATTGCACAAGTTGCTGCCGCTGCCAAGTCCACTTCTCGGCAGCGGCAAACTCACCACCTCTAATCTTCTGCAGCTGTGGCTCCCTACCTCTTAGGGAACCGCGGCTGTGCCTTTGAAAATGTTGTGGAGCCTTCCCGTCTCTCGACGGGCTCCATGCAGCATTGTCCCGCCTCCAAAGGAAGTTGTTTACTACTTCCTTTGAAGGCGGGACAATGCCGCACGGAACCCATCAAGAGACGGGAAGGCTCTGCAACGGCATCACTGGCACAGCCGCGGTTCCCTAAGAAACAGGGGACTGCAGCTGCAGAAGAACAGAGCAGTAGCAGGCAGACATAGGGAGAGGGGAGGAGGGGGCAGGGAACCTGCAACGAGGCTGACATGGGGGAGTGACGGGGGCTGACATGGAGGGATGGAGGGAGGGAGGGAGGAGGGCTGACATGGGGGGAGGGGAGGAAAGGGGAGAGAGGGGAGGAAAGGGGAGAGACGGGGGACATACTGGACAGACAGGGGATAAATGCTGGACAGAGGGGAGAGACAGTGCGGGTTAGGATTATAATGGGCTGATGGGGGGGCTAGCACTGGTAATGGGTAGATCGGGGGGGGCTAGGACTGGTAATGGGTTGATTAGGGAAGGCTAGGACTGGGAATGGACTCATCAATGGGGGGGTTGGGACTGATAATGGGCTGATAGGGGGGTAGGACTGGTAATGGGCTGATTAGGGGAACCTAGCACTAGTAATTGGGTTGAGGGGGGGACTAGCACTGGAAGTGAGCTGATTGGGGAGGCTTCAACTGGAAATGGGCTGATGGTGGGGCGGGGAGGATAGAGCTGCTGGCCTTGGAAGAAAACTGGAGGCTAGGGCTACAAATGGGCTGATGCGAGGGGATGGGAGAATGAGACTGGAAGGGAGTGGATGCTGAGAGGGGCTGCCATGGTATCTGGATTAGAAGTGGACTGGAAATAGGCTGATGGAAAGAAGTGAAGAAAACAAAAAAAGATAAGAAATGGCAGATGGACCATAGACCACAGAAAGAGAGCTAAGAGAAGACAGGAAAGCAGAAGCCTCAGATCGGGACCAGCATGATCAGAGAATAAATTGGTCAGATAACAAAGGTAGAAAAAATAATTTTATTTCATATTAGTGATTTGACTACAAAATCATCATAATTTTGAAATCAAATATTGTTACTTGTTATTATGATTAATTATTGTGGTTTAAATAAGTAAATTTTATAAATAAAAACATATTGCAAAGGCCTATAATATATTAATAATTCAACAAATTATTACAGCGACAATGCGTTAACAGTAAAGGAAGAGAGACGCATTTGATTTTATCATTGGGGGTCATCACAAGTTGACCAATGATAAAAGGGGTCGCGGTACAAAAAAGGTTGAGAACCACTGTCCCAGACCATTCTTCAAATTTAGCTAGATCCCCCCCCCATGTTGTCGACTCCTTCCTGTGTGTCTACTCTATCGCAGCTTTTGGTATCGTCTGCAAACAAGCAAACCTTACCCAACAGTCCTACCGCAATATCACTAACAAAGATGTCAAACAGAATTGGATCAAGGACTGATCCCTGCGACACACCAACGGTAACCTTCTTCTCCTCAGAGTGAGTTCCATTTACCTGTACCTTTTGTCGCCTCCCACTCAACCAATCTCTAACCCAATTAGTAACTTTAGGGTCCATCACTAGGGTGCTCAGTTTGTTTATAAGTCACCTGTGAGGAAAAGTCTCAAAGGCTTTATTAAAATCTAAATACACCATATCTAGGCTCTGCCTCGGTCCATCTCCCTAGTCACTCAGTCAAAGAAATCTATCGGATTTGTCTGACAAGACCTGCCTCTGGTGAATCTGCGCTGCTTCGGATCTTACAATCCAGCAATCCACTGGACTCCAGAAACCTCACTATTCTCTCCTTTAGTAGCCTTTCCAATAATTTACTAACCACAGAGGTTAGACTAACTGGCCTATAGTTCTCAATGTCATCCTTATATTCACTTTTGTGAAAAGGGACAACATGTGCCTCTCTCCAGTCTTCTGTCACCACTCCCGACTCCAAAGAGGCATTGAAAAGATCAGACAGTGGAGCCACTAGAATGTCCTCAAATTCCTTCAGTATTCTTGGATGTATCCCATCTGGACCCATGGCTTTGTCTACTTTTAGTTTAGCTAGTTCCTCTTGAGCACAGGCTTCTGAAAATCGTTCAAGATTCCCATCACTTCTATACCTATTTGTAGGTGTTTTCTGATGTCCTGCTCCAGGCTCTTCATCTGTGAGCACAGAACAGAAATATTTGTTAAGCAATTCTGCTTTATCCTCATCAGTTTCTGCATATTCCTCCCCTGCACCCTTGAGTCTGACAATACCACTTTTGTCCTTCCTCCTCTCATTAACTTATTTGAAAAAGCGTAGTTACTCACCTGTAACAGGTGTTCTCCAGGAGTAGCAGGAATCAGTCCTCACATATGGGTGATGTCGGCGCCGACGGAGCCCCCGTGTGGAGCATTTCCCCAGCTTTCATAGAAAGCCTTTGGGAATGCAACGCACATGTGTGGTCCCCTTCCCGCCCAAGGGTGCCATCTTGCTCAGTCTGATGACATAGCTAAGACAGCAAAAAACAAAAATGAAATATATAGATATGACCGCAACTCCAAGGGGAGGAGGGAGGGTTGTGAGGACTGATTCCTGCTACTCCTGGAGAACACCTGTTACAGGTGAGTAACTACGCTTTCTCTCCAGGACCAAGCAGGAAGTCAGTCCTCGCATATGGGACTCACCAGCTTAAGGCTACCGGGGACCCAAAGCTGAAAAATGAGCTCCCTCTAGAGCCCCAGCATGTGCGAAAAGAATCTTCTCTGATATCGCCCCGGTACGGTAGCCCAACACCAGGGCCGGAGTTGCCTATACCTCAAAGAGATTACGGAGTACCGCCTGCCCGAAAGCACTGTCCCTGCGGGACTCCCTCTCGAGGCAGTAGTGGGCCGCAAAAGTCTGGCTTGAAGACCAAGTAGCAGCCTGGCAGATGTCTGCCAACGGAACAGAGCAGAGATGAGCCACTGACGCAGCCTTCGCCCTGACACGGTGGGCCGTAACTCGACCCTGCAACGAGAGGCCGGCTGCCCTGTACGTCCAGGCGATACAATCTACCACCCAGATGGACAAGGTACGCTCGGAGACAGGCAACTCCAGCTTATTAGGGCCAAAAGAGACGAAGAGCTGTACAGCCCTTCGGTGTCCCTGAGTACGATCAAGGTAGAAGGACAACACCCTTCTACAGTCCAGGGTATGCAAGACCATTTCAGCCCGGCTGGCATGTGGCCTGGGAAAGAAAGTCAGAAGAACCACCTCCTGATTGAGGTGGAAGGAGGAGACAACCTTTGGAAGGAACTTAGGGTGAGTCCGCAAGACTACTCTGTTCCTATAGAACCTAGTGTATGGTGCGCATCTGACACCAGGGCTTGAAGTTCGCTCACTCGCCTTGCTGAGGTAAGAACCACCAAAAACAACGCTTTCCAAGAGAGAAAACGCAAAGGGCAAGTAGCCATAGGCTCAAATGGTGGGCAAGTAAGCTGTTGCAAGACCACATTCAAATCCCACTCGGGGGCAGGTGGACGAACCAGAGGCTTAAGCAAAAGCAGACCTCTGAGGAAGCGAGTCACCAAAGGGTGGCTGGAAAGAGACTGGCCCTCCACCGGTGGATGGTGCGCTGAGAGAGCACTGAGATGGACCCTAACAGAGTTGGATTTAAGGCCTAGGTTTGAAAGGTGAAGCAAATATTGCAGCACCACTTGTACCAGGCATGAGAAAGGATCCTCCTTGTGTTGAGCACACCAGGTGGAGAACCTACGCCACTTGAAGGCATAAGATTTCCGGGTGGACTGTCTCCTGGAAGCCAAAACCACGTCCCTTAACTTCCCTAGGCAGCAGTAAGGGTGCTAGAACTACCCTTTCAGCAGCCAGGCCATCAGATTGAGGGACTGGAGGTTGGGGTGTAAAAGAGATCCCTGCTCCTGAGACAGGAGATCTGGTTGCATCCCCAGAGGAAGAGGAGTGTCCACCGCTAGTTGCAAAAGAAGTGGGAACCACGGTTGCCTTGGCCAACTGGGAGCTACCAGGATCACTGAGGCCTTGTCCCGGATCACTTTGAACAGTGTCTTGGGCACTAGAGGCATGGGAGGAAACGCATATAGGAGGCCGGTAGACCACGGAATGAGAAACGCATCCGCTGCTACTCTGAGAGGATGCGGTTGTCTGGAGCAGAACCTGGGCAGTTGATGGTTCAGTGGACTGGCAAAAAGATCTATGTTTGGAAAATCCCATCTGAGGAAGATTTGTTGAACCACCAGAGGATTCAACTGCCATTCGTGGGGCTGCAAGATCCTGCTCAATCTGTCTTCAAGATAATTCTCCAGTCCAGGGAGATAGACCGCTTTGAGAAGTATGAAATGATTGACTGCCCAGGTGCACAGGTCCTGTGCTTCCTGACAGAGAGGGCGGGAGCCTGTGCCCCCTGTTTGTTCACATAGAACATAGCAACTTGATTGTCCGTCTGAACTAAGACAGACTGGTGAGAGAGGACATGAGAGAAAGTCCGTAGGGCCAAGCGGATAGCTCTGAGCTCCAATAGATTGATCTGCTGTGCAGCCTCCCCTGGAGACCACAGGCCCTAAGTGCATGCTCCCTGGCAATGTGCACCCCAACCGTGAAGAGAAGCATCGGTTGTGAGCACCTGGGAGTGTGGAGGTGCCTGAAAAGGTACTCCTTGCACCAGATTTGGGAGAGGAAGCCACCACTGCAGAGAAGATGCTAGCAGCTGGGACACCCTCACCTTGTCCGCCAGGTTTTCTGTGGCCTGCAGCCACTGAGTCCGGAGGCCCCACTGAGCTGGACTCATGTGCAGATGGGCATTTGGAGTGAGACGGACCGTGGATGCCATGTGGCCCAAGAGCCTCAGGAATTGTCTGGCGGAGACCATAGAATTGCTGCGGAATTGTCTGGCCATATCCAGCAGTCTGTGGGCCCTGTCCACAGGCAAAAACCCTTTGCCTGAAGGGTGTCCACTAGTCTTGCTCCTATGAACTCCAGGCTCTGTGAGGGGCGCAAAGTGGACTTTGCGAAATTTATGACAAACCCCAGATGCTGGAGAAGAGAGATAGTGCGGAGGGTGGCTTGATTAGTCTCCTGTGGAGACTGACCCCTGATGAGCCAGTCGTCCAGGTATGGAAAGACAAAGATCCCTTGAACTCTGAGGTAGGCCGCCACCACCGCCAGGCACTTGGTGAAAACCCTGGGGGCGGAGGTTAGGCCAAAAGGGAGTACCCTGTACTGAAAATGGTTTCCTCCCACCACAAATCTGAGATATTGTCTGTGGTCTGGATGAATAAGGATGTGAGTATAAGCATCCTTTAGGTCTAAGGAGCATAGCCAATCTTCCTGCTGGAGGTAGGGCAGCAATATTCCAAGGGTAAGCATCTTGAACTTTTCCCTCTCCAGGAATTTGTTTAGATTTCACAAGTCTAGGATGGGCCTGAGGCCTCCTGTCCTTTTTGGTACCAGGAAGTACCTAGAATAGAAGCCTTGACCTCTCAGATGTTGGGGCACCGGTTCAACCGCCTGCTCCTTTAGAAGACTTGCTAACTCCTGCAGGAGTAGGTTCCTGTGCAGAGGGAGTCTTGGAGGCTCCCCTGGAAAGTAGGAGGGGGGTACCTGGTGGAAATGGAGCAGATAGCCCCTTTGGACTATGCTTAGCACCCAGGTATCCCTTGTTACAGCCGACCACCTGTGGGCGTACAGGGTCAACCAGCCTCCTGTGCTGAGAGGGGCCAGCTGAGGAGGAGAGGCTATGCCACCGGAGTCAAAACCCCACTCCCTGCTGTGCAGGAGCCAGAGCTGGAGGCTTGGGGGTTTTCTGCCCCTTGGCCTGCTGACCCTGTTGGGGAGCTATGGAGGCCTGGTACTGAGGGTAAGATTTGTAGGCAGATGGCTTTCTCGGGTAGAAGGACTTTTTCCCCGAGCCCTTCTTCTTTTGAGAAGGGGCAGAGGTCTTCCTGGACAACCTTGTCCTGGTGAGAGTCTCTGACTCGAGTTCTGCAGCTTTTTCAGCCATGGGCTTGCCAAAGAGGTTTTCACCTTGGCAGGGGACATCAACCAACTTGTCCTGCACCCATGGCTCGAGGTCCGATGACTGTAGCCAGGCCTGACGGCATGCACCGATGCCGGCCGCAGCTATTCGAGCCGAAGCCTCGAAGCCATCATAAGCTGCTCGAGATATAAACTTCGAGCATTCTCAGATCCCAGTTGACAAGGCTGTGAACCTCTGCAAAGGTTCCTCGGAGAGACCAGCAGAGAACCCGGCAATCTCCTTTGCCAGGTCTCGAAGGTACATGCCCATGTACAGCTGGTAGGTCTGGACACGGCAAGCAAGCATAGAGCCCTGGAAGCACTTTCTACCGAGGGCATCCAGGTTCCGGGCATCCAGGTTCCGGGCCTCCCGGCCGGGAGGCACCAAAGAGTGCATCTTCTGACTCTTCAGACGATGCATGGCCGATTCCACAACCATGGAATGGTGCAGTAGTTGTGCCTTCTGGAACCTGGGGCTCTTGCGGACTCGATAGATGGAATAGACCCGCTTGCTCAAAACCGGCGTCAAGGCCAGCGCCTCCCACATGTGGAAGAGCAACTGTTCCAGCATCAGAGGAACCGGTACACTAAAGGCCTCCTTGGGAGGAGAGTCATACTGCAGGGCCTCGAGCTCCTCCTCGGGGTCCGTGGGGAAGGCCAAGGCCTTGGCCATGTCCCGCACAAAGTCCGAGAACCGGGTGTCCTCCGGGGGGGGGGGGGGACCGTCTTCGAGGTTCAGACTCTGGTGAGTCCGAAGGGACACACCGGGTCCGAAAAGTGTCCAGGGACTCCTCGTCCTCCGTTTCCCAGCCCGAACCCTCGGAGGAGGAATCGAGCGGCTCCGGTCGGGCAAGCACCGATGCCATCCGCCTGGACGCCGAGGATACCGGCATCGACGACCTCGGTCCCAAATGGGAGGCCGAGGAAGACCTTGGCCAAGGATTGACTCGAGAGCACATGGACTCGAGGATCGGCTCGGCCTCCAGGGTCGACTTGGACGTCGATGTCCCGGTGGTCGGGGCAGATGCACCAGTGAGACCGGCGATCAGTGCCCGCTGCTGATCCATGAAGGCAGCCAAGCTGCTCTCCAAGGCCGTCAACCTGAGTCCGAGCTCAGGAGACTCGGCAGCCCCCGACTCAGGCCCCAACATCGGCTCCCCCGGAGGAGAGTCCACGAGGACTACAGTACTCACGTGACTCGGGGACTCTGTTTCTACACGAGGTTGTTTAGCAGGCCTCTCCGACTCCGAAGACCTGGGACGACGTTCAGGGCTATGCGACTTGGCCCTCGAGGAACCAAGTGCGTCCACCGACGACGCCCTCGCGGGTTTCTTCTTCCTGCGGTGCTCCCTCGAGGGAGACCCCCTCTCAGAGGAACCCTGGCGATGCTCGGGACCGGAGTCCCGAGATGTCGAGGCCTCTGACAAAGTCCGGGCCCGGCCGAACGGGGAGTCAGAGAAGATTCTTTCCTTCTGATGCTGACGGCTCCTCAACGTCTTCGAGGACATTTTCCCACATGGACCACAGATCAGCGGGTCGTGATCGGGTCCGAGGCAGCTGTCACGTGTGTCGGTGAGAGACATCAGTTTCTTACACTGATCACACTTTTTAAACCCGCTGCAGCTATCCGGGGAAAAAGGGCCCCTGCAAGGTCAAAAGACAGGGCTGTCAGCGAAAAATAGAAAAATGGCGTGAACGCTAGTCACAAAGGACAAAAACCGAAAAATAAAGTCCGGGCTCGATACCAGTGTACCGGGCCCAGGCGGGAAAGGGAAACCAGCGTCGAACCAAAGAAAAACACGGATCCACGCAGAAAATCAACTTTTTTCTCGGGTGAAAACGAAACACGTCCATCAGGCTCCGCAGAAAAAAAGACAACTGAGCAAGATGGCACCCTTGGGCGGGAAGGGGACCTCGCATACGCGCTGCATTCCCAAAGGCTTTTTATGAAAGCTGGGGAAATGCTCTACACGGGGGCTCCATCGGCACCGACGTCACCCATATGTGAGGACTGACTTCCTGCTTGGTCCTGGAGAAATGTCTTATCCCTATTTTATTGCATTGGCTATTTCTTCTTTTTTTTTGTACCTTTGCTTTCCAGACTACTTTGCTAGCTTTTCTACGTTTCTCCAAATATAGATGCCCATCTTCCTCTCTCTGTGATCTTTTATATTTCATGAAGGCCATCTTTTTCTTCACCTTCTCAGCTACTTCTTTTGAGAACCATAGTGGCCTCCTTTTCGTTTTCCATTTATTTATCTTTCTAACAAAATGGCTTGTTAGCTTTCAGATATTCCCTTTCAGCTCTGCCCACTGTTTTCTACATCCCCCAACGTTTCCCATCCCGCTAACAATTCTCTGAGGTCCCATCTTTGCAAAGTTAGTTTTCTTAGTCTCAGACCCTTGCTTATGAATGGGTTTTATCAGCCCTAGTACTAATATTGAACCATACCATATGGTGATCATGCGAGTTGATCTCCCACTGTAACATCAGAAACACTTTCTCCATTGGTAAGCACCAAGTCCAGTATGGCCCCATCACGTGTGGGCTCTGTTACCAATAGCCTGAATAGTTCTCCCTGTAGAGAATCCAGGATTTCCTTACTACTAGATGAAATCACAGCAGTGATGTGCGAATCGACATCTGGCATATTGAAATCACCTATCAGTAGCACTTCTCCTTTCATGGCAATACTGTGTATGTCTTCTATTAAATCTTCATCCACTTCTACACCCTATGAGGGGGATCTGTATATGACTCCAGTGCAAATGAATTTCCCTCTTTCCAGTTTAACCCACAGCGACTCCTCTCTTTCTTTTAAGCCCTGCAATTCTATAGCTTTAATATTATTTTTAACATATAGTGCCACACCACCTCCCTTTCTTCCTACCCTATCCTTCCTGAATAAAGTATAGCCTGGTATAATTACTTCTTATTTCCCAAGCTATGGGCATACCGCTTTCCAGATATTGCCCCTATTACCCATTTCTACAGAGGTATTTAATGCTTCACTTACCTGGGGGCTTTCACCACTTACCTGGGGGCTCTCTTCACCCATCCCCATTGAATCTAGTTTAAAGCCCTCTTCAATAGGTTAGCCAGTCTGCTGCTGAAAACGCCTCGACCCTTCTTGGACAGATGGACACCATCTCCACTCTGCAGCCCTTGCATCACCATCCCATGGTCCAGGAAACCAAAACACTCTCGATGACACCTTCCACGCAGTCATGCATTCATCTCCAGGATGCGAGCTTCTCTGCCTCGGCCTTTACCCTCAACAGGGAGGATTGAAGAGAACACCACCTGCACACCTATCTGCTTCACCCTCTGTCCCGGAGCCATGAAGTCACGTTTGATATGCTTGGAGGGATACTTAGCAGTATCATTTGTGCTGACCTGGATGAGCAACATAGGATAATAGTCAGTAAGCTTGATGAGTCTTGGCAAACTCTCCATAACATCTTGGATTTTGGCACCTGGCAGACAGCACACTTCTCTGAACATCAAATCTGGTCAGCTGATGGACGTCTCAGTACCCCTCAAAAGAGAGTCACCAACAACCACTACCCTTCGCTTTATTGTGGTCACAGATTCTCTAACTTTGGGGTGCTCGAGCTGTGGTTCTTCCCTTTCCCTTTTTATTCTTCAACAGCAGGCAAGTTCGCTGTGAACTTTCCAACATCACATTTGCAGCTGACAGAAAGCAGGTCCTAGAATTCCATGCTAACAGTGAGCAGGCTAATGAAGATGCAGCATCACAGCAGACCATGCTTGCAATGTTCTAAAGCAGGCATGTCCAACATGTAGATCGCGATCTACCTGTAGATCGCGGAAGGGTCAGAAGTAGATAGCCAGCCCCACTTGGCTCCATCTCTCCAGCAGCTCGTCCCGTTGCTAGGAGAGAGCTCGTGCCGGCAGGTCGTCTGCTGAGGGCTTGCTGCCACCGCTGATCCTTTGCCTGTCTTTTTTTCCCTGCCTGCGGGAATCTTGCCTGCGAGTGTATTGAGGGCGCTTGTTGTTTTCGTGCCAAAGGTTTGTGGGTACCCCAAGGGGCCGCTGCCCACGCCACGCGATGAGACGCCCGGCGTCATACCTGGTCTCTTGGCTCTCAGAATCACCCATTCCTGCCCCCACCCCAACACTCCTTAGAAGTGTGTTATACACCGGGCGATATCCATTCGCCCGGGCTTTTCCTGAATACACTTACCGTATTAGTTGTGCCGTGTGCTGGTCATTGGTCGCTTTATAGTTCACATTCATTAAACGTTTTCGGGCAGACACAACAAAGTGTCAAGAATTTGGTGATTTTGGCGGGCTTTTCCAATTTTGTTCTAACTTGTCTATGCCTTGCCTTCAAATTGGTTCAAACGACTGTGACTTTTGCTTGACTCTGCAATTTTATTTTGCCTAGCCTTTGCGTTGATTCTACACTGCAATTTTATTTTGCCTTGCCTTTGCGTTGATTCTACACTGTGTGCAGAAAGCACAGTTACTTACCTGTAACAGGTGATCTCTGGGAACAGCAGGAATAAGTCTTCACATATGGGTATCGTTGGTACTGACGGAGCCTGCGTGGGAACGCTCCCCAGCATCCAATCAGAAAGCCTTTGGGAGCATCCCACAGCACCTGCGTGCTGCCTTCCCGCCTTTCCCAACTGTCTCTCCTCAGGTTTTAAAGCTGAGACAAAAAGAGAGAGAGAGAGAGGGAAAGGAAAGATAGATAGAGAGATACAACTCCCAGGGGAGATGGGTGGGTTGTGAAGACTTATTCCTGCTGTTCCCAGACATCACCTGTTACAGGTAAGTAACTGTGCTATCTCCAGGAACAAGCAGGAATGAGTCTTCACATATGGGGACTCCCTAGCTTTAGATGCCAGGGAGAGACCCCAGAAGTTGTGTGTCCCTGGGACAGGGCTCCACTTCCCCCCATGGATCTCTGGCATCCGATCAGGGATGGTGGGTAGGAGTTGATTAAGTATGGAACAGGTGTTTGAGAACAGCCTGACCAAACAAGGCATCCCGGCGGCAGTCCTTGTCCAAGCAGTAATGGGCTGTGAAGGTATGAACCGAGGCCCAAGTGGCTGCTCGACAGATGTCATCAATAGACACAGAGTTCAGATGAGCCATTGAGGCTGCCATGACCCTCACATTGTGAGCTGTGACATGGCCCTCCAGAGAAAGGTTCTTACTCTGATAGGCGAAAGAAATACACTGGGCAATCCAGTTAGATAGTGTTCTCTTGGAGACTGGTATTCCCAAATCAGAAGGATCAAAGGCAACAAAGAGCTGAGAGGACTTTCTATGTTGCTGTGTCCTTTGTAAATAAAAAGCCAGAGCTCTTTTACAGTCCAGGGTATGAAGATTCCTCTCTGCACTTGATGCATGAGGCCCTGGAAAAAAGACAGGTAGGTAGACCTCCTGCTTGAGGTGAAAGGGCGAGACCACCTTAGGCATAAAATGTGGATGAGTCCTAAGGACTACCTTGTCATGATGGAACCTTGTATAAGGTGGATTAGCTACGAATACTTGCAATTCACTAATACGACCTGCTGATGTGATTGCAATAAGAACGATAACTTTCCAAGAAAGGTATTTCAAGGAGGTGGTAGCCAAAGGTTCAAAAGGCGGCTTCATAAGCTGACCAAGAACCAGGTTCAAGTCCCATGCCACCGGAGGTGGTCTAATGGGAGGCTTTGTTAAAAGGAGGCCTCTCATGAACCTTGCTACAAAAGGATGAGAGGAAACAGGTTGTCCATTCAGAGGCTTAAGGGAAGCTGCAATAGCACTCAAATGGACCCTTACTGAATTAGTTTTAAGGCCTGCATTAGACAGATGGAGGAGATATTCCAGCAAAGATTCCAGGGGTATGGCAAGGGGGTTAAGACCCTTCCCAGCGCACCAGATAGTAAACCTCTTCCACTTGAAAGCATAAGAACATCTAGTGGAAGGTTTTCTGGAAGCATAAAGAACATCTTTCACCTGTTGAGAAAGATGAAGATCTTGGAGATGTAGGCCTTCAGCAACCAAGCCCTGAGATGCAGAGACTGGGGATTGGGATGCCATAACTTCCCGTCCTCTTGAGATAGGAGATCTGGAGCAGACCCCTAACTCGAGGGAGGGAGCTTGAGAGAGATGTAGAAGCAGAGAGTACCACACTTGCCATGGCCAACGTGGAGCTATGAGAATCATGTGGCCTCTGTCTCTCTGAAGCTTGAACAGGGTTTTGGGAATTAGGGGAATGGGTGGAAAGGCATACAGGAAGTCTTGACCCCAGTGAAGGAGGAAAGCATCCCTTGCCTGAGCCCCCTGAGCCGGAGTTCTGGAACAGAACCGGGGAAGTTTGGCATTCCACGGACTTGCAAAAAGGTCTATGTCCGGGGTTCCCCAAATCTGAAAAATCCTGGTCACCTGGTCCACATGTGTGGAAGCAGAACTCGACTAAGCCTGTCTGCCCAAGAGTTTTGAACGCCTGGAAGATAAACTGCCAGAAGATGAATTTGATGCTCTCTGGCGAGGGCCCACAGTCGCAAAGCTTCGTTGCAAAGCGACAGAGAGCCAGTTCCGCCCTGCTTGTTCACATAGAACATGGCTACCTGATTGTCCGTGTGGATAAGGACTGTCTTGCAGCTAAGCAGGGTGTGGAACACTCGCAGAGCAAGGAAGATTGATCTGAGTTCCAAGAGATTGATATGTAGACAAGTCTCCTGTGGGGACCAGATGCCCTGGGTGGAAAGGCCTTGTAGATGAGCTCCCCACCCCATTGGAGAAGCATCTGTTGTGAGAGTTGCTTGGAGTAGAGACTGCTGAAAGGGGGACCCCAGCAACAGGTTTTGAGGGGACTTCCACCACTGGAGAGACAAAATGAGGCGACTTGTGTTTGCTATTTTGTCTGACAGGCAGTCTAATGCCTGGGTCCATTGGGTGGATAAAGTCCACTGAGCTACTCTCATGTGAAGGCGAGCATATGGGACCACATGCACGGTGGATGCCATGTGGCCTAGTAACTGTAACATCTCTCGAGCAGTTAAGTGAGGCTTCAACTCTGCTTGAGAAGCTAACTGCACCAAGCGAAGGCAACGGGCCTGGGGGAGATAGGCCCTTGCCTTTGTGGTATCCAGCAACGCCCCTATAAACTCCAGGGACTGAGTAGGGGTTAAATTGGATTTTGGGATGTTTATTATCAGCCCTAAATACTGAAGGATACTCATTGTGCAGGCTAGAGAACTCTTGGCCTCTGACTGAGTGGAAGCTCGGATGAGCCAGTCGTCCAAATAAGGGAAGACGAATATTCCCAGAGTGCGCAGAAATGCAGCTACCACTGCCATGCATTTTGTGAACACCCTTGGTGCAGAGGCCAGACCAAAAGGGAGCACTCTGTATTGATAGTGCTTCTCTTGAAAAAGGAACCGAAGGAACCTTCTGTGAGTTGGATGGATGAGAACATGGGTGTACGCATCCTTGAGATCTAGAGAACAAAGCCAATCCTGACTGTGAAGGTATGGCAGCAGAGTTCCCAGAGAAATCATTTTGAATTTTTCCTTGACTAGGAATCTGTTCAATTCTCTGAGATCTAAGATGGGTCTGTAGCCCCCTGTTTGCTTCGGAATAAGAAAATAGGGGGAGTAGAAACCTGTGCCCTGTTGTTGAAGAGGCACTTCCTCTATTGCCCCCTGGGTGAGAAGGGTGGCAACCTCCTGCCCCAACAGGCTGAAGAGGGAGGTTGGAGAATTGAACTGGTGTACTCTTGTGTGAGGGGGCAAGCTTGAAAAATGAAGTTTGTACCCCCCCTCTCTTATGATGGAGAGTGTCCAATGCTCTGCTGTAATTTGCTCCCATCTGGGAGCAAAATGACATAACCTTCCTGGAATGGTGGAGGGCTCTGGTCCTTCCAAAGCCAGGAAGGCTAAGTTCTCTAGCGGAAAGTCAAAGGCCCTGAGGGGGCTGAGGTTGCTGGGTCGGTGGAGGCCTAGCAGCCTTGGCTTTGCTCTGTTTGGATGATTGCTGACGTTTGGTAGGGAACTGAGCTGCAGAAGATGCCCGCTGACCATAAGCAGGATAGAATCTTCCCTTTTTAGAAAAAGGTGCTTTCTTGAACAACCTTTTCTTAGCAGGAGCAGCTGTGGATTTGGACAGTCTATCCAAGGCAGAGTTTTCAGCATCCATCTGATTGGCTTTTGCTTGCCAATCTTTACCAAACAGGTTCTCACCTGTACAAGGGATATTTCCCAATTCATCTTGAACCCAGATCTCCAAATCAGATGCTTGAAGCCAAGCAATTCGACGTGCACCTATGGCAATAGCTGAGGCTCTGCTGACACACTAAAAGGAGTCGAAAGCTGCACGGTTGGAGAATTTGGAGATATCTTGGGCATGTTTAAGCCAAGTGAGAAAGTCCTGTCTCTTATCTTCAGAAATGAAAGGACTTAAAGTCTGCAAATGATCAGTAACTTCTTTTAAGAACATTCCCATGTAAAGACTATAGGAATTAATTCTCGCAGCAAGCATGGAAGCTTGGAAGACTCTTCTTCCAAAAGCATCCAAGGTTCTACATTCACGTCCTGGAGGATTAGAGGCATGTCTTTTGGCACGTCTAATCTTTCTCATAACAGACTCAACTACAATAGAGTGGTGAGGAAGTTGAGTTTTATGGAAACCAGGACAAGGAGGGACACGATGCATGGTATCCAACCTGCGAGAATGAGGGGAGGTGGTCAGAGGTGCTTCCCACATCCTTAACATGAGATCATAAAAAATCTCATGAACAGGCAAGGTAGCTGCCTCCTTAGGAGTTTTAGGATATTGTAAAATATCCAACTCCTTGGCTCTGGGTTCTGTCTCAGGGGCCACCATAATGGAAAGACCCCGAGCCACCTCCCTGATGAAGTCTTGAAAAGACAAGTCCTCTGGAGGAGACATCCTTCGTTTAGGAGAGGACTCCTCCTGTGGAAGAAGCATCACTGCATCGACCGACTCTTCAGAATCCTCAGAGTCCTCAGAGGAATCGTCTGTCCGGATGCTCTTGCAAAGCCCGATACCCGTACCGACTGGGATCGGCATCGGGGTATCGGTACTGGAGGGCTTCAGAGGACAGAGTACCGGCATAGTGGACACCGATGCCACCGGTACCGGAATCGGTACAGATGGCGATGCTATAGCTGGTACCGGTAGGGTAGTCTGTTACGGTACGACGGGCGTCGATGCCACAAGGAAAACCGCCAGACTGCGTTCTATGGACAGAATCCTGGAAGCCACCGGTACCCCAGAGCATGGCACCAGGAGATCTGTCGAGGCCACGTCATCGAGATCATCCTGGAACCACGATGATGATAATTTAGAGGCCAAAGCCTCCCGCCGGGGTAATTTTGCTGGTGCAGAATCCTCGAGGGCAACACCAGAGGCATCTCGATGTTTAGAAGGAGATCTACCCTTCGAGGACCGGCTGGATTTATGTTTAGTTACCAGAGATCCATGTGAGGAAGAAGCAGCCCTGGAAGACGTCGATGCCACCGAAGCCGCATCAGAGGGAAACAGGGTACTGAGCTTGGCAGCTCGGTTCTGCCGACCTCTTTTAGACATCATAGAACAGGACATACAATCTGTAATGGAATGGTCAGGACCTAAACATTTTAGATACCAGTCATGGGAGTCAGTGACGGAAATTGTACCGCCACATTTTGTGCACTTCTTAAATCCTGAGGCAGGTTTTTCCATGTTAAGGAAAAAGAAAGTTTTGGGCCTAAGGCCCAAAATGTAAGTGCACCTGAAGAAAAGAAAGGGAAAAAAGATTTTTTTTTTTTTAACAAGAAGAAAAGAAAAAGACCGGTGGTACCGGTGGAGCGTTGAAGAAGGCAGCCGCGACACAAAAGAAATAAAGAAAAATAAAGAAATTCTTCTGCGGAGACAGGAACACGACCTGCTGGCTCCGCGGAAAAAGAACTGAGGAGAGACGGTTGGGAAAGGCGGGAAGGCAGCACGCAGGCGCTGTGGGATGCTCTCAAAGGCTTTCTGATTGGACGCTGGGGAGCGTTCCTGCGCAGGCTCCGTCGGTACCGACGATACCCATATGTGAAGACTCGTTCCTGCTTGTTCCTGGAGATTTTATTAAATCGCGTGTGGTGGTATTTGAACTTGTTTGGCGGTATTTGATTTTATCTGGTTTGCTGGACTGGTGTTTGAGTTTTTTTGATGATTGTTTGGTGGTATTTGATTATTGGTGCCAGTATGATGAATTTTTATTTTTACTTTTAGAACTGCATGTGTGTTTTTGGCATCTCCAGTTCTTGTATTGCACATCATCCAGAGGTCTTCAGTTTTTTTTATTTATTTATTTATTTAACTATTTCTTTTATACCGCCCCTTCCAGAGATCAAGGGCGGTTTACATATAACAGATTAACAGTCTTGTACACAATTTGTATACATTTTACATAGAACAGTAGAAATCAACTATTTACATTGAACAGTAAATATAAACTTTGTAGGTATTGTAACAAAAAACAACTTGAAGGTATTAAAGCAAAATCTGTTGATCTTTAATACTTTGGGACAGTGAAACTTTTGGACCAGATTCAGCCAGTGTTTATATTAACTTAGCAGATTTGGCCTTCTTACATCCAGTCACCCCAGTATAACGAAAATGATTGTTCCAAAGAAGAGCAAAACCTACCACTTTCATGATGAATGGGAAATGGACTACTTCTTCATCATGGTGAAAGACAAGTGTTGTTGTCTAATTTGTAACGCCCCAGTATCCTTGCCCAAAAAGGGTAATCTGGAACGTCATTATAAGGCTCTGCATAGCAATAAGTTTGATGCTGATTTTCCACCCAAAAGTGAAATTCGTAAACTGAAGCTCAAAGAACTCAAAACGAAATTGGTTGCTCAGCAACAGTTGATGGCGAAGCCAAGGTCACATTTGGTCAATGCAACCATAGCATCCTTCAAAGTCAGCAACCTGATCGCAAAGAAATGCAAACCTTTCACTGAAGGGGAATTTGTAAAAGATTGTTTTCTTGAAACAGCTAGCAATCTTTTTGAAGGATTTAAAAATAAGAAAGAGATCATAGCAGCTATTCAAGATGTACAATTGTCAAGTAACACCGTCATGCGGTGAATAGAAAAGATGTGTGGAGACACAATTGAACAATTGTTGGAGGATGTTTCAAATTGTGTTGCTTTCTCACTCCAAATGGATTAATCTACAGACATAGGAGACATAACCCAGTTACTAGTCTTTATTCGGATGGTTTTTGAAGACTTCAGTGTTAAAGAAGAACTACTTGGAATGATTTCTTTAAAAGGGAGAACTACCGGTCAGGAAATATTCAGTTCTTTCCATTCTTTTGTGACAAAGTGTAATCTTCCATTGCATAGACTTGTTTCCATCACTACTGATGGAGCAAGAGCAATGACAGGTGAGGTTAACGGTTTCATAGCCCTCTGTAGACACCATGACGACTTCCCAGATTTCCTTTCTTACCACTGCATCATTCACCAGCAAGTTTTGGCAAGCAAGAGACTCAATGCAAAGACTGCCATGGACATCACTTTCAAGATTGTAAATTCAGTTTGTGGAAGATCACTTCAAAGATGGCTTTTCAATCTTACTCTTGATGAAGGGGCAGCGGAAATCATTTTGCACACAGATGTAAGGTAGCTAAGTAGGCACAAAATTTCTGCAAAGCTTTCATGATTTTCTGAATGAAATAAGAAGTTTTTTGAAGGAGAGGGGAGATGACCAAGCAGAGATGGAAGATGAGGAGTGGTTATGTGATCTGGCATTTCTCGCTGACTTTAGAAACATAGAAATATGATGACAGAAAAAGACCACATGGCCTATCTAGTCTGTCCTTCCATATCAACAACTACAACAGTCCCCTTTTTACCTTTAGAGATCCTCTGTGTTTGTCCCATGCTTTTTTGAATTCAGTTACTATCCTCATCTCTACCATCTCCACTGGGAGACTATTCCACGGATCCACCACTCTTTCTGTAAAGAAATATTTCTGCATATCACTCCTGAATCTATCTCCCTTCACCCTCATCCCATGTCCCCTCGTAGCAGAACTTGCTTTCAATTGAAAGAGGCTCTCTCCCTGAACATTTATGCCACGGAGGTATTTAAACATCTCAATCATATCACCTCTATCCCACCTTTCCTCTAAGGTGTACATATTAAGATCCTTCAGTCTGTCCTCATATGCTTTATAATGAAGACCACTAATCATTTTAGAAGACACCCTCTGCACCGACTCCATCCTGTTCACATCCTTTTGAAGGTGCGATCTCCAGAATTGCACACTATACTCCAAATGAGGTCGCACCAAAGACTTATACAGAGGCATTATCACCTCCTTTTTTCTGCTAGCCATTCCTCTCCGTATGCACCCCAGCATCCTTCTAGCTTTTGCCGTCGCCTTTTCTACCTGTTTAGCTACTTTAAGATCATCAGACACAACCACACCTAGGTCCCGCTCTTCTTTAGTGGACAAAGGTACTTCACCCCTATACTATATTGCTCCCTTGGATTGATGCAGCCCAAATGCATGACCTTACATTTTTTAACATTAAATCCCAGCTGCCAAATTCTAGACCATTCTTCAAGCTTAGCTAGATCCCTCCTCATGTTATCTACACCTTCCTGGGTGTCTACTCTATTGCAGATTTTGCTATCATCCGCAAAGAGGCAAACCTTACCCGACAGCCCTTCTTCTATATCACTAACAAAGATGTTAAAAAGAATTGGACCAAGGACAGATCCCTGGGGCACACCACTGGTAACATCCTTCTCCTCAGAGTGAGCTCCATTTACTTGTACTCTTTGTCGCCTCCCACACAGCCAATTTCTAACCCAAGCAGTAACTTTAGGGGTCCATCCCTAGGGTGCTCAGTTTGTTTATAAGTCGCCTGTGAGGAACGGTGTCAAAGGCTTTACTGAAATCTAAATACACCACATCTAGAGCTCTCCCCTGGTCCAACTCCCTGGTCACCCAGTCAAAGAAATAAATCAGATTTGTCTGACAAGACTTGCCTCTGGTGAATCCATGCTTCCTCGGATCCTGTATAGGCGAACTAAGTCATATGAACCTTGAACTACAAGGTAAAAACAAATGCATTGGCGAGATGATGAATACAGTTTCATCCTACAAGAGCAAATTTGAGCTAATGATGACTGATCATGCAAACAACACTTTTGATCATTTTCCTAATACGCAGGACCATTTGGGACAATATCCAAATTTTGTTTTTCAGAACAAGAAGTATGTTGACAGAAATCTGTTCTGTCATGCAGGAATTCGAAAACAAGATTCTGTGACTTCCAAAAAATTGGAACAGTTGTGGAGTAATTGTCATACCCATTCAAAGTAGATGTGGACATTAAAGAAACTGCAGCTGCTATCAGTAAAAATTACTCATTGAACAAGCCATCTCTTGAAAATGAAATATTAACCCTTAAAATGACATTTTTCTCAAGACCCATGCTGAACAAGAATTGTTTTGGAAGCTAGTACCTAGAGACAAATTTCCCAACTTGAGAAGATGCAGTGAAGCTGTATACTCCTGTTTTGGTTCAAAGTATGTGTGTGAATCTGCGTTTTCCCATCTGAAAATGACAGAGTACACAACGTTCCAACATGACAGATGAACTTCTCCAGGATTCCCTGAGACTGGCCCTCACGCAATATTCACCCAACTTCAAAAAGCTGGTGGATGAAATTCAGGCTCAGACGTCTCACTAATGAGCAAGAGCGAAATATTAAAGATTGTGCAAGATCAGCCTGGATCAATACTCGACCTAAATTTAACACAAATTAATCAATAAAAAGTTAAAGAAAGTTATTAAGACAGTTAAAGAAAATTATTACTCATTAAAACTTTAAGAAAAAATGTACTTTCCATTTCCCCCTCGCAATTCTTACTGGATCTTCGCCTCTCTGTTTTGTTTTTGCTTAATTTGCTTAACAGCTGATCAAATCCAAGTAAATGACAGAAGGTTCATTAAAAATGGGGGGGGGAATCCTTCAACTTTATTGGGTTAAAATTTAATTTGAAACTAATTTGAAACTTAATTTTCATGGTGGTATATCACCGGCACTTTTGGCTGGAAAAAGTAGATCACGACCTGTTCGAAGTTGGACATGTCTGTTCTAAAGAATGGTTTTGAGACATCAAAAGAGAAATTGTGACATTCCAAACAGAGGTCACTAGTTTATTTTATTTATTTTAATTTTATTTATTTAACACTTATTTATATACCGCATCTTCCAGCGATCAGTTGCGGTGTACATTTAACAACAATTAACAATGCAGAGCTTGTTTTACATAGAACAGTTATAACTTTTTACAATGAACATCTTAACTTGAAACAACAAAGTGTATGTAAAATCTATGCGGAATAGTTCAATAAATCAACTAACACAGATTGTGTAACAATTTAAACTGAATTGATCTTCGGGCTGACTTACTCGAAATGGACCATCATATGGAGGAAATTGAGCAATGTGATCACTGAAGGCCCTTAGCAGTCTGGAGAAGCAGATTGAAGATTTGCACTGTACTAATGTGGACATAACTGATAAACTGGAAGTTCTTTAAAACTGGAGTAGATGGTTTAACTTCCAATTTAGAGGCATACTGGAGACTCCAGAGTATGATGAATGCAAGAAGACAGAGAAAAAAAATTGTATGGCCCCATTACAAGGTGAGAAATCCAAGATGATATCATCTTTGAAGATCAAGAGAGTATGCTAGGTCCTCAGCAGGCTGCATTCAAATTCCAACTTACCCAATAGTATGGAGTACTTACATAGCTATAAAGACCATAAGAGGGCTGTGGTGAAAGCATGGCCCCTTTAATGTGGGACTCAGGTAGAAATCTTGCAAGATCTCTCACCTAATACTCTGAGAAGAGGATGATATGAGTTACACAGACAGTGAGACTGCAGGAGGAGAGAGACTGCTAAGATGGCTGTAACCTTTTGCTTCGGCTGTTAAGTTGAAGGGCAAGGCCTACACCAGGTGCACTCTTGAGATGAGGTGGCTAGTATCATGGAAGAGCTGGGGTTCAAGGGTATGGACTTGCCCAAACTAAACAAACTTCAGCATTCAAAGAAAATTTCATGATGGCAGAGGGCCTCCAGCAATAGAGGCAGACTTTGACGGCAGTCTCTTGAGAAAGCTGTGGACTTGACTGGATTATCTTCTTACCTCGACTGCTCAATAGTGGTCAGACAACAATGTGAGACTGTCGCTGACTATAGGTATGATCAGGGATACCCCCCCCCCCCTCAAACCTAATGCAGTAGCCCAGGTTGGGGGTATGTTGTTTGCATGAATGAGTGGGTTGTTAGTGGAGCGAGAATGGCAGAATGCGAATATGAGTGGAAATTTTTGGGTTGGTAGAGGTGTTTGCAAATGTCATGTTTGAATGCTTTTCAGGGGGAGGAGGCTACTGGTGAACTCACTCCTCTCAGGGCTGGCCTACCAGAGTGAGATGGCAGGCACTGGTATGGAGGGTTGTGGGACAGTCAGGGTGCTCTAGGTTTTGTTGGTATGGATTGTATTGGGGTTGAGAGGTTAGCACATGTTGGGAGATTTGTGGTGGATGGGGAGTGCCTAACTGTACCTTTTTTGTTTGCTACAACATATATTGTGACTGGGAGTCTGGTAATGATAGTATCAATGAATACTAGGCTGAATTATCCTTTCAAATGCCATCTCTTGACACAGGAGACTCCCTTGCTCAACAAGGATGAGCATCTTTTGCAATCACCTGAATTCCTCACATGCTTCTTAGTTTCTAACTAGGTAAAGAACAAGGAGGGAGAGGAATGGATTTCGTGAGAGATTTTTTCAACCTACGGTGCTAAAACATGAGTGTGATCAGGGTGAGAGGGACACTATTTGGCCTTCAGAGTCTCTTTAAGATCGTCTGCATTCCCCCAGTACCAACCGACAGGGATCTCACAGAAAATTGGGGAACAAAGATGAGCGACAGCCCCTGGGTGATAGGCAGGGACTTTGATATCGCACTTGTTTAGGGTTTGGACTTGTCAACTTGGAGTTTGCCAAGCAGGGAATAGGAAAGCAACTAAGATTTATGCAATCTTTGGATGTTTATGAAGTTTGGAGACGGCTATACCCCAACAAAAGATTACGGGTCCAATATTCAGCACTGGCAGCTAGTGCAATTATAGCGGTTAGTTGCCGGCACAAAACATTAAATGTGTATATTCAATACTGGATTCATATATGGCCCCAGCACTGAATATCCAGGGTCGCCACCCAGCCACAGACGCCAACCGGGCAGCACAATATGGAGCCGCTGCCCGGTTAGCTCTCACAGGTAAAGCACAGTTACTTACCTGTAACAGGTGATCTCTGGGAACAGCAGGAATAAGTCTTCACATATGGGTACGTCGGTACCGACGGAGCCTGCACGGGAATGCTCCCCAGCATCCAATCAGAAAGCTTTTGGGAGCATCCCTCGCGCCTGCGCACTGACTTCCCGCCTTTTCCACTGTCTCTCCTCAGTTGAGTTTCATAGCTGAGACAAAAGGAGAGAAAGAGGAAGGAAGATAGATAGATACAACTCCTAGGGGAGGTGGGTGGGTTGTGAAGACTTATTCCTGCTGTTCCCAGAGATCACCTGTTACAGGTAAGTAACTGTGCTATCTCCAGGAACAAGCAGGAATGAGTCTTCACATATAGGGACTCCCTAGCTATAGATGCCAGGGGGAGATCCCATAAAATGCATGATCCTGGATCAGGAGTGCATTTCCCACACAGGAATCTCCGGCATCCCATGAGGGAATGGAGGGTAGGAGTTGAGAATAGAAGAGCTGTAAGGAAAACAGCAAACCCAAGGACTACAGAAGAGGAGTCCATGGCATGTATGATAAGTACCATTAAAATTATTTAATGAACAGTTATAATATGGAGCTTACCTACTGGATTGTAGGAAGTAGAAAGCGTGATGGAGTCTACTGGATATGCAGTAACGGAATCCTCAAGGTGACGTCACAGCAGTGAGGGTGAAGGTCCAGACCTGGAATTAGCAGGTGATCCAGGTGTCAACTGGGGTAGGATTAGAACGGCAGGTCTTCAATGGAAAGCTTCATGGGAAAAAGCTGAAAACTCTTTTAGGTACAGAGTCATTAACATTGAGGACTAAAAGAAGAAGACTGACCGATTTGGACAACTAGCCCAGTCCTGGAGGGAAGAAGGGGTATGGAAAAAAGCCCATATTCCCAAGGAGAACAATGTGTACTCAAAATAATGAAAATGTACACTGTCTTTCCTAGCTGATGAGAGATAGGAAAGATATTGAAGCTTGAATCTTCAAGGATAGGGAGACCTAGAGCAAAGTGGAAGCTGTTATCACCACAGTAGTGGTTGTGTGCATAACAGTCCCCACATACTAAGGAACAGTATGAAAAAAGGGGCTCACTGTCTGTAACCTCGAAGAAGGTACAAATTGCTATAGCATAGACAGTGAGGAGATAGTATGTAATACATATCGATCTATAAAAAGTTTCCCAACAGATACATATATATATATAGGGAGATATATATACCTATATATATGTGTATATCTAGATATGCAGAAATATGTATCAACATATATATATAGGTGGATATATTATATATATATATATATATGGGAGCATAAATTATGCACACACAGCTTACAGACATATGTATGTAGAGGCATATATAGAGATATTTACATACATGACAATAAGTCTGAAGATACACTAAGCCCCATAAGAACATTCACATGGGGAATAGGAAGGGATAAAATTCACCTAATAACAAGAGGGTGAAACCCACTTGACAGATATATAGAGAATCTATTTCCGTGGGCTAAAAGGATGCAGGAATGCAATCCAGCAAAAATAACCAGGATGGTTGCGTGAAAAACAGAGGAGAATATCAGTCTGTAAAGAGCAAGGCGGGAGTCCTTTAGAACTCTGACATGGCAGATATACAGAAACGCATAGAAAAGATACCAGGAGGACCCACTGGAGGGACATAGGGGTATCATGCGGTACTAGTAGCCTTGGATATTCACGCAGAAAAGCTTATATTCTGTATTATAACACGAGACAAGAGGGTGTGGAGAACCCTCACAGTCATGGGAATGATTTATAAGCTTTTTTCTACTGTATAGAATAGCCCTCAGAGACAAGTTCAATGCTCTGTAGCAAGGGCCCATAGTAGAAAGCTCCTCTGAAGATTGCAGAGAGCATTGTGCAGGAGAATTATGAGATAAAACTGACTGAAGTCAGGTGTGCTGCCACATCCTAGGAAAAGGAGATGGCCAAAAAGAAGATGATGTGAGAAGCCTAAAGTGAGTATGAATATCCAAGATAGATGAGGATTAGCTTGGAATCACTACTGAGGCTAGACAAAAATTGTGGAAGATGGACTGGCACTTGTGGAAAAGTACCAGTGGTTCAAACACTGGAACTCCTGCATGCACAGAAGCTGAAAAGACAGCAGAGAGGATCTTTCCTGTGCAAAACAGAGAGGAACAGACAAAGGGAGAGGAGATATTCCTGTCCCTGTCTGATGAGTTATCTTGAGAATGTATTCAAGAAAACTAAAAAGGTCTACACTGAAATAAAAGGCTAGAGAAGCTTTTCAGTATGGTACCACTCAGTCAGGGAAAATCCTGGATGAGAGGGTAGAGAAAACAGGTAATTGGAGGGTGACTTACCCATATGGCGAGTCAGCTGAGGGAAAAAATGTTCATGTTGGGCCAGAAACTATCATGGGATAGTTGTAACCTCCCTTCTTAATAGTAAGAAGAGGAGAATTCTGTAACCCATGGACAAGAATATCCTGACAGCTTAGCATACTGAAAAAGGAAAAACCAGTGTAGCTTTAAGAAAAAACAGTGAACAAACTTATGTTAAGAAGAAGTTAACTGTAGATTGTAACCTTCAGAACCTATGGTTGCTGGGTATGTTGAGACTGGCTAGAGTTTGGAAACTTCAGACTAGGACGAGGTGTCCCTTGCTTGGGCACCTCTGGATGATGGGCAGAAGAGTGAAACCTTCTTTTCTTAGGGAAAGAAGGCTTGGTAGGACATTTCCTACCTCCTAGGGAAGAAGGCGGCTTAGAATGGTATCCAGAACCAGGGAAGTCAGTGGAGCAATGAGCAACCTGACGTAAAGCCTCCTTATTGAAGAGATTTTCTCAAGTACAAGGAGAATTACCCAGTGTATGTTGTGCCCATCTCCTCAAGTCTGAAGCTTGGAGCCAGGCTCTACGACGTGCTCCAATGGCAATAGCAGAGGATCTGCTAACAGACTCAAAAGAGTCTAGAGAAGCACGAGAAAGAAACCAAGAGATATTCCGGCTATGACTAAGAAGCAAGGAATAGTCAGCAGCCTTAGGCTCTGACAAAAAAGGAGTCAAAAGAGATAATTTCTTTGTGATCTCCTGGAGTGTTAGACTCATATAAAAAATATAAGAAATAATTCTTGATGCCAGCATAGATGTTTGGAAGGTTTGACGTCCAAAGGCATCAAAGTGCTCTAGAAGCACGACCTGGCGGATAAGAAGAATGCTTCTTCTTGCTTTTTACCTTCCTCATTGCTGATTCCACTACAATGGAATGATGGGGAAGTTGATTCTTTTGAAACCCTGGAGAGGGGGGCACCTGATACAGAACATTAGTTGCTGTAGAAGGTGAGGGAACCCTTAAAGGTGATTCCCATATTCTCAGAAGAGGATCCTGCAAAGAATGATGTAAAGGAAGCATTATATTTCCCTTTTCTGCAGGAGACCCTTGGTTAAGATTACAGCCAGGGATAGGAATAGCAAGAAAGGTTGCCATGTCAAGGAGAAACTTCTGAAAAGAAGGATCTCCAATGGGAACCATCCCTGGGAAGGCTAAGGTTGAAGATGCAGCCTGAGCACCAGAGGATGTACTGGTCTGGTGCAGAAAAAGAACCTTACTAGATGGATAATGATACTGGCAGTCACGATTTGAGGCAGTCAGTACTGCACCGTCCATGCCAGGTATTGATTCCAAACTAGGCATAGAAAGGATCGATGGTACCGATGTAACTGCAGGAATCGACATCGATACCGATACCGATACCGGTAATGGCATCGAGGCCGTCATCGGAGGCTGCTCAAGCGGTACCGAGGTAACCAGAGAGTCTTGTTGAGTATCCTCGGTACTGCGTATCCGGAAACGATAAGGGTCGGTTCCAAGGCGCGTCGGTACCCAGTCATCTAGACTAGATATCGATTCCAGACTCAGCATCGAAGGGAGCGAGTCTATCGATGCATGTCTAGAGTGCACCGACGTCGGTGGTGGTACCGGCGATGCTGATACAGGGAAGTCACTCTGGGTCGTATCGATCAGTCCCGAAGGTACCGAGGACGCCAGATGACGATCCCTGGTGAAGAGTGGAACACTCGACACCGGTGGCGATGCCGGGGTATCGGTACCGCTCGAAGCGAATACCATCCCCGAGCATGGCTTGGATACAGGAACGTCAATGTGGAACGTATCGATCGGTCCCGAAGGTACCGAGGACGCCAGATGACGATCCCTGGTGAAGAGTGGAACACTCGACACCGGTGCCGATGCTGGGGTATCGGTACCGCTCGAAGCGGATACCACCCCCGAGCACGGCTCAGGTATGTTCTGTGAGGGGTGAGCCCCAGGAACAACCTGAAACCCCTGAAATGCTTTGGAGCCCGAAGACTCCCGCCGGGGTTTTAATGCCAATGGGGTCTTGAGGGCAAGGCCGGAGCCGTCATCATGCGTGGCATGAGACCTACCACTCAAGGATTGGCAAGTCTTAACAGACTGTTTGTGGGTTACCTGATCCTGTAGAGAAGAAAAACCCAGTGCCCTCACTGCAGGAGGGAAAACGGTATCGAGGGAAACTCGAAAGAGGGAAGGTCTTCTCTCAGTATTGCAGCCTGATAGTTCAGGGGAAAAAGGGTCAGGACCCAAACAGGTTAGACACCAGAGATTGGAGTCTAAAAAGAAAACTGTGTTTCCACAGTGAAGGCACTTCTTAGGAGAAGAAAGCTCCATGATGGAGAGGCCTTGTAGGCCCAAAAAAGTTAAGACAGAAACAGAGGGAAAAATCTCTCTGAGTTTAAGAAAAAAGAAAAGAAAAAACCACCGGCGGTACCGGTGTCGGCGGGAAAAACAGCCACGACCACAAGAAAACAAGAAATGAAGTATTTAAAGAAAAAAGTTTCTGCGGTGACAGGAGGACGTCCTGCCGGCTCCGCGGAAAAACGAAAACTGAGGAGGGACAGTGGAAAAGGCGGGAAGTCAGTGCGCAGGCGCGAGGGATGCTCCCAAATGCTTTCTGATTGGATGCTGGGAACAGCAGGAATAAGTCTTCACATATGGGTACGTCGGTACCGACGGAGCCTGCACGGGAACGCTCCCCAGCATCCAATCAGAAAGCTTTTCAGAGCATCCCTCAGCGCCTGCGTGCTGCCTTCCCGCCTTTCCAACTGTCTCTCCTCAGTTGAGTTTTATAGCTGAGACAAAAGAGAGAAAGAGGAAAGGAAGAGAGATAGAGAGAAACAACTCCTAGGGGAGGTGGGTGGGTTGTGAAGACTTATTCCTGCTGTTCCCAGAGATCAACTGTTACAGGTAAGTAACTGTGCAATCTCCAGGAACAAGCAGGAATGAGTCTTCACATATGGGGACTCCCAAGCTAAGATGCCTGGAGCCCTAGCATGTTGGTGATTGAAACATGCTCCACCTCATCTGCCCAGGCATCCCGAGGATGGAGGGAAGGAGTTGAAGAAGAGAGGAGCTGTAGGAGACAGCTGACCTAAAATAGGACTACAGACAAGGAGTCCCTGTATATATGATAAGTATCATGAAATGTATTGAAATGAACAATCACCATATGGACCTCACCTACTGGATGGCAGGAAGTAGAAAGGCTGATGGAATCTACTGGGGATCCGGTAGAGGAATCTTCAAGATGACCTCACAGAAGTGAGTTGAAGGTCAAAATCTGGAACTGACAGGTGACCCCAGGATTCAACTGGGGAAGAACAAAAACGGTAAGTCTTTAGTAGAAAGCTTTATAACTCTTTTGGCTACAGAGTTAATTATAGTTAGGAGCAAAAGAGGAAGACTGACCGAGCTGGACAAAATTGGCTTAGTCCTTGAGGGAAGAAGGGGTATGGAGAAAAACCGCGTAATCCCAAGGAAGGACAGATGTCTGAGGAGTTGGAAACCTCAGAGCTACTGAAGATCCCCCATGTCTGTCCTAACTAACGAGAGGTAGGAAGATAAAGGAATAGGGAGCTTCAGGGATACCTGAACCTAAGGTTATGGTAAAAGCTGTCAGTACCACAGCAGTGGTTGTGTGCATAAAACCGAAACATACTGTGAAATAGTATGAACATGTGAAAACCCACTGTCTGGAACAGATAGGAAGGAAAAAATACCTTTATGAGCACAGACAGAGAGATAAGTATGTGAATACATATCTATCTAAAAGAAGTATCTCGACAGAGAAACACATATATATATGTGTGTATATCTATAGCTATCTATCTATCTATCTATATATATATATATATATATATATATATATATGTGTTTATGGCGAGATCCAGGGGGTATAATCTATGCACACATGGCTGACAGACATATGCGTCTAAAGAAAGCATATAGACATATGAACCTATATGAATATATATATATAGGTCTAAAGAGAAATGTCTGCAATTAAGCAGAAAGAGATATGTCTACAGGAATCTTCACATGGAAGATGTGAAGAGGAATGATTCATCTCATAACAAGAAGGTGGAACCTACTTGAGAAGATATAGAGAATCTATTCCCTCTGGTTAAGATGGAGTAGGATGCTATCCAGTAAAATAACCAGGCTGGTTGCGAGAACACAGAGGATAATATTAGTCTGTAAACAGCAAGTCCTGAGTCCAGTAGAACTCTAACATGGTGAAGGGACAGAATACGCATAGGAAGAGACACCAGGTAGACCCACTTGAGGGACAAGAGGTGGGGTATGATGCGTTATGTAGTTAAATATGTGCTGTCCATGAAGGATTAGGATACCATGAGGACGAGCTGCAAGGAAAAAGAGCATATTTCCTGTAGGAATTTGGTAACTCTTTAGACTGTCACGTAGGAAAGGCTTATGTCCTTTATTAAAAGGAAATAGAAGGGTGTAAGAACCCTCACAGTCATGGGAGGTGACTGGGGAAGCCCTTTTCAACCATATAGGATAGTCATTAGAGAAAAAACCCTCATGCTCTCTAGCAAGGGCCCATAGTGGAAAGCTTCTCTGTAAGATTGCAGAGAGCATTAAGCAGGAGAGTTGGGAAAGAAAACTGGCTGTTGGAGACAACCAGCTGCCAGCTAAACTATGCTGTCAACTCCGAGGATTTGGAGATGGCAGAAAAGAAGTTATAAGGATTATCCAAGATAGATGAGCACTATCTTGGAAGCACTACTAAGGTTAGATAAAAGTAGTGGAAGACAATACTGGAACTTATAGAAAAGTACCAGTAGACCAATCACTGAAGCTCCTGCATGGGCAGCTGCTGAATGGCAGAGCAGAAAGATCTTTGTTTTTAACAGAGAGAACAGACAGAACAAGAGGAGAATATCCCGTCCCTGTCTGACAAGCTGCACAGATGAGGAAAAAAGGGGTTTACTCAAGAGAAAGAACTCTACACTGGAATGGAAAGGAAGACTGGAAAGGCTAAGAAAGCCTTCCATTGGTATGATACCACTCTTACAGGGGAACCCTGGAAAAGAAGATAAGGAAAAAATAGGAGCTGAGGTGAGACTTGCCATACGGTAAGTCTGTAGAAGGAAAAAATTTATGGTGGTACAGAAAAACTATCATGAGATAGTTGGCAAACCTCTCTTCAGTGTAGGAAGAGGAGGAAAATCCTGTGACCCATAGACATGAATATCCTGACAGCTCAGCATACCTAAAAACAAGTGGATGTCCTGGAAACAGGAATCCAAGTGTAGAGGTTTAAATGAAAAAACAGTGAAAAAACTTCTAATGAGAAGAAGTGGACTGTATGTTATAACAGATTAATTGGAACCCTATTGAGGGTTAATTTTCCTGGCTTGAGTTTGGATTCTTCAGACCAGGGCGAGGTTTCCCCTGTTTGGGAACATCGGCATGATGGGCAGGAGAAGAATGAAACCTTCTTCCTTTAGGAAAAGGAGGTTTGGTAGGGCATTTCTTACCTGCTGGGGAAGGAGAAGGTTTAGGATGGCCCTCAGAAGCAGGGAAGTCAGTGGAGCAATGAGCAACCTGATGCAAAGACTCCTTGTTGAAGAGATTTTCTCTAGTACAAGGAGTGTTACCCAGTCTTTGTTGTGCCCATCTGCTCAAGTCTGAAGCTTGGAGCCAGACTCTACGTCGTGCTCCTATGGCTATAGCAGAGGTTCTGCTAACAGACTCAAAGGAGTCTAGGGAAGCACGAGAAAGAAACCTAGAGATATTCTGGCTATGACTAAGAAGCAAGGAATAGTCTGCAGCCTTGGGCTCTGAAAGGAGTCAAAATAGATCATTTCTCTGTGACCTCCTGAAGGGATAGACTCATATAAAATATATATGAGAGAATCCTTGTTGCCAGCATAGATGTTTGGAAGGTTTGACGTCCAAAGGCATCTAGTGTTCTAGATGCACGACCTGGCGGGAAAGAAGAATGCTTCTTCTTGCTTTTTACCTTCCTCACTGCTGATTCCACTACAATGGAATGATGGGGAAGTTGAGTCTTTTGAAACCCTGGAGAGGGGGGCACCTGATACCGAAGAGCAGTTGCTGTAGACGGTGAGGAAGCCCTTAAAGGTGTTTCCCATATTCTCAGAAGAAGATCCTGTAAAGAATGATGTAAAGGAAGCATTATATTTTCCTTTTCCCCAGAAAAGCCTTGTGTAGGATCATAGCCAGGGATAGGAATAGCCAGGAATGTTGCCATGTCAAGGAGAAATTTCTGAAAAGAAGGATCTCCAATGGGAACAATCCCTGGACAGGCTAAACTCGAAGAACTAGGCTGGGCACCAGTACTTGTCCAGTGCAAAACAGGATCTCTAATGAATGGATACTGGGACTGGCGGGTATGACCTGAAACCATCAGTACTGTATCGTCCATGCTAGGTATCGACTCCAAACTAGGTATAGAAAGGAGCGATCCTGTTGAAAAAAGCATGGATGGAGCTGGTCCCGATGTTCCTGCAGGTACCAGCATCGACACTGATACCGGTAGCTGAGCCGGAATCGAAGGCGATACCGACATCAAAACAGTCATCGGAGGCTGCTCAAACGGTACCGAGGAAACTCGAAAGTATCGGTGAATATCCTTGGTACCGCGCATCCGGAATCGGTACGTGTCGGTTCCGAGACGCGTCGGTACCCAGTCTTCCAGACTAGATATCGATTCTAGACTCGGCATTGAAGGAAGCGAATCTATTGATGCATGTCTAGATGGTACCGACGTCAGGGGTCGTATCGACGGAGCTGCCGATACTGGAAAGTCAACCTGGGTATCGATCGGTCCCGAAGGCACCGAGTACACCAGATGACGATCCCTGGTGAGGAGTGGATCGCTCAACACCAGTGCCGATGCCGGGGTATCGGTACCGCTCGAAGCGGATGCCACCCCTGAGCATGGCTCAGGTATGTTCTGTGAGGGGTGAGCCCCAGGAACAACCTGAAACCCCTGAAAGGCTTTGGAGACCGAAGACTCCCGCCGGGGTTTTGAAGCTAATGAGGTCTTGAGGGCAAGGCCGGAGCCGTCATCATGCTTGGCATGAGACCTACCACCCAAGAATTGGCTAGTCTTAACAGACTGTTTGTGGGTTACCTGATCCTGTAGAGAAGAAAAGGTCGGTGCCCTTACACTGGAAGGGAAAACTGCATCGAGGGAAACTCGAAATGGAGAATTTCTTTTCATAAAATTGTAGCCTGATGGCTCTAGAGCAAAGGGGTCAGGACCCAAACAGGTTAGACACCAGTTATTGGAGTCTAAAAAGAAAACTGTATTTCCACAGTTAAGGCACTTCTTAGGAGAAGAAGGCTCCATAATGGAGAGGCCTTACAGGCCCAAAAATTCAAGACAGAAACAGAGGGAAAAAAGCTCCCTGAGTTTTAGGAAAAGAAAAGAAAAAACCACCGGCGGTACCGGTGGAGTCGGGGAAACAGCCACGACCACAAGAAAACAAAAAGTAAAAGATTTAAAGAAAAATTTTTCTGCGGTGACAGGAAGATGTCCTGCCGGCTCCGCGGAAAAACGAAAACTGAGGAGAGACAGTTGGAAAGGCGGGAAGGCAGCACGCAGGCGCTGAGGAATGCTCCCAAAAGCTTTCTGATTGGACGCTGGGGAGCGTTCCCGCGCAGGCTCCGTCGGTACCGACGTACCCATATGTGAAGACTCATTCCTGCTTGTTCCTGGAGATAAAACTTTGAAAAACTTCACTTAGCTTGATCAATTGCAGACTACTCAGGCACGACGTGCACGTTTCGGGTGGAAACCCTGTTTCAAGTGCCGCCATTAGTAAATTCGGCACTTGAAACAGGGTTTCCACCCGAAACGTGCACGTCGTGCCTGAGTAGTCTGCAATTGATCAAGCTAGGTGAAGTTTTTCAAAGTTTTATAATAAAATGGATGTGACTGTGTGGTGAACATAGTTTTGATACAATGTTCCTTTCCTGAAAACATCCGACAAAAATAATTTTGTTTAATTTAATTTTTTTGGGGTTTGTTTTGGTGATTTTTCTGGGTAGTTTATTTTTTCACCAAATGGTTAGGGTTTTGTTGTTAATTGTATAGTGTTCCTGGAGATAGGCAAAACCACCTTTGGAATAAAGTGAGGATGAATCCTGAGGACTACTTTATCATGATGGAACCTTGTATAAGGAGGGTCAGCTACTAACGCCTGCAGTTCACTAATGCGTCTTGCAGAAGTGATGGCAATTAGGAAAATAACTTTCCATGAAAGAAACTTTAGGTCTGAAATGGTTAAAGGTTCAAAGGGCGGTTTCATAAGCTGACCAAGAACAAGATTGAGATCCCATGCTACCGGTGGTGGTTTAATGGGAAGTTTTGTTAAGAGTAGGCCTCTCATAAATCTTGATACAAGTGGATGAGAGGAAAGAGGTTGTCCATCGAAAGGTTTATGAAAAGCAGCAATAGCACTAAGATGGACCTTACTGAATTGGTCTTTAGACCAGACGTTGATAATTGGAGGAGATAGCGTAGTTACTCACCTGTAACAGCTGTTCTCCAGGGACAGCATGAATCAGCCCTCACATATGGGTGACGTCGGCGCCGACGAAACCCTTGTGCGGAGCAATATCCCAGCTTTCAAAGAAAGCCTTTGGGATTGCATCATGCATGCGCGATCCCCTTCCCGGCCAAGGATGCCATCTTGCTCAGTCAAATGACATAGCTAAAAAGACGGCAAAATGAATAAAAACCAATAATAGGACTGCAACTTCAGGGGAGGAGGGAGGGTTGTGAGGACTGATTCCTGCTGTCCCTGGAGAACACCCGTTACAGGTGAGTAACTACGCTTTCTCCAGGAACAAGCAGGAAGTCAGTCCTCAAATATGGGATTCCCTAGCTATAGGCTACCGAGAACCCATAGCTGAAAAATGGCTCCCTCTAGAAGAGCCGCAGCAGCTACAATAGAAATTCAACCGAGAAAGCAACACCTCCCGGTAGCCTCACACCAAAGGGCCGGAGGATTGGAGTTGCCTAAACCTCAAATAGGTTACGGAGAACCGCCTGGCCAAAAGCACTGTCCCGTTGGGACTCCCTATCCAGGCAGTAATGGGCTGCAAATGTCTGGCTTGAAGACCAAGTTGCGGCCCAGCAGATGTCTGTCAACGGAACAGAGCGGAAGTGAGCCACTGATGCGGCCTTAGCCCTGACGCGGTGGGCCGTGACTCGACCCTGCAATGGGAGGTCGGCCGCCCTGTATGCCCATGCAATGCAGTCTGCCACCCAAGTGGATAGTGTACGCTTGGAAACAGGTAACCCCAGCTTACTGGTGTCATACAAGATGAAGAACTGAGTAGCCCTTCGATGTCCCCGAGAACGCTCAAGGTAGAAGGACAACGCCCTCTTACAATCCAGGGTATGCAGGACCGCCTCTGCATGGCTGGAATGCGGCCTGGGAAAGAAGGTCAGAAGCACCACCTCCTGGTTGAGGTGGAAAGGAGCGACCACCTTTGGAAGGAACTTCGGGTGAGTGCGGAGGACCACCCTATTCCTATAAAACCTTGTGTATGGTTTATCAGTTAAGAGAGCTTGCAACTCACTCACACGTCTGGCTGATGTGAGTGCCACCAGGAAGAGCACCTTCCAGGAGAGGAAGCGCAGATGACAAGAGGACATCAGCTCAAAAGGTGGGCGAGTAAGCTGCTGCAAGACCACATTCAAATCCCACTCAGTTGCCGGAGGACGAACTGGGGGTTTCAGCAGAAGCAGACCTCTGAGGAATCTGGACACCAGGGGGTGAACCGAAAGAGGTTGCCCCTCCACGGGCGAGTGGTTTGCTGACAAAGCACTCAGGTGGACCCTGACAGAGTTAGACTTGAGACCTAATTCTGAGAGGTGTAGCAGATACTGCAGCACCACAGTTACAAGGCAAGAGAAATGGTTTTCATTGTGCTGGTTACACCACCCCTCAAATCTACGCCACTTGAAAGCATAGGATTTCCTAGTGGACTGCCTCATGGAGGCCAGTAACACTTCTTCTACATTGCAAGGTAGGAGGAGAGGAGCCAGCACTACCCTTTCAGCAGCCATGCCATCAGGTTGAGGGCCCTGAGGTTGGGGTGCAAGAGAGAGCTCTGCTTCTGTGAAAGGAGGTCAGGCTGCATCCCCAGTGGAAGTGGGGTTTCCACTGCCAGCTAGAGGAGAAGCGGAAGCCAAGGCTGTCTTGGCCATCTGGGGGCTACCAGGATGACCGAGGCCTTGTCTCGAAGGTTTTTGAACAGAGTCCGGGCCTCCAGAGGCATGGGATGAAACGCAATCATGAGGCCCCCTGACCAGAAGATCAGGAAAGCACCTGCAGCCACCTTCAGGGGATGTGGCTGTCTGGAGAAAAATCTGGGCAGGTGGTGATTTTGCGGACTGGCAAATAGATCTATGGACGGATGTCCGCAGCGGTCGAAAACCCTCTGGGTCACCACCGGATCCAGTTGCCATTCGTGGGGTTGGAGAATCCTGCTTAGTTTGTCTGCTAGGCAGTTCTCCTGGCCAGGCAGGTACACTGCTTTGAGAGACATATCCTGCCTGATGGCAAAGGAGCAGAGGCCCAGTGTCTCCTGACATAGGATACGAGACCCAGTACCTCCCTGCTTGTTCACGTAAAGCACAGTTACTTACCTGTAAAAGGTGATCTCTGGGAACAGCAGGAATTAGTCCTCACATACGGGGACGTCGGTACCGACGGAGCCTGCGCGGGAAAGCTCCCCAGCTTCCCAGAAAGAAAGCTTTTGGGAGCCTCCCACAGCGCATGCGAGCTGCCTTCCCGCCTTTCCTAACCAACTCTCCTCAGTTCAAGTTTAAAGCTGAGACAATAGAGAGAGAGAGGAAAGGAAAGATAGAGAGAGATACAACTCCTAGGGGAGGTGGGAGGGTTGTGAGGACTAATTCCTGCTGTTCCCAGAGATCACCTGTTACAGGTAAGTAACTGTGCTATCTCCAGGAACAAGCAGGAATGAGTCCTCACATATGGGGACTCCCTAGCTAAGATGCCTAGGAGATCCCCAAGGGTATGAGACCCTGAAAGGTTCCTCATCTTCCTATGGATCTCAGGCATCCATTAAGGGACGGAGGGCAGGAGTTGTTTAAGAATGGAACAGGTGTCTGAGGACAGCCTGACCAAACAAGGCATCCCGGCGGGAGTCCTTGTCCTAACAGTAATGGGCTGTGAAGGTATGAACCGAGGCCCAGGTGGCTGCTCGACAGATCTGGTCGATGGACACAGAATGAAGATGAGCCATAGAGGCGGCCATGGCCCTCACATTGTGAGCTGTGACATGGCCCTCCAGAGAAAGGTTCTTACTCTGGTAAGCAAAAGAAATACACTGAGCAATCCAATTGGATAGTGTTCTCTTAGAGACTGGAAGTCCTAAATGAGAAGCATCAAAAGCAACAAAGAGCTTTAGGCATAAAGTGAGGATTTGTCTTAAGGACTACCTTATCATGATGGAACCTTGTATAAGGTGGATTAGCCACTAAGGCCTGCAGTTCACTGATGCGGCGAGCAGAAGTGACTGCAATAAGGAAAATAACCTTCCATGAAAGAAATTTCAAGGAGGTAGTGGCTAAGGGTTCAAAAGGTGGCTTCATAAGCTGACCAAGAACCAAGTTTAAGTCCCATGCCACCGGAAGAGGTTGAATGGGAGGTTTTGTTAAAGTTAGGCCTCTCATAAATCTTGCAATAAGAGGATGAGAGGAGATAGGTTGTCCATTGAGAGGCTTAAGGGATTTAATTTTTTTTTAATTTTTTTAATTTAGACAGTTTTGTATACCGCCTTATCCTTCAATCAAAGCGGTCACAACACAATTGGGGGATACATTTAACACGTGGGGATATGAGACACATACACTAATACTTACAGGGAACATGGGCAATGGAGGGTTAAGTGTCTTGCCCAAGACCACAAGGAGCATCTGTGGGACTAGAAACCCCAGTCCTTCCGGCCCAAGGTTGCTGTCCTCTAGTGGGATTTGAACCCCCGACCTTCCGGCCTGAAGTACCTTGCCCCAACCACTAGGCTACTCCTCCCTACCACTAGGCTACTCCTCCCTAGCCAGCGTGGAGCTATGAGGATCATAGATCCTTGATCCCTCTGGAGTTTGAACAGAGTCTTGGGAATCAAAGGAATGGGTGGAAAGGCATACAGGAAGCCCTGACCCCAATGAAGGAGGAAGGCATCCTTGGCCTGAACTCCCTGACACAGAATTCTGGAACAGAACCAGGGAAGTTTGACATTCCACGGACTTGCAAAGAGGTCTATGTCCGGGGTTCCCCATTCCTGGAAGATTCTGAGTACCTGATCCATGTGCAGGGACCATTCGTGTGGAAGCAGAACTCGACTGAGTCTGTCTGCCCAAGAGTTTTGGATTCCTGGGAGGTATACTGCCAGGAGATGGATTTGATGCTCTCTGGCGAAGGCCCATAATCTTAGAGCTTCGTTGCAAAGCGACAGAGAGCCAGTTCCTCCTTGCTTGTTTATGTAAAACATGGCTACTTGATTGTCCGTGTGAATGAGGACTGTCTTGTAGCTGAGGAGGGTATGAAAGATGTTGAGAGCTAGGAATACTGCTCGAAGTTCCAAGTGGTGATATGAAGAGAGGTCTCCTGTGGGGACCAAATGCCTTGGGTGGAAAGGTCTTGTAGATGAGCTCCCCAACCTGTTTGGGAAGCATCTGTTGTGAGGGTTGCCTGGGGCAACAAAGGTTGGAAGGGGGACCCCAGCAACAGATTTTGAGTGGACATCCACCATTGGAGAGACCAAAAGAGACGTTTGGAGGTTGCTATTTGGTCTGAGAGAGCTTCTGAAGCTTGAGTCCACTGGGTGGACAAAGTCCATTGAGCTGCTCTCATGTGTAGGCGAGCATAGGGTACCACATGTACTGTGGAAGCCATATGGCCTAGCAGCTGTAGCATCTCCCTGGCAGTTAAATGGCTCTTTGACTGAATCTGGGAGGCTAACTGCACTAGACGTTGACAACGGGCCTGAGGAAGGTAGGCCCTTGCAGAAGTGGTGTCCAACCAGGCCCCTATGAATTCCAGGGACTGAGTAGGGGTGAGCTGGGACTTTGGGAGGTTTACCACAAGTCCCAGGTATTGCAGAATGCGCCTGGTGCGGTTCAGGAAGATCTGAGCCTCTGACTGGGTTGGGGCTCGGATGAGCCAGTCGTCCAGGTATGGGAAGACAAATATTCCCAGAGTGCGTAGAAATGCAGCAACTATTGCCATGCATTTGGTGAACACTCTTGGAGCAGAGGCTAGACCGAAAGGAAGCACTCTGTATTGGTAATGTTTTCCCTGGAACAGAAAACGTAGGAATTTTCTGTGAGATGAATGGATGAGGACATGAGTGTACGCATCCTTGAGATCTAGACGACAAAGCCAATCCTGACTCTGCAGGTATGGAAGGAGAGTGCCTAGAGAAAGCATCTTGAACTTCTCCTTGCATAGGAATTTGTTCAATTCTCTGAGATCTAGAATGGGTCTGTATCCCCCTGTTTTCTTTGGAATGAGAAAATAGGGGGAGTAAAACCCTGACCCCTGTTGAAGAAGAGGAACTTCTTCTATGGCCCCCTGGGCCAGAAGGGTAGTCACCTCCTGATCCAGAAGGTCGAGGAGAGATGTGGGAGAATTGAAGTGTCTCACCATGGTGTAGGGAGGAAGGTCTGAGAAATGAAGTTTGTAGCCCTCTCTTATGATAGAGAGGGTCCACTGCTCTGATGTGATTTGCTCCCATCTGGGAGCAAAATGAGCTAACCTTCCTGGAATGGTGAGAGGTTCTGGCTGTTGTAGAGCCAGAAAGGTTAAGTTCTCTAGTATCAAGTCAAAAACCCTGAAGGGGATGGGACTGCTGAGTTGTAGCAGCCCCTGCAGGTTTAGGCCTGGCTTGTTTAGGTTGCTGACGCTTAGTAGCAAAGCGACCTGTGGAAGATTGTTGGCCAGAAGTGGAAGGAAATCTGCTCCTTTTGTAAAAAGGCTTTTTGAAAGACTTTTTCTTGGCTGGAATGGAAGTTGACTTAGAAAGTCTATCCAGAGCAGAATTCTCTGCATCCATTTGAGTGGCTTTTATTTGCCACTCTTTGCCAAAGAGATTTTCACCCGTACAGGGCAGATTTCCTAAGCCATCCTGAACCCAGGGTTCTAGATCAGAAGCCTGGAGCCAAGCAATTCTGCGAGCAGCTATGGCAATGCCTGAGGATCTGCTGGCACCCTCAAAGGAATCAAAGGCTGCCCTGTTGGAAAACTTTGAAATATCTTGAGTATGCTTAAGCCAAAGAAGGAATTCATCCCTTCTATCCTCTGGAATAAAAGGGAGAAAGTTGTGCAGCTTTTGTGCAACTTCCTTTAGAAACATACCCATATAAAGGCTATACGAGTTGATTCTGGCAATAAGCATACTGGCTTGGAAGATTTTCCTACCAAAAGCATCCAAGGTCCTGCATTCTCTTCCTGGGGGAGCAGAAGAGTGTCTTTTGGTACTCTTTATCCTTTTCATAGCTGACTGCACCACAATGGAGTGGTGAGGAAGCTGAGTTTTCTAAAATCCAGGACAAGGAGGGACACGGTACATAGTGTCCAATCTGCGAGAATGAGGAGAAAGGGTGAGAGGAGTCTCCCATAAGTCAATCATATGTTCATGAAGAATTTCATGAATTGGCAAGGTGACTGCCTCTCTGGGAGCCTTAGAGTATCCTAAAATATCAAAATGTTTTTGCTCTAGGCTCTGCTTCAGAGGTTACTGAAATAGAGAGTCCTTTAGCCACTTCTATTATGAAGTCTTGAAAGGACAAATCCTCTGGAGGAGACATTCTCCTTTGTGGAGAAGTAGGCTCCTCAGGAAGGGTAATGGATACTTCGGGAGACTCATCTGATGAATCAGAATCATCAGAGGAATCGAAGTATCGTCTGTCCCCTTCCAATGATCGATACGCCTATCGATCGGTACCGACATCGGGCGTCCCCGGTACCGGATCGGTACCGAGAGATAGCCCTGGACAAGGAACCTGAGTCGGTATCCTGACCGATGTCGATGCAGTCGGTACCGGTATCGGTATCGGTACCGGTACTGGCGCCGGTACCGACAACGGGACTCGTTGCAGTACCGACGGCGTCGCAGCTTGAATAAAAGCCATTATAGCCTGCTGCATGGATTGCACAGTGTGATCCATGGACGCCACGACTGCCTGGATGTCGGTACCGGGAGATTGTGCCGGTACCCCAGAGCAGTCTAACAGGTGATCGGTCGAGGCCGTGCCATCGATGTCAACCTGTAACCCCATAGGAGGAGCTTTGGAAGCCGGAGCTTCCCGCCGGGGTTGTTTGGCTGTGGCAGGATCCTCGAGGGCAAGCCCGGAGGCATCTCAATGCTGAGAGGGAGATTTGCCCTTCAAGGACCTGCTAGGTTTATGTTTGGTTACCTGAGACCCATCAGGAGAGGAAGACCTGGAAGATGTCGATGCCACCGCCGGTGCATCCGTGGGAAACAGCACATGGAGCTTGGCTGCTCGGTTCTGTAACCCTCTTTTAGACATTATGGAGCAGGACTGGCAATCTGGAATGGAGTGTTCAGGACCCAAACATTTAAGACACCATTCATGGGTATCTGTAACAGAAATTGTACCACTACACTTAATGCATTTTTTGAACCCGGAGGTTGGTTTTTCCATGAGGGAAAATTTTCTTGTGGGCCTGTAGGCCTAAGAAGAAAAATACACCAAGTGAGGAAAAGTATAATTTTTTTTTATTTTGAAAGAAAAGAAAAAGAAAAGACCGGCGGTACCAGTCCGGCATCGGGGAAAGCAGACACGCGACCAAAGAAATAAATTAAAATAAAGAACTTCTTCAGCGGTGACAGGAACACGACCTGCTGGCTCCGCGGAAAAAGAAGAACTGAGGAGAGTTGGTTAGGAAAGGCGGGAAGGCAGCGCGCATGCGCTGTGGGAGGCTCCCAAAAGCTTTCTTTCTGGGAAGCTGGGGAGCTTTCCCGCGCAGGCTCCATCGGTACCGACGTACCCATATGTGAGGACTCATTCCTGCTTGTTCCTGGAGATAACATTCCTACCTGGCTGTCCGTCTGTATTAATACAGAGTGATGTGAGAGGACAGGACAAAAGGCTTGAAGAGCTAGGCGAATCGCCCGCAGCTCTAAGAGGTTGATTTGGTGTGCTGACTCCTGAGGAGACCATAATCCCCAAGTGCATGATCCTTGGCAATGGGCTCCCCAGCCCAGCAAGGAGGCATCTGTCGTTAGCACTCTTGTGTGCGAGGGAATCTGAAAAGACACACCCTCGAACAAATTGGGTGGTTGACTCCACCCCTGCAATGACTTCACCAGTCGTCTGGATACTGTTATCCTGTCTGAGGATGCCGGTGGCTTGTGTCCACTGATCCCTGAGGCATCACTGAGCTGTTCTCATGTGGAGACGGGCATTTGGTGTCACATGCACTGTGGAGGCCATGTGGCCCAAGAGGCGTAAGAAGGGTCTCGCTGAGACCCGAGACCTGTGCCTGAACTGAAGTGTCAGTGCTAGCAGCCTCTGTGCCCTGTCCTCTGGCAGGTAAGCCTTCACCTGAAGTGTGTCCAATCTTGCTCCTATGAACTCTAAGTTTTGAGTGGGGAGCAAAGTAGACTTTGCGTGGTTTATGACAAAGCCTAGACGTTGCAGCAGACTGATGGTGCGAGAAGTGGCCCGTTGGGCCTCCTGAGGCGACTGGCCCCTGATGAGCCAGTCATCCAGGTAAGGGAAGACAAAAATTCCCTGACTTCTGAGGAAGGCCGCCACTACAGCCAGGCATTTTGTAAACACTCTGGGAGCAGAGGCTAGGCCAAAGGATAGAACCCTGTATTGGAAATGTTTTCCTCCCACTACAAATCTCAGATATTGTCTGTGGTCAGGATGTATGAGGATGTGTGTATAGGCATCCTTCAGGTCTAAGGAGCATAGTCAATCTCCCTGGTGGAGGTAAGGCAGCAACATTCCAAGGGAAAGCATCTTGAACTTTTCCCTCACCAGGAACTTGTTTAAGTTTCTTAGGTCGAGGATGGGTCGGAGGCTTCCTGTTCTCTTTAGTATGAGAAAATACCTGGAGTAGAAGCCCTTGCCCTGCAGGTGGTAGGGCACCAGTTCCACCGCCTGATCCTCTAGAAGACCTGCCAGCTCCTGCAAGAGGAGATCCCTGTGAAGAGGGCGTCTGAGAGGCTCTCCTGGAAAGGAGGAGGGTGGTATCTGGCTGAAGTGAAGCAAATAGCCCCTCTGGACCATTTGCAGGACCCAGATATCCAAGGTGATAGCTGGCCACCTGTGAGCGTACAGGGTTAGCCTGCCCCCTGTGCATGACCTTACGACTGGCGGAAGAAAGACTATGCATTAGGAGTCAAAACCTCTCACCCGGCTGGGTAGGAGTCAGGGCCTGGGGCTTGGAGGCCTTCTGCTTACGCGGGCCGTGCCCCTGTCCCTTGGTCTGCTGCCCATGTTGGGGAACTGGGGTGGCCTGGTAAGTGGGGTAGTTGCGGTAAGCAGTACCCTTCCTCGGGAAAAAGGGCTTTTTACCCGAGCCCTTCTTCTTAGAAGGGGCAGAAATCTTCTTTGAGAGTCTTGTCCGGGTCAAGTACTCGGACTCTATCTCCGCAGCCTTCACAGTCATGGGATTGCTGAAGAGATTGTCACCTCGGCAAGGGACATCGACCAACTTGTCCTGAACCCATGGCTCCAGATCCGATGACATTAGCCAGGCCTGGCGGTGTGCACCAATGCTGGCCACGGCTACTCGGGCCGAAGTCTCGAAGCCATCATAGGCCACTCGAGATATGAACATCGAGCACTCCTGAATCCCAGTGGACAAGGCATTGAAGCGCTGCAAAGGTGCCTCGGAGAGGCCAGCTGAGAACCCGGCAATCTCCTTTGCCAGGTCCCTCAAGTACAAGCCCATGTACAATTGGTAGGTTTGGACACGGCATGAAAGCATCGAGCCCTGGAAGCATTTTCTGCTGAGGGCGTTCAGGTTCCGGGCCTCCCAGCCAGGAGGCACAGAGGAGTGCGTTTTCTGGCTTTTGAGCCTAAGCATGGCCGATTCCACAACCATAGAGTTGTGCGGCAGCTGTACGCCTTTTGGAACCCAGGGCTCTTGCGGACTCGATAGATGGAATCGACCTGTTTGCTGAGAACCGGCATCGAGGCCAGTGACTCCCACATGCGGAGCATCAGCCGTTCCGGCATCGGAGGAACCAGCACAGTAAGGGCTTCCCGAGGGGGAAGGTCATACTGGAGGGCATCGAGCTCTTCAGCTCAAGGTTCTTCCTCGGTATCCGCCGGGAATGCCAAAACCTTGGCCATGTCCCTGATAAAGTCCGAGAACGGGGTATCCTCTGGAGGGGACCTTCTCTGAGGCTCCGAACCCGGTGAGTCGATGGGACATACCGGGTCTGATGGGTGTCTAGGGACTTCTCATCTTCCATCTCCCATGCCGATCCCTCCGAGGAGGAATTGAGGGGCTCCGGCCCCGACGCCGAGAGCACCGGCTTCAACGACCTCGGTCCTGAGCGGGAGGTCGAGGGAGACCTTGGCCGAGGACCGACTCGAGCCCGAAGAGTGTCGAGGATCGGCTCAGCCTCTGGGGTCAGCTTGGACGTCGACGTCCCGGTGGTCAGGGCGGATGGACCGGTGAGACCGGCTATCAGCGCCCGCTGCTGCTCCATGAAGGCAGACATGCTGCGCTCCAGGGCCGTCATCCTGAGACTGAGCTCAGAAAACTCCGCAGCCTCCGGCTCGGGCCCTGATGTTGTCGGGCCCAATGCTGGCTCCCCCGGAGGGGAGTCCACGAGGACAACAGCACTTACCCACCTCGGCATCTCCGGCTCCGTGCGAGGTACCTTCGCAGGCCACTCCGACTCCGAGGACCCGGGGCAGCGGTCAGGACTCCGCGATCTGGTTTCAAGAGCCCTGGGCGATCGGAGGCGTCCAACGACAATGCCCTCACGAGCTTCTTCTTCCTCCGGTGTTCCCGGGAGGGAGACCCCCGTTCAGAAGACCCCCAACACTGCTCGGGTTCAGACAGCTCCCGAGATGTCGAGGCTTCTGATGAGGTCTGGATCGGGGGGATGCAGACTCCGAGAAAATCCTTTCACGCTGCTGCTGCCTACTTCGAAGTGCCTTAGAGGACATCTTCCCACATGAGCCACAGACCTTCGGGGCATGGTCAGGCCCGAGGCATCGGAGACAGCAGTCATGTGTGTCGGTGAGGGACATTAACGTCTTACACCGATCACACTTTTTAAACCCACTGGCAGCCATCGGGGGGAAAAAGGGCTCCTGCAAGGTCGAAGGACCGGGCTGCCAGTGAAAATTTTAAAAAAGAGCGCGAAAGCTAGTCTCTAAGCACAAAACGCAAAAAATTACTGGACTCAATACCAGTGTACCGAGCCAAAGGCGGGAAGGGGAACCGGTGTCAAACCGGTCAAAGATCAAAAATTCTTCCAAGTTTTGACACACTTTTTCCGTGAGGAATTAGGGACAACTCTGCGGATAAAGGGAGACTGAGTAAGATGGCACCCTTGGGCGGGAAGGGGACCACGCATGCGCAATACAATCCCAAAGGCTTTCTTTGAAAGCTGAGGAATTGCTCCGCACGAGAGCTCCGTCGGCACCGATGTCACCCATATGTGAGGACTGACTTCCTGCTTGTTCCTGGAGAAAATATGTTCATACTTTACATTTTAAACAGCAAAAAAGAAAACCTCAAAACTTATACAAATAAAGTTTAGAAAGAAAAAGAAGAGGAAGCTTAAGAACTAGAGGACACAAAAGGAAGTAAACGTAAAAGTAACAGCAGGAAATATTTTTTCACAGAAAGTGTGGTAGATGCCTGGAATGTCCTCCTTATAAAAAGTGGTGGAGACAAAAGATTAAATTAGACTTACCTGCTAATTGTAGTTCCTGGAGTAACTCCAGTCTAGTCCCGGAATCTCTGGGTTGTCAACCTCCTCCAGCAGCTTTGGAGACTGAGAAACTTCACTCTTGTGATGTTATCAGTATATAAGGGCTGGCACCACCTCCACACTCCAGTTTACCTACTGACATGGCAGACTCACCGGAGCAACAAGTAAGAAGTAAATTGAAAAGGCAAACAACTGCCCCATTATACTATTAAGACCCGCAGGTCCAACTATGTACAAAATCTGCAACTACGTATGCCGTGAGCTCTCCTGCCTGGCCCCAACCCCAAAAGCCCAGGCGAAAACCTGTCCCAATGAAAACCTCGCCTGCAGAATAATTAAATATGACGCTTACCAGTAATAGGTCTCCTGCTTCATGCCACAGAGCACCAGCAAGACAGGGCGGGACCCGGGACTAGACTGGAGTTACTCCAGGAACTACAATTAGCAGGTAAGACTAATTTAATCTTCCTGATCGTCCCTCCAGTCTAGTCCCGGAATCTCTGGGTACGTACCAGAGCAGTAAAAACCCATCAATGGGAGGGACCTGGTAGCCCGGCCTGAAGTACCGCTGAACCAAAACAGGTGTCTGTCTGCCTGCACATCCAGACGGTAATGCTTCACAAAGGTATGCAGCGACGAACATGTCGCCGCTTTACAAATGTCAACTGCCGGTACCAGCTTAGAGTCCGCCCAAGATGCAGCGTGCGCCCTAGCGGAATGAGCTCGCAAACCGTCCGGCACCGCCCGACCCCTCAAAATATAAGCCGAAGCGATGGCCTCCTTCACCCACCGGGCAATCGAACCTTTAGAGGCTGCCTCTCCTTTGCGGGCCCCCGCAAACAGCACAAAAAGCCTGTCGGACTTACGGAAGGACGCTGTCCTAGTAACATACTTCTTCAATGCCCAGCGAACGTCCAAGCGATGAAAACGGTCCACCACTTGCCCCTTACCTTTGCTGCGAAACACGGGCAACGATACCACTTGGTTCATATGAAAAACCGAAACCACTTTCGGCAAAAATGACGAAACGGGTCTCAACACCACCTTCGACTCGAAGAAAGACAGAAAGGGCGGCCGACACGACAGAGCTTGTAATTCCGAAATGCGCTTTGCTGAAGCAACCGCCACCAAAAATATCACTTTCAGCGTCAAATCTTTCAACGAAGCCTCCGCTGAAGGCTCAAAAGGAGCCTTCCCTAAGGCCTCCAAGACCAAAGGCAGATCCCAAGCCGGAACCGTCTGCTGTTGCGGCAGCCGAAGGAATTTTACTGCCCTCAAAAAACGCTTAACATCCGCATGACTACCCAGCGAGATGCCCTGCACCTTTCCTCTATAACAGGATAAGGCCGCCAACTGCACCTTCAATGAGGACGCCGCCAGTCCCTTTTGAAAGCCATCCTGCAAAAAGGATAACACTTGCAGAACCGTCGCCTTCAACGGAACACATCCCCGCTTGGCACACCAATTCTCAAAGATGCGCCAAACCCTGACGTAAGCCAAGGAAGTGGAACACCGCCGAGCTTTGAGAAAAGTAGCTATCACCGCCAGCGAATAACCCCGAGCTCTCAACCGAGCCCGCTCAAGAGCCAGGCCATAAGCGAGAATCGATCCACCTGTGGCATGGAGAGAAGCCCCTGCGTTAGCAGATCCGTGCGAAGAGGCAGTTTCCAGGGATGCCCCACCAAGAGGCGCACCAGGTCCGCGTACCAGGACCGTCTCGGCCAATCCGGAGCAATTAGAATCACGTGTCCTCTGTGCTGCTCTATGCGCTGATCACCCGACCGATCAACACCCACGACGGGAAGACATACAGTAGCTGCCCTTCTGGCCACCTCTGAATGAGGGCGTCCAATCCTTCCGACATCCTCTCCTTTCTGCGGCTGAAGAACAGATCGACTTTTGCCGACTGAAAGGTCGCCATAAGATCCATTACTGGCGTCCCCCAGCGCCGCACCAACATCGCAAAGACTTCCTGGTGCAACACCCACTCTCCAGGGTCTACCTTTACCCGACTGAGAAAATCGGCTTCGACATTCTCCACGCCCGCAACATGTGCCGCGGACAAGGCCACCAGATGGGACTCGGCCCACTCGAACAGACGCTCCGCCTCGGTCTCTAGCGCCACGCTGCTGGTGCCCCGTTGATGATTTACGTAAGCCACTGCTGTCGCATTGTCTGAGAACACCCGAATGGCCTTTCCCTGCAGGAGGGGGCGAAACTCCCTCAGAGCCAGCGCCACCGCCCGCAACTCTAACCTGTTGATTGACCAAGATTTTTCCCGGTCTGACCACTGGCCCTGCACCAGGCGACCCTGACAATGGGCTCCCAGCCGACTAGACTGGCATCCGTTGTTAGAGAAACCCATGCCGGCGCCTCCAGCGACATCCCCTTCTCCAGGTACCCTGGCGTCAGCCACCAACGTAGCTGTTGTTGAGTTTGAAGAGGACAAGGCAACTTCTGGGATAGCGAATCTCGTTGATACGACCACCTTCTTAACAGAGCCCGCTGCAACGGCCGCATGTGGGCTCGCGCCCACGGCACCAACTCCAAGGTCGCTGCCATTGTCCCTAACACCTGGAGATAATCCCAAGCCGTGGGCCACCGCCAGCTGAGAAACCGCTGCACCAATCGACGGAGCCCCAGCACCGACTGCTGAGGTAGAAAAACTCAACCCACGCTGGTGTCGAAACGCGCCCCTAAATACTCCAGGTCCTGAGACGGGACCAACCTGCTCTTTGCTTCGTTGATCACCTAACCAAGACTCTGCAACAGATCTATCACCCGGGCCATAGCCGAAACACTCTCTGCCCTGGACTTCGCCCTGATTAACCAATCGTCCAGATATGGGTGAACCAAAATTCCTTCTTTCCTCAAGGCCGCCGCTACCACCACCATCACACCTTGGTGAAAGTGCGCGGCGCCGTTGCCAAGCCAAAAGGGAGCGCCTGAAACTGAAAATGTCCCATAGGAACTGCAAACCTTAGGAATTTCTGATGTTCCCGTCGTATCAGGATGTGCAGATATGCTTCCGGTAGGTCTAAGGACGTCAGAAACTCCCCTTTCCTTACCGCCACAATAACCGACCGGAGAGTTTCCATCCGAAAATGCGATACACGCAGAAAGTGGTTCAGCCTTTTTAAATCTAGAATGGGACGCCAAGTCCCCTCTTTCTTCGGGACCACAAAGTAAATCGAGTATCGACCGCAACCTAACTGGTCGGCAGGAACCGGGACAATTGCCCCGAGACAAAGGAGCCTCTGTACCGTTTCCCGCACGGCGTTTGCGCTTTGCCGGCACGTTGCACGGCGACTGAACGAATGAGTCGGACACCGGATGCTGCAACTCCAGCGCATAACCTTCACGAATCACCTCTAGTACCCACTGATCGGACGTGAGCTGGGCCCAGGCAGGGTAAAAATCCCGCAGTCGCCCCCCTACGGGAACTAGCCCTCCCTGGACCCGTCTGACTTCATTGTGACTTTTTGAAGGCGGAGGACGAGGATGCTGCCGCAAAACCCTTGCTTGTTCCGCGAAACCCCCGAAAGCTCTGGGCCCGACTAGGAAAACGCCCCCGCTGTGGCTGACCCATTCTCGGGGAAGGGAACCTGCGAAAATCCCGCAGCTGCCCTCGAGGTTCAAGAAGGGGCCGTCCCTGCTTCTGCTTGTCCTCCGGCAACCTACCTCCCTTGGACTCTCCTAAATCCTTCACCAACTTCTCCAAAGAGCAGCTTACCCCGAAAGGGAAGCTTACTCAACCTTGCCTTGGAAGAACCGTCCGCTGCCCAATTACGCAGCCACAGACATCGCCTCCCCGCGACCACGGAAGCCATACTTTTCGCTAAACTCCGTATCAGGTCATACTGTAAGTCGGCGAGATACGCCGCACCCGACTCCAAGCGGGCCGCCTCTTCTGACCCCTCCCCCGAGAGGTTGCCCTGGACCCGCTGCGCCCATCGCAAGCAGGCTCTCGCCACCCAGGCCCCACAAATGTAAGCCTGTAAGGACAGCGCATTCGCCTCAAAAACCTGCTTCAGTAAGGACTCCAATTTGCGGTCCTGCGCATCCTTCAGCGCCGCCGCCCCCTCCACCAGGATGGTAGTCTTCTTGGTCGCCGCAGAAACGGCCGCATCCACTTTCGGAGCCTTGAACAAATCTCGGTCCTGATCCAGGAGAGGGTACAACCGTGCCATAACCCTAGAGCCTTTTAGCGCGGCCTCCGGCATATCCCATTCCTCCTGAATCATCTCCCGGAACACCCTGTGCACCGGGAAAGCCCTCTGCGTCTTCCGAACCGCTTGCAGCAGTGGATCCTCCAGGGTAGAGTCCTGCGCTGGCTCCGCCTCTGGCATATTAAGAGCCTTAAGCAACTCTGCTATAAGCGCCGAGAGCTCCTCTCTACGAAATACTCTAACTACCCGCGCCTGATCCTCCAGCTCTCTAATTTCACCTTCCTCTAGATCTTCCAGATCCCTTTCAGTGTCTGCCTCCTCAGACCGCATGTCCTCTGAGCTGACGGACTGATCCAGACAATCTAATCATACCTGGCCTTCTTGGCTAAAACGCCCGACCCTTCCGCTGCCAAAGGCGAAGCTGGTCTCTTTTGTCCAAGCCCAGCCCCCGAGGGACCAGCTACCGGTGTCCCCTGCGAGGCCGTGAAGGATCTTTGGAGTAGCGCCATGAAATCTGCCGAGAAAATCGCCGCCAAACTCCCTGCGCCAGGCTGTTGAGCAAACTGGAGATCCGGCGGTCCCGTTGCTCTGAGCCCCGGCTCTGGAACAGGCAGGGGAGAGGGACTGGGGACTATGACCTCCTCTAACGTTTCGTGTCCCCCAGCCTCTGATTCAGGGAGCCCCTCCATGGCCTCCACACTTCAGGAGCGCAGCCCCTATAAACTCCCTCCGAAGAAACTGAGCTGCGCTTGACCCCATACAAGAGGCAAATCTGCTTGGAAGGCATACTGTGCTGGGCCCCCTAGGCAAGAAACCCCCGGTGACAGGCCTCAGGTTTTATTTTTGTTTTGTTTTTTATTACAACCTCTTCAGAAGTGGTCTCCCAGGTAAACCCTGACGAAATTAACTGAAAACGAAGCTCCCAGGCTGAGCAAGAAGGCGGCAAAGGCCTGTGCAGAGAACCGCGATTTTCCCGCTCTCAGCCCACGCAGCTTGGCCTGCCCCGGCAACGCAGCCGCTTCCCGCCGAAACTTGGCTTACCTCCAGCGGTGCTAACAGACGGACTGCCAGGGCCATGTCTGTCGCGCTCAACAGCTGCTTAGCCCCTTAAGCTTCTTTTTCCCAGCCGGAGCCCCAGATGTCTGAAAAGAACCGCTGCGGCGGTACACTCAAGCTCAAAGCGCCGGCAGGCAGCTCCTCTGCACGCGCTGAGCTGAGCACTGATCCGGTTCCTGTGCCTTCTGATTCGGGACGGTAACCAGCTGCCGGTCCTCTCCCCCGAAGTTTAAATCAGGCCGTGGCTCATGATCTCTCCCGGAGGTGAATAAAGAAATAAAATAACAAGCAAAATAAAGAAAAGAGCAGAGGACCTCAGGGCACACGGAAAGCAGCTCCCCCACCAAGCTGAAGGCAGAATAGTAAACTAGCTTTCCTGAATTAAGTTTGTACTTCTTCCTAGCACTCTCCGTAATCGTTTCTCCAGTGAGCCCTGAAACCCTTTGGAGACTGATAAACTGGAGTGTGGAGGTGGTGCCAGCCCTTATATACTGATGACATCACAAGAGTGAAGTTTCTCAGTCTCCAAAGCTGCTGGAGGAGGTTGACAACCCAGAGATTCTGGGACTAGATTGGAGGGACGATCAGGAATTCTGAATTTAAAAATGCATGGAATAAAAACAGAAAATCCCTAAATAACAAGTGGAATCTTAGCACAGAGCACTTCCACTTAAAGCAAAAGTTAAATCATTTTTGCACTATGTTAATACTTGTTTCTGTTAGGCAAAAGAAAAATTAGACTTACCTGCTAATTGTTGTTCTTTGAGGAACTCTAGTTCAGTCCCTCACCTCTGGGTTGTGCACCTCTTCCAGCAGCATGGAGACTGGGCATGTCAGAACTGTGACACCACTGTAGATATCCTGCTGGCACCTCCCACCAGCTCCCAGTGATATAATGACAAAGCAGACTCAAAGGATCAACAAATAGGTAGCTATAATATTAAATACAATTTAATTCTAACACTGAACTAAAACCCAGTAAATGAGAGGATAACTCTCCCTCTCCCGTTTGCAGAAATAGGACAGAAAGGAGAGAGAAGAAAGAATACAAGGTATACTTTACCTGAAAAGAGAGCACATTTGCTGAACTTCTCCTACTGGATTGTAGTCACCGTGCATCACACAGCATGCTTTGCGGAAGCTGACCATAAGACCCCCGGGCGGAAATCGGGACTGAACTGGAGTTCCTCAAGGAACAACAATTAGCAGGTAAGTCTAATTTCTCTTTCCTTACCATCCCTCCAGTTCAGTCCCTCACCTCTGGGATGTAACAAAGCAGTAAACTATTGGGAGGGACCTGTCCACCTGGACCGCAAAACTGCCGACCCGAAACAGGCATCTCCCGCCGCTTGAACATCCAGGCAGTAATGTTTACTAAAAGTATACAAGGAAGACCAAGTGGCTGCTCTGCAATTCTCAACTGGCTATGCTCCGCCCACGGAACTAAGCTATGCTCCGCCCACGAAGCCGCTTGAGCTCTAGTAGATTAAGCCCGCAGGCCCAAGGGCACTTGACGATCTTGCAAGATATAAGCTGACGCTGTTGCTTCATGAACCCATCTGGAAATTGAAGCTTTGGCCACCACTTCACCTTTACGCAGCCCACCAAATGGTCAGACTTGCGGAAGGACTCTGAAACCTTCAAGTATCGCCGAAGTATCCTCTTAATATCTAGCAAACGCAAACTACGGCCCGATGCAGTCTCCTCTGAAACACCCAAAACAGGCAAAGGGATCGACTGATTCACATGAAATAGCGAAACTACCTTTGGTAGGAAAGACGGTATGGGACACAACACCACTTTTTCCCTAGAAAAAGTCAGAAACGGTTCCCGACAGGACAAAGCCTGCAACTCAGAGATTCGCCGTGCAGAGCAAGTGGCTACCAAAAATACTGTCTTCAAAGTCAACTCCTTTAGGGAAGCCTGATGCAAAGGCTCCCATGTCAAGGCTCCTAAAACCAGGTTGAGATCTCACGGAGGAGAAACCACACTGTCGGAAGGACGTAGATGGAATACCGCTCTTAAGAAACACACAACATCAGCATGGACCCCCAAAGGAACTCCTTGAACCTTTGCTCGGTAACAAGAAATAGCTGCCAACTGCACCCTTAACGAACTGGCAGCCAATCCCTTATCGAACCTGTCTTGCAAGAAACTCAACACTGTCGGTACAGATACTGAGGCCGGACGAAACTGACGTCGAGCACACCAGTCCTCAAAAACACACCAGAGGCACACGTATGTTAAGGAAGTGGACCTCTTTCTGGCCAGAAGCAAGGTGTCAATCACCGCCTTCAAATAACCCTTCTTCCTTAACCGAGTCCTTTCAACTGACAAGCCGTAAGCGAGAACCGATGTACCTGAGGCATTTGTAGAGGACCCTGAAGCAACAGATCCTCCCTTAGCAGCATCTGCCACGGTTCCCCGTCGAGCAGACGCACCCAGATCGGCATACCATGGACGACGAGGCCAATCTGGAGCTATTAGAACCACTCTTCCCCGATGAGCCTCGATGTGCTGTACCACTCGTCCTATGAGCACCCAAGGGGGAAACATGCAGAGGAGACTGTGAGCGGGCCATTGTTGGAGTAAGGCCTCTAGACCTTCCAACATTCATTCTCGTCACCTGCTGTAAAAATGACTGGCTTTGGCCGACCGAAAGGTCGCCATGAGATCCATAACCGGAGATCCCCACTTGAGGACAATCTCAGCAAACACCTCTGGATGAAGCTCCCATTCTCCGGGATCCACACGAACCCAGCTGAGAAAGTTCGCCGTCACATTGTCCGCTCCTGCAATGTGCTCCCCCGACAGAGCCTGAAGCCGAGGCTCTACCCAACTGAAGAGACTTTCCGCCTCCATTTCCAGAGCCGCGCTTCCCGTGCCCCCTTGACGAATGAGGTACGCAACAGTCTCGGCAATGTCCAAGAGCACTTGAACCGCTCAACCCCGAAAGGTGGATTTGAAGGCCCGAAGCACTAGAGCTACCACTCGCAACTCCAGCCGATTGATAGACCATTTGGCTTCCTGTTCAGTCCGCCACCTTGCGCAAAGAGCTCTCCGCAATGAGCTCCCCATCCTGCAAGGCTGGCATCTGTTAACACTGGCATCCACTGCGGTTGTTCGAGAGGCATGCCCGCTGCGAGATTCTGCAGACAAAGCCACCATTGAAGAGACTTCCTGACCCACAATGGACAGGGGAGGGACTTGGACAGAGAGTCATTCTGGTGAGACCATCAATGGAGCAGCGACCTCTATAAGGGACGCATGTGAGCTCTGGCCCACGGCACAACTTCCAGAGTTGCTGCCAATGCCCCAACACGCAGAGACAGTGCCAGGCCGATGGTGCAGGAGTCTGCAAAAAATCACGCACCAGAAGCCGCAGGCCCTGGGTTCGGAGATCTGGCAGGAAAATCGATCTGACACGAGTGTTGAAGCGAACTCCCAAATACTCTAGAACTTGTGTCTGAACCAATCTTGGCCGTATTGACCACCCAATTGAGCCTCTGCAGGAGCTCTACCACACTGTCTGTCACTCGTACATTCTTGGCCCTGGACTTTGCCCGAATCAACCAGTTGTCGAGATAGAGATGCACTAATACTCCCTCCTTCCTAAGATCCACCGCCACCACCACCATAACATTGGTGAAGGTGCACGGAGCCATCGCCAGACTGAAGGGCAACGCCTGAAACTGAAAATGCCCCCACGGTAGCACAAATCTTAAAAACCTCTGATGCTCTGGTCTGATCGGAATGTGTAAATATGCTTCGATGAGATCGAGAGACATCAAGAACTCCCCTTGACGAACCGCCACTATAACTGAACGTAAGGTCTCCATTTGGAAATGAGGTACCCGCAAACAGCGGTTTACCCCCTTGAGATCCAGAATTGGGCAGAAGGCCCCACCTTTCTTTGGCACCATGAAATAAATTGAGTACCGACAGACATTGTAGTGCTCTCGCGGAACCGGAACCACTGCTCCCAGCTGCAAAAGACGAGCCAGAGTCTCCCATACCACAATTGTCCTTTCTCGCCCCCTGCATGGCGACATGACAAAGAGTAGTTACTCACCTGTAACAGGTGTTCTCCAGGAGCAGCAGGAATCAGTCCTCACATATGGGTGACATCGACAACGATGGAGCCCCTGCGGAGCATTTCCCCAGCTTTCTATGAAAGACTTTGGGAATACTGCACGCATGCGCGGTCCCCTTCCCGCCTAAAGGTGCCATCTTGCTCAGTCAAATGACATAGCTAAAAAACAGCACACAAAAATGTAAAATAAACTATGTACAACTGCAACTCCAAGGGGAGGAGGGAGGGTTGTGAGGACTGATTCCTGCTGCTCCTAGAGAACACCTGTTACAGGTGAGTAACTACTCTTTCTCCAGGACCAAGCAGGAAGTCAGTCCTCACATATGGGTGACTCCCTAGCTCTGGGCTACCAAGGAACACAGGCTGAACCAGAGAACTTCCTCTAGTCCCAGCATCAAAGAAAGGCTTTTCACTGAAAGAACCCCCATCGGAAGCCCAATGGAGGGCAGGAGTTGCCTAAACCTCAAAGAGATTCCGGAGTACTGCCTGGCCAAAAGCACTCTCCCTACGGGACTCCCTCTCCAGGCAGTAATGAGCTGCAAAAGTCTGGCTTGAGGACCAAGTTGCAGCCCTGCAGATGTCTGCCAACGGTACAGAGCGGAGATGAGCTACTGAGGCAGCCATTGCCCTGACACGATGGGCCGTGACCCGACCCTGCAAGGGAAGGTCAGCCGCCCTGTAAGCCCAGGTGATACAGTCAGCCACCCATATGGACAAGGTACGCTTGGACACAGCTCACCCCAAATTATTAGGGTCAAAAGAGATGAAGAGCTGAGTAGCCCTTCTATGTCCTTGCGTACGGTCAAGGTAGAAGGATAAGGCCCTCCTACAGTCCAGGGTATGCAGGACTGCTTCAGCCTGGCATGCATTAGACCTAGGGAAGAATGTTGGAAGAACCACCTCCTGGTTGAGGTGGAAAGAGGAGACAACTTTAGGGAGGAACTTTGGATGAGTCCTAAGGACTACCCTGCTCCTATAGAAGCGGGTGTAAGGCCTGTCACAGACTAGGGCCTGAAGCTCACTCACCCATCTGGGCGAGGTTAAGGCTACTAGGAACAGTGTCTTCCAGGAAAGGAAGCGGAGAGGACAAGTAGCCATCGGCTCAAAAGGTGGGCGAGTCATTTGCTGCAAGACCACATTCAACTCCCACTCAGGTGCTGGAGGACGGACAGGAGGTTTGAACAAGAGTAAACCTCTGAGAAACCAGGACACCAAGGGGTTAACCAATAGAGAGTGTCCTTCCACCAGTGAGTGGTGAGCTGCTAGAGCTGAGAGGTGGACCCGAACAGAATTGGACTTAAGGCCCTGATTGGATAAGTGCAGCAGGTACTGAAGCACTACCGGTACAGCACAGGAGAAAGGATCCTCTGTACGCAGCTGACACCACACTGAAAACCTCTTCCACTTCAGGGCATAGGTTTTTCTAGTGGACTGCTTCCTAGAGGCCAGGACGACCTCTTCAACCTCAGGAAGTAGGCCCCAAGGAGCCAAAACTACCCTTGCAGCTTCCAGGCCATCAAATTGAGAGATTTGAGATTGGGGTGCAGAAGAGACCCCTGGTCTTGAGAAAGAAGGTCAGGCTGCAACCCTAGAGGCAGTGGAGTGTCCACTGCTAGCTGAAGCAGAAGTGGGAACCAAGGTTGTCTCGGACACCTGGGAGCTACCAGAAGGACCGAGGCCTGGTCCTTTAGAATCTTGAACAGGGTTCGGGCCACCAGAGGCATGGGAGGAAACGCATATAGGAGGCCTTGGGACCAGGAAATCAGAAAAGCATCTGCTGCTAGTCTCAGGGGATGTGGTTGCCTGGAGCCTGGAGCAGAACCTGGGCAGCTGTCTGTTCAGGGGACTGGCAAAGAGATCTATGGATGGAAGTCCCCATCTCAGGAAGATCTTCTGAACTACCAAGGGATGGAGCTGCCACTCGTGGGGCTGCAGAATCCTGCTCAACCTGTCTGTTAGGTAATTTTCCTGGCCAGGGAGATAAACCGCCTTGAGCAACATGTTGTGCCTGAGCGCAAACAAGCAAAGGTCCTGAGCCTCGTGACAAAGGAGCCTGGACCCAGTGCCTCCCTGTTTGTTCACATAAAACATGGCTACCTGTTTGCACTAAAACAGACTGGTCAGCCAGGTTTTGAGAGAAAGTCTTGAGAGCTAAGCGAATAGCCCGAAGTTCCAGTAGATTGATCTGCTGCTGGACCTCCCAGGGAGACCACAGGCCCTGGGTGCACTTGCCCAGACAGTGTGCACCCCAGCCCTGTAGGCCCAGGTGGCTGAAAAGGCATCCCTTCCAGTAAGTTGGGGGGATGCAGCCACCAATGTAGGGAGTGCAGGAATGGTCTGGACACCCTTACTCTGTCGCTGAGGCTCCCTGTGGCCTGCGACCACTGACTCCTGAGACACCATTGCGCAGGCCTCATATGAAGCCTGGCATTGGGAGTCACATGTACTGTCGAAGCCATGTGGCCGAGAAGCCTCAGGCAGAGCCTGGCGGAGACCAGTGACCTGCTGAGAAACTGGTTTGCCAAGGTCATCAGTCTTTGGGCTCTGTCCTCTGGGAAGAAAGCTTTTGCCTGCAGAGAGTCTAGCCTTGCCCCTATGAACTCTAAGTTTTGGGAGGGGAGCAAAGTGGACTTTGCGAAGTTTATGACAAACCCCAGATGCTGAGTAGAGAAATCGTTCGGAGAGTGGCTTGTCTGGCCTCCTGGCACGTCTGACCCCTGATGAGCCAGTCATCCAGATAGGGGAAGACAAAGATACCCCGATTCCTCAAGTAGGCCGCCACCACTGCCAGGCATTTGGTAAAGACCCTGGGGGCGGAGATGAGGCCAAATGGCAATACTCTGTACTGATAATGGTTTCCTCCCACAATGAACCTGAGGTACTTTCTGTGGTCTGGATGAATGAGAATGTGAGTGTACGCATCCTTTAGTTCTAAAGAGCATAGCCAATCTCCCTGCTGGAGGTAGGGCAGAAGTGTTCCAAGAGTAAGCATCTTGAACTTTTCCTTCTCTAAGAACTTGTTGAGATTTCGGAGGTCGAGAATAGGCCTGAGATCCCCTGTTCTCTTTGGTACTAGGAAGTACCTGGAGTAGAAACCGTGACCTTGTAGGTGGTGAGGCACAGGCTCCACTGCCTGGTCTCATAACAGACCCTGGAGCTCCTGCAGGAGGAGGGCTGTATGGAGAGGAGGCCTTGGAGGCTCTCCTGGAAAATAGGGAGGAGGCAACTGATGAAAATGAAGCAGGTAGCCCTTGTGGACTATGCTTAAGACCCAGTTGTCCCCTGTAATGGGTGGCCACTGGTGGGCAAACAGGGCTAGGCAACTTCCTGTGCAGGGATGGGACAGCAGAGACGGAGAGGCTATGCCTTGGGAGTCAAAAAACCCCACCCTGCTGAGTGGGAGCAGGAACCGGAGGCTTGGGGGCCTTCTGCCTATGGGGCCCATGTCCCTGCCTCTTGGCCTGCTGACCCTGTGGGGGAGCGGGGGAGGCCTGGTAAGGTGGGAACTGTTTATAGGCAGTCAGCTTCCTCGGGTAAAAGGGCTTTTTACCCGAGCCCTTCTTCTTGTGTGAAGGGGCGAAGTCTTTCGAGACAGCCTTGTCCTCGTGAGGTGCTCGGTCTCGAGCTCAGCAGCCTTCTCGGCCATGGGCTTGCCAAAAAGGTTCTCACCTCGGCAAGAGACATCGACCAACTTGTCCTGAACCCATGGCTCGAGGTCCGATGACTGCAGCCATGCCTGGCGTCGAGCCGCGATGCTGGCAGACGCAACATGGGCCGAGGCCTCGAAGTCATCGTAGGCCGCTCAGGACATGAACTTAGAGCATTCCAGGATCCCCGAAGACAAGGACTTGAACCTCTGCAAATGTTCCCCGGAGAGACCAGCAGAGAACCCGGCAAGCTCCTTTGCCAGGTCCCGCAAGTACATGCCCATGTACAGCTGGTAAGACTGGACACAGCAAGCAAGCATCGAGCCCTGGAAGCACTTTCTACCGAACGCATCCAGGTTCCGGGCCTCCCTGCCAGGGGGCACCGCAGAGTGTATCTTTTGACTTTTCAGATGATGCATGGCCGATTCCACCACCATGGAATGGTGCGGTAGCTGCGCCTTTTGAAACCCAGGGCTCTGACGGAGTCGATAAATGGAATCGATCCGCTTGCTCAGAACCGGCGCCGAGGCCGGTGCCTCCCACATCCGGAAGAGGAGCCGATCCAGCATCGGAGGAACCGGCACAGTAAAGGCCTCCTTCGGAGGAGAGTCATACTGGAGGGCCTCGAGCTCCTTGGCTCGAGGCTCCTCCTCGGGATCCGCCGGGATCGCCAAAGCAGTGGCCATATCCCGCACAAACTCAGAGAACCGGGTATCCTCCGGAGGGGACCTACTCCGGGGCTCAGACTGCGGTGAGTCCGACGGGATGCACCGAGTCTTGAAGGTATCGGGGGACTCCTCATCCTCCGTCTCCCAGGCGGACTCGTCCGAAGAGGAGTCGGGCTCCGACCGCGCGGGGCCCGGCAGCACCCGCCCCGACGCCAAAGGCACCGGCGTCGACGTCCTTGGTCCCGACCGGGAGGTCGAGTTATGACCGCGACCGAGGACGACCTCGAGCCTTCATGGTCTCGAGTATCGGCTCGGTCTCTGGGGTCGACTTCGATGTCGATGTCCCGGTGGTCGGGGCAGATGCGCCAGCGAGGCTGGCCATCAGCACCCGCTGCTGATCCATGAAGGCAGACAGTCTGCACTCCAATGCTGTCAGCCTGAGACCCAGCTCAGGAGACTGAGCAGCTACCGACTCAGGCCCCGGCGGTGCCAGGCCCGACGTCGGCTCCCTGGGAGGAGAGTCCTCGAGGACAACAGGACTTACGTGTCCAGCAGACTCCGGCTCCACCCGAGGTACTTTTGACGACTTCTCCTGTTCCACGGGCCCGGGACGGCGGTCAGGGGTCCGAGATCTAGCCCTCGAGGAGCCAGGGACCTCCTCCGTCGCCCTCGCGAGCCACTTCTTCCTCTTTCGCTCCCGCGCGGGGGACCTCCTCTCCAAGGAACCCCGACGATGCTCGGGGTCAGACTCCCAAGACATCGAAGCCTCAGACGAGGTCCGGGCCCGGCCGGAGGCCGAATCGGAGAAAAGCCTTTCCTTTTGGTGCTGATGACTTCGAAGTGCCTTAGTAGACATTTTTCCACACAGTCCACAGATCTTAGGATCATGATCAGGACCGAGGCACCGAAGGCAGCAGTCGTGTGTGTCGGTGAGAGACATTAGTTTCTTACACCGATCACACTTCTTAAAACCACTGGAAGCCATCGGGAAAAAAAAAAGAGTCCCCGCGAGGTCAAAGGACCGGCCTTCCAGGGAAAAGGAAATAAGGGCGCGAATGCCAGCCACGAAGGGCAAAAACCGAAAAAATAAGATCGGGCTCGATACCGATGTACCGAACCCGGCAAGAAGGGGAACCGGCGTCGAACCAGAGAAAAAACTGCGAAGAAATCGCAAGGAATTGACGAGAAAAATCTAACTATTTTCCGGGTGAACTAGGACACACGTCCGATGGGCTCCACGGAAAAAGAGAGACTGAGCAAGATGGCACCTTTAGGCGGGAAGGGGACCGCGCATGTGTGCAGTATTCCCAAAGGCTTTCATAGAAAGCTGGGGAAAAGCTCCGCAGGGGCTCCATCGACGTCGATGTCACCCATATGTGAGGACTGACTTCCTGCTTGGTCCTGGAGAAAAGAGTCGACCACCGGACGAGCAAACTCGAGAGAATAACCGTCGCGAACGACCTCCAACACCCACTGATCCGATGTTATCTGGACCCAGGCAGGAAGAAACTCTCGTAGTCGACCCCCTACCGGCTGAATTCCTGCCTGGGTCCACCTCGCTTTATTGCGCTTTCCAAAAAAACGAGGAAGAGGGACTAGCAAATCCTCTGCCCACTCCCTGGAATCCTCTATAACTTTGCCCTCGAGAGGAAAACAGTCCTCTTTGAAAACCTCCCAAACGGGAGGTACGAAAACACCTGAAATCCCGAGGTTGCCCACGGGAAGGTAACAGGGCTCGGCCCTGCTTCGGTTTATCCTCAGGCAAGCGACCTCCTTTAGAATCCCCCAAATCCTTGACCAGCTTATCAAGATCTTCTCCAAACAACAGCTTCCCCTTAAAAGGAAGCTTGCTCAGAGGCGACTTGGAGGAACTGTCTGCCGCCCAGCTCCTGAGCCAAAGATATCGGCATGTGGCTACCAAGGAAGCCATGCTATTCACCAAACCTTTAATAAGATCATAGTGGACATCGGCCAAATATGCGGAACCTGACTCTAGTCTTGTCACATCAGCTAGCTGCTCCTGCGTTTGCTGAACTGGCTGCTGCAAACGCTGCGACCGGCGAAGGCATGCTCTCGCAACCCAAGCTCCACAAATAGAGGCCTGCAGAGCCAGAGCATGAACCTCAAAAGCTTGCTTCAATAAGACATCCACCTTCTGATCCTGTACGTCCTTCAAAGCCGCACTGCCTTCAATTGGAATGGTAGTCTTCTTCGTGACCGCTGAAACTGCCGCATCTATACGCGGAGAATGAAACACTTCCCGTTCTTGATCTGCCAAGGGATAGAGACAATTCATGGACCTTACACAACGCAAGCCTGCCTTCGGCACATCCCATTCATTCTGAATCATCTGCTTAACCACACGGTGAATAGGAAAAACTGCCTGGGACTTTCGTATCACCTGAATGAGAGGATCCTCCAAACCCTCATCCTCCGCTGGTACCACCGACGAAAGGCTGAGAGCCTAAAGGGACTCTGTAATGAGCGCTGGCAGCCCCTCTCTTCGAAAGACTCGGATAATCCTTCCATCCCGGCTTCCGGCTCCAGTTCAAGGTCCTCTGCATCTGGCCAGTCCGAACCAAGACGCTGATCTTCCACTGACCGGGTCCTCTTAATCTGTCCATCATCACTACCACTGAACCTTTCGGTGGCTGCTTGGCCTCCTGCCGTCCAAAGAAACGAGGCACCCGCGACTACCCCCTGCTGCCGCAAGCAGTAAGCCTGATGAAGCAGCAGCACAAAATCTGGGAAGAAATCCTAGAAAGCTGCCACCAACACCATGGGAGTGGCGTGATTACCGGGCAAAGCCAAATTTGAAGTAGGAAGAGTAGATGGAGACTCCCGCAGAGACTCCCCTTCCATAGAAGTGGCAGCACCCTGCGCCACCAGAGCAGTGCCTTCTTTAGACCGATCCTGCATTTCTTGCTCCATAGTAAGTGCCTCAGATGCGCAGCCACGACACACCCCCGCGCCCGAGCCCGAGCCCCTACGGGCGCCACAAACTAGGCATTGTGGCCGCGTAGGCATTAGCGCTATGGGATCCGAGAGACTAGATAGTAAAGGAAATGGCTCCCGCAGACCAACAAAAAGGGCAACCAAACAAAAACGTGCAGAATCTGCTCTTATTTTTTATTTTTACTTTTCTGTACTGGCCCTTCAAGAGCTCCAAAACATTGAAAATTAAAAGTAATCAAAATTAATTCCAAGTAAGCAGAAAACTACAAGGATTAATTAAAGAAAGCTGTCAGCAAAGAGAAAGAGCACTGTGAAGAAAAAATGGCGGGAAAAAGGCCCACCAAGATCCTGAGCTCTGCTAACTCACAGAACCTGCTTCACATGCGGCAGCAGGCTTCAAAAACGCTCAAAGGACACTAGCAGCAAAGACTTAAACACTCACCTCTTCCTCCGAGACCTTCGGATCCTCTCTGCACCCGGAAATAAATAACGGGCTTCCTGTGAGCAGCACAGCTGAGAAAGGCTGTCAGCCAGCAGCAGCAGCGGCAGCAGCAGAGAGACAAGGCCTGACAACAGTTTCTGACTGGAAATCTACAACACAGAAAACTGAGCCGGTAAGGAGATGAAAAGCCTGCTAAAGAAATCCCCTCTGTGCCAACAAGGAGGGAGCAGCAGGCAAAGGGGACAGAAATAAATGGGAGGGAGAAAAGAGACAGAGTAGTTACTCACCTGTAACAGGTGTTCTCCAGGAGCAGCAGGAAACAGTCCTCACATATGGGTGACGTCGGTGCCGACGGAGCCCTCGCGGAGCAATTTCCCCAGCTTTCAAAGAAAGCCTTTGGGAATTGCAGTGCGCATGCACAGTCTCTTTCCCGCCCAAGGGTGCCATCTTGCTCAGTCTGATGATATAGCTAAAAGACAGCAAAAAAATTAGCAAAAACGAAATGATAGGACTGCAACTCCAAGGGGAGGAGGGAGGGTTGTGAGGACTGATTCCTGCTGCTCCTGGAGAACACCTGTTACAGGTGAGTAACTACTCTTTCTCCAGGACCAAGCAGGAAGTCAGTCCTCACATATGGGACTCCCTAGCTTAAGGCTACCGGAGACCTCAAGCGGAAAAATGAGCTCCCTCTAGTTCAGTAGCACAGAAGGAAGGAATCTTCTCTGAAAACGCCCCCGACCGGTAGCCCAACACCAGGGCCGGAGGGTAGGAGTTGCCTAAACCTCAAGGAGATTATGGAGGACTGCCTGCCCGAAAGCACTGTCCCTGCGGGACTCCCTCTCCAGGCAGTAATGGGCCGCAAAAGTCTGGCTTGAAGACCAAGTAGCGGCCCAGCAGATGTCTGCTAACGGAACAGAGTGGAGATGAGCCACTGACGCAGCCTTTGCCCTAACACGATGAGCCGTAACTCGACCCTCCAACGAGAGGCCGGCCGCACCATAAGCCCAAGTGATACAGTCAGCAACCCATATGGACAAAGTACGCTTGGAGACAGGGAGCCCCAACTTATTGGGGTCAAAAGAAACGAAGAGCTGAACAGCCCTCCGATGCTCCCGCGTACGGTCAAGGTAGAAGGACAAGGCCCTCCTACAGTCCAGGGTATGCAGGACCATTTCAGCCCGGCTGGTGTGCGGCCTGGGAAAGAAGGTCGGAAGAACCACCTCCTGGTTGAGATGAAAAGGAGAAACCACTTTTGGAAGAAACTTAGGGTGAGTCCATAAGACTACCCTATTCCTGTAGAACCTAGTGTAAGGAGGATCAGATACTAGGGCCTGCAGTTCACTAACGCGCCTAGCAGAGGTAAGGGCTACCAAGAACAAGGTTTTCCAGGAAAGAAAACAAAGAGGGCAGGTAGCCATAGGTTCAAAGGGTGGACAGGTAATCCGCTGCAAGACCACATTCAGATCCCATTCAGGGGCTGGTTGGCGCAAAGGAGGCTTAAGGAGAAGGAGGCCTCGTAGAAAACGAGCCACCAAAGGGTAGTTGGAAAGAGGCCTGCCATCCACCGGTGCATGATGCGCAGAGAGAGCACTGAGGTGGACCCTGACAGAGTTGGACTTAAGGCCCAGATTGGAGAGGTAAAGCAAATATTGCAAGACCACCGCCACCAAGCAGGAGAAGGGATTCTCAGACTGCTGAGCACACCACACGGAGAAGCGACGCCACTTAAGTGCGTAGGACGTCCGGGTGGAGGGCCGCCTGGAGGCCAAGATGACCTCTTCCACCTCCCGAGGCAGCAGGAGGGGAGCAAGGACTACCCTTTCAGCAGCCAGGCCATCAGATGAAGGGACCGGAGGTTGGGGTGTAGGAGAGTCCCCTGATCCTGTGACAGGAGATCGGGTTGAAACCCCAGAGGAAGAGGAGTGTCCACCGCCAGCTGCATTAGAAGCAGGAACCAGGGTTGTCTCGGCCACGAGGGAGCCACTAGGATCATCAAGGCTCTGTCTCTGAGAACTTTGAAGAGCGTTCGAGACACTAGGGACATGGGAGCACTGTTCCCTCTAAGCTGTGCGCGTGTGCGCGAGCACACACCTCGCCGAGTGAGCGCACATACTTTACAACAGAGCGCACAAAAATTACGTTTCTGATTCTGATAGAAAACAACACAGACATCTTAAAATTTAAAAGTTGTAGTGTATTTATGGTTTTCACAAGTCCTAGAATATTTTCTAGTGCAATCAATGTGGTGTACATACTGTATTCTGACATGTAGTCAAATTTTAAAGTATATAACTCCGAGTGTCGTTATGTGGCGCACAAAAATTTAACCTTCCTTCAAAAGCTGCACAGCTGATATTTTATGCGCACACAGCCTACAGAAAATTAGAGGGAACATTGCATGGGAGGAAAGGCATACAAGAGGCCTGTGGACCATGGAATCAGAAAAGCATCCGCCGCTACTCTGAGAGGATGCGGTTGTCGAGAGCAGAATCTGGGAAGCTGCCTGTTCAGGGGACTGGCAAATAGATGCATGGTGGGGAGGCCCCACGTGAGAAAGATCCGCTGAACCACCAACGGATCCAATCTCCACTCGTGTGGTTGGAGGATCCTGCTCAGCTTGTCTGCCAGGTAATTTTCTTGACCTGGGAGATAGACAGCTTTGAGGAGGATGCCGTGAAGGACGGCCCAAGAGCACAGTTTTTGTGCCTCCTGACAGAGAAGGGAGGAGCCTGTGCCTCCTTGTTTGTTCACGTAGAACATTGCAACTTGATTGTCCGTCTGGACCAGCACAGACTGGTGAGAAGTGAGGTGGGAGAAGGCTCGCAGAGCTAGGCGGATGGCTCTGAGCTCCAGGAAGTTTATCTGCTGAGCAGACTCCCAAGGAGTCCAAAGGCCTTGAGTACATGTCCCTTGGCAATGTGCTCCACAACCCAGGAGAGAAGCATCGGTCGTCAGCACCTGAGAAGGCGGAGGAGATTGAAAATCCACCCCCAGCACCAGGTTTGGGAGATGAAGCCACCACCGCAGAGAAGAGACCAGCAGGTCGGATACCTGCACTGAGTCCGCTAGGCTCCCCGAGGCTTGATGCCATTGAGTGCGAAGGCACCATTGAGCAGGTCGCATGTTCAGGCAGGCATTGGGGGTCACATGAACCGTGGAAGCCATATGGCCGAGCAGTCTCAGAAATTGCCTGGCAGAGACCAGGGAATTGCTGTGAAAGTGGCTGGCGAGATCCATGAGCCTGTGTGCCCTGTCGAGAGGCAGGAAGGCCCGTGCCTGAAGTGTGTTCAAACTTGCGCCTATGAATTCGAGATTTTGAGAGGGGAGCAAAGTGGACTTTGCGAAGTTTATGACAAATCCCAAGTGCTGGAGCAGAGTCACAGTGCGATGAGTGGCCTGAGTGGCCTCTTGGGAAGACTGGGCTCTGATGAGCCAGTCATCCAGGTATGGAAATACAAAAAGGCCTTGAAGTCTGAGATAGGCCGCCACCACTGCTAGGCATTTGGTGAACACCCTGGGGGCGGAGGATAGGCCAAAGGGCAGTACTCTGTACTAGTAATGATTTCCTCCCACAACAAACCTGAGATATTGTCTGTGGTCTGGATGAATAAGGATGTGAGTATAGGCATCCTTTAGATCTAAGGAGCATAGCCAGTCTCCCTGCTGGAGGTAGGGCAGCAGGATTCCAAGGGTAAGCATCTTGAACTTTTCCCTTGCCAGGAACTTGTTGAGGTTTCGCAAGTCCAGGATGGGTCTGAGGCCTCCTGTTCTCTTTGGTATCAGAAAGTACCTGGAATAAAAGCCGTGACCTCTCAGGTGGTGGGGCACCGGTTCCACAGCCTGTTCCTGAAGAAGACTTGCTAACTCCTGAAGGAGTAAGTCCCTGTGCAGAGGGAGTCTTGAAGGCTCCCCTGGAAAGTAGGAGGGAGGTACCTGGTGAAAGTGTAGAAGATAGCCTTTCTGAACTACATGAAGCACCCAGGTATCTGATGTGATGGCTGACCACCTGTGGGCAAAGTGGACCAGCCGGCCTCCTGTGCTGAGAGAAACCAGCGGAGGGGAAGAGGCTATGCTGACGGAGTCAAAAACCCCCACCCTGCTGAGCAGGGGCCAGTGTTGTGGGCTTGGGGGCCTGCTGCCTACGGGACTCATTACCCCATCCCTTGGCCTGCTGACCCTGTTGGGGAGCTGCTGAGGCCTGATAATGAGGGTAGTGTTTTTAGGCAGCCGCCTTCCTTGGGTAAAAGGGCTTTTTCCCCCGAGCCCTTCTTCTTCTGAGAAGGGGCAGAGGTCTTTCTGGACAGCCAAGTCCTGGTCAGAGTCTCGGTCTCGATCTGTGCAGCCTTTTCAGCCATGGGCTTGCAAAAGAGGTTTTCACCTCTGCAGGGGACATCGACCAACTTGTCCTGCACCCATGGCTCGAGGTCGGATGACTGAAGCCAAGCCTGCCGGCTCCGGCTACTCGAGCCGATGCTTCGAAGCCATCGTAGGCTGCTCGAGAGATAAACTTCAGACCTCTGCAAAGGTTCCTCGGAGAGACCAGCAGAGAACCCGGCAATTTCCTTTGCCAGGTCTCGGAGATACATGCCCATGTAGAGCTGGTAGGTCTGGACGAGACAAGCAAGCATAGAGCCCTGGAAGCACTTCCTACCGAGGGCATCCAGGTTCCGGGCCTCCCGGCCGGGAGGCACCAAGGAGTGCATCTTCTGACTCTTGAGTCGATGCATGGCCGATTCCACCACCATGGAATGGTGCAGTAGTTGTGCCTTTTGGAACCCGGGGCTCTTGCGGACTCGATAAATGGAATCGACCTGCTTGCTACAGTAAAGGCCTCCTTCGGGGGAGAGTCATACTGGAGGGCATCGAGCTCTTCGGCTCGAGGCTCCTCCTCGGGATCCGTGGGGAATGCCAAGGCCTTGGCCATATCCCGCACGAAGTCCGAGAACCGGGTGTCCTCCGGGGGGGGGGACCGTCTCCGAGGTTCGGACTCGGGCGAGTCCGATGGGATGCACCGAGTCCGAAAAGTACCTGGGGACTCTTCGTCCTCTATCTCCCAGCCCGACTCCTCGGTGGAGGAATCGAGCCGCTCCGGTCGGGCGGGCACCGATGCCCTACGCCCCGATGCCGAGGCCGGCGTCGACGACCTCGGTCCCGAACTGGAGGCCGAGGGAGACCGCGACCGAGGATTGACTCGAGCTCGCATGGACTCGAGGATCGGCTCGGTCTCCGGGGTCAACTTAGACGTCGACCTCCCGGTGGTCGGGGCAGATGCACCAGAGAGGCCAGCGATCAATGCCCGCTGCTGGTCCATGAAGGCAGCGAAACTGCTCTCCAAGGCCGTCAACCTGAGTCCGAGCTCAGGAGACCCAGCAGCCCCCGACCGCGTCGGGCCTGACGTCGGCTCCTTCGGAGGCGAGTCCACGAGGACTACAGTACTCACGTGTCCAGGAGACTCCATCTCGAGACGAGGAGGTTTCGAAGGCCTCTCCGACTCCAAGGACCCGGGACGGCTATCGGGGCTATGCGACCTGGCCCTTGAGGAACCAGGAGCGTCCACCGACGCCGCCCTCACGGGTTTCTTCTTCCTATGATGTTCCCGGGCAGGAGACCCCCGCTCAGAGGAACTCCGACGATGCTCAGGACCGGAGTCCCGGGACGTCGAAGCCTCTGACGAGGTCCGGGCCCGGCCGGACGCGGAGTCAGAGAAGATTCATTCTCTTTGATGCTGCCGACTCCTCAACACTTTTGAGGACATTTTGCCACACGGACCACAGATCATCGGGTCATGATCGGGTCCGAGGCAGCAGTCGTGTGTGTCAGTAAGAGACATAAGTTTCTTACACCGATCACACTTCTTAAACCCGCTGGCAGCCATCGGGGGAAAAAGGGCCCCTGCGAGGTCAAAAGACCAGGACTGCCAGTGAAAAAAAGAAAAAATGGCGGGAACGCCAGTCACGAAGGACAAAAACCGAAAAAATAAAGAACGGACTCGATACGGCGTATCGGGTCCGGGCGGGAAAAGGATCCGGCCTCAAACCGAGAAAAGAATAGTAAATAAAAACAACTTTTTCAGCGGCGATCACAAACAGCGTCTGTAGGGCTCCGCGGAAAAAAGAAGACTGAGCAAGATGGCACCCTTGGGCGGGAAGGGGACCGCGCATGCGCGCTGCAATTCCCAAAGGCTTTCTTTGAAAGCTGGGGAAATTGCTCCGCGAGGGCTCCGTCGGCGCCGACGTCACCCATATGTGAGGATTGACTTCCTGCTTGGTCCTGGAGAATCCTCTAAATCCCTTCTGATCCCCTCTCAGCCCTTTTTTTTTTTAAACAAGTTTTAATGAGCTTTAAAGCTACAGATTTAAAAAAAAAACGTTATAGGGAGAAAAGGAAAACTAAAAACCCTAGCTAAGCTGCCTAAAGTTCCTTATCTGCTCCTCTAGTGAGCCCAGCACCTAGGCCCACTACCTCCAGCTGCATGGAGACTGGACACACTGGGAGCTGGTGGGAGGTGCCAGCAGGATATCTACAGAGGTGTCACAGTTCTGACATGCCCAGTCCCCATGCTACGGAAGAGGTGCACAACCCAGAGGTGAGGGACTGAACTGGAGGGACGATAAGGAAAAGTGTATTTTTTATTTCTTATAGCCACTCTCTTCTCTCTACTACTGAATGAAGCAAACAATTAGAGAGAGAATGGATAGGGACAGTGTTCCTCTTTTTTCCAACTGTGTTTCCTGTAGAAACATGCAGTTTGCCCTTAATTTCCTAAGCTTAATTTAAAAATTTTTATTCTTAATTGGTGAATGCAAACCCGCAATATTTAAATATATGCATTTTGAGGTGATTTTATAAAGGACCTTTTGCACACCTATGTCTGAATATGCACATAAAAAAATCTCCTATACCCTATGCATGAATACATGATGTGACAAGTTGTCACATACTTTTATGTAATCTGGATGTGTAGGCATGCTTAGGGGTGTAGTTTGGAAAGAGCACAGGCAGATTCATGAAGTACAACGCGTAGGCTATAAGATATTCATCTACACGTGTACATGAACTCCTGCTTCCAAGCTGATGCAAATGGCACAATCACATTTAAGCCACGATTTTGGCTGCTTTTTATATTGCCATTTTATAAAGACATACAGGAGCCTAAGTATGTGTCTTTAGAAAACCACCCCAAAATAGGTGACCTGCTATAAAATTATCCTTTAATATCTTCTATCCCACCTCATAAGTAATACCAGAACATTAAATACTATCTTTTTGGCAGTTTGCAGAATACTAACACTAAATCTTCTTTCAAATTCACACAGACCTTGCATACACCAACATCCACATCCACAAACTGAATAATGTACCCTCATTACAAGCCCTAGCTTTATTTGCAGTCATACCATCCATGCACATTCCCACCCACCACTAGTATTCCAGTGTTAAGCAATCATCTTTTTTTTTTTTAATGTTGTCCCCAGGAGAGCTCCTTGAGCCTAGGCCACTGATTTAAGCACTCTCAGACTAACCTTTTGCAGCCCACACATTATCTACTTTAAAGAATTTAACTATTCAACTGCTAAAATATTTATATATAGTCAAATCTGTTTCCTTTCATTGTAGAGGTTAGTACTCAGTAGCTTCCAGATATCACATTTATTATAATCTTGTTCAAAACTATGGCAGCAATACAGTATATTTTGTGTAAAAAAAAAAAAAAGTACCGCTTCTCAGGGCACTATGTGTAGCATCCATTAGCAAAACTGTGTGTCATGTCACCAGGTTTTAAATAGAGATCAACACAGTAAGCAGGTTCGCTAACCACATTAATTCACTTGGTTGATATATTCAGTGGCACCAACATGGTTAATGCTGCTGAATATCCCCAACTGCCATTGCTGCCCGGTTATCACCAGATGCCACCTTCACTCCACCCCCGGAATGCCCTGATGCTAGCATCAGGGCATTCCAGGCATCTGGTAATAACCGGGCAGCAGCTCAATTGTCACTGTCCGGTTATTGCAACATGGCGAAATCTATGCATTTTAAAGGCTGATCTAACTCTCACCACAGAATCTAACCAGGCAGCGACTGAATATCGCTACTGCCTGGTTAGCTTCATTGCAATCCAGACAACCCTGATATTCAATGCCAGGAACTGGATATGACCCCAGTATTGGATATCTGGGTCTAAAATTCAGCGACTGCAGTTAGCTACCACGGCTGAAAAGTGGGCCCTACATTCTCATTTCAGATGAAGCGTAGTTACACACCTGTAACAGGTGTTCTCCAGGGACAGCAGGAATCAGTCCTCACATATGGGTGATGCGGACGGCGTCCTCGTGCGGAGCAAATCCCCAGCTTTCAAAGAAAGCCTTTGGGATTGCATCACACATGCGCGGTCCCCTTCCTGCTCAAGGGTGCCATCTTGCTCAGTCAAATGACACAGCTAAAAAGACAGCAAAAAGAACAAAACATAATAATAGAACTGCAACTCCAAGGGGAGGAGGGAGGGTCGTGAGGACTGATTCCTGCTGTCCCTGGAGAACAACTGTTACAGGTGAGTAACTATGCTTCTTCTAGGAACAAGCAGGAAGTCAGTCCTCACATATGGGACTCCCTAGCTATAAGCTACTGAGAAGCCATAGCTGAAAAATAGGCTCCCTCTGTGAGAGCCACAGCAGCCATAATAGTATTTTAACTGAGAGAGTAACACTCCGGTAGCCTGACACCACAGGGTCGGAGGGTAGGAGTTGCCTAAACCTCAAATAGGTTACGGAGTACAGCCTGGCCGAAAACACTGTCCCGTTGGGACCCTGTCCAAGCAGTAATGGGCTGCAAAAGTCTGGCCCGAAGACCAGGTGGCGGCCTGGCAGATGTCTGCCAGTGGAACAGAGCGGAAGTGAGCCACTGATGCGGCCTTAGCCCTGACACGGTGGGCCGTGACTCGACATTGCAACAGTAGGTCGGCCACCCTGTACACCCAGACAATGCAGTCTGCCACCCAGGTGGACAACGTGCGCTTGGAGACCGGTAGACCCAGCCTAATGGGGTCATAAGGGACGAAGAGCTGAGTAGCCCTTCGATGTCTCCGCGTACGCTCCAGGTAGAAGGCCAATGCCCTCTTACAATCCAGGATATGCAGGACCACCTCTGCCCGGCTGGCATGCAGCCTGGGAAAGAAGGTTGGAAGAACCACCTCTTGATTGAGGTGGAACGAAGTAACCACTTTCAGAAGGAACTTGGGGTGGGTGCGAAGGACCACCCTGTTCCTATAAAACCGTGTGTATGGTCTATCAGAAACGAGAGCTTGTAGTTCACTCTCACATCTGGCAGATGTGAGTGCCACAGGAAGAGTACCTTCCAGGAGAGGAAGCGCAGATGGCACTTGGACATCGGCTCAAAAGGTGGGCGAGTAAGCTGATCCAAGACCAGTTGCCAGAGGACGAACCTGGGGTTTTAGTAGGAGTAGACCTCTGAGGAATCTGGACACCAAGGCGTGAGCCGAGAGAGGTTGTCCCTCCACTGGAGAGTGGTGTGCAGATAAAGCACTCAGGTGGACCCTGACAGAGTTAGACTTGAGGCCTAACTCTGAGAGGTGAAATAAGTATTGCAACACCACTGGTACAAGGGAAGAAAAAGGGTTTTTGTTGTGCTGGGTACACCACACCTCAAACCTACGCCACTTGAAGGCAGAGGATTTCCTAGTGGACTGCCTCCTTGAGGCCAGCAACACTTCTTCTACGTTCCTAGGTAGGAGGAGAGGAGCTATCACTACCCTTTCAGCAGCCATGCCATCAGGTTGAGGGACCTGAGGTTGGGGTGCAAGAGAGAGCCCTGCTCCTGAGACAGGAGGTCTGGCTGCATCCGCAGCGGGAGTGGGGCTTCCACTGCCAAATGAAGGCGAAGAGGAAACCAAGGCTGCCTTGGCCATCTGGGGGTTACCAGAATGATCGAGGCCTTGTCCCGAAGGAATTTGAACAGAGATCGGGCCACCAGAGGTGTGGGAGGAAACGCATACAGGAGGCCCTCTGACCAGGAGATCAGAAAAGCATCTGCAGCCACTGTAACTTGTAACTGCGCCTATAGTGCCCCCAGCAAAAGCATGTAGGGCTTAAGCGACCTGTTATCCTTCCTGAACAGCTACTTGACTTTTTCATGAGGCAAAGCCCCCTGGGAAATGTAGTTTTTCACTGTCCAATGAAGAGCAGTGTGAACTCAAAGTGGTTTTCAGCAAACAGGATTTATTTCCCTTCCGGGCGGATTTCAGCGTGGAAAACAAAGGTAACAAAACCATATACTTCTGGCAAAGGACAAAAAAAAAGTCTCCAACAGAAACAGCTTAACTTCAGCAACAAAAATTTGCTTCCCAGCAATTAGAGTAAAACAGTTCTGTTCCTCACAGCTCTGTGCTTTTTATCTTAAACTTCTGCAGTTTTCTGCAATGCTTAAATTCAGCGCAGGGAATATATTTCATCTGCCCATGTAATCGTACAGTCCATCAATTCCTCGGATACATTTCCTAGCCCTGGCTCAGTTTCCATTAGCTCCTCATGGGAGTTAGGTAAGAATGTTTGTAACGTTGTTTCTGGGGCCACGCCCCTCCTCTCTGTCTTGGGCTTTATATCATATTCCTGAATCAGGTATTGCTGCAAATGGTCATTATCAGTACAGGTATTATAAACACAGTCCCAACCTTCTGGATAACTAATATCACACTGGTTGTCAACAGCCCTATTTAAAACCCAATCTTTGGGCTTACCTCTTTGCCTGCTTCCAAACTGTTTTCTTTGAACTTTTGAAACAGCTGTGGATTCAAAACCTGGTTTGTGAAATGAGTGTTGGAATTGCCTTCCTGGCTTTCCCTTCTTCTGGTTATTCTTACAATACTGCAGACAGTCTGGCCTGCTTCTGCTTTCTTCTTCTCTGGAATACAGCTTTATAAATGGCTCTCTCTCTGCCCTTAAACTTGGCTCTGGTTCTGGGCTTTTTCTCTGCCTTACTGAGCGTTCCGTTAGGTGTGCCACGGTTTCTCTCCCCCGGTTCTGGACTGGGACTTTGCCTGTAGCTCTGCCTTGGCCTGGAACTCGGACTCCTCCCGGGTCCTCCTCTTGGTCTGTTAACTGATCTGCTAACTGCTCACTTGGCTGGCCTCTTACCGGAACCCTTGGCTGGCCTTGTAGCTGAACTCCCAGCTGAGCTTGTGATGGAGCTTTTTGTGGAGCTCATAATGACCACCCCTTCCTCTCTACTGAGGCTTCTTTATGTGTCTGACTTCTAGGGCAGTGCCTGACTCCTCCTCCTAGCAGGTGCTCTAATTCAGCTCGTGACTCTTCAGCTAACTGGCAGCAAGGGCGTGTTTCTCCCCCTTGTGTCTGGTTTCCATGGCAACTACAAGCCATGTGCTTTTGTTTACCACCCAGCACTGCTTCTAGTTCTTCCTTTTTGGCTCTTTCTAAAGGGCTGGAGGGACCCACCATGTCACACCACCCTCCGAGGATGTGGCTGTCTGAAGCAAAACTTGGGCAACTGGTGATTCTGTGGACTGGCAAAGAGATCTATGGACGGATTCCCCCAGCAGTGGAAAACCTGCTGGGCCACTTCCGGATTCAGTTGCCATTCATAAGGTTGGATAATCCTGCTTAGCTTGTCTGCTAGGAAGTTCTCCTGACCAGGCAGGTAAACTGCTTTGAGAGACATATCCTGCCTGACTGCAAAGGAGCAGAGGTTCAGTGTCTCCTGACATAGGATGCGAGACCCTGTGCCTCCACTACTTGTTCACGTAGAACATTGCTACCTGGTTTTCCGTCTGCACCAAGACAGACTGATGTGCAAGAACATGACGGAAGGTATGAAGAGCGAGGCAAATCACCCGCTGCTCTAAGAAGTTGATTTGGTGTGTAGTCTCCTGAGGAGACCACAGCCCCTGAGTGCATGTTTCCTGGCAATGGGCTCCCCAGTCCAACAAGGAGGCATCTGTCGTTAGCACTCTCGTGTGCGAGAGAATCTGAAAAGGCACTCCCTCTAGCAGGTTGGGTGGCTGAAGCCACCACTGCAACGACTTCACCAGTCGTTTGGACACTGTTATCCTGTCTCGGAGGCTGCCGGTGGCTTGTGTCCACTGATCTCCGAGGCACCACTGAGCTGTTCTCATGTGGAGACGGGCATTTGGGGTCACATGTACCGTGGAGGCCATGTGGCCCAGGAAGCGTAGGAAGCGTCTCGCTGAGACCTGAGACTTATGCTGACCTGGTGTACCAGCGCCAGCAGCCTCTGTGCCCTGTCTTCCGGCAGGTAAGCTCTCGACTGCAGGGTGTTTAGTCTTGCTCCTATGAACTCTAAGTGTTGAGTGGGGAGAAAAGTAGACTTTGCATGGTTTATGACAAAGCCTAGACGTTGCAGCAGATTGATGGTGCGAGAAGTGGCCTGTTGGGCCTCCTGAGGCAACTGGCCCCTGATGAGCCAGTCGTCCAGGTAAGGGAAGACAAAAATCCCTTGGTTTCTGAGGAAGGCCACCACCACGGCCTGGCATTTGGAAAACACTCTGGGAGCGGAGGCTAGGCCAAAGGAGAGTACTCTGTACTGAAAATGGTTTCCCTCCCACTACAAATCTCAGATATTGTCTGTGGTCTGGATGTATGAGGATGTGCGTATAGGCATCCTTCAGGTCTAAGGAGCATAGCCAATCTCCCTGGTGGAGGTAAGGCAGCAATATTCCAAGGGAAAGCATCTTGAACTTTTCCTTCACCAGGAACTTCTTTAAGTTTCACAGGTCGAGGATAGGCCTTAGGCCTCCAGTTCTCTTTGGTATCAGAAAATACCGGGAGTAGAAGCCCTTTCCCTGCAGGTGGTGGGGCACCGGTTCCACTGCCTGATCCTCTAGAAGACCTGCTAACTCCTGCAAGAGGAGGTCCCTGTGAAGACGGGGTCTGAGAGGCTCTCCTGGAAAAAGGAGGGGGTACCTGGTTGAAGTGAAGCAAATAGCCCCTTTGGACTATTTGCAGGACCCAGGAATCCGTGGTGATAGCTGGCCACCTGTGGGCGTACAGGGTCAGCCTTCCTCCTGTGCAAGGCCTCACTACTGGTAGGAGAGAGACTATGCTTTGGGAGTCAAAACCCCCTCCTGGTTGGGTCGGAGCCGGGACCTGGGGCTAGGGGGTCTTCTGCTTACGCGGGCCATGCCCCTGTCCATTGGCCTGCTGTCCCTGTTGGGGAGCTGGGGTGGCCTAGTAAGTGGGGTAGTTGCAGTAAGCAGCACCCTTCCTCGGGAAAAAGGACCTTTTACCCCAGCCTTTCTTCTTAGAAGGGGCAGAAGTCTTCTTGGAGGGCCTTGTCCGGGTCAAGTACTCTGACTTGATCTCCGCAGCCTTCTCAGTCATGGGTTTGCCGAAGAGGTTGTCACCTCGGCAAGGGACATCGACCAACTTGTCCTGAACCCATGACTCCAGATCTGATGACATTAGCCAGGCCTGGCGGTGTGCACCGATGCCAGCCGCGGCTAATCGGGCTGAAGCCTTGAAGCCGTCAAAAGCTGCTCGAGACAAACTTCAAGCACTCCCGAATCCATGTGGACAAGGCCTTGAAGCACTGCAAAGGTGCCTCGGAGAGGCCAGCTAAGAACCCAGCAATCTCCTTTGCTAGGTCCCTCAAGTACATGCCCATGTACAGCAGATAAGTCTGGACCTGGCATGACAGCATCAAGCCCTGGAAGCACTTGGAGTGTGTTTTTTGGCTCTTGAGCCTGTGCATGGCCGATTCCACAACCATGGAGTTGTGCGGCAGCTGTGCCTTTTGGAACGCAGGGCTCTTGAGGACTCGATAGATGGAATCAACCAGCTTGCTGAGAACCGGCATCGAGGTCGGCGACTCCCACATGCGCAGCATCAGCCGTTGCAGCATCAGAGGAACCGGGAACAGTAAGGGCTTCCCGAGGGGGAAAGTCATATTGGAGGGCTTCGAGCTCCTCAGCTCAAGGCTCCTCCTCAGCGTCTGCCGGCAATGCCAAAGCCTTGGCCATGTCCCTGACGAAGTCCGAGAACAGGGTATCCCTCTGGAGGTGACCTTCTCTGAGGCTTGGAACTCGGTGAGTCTGAGGGGACATACTGGGTCCGATGGGTGTCAGGGGACTCCTCATCTTCCATATCCCATGTCAACTCCTCCGAGGAGGAATCGAGTGGCTCCGGCCACGAGGGCTTCGGTCCTGACCGCCCCAATGCCGAGGGCACCGGAGTCGACGACCTCGGTCCCAAACGGGAGGTGGAGGGCGACATCGGCCGAGGATTGACTCAAGTCCGAAGAATCTCGAAGATCGGCTCAGCCTCCGGGGTCGACTTGGACATCGAGGTTCCGGTGGTCGGGGCGGATGGACCGGTGAAACCTGCCATCAGCACCCGCTGCTGCTCCATGAAGGCAGACATGCTGCGCTCCAGGGCCGCCATCCTGAGACTGAGCTCAGAAGGCTCTGCAGCCTCCGGCTCGGGTCCCAACGCTGTCAGGCCCGAGAGGCCAGTTCTCCCGGAAGAGAGTCTATGAGGACAAAAGCTGTTACCTTCCTCGGCGTCTACAGCTCCGTGCGAGGCAGCTTTCCAGGAAGCTCCGACTCAGAGGACCCGGGGCAGTGGTCAAGACACCGCGACCTGGTTCTTGAGGGCCCCGGTCAATCAGAGGCATCCAACGACGGCACCCTCATGAGTTTCTTCTTCCTCCGGTGTTCCTGTGAGGGAGAACCCCCACTCAGAAGACCCCCAACGCTCGGGTTCAGACAGTTCCTGAGACTTCGAGGGTTCTGACGAGGTCCGGACCCGGGGGGAAGCGGACTCGGAGAAAATCCTTTCACGCTGCTGCTGCCTACTTCTAAGTGCCTTGGAAGACATCTTACCACACGGGCCACAGACCTTCGGGTAATGGTTGTGCCCGAGGCATCGGAGACAGCAGTCATGGGTGTCGGTGAGGCACATTAACTTTTTACACCGATAACACTTCTTAAACCCGCTGGCAGCCATCGGGGAAAAAAAGGCCCCTGCAAGGTCGAACGACCAGGCTGCCAGTGAACAGTGAAAAAAAGCACGAACACTAGTCACAAAGGACAAAAAATGAAAAATTGGACCAGACTCGATAGCAGTGTACCAAGCCGAAGGCGGGAAGGGGAGCCGATGTCGAACCGGTAAGAAAAGAAAAATAATTTCTCAAACAATTTTTTCTCGGGGACACTAGGACAATGTCCGTTGTGCTCCGCGGAAATAAAGGGGCTGAGCAAGATGGCAGCCTTGGGTGGGAAGGGGACCGCGCATGCGTGATAGGCTTTCTTTGAAAGCTCGGGATTTGCTCCGCACGAGGGCTCCGTCGGCGCAGACGTCACCCATATGTGAGGACTGACTTCCTGCTTGCTCCTGGAGAATGTAATATACAGCATATTACTTCATAGCTCTCCCATGCTGGAGTATATGAAGGAGTAAGCATTAAGGTCTGTTTTGATCTGACCATTGGACATTTGCCCATCTGCACAGTATTTCACATACTAGTTGGAGAAACAATAAAAAAAAACCCAGCCATATGGAAATTATACCTTTATTAATGTCCACTGAACATAACAGACTACTATTATTTCTCTAATTTATAATAAAACCTTCTTTTGTCATAAATCTCCTGCCAATGTTGTTTTGTTTGGATCTCTCCTTCTTAGGCTTTTATTTATTCCATCTTTTTTATTGTTCCTTTGGACAGTGAAAAAGATAGACAGGAAGAAAATCAATGCATTTGAATTATGGTGCTGGTGACGAATACATGGCCTTCCTGAAGAACAAATCAGTCAGTACTAGAGGAGATCAAACCTAAGCTTTCCTTAGAAGCTCAGATGACAAGACTTTGACTTTCATACTTTGGACACATGCAAAGAGAAGAGCGTAGTTACTCACCTGTAACAGGTGTTCTCCAGGAGCAGCAGGAATCAGTCCTCACATATGGGTGACGTCAGAGCCGACGGAGCCCTCGTGCGGAGCATTTCCGCAGCTCTCAAAGAAAGCCTTTGGGAATGCAGCGAGCATGCGCGGTCCCCTTCCCGCCCAAGGGTGCCATCTTGCTCAGTCTGATGACATAGCTAAAAGATAGCAAAAAATTAAAATGAAGAATGGGACGGCAACTCCAGGGGAGGAGGGAGGGTCGTGAGGACTGATTCCTGCTGCTCCTGGAGAACACCTGTTACAGGTGAGTAACTACGCTTTCTCCAGGACCAAGTAAGAAGTCAGTCCTCACATATGGGACTCCCCAGTTCTAGGCTACCGTGAACCCAAAGCTGAAAAAATTGAGTCCCTCTCAAGAGCATCAGCATCCGTGATAAGAATTTTCTCTGAGAACGCACCACACACGGTAGCCCAACACAAGGGCCGGAGGGTAGGAGTTGCCTAAACCTCAAAGAGATTACGGAGTATCACCTGGCCGAAAACACTGTCCCGCCGGAACTCTCTCTCCAGGCAGTAATGGGCTGCAAAAGTCTGGCTTGAAGACCAAGTTGCAGCCCGGCAGATGTCTGCCAACGGAACAGAGCAGAAATGAGCTACTGACGTGGCCTTCACCCTGACACGGTGCGCCGTGACCCGACCCTGCAAGGGGAAGTCGGCTGCCCTGTACGCCCAGGTGATGCAATCTGCCACCCAAGGGGACAACGTACACTTGGAGACAGGTAACCCTATCCTATTAGGGTCAAATGAGACGAAGAGCTGAGTAGCCCTTCGATGCTCCCGCGTACGTTCTATGTAAAAAGACAACGCCGTTTTACAGTCCAGGGTATGCAAAACTGTTTCAGCCTGGCTGGCATGCGGCCTGGGAAAGGTGGTCAGAAGAACCACCTCCTGATTGAGGTGGAAAGAGGAGACCACTTTTGGGAAGAACTTGGGATGGGTCTGGAGAACCACCCTGTTCCTATAGAACCGCATGTACGGTCTATCAGAAACCAGAGCTTGTAGTTCACTCACACGTCTGGCCGAGGTAAAAGCCACCAGGAAAAGCACTTTCCAAGAGGAAGCGCAAATGAAAAGTAGCCATCGGCTCAAACGGCGGGCAAGTAAGTTGCTGCAAGACCGCATTCAAATCCCACTCAGTCGCCGGTAGACGAACTGGAGGCTGGAGTAGAAGCAGACCTCAGAAATCTGGACACCAAGGGGTGGACCGACAGAGACTGTCCTTCCACCGGTGACTGGTGTGCTGACAAAGCACTGAGGTGGACCTGAACAGAGTTAGACTTAAGGCCTAGGTCTGACAGGTGAAGTAGATACTGCAGTACTACTGGCACAAGGCAAGAGAAAGGATCTTCATTGCGCTGAGCACACCATAACGTAAACCTACGCCACTTGGGGCAAAGGACTTTCTGGTGGACTGCCTCCCAGAGGCCAAGACCACTTCCCTCAACCGCCTTAGGTAGAAGTAAGGGAGCTAGCACTATCCTTTCAGCAGCCAGGCCATCAGATTGAGGGAACTGAGATTGGGGTGCAGAAGGGAACCCTGCTCTGGAGACAGGAGATCATATTGCAGCCCCACAGGGAACGGAGCTTCCATTGCCAACTGTAGAAGAAGTGGAAACCACGGTTGCCTCAGCCATCTGGGGGCTACCAGAATTACCGAGGCCTTGTCCCGGAGGATCTTGAACAGAGTTCGGGCCACCAGGGGCGTGGGAGGAAACGCATACAGGAGGCCCATAGACCAAGAGATCAGAAAAGCATCTGCTTTCAGGAAATGGAAAAAAAAGAGCCAAACGACGAAACCTGGAAACAGCACAAGCAATGGCAAGTCAAATGCAAGGCACTGATAAGGCAGGCAAAGGGAGAATTTGAGAAGAAGCTTGCTGCGGAAGCAAAAACGCGAAATAAAGACTTTTTCAAGTACATTCTTAGCAAAAAAACTGTGAGAGTCTCGGTCCATTAGATGATAGAGAGGTTAAAGGGGCACTAAGAGGCAATAAGGCGATAGCGGAGAGATTGAATGAATTCTTTGCTTCGGTCTCTACTGAGGAAGATGTAGGGATGATACCCATGACTGAAGTGGTATTTAAAGGTGCGGAAGAATTGAAGGAAATAGCGATACATCGGGAAGATGTATTACAACTATTAGATAAACTGAAGAGTAGCAAATCACCTGGGCCGAACGGCATACATCCAAGGGTGTTGAAAGAACTGAAATATGAGATTGCAGACCTGCTATTAGTAATCTGTGAACTATCATTAAAATCATCTCTAATACCTGAAGACTGGAGGATCGCCAATGTAACACGAATTTTTAAAAAGGGTTCCAGGGGTGATCCGGGAAACTACAGACCCGTGAGCCTGACGTCAGTACCGGGAAAAATGGTAGAAACCATCATAAAGAAAAAAATTACTCAGCATATAGATAGTCATGGCCTAATGGGAGATAGCCAACATGGCTTTAGACAAGGAAGATCTTGTCTTACTAATCTGTTATGTTTTTTTGAAAGTGTGAATAAACAGGTGGACAAAGGTGAGGCGGTTGATATAGTGTATCTGGACTTTCAGAAAGCCTTTGACAAGGTCCCTCATCAGAGACTTTTGGCAAAACTAAAGAGTCATGGGATAGGAGGAAGTGTACTACTGTGGATCAAGAACTGGTTAAAAGATAGAAAGCAGAGGGTTGGGCTAAATGGCCATTTCTCCCAATGGAGAAAGGTGAATAGTGGTGTACCCCAGGGATCTGTGCTGGGTCCGCTGCTTTTTGACATATTCATAAGTGACCTGGAAAGTGGAATAACGAGTGAGCTTATCAAATTTGCAGATGACACAAAACTATTTAAAGTTGTTAAAACCCAAGAGGATTGTGGAAAATTGCAAGTGGATCTTCATATACTGGAAGACTGGGCATCAAAATGGCAGATGATATTTAATGTGGACAAGTGCAAAGTTATGCACCTAGGGAAGAACAACCCAAACTATGGTTACACGATGCAAGGTTCTACATTAGGAACCACCACCCAGGAAAAAGATTTAGGCGCCATTGTGGATAACATGTTAAAACCCTCAGCCCAGTGTGCAGCAGCGGCAGCCAAGAGAACAAATAGAATGCTAGGTATCATAAGGAAAGGAATGGAAAATAAAACAAAAGATATTATAATGCCTCTATATCGTTCCATGGTGAGACTGCACCTTGAATATTGTGTGCAATTCTGATCACCGTATCTTAAAAAGATATAGAGTTATTAGAAAAGGTTCAGAGAAGAGCCACCAAAATGGTAAAGGGGATGGAAGGATACTCCTATGAAGAAAGGCTAAAAAGGTTAGGGCTCTTTAACCTGGAAAAGAGATGGCTGAGGGGAGATATGATAGAAGTCTATAAATTAATGAACGGAGTGGAACGGGTAAACGTAGATCGATTGTTTACGTTATCAGAATATAGAAAGACTAGGGGACATGCAATGAAGCTACAGGGTAAACTATTTAAGACTAATAAAAGAAAATATTTTTTCACTCAACGTGTAATCAAACTCTGGAATTTGTTACCGGAGGATGTAGTAAAGGCTGTTAGTGTAGCGGGGTTTAAAAACGTTTTGGACAATTTCCTGAAGGAAAGGTCCATAAACCATTATTAAGAAGGGACCCAGGATATCAATGCTTGACCCAGTACAAGCATTGCGGAACCTGTGTCTTTTGGGGAAACTGCTAGGTACGTATGACCTAGATTGGCCACTGTTGGAAACAGGATACTGGGCTTGATGGACCTTGGTCTGACCCAGTATGGCATATCTTATGTTCTTATGAAAGCTAGATTGGTACACCTCCTCTTGGTACCAAGTATAGTAGAGATTACTCCTGGAGAGTAGCCCTTACATGCTAGCAGTCTCCATTCAAAAGCCATATGCTATTAGTGACAAGGGAGCTGGGTCCTCCAAGACAATCAATCCCTGTTGCAATAACCTCCAAGACAGAGGCAGCCGAAGAGGAGGCGCCTGCAGGAGCCACATCAGGTATCCGAACCACGCTCTCCGTGACCAATCCGGCACTACCAGAACAATCTTGCCCCAGGCGACGCTCTATACGCTGAATCACATGCCCCACCAGGAGCCATGGAGGAAACATGTACAGCAGCCGTTAACTTGACCAAGGCTGGGTCAGGACGTCAATGCCCTCAGACCCTGTCTTCATGTGGTGAGTGAAGAAGTGATAAACCTTTGCATTAGAGTTGGTCACCATCAGATCCATTTCAAGGTAACCCCAGCAGCACAGAATCAACTGAAATGTCTCGACTGAACTTCCACTTGCTGGGATGCAGAAAGTGTTGGCTGAGGAAGTCCACTTCCACAGTGTCCACTCTGACAATGTGCTGAGTTGACAAAGCTAGCAGGTTCTTCTCCACCCAGGCAAATAGGAGATCCATCTTCAGGACCACTCTGGCGCTTCTTTTGCCGTCCTGCCAACTGACATAAGCCACTGCCATGGCATTGTTTGAGAACACTTGAACTGCCTGGCCAGTGACCAGGGGTAGGAAATGCAGAAGAGCCAACCTGATGGCCCTCGTCTTGAGGCAGTTGATGCATTACACCGCTCTGCTGTGGTTCCAACAACCCTGGGCCATATGGTCTCTGCAATGGGCTCCCCAGCCCGAGAGATTGGCATCCGTTGTCAGCAGGATCCAGGAGAAATCATCTAGTGATACATCTTTCTCAGAAGACAGGGTTGCCGCCGCCGCAGGCTAGATCTCACCCTCAACATGAGCGGAAGCCTGCACTCAAACTCCTGAGAACTTGGGTATCATTGAGTCAACAAGGATCGCTGGAGCGACCGCATATGAACACGCACCCAAGGGACCAATTCTATGGTAACTGCCATCAATCTGAGAAGCTGAAGATAATCCCAGACTCTGGGAGCATGCTGCATACAGAACACATCAGAAGGCAATTCAATAATAATCTGTCTTTCTCCTCCAACAGGAAAACTGCCTGTTCGAGTGTTGTAACTTGCTCCCAGAAACTCCAAGGTTTGGGAAGGCAAAAGCTGGCTCTTTTTCTGAATGATCACCCAACCAAGGCTTTCCAAAAGAGAAAACACTCAGGACGTCACCTGAGCCAGTCGTCCAGTTAGGGATGGACACAGATCTCCTGGCACCGCAGACACCACCACCATGACCATGGAGAACGTCCCTGGGGCGGTGGAGAGCCAGAAAAAAAGGGTGGCAAATTGATAGTGAGAGCCAAGCACGGCAAAACACAGATACTTCTGCTGATCCGCCTGGATCAGGATATGAAAATATGCCTTTGCCAGATCCAGAGAAGCCAAAAAGTGTCCTCAGCACACTGCTTGAATCATGGAGCGCGAGGTTTCCATAAGAAAGTGCTGGATGTGCAAGTTCTCATTGAACCCTTTAAGGTCCATAATGGGCCAGAAGGAACCGTCCCTTCTTTAACACCATGAAGTAGATGGAGTATCTGCCCTTGCTCCACTTGTCGGGGGGGGGGGGGGGGGCCAGCACCACAGCCTTTAGGTAGAGCAACTTATCCAAGGTGGTCTGCACCATGGCACCTTTGATTTATTTATTTATTTATTTATTTAAAGGGTATTTCTATCCCGCCTTATCCTTCAATCAAGGTGGTGTACACAGCAAACAATCAATAGAGTTTGTGGTTGTGTTTTCCTGTATTCTTATACTTTACAGTGAGGGTGTATGACTAAGGTGAGCTATTTATAATATGCACTTTTTACAGTTATATACATGTACTTTCATATCTATACAGTTGGCTGCGGGTAAGGTATTAGCCGGGTCTGGTGATTTTGTCATATGCTCGGTCCGTAGTGCTTTATGAATAGCAATGTCTTTAGTTGTTTTCGAAAGTCGTTTGGATCTTCTGTTGATCGTAGATCGTCTGGGAGTGCGTTCCATATTATTGGTGCTGCCATTGATAGAACTCTTTGTGTGGTAGATTTGCATGCTTTTGTGTAGTTTTTTGGTGTGTTGAATGTGTCTGCTGTGGTCCTTCTCCTGGGTCTTGTGCTGGCGTCTGGTTGCATGAGGGGTTGGAGCCTGAAAGCGGAGTTTCTGTGTTGATCCTGAATATGTTTAGTATTGTTTTGTATTTGATACGGGAGCTGATTGGGAGCCAGTGGAGGTCTTTTAGTATGGGGTCTTGCTTTGATGATCCGACTATTATTCGAGCCGCTGTGTTTTGAACCATCTGAAGTGGTCGGAGTGACTGTTTTGGCATGCCGTTGTAGATCGGGTTGCAGAAGTCAAGGATGGGGGTTATTAGAGCTTGACATACTGTGCAGAAATGATTTTGTGTGAGTAGGGGCTTGAGGCGGCTGATTACAGATTGCAGACCCACAAAGGGAAATTATGAAAGCATCGGGAATTGGCTCCTTGCATTCCAGGACATAGTAGAATTGAATGCTGTCTATCACCCAGCAATCCTTGGTAATCCGGGCCCATTCCTAATAGAGAAGGCAAAGCCTGCGGCCCACCAGAGGCACCAGGGAATGAGACCCCCAGCCTTCACTAGATAGCTCGGGAGAGTGCTTAGGAAGGCCCAAGTCCCTGGGTCCATGTGCTCCAAAAAAGGACTGAGAACGAGCCAGAGTCCCTGAAACAGAGAGGAAGAAAGGTTTTCTAGGTCAGTAGGGACGATAGTCCCGACACCAATGGGAATCCGGCTAGCATGCCCTTGGGAGGCGGTACAATTTTGACTTGCCTAGGTCCTTCACCTCTTTCTCCAAATCTGTTTCAAACAGGAGCTTCCCCTTAAAAGCCAGTTGAGCTAACCGGGCTTTGGAGGATGTGTCCGTTGCCCAGTGATGGAGCCAAATCCAATGCCGTGACACTGTCGTCAGGGCACCATCTCTGGCCACCAAATGCACTCATGGTATCAGAAAGGAAGGCCATAACAGACTCCAAGAGAGAGGTAGTATCATCAGGTGAAAAAGACTGAATCCACCCTAAGCAAGGCTTGAGATGTCAAGCTGGCGCATACCCCCAGTTGTAGAATAGCCGCCGTCACGGCAAACTGGCTCTTCAGCAAGGAATCAACATTGTGGTCCAGAATATCCTCTAAGGCCGATCTGCCTTCCATTGGAATGATGGTTTGGTAACCGCCGTGAACTGTGCATCCACCTTGGGAATGTCAAATCACTCGCCGCACTCCTCTTTCGAGAGAGCGTAGATCCTCTTATAGACCCTTAACCCTTTAGGCAGGGAGTTGGATGAATCCCACTCAGGCTGGATCATAACTTTGATCACCTCCGGGAACAGGAAGATAGAAATCAATTTTTACATCGTTTGAAGAAGCAGGTGTACTTTCGGCTCTTGCTCCATCTGTCAAGTTCAAGGCGGATGAGACCCTGGAAATCAATGCTACCAGCTCCCCCTTCTGGAACAGTCTTCTGAAGGTGACAGGCGGTCCCTCCTCCACATCAGAGCCCAATACCAATTCATCTAGGTCAAAGGCATAGTCAACATCTTGGATAGCTCCGAAACTGTTCCTCATCTTCAGGAAGTGTTCCGCGCCAGGGGCACTTCTACTTTCAGCCTGCCCAGCATAAGACTGCATGCAAGGGCACATAGAGGGTGTAGTCTCTGAATTTTCATGCCAGAAGAACCAGGCCTGTTTCAAAAAAGGAAAAGAATTCCGGGGAGGACAATCCAGATTCCGGAAGCTCTCCTCTTAGAAAAGGTTCCCCAATACCAGGGAACATAGCCACCACCAACTCCCTCAAGGATGAAGGGCGACTCACAGCACGGTTGCCAGAGCCTCCAGCCAGCTGAACATCCTTTACCGTTAGTGCCATCCTGCGCCTCCTGCCCTGAGGCAGGTAAGGGCGAATAACTGTGTTCTTTGTCTGAGAGGAGGAAGGCATGCCCTTCAGGGGTGACTCAGAAGCTGCCATACAGGAAAATAGAGTCCAGCATCCAAGGATGAGGCTCTTTCGCTTGCCACAGGTCAAACATTTCCTGGAAGAAGACAGAGAGTTAGGGTACGTATAAACAAGAGCGTGCGCTAAGGCTGTGTTGGGGGGAAATGGAGGAGGAGGGAAGAGGTGCTGAGGTTATGTGAGGCTGCTGTACTCTTCCAGTCTTCCAATTTGTGGCTGTTCAACAGGCCCTTAGCATGATAATTTATAGGCATGGAGCTGAATGAATTTTACCTCCTCCTATGACTACCAAAAAGACTGCAGTCTAGTGGAGCCACCCACGTCGTGCTCAGGTGAGAGTGTCACCTCTTTAGAGCTTGAGGTGGTCGTTCACGAGTGTTTACTCAATCTGTTTTCCTCTGAGAGAGGAGAAAATCCATCAACCATCTGCTGGAGACAAAAAAATACTGAGGGACCTCTGGTGGCTGAGGCAAATAGAGGCATGAGAGTGATGTCATTGACACCTGGTCTTTTCATTGGTCCTTTGTCTCCACCAATCTGCTGGTATGGGAGCACAACCCACTTGTCTGGACTAGTCTAGCAGGACAATATGGAAAGCACAGTTACTTACCTGTAACAAATGATCTCCGGAACAGCAGGAATTAGTCTTCACACGTGGGAGACATCGCCGACGGAGCCCGCACGGGAAAAATGCTCCCCAGCATCCAATCAGAAAGCCTTTGGGAGCATCCGCCGCGCCTGCGCGGTGGCTTCCCGCCCTTCCCACTGCCTCTCCCCAGTTGAGTTTCATAGCTGAGCCGGCAGGAGAGGAGAGGAAGGAATAGAGAAAAAGAGAGATACAACTCCCAGGGGAGGTGGGCAGGTTGTGAAGACTAATTCCTGCTGTTCCGGAGATCACCTGTTACAGTTAAGTAACTGTGCTATCTCCAGGAACAAGCAGGAATGAGTCTTCACACGTGGGGACTCCCTAGCTTAGGATGCCCGGGGAGATCCCATAAGCGCAGCCCAGACGGGATGGCATTTGCCCAGCCTGAATCTCCGGCATCCCCTGAGGGATGGAGGGCAGGAGTTGAATAGAGGAACAGCGAATCCAAAGACTACGGAGGCAAGTCTTTAGAGTGCAGAACAGGTACCATTAGGATACAGCAAAAAAAAACCCAGGCTACGGGAGTAGGCAGAGGGGAGCATGAAGAGAATCATTAAGCATGTAATGAGTAAATGACCTAGTACCATACAGAGCTTACCGGCCATTAAGTTTCTACTGAATTAATGGTTTAGAATCCTGTACTGCTTACCCACCGGGTGTCGGAAGTAGTCCTGTGATGAAGGCACTGTAGACGCAGTAGCGAGGTCATCAAGGAAACTTCACCGCAGCGAGGAGGAAGTTCCAAATCCGGAAGGCCATGGGATCCAGGCGTCAGCTGGGTCAGGAGAAGGACGGCAGGTCTTCCAGGGGGCTCACGGCAAGCTGAGCACTCCCTTAGGAGTAGAGTCCATAACTCAGAGGACCAACAGTGGAAGACAGGCCGAACTAGTGAGCCTATCCCGGAGAAGAGTAGAGGTGTACCCCGGAGCAGAAGGAGTACACAGTCTGCCCTAGCGAGAGATAGGGAGACAAGGGTCCGGACCTCCGGGAGGAGGACCTAACTGAAAAAGGGACTGTTGACTTCACAGCAGTAGGGTGCTACCAGTCCGCGGCCCGACGGGGATTAGGCAGGCGGACTGGCCGGACCCCCTGGGGGGGGGGGTGAGTACCGGCCATAGGGGGAAAAGCGGTAAACACAGGTACTGTGGGGATCCCCCAAGGCGCCTGCCAAGCAGGTGATATCTAGTATATCTAAGCCGGTGGATATGGGGACGCCCCATCCGGTACTAACGCAGGCACACCGGGGGGCCTGCCTCCATGAGCAGCACTCAGGTAAGGCGGATCTGCCATCGATCCCCAGAACGTCCACCTGGAGAGGTGGCCGCAAGATCCGTCAGGGGAGGGATCTTTCCCGGAGGGCAAGGGCAGATCGGCGAGCTAAGAGCGCGGTAGCGCGGGGGATGGAGATAGCATCAGTCCGGTAGAATGCCGCAGGGGTTGGAGGCCCTAATGTGTCCCCAGGGCCTGCGCGTAGAAATTGACCCCCGCACAATCGGGGGACATGAGGGTATAGTCCCTGGAGAGTATAGGGGAACTACAGCGGCTGGAGGGGAATTCCAGTACGGAAGCACTCAGCAAGAGGATACTGGCTGAGAGGGGTTCGGGGACGTACCGAAGAGTAAGTAGGGTGACCGTGGGCCAGAGCGATCATGGCGTAAGGTGGTCTCCCTTTCCCACGGAGGAGAAGACCTGAACCCCTAGATAAGTCCCCGAACATTTTCCAACTGGACGAGCCCCAGAGTAGAGCTCTAGTCTAAACTTCTGGTAAGGAGGTTAAGAGCAGGCAGCCGCCCACCTGAGCCTAAAAATGCTTAGTATGAGAGTCCTGGCGCGGGCCCGGGGACATCAACCCGGGGTGAGAGGTCCCTTGCTTGGGCGCGCCTGGAGGGTGGGCGGAGGGCTGACATTTCCTCTTCCTAGGGAAGGGGGGTCTGGAGGGGCGTTTTCCACCACCGGGGGGAAGCCGGGCCCTAGGCTGGCTGCTAACTCTGGGAAGGTTAGCGAAGCACTGTGCGACCTGACGTAAGGCTTCGCTATTGAAGAGGTGATCTCCGTCGCAGGGAGAATTACCCAGGATGTGCTGTGCCCGTCGACACAACTCGGACGCCTGCAACCATGCCGTGCGGCGTGCTCTAATGGCAACAGCAGAGGCTCTGCTGACCGACCGGAAGGAGTCCAGCGAAGCACGAGAAAGGAACCCGGAGATATTCCTGCAATGATAAAGAAGCAGGGAATATTCAAAGGCCTTGGTTGCAGATACGAAGGTGGATAACCGAGATAACCTCTCGGTGACCTCCCTAAGCGACAGACTCATATAAAATATATGAAATAATTCTGGCCGCCAGCATAGACATTTGGAAGGCTTGACGTCCTAGAGTATCTAGCGTCTTCGAGGTGCGGCCTGGAGGGCGAGAAGCATGCCTCTCCTTGCTTCCGGCCTTCCTCAGCGCCGATTCCACCACAATGGACCGATGTGGAAGCTGGTGCTGCCGAAACCCCGGGGACGGAGGCACCCGGTACAGAGCCGGCATCGCCGTCGGCGGCGCCGGAACCCTCAAAGGCGACCGCCAAGCCCCCAGCAGGAGATCCTGCAGGGCGGGATGCAGAGGAAGCATCGCGGCTGCCTGTTCCGCAGGGCCTGGGCTCGGATCCGGGATAGGGATGGCCAGCAAGTCCGCCATGTCAAGGAGGAAATCCTGAAACGGCGGCTCTGCCGGAGCAGTTATGACGGGAGAGGTCGCACGGGCACTAAGAGGCTGCTCGGGCCTATGCCCGCTGGGCAGAGGAGGGGACCAACCGACCCAGATCGGGGCAGTCAACATGGCGTTGTCGGCTCCTGGAATTGATTCCAAGCTAGGCATCGAAGAAGTCGATGGCACCGACGGCGCCGCAGGAACCGGCCTCGACCCCGAACCTGGGGGCGGCGCTTCCCCCCGTGACTGGGGCGAATCCGCGGCCGCCGGAGGGCAGGGGCCAGCGGTCTCTGCTCTGCGCTGTGGGAGAGGACATGGGCCGATCCCGAGACGTGCCGTGGCCAGGCTTTCAAGGCTGGACAACGACTCCAGGCTGGGCATCGAACCGAGCGAGGAGATCGACTCCGTCCTCGAGGCCCCCGGCGGGAGTGATCGCGCCGGTGGTGGAGATCCCAGAGCGCGGATCGGAACCGCGCCGACCGGTGCCGCGAACATCAAGGGCCCCCGAGGACGGTGCTCGGCGGAGAGGGGGTCATCTGACGCCAGCGCCGATGTCGATCGGCGGGCACTGCCCAGCACCGGGCTCCCTCTCGAATCCGTCCAACCCGGAGAGAAATCCTTCCGGGGCATACGGCCCATCCACGAGGGGACCCCGGTCACCCGACGACGAGTCCCTGCGCGGGGGGGTACCGTAGCGGGGCGGCGCAGACCCAGATTGGGTCGAAGCGGTCGAAGACCACGAGGCCCCTTCTCTAGGGAAGGGCGGGGCCCTCGACGGCCGCGTCGATGCCGGGGAGTCGCCCGTGCATTGGCCGACATACCCCGAGGTCCCCGGGGAAGGTCAATGGCGGTCCCTCGTGCTCGACGCCCCTGCCGTCGCTGGCGGAGCGGCGCCGCTCGAACGCGGCACCACCCTTGCGCAGGGCTGGGATACCGGCGACAAGGCGCGGGTCGAAGCGAGCGGCCCCGAGGGGAGGGAGGCCAGATGACCATCCCCGGCGCGGGGCAGAACCACCGACGCCCGCGCCCTCGAAGCAGGTACTACCCCCGCGCAGGACCTAAACGTAGGGCCGTCAGACAGTGTCAAGTCGATCGGCCCCCGAGGTGCCGAGGGCAGCAGCTGGCGATCCCCGGAGGGGAGCGGGTCACTCGACATCGACGGGTCGGCACCGCCCAAAGCGGATACCACCCCCGTAGGAATGCCATACCGGCGCGAGTCGGTTGGCCCCGGAGGCGCCGAGGACCGCAGCTGCCAATCCCCGGTGAGGAGCGGAACGCTCGACACCGACGCCGAGGGGCCGGTACCGCCCGAAGCGGGTACCGCCCGCGCGCATGGCAGGGCTGAAGGAACGCCAGGATGGACTGAGTCGATCGGCCCCGGAGGCGCCGAGGACAGCCGCCGCCGATCCTCGGTGAGGAGCGGAGCGCTCGACACCGACGCCGATGCCCGGGGCTCAGTACCGCCCGAAGCGGCTGCCATGCCCGAGCATGGCTTGGATGTAGGGAGGTCAGACCCGGTCGAGCCCATCGGCCCCGATGGCGCTGAGGACACCGGCTGACGATCCCTGGCGAAGAGTGAAACACTCGACGCCGACGCCGATGCCGGGGAATCGGCACCGCTCGAAGCGGGTACCTCCCTCGGGCATGGCTCGGGAATGTTCTGTGAGGAGCGAACCTCAGGAACATCCCGAAACCCCGTAAATGCTTTGGAGCCCGAGGACTCCCGCCGGGGTATATCAGCCAAGGAGGACTTGAGGGGTTGGCCGGAGCCGTCGCCATGCCGCGCATGAGACTCGCCCCTCAAGACTCGGCTAGTCTTAACAGACTGTTGTGTGGTTACCTGATCCTGGAGAGAAGGACAACCTGACGACCGCGCCTTTGGCAAGAAGACGTCGTCGAGGGATACCCGAAAGAGGGAGGGTCTTCTCCCGACACTGTAGCCCGGGGAATCTGGGGAAAAAGGGTCAGGCCCTAAACAGGAGAGGCACCGGGCATTGGAGTCCACGTGGAAACTTAAGTCCCCGCCGTGAGGCTGGGGGGAAGAAGGCTCCATGCCCCGGTCTTCAGCGCCCGAAGGGGGCGATGAAAATTAAATGAAAACAATTAAAAGAAAGAAAGGGGGGGGCACGGAGGTGCCACCGTCGGCGGGAAAGCCGCGACTACAGAAAAAAGGAAAATTTCTGCGGTGACAGGAGGGACGTCCTGCCTGCTCCGCGGAAAACGAAAAACTGGGGAGAGGCAGTGGGAAGGGTGGGAAGCCACCGCGCAGGCGCGGGGGATGCTCCCAAAGGCTTTCTGATTGGATGCTGGGGAGCATTTTTCCCGTGCGGGCTCCGTCGGCGACGTCTCCCACGTGTGAAGACTCATTCCTGCTTGTTCCTGGAGATATATATTGACTCATGACTATGCTTAGGATTAGAATTAAAGCACTACAAACAATACAAAATTGGAAAGGACATTTGATAGTGAAGGTGTTTGAACATTAATTCTGCTGTATTGTTTTATATGCAGTTTTTGAATTTCTTTATGAAACCTGTCCAAACAGCTCTAACTCCAAGAACTATTTATTTTTTCAATATAATTTCTCAAAATCATCAGTTTTCTTGTCATTTTAACATGTTATTGTCATTCTTTAAGCACTGCAGTCAAGACTTCAGGAAGCCAACCTAACTGTGATCCTGTGTTAGCCTGGGTTTATGTATATTTCACACAGAAGCATGACCTCATATTGTGGAAAGTCAGTCCATCCATATACATTTGTTTGTTATAGAGGGGCATAACCAGCCAAAAGGAGGAGGTGATAATTATCCTGCACAGGTCATTGACAAGGCCTCACTTGGAATACTGTGTTCAGCTTTGGAGGCCATATCTCAGATGGGCTATAAAAAGACTGAAGTGGTTCAGAGGAGAACACCCAAAATGGTATGGGGTTTGTGCCAGAAGTCATATGAAAATGTATACACCTTAGAGCTGTGCTTTCAAAATGTTTATCCCATATGACCCCATTTTAACAAATGAAAATTCACGTAACCCAGATGAAGAAATCAGGATACTGGGCTTGATGGACCTAGGTCTGACCCAGTATGGCATATCTTATGTTCTTATGCAATCCTCAGGGGATGCGGCTGTCTGGAGCAAAACCTGGGCAGCTGACAGTTTAGTGGACTTGCAAAGAGATCGATGGATGGAAGTCCCCAGCGGAGGAAGATCTGCTGGACCACCAATGGATTCAACTGCCACTCATGGGTCTGGAGAATACATAGAAACATGATGACAGAAAAAGACCACATGGCCTATCTAGTCTGTCCTTCCATATCAACAACTACAACAGTCCACTTTTTACCTTTAGAGATCCTCTGTGTTGGTCCCATGCTTTTTTGAATTCAGTTACTGTCCTCATCTCTACCACCTCCGCTGGGAGACTATTCCATGGATCCACTACTCTTTCCGTAAAGAAATATTTCCGCATATCACTCCTGAATCTATCTCCCTTCACCCTCATCCCATGTCCCCTCGTAGCAGAACTTGCTTTCAATTGAAAGAGGCTCTCTCCCTGAACATTTATGCCACGGAGGTATTTAAACATCTCAATCATATCACCTCTATCCCGCCTTTCCTCTAAGGTGTACATATTAAGATCCTTAAGTCTGCCCTCATATGCTTTATAATGAAGCCCATTAATCATTTTAGTAGCAACCCTCTGCACCGACTCCATCCTGTTCACATCCTTTTGAAGGTGCGGTCTCCAGAATTGCACACCATACTCCAAATGAGGTCGCACCAAAGACTTACACAGAGGCATTATCACCTCCTTTTTTCTGCTAGCCATTCCTCTCCGTATGCACCCAAGCATCCTTCTAGCTTTTGCCGTCGCCTTTTCTACCTGTTTAGCTACTTTAAGATCATCAGACACAACCACGCCTAGGTCCCGCTCTTCTTTAGTGGACAAAAGTACTTCACCTCCTATACTGTATTGCTCCCTTGGATTGCTGCAGCCCAAATGCATGACCTTACATTTTTTAACATTAAATCCCAGCTGCCAAATTCTAGACCATTCTTCAAGCTTAGCTAGATCCCTCCTCATGTTATCTATACCTTCCTGGGTGTCTACTCTATTGCAGATTTTGGTATCATCTGCAAAGAGGCAAACCTTACCCGACAGCCCTTCCACTATATCACTAACAAAGATGTTAAAAAGAATCGGACCAAGGACAGATCCCTGGAGCACACCACTGGTAACATCCTTCTCCTCAGAGTGAGCTCCATTTACTTGTACTCTTTGTCGCCTCCCACCCAACCAATTTCTAACCCAAGCAGTAACTTTAGGGTCCATCCCTAGGGTGCTCAGCTTGTTTATAAGTCACCTGTGAGGAACAGTGTCAAAGGCTTTACTGAAATCTAAATACACCACATCTAGAGCTCTCCCTCGGTCCAACTCCCTGGTCACCCAGTCAAAGAAATCAATCAGATTTGTCTGACAAGACCTGCCTCTGGTGAATACGGCTTAGCTTGTCTGCTAGGAAGTTCTCCTGCCCAGATAAACTGTTTTGAGAAACATGCCTTGTTTGACCGCAAAAGAGCAAAGGGCCAGTGCCCCCTGACATAGGAGCCTGGACCCTGTGCCCCCTTGCTTGTTCACGTAAAACATTGCCACCTGATTGTCCATCTGAACTAGGACAGACTGCTGAGAGTGAGCATGACAGCAGGTTTGCAGTGCTAAGCGGATTGCTCGCAGCTCCAAAAGGTTGATCTGCTGTGTGGCCTCCTGAGGGGTCCACAGGCCTTGAATGCATGAGCCCTGGCAATGTGCACCCCAGCCTCTCAAGGAAGCATCTGTCGTCAGCACCCTTGTTTGTGCTGACGACAAGGTACACCCCTGAGAAGATTTGGCAGCTGTAGCCACCACTGTATGGAGTTCAGAAGTCGTCTGGACACCTTTACTCTGTCGCGGAGGTCGCTGGTGGCTTGTGTCCACTGCTCTCTGAGGCACCATTGAGCCGTCTGCTTGTGCAGAAGGGCATTCAGGGTCACATGTACAGTGGAGGCCCTATGGCCCAGGAATCGCAGGTATTGCCTGGCAGAAACAAGAGAATTGCTTTTGAATTGGCAGGCAAGTAAGCTCTTGCCTGAAGGGTGTCCAATCTGGCCCCTATAAACTCCAGGTTCTGAGAGGGGAGCAAAGTGGACTCTGCATAGTTTATGACAAAGCCCAGATGCTGAAGAAGAGAGACAGTGCGAAGAGTGGCCTGTCGAGCCTCCTGGAGTGACTGGCCCCTGATGAGCCAGTCGTCCAGGTAGTGGAACCGGTGCCACACCACCTGGAAGGGCAAGGCTTCTACTCCAGGTACTTCCTGGTGCCAAAGAGAACAGGAGGCCTCAGACTTATCCTAGACTTGTGAAATCTGAACAAGTTTCTGGAGAGGGAAAAGTTCAAGATGCTTACCCTTGGAATACTGCTGCCCTACCTCCAGCAGGGAGACTGGCTATGCTCCTTAGATCTAAAGGATGCTTACACTCACATCCTCATCCATCCAGACCACAGACAATATCTCAGATTTGTGGTGTGAGGAAACTATTTGCAGTACAGAGTGCTTCCCTTTGGCCTGACCTCTGCCCCCAGGGTTTTCACCAAATGCCTGGCGGTGGTGGCAGCTTTTCTCAGAAATAAGGAGACTTTTGTCTTCCCCTACCTGGACGACTGGCTCATCAGGGGCCAGTCACTCCAGGAGGCTCGACAGGCCACTCTTCGCACTGTCTCTCTTCTTCAGCATCTGGGCTTTGTCATAAACTACGCAGAGTCCACTTTGCTCCCCTCTCAAAACCTGGAGTTTATAGGGGCCATTCCATGTCTTCCCCCATCTTTCCTGGTTCCATTTTGATATCTCTTTTCATTTGTGTACTTCATTCTCTTTGAATTTTATTACACTCTTTCTCCTACTTACAGTATAATACCTTTTCCCTTCTCTGTACTCTTCTCACCCTTTCTTACCATGCATTCCATTCCCCTAAATCTCTATCATAAAATTTGAAGCTCATCTTCACTCGCTTCTCCCCTCCATCCCAGTCTAAATATGCCCTGCTTCCTCCCCTTCCTCTCCTCTTCACTGAAGTTCTTCTCGTATATGCATACCTTATGCACAAATGGGGTGGGAGCAATGTTCCCTCTAATTTTCTGTAGGCTGTGTGCGCATAAAATATCAGCTGTGCAGCTTTTGAAGGAAGGTTAAATTTTTGTGCGCCACATAACGACACACTGAGTTATATACTTTAAAATTTGACTACACGTCAGAATACAGTATGTACACCACATTGATTGTACTAGAAAATATTGTAGAACTTGTGAAAACCGTAAATACACAACAACTTTAAAATTTTAAGACGCCTGTGTTGTTTTCTATCAGAATCAGAACCGTAATGTTTGTGCGCTCTGTTGTAAAGTATGTGCGCTCGCTTGGCGAGGTGTGTGCGCGCGCACACGCGCACAGCTTAGAGGGAACAGTGGGTGGGAGGCGACAAAGAGTACAAGTAAATGGAGCTCACTCTGAGGAGAAGGATGTTACCAGTGGTGTGCCCCAGGGATCTGTCCTTGGTCCGATTCTTTTTAACATCTTTGTTAGTGATATAGCAGAAGGGCTGTCGGGTAAGGTTTGCCTCTTTGCAGATGATACCAAAATCTGCAATAGAGTAGACACCCAGGAAGGTGTAGATAACATGAGGAGGGATCTAGCTAAGCTTGAAGAATGGTCTAGAATTTGGCAGCTGGGATTTAATGTTAAAAAATGTAAGGTCATGCATTTGGGCTGCAGCAATCCAAGGGAGCAATACAGTATAGGAGGTGAAGTACTTTTGTCCGCTCGGACCTAAGCGTGGTTGTGTCTGATGATCTTAAAGTAGCTAAACAGGTAGAAAAGGCGACGGCAAAAGCTAGAAGGATGCTTGGGTGCATACGAAGAGGAATGGCTAGCAGAAAAAAGAAGGTGATAATGCCTCTGTATAAGTCTTTGGTGCGACCTCATTTGGAGTATAGTGTGCAATTCTGGAGACCGCATCTTCAAAAGGATGTGAACAGGATGGAGTCGGGGCAGAGGGTGGCTACTAAAATGATTAGTGGGCTTCATTATAAAGCATATGAGGAAAGACTTAAGGATCTTAATATGTACACCTTAGAGGAAAGGCGGGATAGAGGTGATATGATTGAGATGTTTAAATACCTCCGTGGCATAAATGTTCAGGGAGAGAGCCTCTTTCAATTGAAAGCAAGTTCTGCTACGAGGGGACATGGGATGAGGGTGAAGGGAGATAGATTCAGGAGCGATATGTGGAAATATTTCTTTATGGAAAGAGTAGTGGATCCATGGAATAGTCTCCCAGTGGAGGTGGTAGAGATGAGGACAGTAACTGAATTCAAAAAAGCATGGGACCAACACAGAGGATCTCTAAAGGTAAAAAGTAGACTGTTGTAGTTGTTGATATGGAAGGACAGACTAGATAGGCCATGTGGTCTTTTTCTGTCATCATGTTTCTATGTTTCTAATAAAGAAATCTTAAATCAGCAGGAAGATCCAAAAATGAATGCGCTGCCATCCCTCACTTATATGGAAAATTTGGAAGTGAACTGAGACTAAGAGCAGTTTCTAAGGAAAATAACAAAATTTCAACAGTACCCTGCATGTGCAGCCTTTTACAAGCCTTTTTTAGCATTCAGTGTATTTCAATAAGCAAACAAATGGTTAAGAAACTAGTCAAAATGTTTACCAAGCTAACTACCACAAATAAATCAAAATTATGAACCAGACTACTCCTTTCATCTAGATCATTCTCAATGAAAGAATTAAAATCCTTACATTCAGGAGTTCTTTTCTGCCACTGGTTGCACTCTGCTGTTAGAGCCTTCACTTGCATCATTAACAAAGTAAGCTGGAAATAAAAGAATCCCATTGTTTAAGTGTGGTTTCTATTTATTCTATATTTATGTTTTGTTCATTAACTGAAGACAATCTGGGGCATGCTTCCTAAATATCTTTAGGCATGTTTAAGCAGCACAGGAGCGGTCTAGTGGTTAGAGCATTGGAGCCGAGAACCAGCAAAGCCACCATTCAAATACCACTCCCTCCAATGAAACTCCTTTGTGACTCTGGGCCATTGTTTCAGGTGCACACTGAAGTCTTTAAGCGCCCCTTTAACAAAACACTTAGCAAATGCTATCTGCGGCATGGCCCATTTTATTCCTATGGGCTCTGAGTCAGATAGCTTGTGCTAGGGGTTAGTAAAAGGGGCTCTAAATTCTTTGAATCAGAGACTTACTGTACCTGAACAGGAAGCATGTGCTAAAAATAACCCACTCCATTCCATGCATTTCATGTAATTCCCTAGCAACATAAACTTTGTGGGGATGTATGAATGTTCTCCATTCCTTCCAAGAAAAGTGTGATAGCTAGTTCCAAATTGGTTGAAACTTTATTTCAAAAATGATAAATCAAGGAAGCACACTCTCACTGGAGCCAAACACTACATGGGACATGAACTGTAAAACTCTTGCAAGTAATCAGCTATTTGTTTTGTTTCACAAAGGACTGCAAATACTAGACAAACAACTGGTAGTCACAACACAGCATAGCACATTTCAGTGAAGAATTTTAACCTATTCCAAAATTAGCTAGGCCAGATTTAGCAAGTTAAGAAATAGCGTGATAAAGTCTGGTTTGAAGGTTTGTTTCTTTTATTTATAGAAAGGCATATGGTGAAATTGTAATTTACCTGTTACATTTCCTTCCTCGTTTTAAGACCCTTGAATCGTCTAGGCTTTTATTCTGGTGGAGTTGTTATGAAGAAAGGGAATTCAAGTCCTGAAGCAGCCTGTTACTAGATTGTTGGCAAAACTAGAGTCGACATCTGTTTGTCACCCAATACCTATTTGCTGAGCACTTATGGTATTGTTATGTTGAAGTTAAGTGAAGGTAGTCCAGCGACAAATCCAACAGCACGTTGACACCGAAGCACCGTTGGACCCCTCCCAACATGGCTTCAGGGAAGCACACGGTGTGGACACCATCCTCATGACCCTCTTCAATAACCTAGTCACAGGATTCGACAACATCCACCAAGGATTCGTTCTCATCTTCATGGACATTGCTGCGGCCTTTGACTCGGTGAGCCATGAGATACTATTAGAACGCCTCGAAGAAAAAGGGATACAAAGGCACTGCACTAAAATGGTGCAAATCGTACCTATCCAATAGATGGCAACAAGTGAGAGCAGGCACCACAAACTCTGAACCATTTCTACAAAAACAGGGGGTGCCCCACAGGGATCATCTCTATCTTCATTGATGTTTAACATTTATATGCAACCCATCTGTGCCTTGATCCGATCCTTAAACGTCAACTGTCTTGCCTATGCAGATGACATCCTGCTGTACATACCATTCACGGCTGACCAGCCAGATTTCTCCCCAGTAATAAGATGTTTCGAAGCAGTAGCAGACTGGCTTCTCACGCAAAACTTATGGATCAACCACAACAAAACCGATGTGCTTTTTGTCACGAGAAACCAGGAGTTTACCCCTCCATCTTCATTACAAGTCAACAACGCTGAGCTCAAAACTAAATCTACAATTCGCTACCTAGGCATCACACTCGACCAGCGGCTGGACATGAAAACACATGTAAGAAACACCGCGAAAGCAGTATATCATAAGATACGAACACTACGACATCTACGACCATTGCTTGACTTCGCCGACTACCGAACGATCTTCCAAGCCTTAGTTATCCCACATCTTGACTTTGCCGATGTGATCCTCCATGGACTCCCACATTCAACACTAAGTCTGCTCCAGCTTGCCATGAACTCTGCCGCCAGAGTCCTAGTAGGAATATCAAGGACAGAACACATAATGCCAGTTCTAAAAAAACTCCACTGGCTACCGTTACATGCCAGAATCCATTACAAGACCCTAGTCTTGACATTCAAAGCACTAAATAACCAGCCACCCATGCCCATCAGCAAGTTGATTCATAACAGGCCGGGCAACAGAAACAGAAGACCCACAATGATGAACACCTTAGAAGGCCCTAAAATAATGACAAAATGCACAAAGGCAACAGCCAATAGGGCCTTCTTAATATACGCACCTAGAGCCTAGAATGCCCTCCCCGCAGAAATCCGAGCCATCACGAACCTGGCCCTATTCAGAAAAGCGTTGAAACGTCATCTGTTCCTAAAATACTACCCAGAAACTAATACTGGAAAGCAGGCAACGAGCACTCTGTCTTCCCGCCCAAACCGCCCCAACAATCAGGCCCAGCAAGAAAATGGTTAGTTAGTTCATTTCTCATTTCCCCCTTACCTAAATCTCACTGTTCCAGGAACCTATGCACCATTGTAAATGATTTGTATGTATGATTTGTAAATGATTCCCCCTTACCTAAATCTCACTGTTCCAGGAACCTATGCACCATTGTAAATGATTTGTAGATAGTTTCCCCGGTTATAACCAAGTTACCACCCTGTTCATTGTAAACACAATGTTGCTTGATGCATTGCTGTATGTTCTGTTTAATGTACACCGCACTGATTTTAATAGCGCGGTATAGAAGAAATATAAATAAATAAAAGTGTTTTCAATAGTTTTAAATGCATCTAAAAATTGATAAACATGTTAGTAGGCAGATGAAAGAAAGTATTGAGAGCTTTTTATAAGAGCTTGAGGCGAATGGGCTAAGAGTGCTGGTTTATCAAGCTGTGTTGTCGTGACCATCAAAATGTGGTTTAGACTCACTAAATGAGACTTTCTTAGCAGTAGTCTCTGTTTTGGCTCCTCCTCGTGTTATTTAGTAACTCTTCTATTTTGTTACAGTGACCAACTATGCAGCAAAAGTTCAAAACTTTAAGACTCTGTTACAAGCGCTTATCATTTGAGTTAGAAATTCTTACAACATTCTGAATCCCACTCCCATTAATCAGTCCACATAAGTCCATAATCTGTAGTTTCAATGCTTTAGTTCCTCTTAACATGGCCTTGCCGGGCAAGTTCAGTGTCTTTGGGCAAGCCTAGATCTCTTCCTGATGACATTCACCTCATGCGCAGGAAAGACTGAAGCATTACTCCACACCATTATGCTACCTTCGGTCACTTCCAACTTCCCCTTTCCACTGTGACACTATCCAGAACCAGTTTTACTGTCCATCAAAGTCCATTATTATTTATATGTGGTCTTTTCCATTATACTATAACTTCCTACCTTTCACAATACTCTCTATCACATGCATCACCACATCATCTACGTGCACAGTCCTCACCCCTACTATACTAATTTATCCAAATAAGGTAAAACTTCTATAAGCATCACACAACAGTTACAATTATTGTAGCAGTTCCTAAATGTCAGGTTGTTTACCCTTTTAAATGTGACTTACTAAGGATATAAACTATTCTAGCAATAATAATCAAAGCATTATGAGGATAATAATTTTTAGACTTTTACTTGTATTCTAATCAATGTCAAATCATGGTTAAATCAATAACAAACCCCTTAGTGTGAAGCTTAATTTGCCTTTGGGCACCTACTGCAACTAAAAAAAACCCTCTAACAGCATTGGATATGTAAAAGCATTCTATACGACACATAGAAAAATGACAGCCTAATCAGTTTGGAAGACAACATCATGGCCAACTGACTGGAAAAGATCTGTGTTTATAACAATACTAAAGAAAGGTGATCCAACTGACTCAGATCCCACATGCCAGCAAGATTCTACTGAAGATTATTCAACAGAGACTACAACCATACCTGGAACAAGAACTACCTGAAGTGTAAGCAGGGTTCAGGAAAGGGCGAGGAACGAGAGTCATCATCGCAGATGTGAGATGGATCCTTGAAAAGACTAAAGAATACCAAAAGGATATCTATTTCTGTTTTATCGACTAAAGCAAGGCTTTTGACTGTGTAAACCATGAGAAACTCTGGGCCACATTAAGAAGCATGGGTATACCAGAACACATGATCGTTCTCTTGCACAATCTATACACTGATCAAGAAGCAACAGTTCGAACGGAACAGGGAGAAACAGAATGGTTTAAAATAAGCAAAGGTGTAAGACAAAGCTGCATACTTTCCCCTACCTGTTTAATTTATATGCAGAACAAATAATAAGAGAAGCAGGATTGTGTGAAGACAACAGAGGTGTGAGGATTGGTGGAAGACTCATCAACAACCTTCGCTATGCTGATGATACCACATTACTAGGGATCAACCTAATTCACGATTTCACGGCCGTGGCATTTTCCGTGAATTTGGCCGTCTTCCGTAAAAAATGTGAAATTCCCGCAAAGGGGTGAGAGAGCCGGTTCGGGAGCTGCTGACCTGTGTGTGGCAGCCCTTCTGACGTCATCTCTGGGCCCCGATAAAAAGAACTGCGCATGGTGCTTCAATTTGGGAGCGTTTACTTACAGCCTGATTCCCGCGGAGGGGTGAGAGAGCCGGTTCGGGAGCAGCCCTTCTGATGTCATCTCTTGGCCCCAATAAAAAGAACTGTGCAGGGTGCTTCAATCTCTTCTACCACCAACTGAGCTGCTGACCTGTGTGTGGCAGCCCTCCCAATGTCATCTCTGGGCCCCGATAAAAAGAACTGTGCAGGGTGCTTCAATTGGGAGCATTACTTATAGCCTGATTCAGATAGTCCACAGTATACACAGTATTCTTTGCCACCACCATAATTTGAAGGCAGGGTGCTTCAATTTGGGAGTGTTTAGTCTGAATTAAAAATTGAATTATGTCAAAGTGCATCAATGATGTCGATAATGAAGAAAGCTGAACAGGTCTCTTGTGCAGAACAAGCTAAGCAGTATCCAAAGGGAACTTTACATGCCGATTCTGGAAAATTATTTTGTTCGTACTGTAACGTTACTGTTGATCACACCAGGAAAGGAAGTATTGACAGGCACTTGGAATCGTCAGTTCATGCTTCCAAAAGAAAAGCAGTAGAAGCAGCACTGGATAGAAAGGCAAAAAAGCAGGCGACGGTTAAAGGAATGTTTTCACGTAGCACGGAAGCGAGGGACGCGCACAATATGGCTGTATTTGAATTGGTTGAAGCATTTACTGAAGCTAACATTCCTTTGGAAAAACTAGATCATCCCACCTTGCGCTCCTACCTACAAAACCACATCCCGAACCTCGGACTGTTGCCTGCTTCACAACACCTGCGAACAGACTTCCAACAGAAAGTTTTTTCCAACCACAAACAACAATTGAAGGAACTTTTGTAAGCTCGCCATCCGTTGTGATTCATACTGATGAAGCCAAGGATTCTCAGGACAGGTTTTGTTTGCATATTTTGTTTGTTACTGAAGTTAAAGCGTCTGCAGCTCACCCGACTGCTTATTTAGCTGACGTCATTTATCTTGAAAAGGTAAATGCAGATACTGATAGCCAAGCTTTACTTGCCTGTGTGGCTAACATGGGAATTTCTTACAATAACGTTAGTGCTTTCGTAACTGATAATTTATTTATTTATTTATTTAAAGTCTCTTTTATACCGCGCTATTTGAAATCAGTGCGGTTTACAATGAACATTAAACTACACATCTCAGCTTGGTGATTTGTGCTTACAATAAACAGGTATAATAACTTGGGTATACATTAAACAAGTTTCTTAACAGGGAAAAGCATGATAAATATATACAAACCACTTTATGTAACTATATAAAGGGTTCTATAAACTGTACAAGCATCTCATGATGGGAGGAGGTTAAATGTGTGATAGCGAGTATTCAGTCAAGAATGTGAGATGCATGAGCTTGAGGTGTGAAAGGAGGGTGTGAGGTGGCGACTGAGACATCATAGTGAAGGAGAAAAAGGTGATGTTTCAGTGCCTTCTTGAATTGGGAGAGATCACTGATGGTTCTGATAGGCGCCGGTGGAGCGTTCCAGCAGGATGGTGCAAAGAATGCAAAGGCTCTAGATCTGGTAACTTGGGAGCACTTAGTGCTTGCCTTAGGTAGAATGAGGGTATTTGAAGCATTCGATCTCCTTACCCCGTTAGGGGGTGTGATTGATACTAGGTCAGTAATGGCAGTAGCTGGGTATTTCTTGATGGCTTTATGGGTCATAGTTAGAATCTTGAAAGAGATCCTGGCGTGTATGGGGAGCCAATGCAACTGTTTCAGTATTGGAGTAATGTGGGATCTTCTGGAGGCTCCATGAAGGATTCTTGCAGCTGAATTCATTGCAAGTTGTAAGGGTTGGGTGTACTTTTTGGAAGGCCATGTAATATCGCATTGGCGTAGTCCAGGTGAGGCATTATTAGGGCCTGAAAAACAGTTTGAAATAATAATGCGTCATACATGTCCAAAGCGTTTGAGAAAATAGCAGCAGTGCTACCGAACGCTGTTCACTGTACATGCAACACGCACATTGTTAGCCTGGTTGGCGAGACCTGGCGAAAAAACTTCAAAAACATTGATCGTCTGGTGGCATTGTTCAAGTCCATTTTTAGTTACTGCTCTGCTAGGAAGTGCAGATACAAGGCATTCTTGGCTATGAAAACTGAAACAGAAGTGCTGCTGCCTCCTATCCCAGTAGTTACCAGGTGGAACAGCTGGTTTAAAACTGTTATGCACCATGCCAAATTCATCCAGTTCTACAAAGATTTCATTGCTGAAGAATTGCAACTGAGAGATGCAACAAAAGAGTAGTTACTCACCTGTAACAGGTGTTCTCCAGGAGCAGCAGGAATCAGTTCTCACATATGGGTGACATCGACGTCAATGGAGCCCCTTGCAGAGCATTTCCCCAGCTTTCTAAGAAAGACTTTGGGAATACTGCATGCATGCGCGGTCCCCTTCCTGCCTAAAGGTGCCATCTTGCTCAGTCAAATGACATAGCTAAAAGACAGCACAAAAATGCAAAAAATGAACTATGTACAACTGCAACTCCCAGGGGAGGAGGGAGGGTTGTGAGGACTGATTCCTGCTGCTCCTGGAGAACACCTGTTACAGGTGAGTAACTACTCTTTCTCCAGGACCAAGCAGGAAGTCCGTCCTCACATATGGGACGCCCCAGCTTCAGGCTACCGGGGACCCAGAGCTGAAAAATGAGCTCCCTCTAGCCGCAGCATCAGAGAAAAGATTTCACTGAAACATACCCCCACCGGAAGCCCAACCAGAGGGCTGGAGGGCAGGAGTTACCTAAACCTCAAAGAGATTCCGGAGTACTGCCTGACCAAAAGCACTGTCCCTACGGGACTCCCTCTCCAGGCAGTAATGGGCTGCAAAAGTCTGGCTTGAGGACCAAGTTGCAGTCCTATAGATGTCTGCCAACGGTACAGAGCGGAGATGAGCTACTGAGGCAGCCATTGCCCTGACACAGTGGGCAGTGACCCGACCCTGCAAGGGAAGGTCGGCTGCCCTGTAAGCCCAGGTGATACAGTCAGCCACCCAGATGGACAAGGTATGCTTGGAGACAGGTAACCCCAAATTATTAGGGTCAAAAGACACAAAGAGCTGAGTAGCCCTTCTATGCCCCTGCGTACGGTCAATGTAAAAGGATAAGACCCTTCTACAGTCCAGGGTATGCAGGACTGCCTCAGCCTGGCTTGCATGAGGCCTAGGGAAGAATGTCAGAAGAACCACCTCCTGGTTGAGGTGGAAAGAGGAGACAACTTTTGGGAGGAACTTAGGATGAGTCCTAAGGACTACCCTGTTCCTATAGAAGCGAGTGTAGGGCCTGTCACAGACAAGGGCCTGAAGCTCACTCACTCACCTGGCCGAGGTTAGGGCTACCAGGAAGAGAGTCTTCCAAGAAAGGAAGCGGAGAGGACATGTAGCCATCGGCTCAAAAGGTGGGCGAGTCAGTTGCTGCAAGACCACATTCAACTCCCACTCAGGGGCTGGAGGACGGATAGGAGGCTTGAGCAAGAGCAAACCTCTGAGCAACCGGGACACCAAGGGGTGAACCGATAAAGAGCTACCCTCCACCAGTGAGTGGTGAGCTGCCAGAGCCGAGAGGTGGACCTGAACAGAACTGGACTTAAGGCCCTGATTGGATAAGTGCAGCAGATACTGAAGCACCACTGGCACAGTGCAGGAGAAAGGATCTTCTCTGCGTTGCTGACACCACAAAGAAAAGCGTCTCCACTTCAGGGCATAGGTTTTCCTGGTGGATTGCTTTCTAGAGGCCAAGACCACCTCCTCAACTTCCTGAGGCAGGCCCCAGGGAGCCAATACTACCCTTGCAGCCTCCAGGCCATCAAATTGAGAGATTTGAGATTGGGGTGCAGAAGGGAACCCTGATCCTGAGAGAGAAGATCGGGTTGCCACCCCAGAGGCAGTGGGGCTTCCACTGCCAGTTGAAGCAGAAGAGGGAACCAGGGCTGCCTCGGCCACCTGGGGGCTACCAGAAGTACCGAGGCCTTGTCCCTTAGAATCTTGAACAAGGTTCGGGCCACCAGAGGCGTGGGAGGAAACGCATACAGTAGGCCCTGGGACCACGAAATCAGGAAGGCATCCGCTGCTAATCTCGTGGGATGCGGTTGCCTGGAGCAGAAACTAGGCAGCTGCCGGTTCAGGGGACTGGCAAAGAAATCTATGGAAGGAAGTCCCCATTGCAGGAAAATTTTCTGAACCACTAAGGGGTGCAGTTGCCATTCGTGGGGCTGCAGAACTCTGCTCAACCTGTCCGCCAGGAATTTCTCCTGGCCAGGGAGATAAACAACCCTGAGAAACATGTCATGCCTGAGCGCAAAGAAGTAAAGGGCCTGTGCCTCCTGACACAGGAGCCGGGACCCAGTGCCTCCCTTTTTGTTCACATAGAACATGGCCACTTGATTGTCCATCTGTACTAAGACAGACTGGTGAGCGAGGGTCTGAGAGAAGGTTTTGAGGGCTAAGCGAATAGCCCGGAGTTCCAGTAGGTTGATCTGTTGCGTGGCCTCCCATGGAGACCACAGGCCCTGGGTGCACTTGTCCAGACAATGTGCCCACCAGCCTTGCAAGGAGGCATCGGTGGTTAACACTATTGTGAAAACAGGTACCTGAAAATGCACCCCCCGTAGTAAGTTGGGGGGGTGCAGCCACCACTGTAGGGAGTTCAGGAATGGTTTGGACACCCGTACTCTGTCTCTGAGGCTTCCAGTGGCCTGTTTCCACTGAGTTCTGAGGTACCACTGGGCAGGCCTCATGTGGAGGTGGGCATTTGGAGTTACATGCACCGTCGATGCCAAGTGGCCCAGAAGCTTCAGACAGAGTCTGGCGGAAACTAGTGACATGCTGAGAAACTGGTTTGCTAAGTCTATGAGCCTTTGCACTCTGTCCTCTGGCAAGTAAGCCTTTGCCTGCAGGGAGTCCAGCCGCGCACCTATGAACTCTAAGTTCTGGGAGGGGAGCAAAGTGGACTTTGCGAAGTTTATGACAAAGCCAAAGTGCTGAAGGAGAGAGACAGTTCGGAGGGTGGCTTGCCTGACCCCTGATGAGCCAGTCGTCCAGGTAGGGGAAGACAAAAATACCTTGATTCCTCAAGTAGGCCGCCACCACTGCCAGGCATTTTGTAAAGACCCTTGGGGCGGAGGTTAGGCCAAAAGGCAGTACTCTGTACTGATAATGGTTTCCTCCCACAATCAACCTGAGGTACTTTCTGTGGTCTGGATGAATGAGGATGTGAGTATATGCATCCTTTAGATCTAAGGAGCATAGCCAATCTCCTGCTGGAGGTAGTGCAGTAATGTTCCAAGAGTAAGCATCTTGAACTTCTCTTTCTCCAAGAACTTGTTGAGGTTTCTGAGGTCGAGAATAGGCCTGAGGCCTCCGGGTCTCTTTGGTACTAGGAAGTACCTGGAGTAGAAACCGTGACCTTATAGGCAGGGAGGTACAGGCTTCACCGCCTTGTCTAGCAGCAGACCTTGAAGCTCTTGAAGGAGGTCTGTGTGCAGAGGAGGCCTTAGAGGCTCCCCTGGGAAGTAGGGAGGAGGCAACTGCTGGAAATGGCGCATATAGCCCTTGTGGACTATGCTCAATACCCAAGCGTCTCCTGTAATGGGTGGCCACCTGTGGGCAAACAGGGCTAGTCGACCTCCTGTGCAGGGATGGGACAGCAGAGATGGAAAGGCTATGCTGTGGGAGTCAAAAACCCCCACCCTGCTGAGTGGGAGCAGGAGCCGGAGGCTTGGGGGCCTTCTGCCTACGGGGCCCATGTCCCTGCCTCTTGGCCTGCTGACCCTGCTGGGGAGCTGGGGAGGCCTGGTACTGAGGGAAAGGTTTGTAGGCAGCTGCCTTCCTCGGGTAAAAGGACTTCTTAACCGAGCCCTTCTTCTTATGAGAAGGGGCAGACGTTTTTCTGGACAGCCTCGTCCTAGTGAGGTGCTCGGTTTCGAGCTCAGCAGCCTTCTCGGCCATGGGCTTGCCAAAAAAGGTTTTCACCTCGGCAAGGGACATCGACCAACTTGTCCTGTACCCAGGGCTCGAGGTCCGATGAATGCAGCCATGCCTGGCGTCGGGCCCCGATGCCGGCTGCCGCTACACGGGCCGAAGCCTCGAAGCCATCGTAGGCCGCTCGGGACATGAACTTTGAGCATTCCAGAATCCCCGAGGACAAGGTCTTGAACCTCTGAAAAGGAACTCCTTTGCCAGGTCCCGCAAGTACATGCCCATGTACAGCTGGTAGGACTGGACACGGCAAGCAAGTATCGAGCCCTGGAAGCACTTTCTGCCGAGCGCATCCAGGTTCCGGGCCTCCCTGCTGGGGTGCACCGCAGAGTGCATCTTCTGGCTTTTCAGACGATGCATGGCCGATTCCACCACCATGGAATGGTGCGGCAGCTGCGCCTTTTGGAATCCAGGGCTCTTACGGAGTCGATAGATGGAATCGACCTGCTTGCTCAGAACCAGCGCCGAGGCCGGTGCCTCCCACATCCGGAAGAGGAGTCGTTCCAGCATCGGAGGAACCGGCACAGTAAAAGCCTCCTTTGAAGGAGAGTCATAGTGGAGGGCATCGAGCTCTTTGGCTCGAGGCTCCTCCTTGGGGTCCGCGGGAATCGCCAAAGCTTTGGCCATATCCCTGACATACTCCGAGAACCGGGTGTCCTCCGGGGGGTGAGCTACTCCGGGGCTCGGACTGCGGTGAGTCCGAAGGGACGCACTGAGTCCGAAAGGTATCGGGGGACTCCTCGTCCTCTGTCTCCCACGCGGACTCGTCCGAAGAGGAGTCGGGGGGGCTCTGACCGCACGGCTCTCGGTGGCACCCGCCCCGACGCCGAAGGCACCGGCGTCGACACCCTCGGTCCCGAGCGGGAGGTCGAGGGTGACCATGACCGAGGACGACTTCGAGCCTTCATGGTCTCGAGTATCGGCTCGGTCTCCGGGTCGACTTAGATGTCGATGTCCCGGTGGTCGGGGCAGATGCACCAGCGAGGCTGGCTGTCAGCACCTGCTGCTGATCCATGAAGGCAGACAATCTGCACTCCAAGGTTGTCAGCCTGAGTCCAAGCTCAGGAGACTCAGCAGCCACCGACTCGGGCCCCGGTGGCGACGGGCCCGACGTCGGCTCTTTAGGAGAGTCCTCGAGGACAACAGGACTTACGTGTCCGGCAGACTGCGGCTCCACGTGGGGTATCTTGGACGGCTTCTCCTGTTCCAAGGGTCCGGGGTGGCGGTCGGGGGTCCGAGACCTGGCCCTCGAGGAACCAGGGACCTACTCTGATGCCGCCCTCGCGAGCCGCTTTTTCCTTTTATGTTCCCAATCGGGGGACCCCCGTCCGAGGAACCCCGGCGATGCTTGGGGTCAGACTCCCGAGACGTCGAGGCCTCAGACGAGCCAGGAGCCGGAGGCAGAGTCAGAAAAAATCCATTCTTTCTGATGCTGGCGGCTTCGAAGTGCCTTGGTGGACATTTTGCCACACGGGACACAGATCTTAGGATCATGATCTGGTCCGAGGCACCGAAGGCAGCAGTCGTGTGTGTCGGTGAGAGACATCAGTTTCTTACACCGATCACACTTTTTGAAACCACTGGAAGTCATCGGAAAAAAAAGGACCCCCGCAAGGTCAAAGGTCCGGCCTTCCAGGGAAAAGAAAAAAAGGGCACGAACGCCAGCCACGAAGGGCAAAAACCAAAAAATAGAAGACAGGCTCGATACCAGTGTACCGAACCCGGCGGGAAGGGGAACCGGCGTCGAACCGGATAAGAACAGCGAAGAAATCACAAGAAAAAAAGTCAACTTTTCTGGGTGACACGGACAGACGTCCGTTGGGCTCCACGGAAAAAGAAAGACTGAGCAAGATGGCACCTTTAGGCGGGAAGGGGACCGCACATGCGTGCAGTATTCCCAAAGGCTTTCTTAGAAAGCTGGGGAAATGCTCCGCAAGGGGCTCCATCGACGTTGATGTCACCCATATGTGAGGACTGATTTCCTGCTTGGTCCTGTAGAATGCACTGACTGAATTGTACCAGCTTCTTGATGATCCTGCTGTCATCGCAGATGATGTGAACTTCATCGCTGCTAATGCAGTGAAGCTTGTAGACTTGCTCACATGGTTTGAGTCCACCGATGTTCGCATACATCTGGCATACGACAAAGTGATAGATGTTCTGGATTGGGCAGAATACGAAGCAAGTATTGCCATTGTCGCCAAAAAGGCCTTTGAAGATACCGCTGACAAGGTTAGTCAATACTACAAACTTACAGGTCGTCAACGATTCTCCCAGCCAGGGCCGAACTTCTTGAAGTCGGTCAGAGTGTTTGACTTTACGCAGGTCTTGCTTTTGCAATGTGATGAGTTGATACAGAACATACCTGGAATGGATGACCGTCATCTCTTGGCTGAATTTGCAGCTTACAAAGCAGTGGCTGTAGATGTTCCCACAGAAATGTCTGTCACATCATTGTGGTTGCAAGCACTGGCAGATCTCTGCTGTTGAGTCGGTTGGCGCTACAATACTTATCTGTGCCCACAAACAGTGTTGATGCTGAAAGGAGTGTGAGCCAATACACGACTGTCAGTGCACCGCAGCGCCAGAGACTGTTGATGAGCAATTTGACAAATCAAGTGATTATTGCAAAGAACTCAAAACTGTGAATGCCTGAGTATTTGTTGTTTAATAGTATCTTCTTCAATAAAGTTCTTTTTGGATATTCCTTGTGTTGGCTGTGGTTTTTGTCCTCTGTTCTGACAGTTGACAGCAATTACTTGAAATAGACACTATAACTGCTAGTTAAGGTTCGTATAAAACGTTGAAATAAAGGCCCGTGAATTTTCCGTGAAATATGTTGAATTTTCAAAGACCTCCCGTGAAATAGCACATTTTTTCCCGTGAATTTGGTTGGTCCCTACATATTACTGGCTGAAAGTGAAGACGACCTGAAACATTTGCCTCTCATGATCAAAGAACAGTCTCAAAATGGGCCTGCACCTTAATGTAAAGAAGACAAAGATCATGACAAGAGGTTCATCCTTGAAGGAGAAAAAATTGAAATCGTGAACAACTTTAACCTACTTGGATCTACTATCAATAAAGAAGCAACAAGCAGTCAAGAAATCCGACGACGCATTGCTCTTGGCAGAATGGCTATGAAAGACCTAGATAAGATTCTCAAGAGCAGAGATATCTCTCTCCATACAAAAATTCAACTTGTTCAAGCCATGGTATTTTCAATAACATCATATGAATGTGAAAGCTGGACAGTGAAAAAGATAGGAAGAAAATTGATGCCTTTGAATTATGGTGCTGGCAGCGAATACTGTATATACCATGGACTGCCCGAAGTACAAGCCAGTCAATACTAGATGGAATCAAACCTAAGCTTTCTTTAGAAGCTCAGATGACAAGACTTCGACTTTCATACTTTGGACACATCATGCGAAGAAAGAGATCATTAGAGAAAGACATCATGCTTGGCAAGATAGGTCAACGCAAAAGAGGAAGGCCAGCAATGAGATGGATAGATACAATAACAGCAGCTACGGGTACCAGTCTGTCAACAATGAGCCGCCTGACTGAAGACCGAACACAATTTAGGACAACTATCCAGAGGGTCGCCATGAGTTGACATCAACTCGACAGCACTTAATAACACAACAATCAGTTTGCCCTTCCATAGCAACTAAGCAGCTTTAGTGTCCCTTTTTTCCCTTACAAATATTGTCTGTTCTATGCTTACTTGAATTCAGATACAGTCTTCGCCTCTGCAGCCTCTACTGGGAGGCTATCCCATGCATCTACCATTCGTTCTGTAAAGAAAGATTTCATCAAATTACCTGAGTCTATCCCCTTTCATCTTCATTTTTTTTTTTTTTTTAAGTTTTAAACAATTCTTTATTGAAAAATAAAGCAGGAATACAATCAAGTCCACCTCTAGGAGACATCAACCTGCCCAAGAAAAAACAAAAAAGGAAAAAACAAAAACAAACAACGGGTTCCCAATATTTCAAAGCCCAATTTACATGGAAGAGAAGAACAAAATATCATGAGGATTCTTTGCAAATCAGAAATGCCTCAAATTGGCCGACATCAAGAAAAACAAATTTAACCCCTTCTAAAACAACAATACATTTACAAGGGTATTTCAGAAAGAAAGACGCACCAATGGCAAGGGTCCGTGCTTTTAAACCCAAAAATGCCTTCCGGCGAGCCTGGGTGCTCCTACACACGTCAGGAAAAATTTATATGGGGGCTCCACAAAACATGATTTAATCTCTCAGCGTGCTACTTTGTTAGTTTCCTTTATTTCAATTCAAGATAAGAATATGATTCTAAGTTTATATTTTAAAAAGAAGAATCAGGTGTTTTGTGGAGCCCTCATCTTCATTTCACGACCTCTTGTTGCAGAGCTTTCTTTCAGTTGAAAGAGGCACTTAATCGGGGCTCAACAAATCCTAGGCACAACGTTGCCATAGTGACCAAAAATTTGCTCCTGAGATTTTCTTGCTCTCGCCCTTAAAAAAAGCAATCGCAGGGCAAAAGATAGCCACAATCGCAGCAAAGACCCCTTTTATCTGCCTGCAGGAGATTGGATCCTCGTGGGCAGAAGAGAAAGAGGAAGGCCACATTCATGGCCCAGAAGTAAGCTGTTTGCTCGTGGGGATCCCATCCCCTGTTGGTAGAAGAGAAGAGGATGGCTGCAATCGCGGCAAAGACCCATTCTGTCTGCCTGCGGGAGACATCGGATCCTGCCAGGAAGAACAGGAGAGGAAGGTAGCAGGCTGCCGCTGGGGATCCTATCTCCTGCAGGTAGGACAGCTGGATCAGGGCTTGCACGTAATTAAAAAAAAAAAGATTGAGGGTATAAAGCAGCAATAATTTAAAGGGCCAGTAGCTTTAAAAAGGAAGGAGGATGGGGAGAAAATGTTTAATGTATAGGCGCTAGGTGGGAAATAGGTGGGGGAATTATTTATTTATTTATTTATTTATTTAAAGTCTTTTCTATACCGCGCTCTTCGAGTCAGCTCGGTTTACATATAACAGAAACATTATCCATAAGTAAGGAGAAACCGTACTGGATTTACATAAAACAGGATATAGGAACTTGGGTTGAACTGGGTAAACTATCTACAACTCTAGGCTAAGGCAGGTTGCTGTCTGTATGCATCTGCTGGGGATAGTGGTTCTATTGTGTGGTGCTGGCGTCGTGTGTGGTGGTTGGGATGAGGTGATTGAGGGTGACAGACTGGTGTCGGTGAGAGGGTAGTTGTTGGGTGGTACCGTAGTGCAGTAAGAAAAGGTGGAGCTTGAGTGCCTTCCTGAACTGGGTGAGGTCTGTGATAGCACGGATGGCAGGTGGGAGTGCGTTCCAGAATGAGGGAGCATAAAACTTGAAGGCTCTCTTTCTTGTTGTCTGTGAGCATTTTGTGGATTCACTGGGTATAGATAAGGTATTGGCTGTGACTGATCTTCGAGTTCTGTTTGGCGGCGTGGGGTGGATGAGGTCGGTGATGGACGGGGATGTGAGGCTGTTGAAAGCTTTGAAGGTGATGAGGAGGATCTTGAAGGTTAGTTTCGAATGGACTGGCAGCCAATGAAGGTGCTTCAATATTGGTGTTATGTGGTCAGACCTGGTGGCGCCATGCAGTAGTCTGGCCGCTGTGTTCATAGCTAGCTGTAGTGGATGCAGCGTGCTCTTCGGTAGGCCGTGTAGGATGACATTGGCGTAGTCGAAGTGTGGAATGACTAAGGCCTGATAGATAGTCCTGAAGTCATCATGTTCAAGAAGGGGGCGTAGGTGACGGGTTGAGCGAATCTTGAGATATATTGCGTTAACGGTGTTGGTTATATGTGTTTTCATATCAAGCTGTTGATCGAGTGTTACCCCTAGGTAACGTATTGTGGGCCTGATTTGGAGGTCAGCATCTCTTACTTTTAGTGTATTTGGTGGAGTGAATGCTTGGTCTCTGGTGATGAGTAGAGCCTCTGACTTCTTGCGGTTTATTCTTAAGTTTTGGGTGTGGAGCCAGTCAGTTGTAGCGTCAAAGCAGGCAGTTAGTTGAGAGAGGTCCACCTGGTCTGTGGCAAACGGTGTGTAGAGCAACACATCGTCTGAATACATAAGACATGAGATGCGAATGAGTGGGCGATAGAGCAAATGGGCTGCATGTATATATTGAAAAACAGCACCGAGAGGGAGGAGCCCTGTGGGACACCCTGTTTTTGCTGGAATGGTTTGGATGTCGAGCTTCCCGTCCTTACATGCTGCCACCTGTTTGAGAGGTAGGATTCACACCATCTCAAGGCTGCATCCTGTATCCCCTTCTCTGCCAGACGCTCTATGAGCAGTATATGGTCAACTGAGTCAAAGGCTGCGGAGATGTCGAGGAAGATTAGAGCATAGCCAGTTCTGGGTTTATCCAGTCCGGTAGTTAGTGTGTTGAAGAGGATGGTTAGAAGTGTCTCCACACCATGTGCTTCTCTGAAACCGTGTTGGCATGGATCTAAGGGCGCAGCGGACTCAATGTGGTCCTGGATTTGGTGTAGGACAATTTTTTCGATTATTTTGGCCATTAGTGGGATACTTGAAATTGGCCGATATGAATCGACTTTCTGGGGATCTAGTTTGCCATTTTTTAGGAGCGGTCTAATTGACGTTTGTTTCAGGCTTTGAGGGAAGGTTCCTGAGATGAAGGAGAGATGGATGAGTTTGGTAAGGAATGGGCTGAGTTCCTGACGCAATGACTTCACCCAGAATGCAGGGCAAGGATCGTTGGGAGCTGTGGTGGTGTTAATCGAGTTGATCGTGTCTTCGATGATCTTTGCTGATGGTGAGGAGAAGGTGGAGAGTGGAGGTAGGTGGTATGGTTTGTTCAAAGGGGTGGGGAATGTTGCTTTGATGGTTTGAATCAGCTTTGATTGTAGGTAGTCTGCGTATTCTTGTGGTTCCGGCGTGCTGTGTTGAGTGGTGGAAGATTGCTTTGTGAGGGACTTTACTAAGTTGAATAGATCCCTTGGTTTGTTTATTGATCGTTGCAATAGTTCTGCGTGATAGCGTCTCATCGATTCGGCCACTTTGTCGCGGTGTTTCTTCAGGTTGGAGGTGTAGATCTCTAGGTTACTGGTGGTGCGGGAGCGTCGCCATCTCCTTTCGAGCTTCCTCAGTTGGCATAGTGATGTCCTTAGCTCAGAGGAGTACCAAGGGGAGGACGTTCTTTTTCTTGGAGTTGAGTCCCTAGATGATTGACTGGCTATGGAGCTGAGGGTGGTGTTCCAAGTGGAGATCATTTCCTCAAGGTTGGTTTCTGCGATGTTGAGCAGAGGTAGAGATTTGCCGAGTATCTCTTCCTTGTTGAAAGGTCGGAATTTTGTTTTTTGGACGGCATCAGGGGTGGGCTGGCAAGTTATTGGAGGCTGTTTGTAGGGTAACTGGAACGTTATTAGTTTGTGGTCAGACCATGGGACTGGTTGAGGGAGATGGCGAGTGGAAGGTTTTGACTCGTGACTGACTGAGGAGCGAAAATCAGGTCAAGTTTGTTACCCATTGAGTGGGTGGGTTCATTAATCACTTGGTCATAGCCCAGCTGGCTAAGAGCATTCAGGAGGGAGCTGGCATGGTCTTCTGGCAGGGCTGGGAGATTGAAATCTCCTATAAGCCAGTTTGGTATGAGTGGGTTTTCGGAGTTGCATGCTAGGTCAATTATTGTTGAGAGGTCGTCTGGAGGTGAGGATGGCAGTCGATAGATTAGGTTGATGGAGACATGTTCGTTTGCTAGGGTGATGTAATCCATCATTGTGGTGCTATTGGCGTTGGTCTGGTGGAGTTGAAATTCAGTTCTCGAGAGTGCGAGGGTTCCTCCGCCCCTGCGGTTGGCTCTGTGACAGGTGTGAGCTGAGAAATCAGATAGGGTGAGGAGATTGAGTATGACTGTGTCAGCGTCTGTGAGCCAAGTCTCAGTGATCAATAGGATGTCCAATTTGTAGTGTGATATCAGGTCGGAGATGACTGGCCATCTTTTCCGGACCGAGCGGGCATTGATGAGAGCGCAGTTCAGGTAGCTAGGTTGTGAGAGTTTTTCTGGTATGGTTTTCTTGGACTTCTGTAGAGAGATGTAGAGCAAGTGTGGGCTACGGTTGAGTCTGGGTTGGGATTAGACAGGAGGTGGGAAGAGAATGGTCTTTGTTCATTTTTTTTTGTTTGCCAAAAGGTTTTCTCCCCCTGAATAGGAATTATTATAAGGAGATGCATGCTAATACTGGGGAGACTTTTTATTTCATTTGCTAAGATGGCCTAGGGAATACTTGGGGGAGGAAGGAATAGAAAATGGTTGTTTTATCAGAATTGGATGTACAGTTTTAAACATTTTGCTTGTATCTTCATTAATGTTATATTATGTGTGGACGTATTTACTGATTTAATAAAGTCTTTGATAATTAAAACAAAAATAAAACATTTCCTCAGATTACTCCCCAGCAATGTTCCCGCTAACCTGCGCTGGGTCCGCCGCCAACATTCCTGCCGGCGGGGGGGAGGTACAGAGCGATCGAATCTCTGCCCCTCCGCCCACCGGCAGCAGTGTGCGTTAGACATGTTCTCTTTCATCTGCGCCGGGTCCTCCGCAGGCATTCCTGCCGGTGGGCGGAGGGGCAGACATTCGATCGCTCTGCACCTCCCCCCGCCGGCAGGAATGTTGGCGACAGCCCCAGCGCAGGTTAGCAGGAACATTGCTCCCCAGTCAAATCCCTTTCACATTCATCCTCGCTGTAGAGCTTTCTTTCAATTGAAAGAGGCTCTCCTCCTGTGCATTTATGCTACAGAGGTATTTAAACATTTCTTTATCTCCTCTCTCCCACCTTTCTTCCAAAGTACAGTATACATATCACACCTTTAAGTGTGTCCCCTTATGCCTTATAATGAAGGCCATGGACCATTTTAGCAGCTGCTCTAACTCTATCCTGTTTATATCCTTTTGAAAGTGTGGTTTCCAGAACTGCGCACAGTGCTCCAAATGAGGTCGTGCCATATAAAGAGGAACTATCACCTCCTCCTCCCTGCTGGCCATTTCTCTCCCTATGCATCCAAGTATCCTGGTGGCTTTCATAATCATCTTTTCTACCTCTTTATCTACTCTGAGGTCATCAGAAACAAATCACCCCCAGCTCCCGCTCTTCTTTCATGAATGGAAAGACGTCACCCCGCATACTGTACCACTCTCTTGGATTTTTGCAGCCCAATATATGACCTTGTATTATTTTTTTAGCATTAAATCACAGCTGCCAAATTCAACAATCTTCAAGCTTCATTGATCCCTCCTCATGTTAATTACACCTTTCTGGCTGTCTACTCTATTACAGATTTAGTATCATCAGCAAGGCACAAACCATACCTGACAGCCCTTCCAAATATCACCGACAAAAATGTTTAAAAGATTTAGACAAAGGACAGATTCTTTTGACACACCATTGATGATGTCCTCCTCAGAGTGAATTCCATTTACCTGTATCCTTTGTTGCCTCTCACTCAACCAATCTGTAACCCAGTCAGGTATGGTCCATATCTAGGACACTCAATTTATTTACAAGTCACCTGTGCAGAACAGTATCAAAAACTTTACTGAAATATAAATTTAATCATATCTAGTCCTCTTCTACTCTCTTGTTCACCCAGTCAAAGAAATCAGATTTATCTGACAAGACCTGCCTCTAGCAAAACCTTTAAATTTACTCACCACAGAGTTCGGGAAGGGTTAGGACGGCCGTTACAATCTCTGAGATACCAATCATATCTAACCTCTCATTTAGAGCTATATATATATTCTAACTCTTATTTTTTAGACTTCTAGCATTTACATACAGGCATTTTAGAGGATCTATTTCATTCATATTGATCCTTTTATCAGTTGATAGGGATTATTTGGAATCTTTCAGCTCTGTACTTAAGGGCGTCTGGGTTACTTTTATCTTTATTGGAAACCTCATTAGGATGTCCTAATTTCCCTCTTTTGCTAGTATCCTTCAAGGATACGTTCTTCTGAACCATGCTCTCTTGGACGACTATCGGCTTTCCCCTATTAACTAGTTTAAAAGCTGCTCTCTCCCCTTTTTATATGTTAATGCCAGCAGCTTGGCTCCATTCCGATTAAGGTAGAGCCCATCCCTTCAGAAGAGCTCCTCTCTTCCCCAGAATGTTACCCAGTTCCTAACAAATCAAAAACATTCTTCTTTGCACCATCATCTCATCCACGCATTGAGACTCCGGAGCTCCACCTGCCTTTTGAGTCCTGCGCGTGGCACGGGAAGCATTTCAGAGAATGCTACCCTGGAAGTTCTGGATTTCAACTTTCTACCTAAAAGCCTAAATTTGGCCTCTAGAACCTCCCTCCCACATTTTCCTATGTCATTAGTACCACATGTACCAAGACAGCAGACTCCTCTCCCCAGCACTGTCTAAATCCATGTCTAGGTGGCGCATGAGGTCTGCTACTTTTGTGTATGTTACCAGGCAATCCTCACGTCACATGCCTAATGATCGAATCAACCACTATAACAGCCGTCTTAAACCTTCACAACCTCTGTGGTGAGTAAATTTAATGGAAACACTGCTAAAACAGAAAATAGTAAGCTTTTTTTAAATCCAATGGATCGCAGGATCTGAGGCAGCATGGTTTTTCTAGAGACAGGTCTTGTCAGATAAATCTGATTTCTTTGAATGGGTGACCAGAGAGTAGGACCAAGGAAGAAGGTAAAATTATGATTTCAGTAAAGTTTTTGATAATGTTCTGCACAGGTGAATTGTAAATAAATTGATTGCCCTAGGGATGGACCCTACTGACTGGGTTACAGATTGGTTGAAAGAACTGAAATATGAGATTGCAGACCCACAATTAGTAATCTGTGAACTAGCATTATCATCATCTGTAGTACCTGAAGAGTGGAGAATGGCCAGTGTAATGCCAATATTTAAAAAGAATTCCAAGGATGATCTGGGAAATTACTGACTGGTGAGTGACTTCAATACCAGGCAAAATGGTAGAAACCATTATAAAGAATAAAATTACTGATCATGTGTATAATCATGGTTTAATGGGAGAAAGGATTTAGCCAAGGAAAGTCTTGTCTTACTAATCTGTTATATTTTTTTGAAGGTGTGAATAAACAAGTAGAAAAAGGTGAGCAGGTTGATATTGTGTATCTGGATTTTCAGAAAGCCATTGACAAGATCCCTCATGAGAGACTCTTGGCAAAATTAAAGTCATTGGACAGGAGGCATTGTACTATTGTGGATCAGGAAGTGGCTAAAGGATAGAAAGCAGATAGTAGGGCTAAATGGGCAATTTATTTAATGGAGAAAAGTAAATAGTGGATTACCACATGGATCTGTGCTGGGCCCACTGCTATTTAACATATTAATAAATGATCTGGAAATGGGAAAAATAAGTGAGGTGATTAAACTTGCAGATGACACAACATAATTCAAAGCTGTTAAACCGATGAGGATTCTGAAAAATTGCAAGAGGACCATGATAAATTGGAAGACTGGATGTCAAAATGGCAGATGAAATTTAATGTGGACAAGCACAAAGTTATGCACCTAGGAAAGAACAGTCCAAACTTTGGTTACATGATGCACGGTACTGCCTTAGAAACCATCACCTAGGAATCATGATGAAAGGAATGGAGAATAAAATCAAGGATATTATGATGTCTCTGTATCATTTCATAGTGTGATCACACCTTGAATATTGTGTGCAGTTCTGGTCGCCTCATCCTTTTTAAAAGGATATAGCAGAATTAGAAAAGGTACAGAGAAGAACCACCAAAATGGTAAAGGGGATGGAAGGTTACCCCTATGAGGGGAGACTAAAAAGGTTAGGGCTCTTCAACATGGAAAAGAGATGGCTGAGGGGAGATATGATAGAGGTCTAATAAATTAATCAATGGAGTGGAACGGGTTAATGTAGATCGGTTGTTTACACAATCAAAAAGTAGAAAAATTAGAGGACATGCAATGAAGCTACAAGGTGATCCATTTAAGATTAATAAGAGAAAGAGTAGTTATTCACCTGTAACAGGTGTTCTCCAGGAGCAGCAGGAATCAGTCCTCACATATGGGTGTCATCGGCGCCGATGAAGCCCCAGCGGAGCATTTCCCCAGCTTTCCATGAAAGCCTTTGGGAATGCTGGCACGCATGCGCGGTTCCCTTCCCGCCTAAAGGTGCCATCTTACCTCAGTCAAATGACATAGCTAAGAACAGCACACAAAAATGTAAAACAAACTATTTACAACTGCAACTCCAAGGGGAGGAGGGAGGGTTGTGAGGACCGATTCCTGCTGCTCCTGGAGAACACCTGTTACAGGTGAGTAACTACTCTTTCTCCAGGACCAAGCAGGAAGTCAGTCCTCGCATATGGGTGACTCCCTAGCTCTGGGCTACCAGGAACCCAGGCTGAACAACAGAACCCCCTCTAGTCACAGCATCAAAGAAAGGCTTTTCAAGGACACAACCTCCACCAATAGCCCAACAGAGGGCAGGAGTTGCCTAAACCTCAAAGAGATTCCGGAGTACTGCTTGGCCAAAAGCACTGTCCCTACGGGACTCCCTCTCCAGACAGTAATGGGCCGCAAAAGTCTGGCTTGAAGACCAAGTTGCAGCCCTGCAGATGTCTACCAAGGGCACAGAGCGGAGATGAGCCACTGAGGCAGCCATTGCCCTGACACGATGGGCCGTGACCCTACCCTGCAAAGGAAGGTCAGCCGCCTTGTAAGCCCAGGTGATACAGTCAGCCACCCAGATGGACACGGTACGCTTGGACACAGCCAACCCCAACTTATTGGGGTCAAATGAGATGAAGAGCTGAGTAGCCCTTCTATGTCCCTGCGTACGGTCAAGGTAGAAGGATAAGGCCCTCCTACAGTCCAGGGTATGCAGGACTGCTTCAGCCTGGCTAGCATGAGGCCTAGGGAAGAATGTTGGAAGAACCACCTCCTGGTTGAGGTGGAAAGAGGAGACAACCTTGGGGAGGAACTTTGGATGAGTCTTGAGAACTACCCTGTTCCTATAAATCCTGGTGTAAGGTCTATCACAGACCAGGGCCTGAAGCTCACGCACTCGCCTAGCCGAGGTGAGGGCTATCAGGAAGAGAGTCTTCCAGGAAAGGAAGCGTAGAGGGCAAGTAGCCATTGGCTCAAAGGGTGGGCGAGTCAGTTGCTGCAAGACCACATTCAGCTCTCACTCAGGAGCAGGAGGACGGATGGGGAGCTTGAGCAAAAGCAAGCCCCTGAGAAAGCGGGACACCAAGGGGTGACCTGACAGAGAATGTCCCTCCACCAGTGAGTGGTGAGCTGCTAGAGCTGAGAGGTGGACCCGAACAGAATTGGACTTAAGTCCCTGATTTGATAAGTGCAGAAAGTACTGAAGCACTACTGGCACAGTACAGGAGAAAGGATCCTCTGTACGAAGCTGACACCACACAGAAAACCTCTTCCATTTGAGGGCATAGGTTTCCCTAGTGGACTGTTTCCTAGAGGCTAGGACAACCTCCTCAACTTCCTGAGGCAGGCCCCAGGGAGCAAAAACTACCCTTGCAGCCTCCAGGCCATCAAATTGAGAGCTTTGAGATTGGGGTGCAGAAGGGAACCCTGCTCCTGTGAGAGAAGGTCGGGCTGCAACCCCAGAGGTAGTGGGGAATCCACTGCCAGTTGAAGCAGAAGTGGAAACCAAGGCTGCCTCGGCCACCTGGGAGCTACCAGCAGGACCGAGGCCTTGTCCTGAAGAGTCTTGAAAAGAGTTCGGGCCACCAAGGGCGTGGGAGGAAACGCATACAGGAGGCCCTGAGACCAGGACATCAGAAAAGCATCTGGTGCTATCCTCAAAGGATGCGAATGCCTGGAGCAGAACTTGGGCAGTTGCTTGTTCAGCAGACTGGCAAAGAGATCTATCCAAGGGAGACCCCACTTGAGGAAGATCTTCTGAACGACCAAGGGATGCAGCTGCCACTCGTGTGGCTGCAGAATTCTGCTCAACCGGTTGGCCAGGCAGTTCTCCTGGCCTGGAAGGTACACCGCCTTGAGAAGCATGTTGTGCTTTAGGGCAAAGGAACAAAGGTCTTGAGTCTCCCGACAAAGGAGCTTTGACCCAGTCCCGCCCTGTTTGTTCACATAAAACATGGCTACCTGGTTGCCTGTTTGAATCAAGACTGAGCAGTGAGCTAGAGCCGGAGAAAAGGCCTTGAGAGCTAAGCGGATAGCTCGAAGTTCTAGGAGATTGATCTGTTGGGCTGCCTCCCAGGGAGACCAGAGGCCTTGAGTGCACTTGTCCAGACAATGAGCACCCCAGCCCTGCAGAGAGGCATCGGTGGTGAGAACCACCGAGTATTCTGGCATTCGGAAGGGCATCCCCTTCAGCAGATTGGGTGGATGTAGCCACCAGCTGAGGGAGGCCAAAAGGGGTCTGGACACCCTTATCCTGTCTCGTAGGCGGCCTCTGGCCTGAGACCACTGAGTCCGAAGGCACCACTGTGCAGGCCTCATATGGAGCCTGGCATTGGCAGTCACATGCACTGTCGAAGCCATGTGGCCCAGAAGCCTGAGGCAGAGTCTGGTGGAGACCAGGGACCTGTTTAGAAACTGTTTGGCCACGTCCATCAGTCTTTGAACCCTGTCTTCTGGCAAGAATGCCTTTGCCAGTTGAGAATCCAACCTTGCCCTTATGAACTCCACGTTCTGGGAGAGGAGCAAAGTGGACTTTGCGAAGTTTATGACAAAGTCCACGTTTTGGAGCAGAGCAATGGTTCTGAGGGTGGCTTGTCTGGCCTCCAGGGACGTCTGATCCCTGATGAGCCAGTCGTCCAGATAGGGAAAGACAAAGATGCCTTGATTTCTCAGGTAGGCCGCAACCACTGCCAGGCACTTGGTAAAGACCCTGGGAGCGGAGGTCAGGCCAAAAGGTAGTACTCTGTACTGATAATGGTTTCCTCCCACAATGAACCTGAGGTACTTTCTGTGGTCTGGATGAATGAGGATGTGAGTGTGCGCATCCTTTAAATCTAAGGAGCATAGCCAATCTCCCTGCTGGAGGTAGGGCAGAAGTGTTCCAAGAGTAAGCATCTTGAACTTTTCTTTCTCTAGGAACTTGTTGAGGTTCCTGAGGTCCAGAATGGGTCGAAGGCCACCGGTCCTTTTGGGTACCAGGAAATACCTGGAGTAGAATCCGTGACCTTGCAAATGGGGAGGCACAGGCTCCACCGCCCTGTCCACCAACAGACCTTGGAGCTCTCGAAGGAGAAGGTCTGTGTGCAGGGGAGGCCTCAAGGGCTCCCCTGGCAAGTAAGGAGGAGGCAGTTGATGAAAATGCAGGGCATAGCCCTTTTGGACTATGTCCAGCACCCAACTGTCGGTGGTAATGAGAGGCCACTGGTGGGCAAAGAGTACAAGGCGACCGCCTGTGCAGGGCTGGGACAGCAGGGACAGAGTGGCTACACTCAAGGAGTCAAAACCCCCCACCCTGCTGAGTGGAAGCAGGGGCAGAAGGCTTGGCGGTCTTCTGCCTACGGGGCCCATTACCCTGGCCCTTGGCTTGCTGACCCTGGGGGGCAGCCTGATACTGAGGGTACTGTTTGTAGGCAGTGCCCTTCCTCGGGTAAAAGGACTTTTTAACCGAGCCCTTCTTTTTATGTGAAGGGGCAGAGGTCGACAGCCTTGTCTGGGTAAGGTGCTCGGTTTCGAGCTGAGCGGCCTTCTCGGTCATGGGTTTGCCAAAAAGGTTCTCACCTCGGCAGGGGACATCGGCAGGGGACATCGACCAACTTGTCCTGAACACATGGCTCGAGGTCCGATGACTGCAGCCACGCCTGGCGTCGAGCCGCGATGCCGGCAGCCGCAACTCGGGCCGAAGCCTCGAAGCCATCGTAGGTGGCACAGGAAATGAACTTTGAGCATTCCCGAATCCCCGAGGACAAGGTCTTAAATATGAGCAGATCCCAGTCTGTCTGTACACACAGGCTCATCTGTTAGCTACTATCCTATCTTACCTTGAGTACTAGTTTATTTGCAGCCTGGACCTTCATAAGGACATTGAGAGGATGGAGACAGTTCAGAAAAGACCTGCAGCACAAAGATTTTAGAGTCTTAAGATACTTAAATGTGTCCTCACTGGAAAAGAGATGAGATGGGGTTGTGGGTGGCATGCTTGATAAAATACAGGAAGGGGAAACAGTTTCCATGGAAAACCAATTTCAAGAAGATGTTGAAGACTGGTACAGAGGAAATGTAAGAAAGTAGTTGACCAAGAGAGTGGCCTACAGCCAAAGGTGGTGAAACCCAGCATTTACACATGCTTGGGCCAGTAAGAGGAATAGTATTGAAGAACCCACCCTCATCCCCTTGAGAGCAGAAACTTTGTAGAGAAGGGTGTGCCACAGATGGCCAGCAGGCAACTTGGGTGAGAAGCAGCAGTCTCCCACTTTCTCAGTATCTGGTAAAAGGGTGGACGTCATGGGAATGAGAAGCCTCCAAAGCGTGGTAGGATTAGTGTTATGTTAGTGTAGCTCATGCCTTTTCAGTCGGAACTCAAGATGAGCTATCTACATACCTGTATGTATTTCTCTGTCCCCAGAAGGCTCACACTCCAAGTTTGTACCTGAGACAATGGAGGGTTAAGTGATGTGCCCAAGGATGTGTCTTACCAAGTCTTGCTGGGATGGAGAGTCCTGGGTGTTAGAGTAAGGATTAGATTTTAATGCTTTCCTCCCCAAAATGTGAGTGTGTTAACTTTTTGTCTGGATAAAGTTGAGGTCTTGGATGCTCTCAACCAGGAAGATGTAATACAGCTGTTTTGATAAACTAAAGAGTAGCAGACCAGATGGTATACATCACAGGGTGCTGAAAGAACTTTAAATATGAGATTGCAGATCTGCTATCATTAAAATCATCTGTAGTACTTTAAGATGGGAGAGAGGCCACTAATTCCAGTTTCCAATTCATCCTGCTGGACCGGTCCAGACAGGTGGGTTAAGTCCCCCTGCCAGCAGATGTTGGAGACAGAAAGTGGCAGAAGCTTCAACTAGAGGGCTCTGTCATATAGAGAGGCTCCCCTAAGTGTCACCCTTAGTATTTCCCAGTCTCCAGCAGATGATGGATGTCTGTTTCTTTCCTCCTGGCAGCCTGCCATTCTATGGGTCTCTCGGCCAGTGGAGGTCTTCAGAGTGCACATGAGGTGTTGTCCTTTAAGTTTCTCACTAATTGCCCAGTCTAGTGTGGAGGAGGAGTGGCCTAGTGGTTGGGGCAAGGTACTTCAGGCCGGAAGGTCGGGGGTTCAAATCCCACTAGAGGACAGCAACCTTGGGCCGGAAGGATTGGGGCTTCTAGTCCCACAGGTGCTCCTTGTGGTCTTGGGCAAGCCACTTAACCCTCCATAGCCCATGTTCCCTGTAAAATAGTTATCTCCAAGTTATAATGCCCTGTTCAATGTAATTTCAGTTTGTTCAATGTAAACCGCACTGATGCAGAATAGCGCGGTATATAAGAGAATGTAAATAAATAAATAAATAAATCTCTGCAAGGGTTCCCAGGAGAGACCAGCAGAGAATCCGGCCAATTCCTTGGCCAGGTCTCGCAAGTACATGCCCATGTACAGCTGGTAAGACTGGACACGGCAAGCAAGCATAGACCCCTGGAAGCACTTTCTACCGACGCCATCGAGGTTGCGGGCCTCCCTGCCGGGGGGCACCGCAGAGTGCATCTTCTGGCTCTTCAGATGATGCATGGCCGATTCCACAACCATGGAATGGTGTGGCAGCTGTGCTTTCTGGAAACCAGGGCTTCTGCGGAGTCGATAGATGGAATCGACTCGCTTGCTCAAAACCGGCGCCGAGGCCAGGGCCTCCCACATCCGGAAGAGGAGCCGTTCCAGCATCGGAGGAACCGGGACAGTAAAAGCCTCCTTCGGAGGAGAGTCGTACTGTAGAGCATCGAGCTCCTCGGCTCGAGGCTCTTCCTCAGGATCGGCTGGGATAGCCAAGGCAGCGGCCATATCCTGGACAAACTCCGAGAACCTAGTGTCCTCTGGAGGGGATCTACTCCAGGGCTCAGACTGCGGTGAGTCCGACGGGACGCACCGAGTCTTAAAAGTATCGGGAGACTCCTCGTCCTCTGTCTCTCAGGTGGACTCATCCGAGGAGGAGTCAGGGTCCAACCCTGCGGGGCCCCGAGGCACCCGCCCCGACGCCGGGGGCACCGGCGTCGACACCCTCGGTCCCGAACGGGAGGTCGAGGGAGACCTCGATCGAGGACGACTTCGAGCCACGAGGGTCTCGAGTATCGGCTCGGTCTCCGGGGTTGACTTCGAAGTCGACGTCCCGGTGGTCGGGGCAGATGCACCAGACAGGCTGGCCATCAGTGCCCGCTGCTGCTCCATGAAGGCAGACAATCTGCACTCCAAGACTGTCATCCTTAGACTAAGCTCGGGAGACGCAGCAGCCACCGACTCGGGCCCCGGCGGCGCTGGGCCTGACGTCGGCTCTCTGGGAGGAGAGCCCACGAGGACTATGGGGCTTACGTGTCCAGCAGACTCCGGCTCCACGCGAGGAACTTTGGCAGGCTTCTCTTGGTCCACGGGCCCGGAACGGCGGTCGGGGGTCTTAGACCTGGCCCTCGAGGGAACAGGGACCTCCTCCGACGCTGCCCTCGCAAGCCGCTTCTTCCTCTTACGTTCCCGGTCGGGGGACCCCCTGTCCGAGGAGCTTCGACGGCGCTCGGGATCAGAATCCCGAGATGTCGAGGCCTCAGACGAGGTCCGGGCCCGGCCGGAGGCAGAGTCCGAGAAAAACCTCTCCTTCTGATGCTGTCGACTTTTAAGTGCCTTGGAAGACATCTTCCCACATGGCACACACGACTTGGGGTCGTGGTCAGGGCCGAGGCACTGAAGGCAGCAGTCGTGTGTGTCTGTGAAAGACATAAGGTTTCTTACACCGATCACACTTTTTGAAACCACTGGAAGCCATCGAGGAAAAAAGAGCCCCTGCGAGGTCAAAAGACCGGCCTTCCAGTGAAAAATGAAAAAAGGGGCGCGAACGCCAGCCACTAAGGGCTAAAACCGAAAAAGAAATAATCGGGCTCAATAATGGTGTACCGAACCCGGCGGGAGGGGAACTGGCGTCGAACTGGAGAAAAATAGCGAAAAACCAAACCGCCCAGTAAAACAACTCAAGCACACCAAAAACACAGCAGGAGGGGCTCACCCAGCCAAACCAACTGGGAGACTACCTTCTTCTACTACTACTATTTATCATTTGTATAGCGCTACAAGACGTATACAGCACTGTACAGAGACATAAGAGACAGTCCCTGCTCATAGGAGCATACAGTCTAGCAAAGACTGGGGACTAGGATATATCTAGGGGAAAGGTAAGGAAATGCATAGGTGAACAGGAGACTAGGGGGATCAGAATCCATAAGCAGCCTCAAAGAAGTGGGTTTTTAGCCTGGATTTGAGGAACAGAGGGAAATACCTGAGCAATCTCTCTTGTAGACTCTGAAATGGCCCTCACCAGAACTGGTTTGGGGAGGGGAAGGAGGGGAGAAAGAGGAGGAAGTGTGGAAAAGGTGCTTCCAATAGGTACCAAATGCCAGTCTATAAGATTTGGTCTATTAACATCCAGAATTTCTCCAAGAGTTACCTCTTAGAGAGGGTAAAACTATACAAGGCCTTGACTGCAGTAACCTCCACTTTTTGAAGGAATGCCTGAGAAACACAGGGCCACACCATTTACTGCCATCTTGAACTTTCCCGGAACAAGCCATATGGGGGATTCAAAAGGGGAACTCATAGCATCACTTATCTCCACTGTGCACGACTCACCAGTTGTGAATCCATCTGGGAGCTCCTGGTCCTTGCATAGGGAGGTTTGACACCTCCCTCCTTTGCATACCATTACCTGCAGAGGAGGGCATTATGTAAGGTCATTATGGCCTTATCGAGGGAATGCTGGACCCAAAACAAGAGGGCTCAAGTCACGAAGCCATTGCACATAGCTACCCAGGCAGACAAAAAATGCAATGTGTGCCTTTGAGTCAATGTCGACTCCTGGTGACCCAGCAGCTTCTGGATTATATTGTGGCAGTGTAATCAGAATCAGATTACCAGGCCTTTCTTCTGAGGCAATGAAGGATTATGTGACTTGCCCCAGGCCACTCTTGGTTATCGAATCCTTGACTCTTAGTTATCAAGCCAGTGCTCTATGCTACTCCTCCACTGCCCAAGCAGATGGTCTATTAGAAAAAAGAAAGATGGTATTACACTCTAGGTCCATTAACTCGGTGCTCTGAGCCCCAGATGGTTTGGTCAAGAGAAAAAGAAAGATCTGGGTTACCTTGAAGAAGTCCCAGAGTGTTGTGATATCTATCTGTACCCAAAGTTCTCTGGTCTCACTCATTATCCAAAGATATCCCAAGGTTCTCTGGACTCACTCATTATCCAAAGATATCTGGCACTGCACAAAGAGTTGCCTGCTTGAGTCTATAAGCAGTATGGCAGGTGCTTCATTGTCTGATGAGGCTATTTTGCTATCTCCTGGTGATAAGCTGCTGCCAGTATCCTCAGCACCAAGAGATTTAGTGTTTGCTGAAGCTGTGCGTGCTCAGGATAAACAGACAGAGAGAATGAAATGGCAGCTTATCAGAGGCAAAGGACACAGTAAGAACTGTGCCCAACAAATCCTGAGCTCTAAGGAAGATCACGGTGTTGGGGTGAGAGGAGGGACCTCTGTGTAGCCTACATAAATTGCACCTGTGAGAGAGACAGGTTACATCCTTCAAATTCCATCAACCTGGCCAATTTAACCCTACACGTCAAGCAACAAGTAAAATATTTGGGCATCCCCCTGGACCGGCACCTGAGCTTCCACTACCACATTAAACAGGTTACCAAAGCCTCCTACTTCAAGCTGAGAACACTCCGACACTTGCTCCCACACTGCTGGACCATAACAATTTCAGAAACGTCTGCCAAGCGCTCGTCAAACCCATCCTGGACTATGCAAGATACCTTACTCCCCTTACAGCTTGCCTAAAACTCTGCAGCCAGAATAATCACAGGCACGGGCCTACAAGAGCATATCACCCCCACTCTGAAACATCTGCACTGCCCATCCACATGAGGATTAAATATAAAGTCGCACTAACCATATTCAAGACCATCCCCACTTCTCTGCAAACATCCTCTGCCTGCTTCTTCAACAACCACTCAACAAGAGATCAACACGATCCAGCAGCCACAACCTCCTCTCAATTCCAGCTTCTTTCACCCACTCCAACAATACTACCACTAACAGAGTCTTCTCCTATTATGCACCATTCATCTGGAACTCCCTCGCCCCAGAAATCCGTGCCCTCACAGACCTAGGCGTGTTTCAAAATAAACTAAAAACCTTCCTCCTTTTTGGAACACTTTGGCACTCTGGCACTTTTGGAACACTTTGGCTGCCCTCCTAGTACATCACTTAATGGATCTCTCACAACACCAATTCAGACTCATGTAAATAGTTATTTTGCACCTATTTGAGTTATCCATCGTTTCCTATGTTCAATGTAAAGTTACTTGTTCTGTTGTTCCCTGTAAACCACTGTGACTGGTAGATACAGTGGTATAAAAAAAAGTTGCTAAATAAATAAATTAAATAAATAAATTACATTATCTCCTTTGAAATGGTCAACAGAAAAGCTTATTATAATTATCCACCAGAAGGTTAATTGTTGCCTATTCTAAGTGAATTTGTTTTAACTTAGTTGAAATCTGCTGAAATCTGATTTATTTGTTGAGACAAAACTAAATTCTGAGTAGTCAGAGATTGCTGCAGCCACTGAATCACTTCCCAGAAGGTAGCTAAAGTGAGTTTCAGGACATTTCAAAGGAAATTAAAATGTAATTTATTTATTTAGCAACTTTTTTATACTTCTGTATCTACTAGTCACAGCGGTTTACAGGGAACAGCAGAACAAGTAACATTATATTGAATATAGGAAATAATGGATAACTCAACTAGGTGCAAAATAACTATTTAACCTGTATGTAAAGAAGGAAAGCTTGGAAAATGCCAATAGAAGCGGGAATTTGCGCCTTGTTAATATTTTTTAGGCTGTGTTCATCTATGATTTGTTCAAGCACTCTCTCTTGAAAGTTCTTAATGCTCCAGAGGCCTCCTTCCAACCATTATCTAGGATATATTACTTTCCATGGGGAGAACCTCAGCCTGGTCCAGAAGGGCAACAGAACAACTTGCCTTTGATGCATTGAATGTGACATAGCTTCTTGAATGGTCATAGATAAGGCCCCAGTTCCATCTGCATTGTTTGTTCAGCTAGCTCTGAATTCAGACAGGAAATGACTGTTAAGGTGAAATAGCGTAGTTACTCACCTGTAACAGGTGTTCTCCAGGAGCAGTAGGAATCAGTCCTCACATATGGGTGACGTCGGCGCCGACGGAGCCCCCATGCGGAGCATTTCCCCAGATTTCAAAGAAAGCCTTGGGAATGCAGCACGCATGCGCGTTCCCCTTCCTGCCCAAGGGTGCCATCTTGCTCAGTCTGATGACATAGCTAAAAGACAGCAAAAATGAAAATGAAGGATAGCACTGCAACTCCAGTGGAGGAGGGAGGGTCGTGAGGACTGATTCCTGCTGTCCCTGGAGAACACCCGTTACAGGTGAGTAACTATGCTTTCTCCAGGACCAAGCAGGAAGGCAGTCCTCACATATGGGACTCCCCAGCTCTAGGCTACCGTGAACCCAGAGCTGAAAAAATAACTCCCTTTCAAGAGCCTCAGCATCTGTGATCAGAATTTTCTCTGAGAACTCACCCCGTACGGTAGCCCAACACAAAGGGCCGGAGGGTAGGAGTTGCCTAAACCTCAAAGAGATTATGGAGTACCGCCTGGCCGAAAACACTGTTCCGCCGGGACTCTCTCTCCAGGCAGTACTGGGCTGCAAAAGTCTGGCTTGAAGACCAAGTTGCAGCCCGGCAGATGTCTGCCAACGGAACAGAGCAGAGATGAGCTAGTGACGCGGCCTTCGCCCTGACACGGTGGGCCGTGACCCGACCCTGCAAGGGGAGGTCGGCTGCCCTGTATGCCCAGGTGATGCAATCTGCTACCCAAATGGACAACGTACGCTTGGAGACAGGTAACCCCATCCTATTAGAGTCAAACGAGACGAAGAGCTGAGTAGCCCTTCGATGCTCCCACGTACGTTCTATGTAAAAAGACAACGCCCTTTTACAGTCCAGGGTATGCAAGACTGTTTCAGCCCAGCTGGCTTGCGGCCTGGGAAAAAAGGTCGGAAGAACCACCTCCTGACTGAGGTGGAAAGAGGAGACCATTTTTGGGAGGAACTTGGGATGGGTCCATAGGACCACAGTGTTCCTATAGAACCGCGTGTACGGTCTATCAGAAACCAGAGCTTGTTGTTCACTCACAAGTCTGGCTGAGGTAAGAGCCACCAGGAAGAGCGCTTTCCAAGAGAGGAAGCGCAAAAGGCAAGTAGCCATTGGCTCAAACGGTGGGCGAGTAAGTTGCTGCAAGACCACATTCAAATCCCACTCAGTCGCCGGTGGATGAACTGGAGGCTTGAGAAGAAGCAGACCTCTGAGAAATCTGGACACCAAGGGGTGAACCGACAGAGACTGCCCTTCCACAGGTGAGTGGTGCGCTGACAAAGCACTGAGGTGGACCCGAACAGAGTTAGACTTAAGGCCTAGGTCTGAAAGGTGAAGTAGATACTGCAGTACTACTGGCACAAGGCATGATAAAGGATCTTCATTACGCTGAGCACACCATATCGTAAACCTACGCCACTTGAAGGAATAGGACTTTCTGGTGGACTGCCTCCTAGAGGCCAAGACCACCTCCTCAACCTCCTTAGGTAGAAGTAAGGGAGCTAGCACTATCCTTTCAGCAGCCAGGTCATCAGATTGAGGGACCTGAGGTTGGGGTGCAGAAGGGAACAGTGCTCTTGAGACAGGAGATAGTGTTGCAGCCCCAGAGGGAACGGAGCTTCCACCGCCAACAGTAGAAGACGTGGAAACCACGGCTGCCTCGGCCATCTGGGGGCTACCAGAATCACCGAGGCCTTGTCCCGGAGGATCTTGAACAGAGTTCGGGCCACAGGGGCGTGGGAGGAAACGCATACAGGAGACCCATAGACCAAGAGATTAGAAAAGTATCCGCTGCCATCCTCAGGGGATGCGGATATCTGGAGCAAAACCTGGGCAGCTGACGGTTTAGTGGACTTGCAAAGAGATCGATGGATGAAAGTCCCCAGCGGAGGAAGATCTGTTGGACCACCAATGGATTCAACTGCGATTCGTGAGGCTGGAGAATCCTGCTTAGCTTGTCTGCTAAGAAGTTCTCCTGACCAGGTAGATAAACTGCTTTGAGAAACAGGCCTTGTCGGACTGCAAAGGAGCAAAGGTCCAGTGCCTCCTGACATAGGGGCCTGGACCCTGTGCCCCCTTGCTTGTTCACATAGAACACTGACACCTGATTGTCTGTCTGAACTAGGACAGACTGTTGAGAAAGAGCATGGCAGAAAGTTTGCAGAGCTAAGCGGATTGGTCACAGCTCTAAAAAGTTGATCTGCTGTGTGGCCTCCCGAGGGGACCATAGGCCTTGAGTGCACATGCCCTGGCAATGTGCACCCCAGCCTCTTAAGGAAGCATCTGTCGTCAGCACCCTTGTGTGTGCTGGAGCCTGAAAAGGTACACCCCTGAGAAGGTTTGGCAGATGTAGCCACCACTGTAAGGAGTTCAGAAGTCGTCTGGACACCTTTACGCTGTCTCAGAGGTCGCCGGTCGTTTGTGTCCACTGATCTCTGAGGCACCATTGAGCAGCCCACATGTGCAGACGGGCATTCGGGGTCACCGCGCTGATGCCGAATAGTGCGGTATAAAAGAAACTTTAAATAAATAAATAAATAAACATGTACCGTGGATGCCATGTGGCCCAGGAGCCACTGGTAGTGCCTGGCAGACACACGAGAACTGCTTTGGAACTGGTTGGCCAAGTCTATAAGTCTGTGGGCCCTGTCCTCGGGCAACTAAGCTCTTGCCTGAAGGGTGTCCAACCTGGCCCCTATAAACTCTAGATTCCGAGAGGGGACCAAAGTGGACTTTGCATAGTTTATGACAAAGCCCAGATGCTGAAGAAGAGAGACAGTGCGAAGAGTGGCCTGTCAGGCCTCCTGGAGAGCCTGGCCCCTGATTAGCCAGTCGTCCAGGTATGGGCAGACAAAAATCCCCTGATTCCTGAGAAAAGCCGCCACCTCCACCAGGCATTTGGTGAAAACTCTGGGGGCAGAGGATAGGCCAAAGGGAAGTACCCTGTACTGAAAATGGTTTCCTCCCACTACAAATCTGAGGTATTGTCTGTGGTCTGGATGAATGAGGATGTGAGTATAAGCATCCTTTAGGTCTAAGGAGCATAGCCAGTCTCCCTGCTTGAGGTAGGGCAGCAGTATCCCAAGGGTAAGAATCTTGAACTTTTCCCTCTCTAGAAACTTGTTCAGATTTCGCAAGTCAAGGATAGGCCGGAGGCCTCCTGTTCTTTTTGGTACTAGGAAGTACCTGGAGTAGAAGCCTTGCCCTTTCAGGTCATGGGGCACTGGTTCCACCGCCTGTTTCTTTAGAAGACTTGCCAACTCCTGATGGAGGAGGTTCCTGTGTAGTGGGAGTCTTGGAGGCTCCCCTGGATAGTTGGAAGGGGGTAGCTGGTGGAAATGCAGTATATAGCCCTTTTGGACTATGCTCAGTACCGAGGTATCCCCTGCGATGGCTGGCCACCAGTATGTGTACAGGGTCAGCCAATCTCCTGTGCTGAGTGGAGCCACCGGCGGAGGAGAGGCTATGCTGTGGGAGTCAAAAAACCCCTCCCTGCTGAGCAGGAGCTGGGGGCTTGGGGGTTTTCTGCCTAAGGGGGCCCATGCCCCTGCCCCTGCCCTTTGGCCTGCTGGCCTTGTTGGGGATCTGGAGAGGCCCGATATTGAGGGTAGATTTTGTAGGAAGCACCCTTCCTTGGGAAAAAGGGCTTCTTTCCCGAGCCCTTCTATTTTTGAGAAGGGGCAGAAATCTTTCTGGACAGTCTTGTCCTGGTGAGAGTCTCTGTCTCGATTTCCGCAGCCTTTTCAGTCATGGGCTTGCTGAATAGGTTGTCACCTCGGCACGGGACATCAACCAACTTATCCTGTACCCATGACTTCAGGTCCGATGACTGTAGCCAGGCCTGACGGCGTGCACCGATGCCGGCCGCTGCTACCCAGGCCGAAGCCTCGAAGCCATCATAGGCTGCTCGAGATATAAACTTCGAGCACTCTCGGATCCCTGAAGACAAAGCTTTGAATCTCTGCAAGGGCTCCTCGGAGAGGCCAGCTGAGAACCCGGCAATCTCCTTTGCCAGGTCCCGCAAGTACATGTCTATGTACAGCTGGTAAGTCTGGACACCACAAGACAGCATAGAGCCCTGGAAGCACTTTCTACCGAGGGTATCTAGGTTCTGGGCCTCCCGGCCGGGAGGCACCAAGGAGTGCATCTTTTGACTTTTCAGCCTGTGCATGGCCGATTCCACAACCATGAAGTTGTGCGGTAGCTGCGCCTTCTGGAACCCAAGGCTCTTACGACTCGATAAATGGAATCAACCCGCTTGCTAAGAACCGGCGCCGAGGCCTGTGCCTCTCACATACGGAAGAGCAGCCGTTCCAACATCGGAGGAACCGGTACAGAAAAGGCTTCCTTCGGAGAAAAATCATACTGCAGGACATCGAGCTCCTCGGCTTGAGGCTCCTCCTCGGCGTCCACAGGGAATGCCACAGCCTTGGCCATGTCCCTGACGAAGTCCGAGAACCGGGTATCCTCCGGGGGGGGGGGGGGACTTCTCCGAGGCTCGGACTCCATGGAGTCCGATGGGATGCACCGGGTCCAAAAGGTGTCAGGCGACTCCTCGTCCTCCGTCTCCCACGCCAACCCCTCCGAGGAGTCGTTGAGCGGCTCCGGCCGTGTGGGCCTCGATGCCACCCATGTCAATGCCAAGGGCACCGGCGTCGACGATGTTGGCCCCGCACGGGAGGTTGAGGGAGACCTTGGCTGAGGATCGACTCGAGACGTGATGGACTTGAGGATCGGCTCGGCTCCGGGGTCGACTTGGACGTCGAGATCCCAGTGGTTGGGGCAGATGCACCGGTCAGACCGCGATCAATACCCACTGCTGCTTCATGAAGGCAGCCAGGCTGCTCTCCAGGGCTGTCAGCCCGAGTCCAAGCTCATGAGACTCAGCAGCCCCCGACTTGGGCTCCGATGGCGTCAGGTCTGACGTCGGTTCTCCCGCAGGAGAGTCAATGAGGACAACAAAACTTACATGACACGGGGACTCCGACTCCAGGCGAGGTAGTTTGGACGGCTTCTCCGACTCAGAGAGCCCAGGACAGCAGTCAGGGCTACGTGACCTGGACCTCGAGGACCCAGGTGCCTCCACTGACGCCGCCCTCACAAGCTTCATCTTCCTTTTGTGCTCCCGGGCGAGAAACCCCTTCTCAGAGGACCCACGACGGTGCTCGGGGTCGGACTCCCGAGATGTCGAGGCCTCTGATGAAGGCTGTGCCCAGCCGGGCGCGGACTCCGAAAAAATTGTTTCACGTTGATGCTGACGGCTCCTTAGCGCCTTCGACGACATCTTGCCGCACGGGCCACAGACCAGCGGGTCATGGTCGGGCCCGAGGCATCGGAGGCAGCAGTCATGTGTATCAGTGAGAGACACAAGTTTCTTACACCAATCACATTTTTTGAACCCGCTGGCAGCCATTGGGGGAAAAAGGGCCCCTGCAAGGTCAAAAGACCGGGCTGTCAGTGGAAATAACAGAAAAAGCGCGAACGCTAGTCACAAAGGACAAAAAACAAAAAAGAAGTTCCGGACTCGATACTGGTGTACCAAGCCGAGGTGGGATGGGGAACCGGCATCGAACCGGACAAAAAGACGCGAAAAATCGCAGAAAAAAAAAATCAACTTTTACCGGGTGACACAAACTATGTCCGTTGGGCTCCGCTGAAAAAGAAAGACTGAGCAAGATGGCACCCTTGGGCGGGAAGGGGAATGCGCATGCACGCTGCATTCCCAAAGGCTTTCTTTGAAAGCTGGGGAAATGCTCCGCATGAGGGCTCTGTCGGCGCCGACGTCACCCATATGTGAGGACTGACTTCCTGCTTGGTCCTGGAGAATTGTTCTTACATGCTGATTTCCTTTCCTTGAATCCTGCTGGACCAATCCAGATGAGTGTGTTATGCTCCCAACCAGCAGATGGAGGCAGAGAAACATAAGCCTCAGTGATATCATCATTCATATAAGGACTGATGCAGCCATGGAACTTCAGTATACTATTGCCAAAGCAAATCTGAGAACACTAGAACAAAAGCAGTGGTAGACGCTCAGAGACATACATCTTGACTAACTACCCATGTATATTACGTCTTTTGAACTCCAGAAAGAGGCTCTCTTTGGCACAATGCAAGTACTACAGCAAGCATTAGCAGTAAATTTTAGAGACTCAGATCATACTCCACTGGCTTAGGAGTGAGGATAATGACTGTCATGATATGCACAAAACTAACTTACTTGGAGAAATTGCCTCAAGACAAACATACTCTCTCAAATGTGCAGGAAACAGCCTTACTGGAATGACGCCAGCTTCAACCCTGAGAGGCCAACTGAACCTTAAAAGAGATTGAAAGAAACAACTGGAGAAGCTTTAGTCTTTCTGGGCAAGTTCTGGACTGACTTAGCAGGATTCAAGGAAAGGAAATTAGGAGTAAGAATAAATGTCACCTTCCTTATCATCCTGCTAGACCAGTCCAGATGAGGGGAATGTACTGAAACATTATGACTCCGGGAGGGAGGAATACAAGGCCCACAGAGAACACATTTCCCAAGGCAGCATTCTGATAGGAAAAGGACCTTATGAGTTGGGGCCTGGGACTCAGCTCAAGGCTGCCCAGATAAAGATTTTATCAAGAATATGTCTTGGATACTGTTCTGACTGAATATGTGTACGTGTCTAACAGCATGCTGACAAGAAAGGCTTCCGGTATGTTTGAACAGAGTAATACACAGATTTGCAAAAGTTAGCTCTTTTTTCTAGCTTATGTCCTTGATACAAAGATGTATGGCCTTCATGTAATATTATGCCAAGTGTGCCAAGGGTTATGTAATAATGTTTGTTACACAGTATATAAGTGGGATAATCCCACCTCTCAGATGGAATAAACTCACATACCTTCCTAGTGCGTGTGTGTGTGTGTGTTGTCTGTTCCCCTGGAGATCCAGACGGAGGAAGTAAGTGATGGTATGGACCCAGGGAAAGGGACAGGGATTCCCTGTGGTAAGTAAAGTACTAATGTGTTCTGGGAAATGAATAAGAACCCATTACAATTTGGTGTCAAGAAGTGGGATTTCCCTGTTGCACTGGAAATTGCTGACTTCCTAAAATTGGCTTGGCTTTGGTAGCCTGCCTAAACAGGATCTGCTTTGGTGGTGGGGTGGCAACAGGGGAAGTCCCGACTGAGTCTGTGTAGTCATTTTCCTTCTCTGTGGCTTGTGTGCAAGTGTGAGTCTGACAAGATGCCCCTGTTACAGCCTGAAGTGACAGCACTTGTGACGGCTGTCGCAGAAAGCAAATGGTCAGACGTGCGTCTGTTGTGTTATTAGAGGATGGGTGGAACCCAATTTAAGGGAGTTCCCCCAGAATCCACGGGAGTGCTTGATGTGCCACAGTCTAAAGTGTTTATTAGGTTTAAAACTGCAGCCAAGCGTAAGGCTTATGGAAGTGGGACTCCTACGCCCCCTGGGGCTCCCCCAACTGAAAATGAAACGCCCAAGGAATATGTTGCCCAGGTGGCAGGGGACTACTATACCAACCCATGGGTGGATAACATGGCTGGATGGACAGAAGGGCTCCATAGTTCTAATCCTTTTCCTAGGGACAGCAGTTTCTCTACCTGGCATTTAGATATGATTAGAGGTTTATGTTTAGGGGATAAGAAGGCATTCCCCTTTTACTCCAGGGACCCGAAGTGGCGCAAAGTTTAAATGAAGGAATGTGGGATAGTATGGCTTCAGTTAGCTCCTTACTGTAATGGCATCCCCCTCCCTATCCACTTCCCCGCCACCATATGTTGAGGTTAAGGCAGTGGGAAACGTGGTTCTCGCAACCCCCACAGCACCTCAAGAGGGACTGTATCCTGCCCTGTTCCCTAGTGTTGAGGAAGACGATATTTTACTGGCCGCCGCTACTATTCAAGCGGGTTAGCCCACTAAGAAAGGGGTGGATAAGGGGGGTGCGGATAGGGGCAGCACTCCAACCCAGAGTCATATTAAATCGGAAGAGGATAAAAGAAATTGGGAAGACGTTATGCAGGGAATGGGGGAGTTAGCAGCCCGGAATACTCAATCATTGCAGGAGTTAGTAGCCCAGAATGCCAAGACACTGCAGGAACTAAGAGAATGGCAGACGACACAGGATCCCAAGGGTGAGTTGGCTACTCCCCCACCGCCATCTTTGTCTCCGGTTTTCCCGACGGTCACTAAGCACTTGGTCTTCTCTCCCACGATGCCCATAGAGGGGCTTGCAGAGGGAGGGTCAATGGGTGCAGAGCTAGCAACAGAAGATCGGGGTATACATAGGGATACTAACCCCTTTACCTCTTCTGTCCCGATGGAAGAGTACCCCTTTATTACTATTGGTCAGCAGTTGGTTGTTAAACCTATGGATGCTGCGACCATGGCTGAAATTGTCCAGAATGCCCCTAAGTCCTATGAAAGCCCCAATAGCCAATGTTCAATTATCTGCAGCGAATGACCCGCGGTTTGCAATGTACTGCCCAGGATTATCGGTTGATAATTGAGGGTGTCATGGCATATGATGAGGAGACCCACTTTGATTTTACCAGGGTAACGATTTTAAAGAACCCTATGGTCCCGGATAATGTGGCACAGTATTCCTTCAATTTCCCCAAGCAAGTGAAGGAGATGTGGGAGGAAGTGAAGGCTGAGTTTGAGAGATTATTTGGTGAAAAGCAGAATTTAGCTGCTTCAATCACCTGTGTACAGGAAGTGGTGGAGGGTGGGTCTCAGTTTGTTAGAAGGTTCCTTAAGTGTTGGAAGGAGGAAGCAGGTTTGTCCTGGATAGGATTAATGGGGTCTATGTATATAAAGACCATGTTTGGAGCAATGCGCCCGGAGGTGGCGGTTGCCTGTAAGCGCATGATTGATGAATGGTTCAAAATGAGCCCTGAAGTTTTGGAGCAAGTTATTTTGACAAAGGAAGCAGCAGGGTGTTTTGCAGATATGGATGGGAAGAAGGCATTGGGAAAGCCATCGGCGGTCAGTCATGCCTGGCAGCAGGATGTGGGGTATGAAATGGGGACAGGAAACTCCCCGCAAGGGTGGAAGAACTCCAGAGGTGGAGGAAGAGGAGGCTGGCGAGGAAGGGGTGGCAGCATGGGATGGGGGGGGGGGGGGAGCCAGGGCCCCGAATTTCCCACCTAGGAATCAGGTATGCTTTAAGTGTAAGCAGCCAGGACATTGGAAGAATGAGTGTCCCTATGGCGAGGTGGGGGAACCAGAAAGTGGGGCCCGGCCCGGAGTGGGACGTGGGGCTACACCCGCCCCTGTTATTCCCACTGCATAGCAGCCACCTCCGCCAAGGCAGGCATAGGACTGGCAGGAGGCTACTGTTCCGGCCTGGATGCAGTTAACGAACGGATGGAAGGATCCCCCTTGTTGCAATAGCCAAAAGAGCACTGGTGTTAAGGGTGACTATCGGAGCCTCCAGTATCGAGCTCCAGCGAGATAATCACCCATTGGGGGAGTTATTCACAAGCTTAATCCAGGGCCAGCCTGACCATTAGGTGGCTTCTTTAGCACACATGGCCTGCTGCTTCTGATCCCCCTCCGACACAATTTACAGAATCAGCGGCAGCTTGGCACAGTGAGGGGGGAGGAGGAGGCAGTACAGTCGGGGCTTCTGCTTGGGGCAGCAGAAACCTTTGGGCCGGCCCTGACTGAATCAGATCTTTCCCAAATTTTAACCAGAGCTGCATCAATGCCTCCACCATCTGCTGGAGAAAGAGAAATACTGAGGTATGCCCCTAGCTGCGTTAACTGATATAGCAGGATGAGGCAATAAAAAACCTTTGGAATAGTTTTGCCGTTTCCACCTCTGCTGGTAGGGGGACACAACCCATTTATCTAGACTGGTCTAGCTGAACAATATGGAACTGCATTTACCACATCCTTCAGCAATGAATTTCAGAGCTTAAATTATTCATCGAGTGAAAAACATAGTAACATAGTAAATGACAGCAGATAAAGACAAGCATGGTCCATCCAGTCTGCTTTTTGTTTTAAAATGTACAACTTTGTAAGTTCATGGAATGATCCTTACTCTTTCAAAATGTACAAGACTAAGAAATTTATCTATTTTTTTGAAAGATCCTTTTATTGATAGAGTCAGAATTGTACAATAACACACGCAGCATCCCACTCCCATTACCTCCACCAACCCCCTGCTTCTTTCATCCCTCCCCAATGTCCCAAGTGTCATATGTGGCTACCCATCCTGAAGCAAGAATCTGCGCCGCCTTTAACATAATGACCTCCAGGAAGCGTCCGTTACTTATACCGACCTCTGTACCATCTCTCTCCCCCTCAGTCAAAGTCATCATACACAAATACTCATAGTGTGAGCAGTCCAAATATTGTGTTGTTGTTGTTGTTGTTGTTAAGTGCCGTCGAGTCGGAGTTGACTCATGGCAACCCTCTGGATAGCTAACCTAAACTGTGTTCGGCCTTCAGTCAGGCGGCTCATTGTTGCCAGACTGGTACCTGTAGCTCCTTTTATTGTATCAATCCATCTCATTGCTGGCCTTCCTCCTTTGCGTTGACCTTCTAACTTGCCAAGCATGATGCCTTTCTCTAATGATCTCTCTCTTCGCATGATGTGTCCAAAGTATGAAAGTCGAAGTCTTGTCATCTGAGCTTCTAAAGAAAGCTTAGGTTTGATCTCCTCTAGTACCGACTGGTTTGTTCTTCGGGCAACCAATAGTATACACAGTATTCGCCGCCAGCACCATAATTCAAAGGCATCAATTTTTTTCCTTTCTATCTTTTTCACTGTCCAGCTTTCATATCCATATGATGTTATTGAAAATACCATGGCTTGAACAAGTCGAGTCTTTGTATGGAGAGAGACATCTCTGCTCTTGAGAATCTTATCTAGGTCTTTCATAGCCATTCTGCCAAGAGCAACGCGTCGTCTGATTTCTTGACTGCTTGTTGCTTCTTTATTGATAGTTGATCCAAGTAGGTTAAAGTTGTTCATAATTTCAATTTCTTCTCCTTCAACGATGAACCTGTTGATTATGCCAGTGGTCATGATCTTTGTCTTCTTTACATTAAGGTGCAGGCCCATTTTGAGACTATGTTCTTTGATTGTGAGAAGCAAATGTTTCAGATCATCTTCACTTTCAACCAGTAATGTGGTATCATCAGCATAGCGAAGGTTGTTGATGAGTCTTCCACCAATCTTCACACCTCTGTTGTCTTCATACAATCCTGCTTCTCTGATGATTTGTTCTGCATATAAATTAAACAGGTAGGGGGAAAGTATGCAGCCTTGTCTTACACCTTTTCTTATTTTAAACCATTCTGTTTCTCCTGGTTCCGTTCAAACTGTTTCTTCTTGATCAATGTAGAGATTGTGCAAGAGTACGATCAGGTGTTCTGGTATACCCATGCTTCTTAATGTGGCCCAGAGTTTCCCATAGTTTACACAGTCAAAAGCTTTGCTATAGTCGATAAAGCACAAATAGATATCCTTTTAGTATTCTTTAGTCTTTTCAAGGATCCATCTCACATCCGCAATGATGTCTCTCATTCCTCGCCCTTTCATGAACCCTGCTTGCACTTCAGGTAGTTCTTGTTCCAGGTATGGTTGTAATCTCTTTTGAATAATCTTCAGTAGAATCTTGCCGGCATGTGGGATCAGAGCGATTGTGCAATAATTTCCACAGTCAGTTGGATCACCTTTCTTTAGAAATTGGTATAAACACAGATATTTTCCAGTCAGTTGGCCATGATGTTGTCTTCCATATTTCTTGGCAGAGCTTTGTAACTACGGTAACAGCTGCATCAGATTGCTGTAATACTTCTATGGGAATGCTATCAATGCCTGGTGCTTTGTTCTTTGATAAGGCTTTCAATGCTGCTTCAACTTCTTCTTTCATCACCAATGGTTCCCGATCATAAGGTACAGGTTGAAACGGCTGTTGGTCCACTTGATCTTTATCATATAAAAACTCTGTATATTCCTTCCACCTTTTCTTGATCTTCTCAGCATCATTCAACATAGAACCTTGAGCATCTTGTAAAATCCCAATTCGAGGCTGGAATTTTTTCTTTAACTCTCGTAGCTTTAGGAAAGCCGATCTTGTTCTTCCTCTAATAGTTTCTGCTTCTATTTCCTTGCATATGTCGTCGTAGTACTTTTCCTTGTCCTGTCTTGCTGCACGTTGGAAATCTCTGTTGAGTTCTGTGATTGTCTTTCTTTCTCCTCTGGCTTTAGCTTCTCTGCGTTTCTGGGCAATTTTCAGAGTTTCTTCCGTCATCCATTTTGGTCGTTTTTTCTTTTTCACCTTTTGTAGAGACTTCTCGCTTTCTTCCAGCACAACCTTCTTGATGTCATTCCATAACTCTTCTGGAGCTCTGTCATTTGTATCTAAAGCAGCAAATCGATTTTGCAGGCAGTCTTTAAATTCCAGTGGTATATTTTCAAGGTCATATTTTGCTGCATTCATGAGTGGTTTGCTCTTTTTCAACTTTAGTCCACGGAGGAACCGCACAACGTCTCGGCGGCCATAGAAGCAGCACCGCCCGCAGAAAACGCCGAATATCACTGTGTGTACCTAACGGCTGACCTTGAATCTTCCCCCGGAAACAGGAGATAGCCGCTAGCTGCACTCTTAAAGAACTAGCTGCCAGACCCTTCTCCACACCATCTTGCAAAAAGGAAAGGACCCGCGGTACCGAGGCTCCCAAAGGTCGCAGATTCCGCTCCGCACACCAAGCTTCGAACACTCGCCACACTCGGATGTACGCCAACGATGTAGACCGTCTTCGCGCCTTCAGTAAGGTAGAAATAACTGCCGACGAATAACCCATGGCAGTCAACCTAGCCCTTTCAAGAGCCATGCCGTAAGCGAAAATCGATCCACCTGAGGCATGCGCAATGGCCCCTGCAGCAAGAGATCCTTCCGCCGAGGGAGTCTCCACGGCCTGTCCACCAGCAGCCTTACCAAATCCGCATACCACGGCCTTCGGGGCCAATCGGGCGCCACCAGTATCACGCGACCCTGGTGTCGCTCTATGCGCTGTACCACCTTGCCTATGAGGGCCCAAGGCGGAAACACAGAGGAGCCCCTGCACAGGCCACCTCTGCGCCAACGCATCGGGACCCTCCGACATGCGTTGTCTCCGCCTGCTGAAGAACCCTGCTACCTTTGCCGACTCGAAGCTTGCCATTAGATCCATGACCGGGATCCCCCATCACCGCACCAACATTGCAAAGATGTCCGGGTGAAGGGCCCACTCCCCCGGATCCACTCTGCGGCGACTTAAAAAATCTGCCTCGACATTGTCTACTCCTGCCACGTGCTGTGCCGACAGCGCCTGTAAATTCTACTCGGCCCAATACAAAAGCTTACTTGCCTCTGCCTCCAGCGACACACTTCCTGTGCCTCCCTGGCGATTGATATAGGCCACCGTTGTCGCATTGTCGGATAGCACCCTTACCGACTCCTGATGCAGGCACTCCTGAAACTCCAGAAGCGCCAAAAACACTGCCCTCATCTCCAACCTATTTATGGACCATTGCTTCTCTTCTAACGACCATAGCCCCTGAGCAAAGCGTCCTTCATAATGCGCTCCCCAACCCGCGAGACTTGCATCCGTCGTTACTAGTCTCCAGGCCGGAGGATGCAGACACACACCCGCGTTCAGATTTTCGGGCTTCAACCACCAACAGAGTTCCTGACGCACCTCCGGAGGACAAATTAGCCGGTGCGATAACGCATCCCTCTGATGAGACCAACGCCTGAGAAGAGCACTCTGTAACGGCCGTATATGAGACCTGGCCCACTGAACTACGCCGATCGTGGCTGCCATTGTACCGAGCAATTGCAAGTACTGCCATGCCGTCGGCGCCCTGCACTCTAGAAACTTCTTCACGAGCGCCCTCAACCTTTGCGCTCTCTGGTCCAGGAGAAAAACCGCCCCTTGCCTTGTCTCCAAGCACGCTCCCAAGTATTCCAGAGCCTGAGAAGGAACCAACTTGCTCTTTACAAAGTTGACCACCCAGCCGAGACTTTCCAGCATCCGTATTACCCGAGCTGTGGCCACCACGCTTTCCTCTCTTGACTTCGCTCGAATCAACCAATCGTCCAAGTAAGGGTGGACTAGAATTCCCTCTTTGCGGAGCACCGACGCCACCACCACCATGATCTTGGTAAACGTCCAAGGCGCCGTCGCCAGACCGAAAGGCATCGCCTGGAACTGAAAATGCCCCATCGGTACCGCAAACCATAGGAACCTTTGATGCTCACAGCGCACCGGGATATGGAGGTGCGCCTCCGTAAGATCCAATGACTTCAGAAATTCTCCCGCTCTGACTGCTGCCATGACGGAGCGTAAAGACTCCATTCGAAAATGGGTCACGCAAAGACACCGATTCACCCTTTTTAAGTCCAGAATCAGCCGAAACGTGCCTTCCTTCTTCGGAACCACGAAATAGACAGAGTATCGACCGCACCTGTACTGGTCCGCTGGGACGGGCACCACCGCTTCGAGCTGCAGCAGCCGCTGAAGCGTCTCCGCGACTGCACGCATTTTCCCCGGCACCCTGCACGGGGAGAGGACAAAGGAATCTAACAAGGGACGATGGAGCTCTAGAGCGTAGCCCTCTCGAATGACCTCCAACACCCACTGATCCGAGGTAATTTGGACCCAGGCAGGGTAAAACTCCCGTAACCTTCCTCCCACGGGCACCACCGCTACCTGAGTCCGCCGTATCTCAGTGGGACTTTTTGTTGTTAGAGGTTTGAAAGGGAGAAAAACCCCTACCGGCCCCCCGGAAACCCCGAAAACCTTGTCCGTGATAGGGGAACCTCCCCCTCTGCGCCTGGCTAAAACGCGAGGACCGAAATCTCCAAAAATCCCTGAAGAGCCCCCTGGACGCCACGGCCCCGTGGCCTTGCTTAGGCTTATCTTCCGGGAGCCGACCCCCCTTGGACTCCCCTAGATCTTTGACCAATCTTTCCAAATCTTCACCAAACAGCAGCTTCCCCCTAAACGGAAGCTTACTAAGCCGCGCCTTTGACGATCCGTCGCCGACCAGTTATGCAACCAGAGATACCTGCGTGCAGCCACCACTGACGCCATACTCTTGGCCAGACCGCGGATAAGATCGTAATGTATATCCGACAAATAAGCTGTGCCCGACTCCAGCCGCGCCAGCTCCTCAGCGTGTCCTTCCAACTGCTCCCCCTGCAACCGCTGGGACCATCTCAAGCAGCCTCGCGCCACCCACGCCCCCGCTATCGAGGCCTGCAGAGAAAGGGCACACACATCGAAGACCTGTTTCAATAAAGGTACCTAACTTCCTGTCCTGCACATCCTTCAAAGCCGCGGCACCCTCAACCGGAATAGTGGTCTTTTTAGTGACCGCCGACACTGCCGCATCCACTTTTGGAGAGCGAAAAATCTCTCTATCCTGGTCGGAAAGCGGATATAGCCGGGCTAAGGCCCTAGTACCCCGAAGCGCCGACTCCGGCAAGTCCCATTCCTCTTTAATCATGTTCCGAAAAACTCTATGAACCGGGAACACTCTTTGGGAAGTTCACACCGCCTGCAATAGAGGATCCTCCGACAACTCCTCCGCCGTCGGCGCCACCGAGGGCATATTTAACGTCTTAAGAGTCTCAGCAATCAAAGCTGGCAACTCTTCCCGACGAAACACCCAGACTACTCTACTCTGCTGCTCCAAGTCTGGTAACTCCCCTTCCTCCAACTCCGCATCAGAGGCCTCCTCCACATCTAATTCTGCCACCCCCACCTCCTCTTCCAACCGAGATGGCGGGCTGTCGTCCCGGGCCTCTATGCGCTTTTTGTTTGGCACCTCTTCCTCCTCCGGGAGGATTCACGATCCTGCTCGCTTTTGACCCGCAGAGCTACGAGCCGGAGCTGCCATCACAGGCTGCAGTAAGGCCAACGCCTTCTGCATAAGCGAGAAAACATCCGGAGGAATCCCAGGAACACCACCCCCCTGGATCCCTCCTGGCACCAAAAAACTGCCCTCTGTCGATTAAGGAATTGTCACAGGCTCCGCAGGATCCAAAGGCGGCAGCCTGGACTCTCTGGCTTCCGAGGGGCCTGCTACCTACTCTTCAGCGGATCCCCCGAGAGCCCTTTCCGTCACTACCGCCTCTAGGGAACAACCTTTACAAACCCCGGACTCAAAGACCTCACTACGCCTCATCCCACAGACTAGACAGCGAGACTTAGCCGGCTTCTTCCCCAGAGCCAACAACACTAACAACTCCTTCAGACAGCTAAGCTCCAGGCCTCGTGAGCGCTAAGTTCTGTGGTGGTTTTTTTTTTTTTTTTGATCGTAAATCAACAGCAGGATATCGAGCTAACTAGCTGAATGGAGCTAACCCGATCCCGAAACGAAGCTCAGGAAACCTTCTATTAAGCAAAATAAGTCGGGCCGCTGAAAACCGGGCTCCCAAAATGGCCGTCGGCACAGTTCCCGCGCAAACTACATGCGGCTTGCCTCCGAGACCCTCGGGAGTCGCCACGAGGTCTCCCCTTCACTCCCTCTGCTTCGCGCTCCAATTCTCTACCTCGTTAACCGCTGCCCACTTACCCGACGATCCAGAGAGGTGAAGGAGGGGGAGGGAGGAGGAGGAGGAAGCACACCTCCAGCGCTGGAGCACAGCCTGAACGCGGCTTCAGCCCCGGCGTGTCGCTGTGAAGAGAGCAAAGCCCGTTTATCATGCTGCTCTTCAGCGTTCCCCTGAGGCTGCCATCCGGCCTTTCTCTGATGCTGTCTGCCGATGCCGCTGCAAGCCCTCTGCCTTCCACCTGCTCCTCACCCTTTTTTCTGCGGGTTTGGGAGCAGGGAGGCACCACATAAACACTTCCCCCCTGTGCTCGTTTAGATGCTGGGGAGAAAAAGAACTCCATAGAGAGAGAGAGGAGAGAGGGAGGGAAGAGAGAGAGAGGTCCAGAGGAGAATCAGGAAAGACCCCTTTAGCAGCAGCAGCAGATCTGAAATTAAAACCAGAAAGCACCAAATCAAACTCAAAAAACTAACTAAAAAGAGAAAGTTAAATTTTCAAAAAGAAAGTTCAAAATAAAGCTCTGCTTATTTGTTTCTCCTGAGCCCAGCCCCGGGCTCAGAACCTCCTAGCTGCTTGGAGACTGAAAGTACTGGTGGAAGGGGGTGGTTCAACCCCACCACCTGAACTGTACCCTCATAAATGCTCGCTCCATCCGGAAGAAGTGGCCAATCATATCTGACCTCATATCCCATTATAACTTAGACATCCTATTAATCACAGAAACATGGCTCACAGAAGCCGACACTGCCATCTTGAACCAACTTACCCCATCCAACTTCTCAGCCTACACCTGCCACAGGGATAACCGCAGGGGAGGAGGAACCCTAGCTCTCACAAAAACCGAGCTACAATTCTAACTGACCACTGCCACTAGCACCACACATCTTGACTACATAACTATTTCAAATAGGCACAACACCATCAACTTAATATACCGATCTCCATCAGCCTCCCCAGACGACTTATCAACGATAATAGATCTTGCCTGCAGCACCAAGAACCCACGCATATCTAACTGGATCATGGGCGATTTCAACCTCCCGTCACTACCCGAAGAGCATGCCTCCTCCATCCAGGATGCCCTCAGTCAGCTGGGCTATGTGCAAGTGATCGAAGAGCCCACACACACAAAGGGAGGCAAGCTGGACCTTATATTCGCTCCGCAACCTGCCGTAAGCCAAAACCATACACTCTCTACCTCACTCCTGGCAGTCCCATGGTCAGACCATAAGCTGATACTGTTCCAACTACCAAACCAACAGGAGCAAACAAAAATCCAACCTGCAACCAACATCTACCCAAAAACCAAATTCAGACACTTCAACAAGGAAGAGATACTTTCCAAAACCCTACCGAGGTTCGACCTCCCAGAGACCAACCTTGACGAAATGCTTTCTGTATGGAAAAACAGTCAACACCATCGCGAACCAACCAATCAGAGAAGCAACACCAAGAAAAAGGAAGCCCACCCCATGGTACTCCCAGGAGCTACTGACTTCACTTCGCCATCTAAGAAAACTCGAAAGAAAATGGCGACGCTCACGATCTACTGAAGACCTGGACATCTTCAATACAAACCTGGAGAAACACCGTAACGAAGTAAACGCAACAAGGAGAAGCTACCACGCAACATTACTGCAAAGCTCTCTAAACAAACCAAAGGACCTATTTAACATTGTAAGGACCCTCGCAAAGGAAACCTCCCATGCTCAACAAACCATGCCACAACCACAGGAATATGCGGACTACCTACAGTCAAAAACAATTCAGACTGTGAAGACATCACCACCAACCACTGTGAACAGACCACAGCACCCTACACCACTTACCGCCTTCTCATCGTCCTCAGCGAAGCACGTCGAAGACACAATCAAGGTAATCAACACCACCACTGCGCCAAATGACCCCTGCCCAGCGTTCTGGATAAGGACACTGTGTAAGGAATTTAGCCCTTTCCTAACCAAAATCATTAATCTCTCCTTCAGCACGGGAGCATTCCCACAGACTCTGAAACAAACTTCCATCAGACCACTAAAAAAAACCTGCAAGTTAGATACCCAAAAAGTTGAGTCATACAGACCGATCTCAAGTATCCCTTTAATGGCCAAGAAAATTGAAAAAATTGCCCAACAACAAATCCAGGATCACATCGAGACCAATGCACCTCTAGACCCATGTCAACATGGATTCAGAGAAGCACATGGGGTCGAGACACTACTAACCATCCTCTTCAACACACTAACCACCGGCCTGAACAAATCTAGAAGAGGATATGCCCTTATCTTCCTTGACATTGCCGCAGAGTTCGATTCTGTGGATCACACACTACTCATTGAGCAGCTGGCAGAGAAAGGGATCCAGAACACAGCCTTGAGATGGTGCGAATCCTACCTCTCAGACAGATGGCAGCATGTGAGGACAGGATCCACAACGTCTAAAGCTTTCCAACAAACACAAGGTGTCCCACAGGGATCATCCCTCTCAGCGCTATTCTTTAACATATACATGCAGCCCATCTGCACACTTGCACAAGCCTTCGGCGTCTCATGCCTTGCATATGCTGACGACGTGTTACTCTACACGCCGTTCACCACAGACCAACCAGATTTCTCAACACTAACCTCCTGTTTCAGCGCCATAGCAGACTGGCTTTACACCCAAAACCTAAGGATAAATTTAAAGAAAACTGAAACACTATTCATCTCCAGGGATCAATCCTTTACTCCACCGCCTGTACTAAAAGTAAGAGACGCCGAACTTCAAAGCAAGCCAACCATCTGTTACCTAGGGATAACAATCGATCAGCAACTGAACATGAAAGCCCATATAAATAACACAGTCAAGGCAGTATACCTTAAGATTCGCACAATCCGCCACCTACGACCTCTGCTAGACCCGGATGACTTTAGGACAGTCTACCAAGCTCTGATCATGCCCCATTTCGATTATGCCAATATCATCCTACAGGGGCTACCAAAAAACACGCTGATTCCACTACAACTAGCCATGAATGCCGCAGCCAGAATCCTACACGGTGCATCCAGGAGGGCCCACATAACACCAATCCTGAAGCAACTCCACTGGCTACCAGTTCATTGTAGGATCACCTTTAAGACCCTGCTGATTACATTCAAAGCCATCAATAGAATCACCTCTGCCTCTATCACAGACCTCATCATCCCCACTCCCACAAATAGAGCCAGAAGATCATTCACAGTAAACACCCTGAGTATCCCCAGTGAGATTACAAAATGCTCACAGGCCACAAAAAAGAGAGCTTTTGTGTACTACGCTCCTTCGTGCTGGAATACTCTCTCACCTAGCATCCGGTCCATTACAGACTTCACCACATTCAGAAAGGCCCTGAAACATCATCTCTTCATGCAACACTATGGCTCCTCTCATCGACCAGTCATCTCCAATCAACTAAACAGCCACCCCACGCCACCCATTACTCAGGACTCTAGCACAACATGTTAACTCTACCAGAACCTGAGCATGACCCTGTATATAGTATCTAAGAATGTCTATATTATCCTAGAATGTACATACCCAGCATATCCCTGTACATAGTTTACCCAGTTAAATCCAAGTTACCACCCCCGTTCTCTCTAAGTCCAGTACGGGCCTCCACGACTGGACAAAGTTAATGTTTCTTGTAAACCGAGCTGAATTTGAAAAAGCGCGGTATAGAAAAGACTTTAAATAAATAAAATAAAAAAAATAAATATTAGTACCAGTGACATCAAAGCGATGACATCTTTCAGTCTCCAAAGCTGCTGGTGGAGGTTCTAAACTCTATGGTTCCGGGACTGGACTAGAGGGACGCAAAGGAACTCTTCTGGAGCTCTGTCATTTGTATCTAAAGCAGCAAATCGATTTTGCAGGCAGTCTTTAAATTCCAGTGGTATATTTTCAAGGTCATATTTTGCTGCATTCATGAGTGGTTTGCTCTTTTTCAACTTTAGCTTGAGTTTGCATACTAGTAGTTGATGATCTGTACCACAGTCAACTCCAGGTTTTGTCTTTGTTGATGTTATAGAGCTTTTCCATCGTTGACTTCCACAGATGTAGTCAATTTGATTTTTATACAATCCACTGGGTGAAGTCCATGTGTACAGCTTGTGTTGCTGGAAGAAGGTGTTTGAGATGAATAGATCATTGGTCTTGCAGAATTCTATCAGTCTTTCTCCAGCTTTCTACAATGCAGTCAGCGAACGCTTAATCTCTATTCGTCTACGAGGAATGCCTATCAACACAACTATAATTCAAGTATATATCCCAAAACAGCTGCAGAAGAGAATGAAATTGAAGAGTTCTATGAACAAGTACAAGCTGAAATTGACAGAACATGCAAACAGGATATCCTGATAGTCATGGGTGACTGGAACACAAAAGTTGGCAACAAAGAAGACAAAGTAGTTGGAAAAAAACAAATATTGTATAGCATATTTAACAGACTGTGTACCACCTTTCTGTTCTCGTGAAGGTGTGGTATATCAAGTTAAATAAAACATAAAATAAAAATAAATAATGAAAAGTTGTACAACATACAGAACATGTATACTAACAGGCCAAAACATGGCAACATCATCCCCCCTAACCCACCCCCCTCCCCGGTATGCTGCGCCCCCCCCGCCCATACCGCCAACTCTTCCCCCTGAGCAGGCCAGTCATTTAGTTCACCTATTCAATCCTCTGTGACACCAAATATTCCAAGATTTGATCTATCACTGTTTTCCAGATCTTCGAGTTTCTCTCCCATCCAAGAATGCAACCTCTCCCTGCGCACGTTTGAGCATCTTCCACTGCTCCGATTCGGGTCTCAGCCTCCTCCATCCAAACCCCCAGTGCTCCAAACTTCTCATCGATCTTGTGTAAAACAGACCATTACCTGTCTTTTTGATGCCCGGATCTCCTTCAGTACCAAAGACAGCTTAGTGTCCTGCTCCGGCCCACTGTCCTCCACCTCACTCACCACCGATGAGCAGGGAGAGGCCGCCCGAGAGGGTATCTCCGCCATCGCTGGCAAGTTTTTCACCTTCACTCAGTAGAGCTCCCAAAGCATTTTGGTTGCTTAAAATTTAACTGCTTTAGGCATTTTGTTCACTGGCTCTGCTGCTCCCTCAGGACAGAAAATGAGTTTAATTTGGTGAATAATAGTGAGGTGGGACAGCAATGCTTAGATGAGTCTGCTCACCTCTCCAGCCAGACCCGGTCGACTAAGAAATCTATTCATCATATTATCAGTTCCATTCCACTCAGAATTTTATAGTCCTCTATCATATCTCCCCTCTCATGCATCTCTTCTCCAAGCTGAAAAGCCCTAACCTCTTTAGCCTTTCTTCATAGGAGAGTCATTCCAAATTTACTGCCTCCCCACTGCTCTCCAAGAATAGAGGGAGAGCATGCTGGCAGCAGCTCCTGCTGTCAAACTCAGCAAAAAAGCAAAGTCACTGATGACCGCCCAGTGCTTGGCCCATTATTGTAGGAACTCAGATCCCAATTGAGTGAGTTCCCGGGGGGATGGGAAAACCAGTCCAAAAAGGACCATTGTTCTACACTCTACCAGGAACATTGTCTATAGCCTTCCCAGGAGTGACCTACCCATAGCTGTTGCACCAGCCCACATATCTATGTCATCTGCTGAAAAGAGAAAAAGCATAGTTACTCACCATAGCAGGTATTCTCCGTGAAAGCAGGAATATAAGTCCTCACGTATGGGTGATGTCCCCCGATGAAGCCCCATGTAGGAACGCTCCCCAGCTTCCACCGGAAGCTTCTGGTAGTCTCCATTGTACATGCGCACCTACCTTCCTGTCCACTCCACCGCCATTTTGTCCTCAGTGGAATACATAAGCTAGTAGCCAAAACAACTCCACAGGGAGGTGAGAGGGTTGTGAGGGCTTATTCCTGCTGTTCACAGAGAACACCTACTACAGGTGGGTAATTATGCTTTCTCCGTGAACAAGCAAGAAGTCCTCACATATAGGACTCCCAAAATACAGGTTATCGATCACGAAAAACAAGCCCAACATGGGCAACAAGAACAGGCAGAAACAGCTGATGTAGTCCCCCTTCGGGACTCAACCGATTCACCGTCTACAGCAGGCATCAACATCAGGATGACTCTTCTGGTAGCCTGGATGGACAGAAGGGTCAGAAGGAAGGAGTTGAACCTAAGTCTCAAACAGATGGCGGAGTATGGCTTGGCCGAAGTTACTGTCACGCTGGGAATCTCCATCCAATCAGTAGTGGGCTGTAAAGGTGTAGATAGAGGACCATGTAGAAGCCCTGCAAATCTCCTCCACAGAGACTGAGTGCAGATTGTACATGGATGCAGCCATAGCCCAGACATTGTGGACCATAACATAGAAACAGTCCTTTTTTACCTTTAGAGATCCTCTATGTTGGTCCCATGCTTTTTTAAATTCAGTTACTGTCCTCATCTCTACCACCTCCACTGGGAGACTATTCCATGGATCCACTACTCTTTCCGTAAAGAAATATTTCCGCATATCGCTCCTGAATCTATCTCCCTTCACCCTCATCCCATGTCCCCTCGTAGCAAAACTTGCTTTCAATTGAAAGAGGCTCTCTCCCTGAACATTTATGCCATGGAGGTATTTAAACATCTCAATCATATCACCTCTATCCCGCCTTTCCTCTAAGGTGTACATATTAAGATCCTTAAGTCTGTCCTCATATGCTTTATAATGAAGCCCACTAATCATTTTAGTAGCCACCCTCTGCACCGACTCCATCCTGTTCACATCCTTAAGGCTCAGACCTGCCTCAGCATAGGCAAAGGATATGCAAAACGCTACCCAAATGGACAGCATGTGTTTAGAGATTGCCATGCCCAGCTTGTTGGGGTCATAGGAGACGGACAACTGGGTAGAACAGCGGTGCAGTCTGGTCTGCTCAAGGTAAAAGGCCAGCACACATTTACAGTCCAACATATGCAGCTTGGCCTCCACCCTGTTGGCATGAGGCCAAGGAAAAATGGTGGACAGTACCACACACTGGTTGAGGTGGAAAACTGAGACCACCTTGGGCAAGAAGTGCAGGAGGGTGTGGACCACCATCCAGTTATGGTGGAACCTTGTGAATGACGGGTGAGCCACCAGAGCCTGAAGTTCACCGACTCAGCGGGCAGAGGTGAGAGCCATGAGAAAGATGACCACCTAGGTCAGAAATTTCAGTGGACAGGTAGCCAGGGACTTGAAAGACACCGACTGCAGCTGTCACATCATCACATTCAGATCCCATGCAACCGGCAGGGGCCTAATCGGAGGCTTCGACAGGAGCAGACCCCGCATGAAGTGGGCCACCAGCAGCTGAGTTGAGATAGGCTTCCCCTCCAAACTGGTGGTAGACCCCGATCGCATTCAGGTGGCACCTGAATCGAGTTAGATGTGAGGCCTAAATAGGAGAGATGCAGGAGGTACTCCAGCAAGCCCTCCATCGAGCATGAGAAAGGGTCCAGTGCCCTGTCAGCATACCATTAGCGAGAACCTGTGCCACTTGAAGGCGTAGAAATAGCAGGTTGAAACCCTGCAGGAGGCCAGAAGAACATCCATCACCTCCCCTGGCAAGTTAAGCTCTGCTAGGATTACCCACTCAGCATACATGCCATGAAGGCCAGAGACCTGATGTTCGGATGCAGTAGGGTCCCGCCTTCCTGAGAGATGAAGTCAGGGTTGCCGCCAAGCCAAAGAGGTTCCCAACAGGAGAGCTGTAGCAGCAGAGAGAAATGCAGCTGCCTGGGCCAGTATAGGGCAATGAGGATCATAGTAGTAAATGACGGCAGATAAAGACCAGCATGGTCCATCCAGTCTGCCCAGTATTCAGTTTATTTTGATTTTATCCTGTTGCTGTAAAGGGATCCACTGTGTCTGTCCCATGCCATTTTGATTTCACTGTGTTTGCCCCCACCACTTCCATCGGGAGGGCATTCCAAGCATCCACCACCCTTTCAGTGAAAAAGTATTTCCTGACATTTCCTTTCAATTTACCACCTTGCAGCTTCATGTTATGCCCTCTAGTTTTACAGCTTCCCCGTCTTTGGAAGAGGTTTGTTTGCTCGTTATTTCTCTTTAAGGGAGGGAGGAGTGGTCTAGTGGTTAAGACAAGGTACTTCAGGCCGGAGGTTCAAGTCCCACCTGGGGACAGCAATCTCAGGCCGGAGGGACTGGGATTTCTAGTCCTGTAGGCACTCCTTGTGGTCTTGGGCAAGCCACTTAACCCTCCATTGCCCATGTTCCCTGTAAGTATTAGTGTATGTGTCTCATATCCCCTCGTGTTAAATGTATCCCCCAATTGACCGCTTTGACCCGGTGAAAAGCGGGATATAAATACAGCTAAATAAAAAAAAAAATTAAGTATTTAAAGGTCTGAATCATATCTCCCCTATCCCTCCTCTCCTCCAAAGTGTACATATTTAGGTCTTCAAGTCTCTTCTCATAAGGCTTCTGATGCAGGCTCCAAATCATTTTGGTTGCCTTCCTCTGAACAGTTTCCATTCTTTTTACATCCTTTGCAAGATATTGTCTCCAAAACTGAACACAGTATTCCAAATGAGGCCTCACCAGTGACTTATACAGTGGCATTAGTACCTCTTCCTTTCTGCTAGTAATTCCTCTTTGTATGCAGCCCAACATCCTCCTGGCTTTTGCCACCGCCTTGTCGCACTGTTTTGCCACCTTGAGATCTACAGAAATAACCACACCAAGGTCTTTGTCCTGATCCGTGCACACCAACCTCTCGCTCCCTATCGCGTACATTTCCCTTGGATTTCTGCTACCCAAGTACATAACACTGCATTTCTTTGCATTAAATCTTAATTGCCAAGCATTAGACCATTCTTCCAGCTTTTGTAGATCTTTCCTCATGTTAAGCACTCCCTCGGGGGAGTCCACTCTGTCTCAAATTTTCGTGTCATCTGCAAAAAGACAGACCTTTCCATTCAGTCTTACAGCTATATCACTCACAAATACATTGAACAGTGCCGGGCCCAGGACCAAACCCTGGGGCAACCCGCTAATCACCTTCCTTTCATCCGAGTGAACTCCATTTACCATCACCTTCTGTCGTCTGTCAGTCAACCAATTTCTGATCCAGTTTACCACCTTGGGACCCATCCCCAAACTACTGAGTTTATTGATAAGCCTCCTATGAGGGACAGTATCAAAAGCTTTGCTGAAATCCAGGTAGATGACATCCATCGCATGCCCCTAATCTAGTTCTCTGGTCACCCCGTCAAAGAACTCAATCAGATTTGCTTGGCAAGATCATCCTTCGGTAAAACTATATTGCCTCGGATCTTGCAACCTGTTGGTTTTGAGAAAGTTCACTATTCGCTCTTTCAGGAGTGCCTCCATTATTTTTAACGCCACCGAGGTAAGTCTCAAGGGCCTGCAGTTTGACACTTCTTCCTTATCACCGCTTTTATATATAGAGGTACCACATCAGCCATTCTCCAGTCTTGAGGAACTTCTCCTGTTTCCAAGGATCTGTTGAAAACATCCTTTAACGGCCCTGCAAGAACCTCTCTGCGCTCTTTCAGTATCCTGAGATGTATCCCATCCGGTCCCATGGCCTTGTCCACTTTCAGTTTTGCAAGTTGTTCTAACACCTCATCTTCTGTGAATGGTGTGGTATCTACTTCATTCCCATTTTTATATTTGGGAGTCACAGGTGGTCCTTCTCCAGGATTTTCTTTACTAAAAACGGAGCAGACGTATTTGTTTAGCAATTTTGCTTTTTCAATGTCACTTTCCACGAGTCCGTTTCCAGCACTTCTGAGTCCTACAATTCCACCTCTGATCTTCTTCCTTTCCCGAATATATCTGAAGAAAGTTTTGTCGCCACACTTAACATCTTTAGCCATCTTTTCCTCTGCCTTTGATTTTGCTATCTTTATTTCTCTTTTTGTCTCTTTGAGTTTGATCCTGTATTCATTTCTGTGTTCCTCTGTTTGCAAGCTTTTGAATTTTGCAAAAGCTGTGTTTTTTGCCTTTATTTGAGCAGCCACTTCTTTGGAAAACCAAATAGGTTTCCTTCTCCTCTTGTTTTTATTTACTTTTCTTACATATTTATAATGGTCCCTTTGTCCGCCTGGAGCTTGAGAAGTGTTTTTGTTACCAGTGGAATCGGAGGGCAAGCGTAGAGCAGGCCTATCCCCAATTCAGAAGGAAGGCATCGGACGCCAACCTGTCACTTGCAGCCACACGGGAGCAGAAGCAGTCCTCCTGTACATTGTGTGTGAGACAAGTAGGTCCACCATTGGAGTACCCCACTCCTGAAAAATACGCTCCACCACCCTTCTGTTGAAGGTCCATTCGTTGGCTGGAGAACCCAGCTGAGATGGTCTGCTGCAGTGTTGAGCTCTCCCGGAAGGTAAGTCGCCCACAGCTCCATGACATGGGCCGCTGTGAACTTCCAGAGGCACAAGGCCTCCTAGCACAGGAGGTACGAGCCCATGCCCCCCTGTATGTTGACATACAACATCACCACCTGGTTGGCCGCCTGAACAAGGACAACCTGGTTGGCCAGGTGTGCCTGGAAGGCTTTGAAGGCATTTGCGATCGCCTGCAGCTCCAGAAAGTTGATCTGGTGCAGGTTCTTCTGCTCCGATCACAGGTCCTGCGTCCATAGGCTGTCCAAGTGTGTGCCCCAGCCCAGTTTGAACGCATATGTGATGAGCATCCTCTGGGGCAGCTGAGTCTGAAAGGAAAGATCTCGGAGCAAGTGCGATGGATCCAGCTACCACTGGAGGGATTCCACAAGGGGTGCAGTAATGGCCACTCAATCCCTGAGGCGACCCGTGGCTTGTTTCCACTGGGTGCTCAGAGTCCACTGAGCCTGGTGCATCTTAGGCCTGGCCACTGGGGTCACATGCATCGTGGAGACCATGTGGCCTAACATGCGCAGCATTTCTCCAGTTGTTGTGTACTGCTTTTGACAGATGGCGGAGACCACCTCCGTGAGCCGCCATAGGCGGTTGTCTGGGAGAAAGGCTGAGGCCTGCGTGGCGTCCAGGAGAGCCCTGATGAACTTAAGCTGATGTGATGGCTGCAGATAAGATTTTGGGTATTTAACCACAAACATGAGTCGCTCGAGCACCTGTATCATTTGGTGTACTGAGAGCCACACCCTGTCAGGCATGGTGGCTTTTATCAGCCAGTCATCTAAGTAGGGGAAGACACAGACCACCAGGGTCTGTAGACAAGCAGCAATGACCACTAGACATTTTGTGAAGACCCTGGGGGCAGAAGCCAGCCCGAAAGGCAGCACCCGGTACTGAAAATGCTGGCTGCACAGCACGAAGCGCAGATATTTTTTGTGTGAAGGATGGATTGGGATGTGCATATACGCATCTTTCAGATCTAAGGCGCACAGCCACCCTTGATAAGATAAAGGAGCAAGGTTCCCAGTGAGACCATCTTGAACTTCTCTCGGACCAGCAGTTCAGGTCTGTTAAGTCTAGGATGGGCCTGAAGCTCCATCCTTTTTGGGGACGAGGAAGTAGCAGTAGTACAATCCCTGCCCCACCTGATCCAGGGGCACTGGCTCGATGGCCAGTTTGGCTAGCAGAGCAGCGACTTCTGCCTGGAGAAGATCACAGTGATGCGGGTCGAGAGGGTATTCCCCTGGGAAGAATGGAGGTGGGAGCTGGGCGAAATGTAGCAGATACCCATCTCATACTATCTGCAGCATCCAGGTGCCTGTGGTGATGAGAGGCCACCTGTGTGAAGTGGACAAGTCGACAGCCCACCTGAGGGGGCATTCCCCAGCATTCAGGCAACTAGCTATGCTCCTGAGGAAGGTATCAAAACCCTGCCCTTTGCTGTGGCCGAGGCATGGGTTGGGCTTTCTGAGGCTTGGGTCTGTGCCTGGAGCTGAGCTCCCTGGGAGCTCTGATACCGGCGTTTCAGCCTGTAGAAGGGCTTCTTCCCTTGAAGCTTCTTCTTGACTGGGTCCGCTGACTTGCATGAGAGGCAGGAAATGGTCACCTGCTCAGTTTCAATCTCAATTGCCCTTTCCTGCATGGGCTTGCCAAAACCTTTCACCTGTGCACAGTACATCTGCCAGCTTGTCCTGGAACCACTGCTCCAAATCCAAAAGACTGGAGCCAGGCCAGTGGGTGCGCCCCAATCCCACCGCTGCCACTCTGCCCTCCAACTCAAAAAGCGGCATATATGTGGCCCACAGCATATACTTGGACACCTTCTTCCCATGGCCCAACTGGGTATGGAAGATTTCCAAAGTGCTCAGCTGGGATAAGGGTGCCGAGCTCCCTCAGGTCTCCCACGATGCCCCTGACAGAACTCAGGCGACTTAAAATGGATCCCTGAAAGCAACACCTACCAAACCCATCGAGGGTCCTCTGCTCCCTGCTAAGGTGCATCGACAAGTGGGTTTTGGAGCTCTTGACACGCCGCATGGTGGATTCCATGACCAGGGAGTGGTGCGCTAGTTGGGAGTCTTCTGCATCTGGTACATCAAGTCCAGTCAGCAGCTGATGGCTGGCACAGACATTGGGTTCTCACAAATGTGGAGCAGGACCCTCTGTCGTATCCGGTGCACCGGCACCATGGTGGCTTCCTTTGGTGCCAAGGGGACTTAGAAGAACTCCAACTCCTCCGTCCTCGGCTCATTCTTCATCTCCAGACAGAAGGGAATCCTTTCGCCATATCCCAGACGAAGTCCTCCGGTGGCGACTTCCACTGTTAATATGGTGGGGATGGCTCCAAGGGGTTGTCCGGGACTCCCTCTCTGTGACTGATGATGCCTTCTCTATCTCCCAGCTCTCGAAGTCCAACTCTGAGAGGAAGTCAAAGTATCTTCTGGTCTCCTCCTGGCATCGGCTCCGCTCCAGCGGGGCATCAGAGACACTGGAGAGTGAAATCACGATCGGGCCCAGGGTGGACTCAGGCTGCCGATCTGAAGTCCCCAGCTCGGCGGAGAGGGCATGTGTCTCAAGGATTGGCTGCACAGCTGGTGGCAACACTGCCATAGGCGTTGGGGCCACTGTGGCCCGTGCAGCCAGGAGAACCGCCATGTGCATCTTGAGGGCCCAAAGGCTTGGGGCCGGCACAATGACCTCGGCCACTGACTCCGGCACCCATTCCGGGGACTCCATGATGCTAAGGTTATCAGGAGATTGCCAATGGTCCTCTGAGGCCTTGGGAGTCAACGCCTCCAACCAGGGCAACTTTGCAGGCTGCTCCTGGCCATTGCCCTCAACACTGCGCTGAGAGAGGCTCCAGTGTCTATGCCCATGCTTGGTATGGTCTCTGGCCACTCCCTTTGAAGTCAACGAGGCAGATGCCAAGTCTTTCCAAGGCTCCAACTGGATGTCGATGGAGAGCCTCTGTTCCATGCTGTTGCAACACCTCGGCTCCAAATGAGTGCTGGCACCGTGTGATGCCAAGGCCTCGGCAGAGCCCCTCGAGTGCATCATTGCTGATGTCTATGCTGGTGCCGAGGATGCCAAGTCCGATGGCCCGAAGAGGGACTCACGCCACTTCTCCCAGCCAGAGGCCCTTCTTAATCATCTGAACGCACAGAGTGCAGGTAAAGAGCTCATGGTTAGGGCCAAGGCACAAGAGGCACCAGTTGTGACAGTCAGTCTTAGAGATGGTGCATGCACACCAGGTGCACTTTTTAAAACCTCTGACCGGCTTTGACATTGCCGGAAAAATGACTTCTGCAAGGTCGAAGGGCTCAATGCCAGTGAGCGGTGCAAAAGCCCCAGAAAAAGAGAAGGAAAAACCTCCTAGGCAAAAAAGCCCCGAACGGTAGCCGGTGCCGGCGAAACCAGCACCCCAACGACATGTGAAACAAAGTCAGGAAAAATAGCAAGAAAATAAACAAAAATAAAAAAATAGAACCCCAAAGCTTTTCCCAGTAGTGCTAAGGAACATGTCCATGGGACTCCATGGAAAAAGTGAAATGAGGAAAAGATGGCACCACGGAGAGCAGAAAGGCAGGCGCGCATGTGCGATGGAGGCTCCCAAAAGCTTCTGCTGGAAGCTGGATAGTGTTCCTGCATGGGAATCCATTGGAGGATGTCACCCATACGTGAGGAATTCTTCCTGCTTGTTAACATAGAAATACTGAAAAACGGAAGGCTGCAACAGATTCCTTATAAGGAGAGTGAAGTAAATGCTAAGCGTTTTTTCCCTCTCTCCATCTGCCTGCCACTCTCTGGACATGTCTGCCATGGATATAAGGAAACATGATTTTAAGATCCTACACGCTACATGTTTTTGAAGATGCACATTATGAGCCAGATTTATTTACGGGTTTCTTAGATTTATTTTTTTTGGGGGGGGAATAAATCTTTCCTTCATCAGCCATGAAGCTTATGACTGCAATTTGGAAAAAAGTATGCATATGATATTTTAATGCTGTACATTCAAGCGGAAATAATGCAGCCTCATCAATTATTACATATAAGTTCATTTTTCATACTTAGGACCACTTCCCAATTTCACACTTAGACAGTATTTTTTCTCCATTCCACTCCACCTCCCCCGAAGCTCCTGCCCAATCGGGGCAGTGGGAGCCTGAAAACAGCGGCAGCCCCGGCTCCATAAAAGCAGCGTCCCTGCAGGGCGGGCCCGCACCTGAGGGCCTCGCCAGAGGGCCCTTAGGCGCAGCACGAAGGCGCACAAAGGAATTACAAAGGGAGAACCACAGCCACCAGTACACCAGAAGAAAAGCAACAGAATAACAGAAGAAAAGCAACAGCAAAACAGACAAGAAACGAAGACTTAAGAAAAACAGGCATCACCCTAACAGAACATCACAAAAAAACCAACATGCACGCAACATACTTCCTCCCACTCTACCTACTCGTCACACAACTCCTCCCACCAACCACACACCTCCACTACCCACAAGCAAACAAAACATGGCACCCACCAACTGCATTGCCATATTTAGAACCACAGCACACACATAAAGAGACACTCAGAACTTCCCAGACAAAACGACCAACCAGACACAAATCAAACTCCCACACCTGCACAAAGGAAGCACATGTAACAGCAACCTCCTCAACAAAGACAACAACGATTGAGCTCATAAACGCCAGATCCGTCTGCAACAAGATACACACTCTTGTAGACCACATAGAAGACCGACAGCCCGACATAATATGCATCACAGAGACATGGCTCAATCCTACCAACAATGTACTACTCAACCAACTAGTACCGGACAACTACTCAGCGTACAACTGCCCACGCACCCACAAGCGTGGAGGAGGAGTCCTGATAATAGCAAAGACAAAACTAAAGTTCAAAACACAGAACTTCACCGATACACAGCAATATATAACACAATCAGCATCAAGAACAAACACATTGCAATCTGCCTAACCTACAGAGCACCCAGAGCTCCACCCGACGAACTAGCCTTCACACTCGAAGAAGCCTGTGCTATAACAACAAATAACAAACCAGTGCTACTGATTGGAGACTTCAACCTCAAGTCCACCAATGCCAAAGACGCAGAGGCCTTCCTTCAAGCAATGACCTCACTTCAATTCACACAGATAATCAATGCACCAACGCACAGACATGGATCATCCCCAGACCTCATCTTCGCATCCAATTACCTAACATCAAGAGACCTAATTTCTCCACCCACCATTACCCCAGTGCCATGGTCTGACCATTACTTAATCGAGACAAAGCTGCGATCACAAGAGGACCAGACAAACGAAAGAGCAAACATCTCACACACACAAAGACGATTCAAGAATTTCGACAGGGACAAATTCATACAGGACACAATACAACACTTGAACATTACTACAGACGACCTGGAGGAACAAGTTTCCAGCTGGAACAGCATTTTAGCTAACGCCGCCAAACCATCTGGTGGCGGGCCCGAGAAACACCACCACAACAGGAGACAAAACAAACCATGGTACTCAGCAAAAATACGACAGGAAAAGAGGGAGCTCAGGAAGATTGAACGGAGATGGAGAAAAAACAAAACAACAGCCGACCAGCATCTTTACCTAACAAGGCAAAAACAATACAATGAACACATCAACCAATCAAAGAGGGAATTCCACACAAACATGATAAATACTTCCATCAACAAACCCAGAGAGCTTTTCGAAATAGTAAAAATCCTCACAAAAGAGCAAACAGAAGGGAAAGTACAAGTAGATCCACAGGAATTCGCCGACCACATCAAAGACAAATTTCACTCCACAGAGCGAACAACACCCAGTGGGACCACCAGGACAGACGTACACACCAAAACCTGGGGCACATTCTACTCACCCTCAACAGAGCAGATATCCCACATCATCTCTACAATCAACACAAGCACTGCTCCTACAGACCCGTGCCCAGTGTCATGGGTCAAAGCCACCAAATCAAGCTTCATCCACACCATACATAAAATGGTACACAACTCACTCACTCAAGGACTCATGCCAAAGTAACTAAAGCTTGCCTCAGTAAGACCAATCACAAAGAAAACAACTCTCAACAAAAAAGAACCAGCAGCATACCGACCAATCTCCAGCATACCCTTCCTGGCAAAAATCATCGAAAAAACGGTTCAACTACAACTTCAGGAACACATCGACAAACATGAAACACTTGACGACAACCAACACGGCTTTCGTCCCAACCATGGAGTGGAAACGCTACTGATCTACCTCTTCGACAGCATCCTAAGAATAATTGACAACACCAGGAATGGAATCATAATGATCTTCATCGACATCTCCTCAGCCTTCAACACAGTGGACCACAACACGCTCTTGGAAAGACTAAAGAACACTGGTATACACGGTATCACATTGAAATGGTTCCACTCATACCTAACCGAAAGACAGCTACAGGTCAAGGTGGGACACAACACCTCCCGACCCATAAATGTCCGTCAAGGAGTACCTCAAGGATCCGCACTCTCAGCACTCCTATTTAACATCTACATCCAACCAATATGCAACATCATGAAAGAGAACAACATTCAATACACAATATATGCAGACGACATCATGATATACACCCCGATATCAATCGACAACCCGGACTTCTCTAAGATAACAGACTGCCTTACCCAAATGACGAGTTGGTGTCAAAACAACCACCACGCAATAAACTACAGCAAGACCGAAGCTTTAATCATCACTCGGAACCAAAGCTTCATACACCCACCAAATATAAAGATACAAAGCACTACTATACCAATAAGATCAGAAGTGAGATACCTCGGAGTTACTCTGGACAATAAACTCAATCTCAAGCCACACATAGACAAAACAATCCAAAAAGCCTACTACAAGATGCGAATCATCAGGAGACTGAAACCACTCCTCGCCCCCGAACACTTCCGTACCGTCTGTCAAGCACTGATAACCCCACTTCTGGACTTCTGCAATCCGATATACCTTGGACTACCGAAACAAGCCCTCAAACCACTCCAACTGGCACAAAACACTGCAGCACGAATAATATCCGGAACTGCAAGACAGGAGCACATCACACCTATCTTAAAGGACTTACACTGGCTCCCAATCGGTGCACGCATCAGATACAAAACTATCATAAACCTATTTAAGATAAATCAGCACACATCAGCCAACAGCCTGCACACCCTCATACAACCAGACACCAGCACACGTCCTAGAAGAAAACAAACACACAACCGAGTCAGCACCCCAAGTGAATACAAACACACACGCAAGGACACAACAGACAGAGCACTCTCCATGGCTGCTCCAACAATATGGAACTACCGGACAATTTGAGGGCAACTACAGACCTCAAAGACTTTAGAAAACAGCTGAAAACCATGCTGTTCATAGAACACTATGGACACATCACATAACCTCAGAGAATGTATAACAGCACATGATACCGCCTAACACTGTATGTATAGAAAATGTTTTTTAGCCCCACTTTATATAGCTCACTTTGTACATAGCTCAAACTAATCCCGCACACAATACAACACACACTCAACTAAATTTCACCCTCACTGCATGTATAACACACTCACTTTACCTGATTGTTTGCTGTGATACCACCTTGATTAATAAGATAAGGCGGTTTAGAAATACTGTTAAATAAAATAAATAAAAATAAATAACAGCAAATGCAGACAGCTTCACAAAGTTCAGAAGGGTGCCAATGAATTCACAAAGAACTCCAAGTAAGTACCAACCACCAAATCTGACTATTTTTAAATTTGCATGGAGGGTAATTTTATAAATATGGTGCCTGGGTTTAAAGGGCAAGAAGTGCCTATTTTCACCCAAGTTTATAAAAAAAGATACACAGGCGCCTATGAGCCTTTATAAAATACTAGTGCAAACCTAGCAGCCATCACAGTTACACTGAGGTTGTGAATAATTAAAGCCTATTCAGGCGCAGGCATAAATGTTGATATCTAGAGTATGCAATTATATGCATAGATCAGTGTATTCTATAAGCATATATGGGCAGAATCACTTCTATTTTGCAATTCTGCCCATGCTGTGCCCAAACCAGATCCCCAGCAATGCCTTCAGTAAAAGTACAAGCACTCATGCAACTGTGCATCTTTACACCTAAAAAAGAAATATATCTGGATTATCTGGGAACAAATGAAAAAAAAAATGCATATCTTTAAAATATTTTCTAGGAAGACTACAAATAAAAATAAATAAGCGGATTTTACCTGAGCATCAGATTCTGGAAGTGTTTCAGTACCTAGAAGCGTTAGCCTGTTCTGAAACTGTACAAAAAATATTTTTTCAGAAAATTTCATAATTAAAATTTCTGGTTTCCATAAACAAGAGAAAAAGTAGAAAGTAAATATTTTTTCAACTCACCCTTTAATTTTTTTAAATAATTTACAGCTTTTTAATTTTTAAACAAAGAAAAAAAAAAGACTACTGTTAGAATAACTTTCGAACCAACAAGAATTTTACTTGTAAGTTCGCTAGATGAGCACAGTAGTTATTTCTTGGTGCTTGAAAAACCATAATGAACACACTTTAACAAAACACAGTGCCTTGTGAAAGTATTCATCCCCTCAGTGTTTGTCCTGTTTTGTCGCATTACAATCTGGAATTAAAATAGATTTTTGGGGGTTAGCACCATGTGATTTACACAACATACCTACCACTTTGAAGGTGCAAAATATCCTTTATTGTGACACAAATAATAATTAAGACAAAAAACAGAACTCCAGAGTGTGCATCGGTTCCTCCCCCTCCCCAAAGTCAATACTTTGTAGAGACACCTTTTGCTGCAATTATTTATTTATTTATTTAACATTTTTTTATATACTGCACTATTCATCATCAGTGCGGTTTACATTGAACAACAATATACCTGCCAATACATGACTGATCTAGGTTTACATATAACAGGGAAGATAAACTGGGTGTGAACTGGGGATAACTATCTACATAATTATACATAATTATATATACATTGAATAGGTTACATCAAGATTCGATATTTGACAAGAATACAGTGTTTTCACATTTTGATCCTTTGTTCTGGATTGCTGTTATGTGTAGGAGTTATCTGAGTGGGCGAGAGCCGGTTCTATTGTGTGTACGGTAGCCTGAAGTGCAAAGTGAATAAATAGTGCTTGATGGACTTTCTAAATTGGGTGATATCCCTGATTGATCTGATGTTTAGAGGTAGATTGTTCCAGCACTTGGGAGCATAGGACACAAAAGCTCTGTTAGTAGTTTGTTGTGTCCATTTTGTGGAGATACTAGGAGTAACTAGTGTGTTTTCTGCTACTAGTCTCCTGGGTCTGTTGTTTGGTGTCAGGGTGATGAGATTTGAGATCGATGCAGGAGATAATTTATTAATAGCCTTGAATGTGATGAGGAGGGTTTTGTATGTTATTCTGCAGTTTATCGGAAGCCAGTGCAGATCGATCAGTATTGGTGTTATATGATCTCTTATAGAAGCTCCAGATAAGATGCGGGCTGCCGCGTTCATCGCCAGTTGAAGTGGATTTAGTGTATTCTTGGGGAGGCCATGAAGGATGATATTCGCATAGTCAAAATGTGGTGTGACTATTGCTTGGAAGACTGTACGGAAGTCCTTTGTCTCCATCATTGGTTTCAGGTGTCGCAGTGTTTTTAACTTGTAGTAAATTGACCTTACTGTGTTCTTTATGTGCTCTTTAAGATTGAGTTTTTGGTCGAGTATCACACCGAGGTACTTTATGGAGGCCTTGATTGGGAGTTCTGCATCTCTTACTATGAGGGTGGTTGGTGGAGAAAATTGCTTGTTTCTTGTGGCTATAAGTACTTCGGTTTTCTTGAAGTTTATTCTCATGTTCTGATTGAGAAGCCAGTCGGTTATTGTGTTGAAACAGTTGATTAATGGAGAGTAGTCAGGGTTTGATATATTGATCGGTGTGAATATTAGCACGTCATCCGCGTATAGTAGGCAGGATATACCGAAGTCTGTGGTGATTTGGCAGATTGGTTGCATGTATATATTAAAAAACAACGCAAATAGAGATGAGCCTTGAGGTACTCCCTGTTTCTGTTTGAAGGGTTCAGATGTAATGTTGCCTGTACGGACCTGTTGCCAGCGCTCATCTAAGTAAGATTTGCACCAGTTCCAGGCTTGGTTACAGATGCCTTTTTCATGAAGTCTAGCTAGCATAATCTTATGGTCGACTGAGTCGAATGCCGCTGATATGTCCAGAAAAATCATTGCAATGGCCATGTGAATGTTGTCAATCCCACAAATGAGTTTGTTAAGTAGTGAAGTCATGAGTGTTTCTGTTCCGTGAGCTTCTCGGAATCCATGTTGGCATGGGTCTAACGGGGCTGCTGTGTCAATGTGGTGTTGGATCTGCCTCTGAGTTTCCTTTTCAAGTATCTCGGCTAGATAGGGAATGCTGGAGATTGGGCGGTAGGACTCTTCCTTCGTTGGGTCCATTAGGTTGTTTTTTAGCAGAGGGCGAATTGATGTTTGTTTAAGGGCGGTAGGGAAGATCCCAGTTAGATAGGAGATATTTGCGATCTTAGCTATGTAAGGGCTAAGCTCGGCACGTAAGGTTTTGATCCAGTGTGCTGGACATGGGTCATTTGGTGCTGTGGTGGTGTTTATGGTAGCGATAATTTCTTCGATGGTTTTTCTTGATGGTGGTGAGAATTTATCGAGTGATGCTTGAGCTTGCGGGAGTTGGATTAGTATTTGTGATGGCGTTGTGTTCGCCTTGACCATTTTGGCTTGGATGAAATTAGCATATAGCTGTGGTTGTACAGATTCTTGATGAGGTGGCGATGGATCTTTGGTTAATGTTTTTACTAAATTGAAGAGATCGCGTGGTCTGTTTATTGTTTTGCTGAGAAGGTTGGGGTGGAATTCTTTCCTTGTAGTCCAAGTTAGTTCGCGGTGCTTCTTGATCCTGGCTGTTGTGGGTGTGTCTCCATTTTCTTTCTAACTTCCTTAATTGGAGTAGAGATGTATGTAGTTCTGGAGAGAACCAAGGGGCATCCTGCTTTTTATTGGAGCGATTCCTGGATGGGAGCTTCTTGTTCATGCTTGGTTGATGGGCATATTGATAGAGAGTGTCGTTCCAGTTAGAGATCAGCTCGTTTAGATTGTCCGTTGGCTTGGATAGTTTTGGCAATGCTTGTTTAGTGAGGGTCTCTATGTCCAACGGCTTAAATCGCCTTGCGCTTGTTGTTGAGGTGACTGGCTGGGCGAGTGTGTTGGAATTTGTTGGAATCTGGAATAAGATCAGGCTATGGTCTGACCAAGGGACTGGGATAATAGATGGTTTGGTGTAATTATATAAGCTTGAGACTGCTGATGGAACGAATATCAAATCGAGGATGTTCCCTTGTTTGTGTGTGGGGTTGTGCACGATTTGTTTGTATCCAAGGTCTGTCATGGCATCGAGGAATGTACTGGATAAGTCGTGATGTAGAGAGGCAAGGTTAAAGTCACCTAACAACCAGTTTGGTTTGTTGGGGTTGTCAGGATTGCAGGCTAAGTTTATTATATCTGAGAGATCTTCTGATACTGCGTTTGGTGCTGAATAGATGAGATTGATAGAGTTGCTTCTATTTGCGATCGTTATAGTGTCTAGATGTTGGGAGCTCCTGGTTAGGGACACTCGGTATTGCAACTCGGACTTTGCTATTATGAAGACTCCTCCCCCTGTTCTATTATCTCGGTTACAAGCGAAGAGTGAGAAATTGGGGGGCGTGATTTGGTTAATTAAGACAGTGTCTGAGTCAGAGAGCCATGACTCAGTGACCATTAGGAGGTCTAGATTGTAGTTGGATATTAGGTCTGTGATGGCTGACCATTTGTTGCGCACAGACCGTGCGTTGATGAGTGCACATCTAAGCTCGTGTTGCAGGTGGTCTTTGTTGGTCTTTTTGTTATTAATGGTCTCCAGTGTTATGTAGAGCAGGCGTGATTGTCTCTTGTGTTGAAGGTTTGGGTAAGGTTGATGATAGTTGTAGTGATGTTTTCTATTTGATCCTAGGAGTGCTGGGATAGGGTTATGATCAGGTATGTATGATACAGAGTCATGAATGGTCATGGCAATAGTATAGAGAAAAACGAGCGTTATGGTTGATGTAGTCATGATTATCTTTTGGTGTTATTCCTGCAGGGTTACGGTATAAGGGCACGTTGAATGGTCTTCAGGTGAGGCCTGCTAGGCGCGGGTGTGCCTGCTTGTGCTCTCTTTAAGCGATGGCTGCTCGGCCCTGAATGGGCAGGGCAGACTTTGGGAGGGAGGGTTGCTGCTTTGATACTTGGATGCTATAGGCAGCAGTAAAATTGAATGCTGTTGGTATCAGAATACTTGGGTGTTCTAGGCAGTAGTAAAGTTGAATGTTATTGGTAATAAAATGATTGGGGCTACTGGCAACAGTACTAATTGAGTGCTACTGGTAACAGCTTTACTTGAATGTTATGGCAACAGTAATAATTGAATGCTATGGCTACAGTAATACTTTGATGCTACTGGCTACAGTAATAAATGAATGCTATGACAATAGTAATACTTAGGTGCTACTGGCAACAGTAATAATTGAGTGTCACAGAGATGATGAAAGTGGTTATGAGGTATGGTACATTTATGCGATTAGTCTGTATACTTGCAGTGGTTGAGAGTTGTGTAGAGAGGCCCAAGTTCACGCCTGAGTTCAGTTGTTGGTAGAATGTTGGTTTCTTGGTCAGGCGGCCGGGCGTTGAGTGAAGCAGGCGTCGGGTCACCAGTGAGCTGATGTGGAATTTGTCATGTCGCCTATCGTGCCTCGCCTAAGGGCCACGCCAAAGGGCCCTCTGGCGAGGCCTTCAGGCGCGGGCCCGCCAGTCGTGGGCGCGCCTGCTGGCGCGAACTTTAAATTGCTGCAGCTGTGCCCCGATTGGGCCGCGGTGATCGGCAGGCCCCTCCTGCTGCCAGTGGCTCGATCCCCGGGAAGGGGAGAGCTGCTGGTGGTGGTGGGGGCTCTGGGAGGTCGGCGCCTGCTGGCGCGAACTTTAAATTGCTGCAGCTGTGCCCCGATTGGGCCGCGGTGATCGGCAGGCCCCTCCTGCTGCCGGTGGCTCGATCCCCGGGAAGGGGAGAGCTGCTGGTGGTGGTGGGGGCTCTGGGAGGTCGGCACCAATTACAGCTGCAAGTCTCTTGGTGTACGTCTCTATTTGCTTAGCACATGTAGCCACTGGGATTTTCACCTATTCCTCAAGGCAAAAATGCTCCCACTCCTTCAAGTTAGATGGGTTGTGTTCATGTACAGCAATCTTCAAGGTATGCCACAGATTCTCAATTGGACTGAGGTCTGGGCTTTGACTAGGCCATTCCAAAACATTTAAATGTTTCCCTTTAAACCACGCCAATGTAGCTTTAGCAGTATGTTTAGGGTCATTGTCCTGCTGGAAGGTGAACTTTCGTCCCAGTCTTAAATCTCTGGCAGACAAACTTTTCTTCAAGAACTGCCCTGTATTTAGTGCCATCTATCATTTATTCAATCCTGACCAGTTTCCCCTTCCTTCTGATGAAAAACATCCCCACAGCATGATGCTGCCATTACCATGATTTCACTGTAGGAATTGTGTTCTCGGGGTGATGGGAAGTGTTAATTTTCGTCTTGTGCAAACTCCAAATGTGTTTTCTTATTTCTTTCTTTAAGCAATGGCTTTTTTCTGGCCACTCTTCCATAAAGCCCTACTCTGTGACGTGTACGGCTTAAAGTAGTTATATGGACAGATACTTCCATCTCTGCTGTGGATCTTTGCAGCTCATTCAGTGTTATCCTTGGTGTCTTTGTGGCATCTCTGATTAATGCCTTCCTTGCCCGGTCTGTGAGTTTTGGTGGGCAGCCTTCTCTTGTCAGGTTTGTAGTGGTGCCATATTCTTTCCATTTTGTTATAATGGATTTAATGGTGCTCCGCAGGATAGGCAGAATTTGGGATTTTATTTTATTTTATTTATTTATTTATTTATAACCCAACCCTGATCTATACTTCTCCATAACTTTGTCTCTGACCTGTTTGGAGTGCTCCTTGGTCTTCATGTTGCTTATTTAGTGGATTTGCAGTCAGGGGTCTTTATACATGCGACAGATCATGTGACACTGATTGCACATAGGTGGACCCTATGCGACAGATCATGTGACACTGATTGCACATAGGTGGACCCTAATCAACTAGTTATGTGACTTCTGAGGTTAATTGGTTGGACCAGATCTTATTTAGGGGTTTTATAGCAAAAGGAATGAATACATATACACTCACAACTTTATATATATATATATATATGCTATTTTATTATCATTCCAATTCACCAATTTGGACTACTGTATATTCTTAGGTCCATTACCTAACATACAAATGAACCTCTATTTTCATTCCAGGTTGTAATGCTACAAAACAGGACAAAGGCACTGTACTTTGAGCAACAATACAAAGCTGTTCATTCTCTAGCAGGGCAAGTCACATATCAGCCTTTCAGGTAAGACCAAAGTACTATCTAATTTCTCAACAAACAGGGGTGTCCTTCACAGAGCGGTGGGTTCACCCCTAAACAAAGACAAGGGGAGGGGTGACCTGCACGGAGAGGCAGGTGCACCTCCTCTTGCCATCTTACTGGGCAGACCAGATGGACCATACTGGTCTTTATCTGCCGTCATTTACTATGTTACTAATTTTTAGTCATTTATATATTTTTGGACTTTTGCTATACTGTCTTTCAAAGAATATATACCTAAAGCGACTTACAAATTATCTAATAATATCGAATAACAAACCCACAGCATAACAGATAAGACAATAGCAAACAAAAAAATATGACACAGGGGCACATCCAGAAATGTTATAAAGAGATTAGTCAGGCAATAAATGAAAACAATTTAAATTAGTAAAGATAGTATCTCAAGTCAGACATTATTAGGTAGCAATGGGGGTGGGTGCGGAATTAAGGTGGCACTTATTCACCGAAGGCTTCCCTAAATAAGAATATATAAGGCGGGATTTTAAACTTCTGATAGTTGGACTGCTTGTAAAGTCGCTGGGAGAGAATTCCAAAGTGAGGAGCCAAGGAAGTAGAATGTGGAGTGACGGGTAGATTAGAGACAAGTGCAACTAACTTGCTGACTGGTGGGAGGTAGAGGAAATGTTCACCTTGGGATCTTGTAGGGCAGGAAGAATATGAAAGGAATACTTGAGTAACCAGATACAGGGGTATACCAGTATAAAATATTATGTGATCTAGTATGAGGGTGTAAAATTTTTAATTATACCTGATAATTTCCTCTCTTTAAATTCTGCTATACCAGTCCAAATGAGTGGGCTATGCTCCCTCATCAGCAGATGGAGACGGACTTGAGCATCTTTCAATGTTATTAGAAGGTATAACCACTGGCGCAGCACTAGATAAGCTAGTAAGACACTTCCCAAGCAGTAAGCAAGAGATAACACTCAGCAAATTATTAGCAGACAATCATTCAATCATCAGAACAAACTAATGGAGCAAGTATTTGGCCGTCTTCGACAACTGAATCTTCTTCAGGCATTGCCACAACAATGCAATGTAAAGGCAACAGGGTTTACTAACTGGTAGGAAGTCTTCCAGGGTTGGGCTGGACTGGTCTAGCAGGATTCAAGGAAAGGAAGATCGGGTTTCATTAAAATTTCTCCTTCCTTACCATCCTGCTAGACTAGTCCAGACAAATGGGATGTACCCAAGCAATCAGGACCCAGGGTGTAAGGAAGATGACACTGGCTAAAACAGCCTTTCCAAAGGCACCATCAGTACTTGCTCCCCCACATGCAACCTGTAGAAGTTTCACAAAGACACTAAGGGAGGACCATACAGCCACATTATAGATGTCTTCCAAAGACATCAAGGCAGACTCATCCCAGGAGGTGGCTCATCCTAGTAGAGCAAGATTTGACTCCTTCCAAAACACTTTCTGACCAAAAGGTACACAGAACCAATGACCTTGGATTCAGCAAGAAATAGAGGTCTAGGTTGCTGCTTGTCCTTTCCTTGGCCACCAAAAAAGAGGAAAAAAACACCACAAGAGTATAAATAACAAAGAGTGGCAGTCCCCAATGTATACAAATAAATAAAGGAACAATAAAAATATATATAAGAACATACACATAAATAACCATATAAAACAAATATTCATAAAAGTCCAACATGTTTCAGCCAAAGCCTACATTAGGAGCATAATATCCAAACATCGAAGTATGGTGAAAAAAATATTTCTTCCAAAGTGAGAAGTACAATCTGTTGGGCTTTTTATGAATAGTTATGCTTTGTATGGTTATTTATGTGTATATCTTTGTAATAAATTTTGTTTGCTTGACTGTTCCCTTATTTGGTATACATTGGGGACCGACCTTTCCAGGACCACTTAAAACAACAAAAAGATGGGCCGACTGATGAAAGGAGTTGATCTCTTCTAGGTATCTGAGCAAAACCCTCCTCGTATTGAGCAGATGCAGAGAGGGATGTGACCGAATGTTCTACTCAAAAAGAGGGCGGAATGACTGTCCAATTGAGGTGAAAAGAAGCGATCACCTTTGGAAGGAAGTATGGCATTGTTCACAAGGTGACCAAAGCCATCAAGATGACCCAAAAAGGGTTTGCAAAAGGACAAGGCCTGCAGCTCCAAAACCTATATGGCAACAGCCATCAAAAACACCGCTTTAAGAGTCAAATCTTTTAGAGAGACTTTATGGATGGGCTCAAAAGGGAGCCCTTTCAATGCCTTCCAACACCAAAGAGAGGCTGCTCTTGGGGACTACCAGATGTACAGGAAGATGAATCTGCTTAACCTCCCTATGGAAGCGAGAAACATCAGAGTGGGCTGCCAAGGATATCCCTTGAATATGTCCAACACCTGGCCAAACCCATCTGCAAGAAAGACAACAGCACCCAAATTCTCTTTTCCATTTGACAGGGTCTGAGAGGACACCACCTCTCAAAATTCCTCCAAATCCTCACATGGGTTAAGGAGGTTGAGGCCCTATGGGCCTTGAGTAGGGTAAGAACATAATATAAGAAATGCCATACTGGGTCAGACCAAGGTCCATCAAGTCCAGTATCCTGTTTCCAACAGTGGCCAATCTAGGTCACAAGTACCTGGCAGGTACCCAAAGTCCACAGCTTCCGCAATGCTCGTCCTGGGGTAAGCAGTGGATTTACAGGGTCTCTTTAATAATGGTTTATGGATCTTTCCTCCAGGAACTTGTCCAAACCTTTCTTAAACCCAGCTATACTAACAGCTTTTACTATATCCTCCGGTGACAAATTCCAGAGTTTGATTACACGTTGAGTGAAAAAAATATTTTCTCTGATTAGTCTTAAATGGCTTATATTGTAGCTTCATTGTGTCCTCTAGTCTTTCTACTTTTTGATGGTGTAAACAACTGATCTACATTAACCCATTCCACTCCATTCATTAATTCATACACTTCTATCATATCTCCCTTCAGTCTTCTCTTTTCCAAGTTGAAGAGCCCTAACCTTTTAAGCCTTTCCTCATAGGGGTATCCTTCCATCCCCTTTACCATTTTAGTGGCTCCTCTCTGTACCGTTTCTAATTCCACTATATCCTTTTTAAGATACAGAGACCAGAATTTCACACAGTATTCAAGGTATGGTCCTGATTAGATTGTAAGCTCTGATGAGCAGGGACTGTTTCTTACATGTTTTTGTTGTACAGCGCTGCGTACGACTGGTAGCGCTATATAAATGCTCAGTAGTAGTAGAGTAGCTTCTCTTGGACAGCTTACACCTCTAGAGGACTAAGTCATAAATGAGAAGGAAGCAGGCTCCTCCATTATTAGAAGCCACTACTACTACTACTACTAAACATTTGTATAGCCCTACAAAACATATGTAGTGCTGCACAGACACATGTAAAAGACGGTCCCTGCTCACCAGAGCTTTCAATCTAGTCAAGACAGACAACACTGTAGCTGTAGACATGGGATATATCTATGGGGGAATGGTAAGGGAACACAAAGGAGATCAGGTGAGTCAAGATCCAAAAGCGGCAGCGAAGACATGTTTTCAGTCTGGTTTTGAAAAGGGTCAGAGAAGATGCCCGACATACAGACTGGGGTAGTTTGTTCCAGGCATAAGGAGCAGCAAGATGAAAGGAGCGGTCTGGATTACACAATAGAAGAGAAGGGCACAGATAGAAGTGATTTACCAGAAGAGCAGAGCTCCCGAGGAGGGGTGTAGGGAGAGATAAGAGAAGAAAGGTAGTAAGGAGCTGCAGAGTGAATGCACTTATAGGTCAGCAGGAGAAGTTTGAACTGAATGCAGAAATGGATAGGGAGCCAATGAAGTGACTTGAGAAGAGGGGTAACATGAGCATGACGAGGCTGGAGGAAGATTAGCCGTGCAGTAGAGTGCTGAACAGACTGAAGGGGGGAGAGATGATGCAGAGGGAGACCAGCAAGGAGTAGGTTCCAATAGTCCAGACGGGAAGTGACTAATGAGTGGCTAAGTGTCTTAGCAGGGTTTTTAGAAAGGCATGGGCAGATTTTGTTGACGTTGTAGAGAAGAAAACGGCAGGTTTTAGCCATTTGTTAGATGTGTGTGAAGAAGGAGAGACAGGAAGCAAAAACGACTCCAAGATTGTGAGCTGAGGAGACAGGGAGGAGTACAGAGTTATCCACAGAGACTGGGAAAGGAGGGTTTAGGGGGAAAAATAAGAAGTTCAGTTATGGCCATGTTCAATTTCAGGCAGCGGAGATGGTGCAGGAACCCCAATCACGACACCATTAAATCCATGTACTATGGTCTGCGGGGCCAGTCTGGGACTACTAAGATCACCAAATCTGAGTGAGATCAAATCCAGCATAAGAGGTGGCTCACCAAGAGCCACAGTGGGAAGACCAGGACTTCCAGGCCTGCTGCTTGCAGGTTTCTTTGGCGACTGAATAGGTTGCTCACCCTGGCATTTTCCCACATGACCATCATATCTAAACCCTAGGAGATCCCACCTTCGCACTATGAAAGTGAATGTGTGGGGGCTCTATTCTCATTCCCCAGAATCTACAGTATTCTGATTCAGGAAGTCAGTCTGAATATTGTTGACACTCACTATGTGGGCTGCTGACAGAGCCACTATATGCTCCTCTGCCCAGCTGCACAATGCGGCTGCCTCGAGTACCACTCCAGTGCATCAAGTCCTGGCTCAGCCCAAGGTCCATCAAGTCCAGTATCCGGTTTCCAACAGTGGCCAATCCAGGGCACAAGTACCTCTCAAGTTCCCAAAAAGGTACACAGATTCCACGTTGCTTATCCCAGGGTAAGCAGTGGATTTCCCTGATCCTCTTTAATAATGGTTTATGGACTTTTCCTCCAGGAAGTTGTTCAAACCTTTTTTAAAACCAACTATGCTAACAGCTTTTACAATGTATGCCACCGCTGTGACACTGTTCGAGCACACGTGGACTGTTCTGCCAGCTAGTAAGGTTTGAAACGTCTCCAGTACCAATACGGGGTTTCTAGCAGCATACCAAGCATCAGATGGCTCAATTGAAGCAATCATACCAACTGTTCCCTGAGCTCTCAAGGAAGGTGAAGAGTCTGGTTGAAGAGTTCAGAGAATGCAGAGCAGAGGGACAACAAGTGTCTGAATTGGGGGGCATATGTGTCCTGGTCCATAGGACCAGCTCCAGAGTTGATGCCATGGACACCAAGAGCTGAAAATAGTTTCAGACCCAAGGGGGAGGGAGAGGGTGTGTGCAAGTTACAGGCACAGTGCCATGAGTTTTTTCCTCATGACGGAGAGGATTTTCAAGTTACAGAAACCTCCACCCTGAAAAACTGTTTAAACATGCCCCTAAATACTCTACCTCCTGAGAGGGATTGAGGCTGCTCTTGGGGTAATTGATCACAAACACAGCGAGTGAATCACAAGAGCTGTGTTCTCTCTTAATTTCCACAGGGAATCTGACTGGATCAGCTAGTCGCCCAAGTACAGGTGAACCTGGTTCCTCATCTGTAATAAAATGTTGTCACTATCACCATCATTTTTGAGAAAGTATGAGAGGTCATTGCTAAGCCAAAAGGCAAAGCCCAGAATTGGAAATGACAGTCCATGATGTAAAAAACAAGGAACTGCTTTATGCTGTTTCCTGATGGGAATATGAAAGTAAGCCTCAGCCAGATCTAGGGAGATCAGAAACTCTGACGGCTGAATGGATGCAATGACTGAGTGGATTGTCTCCATACGAAAATGGGAAACTCTGAGCTTGACAGACTACTTTCGGGTCCAGGATGGTCAATGGGACCTTCCCTTTTTGGCACCACAAAGTAGAAGCAATGGGTAAACTTGCCTGCAACTGCAGAAGGAGCTTTAAGGTTTGAGTGCCTGCCACCTGCTTGAGGGGGGAACCTCATTGAAAATCTATAAAGACATCTCCTAGAGGCTGTGCAAATTCCAACGCATATTCTTGACCTAGGACTTCCAGAACCCATTGGTATGATATGATCCGAGTCTATTCTGAGAACAACTGCCAAAGCCACCCTCCTATCAGTTCTTTCTAAGAAGGGATTCACCAGATCTCACTGTGAGGAACTACAAAAGGGGACTGCTACTTCTGGAGAGAGATCTGCAATTGTAAGAATTTACTTCTAGGAATTGTTATAAATCTTGGGGGAAAAAGGAATTCTTTAGATTAAAGCTGATTAATCTGTGAACCCAGTAAGAGTAGTTACTCACCTGTAACAGGTGTTCTCCAGGAGCAGCAGGAATCAGTCCTCACATATGGGTGTCATCGGTGCCGATGACGCCCCAGCGGAGCATTTCCCCAGCTTTCTATGAAAGCCTTTGGGAATGCAGGCACGCATGCGCGGTTCCCTTCCCACCTAAAAGTGCCATCTTACCTCAGTCAAATGACATAGCTAAGAACAGCACACAAAAATGAAAAAAATAAACTATGTACAACTGCAACTCCAAGGGGAGGAGGGAGGGTTTTGAGGACTGATTCTTGCTGCTCCTGGAGAACACCTGTTACAGGTGAGTAACTACTCTTTCTCCAGGACCAAGCAGGAAGTCAGTCCTCACATATGGGTGACTCCCTAGCTCTGGGCTACCGAGGAACCCAAGCTGAACAAGAGTACTCCCTCTAGTCACAGCAGCAAAGAAAGGCTTTTCAAGGACACAACCTCCACCGGTAGCCCAACAGAGGGCAGGAGGGCAGGAGTTGCATAAACCTCAAAGAGATTGCGGAGTACTGCTTGGCCAAAAGCACTGTCCCTACGGGACTCCCTCTCCAGGCAGTAATGGGCTGCAAAGGTCTGGCTTGAAGACCAAGTTGCAGCCCTGCAGATGTCTACCAAGGGTACAGAGCGGAGATGAGCCACTGAGGCAGCCATTGCCCTGACAGGATGGGCCGTGACCCTACACTGCAAAGGAAGGTCAGCTGCCTTGTAAGCCCAGGTGATACAGTCAGCCACCCAGATGGACAAGGTACGCTTGGACACAGCCAACCCCAACTTATTGGGGTCAAAGGAAACGAAGAGCTGAGTAGCCCTTCTATGTCCTTGCGTACGTTCAAGGTAGAAGGATAAGGCCCTCCTACAGTCCAGGGTATGCAGGACTGCTTCAGCCTGGCTAGCATGAGGCCTAGGGAAGAATGTTGGAAGAACCACCTCCTAATTGAGGTGGAAAGAGGAGACAACCTTAGGGAGGAACTTTGGATGAGTCCTGAGGACTACCCTGTTCCTGTAAATCCTGGTGTAAGGCCTGTCACAGACCAGGGCTTGAAGCTCACTTACTCGCCTAGCCAAGGTAAGGGCTATTAGGAAGAGTGTCTTCCAGGAGAGGAAGCGAAGTGGACAAGTAGCCATCGGCTCAAAAGGTGGGCAAGTCAGCTCCTGCAAGACCACATTCAGCTCCCACTCAGGGGCAGGAGGACGGATGGGAGGCTTGAGCAAAAGCAAGCCCCTGAGAAAGCGGGACACCAAGGGGTGACCAGATAGAGACTGCCCCTCTACCAATGAGTGGTGAGCTGCTAGAGCTGAGAGGTGGACCCGAACAGAATTGGACTTAAGTCCCTGATTGGATAAGTGCAGCAAATACTGAAGCACCACTGGCACAGTACAGGAGAAAGGATCCTCTGTACGTAGGTGACACCACACAGAAAACCTCTTCCACTTGAGAGCATAGGTTTTCCTCGTGGACTGTTTCCTAGAGGCTAGGACAACCTCCTCAACTTCCTGAGGTAGGCCCTAGGGAGCCAAAACTACCCTTGCAGCCTCCAGGCCATCAAATTGAGAGAACTGAGATTGGGGTGCAGAAGGGAACCCTGGTCCTGTGTGAGAAGGTCGGGTTGCAACCCCAGAGGCAGTGGAGGATCCACCGCCAGTTGAAGCAGAAGAGGAAACCAAGGCTGTCTCGGCCACCTGGGAGCCACCAGCAGGACCGAGGCCTTGTCCTGGAGAATCTTGAATTGGGTTGGGGCCACCAAGGGCGTGGGAGGAAACGCATAGAGGAGGTCCTGAGACCAAGATATCAGAAAAGCATCCGCTGCTATCCGCAGAGGATGTGGTTGCCTGGAGCAGAACTTTCTGCTTGCGTTAGTCAATTTGACAGAGGGTAGCTATGAGCAAAATAATACAAATGTCCCTCCAATAAATTGTCTGGGCTATGCGTTTATAGTATTGCCCCTTTTGATTCTTAACTAATTTTCTTCTCGAGGTCTCAGACTATATCCAGCGCTGGCTAGAACGGACAAAGTCCTCAGCCTCAGCACTATATTGCATCAACGACCTCTAGCAAATGGTGTATCAATGTATACAATCTTGTATTTTATTCTACTGTATATTTAAATTATATTCTTCTTCTTTAACATTTTCATATTCAAATTTTGTGCTCTTTTTGTATATATTAAAATTATGCTTATCTTAGCATGGGGGTATTTTCAATGCTAAGATAAGCATAAATTTAATATATACAAAAAGAGCACAAAATTTGAATATGAAAATGTTAAAGAAGAAGAATATAATTTAAATATACAGTAGAATAAAATACAAGATTGTATACATTGATACACCATTTGCTAGAGGTCGTTGATGCAATATAGTGCTGAGGCTGAGGACTTTGTCCGTTGTAGCCAGCGCTGGATATAGTCTGAGACCTCGAGAAGAAAATTAGTTAAGAATCAAAAGGGGCAATACTATAAATGCATAGCCCAGACAATTTATTGGAGGGACATTTGTATTATTTTGGAGCAGAACTTCGGCAACTGCTTGTTCATGGGGCTGGCAAAGAGATCTATCAAAGGGAGACCCCATTTCAGGAAGATCTTCTGAACTACTGAAAGATGGAGCTGCCACTCGTGGGGCTGCAGTATCCTGCTTAATCTGTCTGCCAGGTAGTTGTCCTGGCCTGGAAGGTACACAGCCCTGAGGCGCTTGTTGTGATTGAGGGCAAAAGAACAAAGGTCCTGAGCCTCCCGACAAAGGATCATGGACCCAGTTCCACCCTGTTTGTTCACATAAAACATGGCAACTTGGTTGTCTGTCTGAATCAGGACAGACTGTTGAGCCAGGGTAGGAGTGAAAGCTTTGAGTGCTAATCGAATAGCTCTGAGTTCGAGGAGATTGATCTGCTGTGCAGCTTCCCAGGGAGACCAGAGGCCCTGGGTGCACTTGCCCAGACAATGAGCTCCCCAGCCTTGCAGGGAGGCATCTGTTGTCACCACTACTGTGTACCCTGGAATCTGAAAAGGTACCCCTTTCAGTAGGTTGGGTGGGTGCAGCCACCAGTTGAGGGAGTGCAGAAATGGTCTGGACACTCTTATCCTGTCTCTGAGGCTGCCTGTGGCCTATGACCACTGAGTCCCAAGGCACCACTGTGCAGGCCTCATATGGAGCCTGGCATTGGGGGTGATATGTACTGTCAAAGCCATGTGGCCAAGCAGCCTCAGGCAGAGTCTGGCGAAGACCAGGGAGCTGCTGAGAAACTGACTTGCCAAGGCCATCAACCTTTGGGCTCTGTTTTCTGGCAAGAATGCCTTTGCCAGGAGAGAGTCCAACCTTGCCCCTGTGAACTTCAAGTTCTGGGAAGGGAGCAAAGTGGACTTTGCGAAGTTTATGACAAACCCCAGGTGTTGTAGAAGAGCAATGGTTCTGAGGGTGGCTTGATTGGCCTCTTGACCTGTCTGACCCCTGATGAGCCAGTCGTCCAGATAGGGGAAGACAAAGATGCCCTGATTTCTCAGGTAGGCCGCCACCACCGCTAGGCACTTTGTGAAGATTCTGGGGGCGGAGGTGAGGCCAAAAGGCAGCACTATGTACTGATAATGGTTAACTCCCATGATAAACCTCAGGTACTTCCTGTGGTCTGGATGAATGAGGATGTGAGTGTACGCATCCTTTAGATCTAAGGAGCATAGCCAATCTCCCTGCTGGAGGTAGGGCAGAAGGATTCCAAGAGTAAGCATCTTGAACTTTTCTTTCACTAGGAACTTGTTGAGGTTCCTGAGGTCCAGAATGGGACGAAGGCCACCGGTCCTTTTGGGCACCAGGAAATACCTGGAGTAGAATCTGTGACCTTGCAAGTGGGGAGGCACAGGCTCCACCGCCCTGTCCACCAACAGACCCTGAAGCTCCTGACGGAGAAGGTCTGTGTGCAGAGGAGGCCTTGGAGGCTCCCCTGGAAAGTATGGGGGTGGCAGTTGGTGAAAATGGAGGGCATATCCTTTGTGGATTATCTCCAGCACCCAACTGTCCCCGGTGATAAGGGGCCACTGGTGGGCAAAGAGGGCTAGGCGACCTCCTATGCAGGGTTGGGAGAGCAGTGGAGGAGAGGCTATGCTCAAGGAGTCAAAAACCCCCACCCTGCTGAGTGGTAGCAGGGGCCTGAGGCTTGGGGGTCCTCTGCCTACGGGGCCCATTACCCTGGCCCTTGGCTTGCTGACCCTGGGGGGCAGCTTGGACAGCCTGATATTGTGGGTACTGTTTGTAGGCAGTGCCCTTCCTCGGGTAAAAGGGCTTTTTACCCGAGCCCTTCTTTTTATGAGAAGGGGCAGAGGTCTTCCTCGACAGCTTTGTCCGGGTGAGGTGCTCGGTCTCGAGCTGAGCGGCCTTCTCGGTCATGGGCTTGCCAAAAAGGTTTTCACCTCGGCAAGGGACATCGACCAACTTGTCCTGAACCCATGGCTCGAGGTCCGATGACTGCAGCCATGCCTGGCGTCGAGCCGCGATGCCGGCTGCCGCAACTCGGGCCGAAGCCTCGAAGCCATCGTAGGCGGCGCGGGACATGAACTTCAAGCAGTCCCGAATCCCCGAGGACAAGGACTTAAATCTCTGCAAGGGTTCCCCGGAGAGACCAGCAGAGAACCCGGCCAACTCCTTGGCCAGATCCCGCAAGTACATGCCCATGTACAGCTGGTAAGACTGGACACGGCAAGCAAGCATCGAGCCTTGAAAACACTTTCTACCGACGCCATCTAGGTTTCGGGCCTCCCTGCCAGGAGGCACCCCGGAGTGCATCTTTTGACTCTTCAGACGATGCATGGCCGATTCCACAACCATGGAATGGTGTGGTAGCTGTGCCTTCTGAAAACCAGGGCTCTTGCGGAGCCGATAGATCGAATCGACTCGCTTGCTAAGAACCGGCGCCGAGGCCGGTGCCTCCCACATACGGAAGAGGAGCCGTTCCAGCATCGGAGGAACCGGGACAGTAAAGGCCTCCTTTGGAGAAGAATCATACTGCAGTGCCTCGAGCTCTTCAGCTCGAGGCTCTTCCTCAGGATCCACCGGAATAGCCAAGGCAGTGGCCATATCCCGGACGAACTCCGAGAACCGGGTGTCCTCCGGGGGGGACCTATTCCGGGGCTCAGACTGCAGTGAGTCCGAAGGGACGCACAGAGTCTTTAAGGTGTCAGGAGACTCCTCGTCGTCCGTCTCCCAAGTCAACTCGTCTGAGGAAGAGTCAGGGTCCGACCCCACGGGGCCCTAGAGCACCCGCCCCGACGCCGGAAGCACCGGCGTCAATGCCCTCAGTCCCGAACAGGAGGTCGAAGGTGACCGCGACCGAGGTCGACTCCGAGCCACGATGGACTCGAGTATCGGCTCGGTCTCCGGAGGCGACTTCGACGTCCCGGTGGTCGGGGCAGATGTGCCAGACAGGCTGGCCATCAGTGCCTGCTGCTGCTCCATGAAGGCAGACATTCTGCTCTCCAAGGCTGTCATCCTGAGACTCAGCTCGGGAGACGCAGCAGCCACCGACTCGGGCCCCGGCAGCGCCGGGCCCGACGTCGGCTCCCTGGGAGGAGAGTCCACGAGGACTACGGGGCTTACGTGTCCAGCAGACTCCAGCTCCACACGAGGAACTTTGGCAGGCTTCTCCGGTTCCACAGGCCCGGGGCGACGGTCGGGGGTCTTAGACCTGGCCCTCGAGGAGCCAGGGACCTCTTCCGACGACGCCCTCATGGGCCGTTTCTTCCTCTTGCGTTCCCGGTCGGGGGACCCCCTGTCCGAGGAGCTTCGACGGCGCTTGGGATCGGAATCCCGAGATGTCGAGGCCTCAGATGAGGTCCGGGCAAGGCCGGAGGCTGAGTCCGAGAAAAGCCTTTCCTTTTGCTACTGGCGACTTCGTAGTGCCTTGGAAGACATTTTTCCACAGGCCCCGCACGACTTAGGATCGTGGTCGGGGCCCAGCACCGAAGGCAGCAGTCATGTGTGTCGGTGAGAGACATTAGTTTCTTACACCGATCACACTTCTTAAAACCAATGGAAGCCATCGGGGAAAAAAGAGTCCCCGCGAGGTCAAAGGACCGGCCTTCCAGGGAAAAAGAGAAAAAAAGGGCGCGAACGCCAGCCACGAAGGGCAAAAACCGAAAAAAAGGAATCGGGCTCGATACCAGTATACCGAACCCAGCGGGAGGGGAACCGGCGTCGAACCGGTATAAAAAGAGCAAAAAGAGCAAAAAAAAAAAAAAAAAAATCGCTGAAAAATCTAATTTTAACTGGGAAAACTGGACACACGTCCGGTGGGCTTCACGGAAAAAAAAAGAGACTGAGGTAAGATGGCACCTTTAGGCGGGAAGGGAACCGCGCATTCGTGCCTGCATTGCCAAAGGCTTTCTTAGAAAGCTGGGGAAATGCTCCGCTGGGGCTTCATCGGCGCCGATGACACCCATATGTGATGACGGACTTCCTGCTTGGTCCTGGAGAGTATTTGCTAAGCCAATCAGGGCCTAGTAGCAGCAAAGAGCTTTCAGTTTAAATTTAACATACAGCAGAGAACTTTCTGGTTAAATTTAGAACCCAGCAGAGAGCATCCAGTTTAAATTTCACACTTAGTCAGGGCATAAAAGCAGCAAAGAGCTTTAATTTAAATCAAATCAGAATATAACTTTGCATAAAAGGCAAAACAGGGACAGTATTCCTTGAGCAATAAATTATTTCTAAAGACCTTTACAAAGAGGCCTTCTACTTAGGGGGTAAGAGACCTGTAAAATATTTTAAATAGGTGCTAAACCAGGTGGTAGATCAAAGGGCCCTTTTGAAAGACTCCCTCTATCCAAGCAAGGACTGTGTTACTCAACCAGGAAATTGGTCACAGTTTACCTCTGAAGCAGAGGCATAAATAGTTCGACCAGAGTTCTGTGATTCTCAGTCTTGAAGGACTACAAAAGAGGATTGCTACTTCTGCAATTGTAAGTATTTACTTCTGGGAATTGTTATAAATCTTGGGGAAAAAGGAATTCTTTAGATTAAAGCGGATTAATCTGTGAACCCAGTGTATTTATTAAATCATTCAGGGCCTAGTAGCAACAAAAAGCTTTCAGTTTAAATTTAAAAACACAGCAGAGAGCTTTCTGGTTAAATTTAGACTCCAAGACTCCCTCTATCCAAGCAAGGGCTGTGGGACTCCCCTTGGAGATTGGTCACAGATTACCTTAGAAGCACAGGACAGGGTACTGTGTAGCAGCCAGCTTTTAATAAGTCTTCTTTCTCTCCCTCCCTCCCCAACACCCACCCACCCCTGGGATAATTGTAGATTTATAGGTGCTTAAACCTCTTAAAAGAAAGGAGGTGCCATATTCACTCCCAGGTGCAGCTGTTTATTCTCATCAGCATACATTAAGGACCAGAGATTAATTAAGCTTCAGGTGAACAAAATACATTAAGCGTATTAGGTATAGTTTTATTAGTGTAAGTATCCCCAGCAATCCTTAGTAAGTATAGAACTTAAATATCTAAACACAACCTTAAAACTAAGATGCAGACAGCAGTCTAGCAGCAAGATGGAGGCTTTTCAGTTGTTTCCATTGAGTGTCACATGTATGATTTTCTCCCAGTTAGTGATGGGTCTTAGGTGTGCATTAGGTGCAAGGAGCTCTTTGCTCTCAGGGAACGAGTCCGATCTCTGGAGGCTAGAGTAGTAGACTTGGAAGACATAAGGAAGACAGAAAGGTACATAGACAAGACCTACTGGGATATAGTCCTGAAGTCCCACTTCCAGTCTGCCAGCATCCCTGTTGCCATGGAGGAGAGAGGTCAAGTGACAGGAGAGCATCACCATGGTGTGGCAGGAAGTGATCCTGTGGCTAGGATCTGTCCTCCAGGTGATGTAAAACCCACTTGGCACTGAGGAGGTTTCTCCAGGGCCATGTGCCCACAAGGAAAGGGTTAGGACAGCCATTATAGTTGGTGATTTGATCATTAGGCATGTAGATAGATGGGTGGCTGGTGGATGTGAGAATCGCCTGGTAACATGCCTTCCAAGTGCAAAGGTAGCAGAGCTCACGTGCCACCTAGACAAGATCTAGATAGTGTTGGGGAGGAGTCTGCTGTCTTGGTACATGTCAGTACCAATGACATAGGAAAATGTGGTAGGGATGTTCTGGAGGCTAAATTTAGGCTTTTAGGTAGGAAGTTGAAATCCAGAACTTCCAGGGTAGCATTCTCCAAAATGCTTCCCATTCCACGCACAGGACCCAAAAGGCAGGTAGAGCTCCGGAGTCTCAATACGTGGATGACAATGGTGCAAGGATGAAGGTTTTGGATTTATTAGTAACTGGGGAACATTCTGGGGAAAGGAGGGGCTTCACCTTAACCGGGATGGAACCAGGCTTCTGGCATTAACCTTTAAAAAGGAGACAGAGCAGCTTTTAAACTAGATAATAGGGGAGAGCTGACAGTCACCCAAGAGCGCATGGTTTGGAACATTGTATCCTTGAAGGATATTACCAAAAGAATGAAGTTAGGGCATATCAACAGAGAGGTACCAATAAAGACAAAAGTAGCCCAAATGCCCTCGAGCAGACAGAGCTTAAAGATTCCAAATTAACCCTGCCTACACATAGCCAGATTAATAGGAATAAAATACAGCCTCTAAAATGCTTGTATGCAAATGCTAGAAGTCTAAAAAATAAGATGGGAGAGTTAGAAAATATAGCACTAAATGAGAAGTTAGATATGATTGGTATCTCAGAGACATGGTGGAAGGAGAACAACCAGTGGGATACTGTGATACCTGGGTACAAACTATATTGTCATGATAGAGCTGATCAAATTGGTGGAGGGGTCGCGCTCTATGTTAGAGAGGGCATTGAGTCACAAAGGATTAAAGTTTTGCAGGAAACAAAATTTGCTGTAGAATCTCCATGGATTGAAATTCCATGTAAAAAGGGGAAGTGGCAGTGGGGGTGTACTATCGACCGCCTGGCTAGAATGAACAAATGGATGAATGAAATGCTCAAAGAAATCCGGGAAGCTAACAAATGTTACAGCACAGTAATAATATAATGGGTGTTTTCAATGGGTATTGACAGGGTCAGTGTCACGGCAGGACATACTAGGGAGATAAAGCTTCTAGATGAAATAAATGACTGCTTCTTGCAGCAGCTGATTCACGAAATGACCAGAGGGGAAGCCAATTTGGACCTGGTTCTTAGTGGAACACCAGATCTGGTGCAAGAGATAAGGGTGTTGGGGCCACTTGGCAATAGTGATCATAGCATGATCGCATTTGATTTAATTAATGGAGGAGGGATGGTAAGGAAATCCATAGTACTACCTTTTAACTTTCGAAAGGGAGACTATGATAAAATGAGCAAAATAGTTTAAAAAAAAACCCAAACCTAAAAGGAGCAGTTGCAAAGGTTAAAGACTTACATCAAGCTTGGGTGTTGTTTAAAAATAAGAACATAAGATATGCCATACTGGGTCAGACCAAGGTCCATCAAGCCCAGTATCCTGCTTCCAACAGTGGCCAATCTAGGTCATAAGTACCTAGCAGTTTCCCCAAAAGACACAGGTTCCTCAATGCTTGTATTGGGTCAAGCAGTAATATCCCGGATCCCTTTTAATAATGGTTTACGGACCTTTCCTCCAGGAACTTGTCCAAACCTTTTTTAAACCCAACTACACTAACAGCTTTTACTACATCCTCCAGTAACCAGGAGAATCAGCAGGTGCGCATACAGAAGGCTTCCGGACCATTGCAGGAGAAAGGCATCCGCTGCCACTCAGTATGGGGCCAGCCTCCGTGAGCAGAAACGTGGAAATGACGCATTCTCAGGGCTGGCAAAGAAGTCCAATGTCAGGGTCCCCCATCGTTGGAAGATGGAGTTGGGTATCTTCGGATTGAGTTGCCACTCATGAGGTTGAACAACTTTGCTGAGCCGATCTGCGAGCAGATTATCCTGGCCCAACAGGTAGACTGCCCAGAGGATTATGCCATTCTCCATGGTGAAATTCCACAGGCGAACCGCCTCCCAACAGAGGAGGTATGAGCCTGTCCTTCCTTGTTTGTTGATGTAGAACATCACTACTTGGTTGTCCGTCTGGAAAAACATCACCTGGCCCACCAGATGAGGCTGAAACACCCAGAGGGCGTTCGTCACCACCCGGAGTTCCAGGAAATTGATCTGGAGGGCACTCTCCTCCTGAGTCCAGGCACCCTGTGACTGCAGACCATCAGTGGGCTTCCCAGCTGTGCTTGGAGGCGTCCACAATGAGGACGCAGCATATTAGAGGGGCCTGGAAGGGCATGCCTACCATGAGGTTTGGTTGGCTCTGCCACCAGGCGAGAGAGGCTGCCAGAGGCTGAGTGATCCAGACCCGATCCTACAGATGGCCCTTAGTTTGAGTCCACTGAGAGCTCAGAATCCACTGGGCCTGTCACATCCAGAGACAAGCATGTGCTCCAAGAGGCATAGCAGTAGGCAGGCAGATGCTGATGACTGGCTCCGTACCTCCACTGCTAGGGATGCGAGGTGCAGCACCTAGTCGAGAGGGAGGAAGGCTCTGGCCTGTGTCGACTTCAGGCACTAAGTCAGGAGCAGATGTGATTTTGGGAAGTTGATCACGAACCCCTGAGTCTGCAGCACCCTGATGGTGTGGCAGACCACGTTGCATACCTCCTCTGGCAAGCTTGCTTTTATAAGCCAGTCATTTTGGAAGCACAAACCAGCTGTATTCTGTGCTTTAAGAAAAGTGGAAGCAAGTCCAAAAAACTGCCAGCATGCTTTAAAGGTGAGGTCAGAGAGACTGTTGTTGCCAAAAAAGTGTCTTTCGGGAAATGGAAAAAAGAGCCAAATGACAAAAACTGGAAACAGCACAAGCACTGGCAAGTTAATTGCAAAGCATTCATAAGGCAGGCAAAGAGAGAATTTCAGAAGAAGCTTGCTGTGGAAGCAAAAACACATAATAAAAGACTTGTTCAAGTACATTCATAACAAAAAACCTGTGAGAGAGTCAGTTGGACCATTAGATGATAGAGGGGTAAAAGGGGCACTAAGAAGGGACAAAGCCATAGCGGAGAGACTGAATTAATTCTTTGCTTCAGTCTTTACTGAGGAAGATGTAGGGATGTTACCCATGACTGAAGTGGCATTTAAAGGTGATACTGCGGAAGAATTGAAAGAAATATTGATACACCGGGAAGATGTATTACAACTATTTGATAAACTGAAGAGTAGTAAATCACCTGGACCATATGGAATACATCCAAGGGTGTTGAAAGAACTGACATATGAGACTACAGACCTGCTATTAGTAATCTGTGAACTATCATTAAAATCATCTGTAATACCTGAAGATTGGAGGATGGCCAATACAACGCCAATTTTTAGGAAGGGTTCCAGAGTTGATCTGGGAAACTACGGACCGGTGAGCTAGACGTCACGTCAGTAACGTCAAAAATAGTAGAATCATCATAAAGAACAAAATTACTCATCATGTAGATAGTCATGGCTTAATGGAAGACAGCCAACATGGCTTTAGACGAGGAAGATCTTGTCTTACTAATCTGTTTTGTTTTTTTGAAGGTGTGAATAAACAGGTAGACAAAGGTTAGTCAGTTGATATTGTGTATCTGGACTTTCAGAAAGCTTTTGACAAGGTCCCTCATCAGAGACGTTTGGCAAAACTAAAAAGTAATGGGATAGGAGGCAATGTACTATTGTGGATCAGGAAATGGTAAAGGGGATGAAAGGATACTCCTATGAAGAGAGGCTAAAAAGGTTAGGGCTCTTCAACCTAGAAGAGAGACGGCTGAGGGGAGATATGATAGACGTCTATAAATTCATGAATGGAGTGGAATGGGTAAACGTAGATCGATTGTTTACGTCATCAGAATATAGAAAGACTAGGGGACATGCAATGAAGCTACAGGGTAAACTATTTAAGACTAATAGGAGAAAATATTTTTTCACGCAACGTGTAATCAAACTCTGGAATTTGTTACCGGACGATGTAGTAAAAACTGTTAGTGTAGATGGGTTTAAAAAAGGTTTGGACAAGTTCCTTGAGGAAAGGTCCATAAACCATTATTAAAAGGGACCAGGATATCACTGCTTGACCCAATACAAGCATTGTGGAACCTGTGTCTTTTGGGGAAACTGCTAGGTACTTATGACCTAGATTGGCCACTGCTGGAAACAGGATACTGGACTTGATGGACCTTGGTCTGACCCAGTATGGCATATCTTATGTTCTTTTGTTTTGTGGCTCCGATAGTGGCCACAGAAGAGTCTCAAGACTGCTATTAACTCCAAAGGGCTGGTCCTTCTTGGGCCTGGAACCATAAGGGGAATATATTTGAGCCAGAGCTTCCGTATGATCTTAGACATCTTCAAGCTCTGCAAGAAGTTCTCTGAGAGCTAAGCGAGCACCTTTAGGCCTATTTTTTGGCAACTGTTTAAGACAGGACTCACCCAGGTCTTTCATTAAGTTTTTCAAGCTCCTCCCTAAGAAGTAGCTTGCCCTAAAGGTGAGCTTGAGACACAACTTGGAGGAAGAATTTGCTGCCCAGTTGCAAAGCCAGAACAAACCCTCTAAGTCATGACCACTGCCATCATGAACTTGGAGAAAACTCTAATTAGGATGTTGTCACGGGGGTGTTCCCCGGACAATAAAGATTACGCCATTATGTCACGACGTTATTGATTAAAGAGACCAGGTGGAGGGAAATAAAGGCTTTTATTCCCTGGTTAACGCAAAGGTCCAACATAAGAGATAAATCAAGAACAGAAAGTCCTTTGTGTCAAAAGGTACCAATATTTATAATGAACGCTTAACTGTTGCTTCACAGTTAAGGCAGGCTTTCATATAGTAGAATTCAGTGCAAGAAACATTATTTACATTTCATTCAATCTTCTGTGTTATATGGAACATACAGAGTCTGGAGCTGAGGCAGTGCACCAATCACATTCCATGAGATCTGGCATAGGTGAGGGAACAGTGTTTGGATAATCTATTTCCATGGACTCTCCTTCACTGTACTCAGCTGAGGAGTATTCACTGTCCCTGTCTATCTCAGCCTTGTGATTTAAAACTCGGGAGTCTGGCTTCCCATAGCCAGGGATTCTCAAGGCTGCTGGTATTTTACTAAACCAATCTGGTTTCTTTTTTCTCACAGAAGGAACACTTGTTTTAGCAGAGCCTTTAGGAGCACAATAATTACAGTCAATGGTTAATGTCTCATACCTTGGTTTAGCTGAGTTGAAATCCACAGTGTTTTCTCTTCCAGCCCCTCTCCCTTGGTAGCTGAACTTCTGCCTGCCAGCGTGGGACACCGCCGTGCTTCTAGGCAGTGGAGAAAAACTTATCCTGGATTCTCCTCTCACTCTGGGTAAAAACTCCTGTTGATTATAAAAGTGCTTTTCTCTCTGACCTGGTAAAACTTGGCAATAATCCTCCAGAGATAGTAAGCTCTTCTCAGAATCCTTCTCCCTGGTTCTTGGCTTCCGTCTCTCTGTTCTATATCCAGGCAGAGTATAAGAACTAGGCGTGGCAGACACTCTCACCTTAGGGCAAGCTCTACCAAACTCCCCTTGTGTAACAGGGTCAGTTTGGGCCTTCTGGCTCCCCACCTTGTGAAGTCTGTTTCTCCTCAAGTTCTTCTCAGTCCTTTCTTGATGGCTCCCAGCCTTGCTTCCTTCACAGCCCTCAGGCTTGTCCTCTTGGCTCTCAGCCTTCTCTGTTTGGCTCTCAGCCTTCCTTCTCACTCTGTTAGAAGCATTTTGCTCTGACTTATAAAGCAAACTGTTTTGGATGACTTCCTGATTCCCTTCCAGCTGCAAGTCATCAGAGTTCCTAGGCTCATTAACTCCCGAATGTCTGTTCCTGCTCCCTCTAGCTGTGCCTGGGGGTAATTGCACCCCTAGTTCCTCAAAAGAAACAGGATTTCTTTTCTTTAAACCAACTTTATCAGTGCCCACATCATGACAATGTATAGGGCATCAGCCATTAATGTGACTCCCGACTCCATTGTGGCAGCCTCAGTGCTGTCTGGCAGGTGTTGAACCCAGTGTAAAAAAAGTGTTCTAGCTACTAGGCCTGCACAAATGGCTGCTTGCAAACTCAAGGATGATGCTGTGAATACATTCTTTAGGAGGGCCTCTCCTGTCCTGTCATTAACTTCCTTAAGGGCAAGACCTCCTTCCACAGGTACAGTCGTGTGCTTAGTGACCACTATGACAAGGGCATCACTTGAGGGAGCCTGAAGAATTTGTCCCGCTTGCCTTGAGGAAGGGATATAGCTACGTTAGAACTTTCAAACTCATGAGGTCCAATTCTGGATTCTCTCACTGAGATACCAAGAATTGCTCCATGGACTATAGTAAAGGGAAAACCCCAGAAGAACGTCTGATATCCTCCAGAATAGGGTCCACCTGAAATGATGGAAGAGACGTAGGCTCCTGAATTCTCAAGACCATCATATCATCCTGAATCAGCACTGATAGGTCCTTCTGGTGAAAAAGATGGATCACAGAGGGATTCTTTCCCTCCATAAGGGGAATTTCTCCTTCCTCCTCTGATGCACCATCAGATAGAAACACAGAAATATGACGGCAGAAAAAGACTACATAGCCTATCTAGTCTGCCCTTCCATATCAACTACAATAGTCCTCTTTTTATGTTTAGAGATCCCCCGAGTTTGTTGCATGCTTTTTAAAATTCAGATACTATCCTCATGTCTACCACCTCCACTGGAAGACTATTCCATGCATCTACTACTCTTTCTGTAAAGAAATAATTTTGCATATTACTCCTGAGTCTATCCCCTTTCACCCTCATCCTATGTCCCCTCGTAGCAGAGCTTGCCTTCAAATGAAAGAGACCCTCTTGAGCATTTATGCCATGGAAGTATTTAAATGTTTCTATCATATTGCCCCATCCTGTCTTTCCTCTAACGTATACATATTAAGATCTTTAAGTCTGTCCTCATATGCTTCATAACGAAGACCACTAAACATTTTAGAAGCCACCCTCTGCACCAATTCCAACCTGCCAATATCCTTCTGAAGATGCAGATGGAGCAGAACCTTCTTTAGTGTCTCAGCCAACCCCTGTAAAGGGATAAAGCAGGAATCCCAGAGGAGCACCCAGGAAAATGAGTGAAACGGGAGCATTTAGCCCCCTGTGCAGCTGTGGTGAAGCCACCCAAGGGCTTGGATTCCCCCAGAAGGAATATCAGGAACCCGGACTGCTAAAAAGGGGGTTGCCAATATGCTTAAAAGACTGAAAACAGCCCAAAAGCTATTTCGGCAGCTGCTGCTGAAAACCAGGCAACAGGGTCTCTTAAGGCCCCAAGAGACCAACAGGAGCCTACTGGCCTGTCCTGAGGCCTCTTTGGGCCTCCACTGCGAGGCCATCTACATCACAGACAAGGAAGGCATGGAGGTAGAAGAAGTTGCCCCAAAATTGGTAATGGTCCCCAGGCCCCCCATAAGAGGTCCTGATGATGCCAAAAGATTCAGGTCCCTTACATCCCCATCACAATAGGACCTCCATTCAGGTCCCTTACATCCCCATCACAATAGGACCTCCATGCAGCTATCAGGAAAATAAAATGTGAAAAGGCCTTCTGAAAAAATAGCATCGGCTGCAAAGAAAGCTCACCAAAAAGAGTACGGCAAACAATGGCAATAAAGGAGTCCTTATCAGGAGTCCCAGCATCTGAAAGGCCAAGCGGGGAAACCTGATCTGAGCTTCCTCGAACACCTACACAGGTTCAGGATGCCCCCTGCCACAGAAGGCCTGATCTTATTAATGTAATCTGCTTTCTCAAGTAGAGAAGACTAATGAAGGCCAGTGATACCCAATGATAATTAAATGGGCAAAAATGTAAGGGGGGGGGGGGAAATCTTGCATGCAGATAAGAGACAGCAAGAGGGAATAGCGGCCTGGGCCCAAATTTCTGGCTCCCCTTAGAGTCCTTGTGCTCCTCTTCGTCCCACCAAGCCCTAATAACCCGAGGGAAACAGCACTGGATCTAGGATGGCTGTCAGCTCAAGAAGTCAAGGATGTACCTTTGCTCCGAGTACTATTGGACTCTTATTTTCAATGACCATTACACCGTAGTGTGGGTCAAGAATCAGGCCTATCAGCATTGCTTCACCAGTCCATATACCTCGCTGTCTGCTGGAAGCAGACCATTACTGGCTTCCCTTATGCGGCACCAGTGGTTATACCTTCTGATGACATCACAGAAAGATGCTCAAGTCTGCTTCTATTTGTTTTCAAGGAAGCATAACCCCCTCGTCTGGACTGATCTAGCAGGATGATAAGGAAAGCATAGTTACTCAACTGTAACAGATGTTCTCTGGGAACAGCAGGAATCAGTCCTCGCATATGCGTGACGTCGGCGCAGATGGAGCCTGCACGAAGCATTTCCCCAGCTTTCAAAGAAAGCCTTTGGGAATGCTACCACTCATGCGTGGTCCCCTTCCTGCCCAAAGGTGCCATCTTGCTCAATCAGACGACATAGCTAAGATGGCAGTCAAACAAAAGACAGAAGGACAGCAACTCCAAGGGGAGGAGGGAGGGTTGTGAGGACCGATTCCTGCTGTTCCTGGAGAACACCTGTTACAGGTGAGTAAGGTGAAATTAGACTTACCTGCTAATTGCTGTTCCTTTAGGACAGTGATGGCTAACCTTTTTGAGCCCGAGTGCCCAAACTGCCGCACAAAACCAAAGAATTTCCTCAAAGTGCCAGCACGTCAATTTGCATAAATATTTGCATAATGCTAACATACACTAACTTTTAGTAAACATGTCTCTTAATGAGTGTATGGATAAAGACAGACTAAAAGATTTCTACATTACTATAATCCAGTGCCAACCGCCAGGCACATTAGGAACTACTACAAACACTGCCCATTTAGAACCAATAGCAAACCCGCCGTATCCTAACAGCACTACCAGGAGTCACAAAGCACCATACCATACCTATCAAAAGGCAACACTGCAAATATTAAACCAATACATTTCAGAGAACAACAATACATGACCTACTGGGGAAAGAGAACAAGTGGCAATGTCAAAAAGGAATTACATAAACAGAATACCTCAGCTCAGTTACACAGTTGCAATTGCTCCAGCCACTTTCTTCTGGTTTCTTCATGTTTTCTGCTAACTCTCCATCATCTGCTGTCCATTTGTCCTTTCTTCTCTCTTCTAGTTTTTTTTTTCCATTCTCTCTCTCTACATCCGCTTTAACATACTAATCTTTCTCCTTTTGCTCTTTCCTCATTCCTATTTCATCCACTCAAATTTTACCCCTCCATCCTCAATCCCCACTTACTCTCCCAATACCCGGCCAATTGTACATCTTTCTTCCCTCACACACAAAATATTTTTCCCCTCTCCATTTCATTCTCCCAGCCCCATCCCCTTCTAATCTCCCCCAACATCAGCTCCCTTTTAGTTCCAGCCCCACCCAGTATCCGCTCCCTTCTAGTCCCCTCATCAGTCCATTTCCAGTCCTAGCTCCCCCATCCATTTCCAGTCCTATCCGAGTCCCTTCATCAGCTCATTTCCAATACCAGCCTCCCATCAGCCCATTTCTAGTCCTTTCCTAGCCCCACCATCAGCCCATGTTAAATCCTAGCTCCCCTCCACTCAGCCCATTTCTAATCCAAGCCCCCCATGAGCCTACCTCCAGTTCTAGCCCCTCCATGAGTCCATTTCAATCCAAGCCCCCACCACAGCCCATTTCCAATCTTAGCTCCCCCAACACCCAATTCTCAGTTCTATCCTAGCCCATCCATCAGCCCAGTTCCTGTCCCAGCTCCCTCCCCTAAGAGCCCATTCCAAGCCCCCCTTCCCATCAGTTATTTGCAGTTCAAGCCCCCTTCCACTCAGCCCATTTCCATTCCAAGTCCCCCTCCCCATTAGCTATTTGCAGTTCAAGTCCCCCACTTCCCCTCAGCCCATTTCCATTCCAAGCCCCGTCCCCATCAGCTATTTGCAGTTCAAGCCCCCCACTTCCCCTCAGCCCATTTCCATTCCAAGCCCCATCCCCAACAGCTATTTGCAGTTCAAGCCCCCCTCCACTCAGCCCATTTCCAGTCCTAGCAACCCCAACCCATTACCAGTCCTAGCCCCCCATAGCCCACTCCCAGTCCTAATCCCACCAGCCCATTTCCAGTCCTAATCCCCCATCACCCAATTTTCAGTTTAAGCCCCCCCATAGCCCATTACCAGTCCTAACCTCCCCATCAGCCCACTCCCAGTCATAATCCCCCATCACCCAATTTTCAGTTTAAGCCCCCCCATAGCCCATTACCAGTCCTAACCCCCCATCAACCCACTTCCAGTCCTAATCCCACCAGCCCATTTCCAGTCCTAATCCCCCATCACCCAATTTTCAGTTTAAGCCACCCCATAGCCCATTACAAGTCCTAACCCCCATCAACCCACTTCCAGTCCTAATCCCACCAGCCCATTTCCAGTCCTAATCCCCCATCACCCAATTTTTAGTTTAAGCCCCCCCAGCGCCCATCACCACTCCTAACCCCCCCAGCCCAGCGCCCATCACCACTCCTAACCCCCCCAGCCAGCCCAGTGCCCATCACCACTCCTAACCCCCCCAGCCAGCCCAGTGTCCATCACCAATCCTACCCCACCCATCCCAGTGCCAATCAACACTCCTAAATCCCCCCAGCCCAGCACTACTCCTATCACACCCCCAGCCCAGCCCATCACCACTCCTAACCCCCCCCAGCCCAGCCCATCACCACTCTTAACCCCCCAGCCCAGCCCAGCCCATCACCACTCCTAACCCCCCAGCCCAGCCCAGCCCATCACCACTCCTAACCCCCCAGCCCAGCCCATCACCACTCCTAACCCCCCCCCAGCCCAGCCCAGCCCAGCCCATCACATCACCGCTCCTAACCCCCCCCAGCCCAGCCCAGTCCATCACATCACCACTCCTAACCCCCCCCCAGCCCAGGGAAAATTAAAAAAAAAAGAAAACCTGTCTGTTGCCGTTGTCGGGGCCGCCGCAGCAGAATCGAGCGTGCCGCGGGGCCCCCCTGTATCCGGCAGAGCCGGCCCCCCCCGCCGCCGCTCTCTCTTTGGAGCTGCAGTCAGCCGCGCCGGCTGGCAGCGCGCGAGGGAAGAGTTTCTCCCTCGCTGCTCTGTTAAACCCGCGGGGGCTGATGGGAAGTTCCCATCAGCCCCCGCGGGCTTAACAGAGTCGCGAAAGGGAAACTCTTCCCTTCGCGCTCTGCAAGCCGGCGCGTCTGACTGCAGCTCCAAAGAGAGAGCTGCCAAAGAGAGAGCTGCTACGGGGAGGGCAGGCTCTGCCGGGTACAGGGGGGCCCCGCGGCACGCTCGATTTTGCCGCGGCGGCCCCGACAGCGGCAGCAGACAAGTAAAATTGAAAAAAAAAAAAAAAAACCTAATTGCGGACCTTCCCGCGTGCCAGCTGCAAGGCCTTCGCGTGCCACAGCTGGCACGCGTGCCATAGGTTCGCCATCGCTGCTTTAGGAACTCCAGGCTAGTCCTGAACCTTTGGGTTCTTGCTCCTCCTCCAGCAGCTTGGAGACTGAGAAACGTCACTTTTGTGATGTCACCTGGTATAAGTACCCCGGATCCGCCTCCTGCCATCAGTAACCTATTGACAAAGCAAACTCACCAGAGCAACAATTAAGTAGTATAAGCATTAACAATTAAACTGTCATGCAACTGTTAAGATAACTAAATTGGGCGAACACGAAAGAAAACTCCGTGTCCCCCACCCCTTATCAGGTAATATGCTGAGATCCCCATTTCCTGACAGAAAAAAGAAAGAATTCCTCCCTTCATGGACCCAGCGTGGTAACTTCACCCGACACTCTTACCTGTCACACATCCGCTGCTTCAGGCGCTAGGCCACTTAAACCTTTGGGAGGGATACAGGACTAGCCTGGAGTTCCTAAAGGAACAACAATTAGCAGGTAAGTCTAATTTCACCTTCCTTAGCGTCCCTCCAGGCTAGTCCTGAACCTTTGGGGATGTAACAGAGCAGTGCAAAGAATCAACGGGAGGGACCCACCAGCCCCGCCTGAAGCACCATTGAGCCAAAGAAGGCATCCCTCTCCGCCTGCACATCCAGGCGGTAATGTCTAACAAAAGAAAGAATGCAAGGAAGACCAAGTAGCCGCCTTACAAATTTCTACTGCGGGAACCAAACCATATTCCGCCCATGACATAGCCTGCGCTCTAGTCGAATGAGCCCGTAAACCCTCTGGAACAGGTTTACCTTTCAAAATATATGCGGACACAATCGCCTCTTTAATCCAACGAGCAATCAAAGCTTTCGACGCAGCTTGCCCTTTGTTTGGACCCCCAAACACCACAAACAGTCTATCTGAACGCCGGAACGAAAAAGTAGCCTTCAAATACCTCCTCAAAGCTCTCCGAATGTCCAATCTATGCAACTGCCTATCAACGGTAGCACCCCCGCCTTCCACAAACACCGGCAGGGACACCACCTGATTTACATGAAACGGCGAAACCACCTTGGGCAAAAATGACGGTACTGGTCTCAAAACCACTTTGGACTCACTAAAAACCAGAAAGGGCTCCCTACAGGATAAAGCCTGTAACTCCGAAATCCTTCTGGCGGACGAAATAGCCACCAGAAACACCACTTTCAAGGTAAGATCCTTTAAGGACGCTCTCGCCAAGGGCTCAAAAGGTGCTCGCACCAACGCCTCCAGCACCAACGGCAAGTCCCACTGCGGAACTATCCGCCGATACGGGGGACGCAACAGCACAACCGCTCTCAAAAACAGCCTGACATCTGGATGTCCTCCTAGCGCCCGTCCTCCTACCTTCCCTCTGTAACAGGATAGAGCCGCCAACTGCACCTTCAGGAGGCCGCTGCCAACCCCTTATCATACCCTTCCTGCAAAAACGCCAGCACCTGAGGAACCGAAGCCCTCAAAGCCGTAACCTTGTGGACCGCACACCAAGCTTCGAACACTCGCCAAACACGGACATACGCCAAAGAAGTCGATCGCTTACGAGCCCTCAACAGCGTATTCACCACCGCCGGCGAATAACCCCTTGCTGTCAACCTCGCCCGTTCAAGAGCCAAGCCGTAAGCGAGAATCGATCCACCTGAGGCATCAGGAACGGTCCCTGAACCAATAAGTCCTGCCGAACCGGCAGCTTCCAAGGCTTGTCTCCCAGAAGCCTGATGAGATCCGCATACCACGGCCGCCTTGGCCAGTCCAGGGCGATGACAATCACCGGGCCTCTGTGAAGCTCTATGCGCTGCAGAACCAGACCGATTAAAACCCACGGCGGAAACACGTAAAGCAGACGGTCCTCCGGCCACGGTTGGATTAGGGCGTCGAGACCTTCCGACATTCTCTCCCGCCGCCTGCTGAAGAAGCGACTGGCCTTCGCGGTTTGAAAAGTCGCCATGAGGTCCATGACCGGGGGACCCCACCGCTGCACCAGCATCTGGAATACCTGTGGGTGGAGGGCCCACTCCCCCGGATCCACTTGCACCCGGCCCACTCGAACAAGAGATCGGCTTCGGCCTCCAGCGCCACACTGCTGGTACCCCCCTGCCGGTTGATGTAGGCCACCGCTGTCGCACTGTCGGAGAATATCCGCACCGCTGTACCAAGAAGGCATCCCCGAAAGGCTTTGAGCGCTAGAAATACCGCCCTCAATTCCAACCGGTTGATCGACCAGGTCCTCTCCTGAGCAGACCACACCCCCTGCGCGTACCGCCCCAGGATATGCGCTCCCCAACCGGAAAGACTGGCATCTGTTGTGAGGGGAATCCAATCCCGCACTTCCAGCGGCATCCCGTTCTCTAAGGTCTCTGGCCGTAGCCACCATTGCAGGGAGAGACCAGTCTCCGGCCGACAGGGCAACCGGTGAGAAAGACTGTCGTTCTGGTGGGACCAGCGCCTGAGCAAAGCTCTTTGCAGCGGTCTCATGTGCGCCCTCGCCCAGGGCACCACCTCTAGAGTCGCCGCCATCGTTCCTAACACCTGCAGATAGTGCCAGGCCGTAGGGCAACATCTTTGTAGAAACTTGCGAAGCAGACGCCGCAACCCCTGCGCCCGGCTCCACGGCAGAAACACCTGGCCCATCCTCATATCGAACCAAGCTCCCAAATACTCCAGGTTCTGAGATGGGCTTAACCTGCTCTTTCCCCGATTGACTACCCAACCGAGACTCTCCAAGAACGCTACTACCCTGACTGTGGCCGCCTCGCTCTCCTCTCTGGACTTCGCCCGAATTAACCAATCGTCCAGATAAGGATGCACCAGGATGCCCTCCTTTCTCAACATCGCGGCCACCACCACCATCACTTTGGTGAAAACTTGCGGTGCTGTCGCCAGACTGAACGGTAACACCTGAAACTGAAAATGTCCCATTGGAACCGCGAACCTTATAAACTTTTGATGGTCCTGCCAGATGGGAATATGCAGATAAGCCTCCGACAAATCGAGGGACGTAAGAAACTCGCCCTTGCGCACCGCTACTATGACCGATCGCAATGTTTCCTTCCGAAAATGAGACGCACTGAGACAGCGATTTACGCGTTTGAGATCCAAAATGGGCCGAAAGGTGCCCTCCTTCTTGGGCACCACGAAATAAATGGAGTACCGACCGCAGCCGCACTGGTCTGGGGGAACCGGAACCACCGCTTCGAGGGAGAGCAGACGGTCTAGGGTCTCTTTTACCGCCATGTACTTGGCCGGTGCTTTGCAGGGGGACTGTATGAAAGAGTCTGTCACTGGACGCTGCAGCTCCAAGGCATACCCCTCTCGGATAACTTCCAGCACCCACTGATCGGACGTGATTTGGGTCCAGGCAGGATAAAACTGTCGCAGGCGACCCCCTATCGGCCCCTGCCCCACCTGGACCGCTTTGGCTTCATTGTGATTTCCGGAGATTGGAGGAAGAGGACGAAGAGGCCCCAAAGCCTCTACTCGCCCCTCTGAAGCCTCGAAAGCCTTGACCACGGAAGGGAAAGCGCACCCTTTGCACCTGTCCAAACCTAGGGGGACGAAAATGCCGAAAGTCGCGCTGCTGTCCCTTAGCCGACGGCCCCATGCGACCTTGCTTCTGCTTATCCTCAGGGAGTCTACCCCCCTTGGACTCCCCCAAATCCTTCACCAGCTTTTCCAGGTCCTCTCCGAACAAAAGCTTCCCTCTAAACGGAAGTTTACTAAGCCGGGCCTTGGACGAAGTATCCGCCGCCCAATTACGTAACCAGAGATACCTCCTGGCCGCTATCACGGACCCCATGCTATTGGACAACCCGCGAACGAGATCATAATGAATATCGGCTAGATACACCGCCCCCATCTCCAACCGTGCCGCCTCGGCAGCCGAATCCACCGCCTGCCCGGACTGCAGAGCCTGAGCCCAACGCAGGCAAGCTCGTGCTACCCAAGCTCCACAGACGGATGCTTGAAGGGACAGCGCATTAACATCAAAGACCTGTTTCAACAAGGTGTCCAACCTCCTGTCCTGAGCATCCTTCAGCGCAGCACTGCCTTCTACCGGAATAGTTGTTTTCTTCGTAACTGCCGACACCGAGGCACCCACCTTAGGAGACTTGAACCACTCCCGATCCTGCTCCGCTAAAGGATAGAGCCGAGACATCACCCTGGAGCCCTTAAGCCCAGCCTCCGGCGTATCCCACTCACCTTGAATCATCTCCTTAAACACCCTGTGAACCGGGAAAACCCTCTGTGACTTACGAAAAGCCTGCAACAAAGGATCCTCCAGCTCCCCTTCCTCCAGCTGCCCCACGGTAGGCATATTAAGCGCCTTAAGCGTTTCAGAGATGAGCGCCGGCAACTCATCTCTCCTAAAAATCCTAACCACTCGTGCCTGATCTTCCTGCTCGGTAATCTCCCCTTCTTCTAAGTCATCCTCTAAGTCCACATCCTGCCCTAGGTCGTCTAAATCCACAGCCTCGGAAGACACGGACTGAACGGACAGATCCTTACCAGACCGGAGCCTCTTTGCGGGAATCCCCGACCCCCCCAAACTCAGAGGAGTACCGGGCCGCTTGTCTCCTAAACCTCTGTCTGCCGAGCTGGCGCTGGGGTTAGACTGAGCCCCCCCCTAAGGCCTGCTGAAGCAGAGAGACAAATTGCGGCGAAAAAATCGCCTCCAAGCCCCCTGGGAGCTGCCCCTGTGAGACTTGACCCCCCTGCAGGGACGACGGCCCCGCTACAGGCTCCAGAAGGGGATCCCCGGAAGGCTTTGGCTCAGAGAGGTCTGAAGTGCCCTCCCTTGGGCTCAGCACACCATCTCCCAGCCCTTGCTCCATAGAACCTGCTTCTTTAAAGCAGGCTCTGCAGACCCCAGCCTCGGACACAGCCCCTTTCTTGGATCCGCAAATCAAACAGAGAGATTTGGACGGCATGCCGCCAGGCCAGGAAAAATAGGGCAACCTTCCACCCCTGTCCCAGAAACAATGCCAGGCAAAAACTAGAGCTCTTCTCAAAACCCCGTTTTGTTTTGTTTTTTTTATATATTCAAAACCACAACCGGGACCTTCTCTCACTGCCTACACCTGCTCCTGAAAAGTTAAAGCAAAAAACGAGGCTTCCCTCAGCAAACAGGAGGCCTGAAAGAAACCCCTCATGCACTGCCACTACAGAGGTTTCCCGCCCGCGCGCGATTGCAACACGGCGCGGCCTACCGCCACCTGCACATGCGGTTTGAGACCCCCGACTTTGATAGGCAGAGGAGCCTCGACGACCCCGGCCCCTTACCTTTCGGAGATCCTCGAGGCAAGCAATAAAGCCGCACGGCGCTCAGCCGATATCGCGGCTTCAGCGCCCGGGGCAGCAACAGCTATCAGCAGACAGCCAGCCTTCAGAGTCTCGCCGGTAACTGACTTCGGCGTTTGACCCGCAGGCCGTGATACTTTTTCCGCCCGACTTTCACCTGACGGTTCCTCACCCAAATTAGTGGGATCGGGAACCGGAGGGCAGAACACTCTCTCCTTTAAGCTGAGCAGGTAAATATCCCCGAAGAACCGGTAAGACAGAGTGCTGCGGGAGGGGGGGGGGGGGGAGAAAGAGAGAAGGCAGAAGAGAAAGACAGAAATAAGCAGCTCAGCACAGCGCCTGACTAAAATTCTATGCCCCCCGTGAACTCTAAGAACAAGCTCCCTACAATCCTCTTCTTTCAACTGCTTAATTGCTCCTCCATATGAGCACCATCCCCGGGCTCACTAGTCCTCCAGCTGCTTGGAGACTGAGAATACTGATGGCAGGAGGCGGATCCGGGGTACTTATACCGGGTGACATCACAAAAGTGACGTTTCTCAGTCTCCAAGATGCTGGAGGAGGAGCAAGAACCCAAAGGTTCAGGACTAGCCTGGAGGGACGCTAAGGAACTACGCTTTCTTCAGGAACAAGCAGGAAGTCAGTCCTCACATATGGGACTCCCTAGCTCCAGGCTGCTGAGGACTGAAACACGATAGTACCAACGGCAACCAGACGGGTTGCCGTCAGCTGCAGGTGAATCCTCGCTGAAAGACTCTGCAAGACCCTAGCATCCAGCAACACTATCACTCTGGTAGCCTGAAAACAGGAAGGTCAGAGGGCCGGAGTTGCCTACACTCCAAGAATATTACGTAGCACTGCCTGACCAAAGGATCTTGATAAATTGGAAGACTGGGCATCCAAATGGCAGATGAAATTTAATGTGGACAAGTGCAAAGTTATGCACCTAGGAAAGAACAACCCAAACTATGGTTACATGATACAAAGTTCCACATTGGGAACCACTACTCAGGAAAACGATTTAGGCGTCATCGTGGATAACATGTTAAAACCCTCCACCCAGTGTGCAACGGCAGCAAAGAGAGCAAACAGAACTCTATGTATCGTAAGAAAAGGAATGGAAAATAAAACAAAGGATATTATAATGCCTCTGTATCGTTCCATGGAGCGACCGCACCTTGAATATTGTGCGCAATTCTGGTCGCCGTATCATAAAAGGATATAGCGTTATTAGAAAAGGTACAGAGAAGAGTCATCAAAATGGTAGAGGGGATGGAAGGATACTCCTATGAAGAGAGGCTAAAAAGGTTAGGGCTCTTCAACCTGGAGAAGAGACGGCCGAGGGAGATATGATAGAGGTCTATAAATTAATGGAGTGGAACAGGTAAACATAGATCGATTGTTTATATCATCAGAATATAAAAAGACTAGGGGACATGCAATGAAGCTACAGGATAACCTATTTAAGACCTGTAAAAGAAAATATTTTTTCACTCAACATAACATAGTAACATATAGTAACATAGTAAATGACGGCAGATAAAGACCAGCATGGTCCATCCAGTCTGCCCAGCAAGATACGGCAAGAGTAGGTGCACCTATCACTCTGTGCAGGCCACCACTCCCCATGTCTTTGTTTAGGGGTGGACCCACCACTCCATGTAGGACACCCCTATTTGTTGAGAAGTTAGATGGTTTGGTTTATTTTGTTTTTAACCTGTTGCTGTAAAGGAATCCGCTGTGCTTGTCCCATGCTGTTTTGAATTCCGACACCGTGTTTGCCCCCACCACTTCCATCGGGAGAGCATTCCAAGCATCCACCACCCTTTCAGTGAAAAAATATTTCCTGACATTGCCTTTCAATTTTCCACCTTGCAGCTTCATGTTATGCCCTCTAGTTTTACAGCTTTCCTGTCTTTGGAAGAGGTTTGTTTGTTCATTGTTCCTCTTTAAGTATTTAAAGATATGAATCATATCTCCTCTATCCCTCCTCTCCTCCAAAGTGTACATATTTAGGTCTTCAAGTCTCTTCTCATAAGATTTCTTACTCAGGCTCCAAATCATTTTGGTTGCCTTCCTCTGAACAGTTTCCAGTCTTTTTACATCTTTTGTAATCAAACTCTGGAATTTGTTACCAGAGGATGTAGTAAAAGCTGTTAGTGTAGCTAGGTTTATAAAAGGTTTGGACAAGTTGCTGGAGGAAAGTCCATAAACCATTATTAAAAGGGACCCGGGATCTCACTGCTTGACTCAGTACAAGCATAGAGAATCCTGTTTCTTTTGGGGAGACTGCTAGGTACTTATGACCTAAATTGGCCACTGTTGGAAACAGGACACTGGGCTTGATGGACCTTGGTCTGACCCAGTATGGCATAAGTTATGTTCTTATAACTTGCTTTCCAGGCAGTAGTGTGCTGCAAACGTGTGAATGGATGACTAAGTGGTGGCTCTGCAAATTTCTGTCTCCGACACAGAACGGAAGTGGGCCAACAACATGGCCATCGCCCTCATGCAAAGCACTGTGATCCGGCGTTCCAGTGAGAGGCTCACCCACTCACAGGCGAGGTCAATGCAGTCCACCACCCAAGAGAACAGGGTACGCTTGGTCACAGGGAGCGCCAATCTGCTGGGGTCATAGGACATGAAAAGCAAAGGTGCTTTGCGGTGGCCTTGGGTCTGCTGCAGATAGAAGGACAGAGCACGTTTTCAGTCCAGGGTGTGGTGTATGAGCTCCTTCCTGCCAGCATGAGGTCGCAGGTAGAAGGTGGGGAGTACTATCTCCTGGTTGAGATGATGCCACCTTCGGGGGGGAACTTAGGGTGAGTGCAGAGCACTACCCTGTTCTTAAAGAACCTGGTGTATGGAGGGGTCCGCCACCAGCGCCTGGAGCTTCCTGACTCTGTGAGCTGAGGTCAGGGCCACCAAGAAGGCCACTTTCCAGGATAGGTATCTGAGGTGGCAAGTGGCCAGTGGCTCGAACGGTGGCCTAGTCAGCTGGGAGAACACCAGGTTAAGGTCCCATTCTGCCACCGGAGGGTGGACAGGGGGCTTGTTAAGCAGAAGGCCCAGTAGGAATCGGGAAACCAGGGGCTGGCTGGATAAGGGCATTCCCCCTACTGGGTGGTGGTCTGCGGCTATGGCACTCAGATGCACCAGGACCGAGTTAGATTTCGACCTTGCGTGTGACAGATGTACTAAGTACTGGAGTACCAGCTGGACTTGGCAAGAGCATGGGTTCTCCTTCCTATCTGCGCACCACAGAGCGATCCTGAACCACTTAAAGGCGCAAGCCCTCCTCATGGAGGGCTTCTTGGAGGCTAGCAGGATCTCCTCAACCTCTTGTGGCAGGATGAGCAGGGCCAAGGCTACCATCTCAACAGCCAAGCCATTAAAGTCAATGACCCCACATTGGGGTGCAGAAGGGAGCCCTCCTCCTGAGTCAGGGGCTCGACCCAGGGATACTGGGAGTGTCGCCGGCAGCGAGAGCAGTAGTGGGAACCAAGGTTGCCCGGGACACCTGGGGGCGATCAGTATCACCGATGCCCTCTCATTCTGAATTTAGAATAGAGTGTTAGTGACCAGGGGAGTCAGTGGCAATGCATATAGCAGTCCGTTGGACCATAAGATTAGGAATGCATCTGCCGCGACCCTCTGTGGGTGCGGCTGCCTGGAGCAGAAGCGAGCCAGCTGCACGTTGTCTGGAGAGGCGAAGAGGTCCATCTCGGGCCAGCCCCACAGGTGGAAGAGCTTCTTTGCCACTGCAAGGTCAAGACGCCACTTGTGAGGGTGCAGGACTCTGCTGAGTCTGTCTGCCAGGTAGTTGTCTTGGCCCGGGAGGTAGACTGCTCTCAGAAGCATGCTATTGCGCACTGCAAAGCAGAGGACGACTACAGCCTCCTGGTAGAGGGAGTATGAGCCCATGCCCTCCTGCTTTTTTATACAGAATATTGTGACCTGGTTGTCCATCTGGACCAGCACAGGTCTGTTCTGCAAGAGAGAGCGGAATGCACCTAGGGCGAGGGCTACCGTCTGGAGTTCCAGGAGGTTGATCTACCCTAAGTGCGGTGAACTCCACAGTGAGCTCCCCAACCCAGGAGAGAGGCATACGTGGTCACAGTACTCTGCGGTGGGGGTGCCTGGAAGGGCATTCCTGCCTGAAGGCGGCCCAGGTTCTGCCACCAGTCAAGGAATCTTGCTAGCTGGTGGGAGACCCAGACTCTGACATTGTCCCAGAGTCGGCCAGTGGCCTGGGTCCACTGAGAATGCAGGCACCACTGGACTGTCGGCATGTGCAGGTGGGCTAGGGGTGAGACATGGACAGTGGAGGCCATGTGTCCCAGCAGGCAGAGGAGAAGGTGAGTCAGCACCGTTTTGCGGTGTTGGTGCTGCCTTGTCCTGAGGGAGGAGGGCTTTGGCCCGCAACGTGTCCAGCTAAGCACTGATGAATTCTAGGTCTTGCACCGGAAAGAGATGAGATTTGGGGTAGATGATGATGAACCCCAGGTGCTGCAGGAGGAAGATGGTACGTTCTGTATCCTGACTGGTCTCTGTGGCTGTGCCACCTCTGATGAGTCTGTCATTCAAGTAGGGGAAGACGAACACCCCTTGTAGGAGGAGATGGGCGGCTACCACTGTTAGGCACTTTGTGAACACTCTTGGCGAAGAGGCCAAGCCGAAGGGAAGTACCCTGTATTGGTAGTGGCCTCCCCCTATCATGAATGCTAGGTATCATAAGGAAAGGAATGGAAAATAAAACAAAGGATATTATAATAATGCCTCTGTATTGTTCCATGGTACGACAGCACCTTGAATATTGTGTGCAATTCTGGTCACCGTATCTTAAAAAGGATATAGCGTTATTAGAAAAGGTACAGAGAAGAGCCACCAAAATGGTAAAGGGGATGGAAGGCTACTCCTATGAAGAGAGGCTACAAAGGTTAGGGCTCTTCAACCTGGAAAAGAGACGGCTGAGGGGAGATATGAGAGAGATCTATAAAATTAATGAATGGAGTGGAACGGGTAAACGTAGATCGACTGTTTATGCTATCAGAATATAGAAAGACTAGGGGACATCTAATGAAGCTACAGGGTAAACTATTTAAGACAAATAAGAGAAAATATATTTTCACTCAACGTGTAATTAAACTCTGGAATTTGTTACCAGAGGATGTAGTAAGAGCTGTTAGTGTAGCTGGGTTTAAAAAAAGGTTTGGACAAGTTCCTGGAGGAAAGGTCCATAAACCATTACTAAAAAGGGACCCAGGATATCAATGCTTGACCCAATACAAGCATTGTGGAACCTGTGTCTTTTGGGGATACTGCTAGGTACGTATGACCTAGATTGGCCACTGTTGGAAACAGGATACTGGGCTTGATGGACCTTGGTCTGACCCAGTATGGCATATCTTATGTTCTTATGAATCTCAGGTATTGCCAGTGAGATGGGTGGACTAGGATATGAGTGTACAGGGGCGTCCTAAGGGGGGTGCGGGGCCTCATTTGCATCAATATTTGCATAATGTTACCATACACTAACTTTTAGTAAACATGCCTCTTAATGAGTGTATGGATAAAGAAAGACTAAAAGATTTCTACATTACTATAATCCAGTGCCAAACGCCAGGCACATTAGGAACTACTACAAACACTGCCCATTTAGAACCCATAGCAAACCCACCGTATCGTAACAGCACTACCAGGACTCACAAAGCACCATACTCTACCTATCAAAAGGCAACACTGCAAATATTAAACCAATACATTTCATAGAATAACAATACATGACCTACTGGGGAAAGAGAACAAGTGGCACTGTCAAATAAGAATTACATAAACAGAATACCTCAGCTCAGTTACACATGCAGAACATAGACCATCTCCAAACAAGGAATCACCATTTAGAAACAGGAAGACAATAATTAAACTGGGAATCCCAAAAGCCAAACTTGGAATGTACAACAACACTGTACAAATAAAACTATAAATTAATTTTCTCTTGTACTAAACAAAGCGCAGACGTTAATGATGCACATTTCCCAGAGCTGACATATTCCAGTTAATAAATTCAAAATAAAGAGATATTTTTCTACCTTTTGTGCATTTTTTTTCAGTTGCAATTGCTCCAGCCACTTTCTTCTGGTTTCTTTGTGTCTTCTGCTAACTCTCCATCGTCTGCTGTCCATTTGTCCTTTCTTCTAGTTTTTTTTTCCATTCTCTCTCTACATCTGCTTTAACATACTAATCTTTCTCCTTTTGGTCTTTCCTCATTCCTATTTCATCCACTCAAATTTTACCCTTCCATCCTCAATCCCCATTTACTCTCCCAATACCCGGCCAATTGTAGATTTATCTTCCCTCCCACACAAAATATTTTTCCCCTCTCCATTTCACTCTTCCAGCTCCATCCCATTCTAATCCTCCTAAGGGAGGAGTGGCCTAGTGGTTGGGGCAAGGCACTACAGGCCGGAAGGTCGGTGGTTCAAATCCCACTAGAGGACAGCAACCTTGGGCCGGAAGGACTGGGGTTTCTAGTCCCACAGGTGCTCCTTGTGGTCTTGGGCAAGCCACTTAACCCTCCATTGCCCATGTTCCCTGTAAGTATTAGTGTATGTGTCTCATATCCCCTCGTGTTAAATGTATCCCCCAACCGCTTTGACCCGGTGAAAAGCGGGATATAAATGCAGCTAAATAAATAAATGCAGCTAAATAAAATGCAGCTAAATAAATCCTCCCCCAACATCAGCTCCCTTCTAGTTCCAGCCCCACCCAGCATCTGCTCCCTTCTAGTTCCCGCATCAGCCCATTTCCAGTCCTAGCCCCCCATAAGCCCATTTCCAGTCCTATCCTAGCCCCACCATCAGCCCATTTCCAGTCCTAGCTCCCCCATCCATTTCCAGTCCTATCCGAGTCACTCCGTCAGCTCATTTCCAATCCCAGCCCCCCCATCAGCCCATTTCTAGTCCTTTCCTAGCTCCACCATCAGCCCATGTCAAATCCTAGCTCCCCTCCACTCAGCCTATTTCCAATCCAAGCCCCCCATGAGCCTACTTCCAGTTTTAGCCCCTCCATGAGTCCATTTCAATCCAAGCCCCCACCACAGCACATTTCCAATCTTAGCACCCCCAACAGCTCATTTCCAGTCCTATCCTAGCCCCTCCATCAGCCCATTTCCTGTCCTAGCTCCCCCCCACTCCCAGTCCTAGCGCCCTCCCCTCACAGCCCATTTCCATTCCAAGCCCCCCTCCCCATCAGCTATTTGCAGTTCAAGCCCCCCTTCCACTCAGCCCATTTCCATTCCAAGACCACGTCCCCATCAGCTATTTGCACTTCAAGCCCCCCCCTTCCATTTCTAGTCCTAGCAACCCCCCTATAGCCCATTACCAGTCCTAAGCCCCCCATCAGCCCACTTCCAATCCTAACCCCATCACCCCATTTCCAGTCTTAGTCCCCACATAGCCTATTACCAATCCTAACCCCCCATCAACCCATTTCCAGTCCTAACCCTCCATCAGTCCATTTCCAGTCCTAGCCCCCCCATAGCCCATTACTAATCCTAGCCCCCCATAGCCCATTACTAGTCCTAACCCCCCATCAGCCCATTTCCAGTCCTAACCCCCCATCAGTCTATTTCCAGTTCTAGTCCCCCATAGCCCATTACTAGTCCTAACCCCCCATCAGCCCACTTCCAGTATTAGTCCCCTCAAAGCCCATTACCAGTCCTAACCCCCCTCCCCCCCATCAGCCCATAGATTTAAAAAAAGCACAGTTACTTACCTGTAACAGGTGATCTCTGGGAACAGCAGGAATAAGTCTTCACATATGGGTACGTTGGTACCGACGGAGCCTGCGCGGGAACACTCCCCAGCGTCCAAACAGAAAGCTTTTGGGAGCATCCCACGCGCATGCGCGCTGCCTTCCCGCCCATTCACTTCCCTCTCATCAGTTGGGTTTGTAGCTGAGACCGAAGGAGGGAAGTAGACAAATTAGAAAGAGAAAGAGATACATTCTCTAAAGTGCTTGTATGCAAATGCTAGAAGTCTAAAAAATAAGATGGGAGAGTTAGAATATATAGCACTAAATGAAAGGTTAGATATGATTGGAATATCAGAGACATGGTGGAAGGAGGACAACCAGTGGGACACTGTCATACCTGGGTACAAACTATATCGTAATGATAGAGCTGATCAAATTGGTGGAGGGGTTGCTCTCTCTGTTAGAGAGGGCATTGAGTCAGAAAGGATTAAAGTTTTGCAGGAAACAAAATCTGCTGTAGAATCTATATGGATTGAAATTCCATGTAAAAGGGGGAAGGCAATGGCAGTGGGGGTGTACTATCGAGCGCCTGGCCAGAATGACCAAATGGATGATGAAATGCTCAAAGAAATCAAGGAAGCTAACAAAAGTTACAACGCAGTAATAATAATGGGTGATTTCAACTACCCCGGTATCGACTGGGTCAGTGTCACGTCAGGACATGCTAGGGAGATAAAGTTCCTAGATGAAATAAATGACTGCTTCTTGGAGCAGCTGGTTCATGAACCGACCAGAGGGGAAGCCATATTAGACCTAATCCTTAGTGGAACACCAGATCTAGTGCAAGAGATAAGGTTGTTGAGGCCACTTGGCAATAGTGATCATAGCATGATTGCCTTTGATTTAATTAGTGGAGGAGGGGTAGTAAGGAAATCCACAGTACTACCTTTTTACTTTCGAAAGGGAGACTATGACAAAATGAGGAAAACAGTTAAGAAAAAACTAAAAGGAGCAGTTGCAAAGGTTAAAGACGTACATCAGGCTTGGCTGTTGTTGAAAAATACTATCTTGGAAGCCCAGACCAGCTGTATTCCACGCTTTAAGAAAAGTGGAAGGAAGTCCAAAAAACTGCCAGCATGGTTTAAAGGTGAGGTCAGAGAGGCTGTTGCCAAAAAAGCATCTTTCAGGAAATGGAAAAAAGAGCCAAACGACGAAACCTGGAAACAGCACAAGCACTGGCAAGTTATTGATAAGGCAGGCAAAGGGAGAATTTGAGAAGAAGCTTGCTGCGGAAGCAAAAACGCGAAGTAAAGACCTTTTCAAGTACATTCGTAGCAAAAAACCTGTGAGAGAGTCAGTTGGTCCATTAGATGATAAAGGGGTTAAAGGAGCACTAAGAGGCGACAAGGCGATAGCGGAGAGGCTGAATGAATTCTTTGCTTCAGTCTTTACTGAGGAAGATGGGAAAATTAGACTTACCTGCTAATTGTTGTTCCTTAAGGAACTCTAGTCCAGTCCCGGAACCATAGAGTTGTGAACCTCCACCAGCAGCTTTGGAGACTGAAAGATGTCATCGCTTTGATGTCACTGGTATATCTAGGCAAACACCGCCCCTTTCCACCAGTACCTATTGACAAAGCAGACTCAGCAGAGCAACCAATAAGTAGCTACCGAATTAAGCATAACGGAACAGAAGTAGTTAAAACTGCCCAGGAACAATACGTACCCGTAACTCAGCCAAAAACGTCTAGCTCCTAAAGATGGAATACCCACGCTCCAGAGCCTACAGGGCACTGCTGCGCAAAAAAGGGTCACCTGGTGACTTTCCCGTGTACCTCCAGAACAGGACAAATTCTCTTCGAAAACCTGTCTCTCAATCCATCTCCCTTTCGTCCAGATTTCTGTAGTCCTTTTCCTTTCCTTTTTTTATTTTTTTTTTTAAAACTTCAGGCTGCACGCCGCATAATATACTGGGAGGGATCCGGGACTGGACTAGAGTTCCTTAAGGAACAACAATTAGCAGGGAAGTCTAATTTTCCCTTCCTTTGCGTCCCTCTAGTCCAGTCCCGGAACCATAGAGGATGTAACAGAGCAGTGAATATCAACGGGAGGGACCTTGAAGCCCAGCCTGAAGTACTGCTGAACCCAAAACGTCCATCCACTCGCGCCTGCACATCAATCTGAAAGTGCCGCGCAAAGGAATGCAGCGAGTACCAAGTCGCCACCCAACAACCTACAAATCTCCTCGACCGGCACTAAACGGAACTCCGCCCAAGACACGGAGCCACCTTACCCTTCTACCGGTAGGCCGATGCAATAGACTCCTTTAGCCACCGCGAAAAAGAGGGCTTCGTCGCCGCCTCTCCCTTCCGCGGGCCTCCAAAGGCAACAAACAACCTGTCGGACTTCCTGAAAGACGCCGTTCTACAGAGATACTTCTTAAGCACCCATCGAACGTCCAAAAGATGTAACCGAAAACCCCGGAAGAGACCATCTGGAGACGTGAAAAAAACCAAAACCACCTTTGCCCAAAAAGCTGGGAGCGTGCGCACACTACCTTGCGACTGAAAAAGGACAAATACGGCTCCTTACCAGACAGCGCCTGCAACCCCGAACTCCTCCAAACAGAGCAAAAGGCTACCAGCGGGGGAAAGGACAAGACAAAGACTACTAACTGGGAGCTTACTGAGCCTTGACTTGGACGAACCGTCAGCCGCCCCATTCCCCCACCAGAGAGACCTCCGGGAGAACCCCAAAGAAGCCAATTATATTCGCCAGCACTCGAATCACACCATAATGCACATTTGCCACATAAAGCAAATCAGACTCTAGTCACTTCAACTCCCTGATCCTTTCCCGTTCCAGGCGAGTAGACTGCCATAAATACTGCGACCACCGGAAGCATGCTCTCGTCCCCCCAGACTCCCCCAATGGGAGCCTGTAAAGACAAAGCAGTGCCCCCAACGATCGATTCAGTGAACCACCTACTCTCCTATCACGCGCTAAAGAAGATCGCTAGGGCTCTCTTCCAGACAGTGAGTCCACACCTCCTGGAAGTGCAAGGTGTGTACCCACCCACGTAGTACAGAGGCCTGCGCCTGCCTAGTCTCAAAATGTCAATCAAGAACAGGCCAATTCAGGACAGCTGAACAGGTGTGTGTTTTTTTGTTTTTTTTTTACAGACATCTCTTAACCAAAAATTCCTTCAGCCGATGTTGAGAAGCTACTTCCGCGCCAACACAATGCAGCAGAAAGAACTCCCTATGACAGGCATAGAAATCCACAGCCTTCCTGCTAGAGGAACGCCCCATTCCGTCTGCCTGCACCAAGCTGGACATTCCTTTTTTTTTTTTTAATTTATTTTATTTATTTATTTATTTATTTTTATTGGTCAACTAGCCCCTGGTGTTAGAAAATACAGCTTTCCCATTCCGCAGTGGCAATTGAGTCAGCAAAGAAGAAGCCAAGAACCTGCAGCGAAGTTCCCATTATACCACCTGGTAAAGACTACACTTCTAGACCAATGAAGCAAAAAAGCATCCAAGAGTGCATTGTGTCCTGCCAGTAGATGATCAAACTTATCATGTATGTCAGTACGGTTTCTTTCGGGATTTAAGGAATGCTCCGGGAGAATTCTTCGGGCAGACACCGATTCACCCTTTTAAAATTCAGAATCGGGCGAAACGAGCCTTCCTTCCTTGGAACCACAAAGTAGAGGGAGTATCAACCGTATTGGGCTGCCGGCACCGGCACCACCGCTTTAAGTTGAAGCAGCCGCTGGAGCGTTCCTGCGACCGCCTGAAACTTTTGCGGAGCTCTGCAGGAGGACTGGACAAAGGAATCTAATACGGGCCGATGGAGCTCCAAGGCTGATGCCAAGCAGCGTGCAAGCCATCCCGCAAACACAGCATATGATGTATGCCTTCCAGAATCTGAGCTGCTGCTAGTGCTGCGAGAGAACTAGCCTGGCTGCGCGCTTCTGGCCCCCATTAAGACAGATGCTGAACACTAGCAGATACTTTCCGTACTGGAGAACCTCTGATAAATGAAATGGGAGCCAAAATAGCCTCAAAGGCCAGAGTCCTATTCAGCGACCTCTCTCCGCTGAGCCGCCTTTTATACAGAAGGAAAAGAAACCACATATAGCCAAAATGAAGACATTACAAATCTACCGCCAAACCTTATAAATCAGACAAAGCCAAACTAAACGGGAATATTGTCCCTCAAGAAACCACAGAACTATAAAACCCCTCTCATAATATAATGCGTATGGCAGAGCATTCCACACCTGGGGCCTGGCCAAGGCGCTCATCCAAGCACCTTTTAGAACTGTCCAAGAGAGCTACCACCATAATTCCTTTTGACTTGAATATGTGTACAGCGGATCATAGCGCTATATCACAGCAGCTAAGCCCAAATATTACCCTGCCATATCAACCGACTAATGCCTTATAGGACCTGCTATGGACAGCGGAAGGAAATTCTTGTAAACCAACATAGCTAGGCCCCTCTTTTTCTTTTTTGTACATTTCAGGAAATTGCACCCATCCTATGCACTCTGTTCTAATAGTGATTTTCCGTCTGCTATGTTCACTTACTAACTACCATTTGATAGGAATATGTAGTCAGAAGTTGGGATCCCGAGAGTTTTGGGCACGGCCGGGAAAAGGATGTATAGGACTCCAAAAATCAAGCTCCGGCCACCTCCAATGAAATCAAAGCAGATCAGCTAAAATTACCCGAACTGCTGTTATAGCTTTGCAAAAGCTACCAGGCCCCGCTGCCCCCGCTTTCATTCCCCCCTTATCCTGAGGGATTCACCGTTGCAGGAGGCGTTGCTCCCCCCCTGCCAGCCTGCTACGTCTGCCAGGGAGCTGAAGAGCGAAATAGAGAGCAGAACTCCTGGAAGTAAACAAATAGCGTCCAGCTCGTGGGGTTCAGAGCATCAAAAGCCCCCGAATAAATCAACCGTGTTCGCTCAAAATGAACAAGGCTCTCTCTCCCTAGAGAGTTTCTTTGTCCTTTTGAAATCCAGCTCTAGAAATAGATGAGAACTTCCGGGGAAGGGCACAATAAGTGATCCCCCCTTAAGCTAGGAAACACCCAGGCACCTTGCAAATGGAGGTCTTAGAGGTTGCTGCCTGTGTGAATTTAAGGAGTAACACAATTTCGTATTTTACCACCTCCCCCCCCCCAGGGATGGGGGCCCTGAATACTATATGTGAATCATGAGCAGCTGTGGCTGTTAGGGCAACAGAGACCAACAAACGATACAGAATGTAAGAGCTGCAATCTTGGTTATATAAACAGGAGTTGCAGCATTACAGAGAATAAGCAATCTGAAACTGCTGCATACACAGTCAGAGAAAGGCCCCATTGAGTGCATCCGCTGCCCTCTGGTGGCCATAGACCTTAGCCCAGGCACTCCTTGATTGACAGGTAACTGCTATATTCTTCTTTATATCCTAAGGATTCCTAAACCTGTCCCTGTGAAACACAGGCCTTTGGGCAACTGTCAGTATAGAATACACAAAGGCCCACTTCCAGCCTGTCCCTCCTTACAAATACCTGCTCTGGAACCTAAAACTGGCAATTTGCCTAACATCCTGGGACTTAACAGATGCTCCTCAGAGACATGATTAGAAGGGAAAGAACATGTGGAATCAATGCCACAACTGCTGTCCTATAAACTAAGAACAAACTCAAAAATAAAGAGGTCTGACAACAGTCCCCTGAAAGCTGAGGAATCCCCACAAGGCTCAAAAAACCTACCAACAAAAGAAAGAAACACTAGGCCCAAAAAACTAGCTATTCTGCCTGTTGTCTTCCTCACACAGGCATCTCACTGCAACTTTCGCCATGCGGTCCAAACACCCAGAGAGAAAATGGCCCCAAAAAAGGAGGCCTCAGCAGACCAACAGAGCCCGAAGGCCTTACCTGCAGGGCAGAAAGCCACACTGCCTGCTCCTACCACCTTGAAGTGCTCCGATCCTCAAACCGCGCTGATGCGCCTGGCAGCTGCGGCGAGTACCGCTCTGCCGGTTCCACAGTGTAAAATTAAATCCCGCAGCAACGGAGAGACTCCGTCTCACACAGCTGCAGTGCGGATGTACGGGTCCCGGAGCTCTCTCCCGTAGTCAAGGGAGAGAGATCCGCACCGGCAAATGCCTGCAGCAAGCAAAAATAATTGAGGAGGAAAGGCGAGAGCTGCCATACAAGGTCCATCAAGCCCAGAATACTGGGCTTGATGGACCTTGGTCTGACCCAGCATGGCACATCCCATGTTCCCATGTACAAACTTAAAGAGGCCGGCTCAAATTTAAAATCATTGTAAATAAGGATATTTGCTCCTAACTAAAAGGAACTAATCCCCGGTTGCCAATTAATCAAAGGCAACTGAATCAAAAATAAAGTTAAAGTAAATTAAAGGCAAAAATCAAAATCAGACTAGAATTTGCACACTAAATGCTCCTTTATCTGCTCCCTCCAAGTGAGCCCAGGAGCAAGGCTGTCTACCAAACCAAATAAATCCTGCCGTTGAAAACGCGGCCCTCAAAATGACCGCTGCCAGCATTCCCGCTCAAAAAAGCACACTCTCTCACCCCCCGCGGCAAGGCCCCGAGCACCCTGCAACTCCAGGAGCCGCCGCAAAGCCTCCCCTCCCAGTTTAAACCAGCTCCCCAAAGCAGATCTGCGTGGGTACTTACCACCACCGCCGCCGATCCCGGGGGGAAGGGGGGGGAGGGGAGTGAGGGAAAGGAGCCAACAGGACACCGGAGCACAGCCTTTTTAACGGCTTCAGCTCCGGCGGCTCTCTGCTCTGATTGATCTGGGCACAACCTTCACAGGCTTCTCAGCCCCTGCATCACTGCTGCTGCAACTGCCCGCCTTCCACCTGCTCCTCACCCTTTCAACGCGGGTTCGGGAGCAGGGAGGCCACGGATCAGCACTGTCTCCCCTGTGCTCGTTTAGACGCTGCGGCAATGCAGAGAGGGAGGGGGAAGAACTCCCTGATCCTTTAGAAACAAAAAATAAAGGTCCACAGACACAGGAACCCTTACAGCAGCAGCAGATCTGACATAAAAGAAAACGAAGTAACCAAATCAAACAGGGAAAATAAACCAAAGGGAGTAAATTTCAAAAACTCAAGCTCTGCTTATTTGTTCTCACTGAGCCCAGCCCTGGGCTCAGAACCTCCAAGCTGCTTGGAGACTGAAAGTACTGGTGGAAAGGGGCGGTGTTTGCCTAGATATACCAGTGACATCAAAGCGATGACATCTTTCAGTCTCCAAAGCTGCTGGTGGAGGTTCACAACTCTATGGTTCCGGGACTGGACTAGAGGGACGCAAAGGAAGTAGGAATGTTACCCATGACTGAAGTGGTATTTAAAGGTGCGGAAGAATTGAAGGAAATATTGATACATCGGGAAGATGTATTACAACTATTAGATAAACTGAAGAGTAGCAAATCACCTGGGCCGGATGGTATACATCCAAGGGTGTTGAAAGAACTGAAATACGAGATTGCAGACCTGCTATTAGTAATCTGTGAACTATCATTAAAATCATCTCTAATACCTGAAGATTGGAGGATTGCCAATGTAACATCAATTTTTAAAAAGGGTTCCAGGGGTGATCCGGGAAACTACAGACCGGTGAGCCTGACATCAGTACCGGGAAAAATGGTAGAAACCATCATAAAGAATAAAATTACTCAGCATGTAGATAGTCATGACCTAATGGGAATCACCGGAAAATATTCCTACACTCTAATATTTTTGAGTTGCGATTTAATATAAGGGATTTTGCTTATATTTTCTCGGGTCTCAAACTTCACAGTGGCATGATATCTTGGGTATTGTGTGAGCCCAATATTATGCCTGTTTTGCATCAATGACCCTGTTATATGCAAAAATATTCCCTTTATCGCTTGTGTCATACAGCAACCAATAAAAATGTCAAAACTGTATTTGTCCACTTAACTTGTATTTGATGAATTTTTCAATAAAAGTTGCATGATTCTGATTATATCTTGATGTCCCAACGCTGTACTGAAAGCGCCCCCGCGTTTCACTGTTCAGGTTCTTCAGGGGACCATAAATCCTATTATAATAAATGACAAACATACTTCACTTATCTAAACCCAACCCCAACTAAAACGAATCGTTTTTACCACCTTAAATCTAGTTTTAAAAGTTTCTTTGAACCACTCAACGAAGAAAATATTTAGATGGAGTACCTGACATGTTGATGCTGCCCACGTCTTCATAGCCGACATATGTTCATTAAGGTATTTCTAACGGTCCTTGGACACCGCGCATGTGGAGTAAAGCTTGCGTCCCTTTAAATACATCTTTCTTAACTCCTCCCACCTATCGAAATCTTCTTTTTGGTTAATGCGCCCTAGGGTTTTCCTCATTGTAAGAATCAACTTTCCCATTTAGGAAACCTCCAATTAATGTTCAAAGAAACTTTTAAAACTAGATTTAAGGTGGTAAAAACGATTCGTTTTAGTTGGGGTTGGGTTTAGATAAGTGAAGTATGTTTGTCATTTATTATAATAGGATTTATGGTCCCCTGAAGAACCTGAACAGTGAAACGCGGGGGCGCTTTCAGTACAGCGTTGGGACATCAAGATATAATCAGAATCATGCAACTTTTATTGAAAAATTCATCAAATACAAGTTAAGTGGACAAATACAGTTTTGACATTTTTATTGGTTGCTGTATGACACAAGCGATAAAGGGAATATTTTTGCATACAACAGGGTCATTGATGCAAAACAGGCATAATATTGGGCTCACACAATACCCAAGATATCATGCCACTGTGAAGTTTGAGACCCGAGAAAATATAAGCAAAATCCCTTATATTAAATCGCAACTCAAAAATATTAGAGTGTAGGAATATTTTCCGGTGATTGTCAATTTCACTCTGCTAGTAGACCGTGTAGTGTTGTCTAAAATACATGACCTAATGGGAGACAGCCAACATGGCTTTAGACAAGAAAGATCTTGTCTTACTAATCTGTTATGTTTTTTTGAAGGAGTGAATAATCAGGTGGACAAAGGTGAGTCGGTTGATATTGTGTATCTGGACTTTCAGAAAGCCTTTGACAAGGTCCCTCATGAGAGACTTTTGGCAAAACTAAAGAGTCATGGGATAGGAGGCAGTGTACTATTGTGGATCAGGAACTGGTTAAAAGATAGAAAGCAGTGGGTAGGGCTAAATGGCCAATTTTCCCAATGGAGAAAGGTGAATAGTGGTGTACCCCAGGGATCTGTGCTGGGTCTGCTGCTTTTTGACATATTCATAAATGACCTGGAACGTGGAACAACGAGTGAGGTTATCAAATTTGCAGATGACACAAAACTATTTAAAGTTGTTAAAACCCAAGAGGATTGTGGAAAATTGCAAGAGGATCTTGATAAATTGGAAGACTGGGCATCAAAATGGCAGATGAAATTTAATGTGGACAAGTGCAAGGTTATGCACCTAGGGAAGAACAACCCAAACTATGGTTATACGATGCAAGGTTCCACATTAGGAACCACCACCCAGGAAAAAGATTTAGGCGTCATTGTGGATACCATGTTAAAACCCTCGGCCCAGTGTGCAGCAGCGGCCAAGAGAGCAAATAGACTGCTAGGTATGATAAGGAAAGGAATGGAAAATAAAACAAAAGATATTATAATGCCTCTATATCGTTCCATGGTGAGACCGCACCTTGAATATTGTGTGCAATTCTGGTCACCGTATCTTAAAAAGGATATAGCGATTTTAGAAAAGGTTCAGAGAAGAGTCACCAAAATGGTAAAGGGGATGGAAGGATACTCCTATGAAGAAAGGCTAAAAACGGTTAGGGCTCTTTAACCTGGAAAAGAGACGGCTGAGGGGAGATATGATAGAAGTCTATAAATTAATGAACGGAGTGGAACAGGTAAACGTAGATCGATTGTTTACCTTATCAGAATATAGAAAGACTAGGGGACATGCAATGAAGCTATAGGGTAAACTATTTAAGACTAATAAAAGAAAATACTTTTTCACTCAACGTGTAATCAAACTCTGGAATTTGTTACCGGAGGATGTAGTAAAGGCTGTTAGTGTAGCTGGGTTTAAAAAAGGTTTGGACAAGTTCCTGGAGGAAAGGTCCATAAACCATTATTAAGAAGGAACCCAGGATATCAATGCTTGAACCAATACAAGCATTGTGGACACTGTGTCCCTTGGGGAAACTGCTAGGTACATATGACCTAGATTGGCCACTGTTGGAAACAGAATACTGGGCTTGATGGACCTTGGTCTGACCCAGTATGGCATATCTTATGTTCTTATGTTCTTAAAGAGAGACAACTCCTAGGGGAGGTGGGTGGGTTGTGAAGACTTATTCCTGCTGTTCCCAGAGATCACCTGTTACAGGTAAGTAACTATGCTATCTCCAGGAACAAGCAGGAATGAGTCTTCACATATGGGGACTCCCAAGTTAAGATGCCTGGAGGAGGTCCCAGCATGTTGCAATCTAGTTGATGGGCCATGCTATTTCCCAGAACCTGAGGCATCCAAGGGATGGAGGGGTAGGAGTTGAACTAAAAAGGTGTGTGCTGTGGAACAGCTGGACTAAACAAGGCGTCTGGAAAGGAGTCCTTGTGTAGATCAGAAAAGTTAGTGAAAATTGGATTCCAATTCTCTAATGTGGACCTCAGACAGAAGTATTGCGAAAGTATTTGTTGAGACTAATTGTCTGGTGCTGGAAACCAGTACATTATCCTCAAAGAAAATACCTTACTGGAAAGTAGAGGAAAATAAATTTCACAATACAGGCAGAGGTCAGAAGCCTAAAAGGCTAGAACTAATCCCAGAAGAAAAAACTGGGAGAGTTTAATGAGGTTGGACTTTAGATGAGAAGCTAAAGCTTCGGTAGGCCAACGTTTGAAGCTCTTTGTCCTTGGAGCAGAAAAAGGCTCTAGGAAAGAGAGGAGATAAATCTGACTGGTTTGCAGAAAAAGGAATGGGTCTTTGAGACCCCTCTATCCAAATGAAAGACAGAAAGAAACATTTGTAGTAGGCGGTGTAGCCTCCAATATCTTGAAGATCAGGAATGTCTTCCGTAAGTGATGTCACTTAGGATGACTTTACATGGAGAGCTTCAAATGTGATGCAACCGGAAAGGTTATAGTAAAAGAAGGTAGTTTGTGACTACCATAAAAATTGGTTGTCCATTTAAAATCCTATGGCATGCTGGGGAACAGCATTAATATGGACAGTAACAAATCTTTCAGAGTGAGATATATACACATATATACACATATACATATATACATATACATATATATATATACATATACATATATACATATACATATATATATATACATATACATATACATATATACATATACATATATATATATATATAAATATAAATATAAATGAGAGACTCACTTAACAACAAGAAGGGGTAAGACCTGCTTGCAAAATATGGATAGAGAACCCCTTACTGGTTACACGTGGAAGAACCATGAAGAAGGTTACATGGAAACCAGTGGAATGTTCCTAGTCAGAAGGATAGGTCTAGATCTCTTTAAAATTCTAGACTTTGAATAACCAGAAGTGGAGATCTACGTGTAAAGAAAACCTTAGTCTTAAGACAACAAGTGTGGATCCTTCTATAACTTCAGTGTGCAGAAAGACGCAATAAAAGGGAATACCATATTTGCCCGTCTATGAGGGCAATATGAGTATAATGCGTTCTTTGTTCAACATAAGCTCCAATGAAGTATTAGGAATCAGAAGGAATGCACTAGACAAGGACAGACTGCAGTGAAAAGAAGTGCATCCCTGTTGGAGAAGTTCCACTGGCGATGTGGAACAACTCATGGAATTAAGCAATTCTTTATGCTTTCACGTGATCTAAACCCTGGTTCATTTTCCCTAAAAAGAAAATTTTAAGGAAGATGGTAAAAGTAGGAAAAAACCCGGTCATGTGGGAGCATGACTGGGCAAGCCTTTCAACCATCTGAAAGTTACCCACCAGGAATGGCTCTGACGCTCTCTGGCAAAGGCCCATAGTTGCAGAGCTTCTTGTAGAATTGCAGAGAGCATGTTGTAGGTTGCCCAGGTGAGATCTGGTTGTTTAATTACCAGTGTGCAACCTAAGCTATTCTGTGGAAGCCAAAGAATTGCAGATGGCTAAGAATAGCAGACAGACAGGTTGCCTGCAACGATAAACTGTCCAAGTAGGTTTTGGAACCTCTCTTGGAATTATGTGTTAAGGCAGCAGAAGAGGTTAGGTCCTATAGATTGGAAAAGGACCGAGAGACCGAACAGAAGTGATAACTCTCGCTTATGGACTGATAAGCTGTCTTAAAAGAAATATTTGACAGATTGCAGAGGGGAGAAACTCTGTATGGAAATTATTTACTGGAGTAGGTATTAGGGACAATCCTATGGCTTAAAGGTAAGCCCCCCAGTCAAATAGTATCACTCTTAGATTGAAAATCTCAACTAAGAGGGATGGAAGTAATACAGAGTTGGAAAGACAATTTGATAAGTCTCTGAAAGGGTAAGCTCCCCTGCAGTGAAAAGTATAAGATATCCTCATACAAGACAACTGCCAAGGCGAAAGGCATAGCATACCTAAAGTAAACTCCTCTGTTTACTTTTAAAAGGAGAGGAGAAACTTGTTACCTGTAGGGCATGATTATCCTTAATAGCTCTAAGAGCTGAAAGGATAGACTGCTCTTAGCAAGAGAGTCATAACTAAAGTGGAGGATTAAGGCAGTGTATCACTGACTTCTCAATAAGGATGAGAAGAACTGTAAATGCTTCTGTAATTAAGTAGTGGTTCTGAAACTCAACAGGAAAAAAGATTTAATGAATACAAATCAGAAACCCTGTGACTGCTGAGTTTGCTGAGCCTGTTGAGACTTAGGTTTTCTTAGCCTGGTATGATGTTGCCCTTCTTTGGAAACATCTGCATGATGGGTAGAAGATGAATAAAACTTTTTCCCCCTGGGGAATAAAGTTTGTTAGGAGATTTTTTACTAGCTGGGGCAGAGGAAAGTTTTGACAATCCTCTGAAAGCAACAATATCAGTGTTTAACTGATTAGCTTGAAATAAAGCATCCTTGTTAAAGAGATTTTCACCACTACAAGGAGTATTTCCCAGCTTTTCTTGTACCCATTTGTCCAAGTCTGAAGCATGGAGCCAGGCCATGCGTCATGATCCTATGGCTATAGCAGAAGTTCTGCTAATAGACTCAAAACAGTCCAGGGAAGCACGATTAAGGAATTTAGAGACATTTTGAGCATGACTGACTAATATGAAAAAGTCTGCTCTTTTATGTTCTTGAAGAAAAGGGCTCAAAAGCTTTAAGTTCTTTGTGACCTCTTCAAGAGATATCCCATATAGAAAATATATGAGATAATTCTTGCTGAAAGCATGGATGCCTGGAAGCATCGACGTCCAAAGGCATCTAAAGTTCTGGACTCACGACCTGGCGGATAAGAAGAATGCTTCTTTGCACTCTTAATAAGCCTCATTGCTGATGCCGGGGTGTTGGTACCGCTCGAAGCAGGCACAACCACCGAGCATGGCCCAGGTATGTTCATCGAGGTAAGAACCCCGAGAACAATCTGAAGCCCCGTTAATGCTTTGGAGCCCGAAAACTCCCGCCGGGGCTTTATTGTCAAAATGTCCTTGAGGGCAAGGCCAGAGCCATCTCGATACTGGGAAGGAGATCTACCACTCAAGGACTGGCTAGTCTTTACAGACTTTTGTTTGGTTACCTGATCCTGTGGAGATATTGTAGCTGGTGACATCGAGTGCGATGTGAACCGGGTATCGAGTTGTGCTCGATTCTGAAGATTTCTTCTATTTGAGCTCCAGCAGGAAAGACACTCCAGTGGGCGATGGTCAGGACCCAAACATTTTAGACACCAAGTAAGGGTGTCAGAAAAAATATCTGTACTGCCACACTTTGAACATTTCTTAAGAGTAGTGGCTGGCTTTTCCATAATGGAAAGATGGAGGCCTAGTGGCCTAGAACCGTCAGACACTAAACAGGAAACATTTCTGAGGAAAAGAGAAATTCTTTAGAAAAAAGAAAGAAAAGCACCGGCGGTACCGGTGGCGTCGAGGGAAGGCAGACGCGACCACAAAAAACTAAGAATAAAAAGAAGAATTTTCTGCGGTGACAGTATACGTCCTGCTGGCTCCGCGGAAAACTGACGAGAGGGAAGTGAATGGGCGGGAAGGCAGCGCGCATGCGCGTGGGATGCTCCCAAAAGCTTTCTTTTTGGACCCATATGTAAAGACTCATTCTCAGCGGCAGAATCAAGCGTCCTGCGGGGGGACCCCTGCCCGGCAGAGGGAAGTGAATGGGCGGGAAGGGGAGATAAAAAAAAACCTGGCTGCTGCTGCCGCTGACACAGTGGCAGCAGCAGAATCAAGCATCCCACGGGGCCCCCCCTTCCCGACAGAGCCCTCCCGGCATCAGCTCTCAAAGCGTGGGCTTTTCAGAGCCGCGAAGGGAGAGTTTCTCTCTCGTGGCTCTGTTAAGCCCGCCAGGGCTGATGGGAAACAGGAAGTCCCATCAGCCCCGGCCGGCTTAAGAGAGCCGCGAGAGAGAAACTCTCTCTTCGCGGCTCTGAAAGCCGCCGCTGATAGAGCTGATGCTGGGAGGGCTCTGCCGGGCAGGGGCGTCCCCGCAGGACGCTTGATTCTGCTGCTGATCCGGCAGCAGCAGCAGCCAGTTTTTTGGGTTTTTTTTAATCTATGGGCTGATGCAAATGTTGTTTGCGCAGGGCACCCTGAAAGGCGGGGCCCTGTGCAAACAACATTCTTGCTCAATGGACGGGCCGGCCCTGTGAGTGTAGACATCTTTTAGGTCCAAGGAGCAAAGCCAGTCTCCCTGGTGGAGTTAGGACTGTAGTGTCCCAAGAGAGAGCATTTTGAACTTCTCCCTTACCAGGAACTTGTTCAGGTCTCGGAGGTCCAGGATGGGCCCAAGACCCCCGGTTCTTTTGGGGACAAGGAAGTACCTCGAGTAGAAGCCCTTGCCCCAGAGGTGCTGGGGAACAGGCTCTGCTGCACTATCCCTTAGCAGACCGACATTGGTCTCCCAGTCTGACTCCAAGGGCGTCGAGGAATCCAAGGCTCGGAGCTCCCACAACGCGAGGCCTGCATCGAGGGAATTGGGAATCCCCCGACCGGTCTCGGGTCAGACTCCCAGAAACTAGCCAGGGAGGACCAGACACCCGAGGATCGGGACCGGAAATCAGTGCAGAGGGTTAGCCTGAGGCCGATAGTGCTCGGGGCCTGGCTCAATGCCCGGGGACGCCACTGAAGTCAGGGGCCCAGTTGTCAGGGCAGATGATGAGGACGAACCTGACATCATCACCTGCAGCATGGTCAGGATGGCAGAGATACTCTGTTCCAGGACACCATTCTGGCCTTGATGCCAGAAGGCTCTACAGCTTTCGGCACGGGCACAGAGGGTTTCGAGTCCGGCGCCGGCGCTCTGACAAGCATGTCCTCAATGAGGACCATGTTCCCTGTAAATAGTTATCTCCAAGTTATAATGCCCTGTTCAATGTAATTTCAGTTTGTTCAATGTAAACCGCACTGATGCAGAATAGCGCGGTATATAAGAGAATGTAAATAAATGTAAATGTAAATAAATGGCCTTGGGGAGCCTTGTGCAGTCACCGCTGGTCGAGGACTCCTTCCTAGAGACCTTAGGGGGGGGCACTGCTCAGTTGCCAGAGTCCCACTATGAAACCTTACTGGGTTTCCCTGGTGGAACCTCGACTGGCTTTGAGGATTTTTTCTTTTTCTTGCTATGGTCCGGCATCTTTCCAGAGGAGCCGCTGCCACAGGACACCGAAGATGCCCGGGCTTCACGGGAGTTGCTCAGCTTTGGACTCAGGTCAGTGAAGCCGGGGCTGAGCCAGACCATGGGAACATCTTCTCCTGCAACTCCAACCTTTATTTTATTTATTTATTGTTATTTTTATACCGCTCCTTCCCAAGATCAGGAGCGGTTTACAAAGGAACAACATTTCTTACATCAAACATGGTTTAACATAATTAGGTTACAACAGCTTTAACTAGGTACATGGTAGGATTGATACTTAAGGAACCTTTCTTGTTGGTTTGCAGAATCATGGCCTGAAACAGGTCGCAGGAGGAACTGTCGTGGTCCGGGCCGAGGCAGTGCAAGCAGCAATCGTGGGTGTCTGTGATAGACATAATTTGACTGAAATGATCACACTTTTTAAAGACACCGGGAGACATGGTGGATCACACCCAGACAGGGTTGATGACCCCCGGGCGAAAAAGGGCACAAATGCCGGTCGCAGCAAGCCTTGATGAAAAAAAGAGAATGGGAGCCAAGAACAGTGCCGGCTTGAGGCGGGAAGAAGAACCAGTATGCAAACTGGGAAAAACTCAACTGAGAGGATAATTTTTTTTTAATTGAAATTTTGCAATTATACTTACAAAGCATAAATAAGAAAATTGATGAGACATAGAAGCAGCAAGAAATAATAACAATAATATAATTAAATACACATCAGTTAGCCCTCATCTCGGGGAGAAAACCAAAAGCAATACAAACACAAGAATATAGGGAAAAAAACTTACCAAAATCAAACAGCCATATCACCATTAATCCACCAAACTAATCCCACCCAGTAACTCTAAGATTCTTCATTTTGAAAGAAGGTGTCCAGCTGTAAGGAATCAAAAAAATATATACCTAGCACCTTGAAAAGTAACTACGCATTTACATGGATATCGAAGAAAAAACAAAGCCCCCAGAGCCAAAATCCTAGGCCTGAGAGCCAAAAAGGCTTTCCAGAGAGTTTGAGTGGCTCTGGAGACATCAGGAAACACCTGAACTTTTGCACCACAGAATAAAGCATCCTTACTCTTAAAGTAACTTTTAAATACAGAAGACCTATCCTGCTCACAGACAAATGAAACAACCAATGTTGCATGGGAGGAAATATTGTCAGACGAATTCTCCAAAAACGGAGTTAAATTTGAGAAAGAAACTGATTTAAGATATTCAATTCTCCATTGGGATCATCTGCAATTTTCCTACCCGTTAAATAATACAAATTTGACAAAGCCATTGAATCCGAATTAGGAAGAAACAAAATTTCTTTAAGGTATTTCCGAAGAAGAATTTCGGATGACAACTGATGACACAAAGAAAAATTAATAAAACTGATATTTTTACACCTAAGCACATTCTCAAAGGATTCTAACTTTTTATAAATCATTAAATTATCCTTCATGCCGGATACACTCGCTGCTTGTAAAGAAACACATTGATTTTCACACCTCATAGTAACATAGTAAATGACGGCAGATAAAGACCAGCATGGTCCATCCAGTCTGCCCAGCAATAAGGCAAAAGTAGGTGCACCTGACGCTTTGTGCAGGTCACCCCTCCCCATGTCTTTGTTTAGGGGTGGACCCACCACTCCATGTAGGACACCCCTATTTGTTGAGAAGTTAGATGATTCAGTTTATTTTGGTTTTTATCCTGTTGCTATAAAGGGATCCGCTGTGCTTGTCCCATGCTGTTTTGAATTCCGTCACCGTGTTTGCCCCCACCACTTCCATCGGGAGAGCATTCCAAGCATCCACCACCCTTTCAGTGAAAAAATATTTCCTGACATTGCCTTTCAATTTTCCACCTTGCAGCTTCATGTTATGCCCTCTAGTTTTGCAGCTTCCCCGTCTTTGGAAGAGGTTTGTTTGTTCATCGTTCCTCTTTAAGTATTTAAAGGTCTGAATCATATCTCCCCATCCCTCCTCTCCTCCAAAGTGTACAAGTCTCTTCTCATAAGGTTTCTTATGCAGGCTCCAAATCATTTTGGTCGCCTTTCTCTGAACACTTTCCAGTCTTTTTACATCTTTTGCAAGATATGGTCTCCAAAACTGCCTCACCAGCGACCTGTACAGTGGCATAAGTACCTCTTCCTTTCTGCTGGTATGCAGCCTCTTTGTATGCAGCCCAACATCCTCCTGGCTTTTGCCACTGCCTTGTCGCACTATTTTACCACCTTGCGATCATCAGAGATAATCACACCAAGGTCTTTTTTCTGAACCATGCACATCAACCTCTCAACCCCTATCACGTACATTTCCCTTGTATTTCTGCTACCTAAGTGCATGACACTGCACTTTTTCGCATTAAATAGTAATTGCCAAGCATTTGACCATTCTTCCAGCTTTTGTAGATCTTTCCTCATGTTATCCACTTCCTCGGGGGAGTCCACTCTGTTGCAAATTTTTGTGTCATCTGCAAAAAGACAGACTTTTCCATTCAGTCCTTCAGCAATATCACTCACAAATACATTGAACAGTGCCGGGTCCAGGACCGAACCCTGGGGCACCCCGCTAATCACCTTCCCCTCATCCGAGTGAGCTCCATGTACCATCACCCTCTGTCGTCTGTCATTCAACCAATTTCTAATCCAGTTAACTATCTTGGTACCCATACCCAAGCTACTGAGTTTATTGACAAGCCTCCTATGAGGAACAGTATCAAAGGCTTTGCTGAAATCCAGGTAGATGACCATCCATCGCATGCCCCTGATCTAGTTCCTTGGTCACCCAGTCAAAGAACTCAATCAGATTTGTTTGGCAAGACCGTCCTTCAGTAAAACCATGTTGCCTTGGATCTTGCAACCTGTTGGTTTTGAGAAAGTTCACTATTCGCTCTTTCAGGAGCGCCTACATTACTTTTCCCGCCACCAAGGTAAGGCTCACGGGCCTGTAGTTTGACACTTCTTCCCTGTCACCACTTTTGTGTAGAGGTACGACAGCAGCCATTTTACAGTCCTGAGGAACCTCTCCTGTTTCCAAGGATCTGTTGAATACATCCTTTAATGGCCCTGATAGAACGTCTCTGAGCTCTTTCAATATCCTGGGATGTATCCCATCCGGTCCCATGGCTTTGCCCACTTTCAGTTTAGCAAGTTTTTCCAACACCTCATCTTCTGTGAATGGTGTGGTATCTACTTCGTTCCCATTTTTATATTTGGGAGTCCCAGCTGGTCCATCTCCAGGATTTTCTTTAGTAAAAACAGAGCAGAAGTATTTGTTTAGCAATTTCGCTTTTTCCTCAACACCTGAGCAGATAGAGATGCCACTGTCTGACCCAACCGCAACAGTTTCTTGGGAAAACCTGCAAAGTTGGGAGACAGTGGCGACCAAGGTCTTCTCTGTTCTGGTAAACACTGCCCAAATGTCCGCCAGGGAGATCTGGGAATCAGAATCCACCCCAGAGTCCATCACTGATGGAGACCAGTTCAAAAACACAAGTGCTCTGCCAAACCAAGTGGTCATGCTGAACTGCATCAGATGGAGTCACTGCAATTGGAGGAAGAGGTGGCGTCCGCTCTGGGGAGCTCAAAGAGGCCCCCAGAAGGAGAAAGGATGGAGAAACAGTACCTGGAAAAGGAGTTGTCATGTCCTTAGCCACCACATGTTTATCCATCGGACCAACAACTGGATCCAAAGCAGCCAAAACCACCTTTTTCCTCTTTCCCATGGACCAAACAAGAGGCACAGGACAAGTTCAGGGCACCTTCAGGGCTGCCAAGGGGCCTATCTGCCCCTTGTAACTCACCCTGGCCATGCGCCTAGAAAGAGATACACTTTTCAAGAACCAACTGTTGTCGGGCAGTCCCGCCCAGAGCCTGCTGCTCCCGCCATGCTCCTGCTCTGGCTACACACAGTGTCTCCCAGTCGACAAGTTCCTGGAGGAAAGGTCCATAAACCATTATTAAGAAGGACCCAAGATATCAATGCTTGACCTAGTACAAGCATTGCAGAACCTGTGTCTTTTGGGGAAACTGCTAGGTATGTATGACCTAGATTGGCCACTGTTGGAAACAGGATACTGGGCTTGATGGACTTTGGTCTGACCCAGTATGGCATATCTTATGCTCTTATGAATCACTCTCCAGACACACTTTTCAAGCCCCAGCTGTTGCTGGGGCAGTCCTGCCCAGAGCCTGTGGCTCCTGCCGTGCTCCTGTTCTGGCTGCACACAGCGTCTCCCCGAGGATAATTTTTAAGGAATTTTTCCGGGGAAACAGGACATGCGCCCGTTGGGCTCCGTGGAAAAAAAGGAAACTGAGCAAGACGGCACCCTTTGGCAGGAAGCGTTACAATGTAAACCGCTTTGATTGAAATGATAAAGCGGTATATAAAACCTGTTAAATAAATAAATGTGACCACGCATGCGAGGTAGCATTCCCAAAGGCTTTCTTTAAAAGCTGGGGCAATGCTCCGCGCAAGCTCCGTTGGCACAGACACCCATATGTGAGGATTGACTTCCTGTTTGTTCCTGAAGAATTTTGACTTAAGTTGGTAGACAACAGGTAAGCAGTAATGAAGAATGTAGAGGGGAATAATATGGTTGTACTTCCAGGTGGAGTGTATCAGTTTGATGGCAACATTTTAAATATTTTGTAAATACTTGAGAGGTTATGTTAACATCTGTTGAAAAAGAAATTATCAAAATCAAATCTCTTTAAGATTAAGGCGTAGATTGCAGTTTTGGGGGCATCCTGATTTAAATGAGATCTTATAGTGTGAATTTAGCAAAGTGCAAGAAAACAGGATTTAGTCACAGCAGTTATCTGTGGTTCAAAAGTGATACATCAAAGTTGCATCCTAATATCTTGAGAGAGTGGGGTCTTAGCTTTGAATATAGCTCTTTCTGAGTCTTAATTGAGATTGGCATACTCTACAGCCAACTCCAAGGCCGGCCCTGACCAAACTTGGGATCGGAAGCCCAAATGGGGTCACATCATCAGTGGAGGGGATCACAGAAAGATTAAATTAGACTTACCTGCTAATTGTAGTTCCTGGAGTAACTCCAGTCTAGTCCCGGAATCTATGGGTTGTCAACCTCCTCCAGCAGCTTTGGAGACTGAGAAACTTCACTCTTGTGATGTCATCAGTATATAATGGCTGGCACCACCTCCACACTCCAGTTTACCTACTGACAAAGCAGACTCACCGGAGCAACAAGTAAAAAGTAAATTGAAAAGGCAAACAACTGCCCCATTATACTATAAAGACCCGCAGGTCCAACTATGTACAAAATCTGCAACTACGTATGCCGTGAGCTCTCCTGCCCGGCCCCTCCCCTCAAAATTCCAGGCGAAAACCTGACCCAACGAAAACCTCGCCTGCAGAATAATGAAAAATGACACTTACCAGTAAGAGGTCTCCTGCTTCAGGCCACAGAGTACCAGCAAGACAGGGCGGGACCCGGGACTAGACTGGAGTTACTCCAGGAACTACAATTAGCAGGTAAGTCTAATTTAATCTTCCTGATCGTCCCTCCAGTCTAGTCCCGGAATCTCTGGGTACGTACCAGAGCAGTAAAAACCCATCAAAGAGAGGGACCTGGTAGCCCGGCCTGAAGTACCGCTGAACCAAAACAGGTGTCTCTGTCTACCTGCACATCCAGACGGTAATGCTTCACAAAGGTATGCAGCGACGACCACGTCGCCGCTTTACAAATGTCAACTGTCGGTACCAGCTTAGACTCTGCCCAAAACGCAGCGTGCGCCCTAGTGGAATGAGCTCGCAAACCGTCCAGCACCGCCCGACCCCTCAAAATATAAGCCGAAGCGATGGCCTCCTTCACCCACCGGGCAATCGAACCTTTAGAGGCTGCCTCTCCTTTGCGGGCCCCCGCAAACAGCACAAAAAGCCTGTCGGACTTACGGAAGGATGCTGTCCTAGAAACATACTTCTTCAAAGCCCAGCGAACGTCCAAGCGATGAAAACGGTCCGTCACTTGCTCCTTACCGTTGCTGTGAAACACGGGCAAGGATACCACTTGGTTCATATGAAAAACCGAAACCACTTTCGGCAAGAAGGACGGAACGGGTCTCAACACCACCTTCGACTCGAAGAAAGACAGAAAGGGCGGCCGACATGACAGAGCCTGCAACTCCGAAACGCGCCTTGCTGAAGCAACCGTCACCAAAAATACCACCTTCAGCGTTAAATCTTTCAACGAAGCCTCCGCTAAAGGCTCAAAAGGAGGCTTCCCTAAGGCCTCCAAGACCAAAGGTAGATCCCAAGCCGGAACCGTCTGCTGTTGCGGCGGCCGAAGGAGTTTTACTGCCCTCAAAAAACACTTAACATGCGCATGACTACCCAGCGAGATGCCCTGCACCTTTCCTCTATAACAGGACAAGGCCGCCAACTGCACCTTCAATGAGGACGCCGCCAATCCCTTTTGAAAGCCATCCTGCAAAAAGGATAACACCTGCGAAACTGTCACCTTCAACGGAACACATCCCTGCTCGGCACACCAATTCTTAAATATGCGCCAAACCCTGACGTAAGCCAAGGAAGTGGATCACCGCCGAGCTTTGAGCAAAGTAGCTATCACCGCCAGCGAATAACCCCACGCTCTCAACCGAGCCCGCTCAAGAGCCAGGCCGTAAGCGAGAATCGATCCACCTGAGGCATGGAGAGAGGCCCCTGCGTTAGGAGATCCGTGCGAAGAGACAGTTTCCAGGGCTGCCCCACCAAGAGGCGCACCAGGTCCGCGTACCAGGGCCTTCGCGGCACATCCGGAGCAATTAGAATCACGCGTCCTCTGTGCTGCTCTATGCGCTGTATCACCCGACCGATCAACACCCACGGCGGGAAGACATACAGTAGCTGCCCTTCTGGCCACCTCTGAATGAGGGCGTCCAATCATTCAGACATCCTCTCCTTTCTGCGGCTGAAGAACCGATCGACACTTGCCGACAAAGGTCACCATAAGATCCATTACTGGCGTCCCCCAGCGCCGCACCAACATCGCAAAGACTTCCGGGTGCAACACACACTTTCCAGGGTCTACCTTTACCCGACTGAGAAAATCGGCTTCGACATTCTCCACGCCCGCGACATGCGCCGCGGACAAGGCCACCAGATGGGACTCGGCCCACTCGAACAGACTCTCCGCCTCGGTCTCTAGCGCCACGCTGCTGGTGCCCCCTTGACGATTTACGTAAGCCACTGCTGTCGCATTGTCCGAGAACACCCGAATGGCCTTTCCCTGCAGGAGGGGGTGCAACTCCCTCAGAGCCAGAGCCACCGCCCGCAACTCTAACCTGTTGATTGACCAAGACTTTTCCCGGTCTGACCACTGGCCCTGCACCAGGCAACCCTGACCATGGGCGCACCAGGCGACCCTGACAATGGGCTCCCCAGCCGACTAGACTGGCATCCGTTGTTAGAGAAACCCATGCCGGCGCCTCCAGCGACATCCCCTTCTCCAAATACCCTGGCGTCAGCCACCAACGTAGCTGTCGTCGAGTTTGGAGAGGACAAGCCAACTTCTGGGATAGCGAATCTCGTTGATGCGACCACCTTCTTAACAGAGCCCGCTGCAACGTCCGCATGTGGGCTCGTGCCCACGGCACCAACTCCAAGGTCGCCGCCATTGTCCCTAACACCTGGAGATAATCCCAAGCCGTGGGCCACCGCCGGCTGAGAAACCGCCGCACCAAGTGACGGAGCCCCAGCACCCGCTGCTGAGGCAGAAAAACTCGACCTACGCTGGTGTCGAAACGCACCCCTATGTACTCCAGGTCCTGAGACGGGACCAACCTGCTCTTTGCTTCGTTGATCACCCAACCAAGACTTTGCAACAGATCTATCACCCGGGCCGTAGCCGAAACACTCTCTGCCCTGGACTTTCCCCTGATTAACCAATCGTCCAGATATGAGTGAACCAAAATTTCTTCTTTCCTCAAGGCCGCCGCTACCACCACCATCACTTTGGTGAAAGTACGCGGCGCCGTTGCCAAGCCAAAAAGGAGCACCTGAAACTGAAAATGTCCCATAGGAACTGCAAACCTGAGGAATTTCTGATGTTCCCGACGTATCGGGATGTGCAGATATGCTTCCGATAGGTCTAAGGACGTCAGAAACTCCCCTTTCCTTACCGCCACAATGACCGACCTGAGAGTTTCCATCCAAAAATGCGACACACGCAGACAGCAGTTTAGCCTTTTTAAATCTAGAATGGGACGCCAAGTCCCCTCTTTCTTCGGGACCACAAAGTAAATTGAGTATCGACCACAACCTAACTGGTCGGCAGGAACTGGGACAATCACCCCGAGCGAAAGAAGCCTCTGTACCGTTTCCTACATGGCGTCGTGCTTTGCCGGCGCGTTGCACGGCGACTGAACGAACGAGTCGGACACCGGATGCTGCAACTCCAGCGCATAACCTTCGCGAACCACCTCTAGCACCCACTGATCGGACGTGAGCTGGGCCCAAGAAGGGTAAAAATCCCACAGTCCCCCCCCCTACGGGAACTAGCCCTCCCTGGACCCGCCTAACTTCATTGTGACTTTTTGAAGGCGGAGGACGAGGATGCTGCCGCAAAACCCCCGTTTGCTCCGCGAAACCCCCGAAAGCTCTGGGCCCGACTAGGAAAATGCCCCTGCTGTGGCTGACCCAGTCTCGGGGAAGGGAACCTGCGAAAATCCTGCAGCTGCCCTCGAGGTCTGGGAAGGGGCCGTCCCTGCTTCTGCTTGTCCTCCGGCAACCTACCGCCCTTGGACTCTCCTAAATCCTTCACCAACTTCTCCAAAGAGCAGCTTACCCCGAAAGGGAAGCTTACTCAACCGTGCCTTGGAAGAACCGTCCGCTGCCTAATTACACAGCCACAGACATCGCCTCCCCGTGACCACAGAAGCCATACTGTTCGCTAAACCTCGTATCAGGGAGATACGCCGCACCCGACTCCAAGCGGGCCGCCTCTTCTGACCCCTCCCACGAGAGGTCGCCCTGGACCCGCTGCGCCCATTGCAAGCAGGCTCTCGCCACCCAGGCCCCACAAATGGAAGCCTGTAAGGACAGCGCATTTGCCTCAAAAACCTGCTTCAGTAAGGACTTCAATTTGCGGTCCTGCGCATCCTTCAGTGCCGCCGCCCCCTCCACCGGGATGGTAGTCTTCTTGGTCACCGCAGAAACGGCTGCATCCACTTTCGGAGCCTTGAACAACTCGCGATCCTGATCCAGGAGAGGGTACAGCCGTGCCATAACCCTAGAGCCTTTTAGCGCGGCCTCCGGCATATCCCATTCCTCCTGAATCATCTCCCGGAACACCCGGTGCACTGGGAAAGCCCTCTGCGTCTTCCAAACCGCTTGCAGCAGTGGATCCTCCAGGGTAGAGTCCTGTGCTGGCTCTGCCTCCGGCATATTAAGAGCCTTAAGCGACTCTGCTATAAGCGCTGAGAGCTCCTCTCTACGAAATACTCTAACTACCCGCGCCTGATCCTCCTGGTCTCTGATTTCACCTTCCTCTAGATCTTCCAGATCCCTGTCAGTGTCCGCCTCCTCAGACCGCATGTCCTCTGATCCGACGGACTGATCCAGGCGATCTTTATCATATCTGGCCTTCTTGGCTAAAACGCCCGACCCCTCCGCCGCCAAAGGCGAAGCTGGTCTCTTTTGTCCAATCCCCGCCCCCGAGGGACCAGCTACCAGTGTCCCCTGCGAGGCCGTGAAGGATCTTTGGAGTAGCGCCATGAAATCCGCCGAGAAAATCGCCGCCAAACTCCCTGCGCCAGGCTGTTGAGCAAACTGGAGATCCGGCGGTCCCGGTGCTCTGAGCCCCGGCTCCGGAACAGGCAGGGGAGAGGGACTGGGGACTATGACCTCCTCTAATGTTTCATGTCCCCCAGCCTCTGATTCAGGGAGCCCCTCCGTGGCCTCCACTTCAGGAGCGCAGCCCCTACAAACTCCCTCCAAAGAAACTGAGCTGCGCTTGTCCCCGGAGAACACCTATTACAGGTGAGTAACTACGCTTTCTCCAGGATCAAGCAGGAAGTCAGTCCTCACATATGGGACTCCCCAGCTACAGGCTACCAAACCTATAGCCAAAAAAGGGCTCCCTCGTGGAGAGAGCCACAAGCAGCAGTAATGAAGTCTGTATAAACACACCAAACAGGACACCTGTGTCTGATGGAAGTAGCATTCCGGTAGCTTGAACACAGAAGGGTCAGAGGGTAGGAGTTGCCTAGACCCTGGAAAGGTTACGGAGCACAGCCTGGCCGAAGGCACTGTCCCGTCGGGACTCTCTATCCAGGCAGTAATGAGATGCAAAGGTATGGACTGAAGACCAGGTGGCGGCCCGGCAGATGTCTGCTAGCGGGACAGAACGCAGGTTGGCTACTGAGGTCGCCATAGCTGTGACCCTGTACGCCGTGACCTGGCCTTCCAACGGAAGCCTCACCTCCTCATAGGCCTGGGTAATACAGTCCGCCACCCATGTGGACAGATACGCTTGGACACCGCCTCCCCCAGCTTACTGGGGTTGTAGGAAACGAAAAGCTGAGTGACTTTTCGGTAGCCTTGAGTGCGTTGGATATAGAAGGACAAGGCCCTCTTACAGTCCAAGGTATGGAGGACCGTCTCTGCCCGACTGGCATGCAGTCTGGAAAAGAAAGTAGGGAAGACCACCTCCTGGTTGAGGTGGAAAGAGGACACCACCTTCGGAAGGAATTTGGGATGTGTGTGAAGCACCCACCCTATTCTTGTAAAACCTGGTGTAAGGCACCTCAGCCACGAGGGCCTGGAGCTCGCTTACCCTACAGGCAGAAGTGAGCATGACCAGGAAAACCACCTTCCAGGAGAGATAGCGAAGGTGTCAAGTAGCCAGGAGCTCGAATGGTGGCAGGGTGAGCTGCCCCAACACCACATTGAGATCGCATTCAGTCGCCGGGGAGGCGACCCGGGAGTTTAGACAGGAGTAGGCCCCGTACGGAGCAGGACACAACTGGATGGGCCGAGAGGGGCTTCCCGTCCACTTGATGGTGGTTTGCCGCTAGGGCACTGAAGTGTACCCTAACAGAGCTAGACTTGAGCCCCGCATGAGAAAGGTGGAGCAGGTGACCACCGGGCAAGAGAAGGGGGTCGGCCCCCCCGCTCAGTGCACCAAAGTGCGAATCTACACCACTTAAAGGCATAGGCCCATCTGGTAGATGCCTTTTGTGAGGCTAGGAGAACATCCTCCACCTCCCTAGGAAGGTGGAGCGGGGCTAAAGTCACCCTCTCAGCAGTCACGCCATCAGCGAGAGGGAGCAGAGGTTGGGATGCAGGAGAAAGCCCCCCCTCCTGGGAAAGGGTCCTCCACCGCCAGTTGCAGAAGCAGTGGAAACCACGGTTGCTTGGGCCACCTTGGAGCTACCAAGATGATGAGGCCCTGTCGTGAAGAGTCTTGAACAGAGTCCTGGCAATCAGTGGCATCAGAAGGAAAGCATACAGAAGTCCCTCCGACCAGGAAGGCATCGGTAGCCACCCTGGCGAGGTGAGGCTGCCGGGAAAAGAAGTGGGGTAACTGGTGATTGTCCGTGCTTGCAAATAGGTCCATCACTGGTTCCCCCCAGGTCTGTAAAAGCCTGATGGCTACACCTGGGTCCAGCTGCCACTCGTTCGGCTGGAGAATCCTGCTGAGTCTGTCGGCCAGCAAGTTGTCTTGGCCCGGCAGGTATACCGCTCTGAGGAGGATGCCCTGTTTGACTACATAAGAGCACAGATCTAGGGCTTCCTGGCAGAAGGCACAGGACCCCGTGGCTCCCTGCTTGTTCACAAAGAACATGGCCACCTGGTTGTCCGTCTGAGCTAGGACTGACCGATGGCCTAGGCAATGATGAAAAGCCTTCAGTGTGAGATAAATGGCTCGCAGCTCCAGGAGGTTGATCTGCTGAGCACTCTCGTCCAGAGACCAAGTGCCCTGGGTGCGGTAGCCCTCGCAATGGGCTCCCCAGCCCAGCAGGGAGGCATCTATGGTGAGGACCCTCGAGTGGTTGAGGGTCTGGAAAGGCATGCCCACCTCCAAGTGTTGGGGCGACAACCACCAGACCAGGGACTTTACCAGTCGGCGGGTCACTCAGACTCTGTCCTGGAGGAGGCCCGTGGACTGGGATCATTGGTCCCTGAGGCACCACTGTACTGTTCACATGTGGAGGTAGGGCATCTGGAGTGACATGCACCGTGGAAGCCATGTGCCCGAGAAGGCACAGAAGATGCCTGGTTTGCACCGGAGGACGGTGCTGCATATCCCCGGCTAGCGCCATGAGTCTGGCTGCTCTGTCTGTAGGCAGGAAGGCCTTCGACCGAAGGGTGTCGATTCTTGCCCCAATGAATTCCAGCCTTGTGAAGTAATGTGGAGGTACTTGGCTCAGATGGAGGAGGTAACCCTCCCTGACCACCTTTAAAAGTCCAGGAATCGATGGTTATAGCTCCCACCTGTGGGCATAAAGGGTGAGGCGACCCCCTGTAGGCTGCTGATCTCTGTGTGGGAGAGGGGCTATGCTGTTGGAGTCAAAAACTCCCTCCTGGCTGGGCCATAGTCGGAGTCTGGGGCTTGGGAGCCTTCTGCTTACGCGGGCCATGCCCCTTGGCCTGCTGCCCTTGCTGGAGAGGCTTGGTAAGGTGGGTAGTTTCAGTAAGCAGTGGACTTCCTTGGGTAAAGGCTTTTTACCCAAGCCCTTCCATCGGGGAGGGGCAGTTGTCTTCTTGACGAGCCTAGTCCTCGTCATGAACTCGGTCTCCAGCTCTGCAGCGTTGCCGGTCATTGGCTTGCCGAAGAGGTTCTCCCCTTGACATGGGACATTGACCAGCTTGTACTGTACCCATTGCTCGAGGTCGGACGACTGGAGCCCAGCTTGGCGGCATGCACCGATGCCCGCCATGGCTACCCAGGCCGCCGACTTGAAACCATCAGAGGCCGCCCAAGACATAAATTTGGAGCATTCACGGACGGCTTTGGACAGGCTCTTGAAGCGCTGCAAAGGTTCCTTGGAGAGAGCAGCTGAGTACCCGGCGAGTTCCTTCGCCAGGTCTCTCAGGTATATCCCCATGTACAGCTGGTAGGCCTGGATCCGGCAATTCAGCATCGAGCCCTGGCAACACTTTCTGCCGAGGGCATCCAAGGTGGAGGCCTCTCTGCCAGGAGGCACAGAGGAGTACATCTTCTGACTCTTCAGTCGACGCATGGCCGACTCCACAACCATGGAGTTGTGCGGCAGCTGTGACTTCTGAAACCCAGGGCTCCGGTGGACTCGATACATCCGAGCTGCTTGCTGACCACCGGCATCACCGCTGGTGTCTCCCACATGCGGAAACATAAGCTGCTCCAGGATGGGAGGAATGGACACCGAGAGCGATTCCCGGGGAGGGGCCTCGTATTGGAGGATCTCGAGCTCGTTGGCCCGAGGATCCTCCTCGGACTTGGTAGGAAAGGCCAAAGCCTTGGACATGTCTTTGACGAAGTCCAAGAAGCCCATATCCTCCAGTGAGGACCTTCTCCGAGGTTCAGAGACCGGGGAATTGGAAGGGACATCTCAGTGCCAACAGGTGTCTGGGGAGTTTTTGTCCTCGGTCTCTCAATTGGAATACTCCAAGGAGGACTGGTGTTCCTCGGACCTCAATGCCATACGCCCCGAGCCTGCGAGACTCGTTAGTGACGACCTCGGCCACGACGAGCGGGAGACCAAGTGTGACCTCTGCTGAGGATCTACTCGGGCCCACATGGCCTCGAGGATCGGCTCGGCCTCCGGGTCGACTTTGACGTCCGGTGGTCAGGGTGGAGGAACCGGACATGCTGGACATCAGCGCCCGCTGCTGCTCCAAGAAGGCAGTCACACTACGCTCCAAGGCCACCATCCTGGATGCCAGTCCTGGTGGCTCTGCAGCCTTCGGCGTGGGCACCGAGGGGCCCGACGCCAGCTCCACAGGAGGGGAATCCTCGATGAGGACTGTGTCTACCTGACGAGGCTGGTCTACCATGAGATCTTTCCGAGGGATCTTGGCCGGCCGCTCCCTCTCCAACACGAGTGGACGTCCGGGGCTCTGCGATCGGGTCCTGGAGGAATCCCGGCCAATCAGAGCCATCCAAGGATGCCACCTTTGAGGGCTTCTTCTTCTTTGGTTCCTTCGAGGGAGACCCCCCTCTCCGAGGACTCACGATGATGCTCAGATTCGGAGTGCTCCTCCCAAGGTGTTGAGGCCTCAGATAAGGTCCTGGCTCTCGGAGGCATCGGGGAGTCAGAAAAACTTTTATCATGCTGTTGCTGGTGGCTCCTCAAGGCCTTGGGAGAAATTTTCTTACAAAGGCCACAGACCACCGGATCATGGTCCGGGCTGAGGCACCTGAGGCAGCAGTCATGCGTGTCGGTTAGGGACATGATCTTACCACACCGATCACACTTTTTGAAGCTGCTGGTAGCCATGGGGGGAAAAAGAACCCCAAGTAAGGTCGAAGACCCTTCGGGCTGCCAGCGGAGAAAAAGGGCACGAAGACGCCAAAAGAAAGTAAAACTTAAAGTAAAAAGAATCGACCCCGATACTGAGGCACTGAGGTCGGGGCGGGAAAGGTACTGGTGCAAGACCGGAGACGAGTAAAGCACTCGGAAAAAATCAACTTTTTCTGAGGGAAAAACAGACAACATCTGGTGGGTTCCGTGGAAAAAAGGAGACTGAGCAAGATGGCACCCTTGGGCGGGAAGGAGACCACGTATGCATGGTAGCAATCCCAAAGGGTTTCTTTGAAAGCTGGAGATTTGCTCTGTGCGGGCTCCGTCAACGCAGACATCACTCATATGTGAGGACCAACATCCTGCTTATTCCCGGAGAACTTATAAATACATCAAAAGCAATGAAAAATACAACAAAAGACTTTTAAAACTGCAAAGCATTACTAAAAATAAATTTCAGAAATTATAACGGTATCAAGGCCCTTCTCAGGATGTGTTCTTTCCAATGTTACCTACTCTAATTTTACCCCAATTAAAACTAATCCTATTTAAAATATGTAATTTACAGTAGGTTTTTAACACTAAGCTAATCAAGGTAGATGACAAAATTTGCCAGAAAAGCCATCTAAGCAATTAAAATACAAAATAATTACAAACTCAAAACCACAACCAGGGCCTCTCCATTTGGCAAACTAGACGGTCGCCTGGGGCAACAACTTCTGGGCGGTGGCAAAAAGCAGGGCACTCAAAACTAAACAATAGATTTTGACAGACTGGGGGGGGGGGGGAGGAGGTAAAGCTTAAGATCTGCTTAGGATGCCAACATCTTGAGCCAACTCCAAGGCCGGCCCTGACCACAACCCATCCTATCTAGGGATCTCCAACCTCCAAATAAAACATTCACAACAAACACTTTATTCATCTTTCCATCAATAATCAGTACTATAACCATCAATTTTTTGCTGCTAAGATGTCCCCCATCTCTCTACCAAACAATAATCACCACATCTATCCACGCAGACAACCAAGTTTCTCCACATCCTTCCCCTGTTATCTATAACACCCTACTTAATTCCAACCAATAAACCCATCTCCAAGTTCTTTCCAGTCCACAACGCACAGCCCATAAGATAAATTGGTTCCAAAACCAAACAGAACAAAAGTCACAACTATATTCCACCATCTATTAGCCCTAAAAACAAGGAACCTTTCAATTTTAAAATGTTATTCTTCCCATCTCAGTAAAATATCATGTCCCCTTTGTATAGAGAGGGACACTGGCTGTGAAGTAGGTCGCATCAATGATTGAGGGCTGTTTGGCAGTAGCCATTTGGCAAACACTTCCAATGACAAAACAGAGCAGAGTTCACAGCATATCTCAAAGGCAAGGCATATAGGAGCAAGGTAATACTAGGGCAAGTCTAGAATCCAGGAAAAGCAAGAATCCTAGAGCTCCAAAACATGGATTCAGGACCAGACATATGGAACAGGAAACAAAGATCCAGTTAGAAACAATCCCAAATCAAGGCAGACACATAAATCACAAGCCCAGCTGCAACCAGCCTAAATCAGACTGGCTTCAAACCCAGATGTCAGTCAGCTCCCCACTGGCCCCCAACACCCTTATTCTATGAATCTGGCCCCATTTTAGCACCTTAAAAGTTTTCCTGAATCTTAGGCAATACCTGGTTTGTTTTAATCATATGGACACTGTATTCCATAGCTATGAAGCTGCTATAAGAGTGTTCTTGCCCTTGAGAAGCTTCACCATGATTCTCATGCCGTAGGTATACTCAAAAAAGCATCCTAGCTATATCTAAGGCAGCGCATGACAAACGGCAGGTGCCAGGTTGCCATGGCAACTAAAAACAAAATTGGACCTGGTACCAGGGGCTCAGAGGTGTTGGGCTGGGACCGGCTCTGGCTGCCCACTGGGATCCCATCTCCCATGGGCAGAAGAGAAGAGAAGGCTGTGATCACAGCTCAGATGTAAAAGGTAAAGGTAAAAAGTGGACTGTTGTAGTTGTTGATATGGAAGGACAGACTAGATAGGCCATGTGGTCTTTTTCTGTCATCATGTTTCTATGTTTCTATGTAAGCTGTTTGTCTGTGGGAGATGGGATCCCCACGGGTAGACAGCTTGCACCTGGGCTGCAATCGTGGCCTTTCCCTTCTCTTTTGCCCTTGGGAGATCAGATCCCCGCAGGCAGAACAGGAGGGGAAGGCTGCGATCGCTGTCTGCAGGGATCCCATCTCCTGTGGGCAGAAGAGGAGAGCCAGTGGGGGCCTGCAAATGAATTTTTTTTTAAAAGTTAGATGGGAAGGTGGGGGGAGTGAACTACAAAATCTTAAAGGGCCAGTAACAAAAAGGAAAAAAAGGATGGGGGGGGGATTGTGGGCAGGAGGATGAAGTGCTGGGGGAGAGGGGGAACAGGAGGGGGGAGGGGGAAGGAAGAATGCAAGGTTAAAGGTATGAATGCATGGGGACAAAAAGGCACAATGCCTATTTACTGAAAGGCACCTTCCCCTCCCCAAGAACATACATAAACACACACACACACACTCCATTTCTGTAGGACTGACATGTACCCCAGCTCCACACCGCATACACACGCAGGAACTTCACCTACTCACTGCACACACATACACATGCACCCCACCCACACAAAGACACCCACCACCACATCCCATGCACAGACTGGCACACCACCGTTGTGTCATACACTCACACAGACCATTTGCTATCTGACACTATAGCTGTTATCTACAGATGATGCACGGTGTAGGAACTCTGGCGCTGGTCTCATGAGACTTAAGAACAGTGCAAGAGAACTGGGGGTGGGAGGAGGAACGAGGCGGTCATGAGCACTGGCTCCTAAGATTCTAGGCCTGGCTCCTAAATCTACACAAAATTTGTCAAGGCCTGACCCAATGTTTCTTGTGAGATTATAGCACAGGAGATGAGCCTGGGATATAGAGATCCAGTACTCCAAAGAGCTTTAAAAATTAGAGTTAGAACCTTAGACATCATTCAGCTGATAAAAGAGAGCTAACTATAATTTGACTAACAAAAGGGGACACTTTTCCAGCCAGCTTAAAAGTCATCTTCATTTGTCACATTCTGGACCATCTACAATTTAGTTATTGCTCTCTTAGTAAATCCAATAAAAAGAAGGGCATTGCAATGGTCTAGCTAGCTGATTACTAGGGCATACATGACTGTCTTAAGATGGGTTAAACTCAGAAAAGTATCTCATTTGTCTGACGTGTCCATTTCCAAAACACTCTTTATGCCACAGAGGCAATGAGAGAATCAAAATTAAAGCTTCAATCTATAATTGTTTTAAGTGTTTTACCATTGTCATTAAGTCCTGGGTTACATTTTACAGCTTCTAATTTCTTCTGGACTACCTTCTCCACCTCAATGAAACACAAGCATGTCTTGAGAATCAAACACAGGACGGGAACCCTTCACTGCTGATTTACTTACCTCCTCCATCTGTCTCCATTTCTCATCACATTGATCAAGGAGTTCTTCCACAGCATCCACAGAACATCGAGCATGAGATGTGATATCTGGAGCAATATCATGCTGGTACAACGACATGTGCTTTGCCAGTTTCTCAGCCTACAAAAAAAAAAAGTCAAGGGAGAATATAAAGCATTAATTTAACATGAATGGTTTAGAAAATTAAACACAATATAGCGTTTTCTAAGCATTGGATAAGTCAAGACAAACCTTACAATGCAACGTTAAGAACCTTAGCAAAATCGTTTATTGGATTTGATAAACCGCCCTATTGAACGGTTTACAATTCAGAAAAGGAGAAACAGAAAAGAACTCCAAATTAATACAGGAAAGTTAAAGAAGATCAATGGGACACAGAACATTTATAACATGCTGGGGAGACTTACGAAAAGGGGAATTGTTCTTTTTATAAAATAATGTTAAGTAGTATTTAGTGCGGTATATAAGAAATTGTAATAAATAAATAAATAAGTGGCAAAGTGCATATGTATGATATATATATATTGTATGTGTGTGCATGTGCCTCCCCCTCCCCTCTCTCCAAACCCTGGACACTAAAACCTACTTCAGTTCAAGACGGAATGGACCTATGGCTCCTGTTCTGCTGCTGGAGTATCAGTAAAATGCAGAGTGGATGTCACTTGAGCAAACAGAGCAGCTAGTTCATACTTCTGAACAGGCGGAAAATACCAGATTTGTTGTCATCTTCCACAGGAGAAGACATCTCATCCTCCAGTGCTGGAGGTATCAGGACTGAATTCTGGGCATTGACCAAAAGAGAAGTTGATCTGAATTTCCAGAATCTAATTTTCCCCAAGGACGCTTAGAAGGCAGCGCCTGGGCCGGGCCTCAACTCACCATCTGCTCCTCTTCCTAGCAAGTGGAAAGAGAAAGAGAAGCTCCGGAAGCCCCAAGGGTCCGAAGTGCACACCAGAAAAATCAAGCTTGCAGCAGACATGGGAAGAATTCCAAGGAGGACAAACTGGACAGCAGGAGATCCCTGCCAGGAATAGTGCCCCCATCCTTGGGGGAGACACTGAGCACTAGACCCTTACGAGAAGGGGAGCAGCTGGAGAAGCAAGCACTCAAATTCAAGGCCTGGTGATCATCCTTTTTCATCACTTTATCTGTTGTCTCCTGCAGCAAAAATGATAAGGCGAGATGGGCCCTCCAAGGACACATCAGAAGTTCCTGTGCAAGAGCTACAGACACCAGAATCTAGCGACAAAGTTCTCTGCCTTCGATAGACTAGATAGTGCTTCTTAAAAGTAGATATAAGAATCACCAACTCCATTGACAACCAGGCAACATAGGCTCAAGGCATGCTGAAATGGCGTGCAGTGTTGCACGCTAGGACCATGAAGACAGCAAAAACGTGCGTTACAGTCTCGTGGACAACATGCCACATGCTACTGGCACACACTGGGGAAGGCACATAGGAGTGGGACAAGTAGAGGAAGCTCAACCAATATGCACAGGCAGTTGGACAAGGCGGAAAAACACCGGAGCCAAATCTAAGGATGCTCCCAAGTGGCCTAAACCTGACTTGTGCACCACACAGCAGATGAGGTCGGGAGCACCCAACTACTACTACTTATCGTTTGTATAGCGCTACAAGACACTCTGTCAGAGAAAGACTTAGTTTTGGTACACACCTCCGAGGAGCCCAAGGCAGTTAAAAAAACATATTGGGCTCAGTGTTACTCCCCTGTTGCCAGACCTGCAGTCACAAACCTCTGAAGAGCCTTCATCTAATCTTTGGAGGCGAGCTGGGGGGGCGGCGGGGAGAAGCCTGAGGTTGTGCTTAGAAGAATCTTTTCCAAACTCCTTTTCTAATCTTTTGGCTGCTCAGCAGGTCCTTAACATGATAAGAACACGGAACTGAACCAATTCCCCCCCTCCTTATGGCATCCAAAAAAAAGCACAGTTTTTTTAATGGTGACTCTAGTGGAGTCTCCCGCATCCTGCTCCAGTGAGAAAGTCACTTCAAGGGTGGTTACTCATGAGCAAAATAAATCTTTTCTTCTTCAATCTTTCTTTGTTTTTCCAGATTTGATCAGAGCTGAAAAGCTTGCATCCATCATCTGCTGGAGACAGAGAAATACTGGTTTATGCTGCTAGAGGCAAAGGCTGTTAATGACATGATGATATCACAAGAAGCCTCTGGAACCTCGTCTCTTTGTCTGTTGGTAGAGGAACATAACCCACTTGTCTAGATTGATCTAGCAGAACGATATGGAAATGTTAATTTTCTCTTTGGAAAGGGTCTGGGAGAGAACACTTCTATTATGGATCCATATATAATGTACAAAGATGTATAGTAAGTGAATTGATTTGTATGTTGGCTTTGGCAACTTGAAATAAAGAGAAACAAACAAAAAAAAAGCTCAGAAAACAAAATGATATGCTTAGAGCTTACCGATCCTAGAACCAACAGGGAACATGCAGAGCACATCTAAAGCATACGGCCGGCATGTGCTAGAGTAACAACATGGAAATTTATAGCCAATAAAGAAATACATAGAAAGCTCAGGACCCGCAGATCCCAGGGCAATAGTCGGACTGCTAAGATCCTAGAACATCACTTGATTCTAAAGTACACAAAATGCAAAAGCAACCCAAAGAGCACAAAAAACGTACAGAAAGCAAAGACATGGCTGGAGTTCCCAGAACATCTATGAAGCCGCCTCTAGAGGACACCTAGAACAAAATGACAACACTGAATGCACTGCTCCCAGAGGGGAGAAGCAGACTCCAGAGGAATGCATGGAGCAGCTAAAAAAAAATGGCACCTCCAAGTGAACCCTGGGGCGTTTTATTTTTTCTCCTCTTAAAATCCTAACAGGCTAAGGAGTTTGCATCCTGTCTTGGGATTAGAGAGGTAAAGGTCAATTACTTGCCCTCAGACATGAAAGTATGTTTGTTTGTATAGGGTGGTGTACACAACCGGACTGTCTAAGTAAACCTGAGAGAGTTAATTTTGTTCAGAACTTTGCTTAGAAATAAACTTCATATATTTGCTTACTAAGTAGGTGAAGAGGTACATGTCCTGTAAATAAGAAAAAAGGGCAGCTTGTACTCTAGCCTTTCTGTCTCAGGGTTATTAGATATCAAGCAGTCAGCAGTAAACAGTTATGTCTTGGAATACATGTATGTCTCCTCATACTGACCTACACTGATTAGAAGTTGACCTATGATGTGATAAATACGTAATATCTGACGTGTAACAATAAAGTGAAATTATGCTGTATCCTCCAAAAGAGCCTTATAAATAAAGTGAACCATGGCTAACAGTTAGAGTAAACAAAGAGAACTTGTTTCTATTTGTTTCTCTCCACAAAGCTTTGTGTATCTATATAGAAGTGTGTGGTATTCTATTGCTGTCTTTAGATTACCTTCTCATTGCTTTGAATGTAGTTTTCTGTGTCTCCAAGAGCCCTGCAGGTTGCTGGTGAGGGGGTGCTAAGAAAGCCCACAGTTGGTGCCATGCCAGTCTACAGATTTCTCCATTCCTGGCAAGGGTGGAAGGTGTTTGTGAGTATTGTATTGTGACAGCAATGGGTAATCTGTTAGGTAAATGTGAGTTATCTCAGTTGCGTGAATGGCATGACAAAGCTAAGGTTTTAGCTGTTCAGAAAGGTAGTCCTTCTTATTGTATGCGTGATAAGTATGGGGATATGGCTACTAATTATATTGTACACTGGTATGCAGTGACTAACGATAATGTGCTTTTACAGTTTCCTTTGGAGGGAACATTTTCTATAGATAAACGTCGTTATCTGAAATGTGCTTTGCAGGCTAAACATAGATTATGTGATGCCCGTGAAGGGCTGGTGTTTAGTTGGTGGTAGCGAATGGCACATAATATGAAGAATGCTGGTAAAACGGGTGAACCACAGGAGAAAGAGAATGGTAATGACTGGGCAGGGAGGTTCCCAGTTGTTTTTTCTCCAGAGTATGATGCAGAGGTGGCTGCAATGGTAATTGGAGCTGGAAGAGTTCCAGGTGCATCCCCAACGTCTCCCCCTCTTTCTTCTGAGAGTTATGTAGTTTCTGAGAGGGAGAGGATCACTCGTGCAGCAAAGCTAAGAGAAGAGATAAGGAATAAGCAAAGGATATTGGGGAATGCACAAATTGAGAATTTCAGTACTTGCAATGTTTCTCAGCTCAGAGAAATGAATTCCCTTCTTAGCCGTGAAATAGAATGTATTGTACATATAATAGAATCCTTAAAGGGAATAGCAAGAAATGATATTTCTGCTACAAAGGAATTGGGAATTTCTAGTAAACTTATTGATGATATTGAAAAGGATCTGAATAAGCATTTTATGACCTATAGAGAGAAATGTATTCAATTACATGGTGCTATAAGTTTTCTTCAAACTGTTTTACGTCAACATAATAGTCCATGTTCTACTTGGGCTGATCTAGATAATTTGCTTAGAACTGTGTTTTATAACCCAGCTGATGTTCATAGGGTCACTCATCCAGTTTGTGACATACCCTGTGATAGATTTCCAAGAGAAGACTCAAAGGGATAATTTTGTTTCAGTGGTTATTTAATTCCTTACAGTAGTATGCAAACTTGTAAAAGGATTGGTTGAGATTAACATCTTTAAGGCAGAATTCACCAATTGTTTTTGTAAATAGTTTAATCCCGTGAGTAAAAGGAATTTTTGAAACTTCAATAACAGATTGGCCAGCTAGAACAGCTGATGTAAGTCTGGAGGGAGCTCAGTACAGTGAGCTGACATTTGATGTGAAGTGACTAAATTGCTCAACTTGCAGATTGCTTCTATGTAACCTCCCAGGAGCAGGTGAGGGGTAGGATCAGAGCAAGAGGGGGTCATGGGAATCCTCAGCGAGGCAGTGGACAGTTCAGATAAACTTGTTATTGAGCATTTGCAGCGAGACCGTTTCCAGAATCAGCGTCTTGATGGTCAGAGAGCTGACTTCCCTCCTCGTCCTTCGGTAGCTGCTGATTTCACTCTATCCTGGCTGAATGGGAAGATATATTTCCAGCTGTATTCTCTCTGAAGTGCCGTTTTCTGCAGATCTCCAGAAATCATTCATCCTGGAGAGCTTCTTCTTCTTTATGGACAGTGCCGGGATCAGATATTGGATGCCTTTCTATCCCGCCTGTGAGGATCATCGTGAAACCTGGAATTCAGTTTCCTAGACTCAAGCTGTGTCCACTGCCAGCAGCTGTCGGTGAAGGAAGTTGTTCTGTGCTTGAAGATCTCCAGACACAAGGTGTCATTTATCCTACAACTTCTTTATGTAAGACTCCAGTTTTTCCTGTACTAAAGGCTGACGGTAAGACTTATAGATTTGTGCAAGTCCTACAAGACCTGCTTATTTTCAGTATGAATTGGCAAAGAAAAAGCAGTTTTGTTTTTATTTTTGAAGGACTGCATTATTTGATGTAAGACTCAACCATTCCTCTTTAGTTCATTATGTGAATGATTTGCTTTTAATGTAGGCCAAATTACGTATGATTGTTGGTCCGATTTCTTGTTTTTATTAGCTTATATTGCTAAGTTAGGTTTGAAGGTTAATCTGTCTCAACTGCAATTTGTTTCTCAAAATGTTGTTATTGCGTAGCTTCCACATTATCACAGTGGGAGGTTTGTTTTAAATGTAGAAATGTACTGGGAAATGCGCCATGTTTATTGCATACCATTCAAATTGTTTGTGGCTATTTCAGATTTCTCTGTTGTCTGTGTGTTTTTGTGAGCTTTCCCGACTGGTTGTAAGCCAGTGGGCTCTTATTCAGAGTGAATTAATGAAGTGACTTTGGGACTCCCGCTATGTCTATGTAGTGGTGGCTTTTGCAATTGAATCTTATTGATTTTCTGGTTCTACAGTGCTTCTTGACAGCACAAGTTGCAGTTTTGAAATCCAAAGGACACCATTTTGTGAACCGAAAAGACGCTCTTCTGGTATCAGTGTCACTGACATTGCTGTATTTAGCACTGTTAAAGATGACTTTGTTTTCCCTTTCATCTTTCCTGCGGCAATAGCAAGATACTTCCTTTGAAACCCAGGTTTGGACTTCGTGATGGCTGCTGGAAAGAGGATCATCTGCTTATTTGTCCTGACCGTCTTTTGTTTCTACTTGCCCTGTTTAGCTTTACCACTGTGGCTAAGAATTATGTCTTTTTGGTTCTCCGGTATCACCTGAACTTGTTATTGTTTTTCTTTGGCACGGTTTGTCTGCACTGTTTCAGGACTGGCACTGTAGGGTCAGCTTAGGGTCAGTTATTAAGATTCCTGCCTGTCGAACTCATTTTATTTTAATTTTGCAGCCTGTTTTGTAGATCTGCCCTGTATCAGAGGAGGGAGGTGGTATTCATCTGGCGGTCACTTGTCTATTCCCAAAAGGTCACTTATGCACTCTGATACAGGATTGAGCCTCAGATTGAACAAAAGCCTTTCCCTTTGCCCTTATGGCAATGTGTATTTCCTCCAGCCTGACACCATTTGAAATAGTTAATGGCTGTCTAGCTCCTTCTCCACATGCCTTGGCAGTTATCCCAGACCCCCAGTTGTTGCGCAGCGATATCTTAACTTATTGTGCATGGTTGCACTCAGTCCTGTCTGTTTCCCTTTTATTGCAAGTGACTCCTTAACGAGATGACAAGCTCTTTATATCCGGGATCCGCAGAATCATTTCATCCAGAGGTGAAGTCACTAGATTGGGTCCTGATTAAGACTCTGCATCCGAAGACACTCCCGGCTCCCAAGTTCCTGGTCCATGTCGTGTGTTCCTGGTGGGATATTCAGCTTGTAAAGTGGAAAGACATTCTCGTTGGATGCATCTTATAAAGTGGCCCCCTCACAAGCTCAGAAGGTGGTTTCCTGTATCGGTGAATCAAGAGTTTGCAATGCAGAGACTTATTAGACAACAGTGATACTGAAGAAAAGACTTTTATGATTTAAAGTACTTTCTGAATGAACAGTGACATTACAGAGAGATTATTGTATTAAGTAAATTTTAAATGGACTATTCATGTAAAATGCTTTTATTTAGCATTTATAGTAAGGCTTAGAGGGATGAGGTTAGTTTACATATATATCAGGAAAATACTAATCTAATGACTTTTAGGTACTTAACCTCTACTTCATAAAGTAATTGAGAATTAGAGGGCCAGTATAGCTATAGTATATATCTTCATCATCTTAAGAAGAGTATTAAGAAGAGTAGGTATATCTTTAGTTTGTTTTAGAACACTTTTTAAATGTGTTGCTATGAATGTTTCCTAATCTGGTCCTAGGTGTGCTGTGGCATATTATTAATGAAGCAGGATTGCATTCAGAATCATGGGGATGTTAGAGGGAATCTCCAAATATTTTTGAGTCACATTTACACTTGATGACATTTTAATTTATCAAAGTGCGCTGTTTGCCTTCCAACTGTGACAGCTTCTCAGCATGGATTCCTACCAAGAGTTAGGCCTAAGACCTTTGAAGAGTTTTGTGACATATGGTCTTATACAAACACAGAACCTAGAATAATTAAAGATATAGGTATAAAGATCCCATGTACAGGTTCCTATATTTCAGTAATTTACAATTAATGCCAGTTAAAGGGAACCAGGTGCATGATTATGAATTACTACAATATAATAGTTCTGGCTACCCTATGAATGCCTCTAGTTCAGACCTAGGCATACCTAACTGGAGTTAAAGTGAAATGGACATGACTCAGTGGGCTTTGAATAATTGTATACAGACTATATCTTGTCCTCAGAATTTGACAATCTGGGCAGAGGGCTTAGTGGCTTTGGAAGGAGATTATTTTGTGTGTGTGTGTGTGTGGTACTTTTGTATATACAGAGCTTCCCAGAGGTTGGTCAGGTACTTGCTATATAGCCCTGGTGGATACCCCATGGTGAATTGAACCTTACTATATTACTTTGTTATCAATTCTGAAGAAATCTTTAAGAAGAAAACGGGATGTTTCCCCTCAGGATGAAGTCATAGTGGCTGCTCTACTTCTTACTGAGGCAATTAGTGTGTATTGCAAGGTCCAGTAAACAAAACGTCAGCTTATGCAGCCCAGAACCGAATGGCTTTAGACTATCTCCTAGCAAAGGAAAATGGTGTAGTATGATAATAATGGAGAAGTAGTAAAAGGCCTAGTAGATAAAGTTAGCAACCGTACTTTTGTTTCAAGTGAGAGTTATGTTATGTAAGTTCTTTTTCAGCTCTATTTGATTCTGTTTCTTCATTTTGGAATTCATTATCCAGGCCTTTGCAAGGCATGTTAGCATCATTGCTTGGTTTGCTGGGGATTCTCATTCTAGGAGTATTAATTCTCTGTGTACTATCAGCTTGCTGTAAGACATCAGTAGAATCGCTGACCCCTACATTGATGTTACAGATTGACCCGGAATCTAGTTTTCATTCTACTTTGATGGCAATGTCTGAGTTTCCTTACTTTAGAAATGATTCTTTACAGAATCAGAGGAGGGACTGAAAGTATGTTTGTTTGTACAGGGTGGTGTACACAACCGGACTGTCTAAGTAAACCTGAGAGAGTTAATTTTGTTCAGAACTTTGCTTAGAAATAAACTTCATATATTTGCTTACTAAGTAGGTGAAGAGGTACATGTCCTGTAAATAAGAAAAAAAGGGCAGCTTGTACTCTAGCCTTTCTGTCTCAGGGTTATTAGATATCAAGCAGTCAGCAGTAAACAGTTATGTCTTGGAATACATGTATGTCTCCTCATACTGACCTACACTGATTAGAAGTTGACCTATGATGTGATAAATACGTAATATCTGACGTGTAACAATAAAGTGAAATTATGCTGTATCCTCCAAAAGAGCCTTATAAATAAAGAGAACCATGGCTAACAGTTAGAGTAAACAAAGAGAACTTGTTTCTATTTGCTTCTCTCCACAAAGCTTTGGTGTATCTATATAGAAGTGTGTGGTATTTTATTGCTGTCTTTAGATTACCTTCTCATTGCTTTGAATGTAGTTTTCTGTGTCTCCAAGAGCCCTGCAGGTTGCTGGTGAGGGGGTGCTAAGAAAGCCCACAAGACACTTCTCCATACAGTTGTGCAGAGACTCTGCAACTTCTAGGGGTCAACACCATTAAGGGAAAATGTATGGCAGCCCCTCCTGGGTACCTGGATCTTTCATATCCCCTGTGTCTAGGGAATCAAGACCACTCCGAGAGAAATCTTTGTCCCAGTCATGCAACAGCATTCAGCATATATTTAGAAGTGTACACTAGGCCCAAAGAAGCACAAATCATAGTCTACTACAGCCACTGCAGACCACTATGGATTTTCAATGTGCAGAAAAGGCCTTCTGGAAAATCAAACTGCAGGGACTTCTTCAAAGAATCTACTCTTAAATGGAACAAAATCCAAGAAGTGCAGAGTTGCTAGCAGAGACCTGCAGCCAATGTCACAGGCAAGAAAGGACTTGCAATCAAAGAAATACAGATTTCCTGGGCACCACCTTCACCAAGAAGTGTACCTGAAAGAGGGGACATCACTCATTCATGAACCCTTGCTCCTCCCTGAACCACTGCTGTCTAAGCAGTCAGAGACTGGGGACTCCCTAGCTGACAGAGTCCTTAAGCATCCAATAAAAAGAATAGCAGTGTGCCTCTAGAGAGCATCAATATCCTTCTAGGCTTGGATGGCAATCTAAGAAGGAGAGCACAACTTGATGTGACAGACACTACATGAAGGAGATCACCTGTAGGATATTGCCTATCCCTCAATAACCTCAAGTCCCTTTCACCTGCAAAGAACAGAAGAGAACTACCTGGCCTCTCCTCCATGCCCGATACCATGGGGGCCAGACTCAATCTACTGAGACAGAGATTCTGGATTCCTTCATTTTACTGGGCAGAGAAGGTACCCTTCAAAATGACCCAAGCACTTACGAGCAGCTGAAAAGACTGGGACTTGCAGCACACACAGTTCCTAAAATGGACAACTCAGAAAAAACAAACAGAGACCAAAAATCACAACACATCAACCAGTCCTAGCGTCACCAGACCAAGCACAAATGGAGGGAACTAAACTTACAAAACTGACCTCTCTTCAACTCCAGTAATCCACCTGGGAGATATGCATCTGATCTGCACATTTTCCTTTGTTGGTGGGAGGCCCCAGACCACCTCCAGACCCAAAGGCGCCTTTTTTTCATGATTACTAAGGCAACCAGAGTTATAGGAGGTGCCAATCCAAAGGGCCCAGCTCAGTGCCACAGAGTAGTATGTTGACAGTTCCTGACAGTGGTAAAAAGCATGGTAGCTGCAACCACCTCAAAACCAGTGGCTGTACAACTAAAATTCTACCCAGCCATGGAAGCAGGAGGGAAAGAACTTGCTATCCTCAATACTCCCCAACACACATGAGACATGCGGCTGGGAGCCAAAATGGCCATGGTTCTCACTGGCAAGAGCAGCTCCAGTGATGAATTTACCTCATTTGCAGTACTATCAAGAGTTAGTTGCATCAGCTTCTTCCCCTCAGCAATACCCACACTGAAAAAAACTCTCCAGCCACCAGAACATTCAGGCACAGTGGCATCACAGCCTTGATCCTCCAGTTAGCTGAGGCTGAGATCAGTATTAATACTGATCACATGCACTACACTAACACTGTCAGGAATCCCCCTCCACTGAGCCTAACAGCAGAAAAGTCTATGCTACCCAAGCTAGATGACAGAGTTAAAATAACAAACAAAAAGCAGCAGCCTAACAGCTTTACATGCCACAGCCAAAATCAACAGCAAAAAGCACTGAGAAAAATGGGAAGCAAACGAAAAGGGGAAAAAGGAGGATGCTCACAGGTGACTCCACCCTTTGGGAAGGCCTCAAGGGACTAAATTCGGATCAGCCCACCACACCAGGGTTAGGACTCACAAGTTGGAGCACAGGGGCAACAGACCCCATGCGCTCAATCAGGTAGAAAGAACTGTAGACCAATCTATGAGAGCTTCCAGCACCACGGGGACTCAACCTGAGGGCTACAGGCCATAGGTTGTGCCTATGGGAGTCAGGCCTCAAGTAAAGAGAACCAAACCTTTTGCTCTCAAGTTTCAGAGCTGCATCAACACTTATATAGCTGATGATGTCACTGAAACTCAGTGTTCTCTGCCCCCATCTGGTTGGGGAACATAACACACATCTGGCCTGGTCTAGCAGGATGAAAAGGAAGGTGACATTTTAATTACCAGATAAAGCACAGTTACTTACCTGTAACAGGTGATCTCTGGGAACAGCAGGAATAAGTCTTCACATATGGGTATCGTCGGTACCGACGGAGCCTGCGCGGGAATGCTCCCCAGCGTCCAAAAGGAAAGCTTTTGGGAGCATCCCACAGCGCCTGCGCGCTGCCTTCCCGCCTTTCCCAACCGCCTCTCTCCAGTTCGAGTTTTTAAGCTGAGACAAAGAGAGAGAGAGAAAGGAAAGATAGAGAGATACAACTCCTAGGGGAGGAGGGTGGGTTGTGAAGACTTATTCCTGCTGTTCCCAGAGATCACCTGTTACAGGTAAGTAACTGTGCTATCTCCAGGAACAAGCAGGAATGAGTCTTCACATATGGGGACTCCCCAGCTAGAGATGGCAGGGAGATCCCCAAGGTTGTGAGTCCCTGACAAGGGTTCTACCTCCCCCCATGGATCTCGGGCATCCAACCAGGGATGGGGGGTAGGAGTTGATTAGGTATGGAACAGGTGTTTGAGAACAGCCTGACCAAACAAGGCATCCCGGCGGGAGTCCTTGTCCAAGCAATAATGGCTGTAAAGGTATGAACCGAGGCCCAGGTGGCCGCTCGACAGATTTGGTCGATGGACACAGAATTTAGATGAGCCAAAGAGGCTGCCATGGCCCTCACATTGTGAGCTGTGACATGGCCCTCCAGAGAAAGGTTCTTACTCTGGTAGGCAAAAGAAATACACTGAGCAATCCAATTGGACAGAGTTCTCTTAGAGACTGGAAGTCCTAAATGAGAAGGATCGAAAGCAACAAAGAGTTGAGAGGACTTTCTATGTTGCTGTGTCCTTTGTAAGTAAAAAGCAAGCGCTCTCTTACAATCCAGGGTATGGAGATTCCTCTCTGCACTTGATGCATGAGGTCCTGGAAAAAAGACAGGTAAATACACCTCCTGGTTCAGATGAAAAGGTGAGACCACTTTAGGCATAAAGTACGGATTGGTCCTGAGGACTACCTTGTCATGATGGAACCTTGTATAAGGAGGATTAGCCACCAAAGCTTGCAGCTCACTGATGCGGCGAGCTGAAGTGACTGCAATGAGAAAAATAACCTTCCAGGAAAGGAATTTCAAGGAGGTAGTGGCTAAGGGTTCAAAGGGTGGCTGCATAAGCTGGCCAAGAACCAGATTCAAGTCCCATGCCACTGGAGGTGGTCTAATGGGAGGTTTAGTTAAAAGAAGGCCTCTCATAAATCTTGCTATAAGAGGATGAGAGGAAATAGGCTGTCCATTGAGAGGTTTAAGGGATGCTGCAATAGCACTCAAATGGACTCTTACTGAATTCGTTTTAAGGCCTGCATGGGATAAATGCAGCAAATACTCTAGTAAAGAATTCAGAGGTATTGCAAGAGGGTTTAGACCCTTCTCTGCACACTAAATAGTAAATCTTTTCCATTTAAAAGCATAGGAACGTCTAGTGGAAGGCTTTCTGGAAGCATGAAGGATATCCTTCACTTGCTGAGAAAGATGCAAATCTTGAAGGTCTAGGCCTTCAGCAACCAGGCTCTGAGGTGAAGAGACTGGGGATTTGGGTGCCACAACGTTCCCTCCTCCTGGGACAGGAGGTCTGGAGCAGATCCCAAGTCCAGGGAGGGAGCTTGAGAGAGATGCAGAAGTAGAGGGTACCACACTTGGCGTGGCCAATGTGGTGCTATGAGGATCATAGACCCCTTGTCTCTCTGAAGTTTGAACAGTGTCTTGGGAATTAGGGGAATGGGTGGAAAGGCATAGAGGAAGTCTTGCCCCCAATGAAGGAGGAAGGCATCCCTGGCCTGAACTCCCTGACACGGAATCCTGGAACAGAACGAGGGAAGTTTGGCATTCCACGGACTTGCAAACAGGTCTATGTCCGGGGTTCCCCAAATTCGGAAGATCCTGGCTATCTGGTCCCCATGGAGGGACCATTCGTGTGGAAGCAGAACTCGACTGAGTCTGTCTGCCCAAGAGTTTTGAACCCCTGGAAGATACACTGCCATGAGATGAATTTGATGCTCTCTGGCGAAGGCTCACAATCTCAAAGCTTCGTTGCAAAGCGACAGAGAGCCAGTCCAACCCTGCTTGTTCACGTAGAACATGGCTACTTGGTTGTCCGTGTGGATGAGGACTGTCTTGTAGCTGAGCAGGGTGTGGAAGACTCAGAGCTAGAAAAATTGCTCTGAGCTCTAAGAGGTTGATATGTAGAGATGTCTCCTGTGGAGACCAGATGCCTTGAGTTGAGAGATCTTGTAGATGAGCTCCCCAACCTCTTGGAGAGGCATCTGTTGTAAGGGTTGCTTGGGGTAACACCTGTTGAAAGGGGGACCCCAGCAACAGATTTTGAGTGGACTTCCACCACTGGAGAGAGCAAAAGAGGCGACTGGAGGTTGCTATTTTGTCTGACAGGCACCCTGATGCCTGGGTCCATTGGGTGGACAGAGTCCATTGAGCTGCCCTCATGTGAAGGCGAGCGTAAGGAACCACATGCACAGTGGATGCCATGTGGCCTAACAGTTGTAACATCTCTCGAGCAGTTAAATGGGATTTTAACTGAATTTGTGAGGCTAACTGCACCAAGCGTAGGCAACGGGCCTGGGGAAGATAGGCCCTTGCAGTTGTGGTATCCAGCAAGGCCCCTATGAACTCTAGTGACTGAGTAAGGGTGAGATGGGATTTTGGGATGTTTATTACAAGTCCCAGATACTGAAGAACACGCCTTGTGCAGGCTAGGGAAGTCTGGGCCTCTGACTGGGATGGAGCTTGGATGAGCCAGTCGTCCAGATATGGGAATACGAATATCCCTAGAGTGCGTAGAAATGCAGCTACTACTGCCATGCATTTTGTGAACACTCTTGGTGCAGAGGCCAGACCGAAAGGAAGCACTTTGTATTGGTAGTGCTTTCCTCGATAAAGGAACCGAAGGAACCTTCTGTGTGTTGGATGGATGAGGACATGGGTGTACGCATCCTTGAGGTCTAGAGAACAAAGCCAATCCTGACTCTGAAGGTATGGAAGGAGAGCACCGAGAGAAATCATCTTGAATGTCTCCTTACATAGAAACTTGTTCAATTCTCTGAGATCTAATATGGGTCTGTAGCCCCCTGTTTTCTTTAGGATAAGAAAGTAGGGGGAGTAGAACCCTGAGCCCTGTTGAAGAAGGGATACTTCTTCTATTGCCCCTCGGGCAAGAAGGGTAGCAATCTCCTGACCCAGAAGGTTGAGGAGAGATGTTGGAGAATAGAACTGTCTCACCATGGTGTGAGGAGGAAGGTTTAAGAAATGAAGCTTGTACCCCTCCCTTATGATGGAGAGGGTCCATTGCTCTGCTGTGATTTGTTCCCACATGGGAGCAAAGTGAGCTAACCTTCCTGGAATGGTGAGAGGCTCTGGTTCTTTTAGAGCCAGAAAGGCTAAGTTCTCTAGTTGAAAGTCAAAGGTCCTGAGGAGGCTGAGGCTGTTGGGCCGTAGCAGCCCTTGCAGCCTTAGGCTTGGCCTGTTTAGGTTGTTGCTGTCGCTTTGCAGCAAAATGACCTGCAGAAGATGCCTGTTGACCATAAACAGGATAATATCTCCCCTTTTTGGGAAAAAATCCCTTTTTGAACAACCTTTTCTTAACAGGAGCAGAAGTAGACTTTGAAAGTCTATCTAAAGCAGAATTTTCAGCATCCATCTGAGTGGCCTTTGCTTGCCAATCTTTGCCAAAAAGGTTTTCACCTGTAAGATTTCCTAGTCCATCCTGAACCCAGGGTTCCAAATCAGAAGCTTGTAGCCAAGCAACTCTGCGTGCACCTATGGCAATAGCCGAGGCTCTGCTAGCACACTCAAAAGAGTCAAAGGCTGCACGGTTGGAAAACTTGGAAACATCCTGGGCATGTTTAAGCCAGGTGAGAAACTCCTCTCTTTTATCTTCTGAAACAAAAGGAGATAAAGTTTGCAGGTGATCTGTAACTTCTTTTAGAAACATCCCCATATAGAGACTATAGGAGTTGATTCTAGCAACAAGCATATTGGCCTGGAAAATTCTCCTGCCAAAAGCATCTAAGGTTCTGCATTCTCTTCCTGGAGGATTAGATGAGTGCCTTTTTGCACTCTTTATCCTCTTCATAGCAGACTCCACCACAATAGAGTGGTGAGGAAGCTGAGTCTTATGAAAGCCAGGACAAGGAGGAACACGGTACATGGTGTCCAACCTACGAGAATGACGGGAGGTGGTGAGAGGTGTCTCCCATATGCCCAACATGTGATCATAAAGGATCTCATGAATTGGTAAAGTAGCTGCCTCTTTAGGAGCCTTAGGATATTGTAAGATATCCAATTTATTGGCTCTAGGCTCTGCCTCAGGGGCCACTGAGATGGAGAGGCCCCTGGCCACTTCCCTAATGAAGTCTTGAAAAGACAAGTCTTCTGGAGGAGACATTCTTCTTTTTTGAGAAGAGGGCTCCTGAGGAAGGAGTACCGATGCTTCGACAGAAACCTCTGATTCATCAGAGTCTTCAGAGGAATCGAAGTATCACCTATCTGGATGCTCCTGCAGAGACCGATACGCGTACCAAGTGGTATCGACATCGAGAGTTATCGGTACCGATGGGCATCACAGAACAGGGTACCGCTGCAGTCAACACCGAAGCCGATGTCGATGCAATCGGTACCGGCACCTGAACCGATATCGGTGCCGGTGCCAGTACTGACAACGGAGTTTGTTGCGGTACCGGAGGCGTCGCAGCTTGTATGAATGCCGTAATGGCACGCTGCATGGTCAGAATATTCTGATCCATCGACGCCACCAATGTCTGGATGTCGGTACCAGTGGGAACCACCGGTACCCCAGAACATGGCAACAGGTGATCGGTCGAGGCCAAGCCATCGATGTCAACCTGTGACCCCATAGATAAAGCTTTGGAAGCTGGAACCTCCCGCCGGGGTAATTTTGCCGGTGCGGATTCCTCGAGAGCAAGCCCGGAGGCATCTCGATACTTAGAGGGAGATCTACCCTTCGAGGACCGGCTGGACTTGAGTTTGGTTACCTGAGATCCATGGGAGGAAGAAGAAGCCCTGGAAGACGTCGATGCTACCGAAGCTGCATCAGAGGGAAACAGGGTACTGAGCTTGGCTGCTCGATTCTGTAGACCTCTTTTAGACATCATGGAACAGGACTCACAATCCGTGATGGAGTGGTCAGGATCCAAACATTTTAGACACCAGTCATGGGTGTCCGTGACAGAAATAGTACCGCTGCACTTTGTGCACTTTTTAAACCCGGAAGCGGGCTTCTCCATGAGGAGAATTTCTCGTAGGCCTAAGGCCAAAAGAAAAATGCACAGAAGTGAAAATAGTAGTCTTTTTTTTTTTTTTTTTTAAGAAAGAAAGAAAGACCGGCGGTACCGGTCCGACGTCGAAGAAGGCAGACGCGCAACCAAAGAAATAAAATAAAATAAAGAACTTCTTCAGCGGTGACAGGAACACGACCTGCTGGCTCCGCGGAAAAGAAGAACTGGAGAGAGGCGGTTGGGAAAGGCGGGAAGGCAGCGTGCAGGCGCTGTGGGATGCTCCCAAAAGCTTTCCTTTTGGACGCTGGGGAGCGTTCCCGCGCAGGCTCCGTCGGTACCGACGATACCCATATGTGAAGACTCATTCCTGCTTGTTCCTGGAGATTGTCCTTTCCTTGAATCCTGCTAACCAGTTTAGAAAAGCGAGTTGTGTTCCCATACCAGCAGATTGGGAACCAATGAAAAGCCCAGGTTTCAATGACATCACTCCCATGCCTCTATACGCCTCAGCCACCAGAGGTCTCTTCAGTATCCATCCTAAAGCATATCGGAGAACATGGCAAGCCTCACACAACCTCAACGTGAACAAACAATAGAGAACTACATACAGGAAAGCATAAAGAGAAGGATGTTCATAGAAGATGAACCTGCAGAGTGTCACCCTCACGGTGGCCAGCCCGACGCCTAAGGTGCTGAGACTTGGTCTGCCTGTGGTGTTCCTGCCTCAGAGAGCGTGGGCTTGCTTTAACTCTGCAAGACCTTCTGGGAATGTAAGTCCCTTTACCCTTTGAGCACAGATGAGTTGCAGTCGAGTGGTTTCAGGCAATGACAAGAATTTATTTTCCCCTTCCCGGCAGATTAAATGCAAGTGAATAACTCAGGACAAAGCATGCCATACAATTGGCTTGAGGAAATTATACATGAACTCAGGTAAGTTAGCCTTGTCAGCTTCAGGCTTTAAACGTGCAGTGCTTGATACAAAACAAATCACAACAGCTTCGATTAGCAACGAAAATGTTCCCTTTTCTTCTGCTGCTTTTACCGTCTCTCACAGACACTGTTCAGCATAGGGAATTCACATGGTCAGCCAAAGTTAATGTACAGTCCATCCGATCATCCACTATTTCATTATGGACAGAGTCTATCTGCATTTCTTCAGTATCAGGAATAGCAGGGTGTGTCAGTAAACTGCTATCCTGATCTTTGAAACAAACGGTTTCTCTGACCTCACGTGGTTTCTCTCTGTAACACTCTCCTGAGCAGGGTTGTAAACTACCATATATGCTGTAGTTTTTGTCCAGGGAGCTTGCTACTTTCTGGTAACTATAGGGAACTGCTTTACAGCTAGGTTCAAACTTATATGAATTATTAAGCCTACCTTTTGGCTTTGAAAGAGAAGGAACTCTCCACTCTGCAGGGTTAGACTGGTTCTCAAACATGGCTGGTGTTTGCTTGCCTCTCAGCCTATTAACTTTCCCCTCAGATGTACCGGTATTCTCCTGCCAGCATGTCTCTCTCTTAGGAGCATGTGAGCTTTGCCAAGCCTGCCTCTCAGGAAGATTCTTCTCTCTCCTGCCTTTACCAGACAACCCCTGTCCTGGATTGCTTCCTTCTGGCCTCAGGAATATGGCTCCCTTGGTTCTCACTCCTCCTCGACTCCTTCTAGTCCGCGTGCTCCTTTGCTGGCTTCCTTTTTCATCCTCCCTTCGGTTCTGCATCTGCTTCTCTCTGGTCCAAGCTAATGACCAGTTTTTATCATTGTAACTCTCAGGGCTTAGCTGTGCCCTGCCCTGAAACAGGTGAAACTCATTACCTCCTGAGCTAGGGCATACGTCACAGCAGGGGCGTGTCTCTCCAGCTCGTGACTCTGTTTGTTTACTTCTTCTTTGCAAACACTGAGCCTTGTGCTCAAACTGCCTGTCTGTTTCTGAAAGCAAATCCTCATCTTGCCCTACCTCCATAGGCTCAGAAGGGTCTTCTTCATGACAAGAGCCAAATATAGAAATCAGAGTGGAGGAGTGGCCTAGTGGTTGGGGCAAGGTACTTCAGGCCGGAAGGTCGGGGGTTCAAATCCCACTAGAGGACAGCAACGTTGGGCCGGAAGGACTGGGGTTTCTAGTCCCACAGGTGCTCCTTGTGGTCTTGGGCAAGCCACTTAACTATTTTACAGGGAACATGGGCTATGGAGGGTTATCTCCAAGTTATAATGCCCTGTTCAATGTAAACCGCACTGATGCAGAATAGCGCAGTATATAAGAGACTATAAATAAATAATAATCATAGCGGACCTAAGAGTACCACCTCAGAAGAATAGAGCAAACACAGTTCCAGAGGCGGGCCCTAGACCAGTCTAACAGGACTCAAGGAAAGGATATTATCTGGTAAGTAAAATGTCGCCTTACAATAGGGCCAGAGAAGGAGCCCGACGCACCGACTCAGGTAGTCTGTTCCAGGCATATGGAGCAACGAGGGGGAATGAACGAAGTCTGGAATTGGCAGTGGCAGAGAAGGACACAGATAAAAGGGATATGCCAAAGGAGCGGAGTTCCCAAGAAGGAGTGTAGAGTGACATAAGACAGGAAAGGTAGTGAGGAGCCACAGAACAAATGCACTTGTAAGCAGAAGTTTGAAATGGATGCGGAAATGGATAGGGAGCCAGTGAAGTGACTTGAGAAGAAGGGTTACATGAGCATAGTGGCACTGGCAGAAGATAAGCCATGCAACTGAGTTTTGAACAGATTGAAGGGGAGAAATATAAATCAGAGGGAAACCAGTGAGGAGCAGGCTACAAAAGTCAAGACAAAGGTGACTAGTGAGTGGATGATGGTCTTAGTAGTGTGTGCAGAAAGGAAGGGACAAATTTTGCCAATGTTATAGAGAAAGAAGCAACAGGTTTTAGTTATCCGTTGGATGTGTGCAGAGATAGACAGAGTAGAGTCAAAGATGACCCTAAGGTTGCAAAAGCTGAGGAAACAGGGAGGTGTGCAGTGTTATCCACAGAAATAGAGAAGGGAGGAAAGGGGGAAGTGGGTTTAGGAAGAAAGATAAGGAGCTTAGTTATGGTCATGTTCAATTTCAGACGGCGGTGAGAATCCAGGCAGCAATGTCGGATAAGCAGGCAGAGATCTGGGCCTGGATTCCTGGAGAGATTTCAGGCACAGAAAGGTACATCTGAGAAGACAGAGACTTAAGGTAAGTATCACAACAGCATGCCCTAAGGCCACAGCGGCCCGAAGGTGCATTGGAGCCGCTTGGGCAGGAACACGCGTTGGAGCCGCTTGGACAGGAATGCGTGTACAGACTGCATGACCACCCAGTGCACAATAGGAGAAAATGCTACTAATGCATGCAGAAAATGGCCGGAAATCCCCACACCGCACCAACAGTCACCAGTGGTCTAACCTGAGTTGCGATCCACACAGACTGAATCTGGAGCTCCCAACAAGGACAATGATGAGGTCAAGCCTTGATACTCACGCCCTAATAGCCCCAGGCAAAGGATCCTTGCCGGGCTCAGCTCTACTCCCCTGATACGATTTCACTGGTTTTTGCAGCACTGCGTTTAAGGTGGTTGGCTAGCAGACAGATCCTTCTGAGAGCCTTCTGCAATCTTCGGGAGAGAGCAGGGAGGAACAGAGGAGGGAGGAGGTGTTGAAGTTGGGTGAGGTTGCTGCACTCTTCAGATCTTTCCAAATTCTTCAAATTTCTGGCTACTCAACAGGCTCTTATTAGCACATGGAGCTGAACCAATTTTCCCTCCTCCTATGGCTACCAAAAACACCAGAGTCTAGTGGAGCCTCCCATGTCTTGCTCAAGTGAGAGTGTCACCCTCAAGGTGGTTGTTCACAAATGTTTAATCTATCTATTCCTCTCAAACTTCAGAATTTTCCATCCACCATCTGCTGGAGAGAAAAATATACTGAAGAGACCTCTGATGGCTGAGGCAGATAGAGGCATGGGAGTAATGTCATTGAAACCTGGGCTTTTCATTGATTCTTTGTCTCCACCAATCTGCTGGTAGTGGAACACAACCCACTTGTCTGGATTGGTCTAGCAGAATGATATGGAAGTAGAGCTGGGAGGGGAGTGGAGCTCTGTTATTTTGTTTTCATCATCATCTGGGCCAGTTTAACCATTAATAAAGACCAGGCAGTTGCCTAGGGCAGAAGCTTTTGAGAGGCAGCAGAGCAGCAGCAAGCAAAACAAAATAATAGATCTTGACAGTGCACAAATCCGAAGAGCCATCAGCACATTCTTTTAACTGCAGGAAGAGTGGGCACACACATACACATAAAGCAAACATTAATATTTAAAGGATGTCATCCAATTATACACGATTGCTGTGGGAAGGGTACAGCTTTGATGATCATGATTGTTGAATTTAATTATCAAAATCTCAGGAATGGAGCATCAGACTGAAGGTTTGCCTAGATGTGTCCAATAACCTTACACCGACCCTGTATCTGGGGTCATGAGAATTTTTAAATGTGAGAGTAGCCGCCTAGTGGTTAGGGCAGTAGCCTGGAACCAGACAGACCAGGGTTCAAATACCACCGACACTCCTTAAGAAGGTGTGAATAAATAGGTGGACCAAGGTGAGCCGGTTGATATAGTATATCTGGACTTTCAGAAAGCCTTTGAGAAGGACTCTCATGAGAGACTCTTGGCCAAATTAAGAAGTCATGGGATTGGAGGCAGTGTACTACTGTGGATCAGGAACTGGTTAAAAGATAGAAAGCAGAGAGTAGAGCTAAATGGCCAATTTTCTCAATGGAGAAAGGTGAATAGAGAAGTACCCTAGGGATCTGTGCTGGGCCCTCTGCTTTTTAACACTGTATTCATACATGACCTGGAAATGGGAATAATGAGTGAGGTAATCAAATCTGCAGATGACACAAAATTATTAAAAATTATTAAAAAGCAAGGCGGACTCTAAAAATTTGCAAGAGGACCTTGATAGACTGGAAGACTGAATATCCAAATGGCAGATGAAATTGAATGTGGACAAGTGCAAAGTTATGCACCTAGGGAAAAACAACCCAAACTATGGTTACACGATACAAGGTTCCACATTAGGAACCATCACTCAGGAAAAAGATTTAGGTGTCATCATGTGCATGTGCCCAGTGTGCAGCGGCAGTCAACAAAGCAAATAGAATGCTAGGAATCATAAGGAAAGGGAAAATAAAACCAAGGATATTATAATGGCTCTATATTGTTCCATGTTGCGACCGCACCTTGAATACTGTGTGCAATTCTGGTCGCCATATCTTAAAAAGGATATAGCATAATTAGAAAAGATACAGAGAAGAGCCACCAAAATGGTAAAGGGGATGGAAGAATATCCCTATAAGGAAAGACTTAAAAGTTTAGGGCTTTTCAACTTGGAAAAGAGACAGCTGAGGGAAGATATGATAGAGGTCTATAAATTAATGAATAGAATGGAACAGGTAAACGTAGATTGGTTGTTTACGCCATCAAAAAGTAGAAAGACTTGGGGACACGCAATGAGGGTACAATGTAGCCAATTTAAGACTAATAAGAGAAGATATTTTTTCACTCAATGCCTAATGAAACTCTGGAATTCATTTCTGGATGTAGTGAAGGCTGTTAGTGTAGCTGGGTTTAAAAACGTTTTGGACAAGTTCCTGGAGGAAAGGTCCATAAATCATCATTAAAGACGACCTAGGAGATCCACTGCTTGCCCCAGGAGAAGCATTGTGAAAACCTTTTGGGAATCTGCCAGGTACTTGTGACCTGGATTGGCCACTGTTGGAAACAGGATACTGGGTTTGATGGACCTCGGTCTGAACCAGTATGGTTCTTATATAAGTCATTTAAGCCTCCATTGCCTCAGGTACAAACTTAGATTGTAAGTCCTCTGGGGACAGGGAAATATTTGCAGTACCCGATTGTAAATTGACTTGAACTACTACTGGAAAGATGTGAGCTAAATAGTGCAATTAACACTATGACTAATAATAATCATAATAATAATAAAATGGGATCCTACTGGATAAATGTTTGGGAAGAACTGCATTAGGCACTTTTCATTCTTTCCAACTCAAAAGATGTTGGAATGACTTGCACAAGAAGTGCCAAAAATGTCTGTCAGCAAAATAACTCCCCCAAAATTTAACAGAATAGGAAGAGACTTGGAGTTTGTGAAAAACTCAGAATTAGAAAAACCTCAATGTGAACTGATGACACTAGCACAGTATAATAACAAAAAAGTCAACAGTGATATTGTCCACTGACACCAAATCAATATAGAAATGTCAGGCAAAACATACTGGAACAGCGAGAAAAATGACTCTGCTCAAAAGGTATGCAACACCCATTTTTTTGTATATACTAAAAAACGTATCTTAATCCTCGGCGTTTAAGATAAACAGTCTGTGAAAGCCTGGCTTTTAATCCGCACACTGCAATTTGAAATGTATGAAAATTTGATGCAAGCAAGAAATTTAAGATTTTTGAAATTTTCCTATAACTCACTATCTTTCCCCACTTATTTTATTTTATAAATATTTGAAAGAGGTGGTGGTGTTTGATCAACCGGAGAATTTCAAGGTTGCAAACATATATTATGTTCCTAGAAATAAGAAAGTGGTTAATCGGGAAAATGGGGTTGCTGACCAGTTGGTTTCTCCCCAGAGCCTGGATATTTCTGATTTTCTTGAGTCCTCCTCAGATGTTATTGTTGCTTGTGCAACTTTGGTTGTTATGTTTTTATCTGAGATGGACAATATTAATTTTGAAAACATATTTTACTAAAAAGAATGTTTTATTTTGTGGTCAGAGGTTTATTCTCTTTCCCGATGTGTCACGTACAACCCAGATTCGCCGTAAGGCGTTTTTGGAGTTGAAAGATCGTACACTGGCAGTGGGAGCTTCTTTTTTTTCTTAAGTTCCCCTGTAAATGTGTAGTAGGCCATCTTGTGAAGAGTTATAGCTTTCTGGAACCTGATCAATTGTTGGTTTTTCTAAATAATCTTGAGTCTTTAGTTTCAGAGACGAATTAGTTAATATAGGGTAATAAATGGAAACATGTTTTCATTCTGCCGATTATTAATGTGTTTAGATAAGGTATTATTAGTATTTATGTTTCCACTCTCCCGTAATGTGGGCTAGTATGTTTTATGTGGTATATATAGGATAGCTGCGAGTGTTGGCTATCTTATTTATTATTGCTTATTTCTGTTTTGTTTCTTCATATTGCTTTACTGTTTTTCTGTATGTAAAATATGGAAATTTAATAAAAATTTAAAAGCAATTCCAGTTTCTGAATGTATTAGTTTATTTATTTTAAAGATTTTATACACCATCTTAATGGCACGTCATTAAAATGGTATACAAGATAAACAAAACAGTTAGAGATTGAAAAATAGATATAAAACAGTCAGAGCAAGTGGAGAATTTTTGCATATCTGCTAATTTCCTTTCCTTGATTCCTGCTATTCAGTCCAGATGCGTTGCTTATGCTCCACATCCAGCAAGTGCAGGCAGGCCTTGTCAACTTTCAGTAATGTCATCACTTGTATATATGCTGGTGCAGCAATGAGAGAAGTAAGTATGACACTTCCCATGCAAAAAGCAAAACTGAAAAACTCAGAGAGTGTGCACTTATATACCACCATTTCCAGAGACCAGGGGAGGTTTACAAATAACAAGAACATGAACTATTACATTAAACTTGTGATGAGAACATAGAACTAAGTCATAGCGTAAGTACGGCTGATCATCGTATTTAAAACTATATTACATTCATATATTTACATGAGCATTTACATGGGAGGATGTGAAGACTGTTCTAACTGAGGGGTAATGCTGATATGTTGGTAATGCTGTGTTTTTGTGTTCTGATTGAGCAAAGTGTTCAGTGAATACGTGTGTTTTTAATGCCTTGCAGAAATCCTTAAGGTCATTGATGGCTCTTATTTTGTCTGGTAGGGCCTTCCAAAGGATTGGAGCGAAATGTGTGAAAGCTCTATTGCTGGTTGAGTGGTTTGTTTTACGGTAGTTAGCTGGCACTATTAAGGTGTTTTTGTGAAAGTCTCTCCTGGATCTTTCGGTGATTGGGATGTTAATCAGAGAGGATAGGTATGAGGGGGCTATCTCCCTAATGAGTTTGAAGATGATTGTTAGTATTTTATGTTTTATTCGACTTGCTATGGGTAACCAAAGTAGTTCATATAGAAGTGGTGTGGTGTGTTCTGTGCTATTTTTGCTATAGATGATACGTGCCACTACATTTTGTGCCATCTGTAGTTGATTGTTTAGGAAGACCATGCAATGTGCTATTTGAGTAGTCAAGATGGGGGATGATCATTGCTTGTAGGACAATACGGACATCATTACTAGATAGGAATGGTCTGAGTTGTTGGAGCAGTCGTAGCTTGCATAAGATGACCCTAGTGACTAGTTTTATATGAGATATCAATGATAGATTTTGGTCTAAAGTGATTCCTAAATATTTGACTTGGTGCTTTACTTCAAGTTCTGAGTCCATGACTTAATTTTGATTGGGGGGGGGAATTTTTGGTTTTTGTTACAAATAAGGTTTCTGTTTTATTGAGGTTTATATGTAGACTATGCTGCTTTAGCCAATTTGTAACTTCATAGAGACAAGCTGATAGTTGCTGATAGTTTGGATTTGAAATGTTTATTAGGAGGTAACACATTATGTCGTCCGCATAAATGTGATATCATAGTTTAAATTGTTTTATAAAGATGGTGCAAATGGGTTGTAAGTATAAATTAAATAGAAGAGAGGAGAGTGCTGATCCTTGAGGAATACCCTTCTCTTAATTATATGTGCTTGACGTGAGTTGTCCTATTTGAACTTGTTGGGAGTATGTTCTGTGAGGTAAGATTGGTACCATTTGAGTGTAATGTTGCCTACACCTACCCGTTGGGAGTCTTGTGAGTAGAACTTTTGTGACTGATGTTGTCAAATGCAAATGCAATGTCCAAAAATATAATTACAAATGTTTGCTTTGGATTGTCCAGACCTTGGATGAGATAGTTGAAGGCCAGGAGAAGAGTTTCCACATTGTGATGTGGTCTAAAGCCATACTGGTGGCTCATCTAGAGGGGCATTTTGATCAATAAGTTCTCGGAGCTGGATCTGAACAGTTTTTTCTATTAATTTAGCTAAAAAGGGGAGGCTGGATATGGTCTGTAAGAGTTCGGATTTTGTAAATCTGAGGTTTTATTTTTTTAGTACTGGTTTAATGAATGCGTGTTTTAGGGTGGATGGCATTGTTCCTAGTTATAGTGATCGATTCACAATGTTGAGTAAGAAGGGTGTTAAATCAGAGTGTGTGACTTTTAGCCAGTTGAGAGGACAGGGATCTAAGCTTGATTCATTGTATTGAGTTTGTTATGATGTTTTTGATATGTCTTAGGTCAATTGTATGAAATTTATGCAATTTTACTGGATATGTATAGTCATTGTTTGGTACATCTTGTGTATTTCAGGTTGTTTCAGTTTGTTCTTATAATGGTTTGCCAAAATTTGTGGGTCTATGGGTATGTTGTGAGTTGAGCTGAGGTACTCGAGTTAGAGATTTGACGATATCAAACGGCAGTTGATAGATTTTGTGAGGGTATTTGTGAAGTATGTTTTTTTGCATTGTTTATAGCTAATTTGTATGAGTGCAGTGTGTCTAAATAGATTGTTTTTCTTCATGTGTGTTCCATTTTTCTTAATTTGTGTTTTAATTTCCTCAGATCGTGGGGGTACCATTCGTTAGAGTGAGTTTGGATGGGCCTATATTGTGGTATAGGTGCCAATGCGGCTTTTTGAAGGTGGTGTTCCAATTTAGGATTATGTCTTTGAGTTCTGTAGGGGGGGAATTAAGTTGAGGGATGACTTTAAGGAAGTTTTCACTATTGAATGATTTGAATCGCTTTGGTTGAGAATTCAGGGTTTGTGGAGATGTGGGTGGTGTGTGTGGGAGTGTGATTTTGATGAGATAGCAGTCTGACCATGGGACATGTAATGTCTGGGGGGGGGGGAAGGTAGAGGTGATGGCGGATGAAAATGTTGGGGACAAAAATTAAATCTAATATGTTCCTCTTGTTACGTGTGGGTATGTGAACGGTCTGATGCCATCCCAGATCCTCCATAGAGTTAAGAAAGTTAGTAGAATGTGAACCGTGTAGAGAAGGCAGATTGAAGTCTCCCAGTTATATTAAAGGTTTCTTTAAAGAAGCCAAGCAATTCATTTCCAGTATGGATGTTTAACTGTCTGGGGATGAATTCGGTAGTCTGTATAACAAGTTGATTGATAGGTTTTTGCTTTCTATTTGTAGCACATCCGTTCCATCCATGTTGATGGATGTGGATATTGAGGTATTAAGTTGTTGTTTTGCTAATATGAGTACCCCCCCTCCTTAGAAGTAACTGATTAGTTAATATGGTATCAGTAACATTCCAATTTGAGGCTGGAACTTTTTCTTTAACTCTCGTAGCTTTAGGAAAGCCAATCTTGTTCTTCCTCTAATAGTTTCTGCTTCTATTTCCTTGCAAGTGTCATTGTAGTACTTTTCCTTGTCCTGTCTTGCTGCACGTTGGAAATCTCTGTTGAGTTCTGTTATTGTCTTTCTTTCTCCTCTGGCTTTAGCTTCTCTGCGTTTCTGGGCAATTTTCAGAGTTTCTTCCGTCATCCATTTTGGCCGTTTTTGCTTTTTCACCTTTTGTAGAGACTTCTCGCTTTCTTCTAACACAACCTTCTTGATGTCATTCCATAACTCTTCCGGAGCTCTGTCATTTGTAACTAAAGCAGCAAATCGATTTTGCAGGCAGTCTTTAAATTCCAGTGGTATATTCTCAGGGTCATATTTTGCTGCATTCATGAGTGGTTTGCTCTTTTTCAACTTTAGCTTGAGTTTGCATACTAGTAGTTGATGATCTGTACCACAGTCAGCTCCAGGTTTTGTCTTTGTTAATGTTATAGAGCTTTTCCATCGTTGACTTCCACAGATGTAGTCAATTTGATTTTTATACAATCCATTGGGTGAAGTTCATGTGTACAGTCGACGCTTGTGTTGCTGGAAGAAGGTGTTTGAGATGAATAGATCATTGATCTTGCAGAATTCTATCAGTCTTTCTCCAGCTTCATTTCTGTTGCCAAGTCCATATTTTCCAACTACTTTGCCTTCTTCTTTGTTGCCAACTTTTGCGTTCCAGTCACCCATGACTATCAGGATATCCTGTTTGCATGTTCTGTCAATTTCAGCTTAGAAACATAGAAACATGACGACAGAAAAAGACCACATGGCCTATCTAGTCTGTCCTTCCATAACAACTACAACAGTCCACTTTTTACCTTTAGAGATCCTCTGTGTTGGTCCCATGCTTTTTTGAATTCAGTTACCGTCCTCATCTCTACCACCTCCACTGGGAGACTATTCCATGGATCCACTACTCTTTCTGTAAAGAAATATTTCCGCATATCACTCCTGAATCTATCTCCCTTCACCCTCATCCCATGTTCCCTCGTAGCAGAACTTGCTTTCAATTGAAAGAGGCTCTCTCCCTGAACACAGAGGTATTTAAACATCTCAATCATATCACCTCTATCCCGCCTTTCCTCTAAGGTGTACATATTAAGATTCTTAAGTCTGTCCTCATATGCTTTATAATGAAGCCCATTAATCATTTTAGTAGCCACCCTCTGCACCGACTCCATCCTGTTCACATCCTTTTGAAGGTGCGGTCTCCAGAATTGCACACCATACTCCAAATGAGGTCGCACCAAAGACTTATACAGAGGCATTATCACCTCCTTTTTTCTGCTAGCCATTCCTCTCCGTATGCACCCAAGCATACTTGTAGCTTTGCCATCGCCTTTTCTACCTGTTTAGCTACTTTAAGATCATCAGACACAACCATACCTAGGTCCCGCTCTTCTTTAGTGGACAAAAGTACTTCACCTCCTATACTGTATTGCTCCCTTGGATTGCTGCAGCCCAAATGCATGACCTTACATTTTTTAACATTAAATCCCAGCTGCCAAATTCTAGACCATTCTTCAAGCTTAGCTAGATCCCTCCTCATGTTATCTACACATTCCTGGGTGTCTACTCTATTGCAGATTTTGGTATCATCTGCAAAGAGGCAAACCTTACCCGACAGCCCTTCCGCTATATCACTAACAAAGATGTTAAAAAGAATCGGACCAAGGACAGATCCCTGGGGCACACCACTGGTAACATCCTTCTCCTCAGAGTGAGCTCCATTTACTTGTACTCTTTGTCGCCTCCCACCCAACCAATTTCTAACCCAAGCAGTAACTTTAGGGTCCATCCCTAGGGTGCTCAGTTTGTTTATAAGTCGCCTGTGAGGAACAGTGTCAAAGGCTTTACTGAAATCTAAATACACCACATCTAGAGTTCTCCCTCGGTCCAACTCCCTGGTCACCCAGTCAAAGAAATCAATCAGATTTGTCTGACAAGACCTGCCTCTGGTGAATCCATGCTGTCTCGGATCCTGTAATCCGCTGGACTCCAGAAACCTCACTATTATCTCTTTCAGCAGCGTTTCCAATAATTTACTCACCACCGAAGTTAAACTAACCAGCCTGTAGTTTTCAACCACATCCTTACTTCCGCTTTTGTGTAAAGGCACCACATGAGCCTCTCTCCAGTCCTTTGGCACCACTCCTGACTCCAACGAGGCATTGAAAAGCTTGTACTTGTTCATAGAACTCTTCAATTTCATTCTCTTCTGCAGCTGTTGTTGGGGCATATACTTGAATTATAGTTGTGTTGATAGGCAATCCTCATAGACGAATAGAGATTAAGCGTTCGCTGACTGCATTGTATTTCATTACAGTTCTTGCAAGTTTCTTCTTTATTATAAATGCAACACCATTTCTTCGTTGTCTTTCATTTCCAGCATAGTAGACCATGTGATCATCTGATGCAAAGTGCCCGATGCCAGTCCATTTCAGTTCACTGACACCCAACAGATCAAGTTGTACATATTCCATTTCATTCTTGACCACCTCCAACTTCCCTTGGTTCATGCTTTGTACGTTCCATGTTCCAATGTGTAAGACATCTTTACAGCTTCTGACTCATTTCATGCACAGCTACATCAGCAGTCAGACTTCCCGAGGGCTTTGATCCAACCACATCATAAATGCTGGCTTTACTCTGAAAAGTCTTCAGCTCTTCCCCAGTAGCTAGTTGAGTGCCTTCCGACCTGGGGGTCTCATCCTCCAGAACCATAGCACAATTTGTTTTGTTGTAACTATCCATTGGGTTTTCATGGCAAGATACAGAAGTAGATCTGTGTTTATACCAATACTAAAGAAAGGTGATCCAACTGACTGTGGAAATTATCGAACAATCGCTCTGATCCCACATGCCAGTAAGATTCTACTGAAGATTATTCAAAAGAGATTACAACCATACCTGGAACAAGAACTACCTGAAGTGCAAGCAGGGTTCAGGAAAGGGTGAGGAACGAGACACATCATTGCGGATGTGAGATGGATCCTTGAAAAGACTAAAGAATACCAAAAGGATATCTATTTGTGCTTTATCGACTATAGCAAGGCTTTTGACTGTGTAAACCATGAGAAACTCTGGGCCACATTAAGAAGCATGGGTATACCAGAACACCTGATCGTTCTCTTGCGCAATCTGTACATTGATCAAGAAGCAACAGTTCGAATGGAACAAGGAGAAACAGAATGGTTTAAAATAAGCAAAGGTGTAAGACAAGGCTGCATACTTTCCCCCTACCTGTTTAATTTATATGCAGAACAAATCATCAGAGAAGCAGGATTGTATGAAGACAACAGAGGTGTGAAGATTGGTGGAAGACTCATCAACAATCTTCACTATGCTGAAGATACTACATTACTGGCTGAAAGTGAAGATGATCTGAAACATTTGCTTCTCACAATCAAAGAACATAGTTTCAAAATGGGCCTGCACCTTAATGTAAAGAAGACAAAGATCATGACAACTGGCATAATCAACAGGTTCATCGTTGAAGGAGAAGAAATTGAAATCGTGAACAACTTTAACCTACTTGGATCAACTATCAATAAAGAAGCAACAAGCAGTCAAGAAATCAAACGACGCATTGCTCTTGGCAGAATGGCTATGAAAGACCTAGATAAGATTCTCAAGAGCAGAGATGTCTCTCTCCATACAAAGATTCAACTTGTTCAAGCCATGGTATTTTCAATAACATCATATGGATGTGAAAGCTGGACAGTGAAAAAGACAGACAAGAAGAAAATTGATGCCTTTGAATTATGGTGCTGGCGGCGAATACTGTGTATACCATGGACTGCCCGAAGAACAAACCAGTCAGTACTAGAAGAGATCAAACCTAAGCTTTCTTTAGAAGCTCAGATGACAAGACTTCGACTTTCATACTTTGGACACATCATGCGAAGAGAGAGATCGTTAGAGAAAGACATCATGCTTGGCAAGATAGATGGTCAACGCAAAAGAGGAAGGCCAGCAATGAGATGGATCGATACAATAACAGCAGCTACGGGTACCATATGAGCCGCCTGACTGAAGACCGAACACAATTTAGGATAGCTATCCAGAGGGTCGCCATGAGTCGACTCCGACTCGACGGCACTTAACAACAACAACATGGTATCAGTGTCAGTTAGCCTAGTTTCAGTGATACAGAATATATCGGGATTATTATCTTTGATGATGTCTATTATAGCAGGAAGTTTGTTTCTAATAGATCTAGCATTTATGAGGTAGCATATGATTGGTTTGGCACATTCCTGTGGTTTGTAAGGAGATTTTTTTTGTAAAGTGGTGATGCTAATCAGTTTATGGCTGTGTTGTTTAATTCTGTTACTTATTTTGTAAATGAAAGTTGTGTGCTCTATTCTAGGGTAGTTGTGTATAATAGGTATATAAGGTGAAATTAGACTTACCTGCTAACTGTTGTTCCTTGAGGAACTCCAGTCTAGTCCCGAACCTCTGGGTTTAGTACCTCCTCTAGCAGCTTGGAGATTGAGTAACCTTTTGATGACACTGGTATGAATACCCGAGGGACCGCCTCCTGGCTCCAGTAACCTATTGACAAAGCAGACTCACCGGAGCAACAATTAATTAGCAACTGTAACTATCAAACTTTAACAATTGAAAACTATTGATCAAGGAAAGGAAAAATGTACCCATTTCTTAACTTCTTTACTGAAACGGAACTTCTACCCACTGTGCTCTGCTAAGGTGCACCCTCCTCCAAAATAGAGGATTCTAAGATCCTTAGACTCCCCAAATAATCATCCCACCCTTTATGCACTATAAGCCTTAGTATTACTTCTGTGTCTTATCATGTGGAATACCATACCTGTTTGCTTCAGGCTCTAGTCAAAAACACCTAATATTAGTGAGGGATATGGGACTAGATTGGAGTTCCTCAAGGAACAACAATTAGCAGGTAAGTCTAATTTCACCTTCCTTATCATCCCTCCAGTCTAGTCCCGAACCTCTGGGGATGTAACAGAGCAGTGACAATACTTAACGGGAGGGACCAGCTATACCAGCCTGAAGCACCGCTGATCCAAAACATGTATCCGTTTCCTCCTGAATGTCAAGACGATAATGCTTGACAAAGGAATGTAAAGACGACCAAGTAGCCGCCTTACAGATTTCAATAGCCAGCACTAATCTGTACTCGGCCCACGCCACCACCTGTGCTCGCGTTGAATGAGCTTTAAGCCCTTCCGGTAGTTTTACCCTTCAACAGGTAGGCCGACACTATAGCTGCTTTCAGCCATGTGGCAATCGATGCCTTGGAAGCTGCTTCCCCCTTTCTTGCTCCTCCGTTTTGCGGAATCCCGATGTCCTGTACAAATACTTCTTCAAAGCTCTACGCACATCTAGGAGATGCAGCTTTCCCGCAACTGCGTCATTGCCTCCACACTCAAACACTGGCGGAGACACCACCTGATTCACATGAAAGGGTGACACCACCTTGGGCAAAATGGAGGGGACTGGCCGTAACACAACCTTCTTATCGTAAAAGGCCAAAAAAGGCTTCCTGCAGGACAAAGCCTGCAATTCTGAAATTCTCCGCGCCGAACAAATAGCTACTAGAAAAAACACTTTGAGAGTAAGGTCTTTTAACGATGCTCTTGACAAAGGCTCGAACGGTTCACGTCCCAACGCCTCCAAGACCAAATGCAAATTCCACGTCAGAACCGTCGGCCTACAGGGTGGCCGCAACAGAGACACCGCTCTCAAAAAACGCCTAATATCAGGATGCGCCCCAAGCACTTCCCCCTGAATCTTTCCTCTATAACAGGAAAGCGCTGCCAGCTGAACTTTTAATGATGCCGCGGCCAAACCTTTCTCAAATCCATCCTGCAAAAACGATAAAATTTGTGAAACCGTAGCTTTCAATGCCTGCACGCTCTTACCGTCACACCATGCTTCGAAAATCCGCCAAATATGAACATACGCCAAGGAGGTCGACCTCCGCCTTGATCTCAACAAGGTGGTAATCACCTCCGAGGTGTACCCTCTGACTCTCAGCCTCGCCCCTCCCAAGAGTCAAGCCGTAAGCGAGAATTGATCCACCTGAGGCATGCGTAAAGGACCCTGCAATAAACAGATTCGGAAGGTGCCATGGGTGGTCGGCTAAGAGCCTCATTAGATCTGCATACCATGGCCAATCCGGGGCTATCAGTATTATGTGCCCTCTGTGTAATTCTATTTGCTGTAGAAGCCGACATATCAAAACCCATGGAGGAAACACATACAGGAGTTGTCCTTCTGGCCACCTCTGAATGAGAGCATCCAGGCCTTCCGACATTCTCTCTCGTCTCCAACTGAAGAATCTGTTGGCCTTTGCTGAATGGAAAGTCGCCATCAAATCCATTACTGGCATTCCCCAATGGCTCACTATCATCTCGAACACCTCCGGATTGAGGACCCACTCCCCTGGGTCCACCCTGACCAGACTCAGAAAAAAAAAAAATCTGCCTCCACAATGTCCACCCCTGCAACATGTGATGCCGACACGACTGGCAAATTTGCCTCAGCCCACACGAAAAGTTGTTCGGCCTCGGATTCCAGAGCGATACTGCTCGCGCCCCCTTGCCGATTGATGTAGGCCACTGCAGTCATATTGTCAGAAAGCACTCAAATGGGCCTTCCCTGAAGATACGGTTGAAAAGCTTGCATTGCTAGCGTTACCGCTCTTAATTCCAACCTGTTGATTGACCACATCCTGTCTGTCTCTGACCACTGCCCCTGAACAAGCTGTCCTCCGAAGTGAGCTCCCCAGCCTATCAGACTGGCATCCATCGTTAACGGCATCCAAGCTGGCGCCTCCAATGGCATTCCCTCTTTGAGACTCCTCCGCTGCAACCACCACTGGAGCGCATTACGCGTCTCCGGCGTACAGGGCAGTCTTCGAGACAGAGAGTCCTCTTGATGAGACCACCTTCTGAGCAATGCCCTCTGCAAAGGACTCATGTGTGCTCTTGCCCACGGAACTAAACTTGAGTGTCGCTGCCATCGTGCCGAGCAACTGAAGATAATGTCATGTGGTGGGATTCGTTCTCCCCAGGAAACTGCGCACTAGACTCCTCAACCGTAGTGCCCATGCCTGAGGCAGAAACACCTTGCATCGAAGCGAGCTCCCAGGTTTTCCAGGGACTGTGAGGGGTTCAGCCGGCTCTTTGCCACGTTGACCACCCAGCCGAGACTTTGTAGTACTTCCACAACTCTTCTTGTTGCCAACTCGCTCTCTTCCTTGGAGTTTGCCCAAATCAACCAGTCGTCCAGGTAAGGGTGCACTAACACCCCTTCCTTCCGTAATGCCGCTGCCACTACTACCATCACCTTGGTGAAAGTTCGTGGAGCTGTCGCCAATCCGAAAGGCAATGCCCGGAACTGAAAATGTCCCATGGGCACCGCAAACCTGAGAAAACTCTGATGTTCTGGCCGAATCGGAATGTGTAGGTAAGCTTCAGACAGATCTAGAGATGTGAGAAATTCTCCTTTTTGTACCGCCACGATGACTGACCTCAGCATTTCCATATGAAAATGAGATACTTGACAGCAATTTACTTTCTGGAGATCCAAAATTGGTCGATAAGATCCCTCTTTTTTTGGTACGACAAAGTATATGGAATACCGACCGCAGCCTTACTGGTCTGGTGGCACCGGCACTACCGCGTTCAGGTACAATAGTCTTTGCAAGGTCTCCCGTACCGCTCTGCTTTTGAGCCGAGCTTGCAAGGAGATTGAACGTAAGATTCGCGCAGCGGGCATTGAAACTCCAGAGCATATCCTTCACGAATGACCTCTAACACCCACTGATCCGACGTGATCTGAACCCAGGCAGGCTAGAACTCCCGCAGACGCCCTCCTACGGGTACCTCCTCTGCCTGGATTCCTCTGGCTTCATTGTGACTTTCTAAGGTTCGAGGAAGGAGAGGCGGTGAATCCTCTACCCGCCCCTCGAAATCCCCGAAACCCCTGGTTCCTCTACGGGAAACGGCCTCTCTGAAATTGACCAAACCGCGGGGATCTGAAATGACGAAAGTCCCTCTGCTGACCCCTAGTCGCTTGAACCGGACGCCCCTGTTTCTGCTTGTCCTCAGGCAACCTCCCGCCTTTGGACTCCCCTAAATCCTTTACCAGCTTTTTTAAATCTTCACCAAAAAGAAGTTTACCTCTGAAAGGGAGCTTACCAAGCCTCGCCTTAGAGGAACCATCTGCTGCCCAATTCCACAACCAGAGATACCGCCTTATTGCAATTACAGAAGCCATACATTTAGACAACCCCTGTATCAGATCGTAATGAATGTCCGCCAAATAATGCACTTCAGATTCTAACCTGGACGCTTCTGTAGCCGAATCATCCATCTGCTCCCCCTGAATCCGCTGCGACCAACGCAGACAGGCTCTGGCTACCCATGCTCCACAAATAGGCGCTTGAATGCATAAAGCATTGACATCAAACACCAGCTTTCTGTCCTGAGCATCCTTAAGAGCGGCACTACTTTCCACTGGAATTGTAGTTTATTTATTTATTTATTTACAGTTCTTTTATACCACGCTATTTGTCGTCAGTGCGGTTTACAGTGAACGAAGGTACTCACATAAGCAACAAGCTGTAATGAGTTTACAAATAACAGGGCAAATAACCAGGAAACAACATTGGGGAAACTTTGTACATAGAGGTATAAACTATATACAGTAACAGGTTATTATTTACATTATGTGCAGCGTGATACAGAACGTTACTGCGTATCTTGTGGGATTGGGTTGTGTTGGGAGAGTCAGTGAGGGATCATGGTGCTTGTAGAAGTGTAGGAGGAACAGGTGATGCTTTAGGGCTTTTCTAAATTGCTTGAAGTCAGTGATTGATCTGACTGCTGGTGGAAAGCTGTTCCAGCATCTGGGGGCGTAGTATGCGAATGCTCTTTCTGTAGTTGTACGAGTGCATCTTATGAATTCTGTCGGTATGGATAGGGTATTACATGCTACTGATCTCCTTGATCTAATATTGGGGGTGTGATTGATGAGTGTTGAGATTGAGGGGCAGGCGGTAGTTTGGAGTACTGGTTCAGGGTGTTGTTCCAGTTTGCAACTATGTCGTTGATGTTGGCTGAAGGGAGGGCGAGTTTTGGGAGTGTTTCCTTGGTAATCGCCGAGACCGCTGCATCTACCTTGGGAGGACTGAACAACTCCCAATCCTGGTCCACCAAAGGGTAAAGACAGGCCATAACCCTTGACCCCTTAAATCCTGCCTCGGGCATGTCCCATTCCTGCCGACTCATTTCTTTCACTACTCTATGCACCGGGAAGGTCCTCTGAGTCTTCCTAAAAGCCTGCAACAATGGATCCTCTAAGGTAGAATCTTCTGCCAGACCCATGGCCAGCATATTCAATGCCTTGAGCGTCTCCGCTATCAGCGCTGGTAGCTCGTCATGTCGGAAAACCCGAACTACTCTAGCTTGGTCTTCCTGCTCAGTGAGTTCGCCTTCCTCCAACTCTTCCTCCATCTCAAAATCTGGATTGACATCTTTGGAATGAACCTCCTCTGATGTCACAGACTGCTCCTGCCTGTCCTTCCCGCCCCTAGGCTTCTTGGAAAGAACTGCGCCTGTTTCTAATACTAGAGGTGCCCCCGGACGCTTTCCGCCTGGATTTCCCCCTGTGGAACCTGTTTCAGTGCTTCTTAGCTCGTTACCAAACGCTTGCTGAAGGAGAGTGACGAACTCTGGCGAAAGCGCCGCCAATCCCCCTGGCAAAAGTGCCTGGGTCGGAGGACAATCTGGAACAGAGGAAGGACCTGCTACTGGCTCCAGAGATGGCAAAACAGGTGAGACTGACTCCGGCAGGGATAAAGTCGCCCCTTTTTGGCTGTCCCCACCTACCTTTAAAGCCTGCTCCACAGAAGCCGCCTCCTGAATGCAGCCTCTGCACACTCCTGTGTCTGACACTGCTCCTCTTCTAGTGCCACAAACCAAACACTGTGGCCTAGAAGGCATTCCACCTCCGCGTCTGCCTTTGCAGTTCCCCAGACTCTGAAGTAAGGCTAGCGCTCTAAACTTGCTGTCAGCAACTGATGAAACTGCTGCTTTAGCAACTGTCACTTTAAATCATCTCCATTTCCTCTTTTTCTTTTTTCTTTTTTTTTTTTTACTTACTCTAAAAACTCCAAAATTCAAATATCTCTGCCCCCAACAAGCCATCCCTGAGGCTCCAAAAAGAAAAAAAATCGAGAGACCATCTGGGAAAGGGAGCTCTGTCACCTGCGTTCCCCCCAACTCACAGTGCAGCCGTTTCCCGCTCAATCTCCATGCGGCGCGGCCTGCACTGTGTTGCACGCTGCCAGGGAAAATGGCACCAAAAACACCCTGCCGTTCTACGGGCCCTCTTTCCTCTGTGTGACTGATTTTCGCCATGTCCGCTTCTCCTCACGCTCAGCCAGAAGTGCGGCTTCAGCAACGAAGGAGAGCGCGGACTAAACTGTGGCAGCACCGCTTCAGCGATCACCGTCTCTGCCGTGGCTGGGATTCTTCTGCCGCGGCTTGGACTCTGAAGGCTCAGTGAAGCTTTTCAGTGTCGGTGGCCACTGCGACTACCGGCTTCTCACCCAAATCGGTGGGTTCGGGAGTCGGAGTCTAATCCTCGTCTCTGCTACAAGCCCGTCGCCGAAGAAGAGATAGGAGGAGGGAGGGAGGAGGGGGCGTACCTCCGATCCTTGATATTAAATTTAAAGGTAAATCATCCCCCTGATTTTATAAATGAACTACACTGTTAACCCTCAGATTTAAGTTATTTCATTTATTTTAATTTGGAAACTCTCTTCTTAATCATCCCTCGGGTGAGCCCTGAACCTTCGGGCTTATACAACCTCCGGCTGCTTGGAGACTGAAATAACTGGAGCCGGGAGGCAATTCCTCGGGTATTTATACCAGTGTCATCAAAAGAAGAAGGTTACTCAGTCTCCAAGCTGCTAGAGGAGGTACTAAACCCAGAGGTTCGGGACTAGACTGGAGGGACGATAAGGAATGTTGTTGAGTAGTGGATGATGGGTGTGTATAAGCGTGGAGTATTAAAAATAGTAAGATCATGAGAATATAGATTTGAATAAGTACAGTAGCTTGTTCTCCATTTTTGCACTGAAGATGTGTTAGATAATGTGTAGGTAGTTGGTACCTTGTAGAATTAAGTCTAGATGATAAAGTATTATTAGGTGACATCGATGCGTATACATGAAAGCTGTTACAGCGTCTAAGAAGAGTGGAAAAACGTAGGAATCTAGGTACTGTTTTTTTTTGTTTTTTTTTTAAGTAGTGGAAGCTTATACCATATTAGTAGTTAGGACATGAAAGGGTAGTACATTTAAACCAACAAAATTGTGCTAGAGAAAAATAACAACTTTGTACAGACTTTAAGCTGCTTTACCATACTCGACTCTGCATCAGGCACCAATACTGAAAAGGCAGTTTAAAAGGCAGCAGAGCTCCTAAAACTGTAGGAGCAGTCTTCCAGGGTGTGCCCTGGACTGGTCTAGTAGGATTCAAGGAAAGGAAATTAGTAGATATGGAAAATCTCCTTCCTTACCAGTGATTCTCAACACAGTCCTTCCAAATCACATTATGTTGTATATTACATAACATGCTATAAGGGCAAGTAACCAAAGCTGTATCAATAAAATTGTAAAAACTTAACATTCTGCATCTTACAATAAGATCTTGCTATGGTCATGTGACCTGCTAGAAGCATATAAAAATATTTATTTAACATTTCTTTTATGCCACCTTTCAGGCTATCAAGGTGGTTTACATAGAACAATAAACTCTGTTTTACATGGAACAGAATAGAAACGATAAACTTAGATTTGCATGGAACAAAGTTGAACATATAAACTTAGTTGTAGAAGAAGCAGTGATTACTGGGTGAGGTACAAAACTGTGGTATGTGTGGTAGATGGGGTCAGAGGAGGGGTTAAGAACAGGGTAGAACTATGTACATTGGTGGGTATGGCTATGTACTGCCACCCCCTTACTACCTGGGCCTTGAGGGTTTCCAGGTAGGAGGGGCCTTTGATGCCCTTCAGGGGTAGGGCACTAACATTTGACCCCCAGGGATTCTGGGAAATGTAGTTACTGGGCCTCCTGAAGGACTGAGGTTGTAGTTGTAGCTTGAGCAGACAAAGGCAGGCAAAGAAAATTTCTTTTAAGAGGGTTTATTTCCAACGCATTGAAGCTCAGTGCTTTCAGACGCAAAAGAAGAATAATGCACATTCAACAAAAGATGGGAAAAAACAAATATACAGAAGTTGCAGTGCTGAGGCAGCTTTCATTCAGCTTATTCACAGTTCCTTCTCAGACTCACATTTAGGCAATCATGTGACTCTTCAATGAACAGAAAGCAATGTCCTTTCAACGACACGGCTTCTCAGCTCCAGCATGTGATTACACTTATTACCTTCATAAGCTTTTCACAAGAGAAACAGGTAAAGTAATCTTTCTGCTATATTCTTTTCATGTAGTTTCAAAACTCTTTATCATGGCTATCTTCAATAATACATGTAGAGCAATCCATGGCTAGGTCCTGTTCTGTTGAAGGCAAATAATTATCTAACTGCATTTCTTCCTCACAACTATTGGCATGCTGTATAGGATTAATAGCAGATGCTGCCTTTTGCTCTAAGAACTCCTTAAACTGTGCCAGAAGTAATTCAGCCTGCTTATGCTCTTCCCCAAGCTGATATCTTTCTTCCTCTTCAGGCAAACGTTTGTTTAAGCTGGGGTCACCAACCTCCAGAGGGCCGCGGGCCGCACAGCCGACTACCGGGAGCCTCGCGGGCCGCACCCCCCTTCTCCCCGCCCCCGCGAAAAAAAACAACAAACGCAAAATTATGAAAACAATGGCTGATCACCTTTATTGAATTTAATGAGATGGCTGATGATTCATGCTAGCAGCCAAACGCTTAAAGTCCGGCTTCACAGATGACACTGACAGGAGAAGGGACGCTTGCAGGTGGTCGTCGGTGAGCTGCGAGCGCGTGGATACAATGGCGGGAATCCTTGGCGGGCCGCACGTAATGTTAACCGGGGTAGAGCCTCGCGGGCCGCACGAAGGGACCTCGTGGGCCGCATGCGGCCCGCGGGCTGCAGGTTGGTGACCCCTGGTTTAAGGCTCCCAGCTCCTGGTAATTAGCTATGCTGTTCTTACCAAAGCAACAGTTCTCCGTGTGGGTAAAACCCCTCCCCCACTTATCCTTAAGAGCAAGTGTTGGGTTTGTCTTTAGAAGTTTAACACGTTCCTGAGACTTTCTGAACAAGCAATCATAATAAGAAATGTCAGCTTTACCTTGGCTCAAGTCCTCTGGGATAAGCATTAGCACTTTTCCTTCTACTGGCTTTCAGGATTTGTGCTCCAGCTGGCTTATCATTAGTCCTTGTGCTTTGCAAGTGAATATGAGGCTGAACAATTCCTCCGTACTTCTGTCTGTTGTTGCTTTGGGTTTTGGTACTGTGTTTCCAGCTCTCTTTGGTCCAGGTATCAAACCTGCTAGCTCCTTTAACCCCAGGATGTACCTTATAATGAGAGTGTCTCCAGGGTGGATCCTTAGACCACTGATTACTGCTCAAAGGTCCTGCTTGGTTCTCAGGTAGCTCTTCCTGTAGTTCCAGGTCTCTCTGGGCTTCTGAGTCTCTCCGTCCTTTGGAGTCTCTCTGTGCTTCTGAGTCTCTCCGTCCTTTGGAGTCTCTCTGTGCTTCTGAGTCTCCCAGTAACTCTCCAGGTAATTCCAGTGATTCTCCTAACCACTCTAAATCTCCTGATTCAGCTAACTCTGACTGTGTTTTAACTGCTTGCGTATTTAACAAGCTCTCTCTACATTGCACTGCCCGCCTCCTGCTTGGGCGTGCCCAATCAGTGACCAGACCTGTCTCCTCCCCTAAGGTGAGGTGTGGTTTTAGATCAGCTGAGTGTTTTTTTCCTTTTGAAGTGAAAATCCTGCTTCTCAGTGCAGTACTACCTTTCTCCACAGGATTTTCAGCTATCTCCATTGCTTCTTGAGGAGCTTCCTCATCACAGTACACTGTTGTGGATATGGCTATTTACAGAGGTGGCTGGGGGGGAAGAAAGCATTTTCGTTAGGTTTCTGGACCGAAGAATTCTCTGAAGAGAAGAGTCTTCAGTTATAGATTGTAGCATAGGACCTTCCACTCAGGATATATGATAGAAACTTATCTTGATTTCCAAGAATGCAAGTTAAATATTTTCACTGATGGGGAGCAGCATTTTCACTAATTATAAACTGGCTAAAAACCTTTTTGGAGCAATGATGAAAATATTGGGTCGGGTAGCTTTTCATTGCTGATAAAACGTATAAGGAGCTCACTTATCGGTGCTTTAAGTACAAGATGAAGCATACAAAGAAGTACTCTATAGCGGAGTTTGTCATTTATGAGGAAATGGTTAAGTTAAGATGATTTTTATATGTGACTGAGTAAGTTTGTGACCTGAGTGGAAGGTTCTATGCTACAATCTATACTGATACATTTTATATTTTTGTAGCAATTGTGGTGGTCAATTAATTTTTTGGACCTGCTACATCATGTCCAACCAAAGAATCAGAACACCAAGAATGCCACTATTTTCTTACACATAAAGATACCAGCACTCCAGCCAACAACCTATAAACTGTCTTACCCTAATTGATGCCTTAGATGAAGAACTTTCTCTCACTCTCTCAGGCTGGTTTCTCAGTTGCAGCTGACAAAGATCCCAAGCATATTGTTGTTTGGACTCAAGATCAGGCAATTCTGTGATGTTTCTTCATCTTTCTTCCATTTCCTCTCTGGCTGGATACCATAGCACACCGTGGGACTCGTTTACTAACGTATAGAACGGTTTTTTTTCCAACTTAATAATTTTTATTTATTATCATTCAACTCATCATATACAAACAAACCATCCACCATCCTAGTCCCCTTAACAGCAGCCTAATGGTGGCATCCTTTACTCCCTCAATTCCCCCCCCCATACCACCCCCCCGTCACATACCAGTACATCTTTATCATCCACAGACTCTTTCCCCACTGAACCCCCATTTACAGTAGTAATACCAATAGGATACATCAACAGCAACTGGCAACAAATATCAACACTCTGCACAGCTATATCCACACCCATATCAACCATAGGCCATACCCAGTACCTCCAGATGACCAGTGTCCCCCCTAGCTCTCCTCCTCTCCTCCATCGTTCAGGCCCAGGACAGCCTCCCACTACCACTGGGATGGGCACGTCCCCTGATCACCCCTCCCCTTCCCTACCCCCTCCCTTTACCTCCACTACTTCTGCATCCAAACATGCCACCCCCTCTCTCTCCAGCCCTCATACTCTCGCCATATCTCCACATGCTTTGCTTGCTTATTTCACCCACAGGCTCCCACTTTACTGACCTCCCAAAGAAACTCTAACTTCCCAATGATTTCCCTCATCGTTGGTATATCCTTATTCTTCCATTTTTGTAAGATTGCCAATCTAGTCGCTACCACACAGTAGCTTCGAAAAATAGCTAACCCCCAACGCCTTTCCTCATCCCCCTCAGTCAGCACCATTTGGGGAGGGGTAAGTTTTATCTGTATCCCTGTAACCGCTCTATAATAACACTCTAACTCCCGCCACAGGGGCTGCACTTTTGGGCACCTCCAAGCCATATGTAAAAGGTCTCCCCACTCCCCACACCCCCGCCAACAGCTACCCGCCCACTCCGGATAGATGCGATGCAGCTTAGCAGGAGTCCAGAGCATCCTGAGCCTAAATTTAAGACAATTCTCCACCAGAGCCGTTCCCCATGCGAGCCTCTTCTCTCCCTCAAATTCCCTTCCACCTCCCCGCCTCCCAGGAGCCTCCCCAATTCCCCCTCCCACTGTTCCTGTCACCTGGCCTTACCCTCCTGCCTGGCATTCAACAGTCGGTATAGTTTAGAAACCAGACCCTTCACTGAGTCTTGCTAATCCATCAATTCCTCAAAATCCATTAGCCGGCCTTGTAGGTCCCTCCTAACCCCCTGCCTTTGCAGGTAGTACCACAGCTGCATATAAGCATAATATTCATTATCCCTCACTCCATATTCCCTTTGTAGAGCTGCATAGGGCCTTATCTTCCCGGTCGCATCTAACACCTGCCCTACCCTTTGCAGCCCCCTCCCCACCCATTTTTTGAAGGTCCCTCCCCATCTCCCCAGAGTAAAGATACCCATGTTCTGCAGGTACGTCTCCCGGGACAGACTTTTCCCTTGCAGTAAATAGCCTTTCCATTTACCCCAGATTTGCAACGTTAACCTCCGTTGCAGATTCAGATTCTCCCTTCCCAGCCCTTTCACCTCTCCCCCCCACTCCACCGCCTCCAAACATTCCCCCCCCCTTCCTTCTCCATATGAACCCATTGCGGGGTTTCCCCCCTCCCTCTCTCCACACAAACAGGGCCCTGAGCTGTGCTGCCTCATAATACTTAATCAAATTAGGTACTCCCAACCCCCCTTCCTCCTGCGGTCTAAACATTGTGAGCCTGCCCACTCTCGGCCTCTTTTCCTCCCAAATAAACCTCATTATCAAGTCCTGCAACCTCTTAAGACATTTCCTCGAAACTTTACACGGTAATGCCATAAAGACAAATAAGATCAGTGGTAACACATTCATCTTTATTGTAGCTATTCTCCCCATCCAAGACAGGTGAAGTCCCTTCCATCTTTCTAAATCTCTCCTTATCGCCTCTATCAAGGGTTTATAGTTCCAGTCCTGTACGTGCCCTATTGAATTGCCCAACTATATCTCCAGATAACAAAAACTTCCCCGCACCCATTTAAATGGGAACTTTTCCCTCAACCTCTCCTCTAACCCCTTTTCCAAGTTAAAGCCCAGTATTTCTGTCTTGTCTAAGTTCAACTTATATCCTGACACCTCACTGTAGTGCCCTACCGCCCTTAGCAAGTTTGGGAGGCTGACAAAAGGGTGCCCCAAGGTATAGATAACATCATCAGCAAAGAGTGCTACCTTACTTAACTGCCCCTGCACCTCAATCCCTCGGATATCCACCTGCCCTCTGATGTAATCTGCCAGCGGTTCTATAACCAAGGCAAACAGCAAGGGCGACAAGGGGCACCCCTGCCTTGTTCCTCTGCCCAACCTAAAGCTCTCAGAGTATCCCCCATTTACCCTTATCCTTGCCCTTGGACAAGCATATAATGCTCTTACCCACTTTAAAAATTGCTCTCCTACCCCTACTCTGTCCAACACCTGCAACATAAATCTCCATTCTACTCTGTCAAAGGCCTTTTCGGCGTCAACCGTCAAAAAGACCGCCTCCCTTCCCGTTTCTTGCAAGGATCACATAACGTTCAACTTCCAGATATTATCTCCTCCCTGTCTCCCTTTAATGAACCCCGTCTGATCCTTATGCACTAACTTCTGCATTACTCTCTGCAACCTAGCCACCATGATCTTGGCCAACACCTTAGCATCCAAATTAATGAGCGAGATGGGCCTATAGGCTCCGCAGACAGTGTGATCCTTCCCCTCCTTTGGTATAACCGTTATACCAGCTTCCTCCATGGATCGGGGAAGTCCCTCCCCCCCGCAACACCCCATAGAAAACCTCCATTAACAATTCCCCTATCTCGTCTTGCATAACTTTATAGAACTTTGCTGTATAGCCATCTAAACCCGGTGCTTTCCTTTCTTTGAAGGATTTCACTGCTCCCTTCACCTCCTCATAGGTCACCGGTCTCCCCAACTCTTCCGCCTCTCCCTCCGTGAGCTTACTCAGACTACACTTCTCCAAAAACTCCTCGCCCTTCTTCCCGTCCCCTTTCACCTCACTACTGTACAGCTTTTCATAGTAGGCTACAAAGACCTTCCTAATTTCCTCTGCCTTATACACCATTTCCCCTTTTTTATTGCGCACACCTCCTATCATGGACTTCTGTTGCTGCGCTTTCAACCGGTAAGCTAACTTCCTCCCCCCTCTATTCCCCCCTCTATTCCCCCCTTCATACCACCCCTTTTTTTTATATTTTGCCAGGGAATGTGCTATCTCCACCGCCCTTAACTGACCCAGCTCCCCTCTCACCTTTAACAGCTCCTGTAGCACCCGGGAGTCAGCCCCTTCCTGGTGTTTCCTTTCAAACCTCTCCACCCACAGCAGCAGCCTTTCTTCCACCGCTCTTTTTTTTTCTTTTCCTGAGCCGCCATACTGATCAGATGCCCCCTCACGACTGCTTTTAGCCCATCCCACACTATTCCCGTGGCCACCTCCCCATTCCAATTGCACTCCAGATAGTCCCTAATCACCTCTTTGACTCTTGCCATGTAACACGTCTCATTCAGCAGTGATTCGTTCAACCTCCAAAATCTCACCCCCTTATCTCTCTCCCCCAGATCAAATGCAATATGCACCGGAGCATGATCAGACCATGTGATATTTCCTATTTCCACTTCTTTTGCCTTGGACCCCCAACTCCCACTCACCCACAGCATATCCAGTCTGCTATACATATCATGTGCTGCGGAATAAAAGGTATAGCTCTTTTCCCTGGGTGCCTCACTCTCCACATATCCACCATGCCCAGTCTCTCCTTTAACTTTAACAAACTTCTCCTCTCCTTCCCCCCACCTCCCCCTCCTCTATTGTCCAACCGTGGGTTCATCATAGTATTAAAATCACCCCCCATAATCACCGGTGTTGCCCCCCCATCCCTCCATTTCTATCATGAGCCTTTCATAAAAATCCTCCCTCTTTGTATTAGGCCCATAAATACTTACCACCTACATCTCCTCTCCTGTTAGCTTTATTCTAACAGCCACCCATCTTCCTTTGCGATCCCTCCGTTCCTCCACCACCACATCTTTATATTTTTCCCCTATCAAAATCCCCCCCCCCCTTCCTTGGTTGCTCCCTTTGACCAGCCAATAGGACTCTCGGGTAATTCCTGGTCCTTATCAGCCCTTCTTGGCCAACTTTCAGATGGGTCTCCTGTATGCATACCAGGTCCGCCCCCAACCTTATACCGTCCCGTTACAGCAAGCGCCTCTTGCGCCATGTCCGCAATCCTTTAGTGTTTACTGTTGCCACTATCAGATTCTCCCTCTCCCTGCTCCTATTGTCCTTCAGACCTGTGAATCCTTTCCCTTTCTCCCTCCTCCCTACCTCCTCCTCCCCCTCCCCTCCCCTGCCCCATCTCTAACCAGGCTGACCCGGAGTAGTGAGTCACCCGCTCCCCCCCTGACCCCCCATGCAATCCCTTACCCAGTCCCTTCCCACTCCTTCTCCTCCCTCCACCGTCGCCCCTTTCCACCCCTCCCTCCTCTCCCCCCCTAGCCCCTTTCTTCCCACCATACCCTCCCCGCACCCCATTGCATTAATCTTACAGGTACTCCATCCCTCTTTTTGTCCTTTCAATTGTGGCTGCAGTAGCCCCCCGGCTTCCACTTGAGTTCACTGTCCATCATCTCTTCACTCCTCTCCGCTGCAATCTCCGGTGGTCCCCGTCGTCTTCCCTGGGTCGGTCTCGTTGCAATCCTCCTTGCTTGGTTCTCCGTGCTCTGTCCTGCATCCCTTCCTTCCACTCCGCTCTGGCTGCTGCCGCTGGTCCTTCCATGCCTGCATCTTTTAGGGCAGCCCACGCTGCCTCTACCGTTTGTATTCTCCAAGTTCTGTCCCCCTTTGAGAAGGCCAGTCCAAATGGATAAAGTCATTGGTATCTTACTTCCTCCTTCCTGAGGGTTTTAGTAATGGGGGCCTATTCCCTCCTCCGCTGCGAAGTTCCCAAAGAGAGATCCGCAAATATGGCCACTGAGTAGCCCTGCCATTTGAAGTTACTCAGCCCTCTCATCTTAGCCGCTATTTTCTCCTTGACTTTATAGTCCTTGAGGCATATAATTATGTCTCTGGGCTGGTTATTGCGCACTGGGCCCAGTGCTCTATGGGCTCTGTCCAGCTGTATGCTTTCCCTCAGTTCCTCCTCACCTCAGGGCCTCCAGGCACACTGCCTCCGCTACTTTCGCACAGTGTCTTGTGATAAGGAAGCTTATCAGGACCCAGGAGACAGGGATAAAGAGAAGGAATTCACCCTTATCAAAGGACCTATTTTACAAGGTCAGAGACACAAAACTCCATTTACACCTAGAAAGCAGGTAATTCCTAGCTGCAATAGGTTGCAGAATGCCCTAGTGGAGAAAAGGAGAGGGAATGCAGGCCCAGGGTAAGGAACCCTTACGTCACTGAAGTCCCCAATTGCTCAGCTGCCACGAGGCAGTTTGATCTCCAACACCTGAGAGGAGAAGGGGTGGGGCTGGAGCCTGAGAGGTTTAAGACTAGGTCAGATTATCCAGAGAGAGAGGGGAGTAGGAATGCCTACTGGAAGAGGAATGGAGCTGGAGCACTAAGAACAGCAGGAACAAGGAACACAAGTTGGAGGACAGGACGAGGAAGCTCAGGTGAATGGTGGCCAGAGCATGAGCGAGGAGAAGCTGATACAAGCCTTGACCCAGGTAGGAGCATTAAAAGCTTGTCTAATTTGAAGCACTACAGAGTTGCAAGAGACAGCTTTTGCCCTAACGGAAGACAGTCAGCTAAGCCCTCTGAGCTAGAAACGAAGGTAGAGCCAATGCAACTGGGTGAGCAAGACCTAGCTGTAGAAGAAAAGACTCATACATGGACTGCTCTTTATGCCAATCTTCAAATACAGAGGGTTTGGAAGGGAGTCAACCGTAAGGAAAACCTCCAGAGTCCGGTAACCCTGAGAGCCTGTTGATAACTTGTGAAAGTCCTGTATTAAAAGGAGAAATACCTTTTTTAGCTGAGCAAGCTGAAGCTTTCTAATTAAAACCTGTGGAACAGCTGCTAGCCAGTGCAGTGCACAGCCTGAAGCCGTGCTGACGGTGAAAGTAAGAAAAGCTTTGATTTTGTTTTCACGATTCCTAAAAAACCTTGCATAGAGAATTGTTTGCCTATGAAGAGTTTGACTTCTTGTTGAAAGTTTTTACTGTGCTTAAGGAGACAAACAGCCGGGAAGTGTTCTGGACTGAGAGAAAAGAAACTTGCTTTAGGAAAAGCTGTTTCTGTTTGTTTTGAACAGCACTGCTAGCCATGTCTGGTAGCAATAGCTGTTGAAAGGACTTTTCTTTATGCTAAAGAACATTATAAGCTGTTTTGTTTTGAGTTCAGTTATATCCTGATGTATTTTTGAAAGAATCCTGGAGAAACAATCCAAAGGTGTTAATTTATGACCCTAGCGTTTACCCCATCGATAAATTTCTGTCAAAAGCCTTACCAGTCAAAGCCAACTACAATTGTGTTTTGTTTTTTTACCTGAAGCCAAGTACCTCCTGACTGAACTACCTTTCCCATGAGGCATTACAAGGCAGCCAGTCAGGTAAAGGCTAAATGGTGAATCTCTCCTATGACAAGCACGCCCCTCCACACTGTCTGTAAGGGGCTAAGGGCGTGACACTCTGAACTCAGCCTCCTCTGGAACTCCTTTAATTCTCAAATTATTCCTCCGGGAGCGATTCTCCAGGTCTTCCAGCTTCAATTTGATCTGCTCCTTCCACCTCTCCTCTACTTGTCGCTGGTCAATCCACTCCTCCTGCTGCTGTTCGAGCAATTCCAGGCGATTTTCATGGTCTCCCAGCCTGGCTGCTACTTCTCCCACCTCCTCCTTAAGCGAGTTCATGAGACCCTCAAGCGCCATTTTGGAGACTTGTACCTCTGCCAACCACTGTTTCAGCTCCTCTCTGGTCACCGATCCCCATCCACTGGGCTCCGAATCAGCCTCTACTCTCTCCAGGCCCTTCGCACTCAGATCAGCTTGTTCCCGCCGCATGGCCTCTGCACCAGCCATCTTGCCTTCCCCCGCCGACGATGCCGCTCCGGCAAATGCAAATTCTCGGAGGTCCGCGGGTTTTTTTTCGGGTCGTCATTCTCCCCGCTATCTCCACTGTCCGCCCCACCGCTTCTCCTGCCTCTCTCCTGCAATTGGGGACTTTAAAATCTCCTCTTTCACTGGGGTCGGGTCGGAGCTTGCCGCTCACACGGCCATTCAAGCAGGTGACATCACTTCCTCCGTATAGAACGTTTTTGCACATATCGTGCTTTAGGAACAAAAACTAACACATTGTAAGCGCAAAGGCTGTGTGCCAACTGTTGGAAGCATGGCCAGTAAATGACCTGCAGTTAAAACACAAGGCACATAATAACCACAGGGGCTTATGCAAATGGGTCCCAGTGTAAAAAAATCTGTTTCTGATATGGTTCTTTGATAGGGGTTATGTATGAGGAGAAAACTGGTATGGGTGGTGTGCTGTTGCAGTGCAGAGTTTGAGGCAGAAGAAAATCGTCTGTCTTCATGACACCAGTTGACCAGAGCTTTATAAACAAACCTGAGATTTATTAGCCCGACTAGCTAGGCCTCAAACTCCCGCTAAGTTGTCAAGTCTACCCAAAGCACTAAATACCATCCTGCACTTCCCCCTTGGATAAACATATCCTTGAGTATAATGGCAAAGTTCCAACTGGTGGTTTTTATGTCATGAGGTATATTGATAGGTTTCAATGTCTTTTTAATATGATTTGTAATAAATTTTATGTATTTAACACTACTTTGGGCAGCATTTTTTTGGGGCTGGGAAAGAGATAAAGGGTAAATTAGACTTACCTGCTAATTGTCGTTCCTTAAGGAACTCTAGTCCAGTCCCAGAACCATAGAGTTGTCAACCTCCACCAGCAGCTTTGGAGACTGAAAGATTTCATCACTTTGATGTCACCGGTATAAGTGGACAGGAACCGCCCCCTATCACCAGTACCTATTGACAAAGCAGACTCAGCAGAGCAACAAATAAGTAGAATAAAGAAATAATAGCCATAATCGGCCAACAGTCGAAATGAACTCGCATCCATACAGTCCCAAACATTGTTACCAGAAAAAAAGGAATGGGTGAACCGAGAACCCCCAAGCCCGGCGCAACTGTGCGACCAAGCTCAAGAGACACTGCTGCGTAAAGAAGGGCCCCGCCTGTCTTCCCTGCGCTTCTTCTCACCCTTCCTACGCTAAACCAGTAGACTGACCGTCTGGACCGCTCTAAAGAATCTTCAGGCTGCCCCTAATGCAAAGACCCTGGGAGGGATCCGGGACTGGACTAGAGTTCCTTAAGGAACGACAATTAGCAGGTAAGTCTAATTTACTCTTCCTTAGCGTCCCTCTAGTCCAGTCCCGGAACCATAGAGGACGTGACAGAGCAGCACACATCAACGGGAGGGACCTACTAGCCCAGCCTGAAGAACCGCTGAGCCAAAACGCCCATCCCCCCGTGCCTGCACATCCAGCCTATAGTGCCGAGCAAACGAATGGAGCGAAGACCACGTCGCCGCCCTACAGATCTCCTCCGCTGGCACCAAACTGACTTCCGCCCAAGACGCCACCTGCGCCCTGGTGGAATGCGCACGAAGACTTTCCGGAACCACCTTACCCTTCAACAGGTAGGCGGAAGCAATCGCCTCCTTCAACCACCGCGAGATGGAAGACTTCGCCGCTGCCTCACCTTTCCGAGGCCCCGCAAAAACAATAAACAGCCTGTCTGACTTCCTAAAGGAGGCCGTTCTCCTGAGATATTTCTTGAGCACTCTCCGAACATCCAAGAGATGCAAACGGCCCCCCGAGCGCTCTTTCTGTTCCGCCGAGAACACCGGAAGCGATACTACTTGGTTGACATGAAACACGGAAACCACCTTCGGTAAAAAGGCCGGAACCGTGTGCAAAACCACCTTGTGCCTGAAAAAGGTCAGATACAGCTCCGTACACGCCAACGCCTGCAACTCCGAAATCCTCCGAGCCGAACAAATAGCCACAAGGAAGAGAGTCTTCAACGTCAAGTCTTTCAAGGAAGCCTTGTCCAAAGGCTCGAATGGTTCTTGAAGTAGCGCGTCCAAAACCAAATTCAGATCCCAAGAAGGAACGGAATCTAGTCTTGGAGGCCTCAACAGTAACACCGCTCTAAGAAAACGCCTAATATCTCCGTGGGCACCCACCGGCTGACCTTGAATCTTACCCCTGAAACAGGCTATGGCTGCCAGCTGCACCCTCAAAGTGCTCGTGGCCAACCCCTTTTCCACACCATCCTGAAGAAAAGACAGTATATGAGGCACCGAAGCCCGCAGAGGTTGAAAATCGCGGTCCTCACACCACGCCTCAAAAACACGCCATACGAGAACATACGCCAAGGAAGTAGAGCGGCGCCGCGCCTTCAATAAGGTAGAAATTACTGCCACCGAGTACCCCTTGGCAGTCAACCTTGCCCTTTCAAGAGCCATGCCGTAAACGAGAATCGACCCACCTGCGGCATGCGTAACGGCCCCTGAAGCAAGAGATCCCCCTGCAGAGGAAGCCGCCACGGACTGCCCACCAGAAGCCGAACCAGATCTGCATACCACGGTCTTCTGGGCCAATCGGGCGCCACGAGAACCACCAGACCGCTGTGTTTCTCTATGCGTTGAATCACCTTGCCTATGAGAGCCCAAGGAGGAAACACGTAGAGAAGGCCCTCCAGCGGCCACCGCTGAGCCAACGCATCGAGGCCTTCCGCCATTCGTTCCCACCTCCGGCTGAAGAACCTCTCCACCTGCGCGGAATCGAACCGTGCCATCAGATCCAGCGCCGCACTATCAACGCAAACACGTCCGGGTGTAGACTCCACTCCCCCGGGTCTACACTGCGGCGGCTCAGAAAATCGGCCTTGACATTCTCCACGCCTGCCACGTGCTGTGCCGACAGCGCCGCCAAATTCTGCTCGGCCCAGTCCAAGAGTCGACTCGCCTCCTCCTCCAGCGACGCATTCCCTGTGCCGCCCTGGCGATTGATATAAGCTACCGTCGTGGCATTGTCGGACAGCACTCGAACCGCCTTCCAACCCAAGTCTTTTTGGAAACTCTGCAGCGCCAGAATTACCGCTCGCATCTCCAATCGGTTTATGGACCATTGACTCTCTTCCCTTGACCACTCTCCTTGGGCAAACTTTCCTTCGCAGTGTGCCCCCCAACCTGTGAGGCATGCATCCGTTGTCAACAGCCTCCATAAGGGAGCCTCCAGAGGCATGCCCCCCTCTAGACTTCCGGGGCGCAACCACCACAGGAGTGCCCGTCGCACTTCCGGAGGACACAGCAACCTTTGAGACAACGCATCCTCTGATGCGACCAGCGCCTTAGAAGAGAGCTCTGCAGCGGCCGCATATGCGCTCAGGCCCACTGAACCACCTCGATGCTGGCCGCCATCGTCCCCAACAACTGCAAATAGCGCCATGCAGTCGGAGCTCTGCAACCCAGAATTCTCCGCACGAGCTCCCGCAGTTCCCGTGCTCTCTTGTCTGGGAGAAACACCATTCCCCGACTGGTCTCGAAACGCGCCCCCAAATATTCGAGGGCTTGAGAGGGAGCTAGTTTGCTCTTCGCAAAATTGACCACCCAGCCGAGACTCTCCAACAATTGCACCACTCGCGCCGTGGCCGCCACGCTCTCCTCCCGGGACTTCGCTCGAATCAACCAATCGTTCAAGTAAGGGTGCACGAGAATGCCCTCCTTGTGGAGCGCCGCCGCCACCACTACCATGACCTTGGTGAAAGTGCGAGGCGCCATCGCTAGGCCAAAAGGCAATGCTCGGAATTGAAAATGACCCATCGGCAGAGGAAACCGCAGATACTTTTGATGCTCGCGGCGTATGGGAATATGCAAATATGCCTCCGTCAGGTCTAGAGACGTGAGAAACTCTCCCTTTCGCACCGCCGCAATGACTGAACGCAAGGACTCCATCCGGAAATGGGTCACCCGAAGACAGCGATTTACCCTCTTTAAATCCAATATGGGACGGAACGTACCCTCTTTTTTCGGAACCACGAAATAAATGGAGTATCGACCGGAGCCGCACTGAGCCGCCGGAACGGGCACCACCGCCCCTAAATGCTGCAGCCGCTGCAGCGTGCTGGCGACCGCCCTGAACTTCCTTGGGGCTCAGCACGGGGAGAGGACAAAGGCGTCGGAGACGGGGCGCTGGAGCTCTAGGGCATAGCCTTCTCGAATGACCTCCAACACCCACTGATCCGCAGTTAATTGGACCCAGATGGGGTAAAACTCCCGCAACCTTCCTCCCAAGGGCACCTCCCCCCTCTGGGCCCGCCGTATCTCATTGGGGTTTTCTACTGTTGGCGGACTGAAAGGAACCAAATCCTCTGCCCGCCCCCCGGAAACCCCAAAAGGACTGACCTCGAGCCATATACCGACCCCGCGAAGGCTGGGAAAATCGGAAGGATCGGAATCTCCGCGAGTCTCTGGGGACACCCCTAGAGGCTATCGACCCCCGGCCCTGCTTCAGCCTATCCTCCGGGAGCCGACCCACTTTGGAGTCCCCCAAGTCCTTGACCAACTTCTCTAAATCCTCCCCAAAGAGAAGCTTGCCTCGAAAAGGTAATTTACTAAGCCGCGCCTTGGAAGAACCGGCCGCCGACCAGTTGCGGAGCCACAGATACCTGCGAGCCGCCACCACCGAAGCCATGCTCTTGGCGAGCCCCCGAATCAAATCATAGTGAATATCGGATAGGTAAGCCGTGCCGGATTCCAGCCGTGCCAGATCCTCGGCCTGTTCTTCCGGTAGTCCCCCCCGCAGACGTTGGGACCACCACAAGCCAGATCTCGCCACCCATGCTCCCGCAATGGAGGCTTGCAACGAGAGAGCGCACATATCAAACACCTGTTTCAACAAGGTATCCAGCTTCCTATCCTGCACATCTTTTAACGCCGCGGCGCCCTCCACCGGAATGGTGGTCTTCTTAGTGACCGCCGACAACGCAGCATCCACCTTTGGGGACCGAAAAATCTCCCTATCCTGTTCCGACAACGGATATAACCGGGCCAAAGTCTTGGTCCCTCGGAGCGCCGATTCCGGCGCGTCCAATTCCTCCTGAATCATCTCTCGAAACACCCTATGAACCGGGAATACCTTTTGAGAAGTCCTAACCGCCTGCAACAACGGATCCTCTAACACATCCTCAGCTGCAGGCGTCATGGAGAGCATGTTTAAAGTCTTTAGAGTCTCAGCAATCAACGCTGGCAACTCTTCCCGCCGGAACACCCGGACCACTCTACTCTGCTCCACGTCCGGTAGCTCTCCGTCCTCTAAATCCTCCTCCGAGGCCACTTCCAGACCCATATCCGCTCCAAGGTCATCTATCCCATCACCTGACAGACTGTCCTCTCGGAGCTCCCTACATTTCTTTGCCGAGCCTATCTCCCCCACCGGGAGATCTGCCAACCCCGACCGTTTCCGACTCCTCTGGACTCCCGACTGAGTCCCGAACGCAGGCTGTAGCAAGGCAAACGCCTGCTGCATCAGGGAAAAGAAGTCCGAGGGAATCCCCGCAACGCTCCCACCCAGACTTCCTGCAGGAGCCGAAGACACACCAGTTGTCCCGGACGGCCCTGCCGTCGGCTCAGGAAGACCGAGAGAGGACGACCGGGATCCCTCTTCTACTGAAGCGGCCGCTGGCTGATCTCCTGCCGGCCCCCCCAGCGCCTTCTCCATACCTACTGGCCCCAGGGAGCAGCCCCAGCATACCCCGGAGTACAGTAGCTTGCTGCGCTTCACTCCACAAACCAAGCAGCGATTTTTAAGTGGCATGCTACTGTCTATAAGCAACAAACAGCTCTGAAGAGAGAAAACTGGCTCTCTGCCCTGAGACAGAAGTCACTGTCCGTTTTTTTTTTTTTCTTCTATTAAAACCAGTAATCTACTCCCAATAGGCCAATCAGCTGAATTCTGAAGGTCCCATGCAAAAACGAAGCTTCTAGCCTGCCCAATTAAAAGAAAAAAATTCTGTCTTTTAAAAGAAATGCCGATTTCAAAATGGCCGCCGCCAGCTTTCCCGCTTAAAAAAGGGCTGACTGACAGCACGCGCTGAGGCCCCAAGCCTTCTTTTTTACCTGGGAGCCTCCCTAGGACCTCTACTATCACTCCTGCACTGCCCCCCAAAAAGAATTTCAGCAGCACTTACCCGATCCGGAGGAGAAGGGGGGGAGGAGGGGGGCAGAGAGAAATACAGCTCCGGAGCACAGCTCTCACCCAGCTTCAGCTCCCACTGACTGCTGCAGCCTCGTAGCACACAGCTCTTGCCAGATTATGTCCTCTGCTGCTGCAGACTCTTCCTGCAACCTGCTCCTCACCCTTCTGGCACGGGTTCGGGAGCAGGGAGGTAAGGCAGTCAGGCTCTCAGCCCACTGCACTTTTAAATAGCTGGGCCCCCCACTAAAAGAACCCTTCGGAGAGAGAACAGGAGAGAAAGGCAGAACTGGGACCCCTCCAGCAGCAGCAGATTTTCACCCCAGAATAAAGCAAAAGCACTAAACCAAAAGAGAGGAAAAACCCAACCCCAAAGAAACAAACAAAGCTCTGCTTATTTGATCTCCCTGAGCCCAGTCCCGGGCTCAGAACCTCCAAGCTGCTTGGAGACTGAAAGTACTGGTGATAGGAGGCGGTTCCTGTCTACTTATACCGGTGACATCAAAGTGATGAAATCTTTCAGTCTCCAAAGCTGCTGGTGGAGGTTGACAACTCTATGGTTCCGGGACTGGACTAGAGGGACGCTAAGGAATGTCCTTTTAAATAAATAAAAATGGCAAACCTCCACAAGAAAAGTGGCCAAAAGAGAAACACGATGGAATGGTTCAATTAATAAAATATATCCAGAGAAATGAAACAGTAGAGTTTAAGAGTAGTAGGCATTCACAGGGTTAAAGGAAAAATAAAAATAAAAACCCAAATCTTGAATGTCTTCTCGTCTGCTAAATGTATTAATTATCTGTAGCCTTCAAAAAAAATGTCACATGAAGACAATCTCATCTATGGTGCGTTTTTGTTATGTTTTAAACAAATTTGCATAGTGATCACAGTAATAAACAAAGTTTTCACACTCACCTCCCTTAAAAGTTCATCTTGTTTGTCCTGAAATACACAGAGAATAATAAATGAAAAAAAAGAAAACTCAGTAAGTAGACCATATATTATAAAGTTTCAGTTTTATCCAGGGGGACTCTAGAGACAGTGGGCACAATTCACTCCCAAGGGTTTGGGCCGCCATTAGGCAAATGACAGTCAATAGTAAGCTTTAGTGATTATCTGTTCTAAGAGGGCATATTTGACTGCTATTTGATATGTTTGGAAATGCTCAAACATGTCTTTTGGAAAGACCAGGAAAAAAATGGTACTTGCAGGGAGCAGAGCCTATCTCTCTTCTAGTCCCGATATCAAAGAGTTATTCACCTAAATACAAAACTTCTGCCTGAAGAGATTTACTCCAGCTCAGGGCAGAAGCCCAGAGCTCTCCCTTTGAACCCCAGCATTTCCTGTTTTTTGCTAAAAGAAAATGTGCTAGTTTTTTTCCTTTTTCTTGCAAGGAAAATCATTGAAGTCAGCCCCTACATCCTCTTTCCTTTTATTATATTCGGTTTTTATTTGAATAGACTCAGCAAAACAAGTCCAATTTCTCTTTATAAATTATTTAATTGATAAAATTTGCATACATTTACTTCAAAGCAAAGTAAAGCATAGCAAGGTAGCTTCAGCCAAAAAAAAGTGAAGTCAAGGCTATTTCTGAACACTTGTAGAATAAATCGAAATTACACTTACCTGGTAATTGTAGTTCCTTGAGTGACGACAGTTTAGTCCTCTACTCTTGGGTAGTGCACCTCCTCCTGCAGCTTGGAGACTGGACCAATCAGAAACTTTCTCTCACTGGATGTAGCCAGCTGGACCTCCCATTAGCCTCCAGTGAACTATTGACAAAGCAGACTCACAAGAGCAACAAATAAGTAGCTACATATGAAATTTTTTTTTTTAAAAATTAAACTGGAAACAAGAAAAAGAGAGCCCCCCCCTTAAGCGACCAAGGGATGAGAAACTCCATAGCGCCACTCTACTTCCCTGCGAAGTCCGGCAGAAGCGACAGAGGAAGAAAGGACGACTACAGTTAGCAAAGGAAGAAAGGAACTCAGCCGTACTCACCTGTTAAATGTTCTTGCTGAATGATAACCCGTGCAGAGCTAGCCCTAAAAATCAAGGGCGGGACGGAGGACTAAACTGTCGTCACTCAAGGAACTACAATTACCAGGTAAGTGTAATTTCAATTTCCTTTTCGTTCCTCCAGTTTAGTCCTCTACTCTTGGGATGTAACAGAGCAGTACTAACGGGAGGGACCCTGCCAGCCGGCACACAACACCGCCGACCCAAAACAGGCATCCCTAGACGCTAATACATCCAACCGGTAATGCTTGCTGAACGTATGTAACGACGACCACGTGGCCGCCTTACAAATCTCCACCGGCGGAACTAGACCATGCTCCGCCCAAGAAGCCGCCTGCGCTCTCGTGGAATGAGCTCGAAGACCCACAGGCACTAGACGCCCGTGCAACAGATACGCCGAGGCAATAGCCTCTTTAATCCACCTGGAAATGGAGGCCTTCGACGCAGCCTCACCCTTCCTGCAGCCCCCAAACAATACAAACAGTCGATCCAACTTGCGGAAGGAGTCAGAGACCGACAAATAGCGATGTAACACTCATACATCCAAGCGACTCAAACCACGATCAGATGACTGCCCTCCGTCCTCCCTCAGGACTGGGAGCGTTACGGTCTGATTGACATGAAAAGGTGAGGACACCTTGTGCAAGAAGGAGGGCACCGGACGAAACACCACCTTTTCTCGCAAGAAACAAGGAAAGGGCTCCCTGCACGAAAGGGCTTGCAATTTGGAGATGCGCCGAGCCGAACAAATCGCCACCAAAAAGACCACCTTAAGGGTCAAGTCTTTGACTGAACTCCGGGATAAGGACTCGAACGGCGCCTTGCCTAGGGCCCGTAAGACCAAATTCAGATCCCACGCCGGAACAGAAATCCGGCGGGCTGGACGTAATCTGGAGACCACTTTCAGAAAACGCACAACATCACCATGGGCCCCGAGAGACACGCCCTGGATCTTACCTCTATAGAAGGACAAAGCCGCCAATTGTACCCTCAAAGAACTGGCAGCAAGGCCCTTGTCGAAGCCATCCTGCAAAAAATCCAGCACTACTGCGACAGACACTCGGGACGCTCGTACCTGATGTCTGGAACACCAGTCTTCAAAGATCCGCCAGATGCGCACATACGCGAGCGAGGTTGACCGCTTCCGAACCTGCAGCAAGGTTGAAACGACCGACCTAGAGTATCCCCGCTTCCTTAACCACGCCCTTTCAATGGCCAAGCCGTAAGCGAGAATCGATCCACCTGAGGCATCCGAAGAGGTCCCTGAATCAGGAGCTCCAGAGACAAGGGAAGCCGCCACGGCGTGCCGTCCAAGAGGCGGATCAGATCGGCGTACCAAGGGCACCGAGGCCAATCCGGCGCTATCAGCAACACCCTGCCTCGATGGGCTTCGATACGCTGAAGCACCCAACCGATCAGGGCCCACAGAGGGAACACATACAGAAGACCGAATGTTGGCCACGGTTGAATTAAGGCATCGATCCCCTCCGACATGGGCTCTCTGCGCCTGCTGAAGAACCGATTCACTTTCGCCGACTGGCAAGACGCCATCAAAACCATCACCGGAACTTCCCACCGGCGAGTCACCTGAGCGAACACGTCCGGATGCAATTCCCATTCGCCGGCATCCACGCGTACTCTGCTGAGAAAATCCGCCGCCACGTTTTCTCTTCCGGTAATGTGCGCTGCTGAAATGGCTTGTAAGCATGTCTCTACCCAGGCAAACAGCATCTCGGACTCCTCCTCCATGGCCGCACTGCCCGTGCCGCCCTGCCGGTTGATGTATGCTACCGTAGCCGCATTGTCCGACAACACTCGCACCACTCGGCTGGACACCAGACTCTCGAACCGTTGAAGAGCCAACAACATCGCTCTCAACTCCAGACGGTTGATCGACCAGGAGCTCTCCTCCACCGACCACTGTCCTTGAGCAAAGTGTACTCCACAATGCGCCCCCCAGCCTGAGAGACTGGAATCCGTGAACAGAAGGAGCCATTCCGGCGGCTCCAGCAGCATCCCCGCTTGTAAGGTTTCCGGGCACAACCACCACCGCAGAGCCTGTCGCACGCTCAGCGGACAAGGAAGACGCTTGCTCAGCGACTCGGACTGATTGGACCACCGACGAAGCAAAGCCCGTTGTAGTGGCCTCATGTGAAATCAAGCCCAAGGAACCACCTCCAGCGACGCCACCATGGTTCCTAACACCTGAAGATAATTCCATGCTGACGGCGCCGACCGCTTCCTGAAGTTGCGCACCAGAGTCTGAAGAACTTGCGCTCTGCGTTCTGTCCAAAAGACAGACCCTCTTCGGGTATTGAACCGCACCCCTAGATACTCGAGAACCTGCGTGGGTGCTAAATGACTCTTCAGCGGATTGACAACCCAACCTAGGCTCTGCAGAAACTCTACCACCCGACGGGTGGCTTGTATGCTCTCTTCCAGGGACTTGGCCCGTATCAGCCAATCGTCAAGGTAGGGATGCACTAGGATCCCCTGCCTCCGCAACGCCGCCGCCACTACGATCATTATCTTGGTGAAGATACGGGGGGCCTTCGCCAGGCCGAAGGGCAGCGCTTGAAATTGAAAGTGACCCCAAGGCAGGGCAAACCGCAGGAATTTCTGATGCGACGCCCTGATGGGCACATGGAGATAGGCTTCGGAGAGATCGAGAGAAGAGAGAAACTCTCCTTGCCAAACTGCCACGATGACAGATTGAAGGGTTTCCATTCGAAAATGCGGCACGCGGAGACACCGATTCACTCCTTTGAGGTTGAGGATAGGGCGAAGAGAGCCGTCCTTCTTTGGCACCACGAAATATATAGAGTAGCGCCCCAGCCTGTGCTCCGCGGGCAGCACCGGGACGACGGCACCCAGCCGAAGTAGGCGATCTAAGGTCTGCTGAATCTGTAATGCCTTCTGAGGTCCCCTGCAGGGAGACTGAACGAACGAGTCCCGTACCGGCACCGCTAGATCCAGCGCATAGCCGTCGCGAATAATCTCCAAGACCCAGTGGTCCGACGTTATGTGGGTCCAGGCGGAAAGAAACTCCCTCAGGCGTCCCCCGATGGATTGTCCTTCCGCCGGGATGCACAGCCCTTCATTGGGGCTTTCAAGCGGCGCCAGGCACAGGCGCTGCGAAATCTCTGCTTGCCCCACGGAAGCCTCGGAACCCTTGGGAGCGAGAAACAAATCTGCCCCGTTGGGAACTCCCAAACCGGGGGGAACGAAACCTGCGGAAATCTCTAACCTGTCCCCGAAAGGACTGGTTGAATTTCCCCTGCTTGGGTTTATCTTCGGGAAGTCTACCACCCTTGGACTCACCCAAATCCTTGACCAACTTATCAAGGTCTTCACCAAACAATAACTTCCCTTTAAACGGAAGCTTGCCAAGTCGAGATTTAAAGGACCCGTCGGCCGCCCAATTCTTTAGCCAAAGGGCCCGGCGCACAGCAACCAGAGACGCCATACTATTCGATAAAGCCCTAATGAGATCGTAGTGGACATCCGCTAAATACGCCGAACCGGACTCTAAAAGCTGGAGTTCCCGCTGCTCGTCCGGTTCCAAGGATGTCGACTGCCTGAGGCGTTGGACCCAACGGAGGCAGGCCCTTGCCACCCAAGCTCCGCATATGGAGGCCTGCAAGGAAATGGCGTCTGCCTCAAAGGACTGTTTCAATAGTCCGTCCATTTTCCTGTCCTGCGCCTCCTTCAAAGCCGCACTGCCTTCCACGGGAATAGTGGTTTTCTTCGTGACAGCCGACACCGCGGCATCAATCTTTGGGACGCGAAAGCGGTCCTTGTCATTGTCCGCCAAGGGATAGAGCTTATTCATAGTACACAGCCCCCCTTCAGGCCTGCTTCCGGGTGGTCCCACTCGTTCTGAATCATCTGATCTATCACCTTATGAATAGGGAACACGACGTGCGTCTGGCGCACCGCCTGAATAATAGGATCCGCAGTATCCTCTTTGCTTGCAGTCTGCTCAGACGTAAGACGAAGTGTCTGCAGGGCCTCCACAATGAGGGCCGACAACTCCTCTCTGCGAAACACCCGTATGATCCGCGCTTGATCCTCAGGCTCAGCTATCTCACCTTCTTCTAAATCCTCGAAGTCGCCCTCTAAGTCAACTTCCTGCTCTTCATCCTCCAGTAACTCCACCTCAGAGGGAGAACGCTCCGGTGGACGTGATCTCTTGGGAGCTCGGGCCCCCACCGTCTCGGGGCCCGCCAGCCCCGAAGGCAGATTGACCGAGGGGAGAGGGGCCAACGCCGGCACAATGCCCTGTCGCTTTCGACAAAATGCCTGATGCATAAGCAAAACAAAATCTGGGGAAAAATCTTCCATTACCCCTGAAACCCCAGATGCCCCTTCGGCAGGCGGAGCGGAGGGCCCAGAAATCCAAGCCTCCCCCTGCGGCTCCGCCAACACCTCAGGCAGGGCTGAGCCCGCAGCATCCTCCATTTGATGCTCCAGGGTGAGCGACACTGATGCACAGCACCCACAGACCCCTGTCTCTAGAGTGGTGCTCCTACGGGTGCCACAAATCACACACTGCGACCTTGCTGGCATGAACAGACAAGCCTAGCAGTCTTACAAGCAGGTGAAGAGAAAAACTGCACTCCCCCTTGCACCCCTGAAAGGCCTGCCTACAGCCCTAAGCCACAGAATGCCTGAAAGGGCTGTGGCTATTCTTCCAACTGCTTCCTTTTGCGCCGTTATTAATTATCTGGCATTATGACAGTATAATGCTCTCTGAGAGAGCTAAGGCAAGAGAATACAAAAGGCAAGAAATCCTTCTAGAGCCCCCCAGCCCCCACGGATCTGAAGCTCCAGAAGAAAGGAAAACAAAGAAAACAAAGAAAAAAATCGCCAAACCCAGCTAGGGCCTAAAGAAAATAACGCATGGAAAGTGCTGCCAGAGAAAAAGAGCCGCCGCCGCTGGAACCGCGATGTTTAAAATGGCCGCGGTTTCAGTCACCGGTTTGGCGCGCTTTTTGGATAACGGCCCTGAAGCCCCGCAGCACACAGTTACTGCGAGGCCCGGTATCCCCCACTCTCTCTGGCCCGTACCTGTATGAAGGGCTGTCCTGTCAGCGTCCCGAGGACCGGCAGAAACGGACGGGCACGCTGCTGAAAATGCCGCCATTAAGCAAAGCAGCCCCGGAGCCAGCACCGCCACTCAGGAAATCAGAGGGCTGCCGGGGAGACAAGAAAGGAGCTCTACCCCGTTCAATCAAGGGGTAAGAGATCCTGCGGCAAGCCAGATAGTCAGGGGAGAGGAGAGAATTAGCAGGGCAGAGTAGGCTATGGTTCAAACCCCTACTGCCGACAGCTGCCGAAATCCCCTTCTTTTTTTTTCTTTTTTTTTTAAAGGGACAGCATCCTACTAGACTAAGCAAACAGAAACAAATAGAAAGAAATAGATCTGAAATAAAACAAAGTAAAACGCCTGCTCCTTATTGGTTTCTCCAGTGAGCCCAGCACCTAGGCTCAAGAGGTCCTCCTGCTGCATGGAGACTGGACACACTGGAGGCTAATGGGAGGTCCAGCTGGCTACATCCAGTGAGAGAAAGTTTCTGATTGGTCCAGTCTCCAAGCTGCAGGAGGAGGTGCACTACCCAAGAGTAGAGGACTAAACTGGAGGAACGAAAAGGAAAGACTGCTGTAACACCTGCAAGGAGAACTCTTCAGGAAATTGGTAACAGACCCCACATGTGAAGAGGACATACTGGACTTGGTGCTTACCAATGGTGAAAGTGTTTCTGATGTTGTAGTGGGAGATCATTTTGCATTCAGTGATCACCAGATGGTGTGGTTCAGTATTAGGACTAGGGCTGTTTGAAAGGATTCTAAGGTGAGGATCTTAGACTTTAGGAAGACTAACTTTGCCAAGATGGGCCAATACCTCAGGGAGTCGTTAGTGGGATGGGAACAGCTGGGGGATGTAGAAAAACCGTGGGAAAAACTGAAAGGGGATATTTTAAGGGCAACCAACTTTTTTGTTAAAATGGTAAATAAAGGTAAAAGGAAAAGGAGACCGCTATGGCTTTCGAAAGAAGTAGCTGAAAAGGTGAAGAAAAAGAGGGAGGCCTTCATGAAATACAAGAGATCACAGAGAGAGGAAGATAGGCATCTGTATTTGGAAAAACTTAGAGAAGCTAGAAAAGTAGTCAGGAAGGCAAAGATTCAAAAGGAGGAGGAAATAGCCAATGCAAAAAAATGGGGGGGATAAGACATTTCTCAGATATGTTAGTGAGACGAGGAAGGGCAAAAGTGGTATTGTCAGACTCAAGGGTGCAGGGGAGGAATATGTAGAAGCTGATAAGGATAAAGCGGAATTGCTTAACAAATATTTCTGTTCTGTGTTCACAGATGAAGAACCAGGAGCAGGACCTCAGAAAACATCCACAAACGGGAACGGAAGCAAGGGACATCTTGAACAATTTTCAGAAGACTGTGTTCGTGAGAAACTAGCTCAACTTAAAGTAGACAAAGCAATGGGACCGGATGGGATACACCCTAGAATACTGAGGGAACTTCAGGACGTTCTTGCAGCTCCACTGACTGACCTTTTCAATGCCTCGTTGGAGTCAGGAGTGGTGCCAAAGGACTGGAGAGAGGCTCATGTGGTGCCTTTACACAAAAGCGGAAGTAAGGATGTGGTTGAAAACTACAGGCCAGTTAGTTTAACTTCGGTGGTGAGTAAATTATTGGAAACGCTGATGAAAGAGAAAATAGTGAGGTTTCTGGAGTCCAGCGGATTACAGGATCCGAGGCAGCCTGGATTCACCAGAGGCAAGTCTTGTCAGACAAATCTGAGTGATTTCTTTGACTGGGTGACCAGGGAGTTGGACCGAGGGAGAGCCCTAGATGTGGTGTATTTAGATTTCAGTAAAGCCTTTGAAACTGTTCCTCACAGGCGACTTATAAACAAACTGAACATCCTAGGGATGGACCCTAAGGTTACTGCTTGGGTAAGAAATTGGTTGGGTGGGAGGCGACAGAGTACAGGTAAATGGAGCTCACTCTGAGGAGGATGTTACCAGTGGTGTGCCCCAGGGATCTGTCCTTGGTCCGATTCTTTTTAACATCTTTGTTAGTGATATAGTGGAACAGCTGTTGGGTAAGGTTTGCCTCTTTGCGGATGATACCAAAATCTGCAATAGAGCAGACACCCAGGAAGGTGTAGATAACATGAGGAGGGATCTAGCTAAGCTTGAAGAATGGTCTAGAATTTGGCAGCTGGGATTTAATGTTAAAAAATGTAAGGTCACGCATTTGGGCTGCAGCAATCCAAGGGAGTATAGGGGGTGAAGTACTTTTGTCCACTAAAAAAGAGCGGGACCTAGGCGTGGTTGTGTCTGATGACCTTAAGGTAGCTTAACAGGTAGCAAAGGCGACGGCAAAAGTTAGAAGGATGCTTGGGTGCATACGGAGAGGAATGGCTAGCAGAAAAAAAGGAGGTGATAATGCCTCTGTATAAGTCTTTGGTGCGACCTCATTTGGAGTATAGTGTGCAATTCTGGAGACCGCACCTTCAAAAGGATGTGAACAGGATGGAGTTGGTGCAGAGGGTGGCTACTAAAATGATTAGCGGTCTTCGTTATTAAGCTTATAAGGACAGACTTAAGGATCTTAATATGTACACCTTAGAGGAAAGGCGGGATAGAGGTGATATGATTGAGATGTTCAAATACCTCCGTGGCATAAATGTTCAGGGAGAGAGTCTCTTTCAATTGAAAGCAAGTTCTGCTACGAGAGGACATGGGATGAGGGTGAAGGGAGATAGATTCAGGAGTGATATGCGGAAATATTTCTTTACGGAAAGAGTGGTGGATCCGTGGAATAGTCTCCCAGTGGAGGTGGTAGAGATGAGGACAGTAACTGAATTCAAAAAAGCATGGGACAAACACAGAGGATCTCTAAAGGTAAAAAGGGGACTGTTGTAGTTGTTGATATGGAAGGACAGACTAGATAGGCCATGTGGTCTTTTTCTGTCGTCATATTTCTATGTTTCTATATCACTATTGATATGGGAGGGCCTGCTAGAGAAAAGATAACTGAGAAAGGACCCCATCTGAGATGATCCCTGATCTCCTAGCTTTGTGAAAAGTTATATGGACGTATAGGAGGGAGGAGTAACTTAATGGTTGTAGCACTGGCTTGGTAACTAAGAGACCAGAGTTTGGATTTCCACTAGCACACCTTGTGGCCTTGGGCAAGTCACTTATCCCTTCACTGCCTCAGATACATCCAAATTATCAATGTCCCTTTTTAATGTACATTATCAAGTTTAAGTTGCAATGTAAACTGTTTTGACTGAAATGCTGAAGTGATACAGAATAAAAAAACTATTAAATAAATAAACAGGCTTGTCTTATGGTTTATCTATCTGAACTGATGCCTATGCCATGTTAATGTACTAGATCCTTCCAAAGGGTGGGAAAACACATGACTGGCCGGATATATCAGCTCTTTTCAGATGGCCATGCTTGTCTACATGGCTGACTTTATCCAGTATCCATAAAGCAGAAATGGAGGGAGGTAAATGGTTTCTTTGATACATTTCACAACTCTAATAGCATCAAGATTATTGAATGCACTCATGTGTGTATATTCCTCCAATGAGACATATATAGAGCCATAAACATTATTACAGTCTTAACATTATCTGCTGTGGCTATTACTTATGCGACAGATGGGATGGCAAAGTTAACTCATTTTTTATATAGTGCCCATATAATAAAGTAGACCACCCTGGGGTAATTTTTCTATATGGAGAAATTAGACCTTACCTGTTAATTTTCTTTCATGGAGTCCCTCCAGTCACATCCAGACAGATGATTTGGGTCCGTCCACCTGCAGCTGGAGACTAATTATGCAAATCTTTAGTGATGTCACCCTATAACTAAATGGGAGTGCAGGAGTGGCCTAGTGGTTGGGGCAAGGTACTTCAGGCCGGAAGGTCGGGGGTTCAAATCCCACTAGAGGACAGCAACCCTGGGCCAGAAGGACTAGGGTTTCTAGTCCCACAGGTGCCCCTTGTGGTCTTGGGCAAGCCACTTAACCCTCCATAGCCCATGTTCCCTGTAAAATAGTTATTTCCAAGTTATAATGCCCTGTTCAATGTAATTTCAGTTTGTTCAATGTAAACCGCACTGATGCAGAATAGCGTGGTATATAAGAGAACGTAAATAAATAAATAAAAAATAAATAAATAAATAACAGCAGGGGTACTTCCCCTGCCCTACAGTATACTCATGTCAAAGCCAACAACGACTGACAACAACCTTGGAAAACCAAACACATTGGAAAACCAAACAACTAATCCTCCTACTACATCTTCTCTTTTCATTTTTATTTCTCTTGAGAGGCAGATGTTGCCCTCTCATTAGACCTGTAGTCTCCTTTTTGGATCTAATTTTTCCTGGATTGTCAATCTTTCCTTTTTTTTTTTTTTTTTTTAACCGAGTTGGTGTCATCCAAGACCCGTGGAGAGACCATCGAAGAACCTCATAACTAGCTACCCAGTTCTCCAAGAGGAATAGACACACCGTTGCTCAACCAACCTTCCACCCTCAGGCTCGCGATTAAAACAACTGAGACAGAATTGGGTGGGTTCTGGACGGATTCCATAAAAGAAAATTAGAGGTAAGGTCTAATTTCTCCTTCATCCACGCCCCTCTAGTCCTATCCAGTTAGATGGGATGTACCGCAGCAGTACCTAGACATGGGAGGGACCCACGAGCCATGCCCATATCACCCGGTCACCAGACTTCGCCTCCCATGTTGCCTGTTCATCAAGGCAGTAATGTCTGGCAAATGTATGTAGCGATGACCACGTCGCCATGCGACAAATATCCATAGGAGACACTAAGCTGAATTCCACCCAGGACGCAGCCTATGCCCTGGTAAAGTGTGCCCGCAATCTCTCCGGAACTGCTAGATGCCAAAGCAATGGCCTCCTTATCCATCTCAAAATGGACATCTTCGAGGCCGCTCCCCCTTCCAAGGTCTGCCAAACAGGATGAACAAACATTCTGTCTTCCGGAAAGACTGGGCACGATTAAAATAACACCGCAGTGCTCTGCGAACATCTAACTTGTATAGTCATCTGTCTGAGCTTTGACTTCCTGCAAAGTGAAAACCGTAAGTGTCACCACTTGATTAAGATGAAATGGCAGGGAGGAAGTGACGTCATCGTCTTAGCTGGCTGCCTGAGCCCAGAGCTCCGGAGCCAGAACCAGAGTTAGTGGCAGATTCCCCCTCCCGCAAGCGTAAAAACCTCAGCAAAACAACTTGATCGGAGGTTGGGAGGACGGTGCATAGTATGGCGACGAGAAGGAAAACGGCAGACATACGCGAGTATGCGTATGGAGGAACGGGACAACACGTCAGAGCAGGAAAAGTGTGGAGAAGGGAAAAGGAGAAGTGGTGGTGCAGAAAGTAACCCATGAAGAACTCCAAGGTTGGTTTAAAAATTTAAAGGAGGAAATAAGTCGGGTGAAAGAGGAGGTGGGGGAGCTGATGGGAGAACTAAAGAGGAGGTGGGGGAGCTGAAGACTGTAATCTTCTGAATTGTAATCTTCTGGTCTACTCTCCATTGGGTCCTGGGTTCATTTCACAGAGACAGTAGGGTAAGCAGCACAAATAAGACAACCAACCAGGTGTGGCTTGGAAACAGGTCTTTATGTAGAAATAGGCTTATTACATAGGTACAGAACAGTTATATAGTGGTTGTTAAAAAGCTGCTTCAGTGTACATCAATGAATCTGTGTGTGTGTGTGTGTGTGTGTGTGTGCATGCATGTGTGAAGTGTGAGAGAGAATAGAGTATATGAAAGACTCTATGTGTGTGTGAGAGAGATCAGAGAGGGGGAGGGGTGAAGAGAATTGATTATCAGAGCCTCCTGTCCTTCATGTCCGATGAATAGAGGAAGAGAGAGAGAGAAAGAGGAAGTATTTCTGTCCTTTATAGTGAATTTTCTCTAGCACCTCCCTTTGAGGTCTGCTATTGTTTCTAGCACCTCCCTTTGAGGTCTGCTATTCTTGATTTAGCAAGGAGGGGCTGCAGACCAATCTCATCGGGCCTGGAGACTGACATCACCAGGGGGTCAGAGTTAATCTCATCTTGTAAACTATTCTCATTAACTTTGGAGACTGATATCACCAGAGTAACAAAGCTGCATGAAATCCAAGGTCTGGGGAAAAAGCCACGACACCTATGCCATGCTGATGTATGCTGACAAAGACAAAGCTGGATGAGCACGAGCACAGAATGGACAGTATGCAGGAACAAAGCAAGTTGCAACAAGAGGACATTCTGGCAATTAATAAGTGGAAGGAGCAGATCTTATACAAAATAGAAGATCTGGAAAACAGAACTAGAAGAAATAACTTAAGGATAAGGGGTATCTCAGAAGAGCAAGGTTTCCAAGACAATAAAAGAGTGGCAGAAGCCATTTTAACAGATATCCTCACTCAGGGAGGTGGACTCAAACAAGGGACAAAAGTAGAAATGGATTGGGCACATAGGGTGTTAGGTCCTATTAGGCCAAATAGGCCTAGAGACATTGTAATATGCCTTAAGGACTTTGAGCTTACAGAGAGCATATTGGCAAAAATGCGCAGAAGTGACAATTACATGTGGCAAGGATATAAAGTGTGGGTATATTGGGATTTAGCAGCCGGAACCCTGCAGAGAAGGGATATGGCACCAGTGACGCAGGTGATGCGCAGAGGAGGAGTGAAATATAGATGGCTATATCCCTTCGGGTTAATGTTCAATAAAGGAGCAAGAACATGGCGAGTTAGGAATCTGTAAGAAGCTAAACTGGCAGAGGCAGAGCTGCCAGGGATAGAGGAGGAGGAGCAGCAGCAGATGGGAGATCAAATTCATAGAAGCAAAAGGGACTGTGCCGGAACAAGCAAACAAGGACAAATAAAAAGGATAGTAGACAAAAAAAAACCCAAGAACAGTAGGTAGTGCTACTGGATAAAGGGAAGATAGAAGACCAATGGAGTCGCCTGCAAGAAAGGGGCTGGAAAGCTTGGAAGCAGAAGAAGGAAGATTTATATGGAGAGGACGCTGAAAGCTAGATAAGAGACCTTGGACTTAAAAGGATCAATGTTGTGAATTATAAGTGATTGCTGGTGTATAGGGGGGAGGGGGGAAGGTATTGTTATTGTAAAGGGAAGGGATGTTAGTTTTAAGTGTGAATGAGAGTATGTGATGGGTTAATTGCTGGGTATATATGTATATATAGGGTTAAGGGGTAGAGGGAGGGGGAGAAGGTTTAGGATATGGGAGGGGGGACACCGGGATCTGGGAGGATGGGCACTACTCCAGGGAGTTCCTCAAGAGTGAGGGAGGAGGAGGGAGGGGAAGTACAGGAGGGAGGGAAGGGCGGGGTGTGTGCGGGAGTGGGGAGGAGGCAAGGAGGAGTGGGAGGGGAAGGATGGAAGCAATTAGGAGAGCAAATCACTCACAATTGTTACTGTAAATGCAAAGGGGCTAAAAACTTGGCGCAAAAGGAGACTAGTAGAACGAGAGGGGGGTAGATTGCAAGCAGATGTTTGTGTGCAAGAAACACATCTGAGGGTGGGCCAGGAAAGATTGCTGCAAACACGGAAGTACCCATATGTCCTGTTAGCGGGTAGGAGGGCAGATCAGAAAAAAGGGGAAGTGGGAGCAGGCGCAAGCAGAACACCAGCACCCCGAACTCCTCCACAGCCCTCCGATCGGCATCAGGTGAGTGAGCAGGAATCCAAGCTCCTCCCCGACCAACGCAACCAAGGACAATCAGAGGCTGCACAGCATAAATTTAAAGGCAGCATCAGGTGTGCCCACGCCTGGCGGGCCCGAGCCTAAGGGCCTTGCCAGAGGGCCCTTTGGTGTGGCCCTTAGGAGTAGAAATTAATTGTTTACCCCTCCAACATAAACCCTTCCAACTACCAATGTGACCCGAACCTACACTCCCTAAGACAAGCTGTCCCAAACTGAGCCACCCAAACTGGTAAGCAGCACATGATAAGCAAGACATCCTGCACTGCATAGCCTATAGCTGGCATGTCCAACTTCGAACAGATCGTGATCTACTTTTTCCGGCCAAAAGTGCCAGTGATCTACCACCATGAAAATTATATTTCAAATTCAATTTTAACCCAATAAAGTTGGTGGATTCCTCCCCCCCCCCCCCCATTTTTAATGAACCTTCTGTCATTTACTTGGATGTGATCAGCTGTTAAGCAAATTAAGCAAAAACAAAACAGAGAGACGAAGATCCAGTAAGAACTGTGAGGGGAAATGGCTAGTACATTTTTTCTTAAGTAATAACTTTCTTTAACTTTTATTGAGTAATTTGTGTTAAATTTAGGTTGAGTATTCATCCAGGCTGATCTTGCACAATCTTTAATATTTCGCTCTTGCTCATTAGTGAGGACATCTGAGCCTGCATTTCATCCACCAGCTTTTTGAAGTTGGGTGAATATTGCGTGAGGGCCAGTCTCAGGGAATCCTGGAGATGTTCATCTGTCATGTTGGAACATTGTGCATTCTGTTATTTTCAGATGGGAAAACACAGATTCACACAAATAAGTTGAACCAAAACAGGAGTGTACAGCTTCACTGCATCTTCTCAAGTTGGGAAATTTGTCTCTAGGCACTAGTTTCCAAAACGATTCTTGCTCAGCACGGGTCTTGAGAAAAATGTCATTTTTAAGGGTTAATATTTCATTTTCAAGAGATGGCTTGTTCAATGAGTGATTTTTACTGATAACAGCTGCAGTTTCTTTAATGTCCACATCTACTTTGAATGGGTATGACAAGTACTCCACAACTGTTCCAATTTTTTGGAAGTCACAGAATCTATTTTCGAATTCCTGCATGACAGAACAGATTTCTGTCAACATACTTCTTGTTCTGAAAAAGAAAATTTGGATAATGTCCCAGATGGTCCTGCGTATTAGGAAAATGATCAAAAGTGTTGTTTGCAAGATCAGTCATCATTAGCTTAAATTTGCTCTTGTAGGATGAAACTGTACTCATCATCTCGCCAATGCATTTGTTTTTACCTTGTAGTTCAAGGTTCATATCACTTAGTTCACCTGTAAAGTCAGCAAGAAATGCCAGATCACATAACCACTCCTCATCTTCCAACTCTGCTTGGTCATCACCCCTCGCCTTCAAAAAACGTCTTATTTCATTCAGCAAATCACGAAATCTTTGCAGAAATTTGTGCCTACTTAGCCACCTTACATTTGTTGCAAAATGATTTCCGCTGCCCCTTCATCAAGAGTAAGATTGAAAAGCCGTCTTTGAAGTGATCTTCCATGAACTGAATTTACAGTTTTGGAAGTGATGTCCATGACAGTCTTTGTATTGAGTCTCTTGCTTGCCAAAACTTGCTGGTGAATGATGCAGTGGTAAGAAAGGAAATCTGGGAAGTAGTCATGCTGTCTACAGAGGGCTATGAAACCGTTAACCTCACCTGTCATTGCTCTTGCTCCATCAGTAGTGATGGAAACAAGTCTATGCAATGAAAGATTACACTTTGTCACAAAAGAATGGAAAGAACTGAATATTTCCTGACCGGTAGTTCTCCCTTTTAAAGAAATCATTCCAAGTAGTTCTTTAACACTAAAGTCTTCAAAAACCATCCGGATAAAGACTACAGTAGTAACTGGGCTATGTCTCTTATGTCTGTAGATTCATCCAGTTGGAGTGAGAAAGCAATACGATTTGAAACATCCTCCAACAATTGTTTAGCTGTGTCTCCACACATCTTTTCTATTCACCGCACGACAGTGTTTTTTAACAACTGAACGTCTTGAATAGCAGCTATGATCTCTTTCTTATTTTTAAATCCTCCAAAAAGATTGTTAGCTGCTTCAAGACAACAAATCTTTTACAAATTCCCCTTCAGTGAAAGGTTTGCATTTCTTTGCGATCAGGTTGTTGACCTTGAAGGATGCTATGGTTGCATTGACCGAATGTGACCTTGGCTTCGCCATCAACTGTTGCTGAGTAGCCAATTTCGATTTAAGTTCTTCGAGCTTCAGTTTACGAATTTTGATTTTGGGTGGAAAATCAGAATCAAACTTATTGCTATGCAGAGACTTATAATGACGTTCCAGATTACCCTTTTTGGGCAAGGATACCTGGGTGTTACAAATTAGACAACACTTGTCTTTCACCATGATGAAGAAGTAGTCCATTTCCCATTCATCGTGAAAGTGGTAGGTTTTGCTCTCCTTTGGAACACTCATCTTCGTTATACTGGGGTGGCTGGATGTAAGAAGGGCAAATCTGCTAAGTTAGTATAAACACTGGCTGAATCTGGTCCAAAACTGTCACTGTCCCAAAGTATTAAAGATCAACAGGAACTGAAGACCTCTGGATGATGTGCAATACAAGGACTGGAGATGCCAAAACCACACATGCAGTTCTAAAAATAAAAAAGGGAATTCATCATACTGGCACCAATAATCAAATACCACCAAACAATCATCAAAAAATCTCAAACACCTGTCCAGCAAACCAGTTAAATCAAATACCGCCAAACAAGTTCAAATACCACCACACGCAATTTAATAAATTCTGCACACAGTGTAGAATCAACGCAAAAGCAAGGCAAAATAAAATTGCAGAGGCAAGCATAGGCAAGTTAGAACAAAATTGGAAAAGCCTGCCAAAATCACCAAATTCTTGACGCTTTGATGTGTCTGCCCAAAAACGTTTAATGAAAGCGAACTTTAAAGCGACTAACGACCAGCACACGACACAACTAATACAGTAAGTGTATTCAGGTAAAGCCCGGGCAAATGGATATCGCCCGGTATATAACACACTTCTAAGGGGTGTTGGGGCGGGGCCAGGAATGAGTGATTCTGAGAGGCAGGAGACCAGGTATGATGCCGGGCCTGTGGTGTCTCATCATGGGGTGCGGGTGGCGGCCCCCTGGGGTACCCACAAACTATTGGCACGAAAACAACAAGCGCCCCCAATACACCCGCAGGCAAGATTCCAGCAGGCAGGGAAAAAAGACAGGCAAAGAATCAGCAGCAGCAGCAAGTCCTCGGCAGACGACCTGCCGGCACGAGCTCTCTTCTAGTGACGGGGCGAGCTGCTGGAGAGATGGAGCCAAGTGGGATTGGCGATCTACCTCTGACCCCTCCATGATCTACAGGTAGATCGCGATCTACCTGTTGGACATGCCTGGCCTATAGGATCCATTGCTACCTCATTGCTTGTAAGATAATATATGCTGCTTAACCTGTACAATCCACTGCTACCTCGTTGCTTGTAAGATAACATATGCTGCATAGCCTGTTGAACCCACTGCTACCTCACTGCTTCTAAGATAACATACGTTGCATTGCCCCTCTCTGTTCCTCTTCCATGGCTCCACATCACATTGTCTTTCTTTTCCTCATACTCCCTAACTGTTTCCCCTCCTACCAGCACCTTCACTCCGTTCCTCCTTATCCCACCTTTACCATCTCCACTTCCCCCTCCATTCTGTCTTCTACCCTATCATCAGCTCTTGACCTTCATCGCTTTCTCCTTCTCATTCAACCATCTCCTCTCTCTCTAAGGCAACCTCACCCTCATTTCCGCCGTACTGTCTCCTCTCTACCCCGTACTCTCCTACTACTTCTTCTTCTTTCATCCAGAGATATCAACCCCAATCCTGGCCCCCCTGGACTTCTGTCTCACTCCGAGAAGAGATCCTCACGCAACATGTCCAATCTTATCCATATCTCACTTCTTTCCCCCTCCACTCTCCCTTTCTCATGTGCCTTGTGGAACACACACTCTGTCTCTAATAAACTTGTTTTTACTCATAACCTCTTTATCTCTAATGCTCTACATCTTCTTGCTCTAACTGAGACCTGGCTCCTCTCTGATGATACAGCATCTACTGCTGCTCTCTGTCATGGGGGCTATCAGTTCTCCCACACGCCTCGTCCCACTGGCCGTGGTGGTGGTGTGCGGCTTCTACTTTCTCCCTCTTGCCAATTCCAACCCCTCCTGCTGCCTCAGTCTCACTCCTTTCTCTCTTTTGAAGTCCACTCCATCAGCCTTTTCACTCCACTTCCTCTCCGGGTACCTGTTATTTATCGACCCCCTGACAAATCTGCCTCTACCTTTCTCACTGACTTTGACTCTTGGCTTTCCTTCTTTCTGGATTCCTCTTCCCCCACTCTTATTCTTGGAGACTTTAACATCCATGTTGATAACCCCTCTGATCCTTATGCTTTAAAGCTCCTCTCCCTTACCTCCTCGTTTGACCTCCAACTTTGTTCCAGTGCCCCTACTCACCAACTTGGCCACTGCCTTGACCTGATATTTTTCTCGACCTGCTTACCCTCGAACTTCTATAGCTCAGTTCTTCCCTTATCTGACCATCACCTTTTAAGCTTTAATCTTCATCACCTGCCGCCTCAGCCTCGTCCTGTCTCCTCCAACCTATTTAGAAATTTTCATGCTATTAATCCCTTGGCTCTTTCTTCCACCATTTTTTCATCTCTTTCTTCCATTATGTCATCTAAGTCTGTTGACGAGGCAGTAACTTCCTATAATGCTGCGCTCTCCTCGGCTCTAGATGCTCTCGCTCCGCCCATCCCACATCCTGTGAGACGTTCTGCACCCCAGCCCTGGCCCTTCATCCACTACCTGCTATCTACGTTCCTGTTCCCGTTCTGCTGAGCATGCTTGGCTCAAAACCCGCTCCCCTGAAGACTTTCTGCACTTCAAATTCATGCTTGTCTTTTTCCAGTTAGCCATAGCTCTTACCAAACAAGACTACTGTGTCCATCTGACTAACTCTCTAGCCTCTGATCCTCACCGTCTCTTTACTACTCTCAGCTCTCTCCTCAAAGTGACTCCGCCTCCGATTCCTCCCTCTCTTTCTGCCCAAACCCTGGCTATTTCCATGACAAAATCCACAAGATCACCCCTCTAATTCCCCACAAAGTCAGCTACTTCCCCTCCTCCCCCTCTCCACTCCCAACTCTTCCCCCCCCCCTTCCTCTGCTACCCGCTCTTCCTTTCCTGTGATCTCTGAAGAGGAAACTGCACACCTTCTTTCTTCCTCCAAACTCACCACCTGCTCCTCTGATTCTATCCCCAACCGTCTCCTTAGCCCCATCTCTTCCACCGTTGTCTTTTCCATCTCTCATATTCTTAACCTATCACTCTCCACTGCAACAGTCCCTGCAGACTTCAAGCATGCTGTGGTCACACCTCTCCTCAAGAAACCCTCACTTGATCCCACCTGTCCGTCTAACTATCGACCCATCTCTCCCCTTCCCTTCATTTCTAAACTACTTGAACATGCGGTTCACCGCCACTGCCTCGACTTCCTCTCCTCTCATGCCCTCCTGGATCTCTTACAATCTGGCTTTTGTCCTCTACACTCTACTGAAACGGCTCTTACCAAAGTCTCCAGTGACTTGTTCCTGGCAAAATCCAAAGGCCTTTACGCTGTTCTCATCCTTCTTGACCTCTCTGCTGCTTTCGACACTGTTGACCACAACCTTCTCCTCGATACCCTGTCCTCACTTGGTTTTGTGGCTCTGTGCTGTCCTGGTTCTCCTCCTATCTCTCCCATCGCTCTTTCAGTGTGTGTTCTGATGGCTCCTCCTCCTCTGCCACCCCGCTCCCAATTGGTGTACCCCAAGGATCTGTCTTTGGTCCGCTCCTTTTCTCTCTCTATACCCAGTCCCTTGATGCGCTTATCTCTTCCCATGGCTTTCAGTACCATCTGTATGCTGATGACTCCGAGATCTACCTCTCTACGCCTGAACTCTCTCCGGCAATCCAGACCCGGATCACTGTCTGCTTTTCTGACATTGCCGCCTGGATGTCTCACCGCCGCTTGAAACTGAACATGGCCAAGACTGAACTTCTTATCTTTCCCCCTAAAACCTCCCCTCCTCAGTCTCTGTCGATATCTCTGTACTCCTTCCTGTTTCCTCGGCCCGCAATCTGGGGGTTGTCTTTGACTCCTCTCTCTTTCTCCACACATATCCATCTTGTAGCTAAGACCTGCCGTTTCTTTCTCTATAAGATTAGAAAAATCTGCCCCTTCCTTTCTGAACACACTACTAAAACACTCATCCACTCCTTAATCACCTCCCGTCTCAACTACTGTAACCTACTCCTTGCTGGTCTCCTTTTGAATCATCTCTCTCCCCTTCAATCTGTTCAACACTCTGCTGCGCGACTAATCTTCCCCCAGCCTCGTCATGCCCACATTATTCCTCTTCTCAAGTCACTTAACTGGCTCCCTATCCGTTTCCGCATCCAGTTCAAACTTCTCCTCCTGACCTACAAATGCATTCACTCTGCGGCTCCTCAGTACCTTTCTTCTCTTAATCTACCGTTACAACCCCCCTCGGGAACTCCGCTCTTCTAGCAAACTACTTCTATCTGTGCCCTTCTCTCCTACTGCTAACTCCAGACTTCACTCCTTTCACCTTGCTGCACCTTATGCCTGGAACAAACTAACTGTGTCTGTATGCCAGGCACCCTCTCTGACCCTCTTCAAATCCAAGCTGAAGGCTCACCTCTTCACTGCTGCTTTTAGATCTTGACTCACCTGATTTCCTTTTCTTTCCCTATGACTCACCTGATCTCCTTTCTGTCCCATAGTTTTGTCTCTGTTTACACCTGTGTTTTGTCTTGACTAGATTGTAAGCTCTGATGAGCAGGGACTGTCTCTTACATGTCTGTACAGCGCTGCATACGACTGGTAGCGCTATATAAATGCTTAGTAGTAGTAGTAGGAGTGAAATTGTCAATAGCACAAGAGGAGGTCTGGGTCTGTATGGGCCGAATGAGAAGCAGAAGGAGTTTTATGATAGAATGCTGGATGAGATGGAGAAGTTGGGAGGAGCTCCAATAATCATGGGAGGGGATGTCAATATGACGGTGAATCCTAGATTGGACAACAGTGCGGGGATAGGATGGGGAGTAAGAGAGAGGTAGTTTGCTCAAGATGAAAGAGCGGTTGGGGTTACTGGATGTTTGGAGGAGCAGGCACCCAGGTGAGCGAGGATACACCTTTTACTCAAACCCACATGGGACATACAGTAGGTTGGATATGGTATGGGTGGGAGGGGTATGGGCATCGAGAGTTAGGGAGGTGGAGCATGGACCCATTACGTGGTCGGACCATGCACCAGTAAGCATCACCTTTAACTTGGGATATAGAGATATGGGCTTAAAATTTTGGAGACTTAATGATTCATTGTTAGGGGAACAAGGCATGGTAGACAAGATCCAGAAGGTATTACAAGAATATCTGGTCAACAATTTGAATGGCGAAGTAACAACGGGGTATGTGTGGGATGGACTAAAAGCAGTGGTGCGAGGTCACCTTATAGGAATAGTAGCATATAAAAGAAAAATGCAGAATTTACAGGAAACACAGATATTAAGTGAAATAGCAAAATTAGAAAGTAGTCACCAAAGTTATATGAATACCCAGGTCTTACAGCAGCTGCACTCGTTGAGGGTGGAATTAGGGAGGTTGAGGGGTGAGTGAAATAGCGCATCAATTAAATCTTCTCAAACAATCTTACTTTGAATGTATTCAATGTATTCAAAGACTAACGAATAATATTTAAGCCTGTATATAGTTTTAACTCTGTTACTCTGTACATAGTTCACAAATTGTTAAATGTAAGTTACAACTTGTTATCTGTAAAAACAGTTCACTGTTTTATTGTTGTTCCATGTAAACCGCACCTGATCAATGGAAGGAGCGGTATATAAAATATCTGTAAATTAAAATTAAATTAAATTTGAAGGGGGCAACAGGGCGGGTAGGATACTGGCATGTAGGCTTAAAGCTAGAGTACAACAGAACCAAACTGGGGGTGTTAGGGATCAGAAAGGTAAGATCCAAACGGGAAGTAATGAGATAAAGCAAATGTTTAAGGTATTCTACGAACAATTGTATAAGAGTGAGGTTAAAAATGGGAAAGAAAAAAGTGAACAGTATATAGTAATTACACTTACCTGGTAATTGTAGTTCCTTGAGAGACGACAGCTTAGTCCTCAACGTATGGGTTGTGCACCTCCTCCTGCAGCATGAAGACTGGACCAATCAAATTTCAGCACCACTGGAATCAGCATACCAGGCATCCCTTGAACTCCAGTGACCTACTGTCAAAGCAAACTCAAAGAAATAGCTAACCTTTAAAAAGTCCTTTTTTTTTTGTTTTGTTTTTCTTTACTGTAGACAATGGCACAACGGCAACGGCCACAGAATGTCCCGCTCCTGCCACAGCATAAGCCGATAGCGAGAGGAAGAGGAAAACATTGGAGCGAAACAAAAAGAATCAAAGAGACACACTCACCTGGGAATATGGACTTCTGAACCCAAGGCGTGCCGAACCAAACACATTATAGGGAGGGAAGGAGGACTAAGCTGTCGTCTCTCAAGGAATTACAATTACCAGGTAAGTGTAATTACTATTTCCTTATCGTTCCTCCAGCTTAGTCCTCAACGTATGGGATGTAACAAAGCAGCCTAACGGGCGGGATTCTTCCAGCCGGCACGCAGAACCGCGGAACCAAAACTAGCATCGCCCGCCGCCAAGACATCAAGTCTATAGTGCTTACTGAAAGTGTGCAGAGAAGACCACGTTGCCGCCTTACAGATTTCCACCGGTGAGACCAAACTAAACTCCGCCCAGGACGCAGCCTGCGCCCTGGTAGAATGAGCGCGCAATCCAACAGGTGGCACCCGACCGTGCAACAGATAAGCAGAGCCAATCGCTTCCTTAATCCACCGAGCAATGGAGGCTTTCGCCGCCGCCTCACCTTTCCGAGGACCGCCAAACAGCACAAACAAACGATCAGATTTACGAAATTCGCTGGTAACCTTCAAATAGCGACGTAAAACCCTCTTGAGGTCCAAATGACTAAGACTGCGATCAGACGCATGCTCCGCCGACGCTGGAAACACCGGGAGCGATACCACCTGATTCAAGTGAAAAGGGGAAGACACCTTAGGCAAGAAAGAAGGCACTGGCTGCAGAACCACCTTCTGAGCTGAGAAAGACAGGAAAGGCTCCCTGCAAGAAAGAGCCTGGAGCTCGGAAATACGCTGCGCCGAACAAATCGCTACTAAGAACACCGTCTTAAGAGTCAAATCCTTTACCGAACTTCGAGAGAGAGGCTCAAAAGGAGCCGCACTGAGGGTCCGCAAAACCAAGTTGAGATCCCACGAAGGCACAGAAACCCTGCGGGTCGGGCGCAGTCTAGAAACGGCCCTCAAGAAGCGAACGACATCAGCATGGGCACCCAGCGACACGCCGTGAACCTTACCTCGGTAGCACGAAAGCGCCGCTAACTGCACGCGCAAGGAACTGGCGGCCAAACCTTTAGCAAAACCGTCTTGTAAAAAATCGAGTACCACCGGAAGAGAGGCCGTAGCAGCCCGAACCTGATGTCGAGAGCACCAATCCTCAAAGATATGCCAAACCCGTACATAGGCCAGCGAAGTGGATCTCTTGCGCGCTTGTAACAGAGTCGCTACGACAGACTTGGAATAACCCCGTTTTCTTAGCCGTGCCCTTTCAATAGCCAGGCCATAAGAGAGAATCTCTCCACTTGCGGCATGCGAAGAGGACCCTGACACAACAGATCCGAATCCAGGGGAAGCCGCCACGGGGAGCCGTCCACTAACCTCATCAGATCGGCATAGCAAGGACGTCGAGGCCAATCCGGCGCTATCAACAGCACCCGACACCGGTGGGCCTCGATACGCTGAATTACGCGCCCCAGCAGGGGCCACGGGGGAAACACGTAAAGAAGACCCGTGGAGGGCCAAATCTGCAATAGAGCATCCAGTCCTTCTGACATCGGCTCCCTTCGACGACTGTAGAACCGAGCAGCCTTTGCTGAGCGCAACGTGGCCATCAAGTCCATGACCGGCTGGCCCCAACGCTGAACCAGCTGCGCGAATACCCTTGGGTTGAGTTCCCATTCGCCGGGATCCACCTGAACCCTGCTGAGAAAATCTGCAGTCACGTTGTCTTTCCCGGCAATGTGCGCTGCCGATATGGCTTGCAGCCGGGGCTCTATCCACTCGAACAACGTCCGAGCCTCCGCCTCCAAGGCTGCGCTTCCGGTTCCGCCCTGCCGGTTTATGTATGCCACGGTCGCAGCATTGTCGGAGAGCACCCGCACTGCCCGAGATGATATCAAGTTCTTGAAGCGTTGCAAGGCCAACCGCACGGCTCGAAGTTCCAAGCGGTTGATTGACCAACCGCTCTCCTCCGGGGACCAGAGACCTAGAGCAAACTGTTCGCTGCAGTGTGCGCCCCAGCCCGTCAGACAAGCATCTGTCAATAGCGGAACCCAGTCCGGCTGCTCCAAGGGCATTCCCGCACGGAGCGATGACCGTCGCAGCCACCATCGCAGATCCCTCCGTACCGCCAGCGGGCAAGGGAGACGTTTGTTCAGTGAATCGGACTGGTTGGACCATCGACGGAGCAAGGCTCTCTGAAGCGAACGCATGTGAAAGCGAGCCCAAGGTACTACCTCTAGGGAAGCCGCCATCGTCCCCAGCAACTGAAGGTAGTGCCAAGCCGACGGAGCGGGGCTTCGCCGAAACTGTCGCACGAGAGACCGAAGTGCCAACACCCTGCGGTCGGGAAGAAAGACCGATCCCCCGCAAGTATCGAACCGCACTCCCAAATATTCGAGACACTGCGTCGGGACCAAGTGGCTCTTGCGCGGGTTGACCACCCAGCCGAGAGACTGCAAGAGCGCCACGACTTTGGAAGTCGCCGCCATGCTCTCCACGCGAGACTTCCCGTGAATCAACCAATCGTCCAGATAGGGATGGACTAGTACCCCTTCCTTGCGTAAGGCTGCCGCCACTACCACCATGATTTTGGTGAACACTCGCGGCGCGGTCGCAAGACCGAAGGGCAATGCTTGAAACTGGAAGTGACCCCACGGCAGAGCGAAGCGGAGATACTTTTGTTGGTCCTCCTGAATAGGGATATAGAGATAAGCCTCCGTGAGGTCGAGGGAAGTGAGGAACTCGCCCCTGCGGACGGTGACCAGAACTGACCGTAGGGTTTCCATCCAAAAGTGGGGCACCCGCAGGCAGCGGTTCACCCCTTTGAGATCCAAAATGGGGCGAAGAGCGCCATCCTTCTTTGGCACCACGAAATAAATGGAATACCTTCCGAGACCATACTCCGCCTGCGGAACGGGAACTACCGCCCCCAGCTGGACAAGATGATCGAGGGTTTGCCGAACGTGAGCTGTCTTGCGTTCTCCCCAGCAGGGAGACGCCACAAAGGAATCGAGCACGGGTCTGGCCAAATCCAGGACATACCCGTTCCGGATGATGTCCAAAACCCACTGATCGGAAGTAATCTGGGCCCAAGCGGAGAGAAAACGTCAAAGGCGTCCTCCGATCACTGGTATCTCCACCGGGGCCCGCTGCCCTTCATTGGGGCTTGCGAGCGGACGCAGGGGTCGCAGCCGCGAATCCTCTACTGGCTCCCCGAAAGCTCGAAGCCCTCGAGATATATCTGCCACGCTGGAATCCACCAGAACAGGGTGACCGAAACCGACGAAAGTCCCGAAACTGCCCCCGAGCAGCCGGAAGCGACCGTCCTCGCTTGGGTCGATCCTCCGGCAGGCGACCGCCCTTGGACTCACCCAAATCTTTGACTAACTTATCCAAATCCTCACCAAACAGCAGCCTACCTTTAAAGGGCAATCTGCCTAACCGCGACTTGGACGACCCATCGGCCGCCCAATTCTTCAACCAAAGGGCTCTGTGTGATGCTACCACGGACGCCATGCTATTGGAGAGAGCTCTGATGAGATCATAATGGACATCCGCCAAATACGCCGAACCAGATTCCAAGCGGTGGAGCTCACCCAACATTTCGGCCTCCAAAGTGGGCGTTTGTTGAAGCCGCTGAACCCAGCGTAAACAGGCACGGGCAACCCAAGCCCCACAAACGGAGGCCTGCAACGCAATCGCATCGGCCTCAAACGACTGCTTCAACAGACCGTCCATTTTCCGGTCCTGCGGCTCACGCAAGGCCGCACTACCTTCCACCGGAATCGTGGTTTTCTTAGTCACCGCCGACACAGCCGCATCAACCTTCGGAGATCGGAAACGCTCAAGATCGTTGTCCGACAAAGGGAAGAGCCTACGCATGATCTTCATACCCTTGAGACCCGATTCAGGAGTATCCCACTCTGACTGAATCATCTGATCAATCACTCTGTGAATGGGAAAAACCACGTTAGTTTGCCGCACCGCCTGAATAATGGGGTCCGCCCCGTCCACCTCCTCCACCGGAGGAGTCGGAGCCAAACCAAGAGTCTGAAGTGCCTCCGAAACAAGCGCGGGCAACTCCTCTCGTCTGAACACACGAATAATCTTTGCTTGATCCTCCGGCTCAGGGAGCTTGCCCTCCTCCAATGCCTCCCCATCCGCTTCGTGGTCAAAATCCGGATCACCACCTTCAGGCCACTCAGCCTCCGACTGGAAGTGTTCGTGCAGACGTTGCCGCTTAGGCGCCGTGACACCGGACAACGGACTCTCCGCCGACGAGGACGGGGCAATCACCCCTGGCGCCGAAAGTGGAGCAGCGCCCATGCTCTGGCGCCTACGGCAGAACGCCTGATGCATCAGCAAAATAAAATCGGGAGAAAAATCCTCCAAGGGCAAGACACCTCCGAAGTCCGACTGCCCCCCAGAGGCTACAGAAACCGCAGAAGGAAGCCCCGAGGGCCCCTCCAGGGGAGACTCCAACTCCCCTGCTGCGGAACCGGGCTGCGCTGCCGCAGCCAAGGAACTCTCCAGGTGCTGCTCCATACTGAGAGACACCGAAGTACAGCGTTGGCAGACACCTGTCTCCGAAGCTGCACCCCTCCGAGATCCACAAATCACACAAAGGGACCCCACGGGCATGGAAACACCCTGATGCAGATTTGTAAGCGGCATAAAATGCCCCTCAATACTGAAAGGAAAAAATGGCTCACTGACCCAGAAGAACCAGCACACAAACCGGGAACTGGGCAGCAGCAGCAACAGAGAGTCAGAGAAGTGCTTTAATGAAAGGTGTTCTCTTCCCTGTGTGTTTTTTTTTTTTTTAATCCCACCAAAGGACTGTGCCCGATAGCTGAGAAACGCAGAAACAGCTGATGAGGAACCGACAGCCCCGCGAAGAACAAGGAAGAGGAGAGGATAAACGCGATCCCCCCCCCCTAGCCGCGGGACCTAAGAACCCCGAAGGAAAGGGAAGCAAAATGGCAGAAACAACTGATATAAATGAAAGAAAATAAAAGCAATGAAAGAAAATGAAATAAAATCGCCGTGTGAGAAACACGCTGAAAAGACCGCGAATCTGAAAAATGGCCGCGGCAGCAAGGAAACTTTGGCGCGCTTTTGCTGCTCGCCGGCGAAACAGCCGGAGATTAGCAAAGCCCTGCTGCCGAACAACCACCGCACCCCCGCAGCTTCAGCGACCCGGAGGCCCCCCGAAAAAAATACCAAATGAACAAGGAACCCCAGAAGGGCCGGGCAGAGGCGCAGAGAACCTGGACAGGACCGGCTCTGACCGCCGTCAGCACTTACCGGCACTTAATCAGCACACTCTCTACCCCCCGGAGAGGAGCTGCTGTACAGCCGCCGCAGGAGCTCTGCCCCGAACAGCCCTGGGGCAGAAATCCCAATTAAGAAACACAGACAGGCAAGTGCAGAGAAGCGGCTTAGGCTGTGCAGGAGAGAGACCTCCGTCAGGTTCCCGCCCCCACGGAGTGCCGAAATGAGAGATGGAAATTTAAAGAAACAGGAACCCCTTAAATGAAGAAATGAAAAGAAGTCCTAAGAGGACAAAAAATGACGACCCAAAAGGTTAGCTAGGGAAAAAACACACTAAACTGACTAACTAGTGAGCCCAGCTAGGCTCACTAACGTCTTCCTGCTGCATGAAGACTGGACACACTGGAGTTCAAGGGATGCCTGGTATGCTGATTCCAGTGGTGCTGAAATTTGATTGGTCCAGTCTTCATGCTGCAGGAGGAGGTGCACAACCCATACGTTTAGGACTAAGCTGGAGGAACGATAAGGAACTACAGGATATTGAACTACCACAGGTAAATTCAATAGAAGCTGAGAGTTTAGATAGGCCTATTATGGAATTGGAAGTAGTGGCGGCAATTAGAGCACTTAAACTGGGTAAAGCACCAGGGTTGGATGGATATACATCCAAATTTTACAAAGTGTTCCAGGAGCAATTGAGCCCGATCCTGGTGGAGGTATTTAATGACTGTCTGGTGCATGGGAAGCTTCAACATACAATGGAGAAGGTGGGCATTACCTTAATACCTAAACCAGGGAAAGATCTGACTAGCTGTGGGTCATATAGGTCAATATCATTAATTAATATAGATGCCAAGATATTGGCAAATGTTTTGGCACATAGACTTCAGAGGGTCTTATGCAGGTTGGTCTATAAGGATCAGACAGGATTTGTGGGGGGAAGGCAGGGTGGAGACAACATTAGAAAGATTGGAATTTTGACATGGAAATTGGAAAGAAATAGGGAGCAGGCAGTGTTCATAACAGTGGATGCATAAAAGGCATTTGATCGGGTGGAGTGGCCCTATATGTTGCGGGTGTTGCAAAAAATGATAATTACACTTACCTGGTAATTGTAGTTCCTTCAGTGACGACAGTTCAGTCCTCTACCTCTCGGTTGTCAACCTCCTCCTGCAGCTTGGAGACTGGCATGACAGAATCATGACATCACTGAATATAACCTGCTGGATACTCCCATCAGCCCCAGTGTGAACTATTAACAAAGCAGACTCAAAGGAGCAACAAATAAGTAGCTATGAGAACAATCACAACGTAAATAACTAACATCCCAACTATTTAGGCACAACTTTCTTACACCCTTCCCTGCACAAGACAGAAGTAGAAGCAAGGAAGAGTGAAAATAACAATTCCAAAGACAGACCTACCTGTAATCCATTCCTTCGTACCACTGAACCTTCACCATTCGTGAGAGAACTCCGGGTGGAATTGAGGACTGAACTGTCATCACTCAAGGAACTACAATTACCAGGTAAGTGTAATTATCATTTCCTTATCGTTCCTCCAGTTCAGGCTTCTACCTCTGGGATGTACCAGAGCAGTCATTATTGGGATGGGCTCTTCCAGCCGGCACGTAACACCGCCGATCCAAAACAGGCATCCTGTGCCGCTGCCACATCAAGACGGTAGTGCCTGCTGAAGGTATGCAGAGACGTCCAAGTAGCTGCCCTACAAATTTCCCCGGACAGAACTAGACTATGCTCCGCCCAGGAAGACGCCTGCGCTCTAGTGGAATGCACTCGCAACCCTGCCGGCACTGACCGACCATTAAGAATATAGGCGGAAGCTATAGCCTCCCGAATCCACCTGGCAATCGAAGCCTTCGCAGCCGGCTCTCCCTTGAGAACACCACAAACAACCTGTCTGATTTAAGAAAAGGTTCCGACACCTGCAAATACTGCTTCAACACCTTTTTCACATCCAACCGACGTAAACTGCGTTCCCGCTCATCTCTCCCCAACGTACCCAGAACGGGTAAGGATACAGTCTGATTCAAGTGAAAGGGCGAAACCACCTTCGGCAAAAAGGACACAGCACCACCTTTTCTCTAGAAAAGGATAAGAAGGGTTCCCTACACGACAATGCCTGCAACTCCGAGATGCGTCTAGCCAAACAAATGGCCACCAGAAAGACTGTTTTCAACATCAAGTCCTTCACTGACGCCCGATGCAACGGTTCAAAAGGCGGTTTGGCCAAGGCTGCTAACACCAAATTGAGATCCCAAGGCGGAATTATCACTCTACGTGACGGTCGTAAACTGGAAATCGCTTCGAGAAAACGCAACACGTCCGCATGGGCGCCGAGCGCAATGCCCTGAACCTTGCCTCGATAACAGGAGAGAGCTGCCACCTGTACCCACAGCGAGCTGGCCGCTAGGCCCTTATCAAAGCCATCCTGTAGAAAACTCAATATCGAGGGAATGGAGACCGTAGCCGCCCTGATCTGCCGCCTTGAACACCAATCCTCAAAGATACGCCAGATGCGCACATACGCCAGAGACGTGGAGTGTTTCCTTGCTCTAAAGTATTGTTGCGATGACCGACGCCAAATAGCCTCTTTTCTTCAACCTGGCCCTTTCAATGGCCATACCGTAAGTGAGAATTGATCCACTTGAGGCATGAAGAGAGGTCCTTGCCTCAACAGATCCGCCCGCACGGGCAAATCTCCAAAGCTCACCATCGAGGAGACGCACAGTCGCCTCGGCCAGTCGGGCGCCACCAGGAGCACCCTTCCCAGATGAGCTCCGATCCTTTGAACACCCGGCCGATCAACGCCCACGGGGGAAAGACATACAGTAGACCTGGAGACGGCCACTGATGTAACAACGTGTCTATGCCTTCCAACATTCTTTCCTGTCTTCTGCTGAAGAAACGATTGGCCTTTGCCGACTGGAAGGTCGCCATCAGATCCATTACCGGCCTCCCCCATGGCAAACTATCTGTGCAAAGACGTCCGGGTGTAGCTCCCACTCGCCCGCATCCACCCGGACTCTGCTGAAAAAGTTGGCCATCACATTGTCCTTTCCCGCTATGTGCGCCACCAAAATCGCTGTCAACCGACTCTCTACCCAGGCGAATAACAAGTCCGCCTCCTCCTCCATAGCTGCACTCCCTGTGCCACCCTGGCGATTTATGTAGGCGACTGCCGCCGAGTTGTCGGAGAGGACTCGAACTGCCCGACCTACCACCGACGCCTCGAAGGCCTGAAGCGCCCGGCAGACTTCCCAGAGTTCCAGTCTATTGATCGACCATGAGCTCTCCAGAGGAGACCAAACCCGCTGCGCAAACTGGCTTCCGCATTGGGCTCCCCATCCGCCGAGACTGGCGTCCGTCAACAGCGGCAGCCACTCCGGCTGTTCCAGCGGCATCCCGGTCGCCAACGACTTTGGAAGCAACCACCATTGAAGGGACTGTTGGAGCTTGGCTGGACACGGGAGCCGTTTGCTCAACGCATCCGACTGATGCGACCATCGGCGAAGCAGAGACCTCTGCAGAGGTCGCATGTGCACCTTGGCCCAAGGCACTGCCTCCAACATAGCCGTCATCGTTCCCAGCACGCGAAGATAAGTCCATGCCGACGAAGCCGGGGTGGCCCTGAACTTGCGAACCAGACTTCTGAGACCTCGGGCTCGCCTCTCCGGCAAAAATACCTTTCCGCACTTCGTGTCGAACCGCACCCCGAGATACTCGAGGTTCTGTGAGGGCTTCAATCGGCTCTTGGCAGGATTGACCACCCAACCAAGATTTTGTAAAAGCTTTACCACTCTGCTGGTTACCCGAACGTTTTCCGCCTTGGCCCAAATTAACCAATCGTCGAGGTAAGGATGCACCAGGATTCCTTCTTTGCGTAACGCCGCTGCTACCACCACCATGATTTTGGTGAAAGTCTGCAGCGCCGTTGCCAGGCCAAATAGCAACGCCTGGAACTGACAGTGCCCCCAAGGAAAGGCAAACCTCAGAAACTTTTGATGAGAGGACCGGATGGGAATGTGTAAGTACGCTTCCGTAAGGTCGAGAGATGTCAAGTACTCTCCTTGACGCACTGCCACAATAACCGAACGCAAAGTTTCCATCTGGCAATGCGGTACCCGAAGGCAACGATTTACACCTTTCAAATCCAAAATGGGCCGCAACGCTCCGCCCTTCTTTGGCACCACGAAATAAATGGAGTACCGACCCGCGCTGTACTCTGCCTCCGGCACCTGCACAACCGCCCCCAATTGCAGGAGCCGCTGCAAGGTACTGCAAATCGAAAGGGTTTTCTGCTGTCCCCTGCAGGGAGACATGACAACTGAATCCCGCACGGGACGCGCCAATTCCAACACATACTCCTGACGAATTATCTCTTAACACCCACTGATCGGACGTGATGTGGGTCCAAGCAGGAAGAAACTCCCGAAGCCTCCCGCCTATCGGAGATCCTCCCGCCGGGACCCGCATCATTTCATTGTGGCTTTCGGGCCGCTGAGCCGGAGCCTGTAGAGAAACCTCTATTTGCTTCCCGAAACCCTCAAAAGCCCTGGGCCCACGCCCCAGAGCGTCCCCTCTGGGATCCTCCGAAACGCGAGGTACGAAACCTCCGGAAATCGCGAAACTGGCCCCGAAGGCCCTGTCCGGACTTCACCTGCTTCGGCTTATCCTCTGGTAGTCTACCACTCTTGGACTCCCCGAGGTCTTTTACCAATTTATCCAGATCTTCCCCAAAGAGCAGCCGCCCTTTAAAGGGCAACTTACTGAGACGGGACTTGGAAGAACCATCTGCCGCCCAATTCCGCAACCACACAGACCTGTGGGCAGCTACCACTGAGGCTGTACTATTTGCGAGAGCTCTGATCAAATCGTAATGTACATCCGCTAAATACGCCGTTCCCGACTCCAGACGGCCCAGCTCTTTAAGGACTTCTTGATCCAGTCGCGACGCCAGGCAAAACCGCTGAACCCAGCGCAGACACGCTCGGGCTACCCAAGCTCCACAAATGGAGACCTGCAACGACAGCACGTCTGCCTCAAACGCTTGCTTTAACAGGCTGTCAACCTTACGGTCTGGAGCATCTTTTAAGGCCACACTGCCTTCCACTGGAATGGTGGCACGTTTTGTGACGGCCGCTACCGCCGCATCCACCCGCGGCGAGCGGAACCTCTCCTTATCCTTAACAGCCAGGGGATAGAGCCTATTCAATGTCTGTATCTCTCTGAGACCCGCTTCAGGCTGATCCCATTCTTCCTGGATCATCTTGTCTGCCACCCGGTGAACCGGAACCACCACCTGCGTTTGCCTCACCGCCTGAATAACCGGATCCTCGACTTCCTCTTCAGTAGTGGGCTGAGTCGCAAGATTCAACATCTGCAACAACTCCGTGATCAGCACTGCTAGCTCCTCTCTATGGAAGACCCTTATGATCTTAGCCTGATCCTCGGGTTCTGGAATCTCTCCCTCTTCAAGATCCTCCAAACTTCCTTCATGTTCCCAGTCGGGATCCTCGCCGTCCGGCCAGTCGCCCTCCGTGGCCGAGACATCTCGGGTCTTTGCTCTCTTAGGAGCCGAGGGACCTCCGCCCATCTCCTCAGCTACGTCCAACTGCTGAGGAAGGACAGAAAGCGGCAATGCTCCCAGCACCTTACCTTGACGCCTTAAGCAAAAGGCCTGGTGCATCATCAATATGAAATCAGGGCTAAAATCTCCGAGCTCCCTGGCCGACCCCGGGATCAACAGGGCCCCAGAAGACCTCGCCGCCGCCTCCTCCAAAGCATAGCCCTGCCCGGAGAGCTGCCCCGACTCAGGTAGCGCCCCTACCGCCACCACCTGCTCCTCTGGGAACTCCTTGACGTCCATCTGCTGCTCTACTGCGGAAGATAGGGTTGCACAGCCACGGCAGATCCCAGAATCGGCCACTGAGCCTCTCCGGGTGCCGCAGACCACACATACTGTGGCCGAGTCGCCATATCTCTATACCCCCTTGAAGTTGCAGAAAAAAGAAAAAATGACCACGCTCCCCTCTGGCTTGGCTTTTTTTTTTGCAAGGGAAAACCTCCCTTAAACTCCAAAACATTCCTTTACCGAAACCTTGAATTACTAGGCTGATTTCATGCGCGGGAAACCTCCCCCCCCCCCCCGATGTATTTCCCGCCCAAAACAAAACAACAGAAATAAATGAAAGCATTAAACGAAAGAAAAATACCTGCTGCAAATCAAAAAGGGCATTAGGAGATAACCTGTATGCGTCTAATAAGCTCCCCCTGCGTCCCTCTCCAGTCTGTCAGCCACGCGGCTTCCTTGTGCAATACAAAATGGCCACTGCAGCACCAAAGGAGGGAAAGGGCGCCAAAGAGATCGCAGATGCCGCCCCGACTTCTGTCTTAGCCCGCACAGCCGAAGAAAAGCCTGTAACCGGTTCAGTGCCTACCGGCCAGGTCTGATCACCCGCAGCTGCGTTCCCACGCCGGACGGCACCTTCCGATAGAGCCGAAGTGTACCGCCGGCGGAATCACTCACCGCTCCTGCGTTCGTCAGCCAGCCTACCACAGCCACGACTCGTGCTTGCTCCGCGGGACCAGCAAAGCGCGATTACCAGCCGGTGAGCTCTTCCCCATAAAGTCTGGGAGGAGAGACACTCTGGCAACAGAAGCAGCTAAAAGTAATGATAGCCAGGGCACACACAAGCAGGGAGCAGCTAAGAAAGAAACACCTCTTCCGTTTTTTTTTTTTTTTTAAGTGAATGCTCAACAAATTAAACCAAATGAAAGAAACTAAACTAAACTATACTATGCTCTCCTAAGGCTCCTTATCTGTCCCTCTAGTGAGCCTCAACCTAGGCTCACGACGTCCTCCTGCTGCATGGAGACTGGTCACACTGGGGCTGATGGGAGTATCCAGCAGGCTATATCCAGTGATGTCATGAATTCTGTCGTGCCAGTCTCCAAGCTGCAGGAGGAGGTTGACAACCAAGAGGTAGAGGACTGAACTGGAGGAACGATAAGGAAGTAGGATTAGGAAGCAAATATATAGGATGAGTCCGAGCGCTGTATGCAAATCCCTCAGTTCGTATATGAGTTAATGGAAGGTACTCTGAGCCCTTTCAGTTGGGTAGATGAACAAGGCAGGGATGCCCGCTGTCTCCCCTTCTCTTCGCATTAGTAATAGAACCATTGGCAGAAAAGATAAGGAGACGGTCAGATATTAAAGGGGTTCAGATGGGAGGAATATAAACTAAAATTGTGCTGTTTGCCGACGACGTAATTTTGATGTTACGAGAACCGCTAACTACCCTACTGGTAGCCTTTCCCTCAAACACAAGGAATACCTCAAGGCTCAGTCATCTCCTCCCTCCTATTCAACGTTTACATACAACCAGTTTGCATGATCTTCCAAAAGTTCAATATCAGCTACCACTTGTATGCGGATGATATTATGATTTACACTCCTCTTGATATAAACAATCCCGACTACAACCAATTAGAAAAATGCCTACTAGAAATGCAAAATTGGCTACATCTCAACAATATGTCAATTAACCACAAGAAGACTGAAGTAATGTTCATGTCAGGGAAACAAGACTTTGATCCTCCGGCATCCATCACCCTGAACAATAACTCCTATCTCTCTAAAAAAGAGATCAAATATCTGGGCGTACTGATTGACGATAACTTAAAAATGGACAAACACCTCCGGTCTACCAACAGAGCAATATTTCACAAGCTGAGGGTTCTTCAACCTTTACGCTGCATCATTGACCTTTCTGACTTTAGAACAGTAGCCCAGGCCCTCATCATTCCCCACCTTGACTACTGTAATGCCATCCTTCAGGGTCTACCAAAGAAAACACTGAACATCTTGCAATTGGCACAGAATGTTTCAGCCAGGATCATCATGAACAAGAACCTAGTTGATCACATTACACCAACCCTGATTGAACTACACTGGCTACCCATCCCAGCACGAATAATATACAAAGTGCTAATAACAACTTTCAAGATCATCCACAAAGTATCCCCCTCTTTCCTTTCCACCCTCATCACCACACAACCTAATAACAGAAGCAGACGGACCACAAACCTTAACACACTCTGCGTACCAAGTAGCATAAGAGCAGTCAACACACGGACAAGCAACTGGGCTTTCACATACTCGGCTCCCATGCTCTGGAACCACCTGGCTTATGAGATACGCCAGATCACCGACCTAAAGGACTTCAGGAAGAAGCTTAAAACCCATCTTTTCCAATCCCATTACGGCATCACCTAGACAGATCATTGATGCAGTTATGTATATATGTGAATATGTGAATATCTGTCCCTCTCCTTAAGACCCTACACTGTGTGCTGTGCCATGCTTTCCCTCCAAATCAATTGTATCCTCCTTTAAATTTATGTAATGATTTGTCAATATCACGCCTGTAATCAAGCCGCTACTGATCACTGGAAGTAGCGGCATACAAATATATGCTAAATAAATAAATAAATGAAGGAAATCAAGGAGTATAGTGCGGTCCCTGAGTATAAAATCAATGGAACTAAAATGGAGCTATTAGGGTTTAATTTGCCGGCAACCTTGGAGCAGAGTCTTCAAGCAAAGTTTCCTTTTAGATGGGTTAAGAATACCTATAGATATTTGGGTATAGAATTAGGCAATACAATTGATAAACTGAGAGAATGGAATCATGATAAATTATTGGGAACTATAAGGAATGACTTGCGAAAGTGGAAAGGACTAACCTTGTCATGGCTAAGAAGAATAGCCACTATTAAAATGAATGTCTTGCCCAGGATATTGTTCTTGTTCAGTTCAATACCGTGCGCACTGTCTAAGCGCTACTTAAAGAAACTGCAGCAGATGCTCATGGATTTTGTGTGGGAAGGGAAACGCCCAAAGGTATCAAGGCAGATTATGTTTTTGAGGCAGGAGGGGGGGTTGGGAATGTCAAACCTGGAACTGCATTATAAAGCCGCATTGTTGAGAACAGTAGTGGCATGGAAGGGAGAGGGGGTGATACCTGATTGGGTGCAAATGGAAATGGGGGGTGAGAGGGGATTGCGAGAGGCAGTTTTGGGTGTGGGATCCACAATTTAGGAAAGGGATGCAAGGCAAAGAGGGGGAGGGGCCAAATCCCTTTGGAGCCCTTACAAAGGAAATTTGGATAGCAGTACAGAGGAAATTGATGGCGGGGAAAAGTTTTTCAAGAAGAGCTTTTATAAGGGGAATGACGGCATTTCCGCCGGGAATGCAGGGAGGTGTCTTTAATGAATGGGAGAGGAAAGGTTTGAAGCGAATTGGGCAGCTTATAACAGAGAAGGATGCAATAATACCATCTGGGACATTGAGAGAGAAATATGGATTGAAGGATAGAGCTTATTATGCCTATGCGCAGTTATACTATTTTATGTCAAGGGAGAAAGTGCAAAGAGATTGGATCGAACCAATGACAAATTTTGAACAGTTATGGCAAAAGAAGGGGTGCCAAGAAGATTGCTCTCCATCTTGTATAAAAGCTTAATGGATAGTGAAGTTAGGGAAGTGAGGGGGCATCAGAAGTGGGAAGCTGAACTGGGAGGAGAATGGAACCATAAAAGATGGGAGGGGATAATAAAGGGAGCGAAGAAATTAGCACCTGGTACTGTGTATCTAGAAAATAGTATTAAAATTAGACTTTGCATGTATTGGACTCCGGTTAGACTGAACACGATTAATAAACAGGAGAGTGGGGAGTGTTGGAAAAAATGTGGGGAATTGGGGGATTTGAAACATTTGTTGTGGGGGTGTAAAAATGTACAAAAAATGTGGAAGGAAGTAGAGTTGATGTACTGGGAAATAACAAATATACAGGTTAAGTTAACAGGGGAAATGGTAATTCTTAATGAAGAAACAGGGGAAGAGAATTGTGCTAATGTATTTCTAGGTTATTGTATTGGAGCTGGGCGCATGGCATTGATGAAATACTGGAAGCAACCGGTGGTACCCACAAGAGCAGAGGTAACTGTCCGGTTGGAGCAATTATGAACTATGTGTAAGATAGACGCCCATAAAAAGCAAAAAATGCCTAAATTTAAGGGGGAATGGGGTTGGTATGGGGAGTGGCGTATGAATCAAGGAAAGTTCAGAGTGTGAATATTAGGTAAAGTTTTTGTAATAGCCTGTTTGGATTTGGAATAAGTAATGGCCATGCAAGTTGAATTGGAATAATGTAAACGTAAAGGTGGGGAAAGGGATGAATAAGATGAGTAAGATGTAGGATGTATTAAGATTTGGTTGAAAATAAAAGTTTAAAAGAGAGAGAAGATGAAACGGCACCACCACCTTCTGGAGAAAGGCACCGGCCACAATACCACTCTCTCCTTGGAAATCACCAAGAGCAGCTCTCTACATGAAAGAGCTTGCAACTTGGAAATGTGCCTGGCCAAACAAACGGCCACAAGAAAACTATCTTCAGCATCAAATCCTTTAGCGTGGTGCCGCTCAACAGCTCAAATAGGCCAGCTACCAGGACTGACAGCACCAGATTCAGATTCCAGGGAGGAATGACTGACCTCAGTGGCAGTCGAACCTGTTTCACCGCTCAAAGAAAATGCATGATATCTGAATGGGATATCAACAGAGCCTCTTATTTGCTCCTTCAGAGAGTGCAATGTGAGTCCTTTATTGAGACCACCCTGCAGAAAGGCCAGGATGTCCTCCACTGACATCCCCAGTGGCTGAATGTCCCGGTTTGCACACCAGTCCTCAAACATTCGCCAAATGCGAATACAGATGATATAGACCTCTTCCGAGCTTTCAACAAGGTATCAATTACTCTCAGAGTGAAACCCCCGCTTAGTCTGCTGCGTCCGCTCAAGAGCCAGGCTGTAAGCGAGTATCGATCCATTTGAGGCATTAGCACTAGCCCCTAAGACAGCATGTTGTGCTGCTGGGGCAGGCACCATCGCCGATCCACCGCCAGACGGATCAAATCTGCATACTAAGGTCTCCTTGGCCAGTCTGGTGCCACCAGAATTACCTGACCAGTGTACTGTGCTATCCTCTGTAGAAGATGACCGATAAGCACCCACAGAGGAAACATGTATAGAAGACCTCTCGCAACCAGGGCTGCACTAAAGCGTTGAGACCCTCCGACATTCGCTCACTCCTGCGGCTGTAAAGGTGATTGGCCTTGGCACTGTCCTTGGATGCCATGAGATCCATCACCGGCTGACCCCATTGCCATACTAGGATGGCAAAGACGAAGTCCTCAAGAGCCCACTCTGTTGGATCCAGACAAATGTCTGTTCAGGCAATCCGTCTGCACGTTGTCCTTGCTGACTACATGAGCTGCTAACAGAGCTGACAGGTGAAGCTCGGCCCACTACAGAATGGGAATGACCTCGGCTGCTAGAGTCTCGCTGCCAGTTCAGATACACCACTGCTGAGGCATTGTCCGAGAACACCCTCACCGCTTGGTGCTCCAACAGGAGTTTGAACTGCTGAAAACGCTCACCACACCACTCTGATTTCCAGGCAGTTGATGGATCATGACTTCTCCTCTATCGACCATTGTCCCTGCGCCACCTTGGACAGGCCTAGCCAAAAAGGCTAGCATCTGTGCTTATCGCCACTCAGTTCAGCATTTCCAGAGAAACGCCCAGATTCAGATTCTCCTTTCTCAGCCACCACTGCAACTCGATCTTGACGTCCTCCAGACATTGAAGTCATTGGGACAAAGGATGTAGCTGAGGAGACCTTCATAACAGAAGCACTCTTTGCAGAGGTCTCATGTGTTCTCTAGCCCAGGGAACTAAATCGAGTGCCGTCACCATTAGTCTCAAAATCTGCAGACAGTACCAGGCTGAGGGCTTCAACATCCTCAAGAACCGGTGCAACAGCCGCTACAACTTCTCTATCCTTTCTTCTGGCAATGACACTTGTCCCTTCACCATGCTGAACCGTGCTCCTAGATGCACCAACTATTGAGATGGAATCTTTTTACCAGATTGATGACCCAAACCGGGCTCTGCAAGAATGTTATCACTCTCTGGGTCACCTCTTGCCTCTCCTAATGCGAATACGCGCAAATGAGCCAATCATCTGGGTAGGGATTGTACTAAAATTCCCTGTTTCTGGAGAGCTGCTGCTACCACCATCATCTTGGTAAACGTCCGTGGTTAAGTTGCCAGCCCAAAGGGCAAGGCCCAGAATGGAAAGTCGCCCATGGCCATCGCAAACTGAAGAAACCTTTGATGCTTGGCCCGACTTGGAATGTGCAAGGATGCCTCTGTCCAACCATTTTACCTCCTTTTGGTTGCCAACTTTTGCGTTCCACTCACCCATGACTATCAAGATATCCTGTTTGCATGTTCTGTCGATTTCAGATTGTACTTGTTCATAGAACTCATCAACTTCATCCTCTTCTGCAGCTACTGTTGGGGGCATATACCTGAATTACAGTTGTGTTGATGGGCATTCCTCGTAGACAAAAGAGAAATTAAGTGTTCACTGATTGCATTGTATTTCATTACAGTTCTTAAAAGTTTCTTCTCAATTATAAATGCAACACCATGTCTTCTTTGTCTTTCATTTCCAGCATAGGAGACCATGTGATCATCGGGTGCAACATGCCCAATGCCAGTCCTTTTCAGTTTGCTGACACTCAACAGATCAAGCTGTACACATTCCATTTCATTTTTTACCACTGCCAACTTCCCTTGGTTCATGCTTCTTACGTTCCATGTCCCAATATATAAGACAACTTTGCAGCTTCTGACTATTGTTTCATGTGCAGCTACATCAGCAGTCAGATGTCCCAAGAGCTTTGATCCAACCATATCACAAATGTTGGCTTTACTTTGAAAAAAGTCTTCAGCTCACCCCCAGTAGCCAGTTGAGACCCCAGGTCGGAAGGCACTCATCTTCCAGCACTATAGTGCAATTGTTTTATTGTGACTATCCATTGGGTTTTCGTGGCAAGATACAGAAGTAGATTGCCAGACCTTTCTTCCAGGCAAGTAATTCTAGTGTTGCTGCCATGGTCACAGAAACGTGATCCTCCACCGCCAACACAGTCTCATTCTGCTGCTGCCCAGATGTCTTGGTCTGGCACTTTAACTGAGAACTGTCCATCTTGGGAGACCCTGACAGTAATTAAGCTACCGATACCCTACAGAATGGGATAGTGTTGACGGCAGAGGATCACATTTCTGTGACAACACCAAACTTAAACTGTGCGGAAGAAAGGCCCAGCAATCTCCTTCTGTATCTTGCCATGAAAACCCAATGGATAGTTACAACAAAACAAATTGTGCTATAGTGCTGGAAGATGAGACCCCCAGGTCGGAAGGCACTCAACTAGCTACTGGGGAAGAGCTGAAGACTTTTCAGAGTAAAGCCAGCATTTATGATGTGGTTGGATCAAAGCCCTCGGGACGTCTGACTGCTGATGTAGCTGAGCATGAAATGAGAGTCAGAAGCTGTAAAGATGTCTTACGCATTTGAACATGGAACGTACGAAGCATGAACCAAGGGAAGTTGGAGGTGGTCAAGAATGAAATGGAATGTGTAGGAAGGCCAGCAATGAGATGGATAGATACAATAACAGCAGCTACGGGTACCAGTCTGTCAACAATGAGCCGCCTGACTCAAGACCGAACACAATTTAGGATAGCTATCCAGAGGGTCGCCATGAGTCGGACTCCGACTAGACGGCACTTAACAACAACCTTAGCTCTCATCATCACTGATGCACACAAACCCTCGCAGCACCACAAGCTGCAACCCCACTCTCCTAAGAGGAAAAGCTAAATAAGTTAAGGCTCTTCAGCCTAGAGAAAAGACAGCTAAGGGAAGATTTGATCAAGGTTTATAAAATCCCAAGACGTGAATACAAGGACTGACACACATTCTATGAAGCCATAAAGTTGTATATTTAAAACAGTTTTCTGACGACCTTCCCCAGAGTTTTTTTGGAGTCGATTTTATAGGTGAAAATGTAGCTAACGATCTAATCAGCAGTAACGTCCCCAAAATATCTACTAGTCACCCTAGGATTAGTGGAACAGCTGATAAGAGACAAAGAGAACTGAGAAGGAGTAGAGTCTGACGTGACACAGCTCACGGAGGACCCCGACTCACCAAGCTTTTCTCCCTCATGAGCGTCAATTGAAAGAAAACCCTTAGTGAACGAGGCCCAGAATGCGACCTAAATTGCTCCAGTATCAACGACGGTTTTACAGCCCAAGAGGAGCTCGGCAGTCTCGGAAGAACGAGAAGCACAATTTGTTTCCTACCATAGTGTTTTGGAACAAGGGTCCGCAAGTTTCCTCTCCCAGACCAGAGCAGATGCAGAAGACGGTGAAAAACTCACTTCAGTGACTCCAGCCTCTAGTAGTAAACAGGTTCTACGTCTCTCTAACAAAGTCCGCGCGCATTGCACTAGTTGGCTGAGGGAGAGACTGACGGAGAAAATACGCGACACTGATCTTCCCGTAGCCCCTTCTCCCTCTCCTTTGTGCAATGTCGCGGCTCTGTGACGCAAAAGAGTCCATGGCGTCTGGCGGCGCGGAGTCTAAGAGGAAGTATGGTGGAGGTGGGGAGGCTGAGAAGGTGGCCCTGGATGAGGTGTTTCGGTCTGCAGATGGGTACGAGGGAGCTGAAGAGGAGTGGGTCGGACCGCTTCCCACCGAGGCATCGCAAGCCAAGAAGAGAAAAGGTAAGGGCGCAAGGCCTCCGGACTTTCCCACTACTAGAGTTACTTATTTTCAAAGTGTTGCCAGATATTTGCAGCGCTATACAAACTCGTATAAAAGAGAGTTCCTGCTCCATAGAGCTAACGATTTAGTCAAAACAAACATATGTGCCAGTGGGGTAGTCAGAAAAGTATTTTTTAAGCCAAGAATAATATAAATGGCACCTAGGCACTCAGGTCTAGGTCGTACTAGTTATACTTGTATTGATAAATAATGACTCAATGGTAACAAACAGACAGCTGCCATTATATCAGGTGTAGTACTTTTAAACGTTTAAGCACAGCTATTAAGTGTTTCTGGCAGAATGCTTTTAGGATGTCCCTAGTCCCCCGTTTGTGGTATTTGTCTGTCTCGCATAGATTGTGAGCTCTTTTGAGAAAAGAGTCTACTTACCTGTATGTCTTCAGCCCTGTGAATGCCTTGTAATGCTATATAAATGATAAATAGAGGTAGAAAAGGCAGAATTCTATAATCTCATCTCAGGGCCATCCAAGGCAGAAGCCCCGGTCCATACTGAACCGCACTACTGCCATTTCGGGCTGTGGGGTTGAGGGGGGTGGGTTGTGACTTGGCCCGAAGAACATGGCCTGCTGCCAACCCTAGTCACCCCACCCCCACCCCGACCCCGAATCAGCAGTAGCAGGGAGGTGCCGCAGAGCAATGTGACTTGGGTGCACAGGGGTGGGGTGGCAGGCCATGTGTGCCACAGCACATGGTCCGTTGCCCACAGAGAGCTGCTGTGGACTGGCCAGCCCTGTCTAATCTTGAGTCACAAGTTTACCATAGAGAGAAAACATCATGATATACTGCAAAGTGCTCTAAAACCCCACCTGATGTTATGGTAAAATAATTAGCATAATGTATTTCTTGCAGTCTATCATGGCATAGCATGCCTTTCAACTTTATTAACGTATTTGTCATAAACAATCTATAGTGATAGAATTTATTTATTTATTTATTTTTATTTATTTAACATTTCTTATATACCGCCTTTCATGATATCAAGGCGGTTTACATTGAACAAACTGAAATTACATTGAACAGGGCATTATAACTTGGAGATAACTATTTTACAGGGAACATTTATTTAACTAGGCTTATATACCACTTTTCTACAAGTCAAATCGGTGAACTTTCAGGTACTGTATAAAGTGCCTTGTGAAAGTATTTATCCCCTCAGTGTTTGTCCTGTTTTGTTGCATTACAATCTGGAATTAAAATGGAGTTTTGGGGGTTAGCACCATGTGGTTTACACAACATGCCTACCGCTTTGAAGGTGCAAAATATCTTTTTCTGTGACACAAACAGTAATTAAGAAAAAAAACAAACAAACCAAAAAAACAAAAATCAGGAGTGTGCATAGGTATTCCCCCCACCCAAGTCAGTACTTTGTAGAGCCACCTTTTTGCTGCAGTTACAGCTGCAAGTCTCTTGGGGTATGTCTCTATTAGCTTAGCACATCTAGCCACTGGGATTTTCACCCAATCTTCAAAGCACAAATACTCTAACTCCTTCAAGTTAGATGAGTTGCGTTGGTGTACAGCAATCTTCAAGTCATGCCATAGATTCTCAATTGGATTGTCTGGGCTTTGACTAGGCTATTCCAAGACATTTAAATGTCTCCCTTTTAAACCGCGGGATCCACAAAGAAACAGCGCTAGCCGCTCAAACGAGCAGAAACAAAAACAGGAAGCGGCAGATTCAACACCCAATAAATTTATTATAACCAAATAAGTGGCCTAAGCCCAACACAGGCCGTGTTTCGTATACAAACTTCCTCAGGGGCTATCAGGACACACTAAAAAATAAATTGTAAAACCATATTAGTATGAACAAACAATAAATATACCAAAAAAGAAGGGTTAAAAATATATGAAAAATAGAAAATTATAGCACGAATATACAATATTCATAAAATAAAGGCGAAATGGACTACATCAAATGACTTGCTAAAAAAACTCATCAATAATAATCAATTAAAATCATAGAAAACCATATACAGTCACTGAAAACAAATCCTAATCTATTCAATAAACTGTACTATGGATCTAATGATATATAAGTCTATACAATGAACTGTTCTATAGATCTGATGACATATAAATATGTATACATACATATGTAAAAATACATAAATAGAATAAAATAAATAATTAAAAATGCTAAATGGAATCCAATAAAAAATTACAAAATTAAAAAATTATCAGGCAATTTGTAATCATACCAACATATACAACAGAAAATATAAAAAAATGCCATATACAAACATTAAAAATTGAATCCTCACATATTAAATAAATTATACTATAAGTCAGTTAACATATGAATATGTATACATACATATACCTTAAGTATATAAATAAAAATAAAAAATTATCAAATAAATAAATAACTAAAAATACTGAGAGGAATACAAAAAATGAAATCAAACATTTATAATTGTACATGAATATACCAAAAATGTGAAAAAGTAAAAAACAACTATGTACAATCAAAGATGAGAAGGGATGAGGAGACTAGAGGAGTAGGTCTAATTAAATAACAATTATGTTAATACTAAAAAACTATATGTAAAATTGAACATTACCTGTGGGTGTGATGTGCATAGACTACACCAAGCTCAAAAGAGACAATGGAGGTCGCCACTAACAGAAAAGCTTCTGAAGATTAAAAATAGCGGAAAAAATTACGCCAAAATAGACAATAAAAAAATAAAATCATATACGGATATTGCACTCTACCTTAGAAGAATAAGAGCAGTTAAAAAATATAAAATATAAATAAACAATAAATAAAGTATATAAGAGATAAGAATATACTACTATATACTGGGGAATAGAAGGTGTTGGATACTACCCCCATAAAAATATAAATATATTTCTAATTGTAAAAAAATGTACCCCCATTCAAAATACATAGTCATACACATAAGTCATTGGTAGAATAATAAATCAGATAAAAAAGATAAAAATGTGTAGGTAATACAAACTAAAAAGAAAAAAAGGAGGAAGACAAAAAAGGGGGGGGAAGAAGGGGAAGGAAAGAAAGGGAGGGGGGAGGAAGAGGAAAGGGAAAAAGGGGAAGGGTGAAGAAGGGGGGGGGAGGGAAAAGGAGAGGGTGGCAGGGAAGGGGAAAGGAAAAACAAGGGGGAGAGAGGGAAGGAAAGGGAGAGAACCAGAAAGGAAGGGAAGGAGGGAGGGGGAAAGGGGGGGAGGGGGGAAGAAGAAAGGAAAGGGAAAGGGGAGGAAGGGGGAAGGGGAAGGGAAAGGAAAAGGGGGGGGGAGGGAGGAGGGGGGAGGGGGAAGAGGGGAGGAGGAGAGGGGGGAAGAAAAGAGGAAAAGGGGGGGGGAGGGGAGGGAGGGGAAAAGAAGAGCTGTATCCAACCATTGTAAACCCAAACTAACTCCAATATTGGAGGAACATATTGTCTCTCTAGAAGTCTATATAGGGAAAACCCATACTATTAAGAAATGGGGACACCAGACAGTGCTCAAAAAAGAATTCCAAATGAACACATCCCGACATTACAATCTCTCTTGCCTTCACAAAATCCGATGGATACCTCGTACCACGTGATCCACTACAGGATTCTGAAATAATGTTCATAGAACCTTAGAAAGGAAATGCATAATGGGTTATTATGGGACCAAACATAAAGTGCAGAGAAAATCTGATATAGACACTAAAACAAAAGGCGAAAACGCCAATCTGCCAAGACCAAAGAAGCATTGTAAACTCCTACAGGAAGACTGAATCAGCTGCACATGTCCATTTAAAAATTCATTCAAGAAAAACCCAACCAAAAAACTAAAGTAGATAATGAAATTCAGAAAAAACCTTATTCTAAAAACAGAACACATTAAAAAGCGAGGGACTGTTAAGAAAAGGATATAGAAAGAAGGCTATAAGAATCAAATGTCACCCAACCTGAGGGGAACACAAATCGTAATGCATTGCCTTAAAAAACTTTCAAATACAGGAAAACGCCTGAAAAAGCCAAGTTAAAAAAGAGGGAATAAAACAATAAAAACCCGTAGTAATATCGAGTACAAAGCCTACTACATTATATATATGAGAAACCTAATGAAGGCCAAACAAACAGCACACCCACAAAAAGCCGTTTCAAAGTTACTTAAATAGAAATTACAATGTAACATTCCAATTATGTTAATAAGCGCACACAGTGATATCGAGAACATAAATACTAAGCCTGCGACAGTGTAAATGTAAAAAGAACCTTAAGAATCTTGATCAAACAAACCACCTACAGAAGCCGTTTCACATTTCTCAAAGAGATGAAGAACGCCGGTGCATGCGCATTAAATAGGAGGGCAGACCGGAAGTATAAAAAAACAAAGGTATGGATAATCAAACAACAAAATATACCATATTATAAAGCAAAACCCTGAAGAAAAACTTAACACAAGTCATATGATACCACCAAAGGGGGGTCGGAGATCTTGAACCATCATTTAAAAACTAAAATCCTGCCGATGAGATCCAGACCCCGTCAAACAGAAACCAAAAGTGCTCCACTCTAAAAAAGGGGGTTTAAACCATTGACTAAAGCTGCGAGCAACCAAAATAAATAATATATAATGAATCTGATAAACTAAGCTGGGAAACCAAAAAAGGGGGGGGGAAAGGGGGGAGGGAGGGGAGGGGGGAAGGGGAGGGAGAAAAGGAATGGAAAAGGAGGAAAGAGGGGGGGAAGGGGAGGAGGGGGAAGGGGAGGAGGGGGGGGGGGAGGGGGAGGAGGGGGGGAAGGGGAGGGGGGGAGGGAGGGGAGGGGGGAAGGGGAGGGGGAAGGAAAAGGAATGGAAAAGGAGAAAAGAGGGGGGAAGGGGAGGAGGGGGGGGAAGGGGAGGAGGGGGAAGGGGAGGAGGGGGGAGGGGGAAGGGGAGGAGGGGGAAGGGGGAGGGGGAGGAGGGGGAAGGGGAGGAGGGGGGGGAGGGGGGGGGAAGGGGGGAGGGGGGGGGAGGAGGGGGGGAGGGGGGAGGAGGGGGGGGAGGGGGAGGAAAGGGAGAGGGGAAGGGAGGGAAGAGGGGGGAGGGAAAGAGGAAAGGGGGGGGAGGGAAAGAGGAAAGGGGGGGGAGGAAGGGGGGAGGGAAAGAGGAAAGGGGGGGGAGGAAGGGGGAAGGGAGGGGACAAGGGGGGGGAGAAGGGGGGAAGGAGGGAAGGGGGAGAGGGGGGAAGGAGGAAGGAGGGAGGAGAGAGGGGGAGGAAGGGGAGGGGGGAAAGGGAAGGAGGGGGGAGGGAGGAGAGGGAGAGAAAGGAAGAAAACACAGCACAAGAACAGAATGCTAAAAGTATGAACAAGTATCCTATAAGAACACAGAAGGGGGGAGAGGGGAAGAGGAAAGAGGGAGAAAAGGGGGGGAGGGGAGGGGAGGAGGGGGGAGAAGAAGGAGGGGGGAGGGGAGGGGGGGGAGGGGAGGGGAGGAGGGGGGAGAAGGAGGAGGGGGGAGAGGGAGAAGGAGGGGGGGAGGGGGAGGGGGGGAGGGAAGGAGGAGGGAAGGAGTGGGGAGAGGGAGGAGGGAAGGAGGGGGAGGGGGGGAGGGAAGGAGGAGGGAAGGAGGGGGAGGAGGGAAGGAGGGGGGGAGGGGAGGAGGAGGGGGGAGGGGGGGGAGAAGGGGAAGGGAAGGGAGGGAAAGGAAGGGTGTGAAGGTGCAGAAGGAGAAAACACAGCACAAGAACAGAATGCTAAAAGTATGAACAAGTATCCTATAAGAACACAGAAAGGTCTTGTTCTAAATTCAGACCCCGAGGAGTTAACGTATCCATCACCCTTCCCCTTTTTCCCTTTCCTCTTCCTCCCCCCTCCCTTTCTTTCCTTCCCCTTCTTCCCCCCCCCCTTTTTTGTCTTCCTCCTTTTTTTCTTTTTAGTTTGTATTACCTACACATTTTATCTTTTTTATCTGATTTATTATTCTACCAATGACTTATGTGTATGACTATGTATTTTGAATGGGGGTACATTTTTTTACAATTAGAAATATATTTATATTTTTATGGGGGTAGTATCCAACACCTTCTATTCCCCAGTATATAGTAGTATATTCTTATCTCTTATATACTTTATTTATTGTTTATTTATATTTTATATTTTTTAACTGCTCTTATTCTTCTAAGGTAGAGTGCAATATCCGTATATGATTTTATTTTTTTATTGTCTATTTTGGCGTAATTTTTTCCGCTATTTTTAATCTTCAGAAGCTTTTCTGTTAGTGGCGACCTCCATTGTCTCTTTTGAGCTTGGTGTAGTCTATGCACATCACACCCACAGGTAATGTTCAATTTTACATATAGTTTTTAGTATTAACATAATTGTTATTTAATTAGACCTAGTCCTCTAGTCTCCTCATCCCTTCTCATCTTTGATTGTACATAGTTGTTTTTTACTTTCACATTTTTGGTATATTCATGTACAATTATAAATGTTTGATTTCATTTTTTGTATTCCTCTCAGTATTTTTAGTTATTTATTTATTTGATAATTTTTTATTTTTATTTATATACTTAAGGTATATGTATGTATACATATTCATATGTTAACTGACTTATAGTATAATTTATTTAATATATGAGGATTCAATTTTTAATGTTTGTATATGGCATTTTTTATATTTTCTGTTGTATATGTTGGTATGATTACAAATTGCCTGATAATTTTTTAATTTTGTAATTTTGTAATTTTTTATTGGATTCCATTTAGCATTTTTAATTATTTATTTTATTCTATTTATGTATTTTTACATATGTATGTATACATATTTATATGTCATCAGATCTATAGAACAGTTCATTGTATAGACTTATATATCATTAGATCCATAGTACAGTTTATTGAATAGATTAGGATTTGTTTTCAGTGACTGTATATGGTTTTCTATGATTTTAATTGATTATTATTGATGAGTTTTTTTAGCAAGTCATTTGATGTAGTCCATTTCGCCTTTATTTTATGAATATTGTATATTCGTGCTATAATTTTCTATTTTCATATATTTTTAACCCTTCTTTTTGGTATATTTATTGTTTGTTCATACTAATATGGTTTTACAATTTATTTTTTAGTGTGTCCTGATAGCCCCTGAGGAAGTTTGTATACGAAACACGGCCTGTGTTGGGCTTAGGCCACTTATTTGGTTATAATAAATTTATTGGGTGTTGAATCTGCCGCTTCCTGTTTTTGTTTCTTTTTCCCTTTTAAACCGCTCCAGTGTAGCTTTATCAGTATGTTTAGGGTCATTGTCCTGCTGGAAGGTGAACCTTCGCCCCAGTCTCAAATCTCTGGCAGACTGAAACAGATTTTCCTCCAGAATTGGCCTGTATTTAGTGCCATCCATTGTTCCTTCAATCCTGACCATTTTTACTGTCCCTGCCAACGAAAACATCCCCACAGCATGATGCTGCCACCACCATGTTTCACTGTGGGAATGGTGTTCTTGGGGTGATGGGAAGTGTTGGGTTTGCACCTCACATGGCATTTCCCATGATGGCCAGAAAGTTCAATTTTCATCTCATTTGACCAGAGAACTTTCTTCCATGTGTTGGGGGGGGGGGATCTGCCACATGCTGTTGTGCAAACTCCAAATGTTTCTTATTTCTTTCTTTAAGCAATGGCTTTTTTTCTGGCCACTCTTCCATAAAGCCCACTCTGTAGAGTATACTATTTAAGGTGGTCCTATGGGCAGATACTCCCATCTCCGCTTTGGATCTTTGCAGCTTCTTCAGTGTTATCCTTAGTGTCTTTGTGGCATCTGATTAATGCCCTCCTTGCCCAGTCTGTGAGTTTAGGTTTGTAGTGGTGCCATATTCTTTTCAATTTGTTTATAATGGATTTAATGGTGCTCTGTGATAGATTCAGAATTTTGGAATTTTTTTTTTAATAACCCAACCCTGATCTGTACTTCTCCACAACTCTATTCACCTCTCTGACCTGTTTGGAGTGCTCCTTGGTCTTCATGTTGCTTGCTTAGTGGTGTTGCAGAGCTGGCAGCCTTTCAGAACAGGTATATTTATACAGACATCATGTGACAGATCAAGTATCATCATTGATTGTACACATGTGGACCCTAATCAACTAATTATGTGACTTCTGAGGTTAATTGGTTGGACCAGATCTTATTTAGGGGTTTCATAGCGAAAGGGATGAATACATATACACTCAAAACTTTTCAGTTTTTTTACTTGTTTTTTAATATATTCAAGGTATTTTATTGTCATTCCACTTCACCAGTTTGGACTATATTGTTAGGTCCATTACCTAACATCCAAATGAACCTCCATTTTCATTCCAGGTTGTACTGTAATGCAACAAAGCGGGACAAAAACTGAGGGGTTGAATACTTTTACAAGACACTATATATATATTTCCCTTGTCCCTGAAGGGCTTACAATCTCTAGTTTTGTATCTGAGGCAATGGAGTGTTAAGTGGCTTGCCCAAAGCCACAAAGAGCTCCTGTGGGACTTGCCCCAACCACTAGGCCACTCCTCTTTAGTCTTATTTTCTTTGATATCTATTGCCATTTTTAAATAAATAGAAAAATATATAGAAAGCAAACAAAGAACACACCATAGAAAATCAGTTCCAATCATGTAATAAAGCAAATATCAGTGTGTTATTTTATGGTAACTTTCCATGATCATTATGAGGTGACTTGGGAAATTTTAGCCATGGATGTACGGTGGGAAGGTTTTCAACTAGGGATATATCGTTTGGGGTTTTGCTTGCTTAATGAGATTTCAGGAAGGAGTACCTAATCGTTGTTCTCCCTGGTGGAAGTTATTAAGAAAGTAGATAAGCGTATAGTTAGCCCAGTTATTTTAGGTCATGGGTCATCAAATCCCAGAAGCCAGGTCACCATGGGGACTAGAAGTTTCTGAAAGGAATTCTTTCTATTAAAGCTATTTAATCTGTGAACCCACTATTTTTTGTTAAAGCAGTCAGGGCCTAGTAGCAGCAGTTTAAGTTTAAATTTAAAACACAGAAGAGAGCTTTCTGGTTAAATTTGGAACCCAGCAGAGAGCTGTAGTTTAAATTTAATAGTCACTCAGGGCCTAGCATCGCCAAAGTACTTTTAGTTTAAATTTAACACACAGAAGAGAGCTTTCTGGTTAAATTTAGAACCCAGCAGAGAGTTTGTAGTTTAAATTTCATAATAAGTTAGAGCCTAGCAGCAGCAAAGAGCTATAATTTAAATCAAATAAAAATATAGCTTACCTCAGCAACACAGGACAGGGAACTGTGTAGCAGCCCTCTTTTAATAAGTGTTATTAGTCAAGTACGTTCGTAGCAAAAAAACAGTGAGAGAGTCAGTTGGACCATTAGATGATAGAGGAGTTAAAGGGGCACTAAGAGGCGACAAGGCGATAGCGGAGAGACTGAATGAATTCTTTGCTTCGGTCTTTACTGAGGCAGATGTAGGGATGTTACCCATGACTGAAGTGGTATTTAAAGGTGTGGAAGAATTGAAGGAAATATCGATACATCGGGAAGATGTATTACAACTATTAGATAAACTGAAGAGTAGCAAATCACCTGGGCCGGATGGTATACATCCAAGGGTGTTGAAAGAACTGAAATATGAGATTGCAGACCTGCTATTAGTAATCTGTGAACTATCATTAAAATCATCTCTAATACCTGAAGATTGGCAGATCGCCAATGTAACACCAATTTTTAAAAAGGGGTTCCAGGTGATCCGGGAAACTATAGACCGGTGAGCCTCACGTCAGTACCAGGAAAAATGATAGAAACTACCTTTAAAGAATAAAATTACTCAGCATGTAGATAGTCAGTCATGGCCTAATGGGAGACAGCCAACATGGCTTTAGACAAGGAAGATGTTGTCTTACTAATCTGTTATGTTTTTTTGAAAGTGTGAATAAACAGGTGGACAAAGGTGAGTCGGTTGATATAGTGTATCTGGACTTTCAGAAAGCCTTTGACTAGGTACCTCATCAGAGACTTTTGGCAAAGCTAAAGAGTCATGGGATAGGAGGCAGTGTACTACTGTGTATCAGGAACTGGTTAAAAGATAGAAAGCAGAGGGTTGGCCTAAATGGCCAATTTTCCCAATGGAGAAAGGTGAATAGTGGTGTACCCCAGGGATCTGTGCTGGGTCCGCTGCTTTTTGACATATTCGTAAATGACCTGGAAAGTGGAATAACGAGTGAGGTTATCAAATTTGCAGATGACACAAAACTATTTAAAGTTGTTAAAACCCAAGAGGATTGTGGAAAATTGCAAGAGGATCTTGATAAATTGGAAGACTGGGCATCAAAATGGCAGATGAAATTTAATGTGGACAAGTGCAAAGTTATGCGCCTAGGGAAGAACAACCCAAACTATGGTTACACGATGCAAGGTTCCACATTAGGAACCACCACCCAGGAAAAAGATTTAGGCGTCATTGTGGATAACATGTTAAAACCCTCGGCCCAGTGTGCAGCGGCGGCCAAGAGAGCAAATAGAATGCTAGGTATCATAAGGAAAGGAATGGAAAATAAAACAAAAGATATTATAATGCCTCTATACCGTTCCATGGTGAGACCGCACCTTGAATATTGTGTGCAATTCTGGTCGCCGTATCTTAAAAAGGATATAGCGTTATTAGAAAAGGTTCAGAGAAGAGCCACCAAAATGGTAAAGGGGATGGAAGGATACTCCTATGAAGAAAGGCTAAAAAGGTTAGGACTCTTTAACCTGGAAAGGAGACGGCTGAGGGGAGATATGATAGAAGTCTATAAATTAATGAATGTAGTGGAAAGGGTAAACATAGATCGATTGTTTATGTTATCAGAATATAGAAAGACTAGGGGACATGCAATAAAGCTACAGGGTAAACTATTTAAGACTAATAAAAGAAAATATTTTTTCACTCAACGTGTAATCAAACTCTGGAATTTGTTACCGGAGGATGTAGTAAAGGCTGTTAGTGTAGCTGGGTTTAAAAAAGGTTTGGACAAGTTCCTGGAGGAAAGGTCCATAAACCATTATTAAGAAGGGACCCAGGATATCAATGCTTGACCCAGTACAAGCATTGCGGAACCTGTGTCTTTTGGGGAAACTGCTAGGTACGTATGACCTAGATAGGCCACTGTTGGAAACGGGATACTGGGCTTGATGGACCTTGTTCTTACCCAGTATGGCATATCTTATGTTCTTGCAAGTGCCTGGGAGTTTTCTGCCTTGAAAAATTAGGTTTTTTAATAGCTGCACTGCAGCCAGAGCAGAAACATCCTCCTCCCTGCTTGTACATCTCTGTGTGAATCTGAGCCACATAGTTTGGAAACTCTCATGCCAGTCTCAAGGGATTCAAACTGGAGACCAACACAAGAATTCCTGTGCCATGCAGCTCAGATTTATACAGAGCTGTACTTGCGCGGAAGAGGATGTTCCTGTTCTGGTAGCCATGGAGAGCAGAGTGAGCTTTTAACTCTGGGCTAGCTAGAGAGGAGAGAGACTGAATGGCTTGTGGGCTGGCTTACTGGGGTTGGTAAGAGGGGAGTGGCTGACTGGCTTGGTTACTGGGACTGGGGGCAGTTAAGTGTTGCTGACTTATTGAAACAAAGTAGAGGCTGGGGGAATGGTAGACCGATTTGCAGTGATATGGGCTAGGAGGTGGGCAAACTAGCTTGCATGGGTTCAGGCTGGAAAGGGTGGCAGCAAACTGTTCAGAGCTAGAAATAAAGGCATACGAAACATAGCTGGAGCACAGGAACCATATTTCTTACATCAGAAGATCAAATGTGACAACAATAACAAGGAAGCAGGAAAACAGATACATCAATGAGCCACTAAATGGCATTAGTAGATAACATCTCTCTTTTGAGCTTATGCACAGCTTTCTATTGTAAATGTCGTACAGATGAAGTCACTATGGTGGCTTTGAGAGCCGGCCACTGCAAGTGTAGCCAGGACTTTTCTGTGCTTGCAGCTGATGATCCCTGTCTGGCAGGTTTCCAACACAGCAGGCTACCTGGTACTAAACTCCTGAGAGATGTGCCCCCCTGTCTCAGGAGTCTCATGACTGTTGTTCTCTGTAGCACCTGTATTCTGTATGCCTGGGGATGTAATGGAGTAGAAAAGATTGCTTGGCTTTTAAGTTGTACTGTGTGTGCGCCATCCTTGTGAATTGGCTGCTTAGCCACTCGCAGGTCCACAAAATTGCAGTGATGGAAAGTTCCTTCAACATCCGCTAGATATGAATATAGTGTGACCTTTTGCATGCAGGTACCCAATCTCCAATGATTCGTGTTGTTGTTGTTGTTAAGTGCCACTGAGTCGGTGTCAACTCCTGGCGACCCTCTGGATAGTTAACCTAAACTTGTTCAGTCTTCAGCCAAGTGTTTCGTTGTTGATTAGAGTGGTATCCGTAGCTGCTGTTTATTGTATCGATCCATCTCATTGCCAGCCTTCCTCTTTTACGGTGATCTTCTACCTTGCCGAGCATTGTCTTTCTCCAATGATCGCTCTCTTCACACGATATGTCCAAAGTATGAAAGTTGAAGTCATCATCTGAGCTTCTAAGGAAAGCTTAGGTTTGATCTCCTTCTTTGGGTAGCCCATGATATACACAGTATTCATCACCAGTACCATAATTCAAAGTCATCAATTTTCTTCCTGTCTATCTTTTTCACTGTCCAACTTTTGCATCCATATGACGTTTTTGAAAATGCCATGGCCTGGACAAGTCAAATCTTTGTATAGAGAGAGACATCTCTGCTCTTGAGGATCTTGTCTAGCTCCTTCATAGCCATTCTATCAAGAGCCAATACATCATCAGATTTCTTGACTGTTATTTGGATCAACAATCAATAAAGAAACAACTAAGTTAAAGCTGTCAACTATTTCAATTTCTTCTCTATCATTGATGAACTTATTGATTTTGCCAGTTGTCAGGATCTTTGCCTTCTTAACATTAAGGTGAAGACCCATTTTAAGACTATATTCCTTGATCTTGAGAAGCAAATGTTTCAAATCATCTTCACTTTCAGCCAGTAATGTGATGACATTAGCATGGTGAAGAACTCATCAACAACCTTCGCTAATCTTCACACCTCGGTTGATTCATATGTTCGCCCAGTATTCAGCTCATGCAAATCTCTTGCAGATCTTGACTTGACACATTGCTTGTTGTGTTGAAGATTTTCTGATACATCTTATGCCACACAGGACTCAAGTAGCTTGCTGGCTATTGGCAGAGATGTCTTCGTTTACTTGTCCTTGGGCTCTGTGCTAGGCTGCTATCCATTCCCTCTGTTGGTGTAATTCTCCAATGCAGTACAGCTTTCCATGAATCTTCACAATCCCTTTTTGCACAAGTTTTTTACTAACTTTACAGCAAATTTAGCTTTGCCTTTAGGTTGTGGATGCATTGGTGATGTAGTAACATGTTCAAGCCCTACATAGCAGAAAATCTTTCAAATTGCATGCAGGTAAATTGAGGGCCATTATCTGAGGTCAATTAATCAAGATGGCCACAGTATGCAAATTGTACTTTACCACAACACTTGATTGTGGCTTCAGCAGACATGTCTGGGAGTAGTTCTGTTCCCCCAGAACTATGAATAGTGATACACTATCAATAGGAGCTCTTTCCCAGCAAAGTTAAATAAGTCCATGCTAACAGTCTGCCAGGGCCACACCTGTATGTCATGTGACGTCCATTGTTTTCTTCTGATGCTCATGTGCATATTCATTGCAGGTAGAACAATTGCTTAAGACATCTTTGATCTTGCCTTCCATTTTAGGCCAGTATAAGGTATCACAGGTCAGCCAGTAACATCTTCATCGTTGTGGCTTGAATGTATATGAGTTAGCATCTCTACAGTGATTTGGGGATAATAACCCTGGACTCTTTGTATAGGATGCTGGTTTTCAACCTTGAAGACTGGTATTCCCTATTTTCAGCTGGTGTTTCCTCCTTCAAATCTTGTAATCCAGTCAGGACTACAGGCTTCAGTACTTGCAGTACTTGCAAGGTAACATCTTATCTTATGCACTGTGATCTATTGCAGCCTCTTGTCTGTGATATTCAGATAATCTGCCTGGTTGATTTGTGTCAGTTTGTTCTTGTTGCATCCAGCAAATCCTAAGATGTTCCATACAGTTGCTGGACTACTGATGGTCATCTGCAGTGGTTCTGCTGTGTGTGCCACTAATATATCAGCTTATAAATAACATTGGGGTTGTAATGTTGCAACTTTGGCAACATGATCTAAAGTCCTTTGGGTGCACACAATAGGGGCTTTTTGAAGATTGCTATCAGTGGTTTGCAGTTATTTTCAACTGTATTTATGTCACAGCTATAGAGGTAGTGATGAAAGTGCTGAAGGCAAATATAATGCTGAGACATTCCGTTCTAATTTGTGCATAATTTTACATAACTGCATGCAGGGCACTTACCCTAGCTGTCACTGCTTGACCCACTTGCATAAAGCGGCAGGCAAGCCCATGTTTGCTTGATTCACTCTGTATCTCAGCGGGCTTGGTGACATCAGGCAATGCAGGAGCATCTGTGACCAAGCGTTATATTTCCTGTACTGCCTGGTCATGTTTTGGAAGCTATTGCCAAAGTGTATCCTTATCCAGAAGTCTTCTCAAAGGCTTGCATATCTTGGACCAATGTGGCATGCATTTTGTTAGTTGTAAACTCACTGAAGCGCTGCACAGATTTTATATCAGCAGGCAATGGCATGTCGTGAATGGCTTTAATCTTATCTGGATCTGCTTTCAGGCCCCGTGAAGACTGGATATGTCCATGGAAGCGGATCTCCTTCACCTCAAACTGTAATTTTTTTACACTAAGCTGCACTGCAGTGATTTATTAGGGTTAAGCTTGTTGTCATAGTCATACTCTGCCTCATCGGAGTCGCCACAGTTATGTGCTATTGATTCAGTGCCACTGAGTCCAGCCAAAAGTTCATGCTGCTTCTGCTGATAAATCTCTGGTGCTTCAGAAACTCTAAGTGATAGTGTGAACCATCCTTTCATGCTCCAGGGAGTACAGAATGAGGTCATGAAACTGCTTTTCTCATCTAATTTACTTTGCAGGATTACATCACGGTCATAAACTAACACCCATAGATTTAACTCCCGCCCCTCCCCCGACACCAACATTACTTCCAAGTCAACCTGGTCAGCATTCACACAGATCAAACAAAAAATCCCTCAACAATATAATAACCAATATTAATACAACGGCATCTAGCCTTGACCCATGTCCGGTTAGCTGGATAAAAGCAACTAAAACAGAAATGTCCCCCTTCATCCTTAATATCATTAACACATAAACTGAAAGTGGACAAAGCCATGGGATCGGATGGGATACATCCCAGGATACTGAAAGAGCTCAGAGAGGTTCTTGCAGGGCCGTTAAAGGATGTATTCAACAGATCCTTGGAAACAGGAGAGGTTCCTCAGGACTAGAGAATGGCTGATGTCGTACCTCTACACAAAAGTGGTGACAGGGAAGAAGAGTCAAACTACAGACCCGTGAGCCTTACCTCGGTGGCGGGAAAAGTAATGTAGGCACTCCTGAAAGAGCGAATAATGAACTTTCTCAAAACCAACAGGTTGCAAGATCAGAGGCAACATGGTTTCACTGAAGGACGGTCTTGCCAAACAAATCTGTTTTGACTGGGTGACCAAGGAACTAGATCAGGGGCATGCGATGGATGTCATCTACCTGGATTTCAGCAAAGCCTTTGATACTGTTCCTCATAGGAGGCTTGTCAATAAACTCAGTAGCTTGGGGATGGGTCCCAAGATGGTAAACTGGATTAGAAATTGGTTGACTGACAGATGCCAGAAGGTGATGGTACATGGAGCTCACTCGGATGAAAGGAAGGTGATTAGCGGGGTGCCCCAGGGTTCGGTCCTGGGCCCGGCACTGTTCAATGTATTTGTGAGTGATATTGCTGAAGGACTGAATGGAAAAGTCTGTCTTTTTGCAGATGACATGAAAATTTGCAACAGAGTAGACTCCCCCGAGGGAGTGGATAACATGAGGAAAGATCTACAAAAGCTGGAATAATGGTCTAATGCTTGGCAATTATGATTTAATGCGAAAAAGTGCAGTGTCATGCACTTAGGTAACAGAAATCCAAGGGAAATGTACGCGATAGGGGGCGAGAGGTTGGTGTGCATGGATCAGGAGAAAGACCTTGGTGTGATTATCTCTGATGATCTCAAGGTGGCAAGACAGTGCGACAAGGCGGTGGCAAAAGCCAGGAGGATGTTGGGCTGCATACAAAGGATTACCAGCAGAAAGGAAGAGGTACTTATGCCACTGTACAGGTCTCTGGTAAGGCCTTACTTATAAGAACATAAGATATGCCATACTGGGTCAGACCAAGGTCCATCAAGCCCAGTATTCTGTTTCCAACAGTGGCCAATCTAGGTCATATGTACCTAGCAGTTTCCCCAAGGGATACAGTGTCCACAATGCTTGTATTGGTTCAAGCATTGATATCCTGGGTCCCTTCTTAATAATGGTTTATGGACCTTTCCTCCAGGAGCTTGTCCAAACCTTTTTTAAACCCAGCTACACTAACAGCCTTTACTACATCCTCCGGTAACAAATTCCAGAGTTTGATTACACGTTGAGTGAAAAAATATTTTCTTTTATTAGTCTTAAATAGTTTACCCTGTAGCTTCATTGCATGTCCCCTAGTCTTTCTATATTCTGATAAGGTAAACAATCGATCTACGTTTACCCGTTCCACTCCGTTCGTTAATTTATAGACTTCTATCATATCTCCCCTCAGCCGTCTCTTTTCCAGGTTAAAGAGCCCTAACCTTTTTAGCCTTTCTTCGTAGGAGTATCCTTCCATCCCCTTTACCATTTTGGTGGCTCTTCTCTGAACCTTTTCTAAAATCGCTATATCCTTTTTAAGATATGGCGACCAGAATTGCACACAATATTCAAGGTGCGGTCTCACCATGGAACGATATAGAGGCATTATAATATCTTTTGTTTTATTTTCCATTCCTTTCCTTATCATACCTAGCATTCTATTTGCTCTCTTGGCTGCCGCTGCACACTGGGCCGAGGGTTTTAACATGGAATCCACAATGACGCCTAAATCTTTTTCCTGGGTGGTGGTTCCTAATGTGGAACCTTGCATTGTGTAACCATAGTTTGGGTTGTTCTTCCCTAGGTGCATAACCTTGCACTTGTCCACATTAAATTTCATCTGCCATTTTGATGCCCAGTCTTCCAATTTATCAAGATCCTTTTGCAGTTTTCCACAATCCTCTTGGGTTTTAACAACTTTAAATAGTTTTGTGTCATCTGCAAATTTGATAGCCTCACTCGTTATTCCACTTTCCAGGTCATTTATGAATATGTCAAATAGCATATTCAAAAATATGTCAAAAAGCAAAAAGCATACTTGGAATACTGTGTTCAGTTTTGGAGACCATATCTTGTAAAAGATGTAAAAAGACTGGAAAGTGTTCAGAGGAAGGCGACCAAAATGATTTGGAGCCTGCGTAAGAAACCTTATGAGAAGAGACTTGAAGACCTAAATATATGTACACTTTGGAGGAGAGAAGGGATAGGGGAGATATGATTCAGACCTTTAAATACTTAAAAGAGAAACGATGAACAAACAAACCTCTTCCAAAGACGGGGAAGCTGTAAAACTAGAGGGCATAACATGAAACTGCAAGGTGGAAAATTGAAAGGCAATGTCAGGAAATATTTTTTCACTGAAAGGGTGGTGGATGCTTGGAATGCTCTCCCGATGGAAGTGGTGGGGGCAAACACGGTGACAGAATTCAAAACGGCATGGGACAAGCACAGCGGATCCCTTTACAGCAACAGGATAAAAGCAAAGTTAACTGAACCATCTAATTTTTCAACAAATAGGGGTGTCCTACTTGGAGTGGTGGGTTCACCCCTAAACAAAGACATGGGGAGGGGTGGCCTGTACAGAGCAACAGGTGTGCCTACTCTTACCATATTGCTGGGCAGACTGGATGGACCATGCTGGTCTTTATCTGCCGTCATTTACTATGTTACTATGTTACATCCCTGGATCAAGGATACATCCCACCAACATTAATATAAGCAGTGATTCGCCCTATACTGAAGAACAGTTCCTTGGATAAAAATAACCCCACTTCTTACAGGCTGATATCAAGTCTCCCTTTCATGGCCAAAGTAAGTGAAAATTTAATACAGAGTCAATTCCAGGACCATGTTGGCCAGCATGTCCCCCGGGCCTAGACGAACACCAATATGGCTTCAGGCTATATCATGGTATGGAAACCCTCCTATTTGCATTATTTGACAACTTAATACGTGGCATAGATAACACTAAACAGGCATTCATACTCATATTCCTAGATAGCACAGCATTCGAGAGTATCAATCACAGCATAATGCTCATCAGAGTTCAACAGATAGGAACAGTACTCCAATGGTTCCAGTCATATCTCACAGACAGAACCCAACAGGTCAAAATTGGACAGCAAACATCTAAGGCCTACCACAAGGCTCCGCCTTTTCAGCCCTTCTCTTTAACATTTACCTCCAACCCATCCACAACATCTTTAAAAAAATCAAAATATGATATCTCGTTTACGTGGAGGATATAATGTTATATCTCCCTCTTAACATCACAAACCCTATCCTCCACCAAATTATAGAATGCTTTAAGGAAGCATCAAACAGGCTCAACAGTCATAACCTCCGGATGAACTTCAATAAAATTGAAGTATTAAAAATAACCAGGAGCCACAGCTTCTCCCCACCATCAAAAGTGAAGTTTTTACAATTTCAAACAGCTCTCTGGGGCGATTGAGTGATTTGGAAGTAAGTTTGAATAATGCTCCTTCTTTTTACTATTTATGGCATCGTTGTAGTGTACTCATGTAGAGGAATAAAGTTCGGTCGACTTTCTAGTCCTCCATTTACGTTCAATGTTCCGTAAAGTCGATTTTAACTTTTATAGGTCTTGGGAGTACATCCTGCTTGATGCTTTTTACTCTTCATCAGGCGTGGAGTTCTAGCAGTGGTAGCATGTATGTGAAGTTGTTGTAGGGCCTGTTTAGTTAAACCTTGCATAATGCTGTTGCAGAAGTCAAAATGAGGAGTAATTAATGTCTAGAGGAGTGATCTGAAGTTATGGTTTGGGAGCAGTGGTGGCAGGTGTTGAAGCATTCTGAGTTTGTAGTAGATTTATTTTGGTTGTGAGTTTTGTGTGTGTGGACATGCTTAAGATCTGATCTAATATCACCCCAAGTTATTTTACTTCGTTGCTAACTATGATGTCAGTATCTCCAATTCTGACTTTTGATGGTGGGGAGAGGCTCAATCGGCATAAGTGAACGTCAACCCTGGATTTCTCTCTCATTTGTCAGACCTACCCTAAAAAACACAAAAATAACTCCTCCAACTGTGACGAGAGTCGCGATCCCCAGCTAGAATATCACTTCACCACTCACAAGAAACAAGCCAATCTGCATACTGCCAATACAATCTTCGCTATAGCTTCCGGTATTTCTGTAAGTAATGTAATGTTATGCATTGTAATATAACAGTACACTATCCAACAGTGTACTGCATTACCATACTGTGTGAGGACTTAATTACCCAATGCAAATATCTATAAAACTGCTCTTCTGCAATTATTGTCCATTTACTTAATTATTGTCTCCAATATTTGGAATTAATTGGAATATATACACAAAATAAAGGCATACAAAGCACCGTTGGAGCACAGGAACCAAGTTGTATTACATCAGAAGAAAACCAAAAGACAGGAGAAGGAGGTCTTCCGCAAAAGAGTTCAGTAAAGGATAGCAGAGGACAAAGATCATGGCCAAACACAAGGAGAATTCAAATTACTTTATTGTAGACCCAACTTAACAAGTTTCGGCCCTAGGACTTTGTCAGGGGTCTATAATCAGACACATAAACACACAGTTAAAATATATACGATGCAATATTCATATACAAGGAAATGTGTGAAAAGGAAACAAAATAAAATACATTACCAAAAAGGGTACACAAAGCTGAGCGTAGAGACCGTCCAGAAGGGCGGAACAATATTACTCTTTCCCAATCTAAAACAAACAAACAAATATTCTGTATTGAATAGAGGAGGACAACCAATATAAAAATTAATTATAGCAGGGGAAAAAAACACAATATAATATTAAGAGCTGTGAATAGTATCAAGATGCATATGTTGTTGTTGTTAAGTGCCGTCGAGTCGGAGTTGACTCATGGCGACCCTCTGGATAGCTATCCTAAATTGTGTTCGGTCTTCAGTCAGGTGGCTCATTGTTGACAGACTGGTACCCATAGCTGCTGTTATTGTATCGATCCATCTCATTGCTGGCCTTCCTCTTTTGCGTTGACCTTCTATCTTGCCAAGCATAATGTCTTTCTCTAATGATCTCTCTCTTCGCATGATGTGCCCAAAGTATGAAAGTCAAAGTCTTGTCATCTGAGCTTCTAAAGAAAGCTTAGGTTTGATCTCCTCTAGTACCGACTGGTTTGTTCTTCGGGCAGTCCATGGTATACACAGTATTCGCTGCCAGCACCATAATTCAAAGGCATCAATTTTCTTCCTGTCTATCTTTTTCACTGTCCAGCTTTCACATCCATATGATGTTATTGAAAATACCATGGTTTGAACAAGTCGAGTCTTTGTATGGAGAGAGACATCTCTGCTCTTAAGAATCTTATCTAGGTCTTTCATAGCCATTCTGCCAAGAGCAATGCGTCGTCTGATTTCTAGACTGCTTGTTTGTTCTTTATTGATAGTTGATCCAAGTAGGTTAAAGTTGTTCACAATTTCAATTTCTTCTCCTTCAACGATGAACCTGTTGATTATGCCAGTTGTCATGATCTTTGTCGTCTTTACATTAAGGTGCAGGCCCATTTTGAGACTATGTTCTTTGATTGTGAGAAGCAAATGTTTCAGATCATCTTCACTTTCAGCCAGTAATGTGGTATCATCAGCATAGCGAAGGTTCTTGATGAGTCTTCCACCAATCTTCACACCTCTGTTGTCTTCATACAATCCTGCTTCTCTGATGATTTGTTTTGCTTATAAATTAAACAGGTAGGGGGAAAGTATGCAGCCTTGTCTTACACCTATGCTTATTTTAAACCATTCTTCAGTTTGAACTGTTGCTTCTTGATCAATGTACAGATTGCGCAAGAGAACGATCAGGTGTTCTGGTATACCCATGCTTAATGTGGCCCAGAGTTTCTCATGGTTTACACAGTCAAAAGCCTTGCTATAGTCGATAAAGCACAAATAGATATCCTTTTGGTATTCTTTAGTCTTTTCAAGGATCCATCTCACATCCGCAATGATGTCTCTCGTTCCTCGCCCTTTCCTGAACCCTGCTTGCACTTCAGGTAGTTCTTGTTCCAGGTATGGTTGTAGTCTCTTTTGAATAATCTTCAGTAGAATCTTGCTGGCATGTGGGATCAGAGCGATTGTGCAATAATTTTCACAGTCAGTTGGATCACCTTTCTTTAGTATTGGTATAAACACAGATCTTTTCCAGTCAGTTGGCCATGATGTTGTCTTCCATATTTCTTGGCAGAGCCTTGTAAGTACGGTAACAGCTGCATCAGATTGCTGCAATACTTCTATGGGAATGCTATCAATGCCTGGTGCTTTGTTCTTTGATAAGGCTTTCAATGCTGCTTCAACTTCTTCTTTCATCACCAATGGTTCCCGATTATAAGGTACAGGTTGAAACGGCTGTTGGTCCACTTGATCTTTATCATATAAAAACTCTGTATATTCCTTCCACCTTTTCTTGATCTTCTCAGCATCATTCAACATAGAACCTTGAGCATCTTGTAACATTCCAATTCAAGGCTGGAACTTTTTCTTTAACTCTCGTAGCTTTAGGAAAGCCAATCTTGTTCTTCTTCTAATAGTTTCTGCTTCTATTTCCTTGCAAGTGTCATTGTAGTACTTTTCCTTGTCCTGTCTTGCTGCATGTTGGAAATCTCTGTTGAGTTCTGCGATTGTCTTTCTTTCTCCTCTGGCTTTAGCTTCTCTGCGTTTCTGGGCAATTTTCAGAGTTTCTTCCGTCATCCATTTTGGCCGTTTTTGCTTTTTCACCTTTTTGTAGAGACTTCTCGCTTTCTTCCAACACAACCTTCTTGATGTCATTCCATAACTCTTCGGAGCTCTGTCATTTGTATCTAAAGCAGCAAATCGATTTTGCAGGCAGTCTTTAAATTCCAGTGGTATATTCTCAAGGTCATATTTTGCTGCATTCATGAGTGGTTTGCTCTTTTTCAACTTTAGCTTGAGTTTGCATACTAGTAGTTGATGATCTGTACCACAGTCAGCTCCAGGTTTTGTCTTTGTTGATGTTACAGAGCTTTTCCATCGTTGACTTCCACAGATGTAGTCAATTTGATTTTTATATAATCCATTCGGTGAAGTCCATGTGTACAGGTGCCGCTTGTGTTGCTGGAAGAAGGTGTTTGAGATGAATAGATCATTGGTCTTGCAGAATCCTATCAGTCTTTCTCCAGCTTCATTTCTGTTGCCAAGTCCATATTTTCCAACTACTTTGCCTTCTTATTTGTTGCCAACCTTTGCGTTCCAGTCACCCATGACTATCAGGATATCCTGTTTGCATGTTCTGTCAATTTCAGCTTGTACTTGTTCATAGAACTCTTCAATTTCATTCTCTTCTGCAGCTGTTGTTGGGGCATATACTTGAATTATAGTTGTGTTGATAGGCAATCCTCGTAGACGAACATAGATTAAGCGTTCGCTGACTGCATTGTATTTCATTACAGTTCTTGCAAGTTTCTTCTTTATTATAAATGCAACAACATTTCTTCTTTGTCTTTTCTATGCTGGAAATGAAAGACAAAGAAGAAATGTTGTTGCATTTATAATAAAGAAGAAACTTGCAAGAACTGTAATGAAATACAATGCAGTCAGCGCTCTCACTTGGTTTGCAGCTTGTCGTGCTGTGAGGGCTTGCGTGCATCACTGATGCTGAGAGCTAAACTATCGGTAGTTTAACTACTGGCAGGGTCTCCCAAGATGGACAGGTCTCAGCTGAGGTGCCAGACCAAGACAAACCACCCATCTGGGCAGCAGCAGAATGGGACAGTGTTGACGGTGGAGGATCACATTTTTGTGACAACGGCAACAACACCAAACTTAAACTGCGCGGAGAAAGGCCCGGCAATCTACTTCTGTATCTTGCCATGAAAACCCAATGGATAGTTACAACAAAACAAATTGTGCTATGGTGCTGGAAGATGAGACCCCCAGGTCAGAAGGCACTCAGCTAGCTACTGGGGAAGAGCTGAAGACTTTTCAGAGTAAAGCCAGCATTTATGATGTGGTTGGATCAAAGCCCTCGGAAGTCTGACTGCTGATGTAGCTGCGCATGAAATGAGAGTCAGAAGCTGTAAAGATGTCTTACACATTGGAACATGGAACGTACGAAGCATGAACCAAGGGAAGTTGGAGGTGGTCAAGAATGAAATGGAACATGTACAACTTGATCTGTTGGGTGTCAGCGAACTGAAATGGACTGGCATGGGGCACTTTGCTTCAAGATGCATATAAAATAGTATAAAAATCATCATAAAAAAATGTGTATATATGTTAAAAAAACATGAAAATAACATTTATAAAGAATGGCAAAGTATTAAAAATATATTAAAGCCACAACATATATGATATACATGCATATAAATAAGTATCAAACACAGCATATTGTGGTGACGAAACAGGGTTAAACCCTGGAGAAAGCAGGAGAAACCAGTTTTTTTCCCTGAAGCAAAGAGCAGTGCAGGAAGGGAAAGGGTTAAACCTGCAACAAATGAAAAAAACTCTGTGCACCGAAAGCTAGAGAGGGAGCCACACCTCAGCTCCATGACAACCAAGGGAGCTGACGTGGGAAGCAGAGGGGCGGAGTCAGAGCTCATAGGACAGCCCCAAACACTTAAGCAGAGAAACAGTTAGTGAGAGAGAGGTGGAGAGAAGTGTGGAAAGAGGCGTGGAGAGGAACAGGAAGAAACACGTGAGGAGCAGCAGAGAGAAGTGGGAGAGAAGAAGGAATAATCCTCGGGAGGAAAGCCTGGATAGTTTGCCCAGGAGTCAGAGGAGTTTTTCTCGGGAGTCTGCTATTGAAGCTGTCCTGAAAGGTGGGAGAATAGGCAGAAGCAAATGCCCTGTTGAACAGCTGCATAAAGATTCTTATTGCAGGCAGCGTGTTTATAGTTCCAGCCCTAAGAGAAGCCCAGCTGAGATAAAGCAATTAGCTGACCAGAAGCTTGGGAGACGGAAGTATGAGCCAGACCTTGCTGAGGACCAGGATACAAGAGTCCAGGTGAAGCAGTCTGGGGACAAGTGGTCACCTTTAGCACTACCAGAGAAGTTAAGGACTGCTAGAAAAAAGGTGAGCCCTCTTGAGACATTTAAATCTGTGTTAAGGGAGAGTGGCCTCCTGGGTTCTTCCCCCACACCTCAGTCTAAGGAAGAGTCTCGCTGGAGGCAGCTTAAAACCCTGTTAGAGCAAAGGAAGCCTGCTGTTCAGAACCCTGAGAATAGTCAGGTTATATCAGACTCTGAGGAAGAGGCTATGCAAACTGAAGAAGCCCCTTTAGAAAGTGAATGCTCTGATATGGAGACAGACTGTGCTTATTGCCAAAGGGAGTAAAGCTGCTAATGTTGTATACTGACATTACAAGTGCTGGAAGAAGTCTGAAGCTTAGCTTGGTGGATTAACACTGGGAAAGCATTGAAATCCTGGAAGTGTAAAGCCTAGCAAGTTGGGCACTGTGAATGAAGAGAATGCGAAGGGTTTACTAATGGTTATACAATTGCAACAGCTGGCCTAAAGAAGAGAGAGAGCTGTTAATGCTTTTGAGTGAATGCCTCAAACTTACCCAGGCATAAGTAAAGTGAAATTGTATTTGAAAGAAAGCTTTGGGAAAGTGATTTAAAGCAATCGTGTGTGAAAGTGTAACGCATGGACTTTGCTGTATCATTTGACTTTTTGTTCTGTGTGGAGAAGAATCCTTTATTTTTTACCTTTTGTAGGGGTAGTAGATAAAATACCTGTGCAACAATAAAACTTATTGTTACCCTTAAAATCCTTGGCTGTTTTGCGTCTTGACCACAACTACACGTAAGAAAAGACCCGCAGCACTTAAAGGATACATAAATGTGGTCCGTCGTCCTCTACCAGGCAACCGCCTAGACAAAGGAGGGCGTGACAATACATTAAAAGAGACTGTTGTAGAATATAACCAGTGTATGTGTAATGGTTATTATAAAAATATATAATAGTGGCTGAACAGCTTTTAATAACAAGAACACGGGGTGGGGGGGGGGGGAGAGGAGGCCAGATCAACTGGAGGTGGTCAGTTGTATAAACAAAATGCAATAAAAACGTATACATTTTTTTTAAAACTCTAAGAGTATATATATATGTGCACTAATAGATTCTATTGTGGTGGAAGTACCTTCTGAGAAACCGAAAAATGTCAACAGACAAGGGTGTGTGTATAACAAGATAAAAAAAAACTAAATAAGAGGTAAAATCATGTCACAGCAGCCACATTTTATACAATGGCTAAAAAAGGAAAACAAGATCACAATAGTAAGGGTTATTTCTAGTCTAAAAAGAAGGGGGAGTTATCAACTGACACTTCTAGTCTAAAGAGAACCGATGCACTGTGCATAATCAGTAAGGGTAAAAAGCATACGTTTAAAAAAAAAAAAACAGCTCATGCATCAAAGATTAAATAGCATGGCAGCAATTAGTAGTGGAAGTCGCAAAGGGTAAAAACATGACAAGATATGAAAAGATCATAAGTGGGGGGGAAAAAAACAAACCGAAGAGTCATACCTGTGAGTGCTGTCAGATGCTGGAAAACGCCACGCAGGAGCAAGAGAGGCATTAAAAGCACAGCATTAGCTCCTCCCACTTTAGAAAACATCATACTGACTAACAAACAAGGGAAATACATATCTCAAGAAAACATCTATTGTAAAAAGCTGATTATGTCTATTAGAAAGGCTTTATCTAATAGTTGTAAATGCAATAGTAACTACCAAAGAGAAACCGGCAGAAAAATTCTATTGTGCTGGGGATCACTTTTGAAAAACTGAAGAACCCTCGAAAGACAGTGGTGCTTGTATTAGGGAAGGAAAAGTAAAATGAAGGGTCAAAGCATGTTAGAACAGGCTCACTTCTTTCAACGGCTAAAAAAAGGGGGGGAAAATTTTTTGAGATCGCGATTGTAAGAAAAGGTATAAACTGACACTTCTACTCTAAAAACACATGTTCTTATTCTACTGATGTTGCACAGCATGTTGGTTCTTTTTAAACAGCTCATAAGTCAACAATAAGAAAACATAGCAGCAATTAATGAGAGTCTCAAAAGGCAAAAAAATGTAAGATAAGAAACACTTTGAGGTTTAAAAGGATCATATTTAGGGAAAACCAAAACGGAAAGCCGTGCCTGTGAGTACTGTCTGACACGGGACAGAAGCAGGAGAGGCATTAAAAACACAGCATGAGCACCTCCCACCTAAGAAAACGTCATACTGACTGACAGTAAAAAATGCATATCAAAAAGGGCCAATTGTGTCCTTAGGAGGGGCTGTAAGAGATGGTCATACATATAGTAGTGACCACTTAAAAAAGAAAAGCAAGAAAAAACTTGAACAATATTACATATCTTAAAAAATATATGTAGTAAAACAAAAAACAAGAGAAGGAGGTCTTCCGCAAAATAATTCAGTGGAGAGTAGCGGAGGACATCTAAAACATAAAAACGTGTGAAAAAAGATCATGTGCTATTGCACAGTAAGTGCTTTTAGACATAAATACCTTATAAAGTGGCAACACAAGACATTATAAATAAGAATATTTATAAAAAATATATACAGAGACATGTCAGATTATTATAAATAAGTAAATGGACCTTGATTATAAAAATGTATATGAGCCGAAGAGCTTATATAAAATTTTTTATAAAAAGACATGATACTCAATTTCTTTGTTTAAACCTCCAGGAGCCACTGTATTGAATTGAAAGATAAACCTTTGTTCTTCTTGAACTAATAAACGGTCAAGATCCCCACCCCTAGGGGAAGGGGTAACTTTCTTAATAAACTTGATGACATTAAGTTTTTTTGTTATGTTGGAATTAAATCCAATGTTCCACAAGGGGAGCTGTTGCTATTTTTCTTTTAATACAACTCTTATGTTCTTGAACACGTGTTTTAATAGCTCAAATAGTTTTGCCAACATATAATAGGGAACAGGGACAAATAATATACACTACATGTGTGGATAGACAATTTGTCCTGGTATGTAATTTATAATGTTTTTTGTTATGTGGATGTATAAACACATCATTCAGCACAATGGCATGTTTACAAACTGAACAGTTATTGCATTTATAATGTCCCTTTTTTGAAGGTAACGAGCTTGGGACTGAAGGCATGTAGGAGGAAACCAATTTGTCAGCTAGGTTACGTTCCCTATTGTAGGCAATAGTCAAGTGTTGGTTATGAAAACAAGAACGTGTCTGAAGAATATGCCAGTGAGTCCTCAGGATTATTTGAATCTTCGTGGAAAGGTGTGAGAACCGTAAAATGCAGACAAATTTATCATCTGAGGTTTTACTTTTAGGTAAGAGCAGATCTTGTCTAGAAGTAGAACAGGTGCGGCTGAACCCTTTATTAATGCATTCAGTAGGATATCCTCTAGCATGAAAACGTTCAGCCATGTCGTAGGATTTATATTTAAACTCTTCATGGTCAGTGCAAAGTCTACGGAGGTGTAAGAACTGTGAAACGGGTAAATTCTTTTTTAAGTGACTACTATGGAAGCTGTCAAACCGGAGCAACTTATTCCGATCCGTAGGCTTGCGGAAGATTGTAGTGTTAAAACCAGTTGGAAATTTCCTAATAAGGATATCAAGGAAGGGTAATTCTATGGGGCTAAAGTGCATCTTAAACTTAAGATTTATGTCCAAGGTATTGAGCCAATTATAAAAATTATGTAGCTCACTATCAGTGCCCTTCCATAATATAAGGATGTCGTCAATATACCTCTTCCAGGTTATAACAGAAGATGAAAAAGGGGAACTTTTCAAATGATTTTCTTCAAATTCTGCCACACACAGAATGGCTATATCTGGTGCCATAGCAGCGCCCATGGCTGTACCCTTAATTTTGTTGAAAAAATTGATTATTAAAAAGAAAATAGTTGCGAGTTAAAGCAACTTGTGCCAGATCTATCAAAAAATGAGTGGGTATATGGACCAGTGTAGGGCGTAACATCAAATATTTGGTGATGACTGCAAGAGCACCTTCCTGAGGGATATTTGTGTAAAGGGAATCAATGTCTAATGATACTAGAGTAATTTCAGAAAGATCTCCATTAAAACCATCTAAAAAGGAGATAACATCTGCTGAATCCCTAATGTATGATGTAATATTGGGAACAAAAGGCCGTAGAAAAAAAATCAATAAATTTAGAGAGTGGTTCAAGAACAGACCCTATACCAGATACAATAGGTCTACCAGGAGGGGAGGTGAGTGACTTGTGAATCTTCAGGATAGTGTATATAGTAGGGATAACGGGGTGTGTGACTAATAAAAATGAATATTCATGCTGTGTAAGAGAACCTGCATTAAAACCATAGAGTAAAAGAGAATCAATCTCTTGTTTTATGGGAGATGTAGGATCACAGGATAAAACGTTTTAAAGGTTTTTGTTATTAAGCTGACTAGAAAGTTCATGTATATAGTACGAGTGATCTGGGATAACAATGCCACCACCTTTATCTGCAGGTTTTATGATGATATCAGACCGCTACTTGAGATTACGTAATCTTTCATCCTTTGAGAGAGAGAAAAAAAGTCTAGATGCAGATTTCTCAATTAAATGTACATCTCGTTTACATCAGAAGGTCAAAGGTGACAACAAGGAAGTAGGAAATTTGGTGAGAGATGCTGATGCCATCTGGTGGTTCAGTTACAATTTAACATCTCTAACACAGACTGGCTTTCAGGGGTAGGGCCAGGGTGGGATAGAAGACTGGCTTGATGGGATAGAGCTGTGGTGGTGGTATCAGAATGGTTTATTGTGTGGCAAGTGCTAGCAGGGCTGGAGGAAGACTGACTAGTTTCCTGGGTGGTGAATCTGTGTGCCTTTAGGGAATCTGCCAGATACTTGTGACCTGGATTGGCCACTGTTGGAAACAGGACACTGGGCTTGATGGACTTTAGTGTGACCCAGTATGGCATTTCTTATGTTCTTATAAAGGCTGACTGGTTTGCTGGGATGGAGGTGGGGGTGGGGCTGGGGCTGGGAGTGGCAGAATTTAAGGCAGGAGGGAGACTGGCAGAGAGTACATAAGAGACTGGACCCCAGGGAAAGGGGGGGGGGGGCTGCTGGCTGTGCATTTCTGACTTGTAGGGTGCATTAAGAGCCTGTTTTCTAATCTTTCTTTTCTTTTAGACACGTAATGGGGGGAGCCTTAGTAAATTAGGCTCTAAAGGAACCGTGGTAGTTCTCAGAAAGCAATCTTTCCCCCCCCAACTCCAGCTTCATTTGCAACTATTGAGGGGGGGAGAGCACTCAGCCTCTGGCTCCTAAGTGTTTAGGCTGGCTTCTAAATCTACAGAATTTTTGTCAAGATCTGTTTTAGAAATTTTTAATATGCGTGCTAACTGTGTTTTGGATAGAGTGGCAAGGGATTTTTCAGAACCTATGTCCATTTTGGATTTGATACAGTTGATGGTGTCCCTCCCATGCAAAGGAACATGTTTGTGACTTTATTTTTGTACCTGCTGAGGCTGCAAGTTCTGAATTGATGAGTGACTTAACAGGATCTCTGGTTTCCTTGTTAGATCATAATTTGTTATAATTTGCTATTTATCGTTCCTGGTGTGTTTAAGGTGTAATCAATATGATCACGGGTTTCATTGTCAACTGAAGGTTAACATGGAAGAGCTTTTTAGGACATGGAGGTTTTTTAGGATGCAGGAGAAAATCTGTATGACCAGGTGGAGTATTTATTTATTTATTTTATTTAACTGTATTTATATCCCGCTTTTCACCGGGTCAAAGCGGCGCTACATTCAATGGTGGGGGTAATTAAGTATAAGGGTGGGGCCATCACCAGGTGGGCAACAATGATGATTTCGACATAGGACAGACTTTAGACATGGACAGTATAGTTCAGTTTTCGATCAGAGGTCCATGATGGGTGAGATCAGGGGTTGGTGCACTTTCTGGTGGGGGTTGCTTCGAAGCATTCTTGGAATAGGAGTCTTTTTTTTTTTTTTTCACTTCTGTGGGGGATTCTTTTGAGGGATGGCCCCTTTCTCACATAAGGAACTTTTTTGAAAGTATCAGGCTTCTTGGTTTACGTCGGAGCTAGTAGGTTTAAAGGATATAGCAAAAGTCACATTTTGTTGTGCTTCTAAATAAATAAGTGTTTAGTGGACAAGAAGAGAAGGCATACTATATGAATATGTACTGCTCTTAATCAGCCAAAAATGGTTCGTAATTGTTCATGAATTAACTCCTTCTAGGGTTGGGATAAATAAATCAGTGGCACATCCATCAGAGTTGAATAGGATACTGGGTTGTAAAAGCAAAAGCGTTAAAACAGAGTCTGGGACCTATGGGTGATGCTGAGGTTTTAGCTATGGAGGCAGTAAAAAAAATTTTATAGAGTGGTCAAAGGTTTAGGATGGAGGAAGAGAAAGAGGTCAGTACAAAAGAAGCAGGATACGAACCATCGTGGAAGGAAACCTTTATTATTAACAGAGAGGTATAACTCAACGTGTTTAGAACGGGGGCCTTCTTCAGGGGTGCACTACCTCTAATAAACATTAAAAGATAGATAAATAATTTAAATAATACATAAAAAATAAACAAATGAACCAATAAAAACAATCATATAGCAAATCATAACAATAATGACAAATGTAACCAGAAGAAATAAGGACAATCAAAACTATACAATACAAAAAAATTGTATTAAAAAAGGGGTGTATGATATATAAAAATAAAAAGCATTTATTGATTTATATTTAATTATGTGCAGAAACAGAGACTACAAGGACCAGATAGACCTCACAAAACCTATTCATTATCCACCAGTGAGTGATAATACAAGGTTAAATGGTGGTAAAATTAAGACTATAAAGAAATGCACACTTACCACCTGCAATTCTATAAGGCTATAAAACCTAGAGGAACATACATTCATAATCAAAATCGTGAATAAATCAAGATACAAATAAATAATAAAAACAAGGAAAAAACATGACTATCAATATCAAAGGATAACGGTAGCAGAAGCCACGGGAAGATCCTAAACGCCAAGAGCAGGGAGAGAGGGAGCCCCGATGTGAACTTAATCAAATTGGCATATACTGTATAGAACACCTTAAGAGGGACGAAGAAGCCATAGAAAGAAGCAAACAAATCCTTTAATTAAAAGCATTGGTGTAGCTTACTGTAAAAGTATTCTCCAAATGAGTGTATTGGATGCTGACAGCAGAAGCGCCAAATGAGAAGGAGGTAGAGTGATGTAAAACTTATAGACTGAGACGGTAGTAACTGTACTGTTCATCTGATGAAGGGTAATCTGATTCAATACAATCATGACACCTTTAAACGCAAAGCATCGTTCAATAAGACTAAAAACATATCGCAGGGGAGTACAATTATAACCGGCAAACTTGAAATCGCAGCTACAGGGGACACCAAGGGACCAAAACAATATATATCAAATTGGGTAGCTTACTAAAAATAACATCTGTGCGATGAGGGAAAAGAAGCCAGCAGATAATGTACTACACCATGTTAAATTAGGTAGCCTAACAAACAATGTGACTGAAATATAACTCATCTATTCACCACAATGGGGAAATAGATCAAAGACAGCCATAATGCATTAGTTCTTGTAAGCGTTATCCAAAAACCAGTATACAGAAAGAGGAAAAATACAGTATAGGGGGATTCTCCAAACTACATGTCGGCACAAAAAAGCATGATATGGGTAAAAATAGAATCAAAAGTTTGAAAAGGGGAACAATGAGCAAACATCCAGTGGTGCCTAAGGAAGCCTCTCAAACAAACATCAAAAAAGATAATTTAAACATTTGTGTGGAGGAGAGTAGGACCTAAAATAATATTGAGAATAATACATAAGGAGTTAAAAAAAATAAAAAGATAAAAGAATAAATGAATAAAAGAACACCAGGAAAGGAGGGGGGGAGGGAAAAAGGGGGCGGAGAGGGAGGGGAGAGAAAGAGGTTACATGAATGATTAGTAAACTTAATCTTTTACCATGCCTTCTGGATCCTTGCTCTGCAACATTGCTTAAGAATGGGACATTAATTTTTGTAAAGCTTTTTGGCTGTTTTGTTAATCAGTCCTTGGCACGCTAAAGCATCAGTAGTTTGCCCAGTGGACTGGCTGAAGATGGTTTCTTATCAGCCACTAGTTCTGGTTTAGGTGCAAAATGTATTAAAATGTAGGCAATTTCTTCATCCCTATCAGTTTGGTTTTAGAAAGGAGCATGGAACAGAGATTCTAGTTTCTTTATTCGACCATCTATAAAGGGGTTTGGATGTAAGACAGAATTTTGTTAGTAATCTCCCTAGATATATATATATTTTTTTTTTTTTTGCATTCCATCTTATTTGTCATAATGTACTGATACAGCAAATGAGATCATTTGGCTGTAATGACACTTCCCAAGTAGTAAGCAAAACTAAAAGACTCTGATAACATTGTTAAACACAAGCATCTTTATCACTAAAAGTGTGATCTAGTAGTTTTCTCCCTTACTATGAAAAAAGGCTATATCTCCCACCCAAACCTGCAGAAAGAATCTCCTGGCAGTAACATTGCTAATGCAACCAAAAGATAGCAGGTTTTCCAACCTGCAAAAGGAGTCTTCCAGGGCGGGTCTTAGACTGATCTAGCAGGATTCAAGGAAAGTAGATTATCGGGTATGTTTTAAAATTGCTCCTTCCTTATCATCCAGCTAGACCAGTCCAGATGAGTGGAGTGTAACCAAGTAGTCAGGACTCAGGTTGAGGGGTAGGTGACAAACAGGGCAGATTACCTTGCCAAAGGAGTCATCAGAATAACCTCTGTGTGCCTCACAGAGATGATCAGCTAAGGCCAGGAGTATTATAACAGTCCTTTGGGAACACCCATGCGGACTCCACCCAACGTGATTGCACTCTGTGGAGTGAGTTGTGACTTCCTCTGAGCGCACTTATCAGGAAGGATGAATACTGTCCCGAAAATGTCCAGTAGTGAACCGGGAATAGAAGACTCAGCCTCTGCCAGTATTTCTCTCAAACTGCCAAGGATGGAGAAGATCTGATTGACAGGAACATGAAAAACTGCAATGAACTCGAGCAACACCCTTCATTAGACATTGGAGGAGTGGCCTAGTGGTTGGGGCAAGGTACTTCAGGCCGGAAGGTCGGGGGTTCAAATCCCACTAGAGGACAGCAACCTTGGGCCGGAAGGACTGGGGTTTCTAGTCCCACAGGTGCTCCTTGTGGTCTTGGGCAAGCCACTTAACCCTCCATAGCCCATGTTCCCTGTAAAATAGTTATCTCCAAGTTATAATGTTCTGTTCAGTGTAATTTCAGTTTGTTCAATGTAAACCGCACTGATGCAGAATAGCACGGTATATAAGAGAATGTAAATAAATAAATAAATTGGAAGGCAGGATCACAGTCCAGTCAGAATGAGAAAAAAAGAGAGGCAGCCTCCTTGAAGGAAAGGATGGCGAAGGCTTCACTGCAAAAAATATCCCCAGAAAGGTATACTTGCAGCCAAGGGCTGCAGCACAGACACCCTTCAACAGAGATTCTGGGAATGTATTGCAAGGACCAAACCCCTACACTGGCTTACGCATAGAACCCAAGAAGGGCTCTTCCATGCCCTCTACCACAGGAGCACACAAAACAGGACACTCGGGTGGGAAGAACTGCTTCACCTCTGCTGAAGGAATCCTTACTGAGATTTAAACCCCCCCCCCCCCCCACACACACACTTGAGTGCCTTGAAGACAAGACTCAGCAGAACAGGGCTGCGACTCTACTCCCAAGAGTTCCAGGCGATCCAAGTTGAAGTTCTAAAAAGCTCTAACATCTGCTAAAGGCACTGAGACTCACCAGGTTCTAAACAGAGAGGTACCAAGCAGCTTAAACAGCCAGGGCAAGGCTCTAAGCAAGAAAGTACTGGGGAACCTCCTTGCCAGGATCCCCCACCATGCTACTTCTGTAGGCCTATACCTGACGAGGAAGAGAAAACCACACCGCTTGGTCCAAGAGGCTATGAAATACAGTGTATGAGTTCAGTCTGTGGCCCCTGGGAACATCAGTATCAAATAGGCCGATTAACCTGTGCAGAAGACAGCTCGTCCAGGGTCAGAGAGGAGGCATCCCTCCCCTAGGCCTTTCTAAAAGAAGGGCCTCTTAGCCTGCCATTCGCAGAACCCCCCTGTGCCCAAAGCTACTTCTTAACCAACATTCACTGGAAAGTCCAACACATGGGGTACTGGACAGCCATGTCTTTGTACTATGATATTCTGCGTGGGAGAGCTGAATTTTCACTGCTCCCAGACTTGCAGTATTCTGACACAGACAGCCAACATGCTGTCGAACCGCATGCTAACAGAGTGCCCTAGCAGCAGCACATAATGCAATCAGATGCTTCTCCATCCAACAGTATAGTACAACTGCAAGAACTGCTGTGGACCCACAAGCTCTGCTGCAGTAGAAGGCATGCACAATCATCAGGGCCATGTTCAAGAACACTCTGCCCACTGCTTCCCTTATAAGATGTGCAAGCTGCCCCAAGGTCAATGTGACCGCTGAGGCCTCCATGCGGAAGATATCCCCCCTCCCCCGGGGCCCTGTGAGGGGACAGTCCCTAGACTAAATGGACTGAGTTTCTTGCCTCCAGCCTTTTAGGCTGACAAGCCTCTCTTCAGGTGCTTCCCGCAGGCTACCAGTCAGGAGGTGGAACTAAATCCACTGCTTCACCTACTCCTTGATATCCTGAGGAAAAGCCTGGTTGAATGACAGGGAATACTAGAGACCAGACTAGGTTGTGCATCTCAGTTGAGTGTGTGTGCATGCTAATGCAAAACTTTGGCTGTAAAATCAAAGCTGCATGCCTGAGGGCCAAAGAAAAATCATACCCATTAAGCCGAGGACCAGACTCTTTAAGTCAGCAGCATGTTGAACAGACCTTCTGTTGATGGCTAAGTCCACCCAGGAGAGTAGTAACCAACCCTCAGGACGTCACCTCCTGGGAGAAAATTAGGCTGCACTTAGGACAGCTGTCTCTTGACTCAAAACTTTCCAGCCCAAGTTCCGCAGACTTTTGATTTGTGCCCTTAGCCAATAACACTAAATTGGGCCAGCTCTACATCCAGACATGAGCAACCAAGCCCTCTGCCTATAGAAAGGCACTGGCACCCCCACTATTACCTTGAGAAAGGTACAGGGATTGGCAAAGCGAGAAAGCCCTGGTGATATCCAGGAGGTGAGGTGAGTGCACCCCCTACTGGACCAATGCAATGACAGTCCCAAAGGGCCCCATACAAAAATGAGAGACAACCAGCTCCAGGACCAGAATATGCTGGAAGGAACCTCCCTACCAGAAACTCTGTATCCAAGATAAACATCCCTGGCCCTCTGTGAAGGGAGGGAAGAAAAAAACCTGTCGCTGCCTGAGGTGGTAAGAACATTCACAAAAGTCCCCTATTTCAGCAGAGAGCCTCACGGACACTCACCTGAGAAATCTTGCAATCACTATTGCCACTCAAATTGTACACTTCAGAAGTCTCAGGCTAGTTTGTACCAGAAGCTTCAAGGACTGACAATGAGTGGCTTGCTTATGGAGCTGACAAACTCTGATCGTGCCTAAGGATCCTGAAATTCGCTAGCTTGACATAGTACGGGTGTACTCAGAAGAAAAAGACTGAGACTGTACTGGCTGTACCTCCAAGTACTGTCTCAATCAAAAGTGAGATGAGTTTCATCTCAAGCTTGGGTTTTTTCTATGTATGGTCCTCTTTAACGGAATGCTTTGCTCCTGTTTCTCAAGAGAAGAAAATACGAAGTCTATGCTATTTTGGTGACATATGGGTAGGATTGTGATTAATTGTTATACATTTGTTAATATAGCATGTGTTATGTCTTTGGTTTTATGAATTGTAATATTTCGTATTTGTACCCTTCTGAGGATGGGTAATTTTCCCCCACTCCAGATTGGTGGGCTATATGTTTTTCGAAAATAAAGTTGTTTTTGTTTCGTTAATTTGTTCTCTGCCTTGAGCAATAAAATAACTACAATAAAACGGCAATAATTACGATAATCCTAAGAACATAATGAGGGTTTTGTAAGGGGGCGCCTAGTTAAGATGCATTTTAAGGCACCTGTATTAAACATGTTTGCATAAATACAAGTAGATGCCTACTTGTCTTTTATAAAATACTGGTTTAAGTGGCATAACATGAACCTACATTGCAGGTGTGGACAGCTTTCCAGATAGTAGTTGAATATCTGCTTTCTGGATAGTGCTTGCAGTGACCATTCTATCCAGTTCAGTTCTGGCCACTATCCGGATATTGGTGACTATCATTCTGGATCATATCAGCTTTTAAACTAGATCAGGGGTCTCAAACACGCGGCCCGCGGGCCGCATGCGGCCCGCGAGACAACTTTGTGCGGCCCGCGAAAGAGAAAAACAAAAAAAACCCAAAACCCTGACTTCTGCCGTTGCCGCCGTGGCAGCGGCAGAATCAATTGTCAAATAAAAAAAAAAAAGACTTCTGCTGCTCAAGCAGCAATATCACCTGTCCTGCGGCCCCTTCCCCTGTGCCCGGAGATCCGAATCTGCTCATCAGCGGCGTGCTTTTCAAGCCGCGAAGAGTATTCCCCTCTCGAAAAGCACGCCGCTGATGAGCAGATTCGGATCTCCGGGCACAGGGGAAGGGGCCGCAGGACAGGTGATATTGCTGCTTGAGCAGCAGAAGTCTTTTTTTTGTTTATTTGACAATTGATTCTGCCGCTGCCACGGCGGCGGCAACGGCAGAAGTCAGGGTTTTGGTGTTTTTTTGTTTTTCTCTGTCGGGGGGGGGGGGTATGACTGGAAATGGGCAGATGGGGGTTAGGACTGGAAGTGGGCTATTGGCAGGGGGGGGGGTTATGACTGGTAATGGGCTATGGTGGGGGCTAGGACTGGAAATGGGCAGATGGGGGTTAGGACTGGAAGTGGGCTATTGGCGGGGGGGGGGGGTTATGACTGGTAATGGGCTATGGTGGGGGCTAGGACTGGAAATGGGCAGATGGGGGTTAGGACTGGAAGTGGGCTATTGGCAGGGGGGGGGGTTATGACTGGTAATGGGCTATGGTGGGGGCTAGGACTGGAAATGGGCAGATGGGGGTTAGGACTGGAAGTGGGCTATTGGCAGGGGGGGTTATGACTGGTAATGGGCTATGGTGGGGGCTAGGACTGAAAATGGGGTGATGGGGGTTAGGACTGGAGGTGGGCTGATTGGGGGGTTAGGACTGGTAATGGCCTATGAGGGGAGGTAAGACTGAAAATGGGGTGATGGGGGATACGACTGCAAGTGGGCTATGGGGGGGACTAGGACTGGTAATGGGCTATGGGGGGGGAAGACTTAAAATGGGGTGGGTGATGGGGGGGGTAAGACTGGAAGTGCGCTATGGGGAGGTTAGGACTGGTAATGGGCTATGGGGGGTCTAGGACTGGTAATGGGCTGGGGGGGTTGCTAGGACTGGAAATGGGCTGAGTGGAAGGGGGGCTTGAACTGCAAATGGCTGATGGGGAGGGGGGCTTGGAATGGAAATGGGCTGTGAGGGGAGGGAGCTAGGATTGGAAATGGGCTGATGGGGGGCTAGGATTGGAAATGGGCTGATGGTGAGGCTAGGATAGGACTGGAAATGGACTGATGCAGGGACTAGAAAGGAGCAGATGCTGGGTGGGGCTGGAACTAGAAGGGAGCTGATGTTGGGGGAGGATTAGAATGGGATGGAGCTGGGAAAGTGAAATGGAGAGGGGAAAAATATTTTGTCTGGAAGAGAAGACAAATCTACAATTGGCCAGGTATTGGGAGAGTAAGTGGGGATTGAGGATGGAGGGGTAAAATTTGAGTGGATGAAATAGGAATGAGGAAAGAGCAAAAGGAGAAAGATTAGTATGTTAAAGCAGATGTAGGGAGAGAGAATGGAAAAAAACTAGAAGAGAGAAGAAAGGACAAATGGACAGCAGACGATGGAGATAGCAGAAGACACGAAGAAACCAGAAGTGGCTGGAGCAATTGCAACTGAAAAAAAATGCACAAAAGGTAGAAAAATCTCTCTTTATTTTGAATTTATTAACTGGAATATGTCAGCTCTGGGAAATGTGCATCATTAATGTTTGCGCTTTGTTTAGTACAAGAGGAAATTAATTTATAGTTTTATTTCTACAGTGTTGTTGTACATTCCAAGTTTGGCTTTTGGGGTTCCCAGTTTAATTATTGTCTTCCTATTTCTGAATCTTTTAGTCTTTCTTTATCCATACTCATTAAGAGGCATGTTTACTAAAAGTTAGTGTATGGTAACATTATGCAAATATTTATGCAAATGAGGCCCCTTATGCAAATGAGGCCCCACATCTTATGCGGCCCCCGGGTTACTTTACAAGTCCTCATTTGGCCCTCAAAGCAATTTGAGTTTGAGACCCCTGAACTAGATAATAGGGGAAAGCCGACAGTCGCCCAAGAGCGCATGGTTCGGAAGAATGTATCCTTGAAGGATACTACAAAAAGCAGAGAGGTTCCAAAAAAGAGTAAAGTAGCCCAAATGCCCTCGAGTATGGAGCAGACAGAACTTAAAGATCCCAAATTACCCATGTCTACCAATAGCCAAATTAATATGAATAAAATACAGTCTCTAAAATGCTTGTATGCAAATGCTAGAAGTCTACAAAACAAGATGGGAGAGTTAGAATATATAGCACTAAACGAGAGGTTAGATATGATTGGAATATCAGAGACATGGTGGAAGGAGGACAACCAGTGGGACACTGTGATACCTGGGTACAAACTATATCGAAATGATAGAGCTGATCAAATTGGTGGAGGGGTTGCGCTCTATGTTAGAGAGGGCATTGAGTCAGAAAGGATTAAAGTTTTGCAAGAAACAAAATTTGCTGTAGAATCTCTATGGATTGAAATTCCATGTAAAAAGGGGAAGGCGATGGCAGTGGGGGTGTACTATCGTCCGCCTGGCCAGAATGAACAAATGGATGATGAAATGCTCAAAGAAATCAAGGAAGCTAGCAAAAGTTACAGTGCAGTAATAATAATGGGTGATTTCAATTACCCCGGCATCGACTGGGTCAGTGTCACAACAGGACATGCTAGGGAGATAAAGTTCCTAGATGAAATAAATGACTGCTTCTTGGAGCAGCTGGTTCATGAACCGACCAGAGGGGAAGCAATATTAGACCTAGTCCTTAGTGGAACACCAGATGTAGTGCAAGAGATAAGGGTGTTGGGGCCACTTGGCAATAGTGATCATAGCATGATCGCCTTTGATTTAATTAGTGGAGGAGGGATAGTAAGGAAATCCACAGTACTACCCTTTAACTTTCGAAAGGGAGACTATGATAGAATGAGGAAAACAGTTAAGAAAAAACTAAAAGGAGCAGTTGCAAAGGTTAAAGACGTACATCAAGCTTGGGTGTTGTTGAAAAATACTATCTTGGAAGCCCAGACCAGCTGTATTCCACGCTTTAAGAAAAGTGGAAGGAAGTCCAAAAAATTGCCAGCATGGTTTAAAGCTGAGGTCAGAGAGGCTGTTGTTGCCAAAAAAGCATCTTTCAAGAAATGGAAAAAAGAGCCAAATGATGAAACCTGGAAACAGCACAAGCACTGGCAAGTCAAATGCAAGGCATTGATAAGGCAGGCAAAGAGAGAATTTGAGAAGAAGCTTGCTGCGGAAGCAAAAACGCGAAATAAAGACCTTTTCAAGTACATTCGTAGCAAAAAACCCGTGAGAGAGTCAGTTGGTCCATTAGATGATAAAGGGGTTAAAGGAGCACTAAGAGGCGACAAGGCGATAGCGGAGAGACTGAATGAATTCTTTGCTTCGGTCTTTACTGAGGAAGATGTAGGGATGTTACCCACGACTGAAGTGGTATTTAAAGGTGTGGAAGAATTGAAGGAAATATCGATACATCGGGAAGATGTCTTACAACTATTAGATAAACTGAAGAGTAGCAAATCACCTGGGCCGGATGGTATACATCCAAGGGTGTTGAAAGAACTGAAATTTGAGATTGCAGACCTACTATCAGTAATCTGTGAACTATCATTAAAATCATCTCTAATACCTGAGGATTGGAGGATCGCCAATGTAACACCAATTTTTAAAAAGGGTTCGAGGGGTGATCCGGGAAACTACAGACCGGTGAGCCTGACATCAGTACCGGGAAAAATGGCAGAAACCATCATAAAGAATAAAATTACTCAGCATATAGATAGTCATGACCTAATGGGAGACAGCCAACATGGCTTTAGACAAGGAAGATCTTGTCTTACTAATCTGTTATGTTTTTTTGAAGGAGTGAATAAACAGGTGGACAAAGGTGAGTCGGTTGATATTGTGTATCTGGACTTTCAGAAAGCCTTTGACAAGGTCCCTCATGAGAGACTTTTGGCAAAACTAAAGAGTCATGGGATAGGAGGCAGTGTACTACTGTGGATCAGGAACTGGTTAAAAGATAGAAAGCAGAGGGTAGGGCTAAATGGCCAATTTTCCCAATGGAGAAAGGTGAATAGTGGTGTACCCCAGGGATCTGTGCTGGGTCCGCTGCTTTTTGACATATTCATAAATGACCTGGAAAGTGGAATAACGAGTGAGGTTATCAAATTTGCTGATGACACAAAACTATTTAAAGTTGTTAAAACCCAGGAGGATTGTGGAAAATTGCAAGAGGATCTTGATAAATTGGAAGACTGGGCATCAAAATGGCAGATGAAATTTAATGTGGAGAAGTGCAAGGTTATGCACCTAGGGAAGAACAACCCAAACTATGGTTACACGATGCAAGGTTCCACATTAGGAACCACCACCCAAGAAAAAGATTTAGGCGTCCTTGTGGATACCATGTTAAAACCCTCGGCCCAGTGTGCAGCGGCGGCCAAGAGAGCAAATAGAATGCTAGGTATGATAAGGAAAGGAATGGAAAATAAAACAAAAGATATTATAATGCCTCTATATCGTTCCATGGTGAGACCGCACCTTGAATATTGTGTGCAATTCTGGTCGCCATATCTTAAAAAGGATATAGCAATTTTAGAAAAGGTTCAGAGAAGAGCCACCAAAATGGTAAAGGGGATGGAAGGCTACTCCTATGAAGAAAGGCTAAAAAGGTTGGGGCTCTTTAACCTGGAAAAGAGACGGCTGAGGGGAGATATGATAGAAGTCTATAAATTAATGAACGGAGTGGAACGGGTAAACGTAGATCGATTGTTTACCTTATCGGAATATAGAAAGACTAGGGGACATGCAATGAAGCTACAGGGTAAACTATTTAAGACTAATAAAAGAAAATATTTTTTCACTCAACGTGTAATCAAACTCTGGAATTTGTTACCGGAGGATGTAGTAAAGGCTGTTAGTGTAGCTGGGTTTAAAAAAGGTTTGGACAAGTTCCTGGAGGAAAGGTCCATAAACCATTATTAAGAAGGGACCCAGGATATCAATGCTTGAACCAATACAAGCATTGTGGAACCTGTGTCCCTTGGGGAAACTGCTAGGTACGTATGACCTAGATTGGCCACTGTTGGAAACAGAATACTGGGCTTGATGGACCTTGGTCTGACCCAGTATGGCATATCTTATGTTCTTATGTTCATGGTGACTGGCATTTGAAGAAATGCTGACTTCCACTGTATAATTATTTGAGGAAGGGGTGTATGAATAAGTCTGTTAAATGTTAGCATTGGAAGTGTATGGAACTGGTTTAGCAGTGTAACATGAAGCTATTAACTTGAAGTCTGCTATTCATGTCCCCTCTGTCATTTGCTGTGTGCCATGGGACAAGAGACTTCAACCTCTCTGTTCCAACTTGGATTGTAAACAATTTTGCCATTTTATACTGAATTCTGACAGATCATTGTATTTTTCCAAGGGCATGAAAAATGTGGTCATGTTGGCTTAAGTAAAGCATTTGGGTAGAAAAATTGAGCATCGGTAAGGCTTATAAAAATAACAGTGGTGAAGAGAGACAAAAACATGGCTCAATACAGCCGACAGAGGAAATGTCACGAATGAGAGAGGTAATGTTGGACAAGCGGTAACGGGCAATATTGCCAAAATAAATGCAGTGTTACCTGTTGGTAGAATGTATTTATTAACAGTAGTAGTGAGGAGCAAAACTGTCACATTCATAAAAATATTGGCTAGTGTTTCTAGAGTCCTGTACTTTTCTATGGGTGTAGATATGGTTAAATAAATGATTATTATGGTGTTCTAAAAGAACAATTGTTTTTCATAGTTGAACAGATACTGATTTGTAACAACAACCATACTAATTTGTAATAACTATACTATGCAAACAACGGGTCTATAGTGAGAACATGGGATGTAATAGGCTACATCTTAGCAATGCTCTAACAGGTGGAGCAGCAAGTTGAGAACTAGGGAAATCAGGGTTCAAATCCTACTGCCACTCCTTGTGATCTTGGGTTAATCACTTAACCCACATTGACTTAGATACAAACTTAGATTGTAAGCCCTTTGGAGAAAGGGAAATATCAACTATATCTGAATATAACTCACTTTGAGCTACTACTGAACAAGGCATGAGCTAAATCCAAAATCCCTTCTCTTAAATCAGAAACGTGATGGCAGATAAAGACTATATGGCCTATTCAGTTTGCCCTTTCATACCACTAAACCACTAAACTCTACAGTCCCTTTTTTCCTTTAGAGATCCTCTGTGTTTGTCTCATGCTTTCTTGAATTCAGATAATTTTTGTCTCTACTACCTCCACTGGGAGACTATTCCACGCATCTACCACTCTTTCTGTAAAGAAATATTTCCTCAAATTAGTTCTGAGTTTATCCCCTTTCACCTTCATCTTATGATCTTTTGTTGCAGAGCTTCTTTCAGTTGAAAGAGGCTCTTCTGTGCATTTATGCCACTGAGATATTTAAACATCTCTAGCATATTTTCTTTCTCCCGTCTTTCTTCCAAAGTTATACATATTGAGATCTTTAAGTTTATCTCAATATACTTTATGGCGAAGCCCACTGACCATTTTGGTAGCCATCCTCTGCACCAACTCCATTCTGTTTATATCCTTTTGAAGGTAAAGTCTTTAGAATTGCACACAGTACTCTAAATTATACAAAGGCACTATCATCTTCCTTTTTTCCTGCTGGTCATCCCCTGCACTCAAGCATCCTTCTGGCTTTCACCGTCAACTTTTCTACGTGTTTAGCTGTCTTAAGATCATCAGAAACAATCACCCCAGGTCCCGCTCTTCTTTCGTGGACAGAAGCATTTTGCCCCCTATACTGTACTGCTCCCTTGGAATTTTGTAGTCCAAAAGCACAACCCTGCATTTTTTACTGTTATAGCTCACTTGCCAAATTCCCAACCATTTTTTCTAGTCTCGCTAAATCCCTCCTCATGTTATCTACATCTTCCTTGGTGTCTACTCTATTGCTGATTTTGGTAGCATCTGCAAAGAGGCAAACCTTACCCAATAGCCCTTCTGCAATATCATTTACAAAAATATTTTTAAAAAATCGAACCAAGAACCAGATCTCTGTAGCACACAACCTGTAATATCCTTTTCCTCAGAGTAAACGCCAACTCTCTGGTCACCCAGTCAAAGAAATGAATGAAATTTGTCTGAGAAGATCTGCCCCTCGTAAAACCATGCTACTTTGAATCCTGCAATCCCTTGGATGCCAGAAACCTCACTATCCTCCTGTTTTAGCAGCCTTTTCATTAGTTTACTCACCATAGAGGTCAGACTAACCAGCCTGTAGTTTCCGACCTCATCCTTAGTTCCACTTTTGTGTAAAGGAACCACATGCGCCTTTCTCCAGTCTTCTGGGGCCACGTCAGACTCTAAAGAAGCATTGAAAAGGTCAAACGATGGAGCAACTAGAACGTCCCTAAGGTTCCTTCAGTACTTTTGGATGTATCCCATTTGGCCTCATTGCTTTGTCTACTTTTAGTTTAGCTAGCTCCTTGCAAACACAGTCTTCTGAAAATCGTTCAAGATCCATTTCACTTCTGTTAATATTTGTTGGTGTTTTCTGAGGTTCTGCTCCTGACCTTTAATCTGTGAACACAGAACAGAAATAGTTGTTAAGAAATTCTGTTTTATCCTCATCAGCTACTACATATTACTTCCCTTCAGTCTGACAATACCATTTTTGCACTTTAGCATATCTGAAGAATGTTTTGTTCCTCCATTTTACTGCATTGGCTATTTTTAATTCCATTTGTATCTTTGCTTTCTTGACTATTTTCCTAGCTTTTTAAAACTTTTCTGACTATTGATGCTTGTCTTTTTCTTTCTGTGATGTCTTGCATTTTAGGAAGGCCTTCCCTCTTGTTTTCACCTTTTCAGCTATTTTAAGTGCAACCAACCTTTTTGTTAGAAAAGTAAATAAAGATAAAAGGAAAAGGAAGCCACTATGGTTCTCAAAAGAAGTAGCTGAAAAGGTGAAGAAAAAGAGAGAAGGCCTTTATGAACTACAATAGATCAAAGAGAGATGAAGACAGGCATCTATATTTGGAAAACTTAGAGAAGCTAACAAAGTAGTCAGGAAAGTAAAGATAGAAAAAAAGAAGAAGAAGAAGAAATAACAAATTCAATAAATGGGGGAATAAGACATTTTTCAGATATATTAGTGAGAGGCGGAAGGGCAACAGTGGTATTGTCAGACTCAAGGGTGAAGGGGAGGAATAGGTGTAAGTTGAGGATAAAATGGAATTGCTTAACAAGTATTTCTGTTCTGTGTTCACAGATGAAGGGCCAGGAGCAGGACCTCAGAAAATACCCACAAATAGGAACAGAAGGGATGGGGATCTCAAACGATTTTAGGAAGACTGTGATCGTGAGGAACTAGCTAAAACTAAAAGTAGACAAAGCGATGGTTCTGGATGGGATACATCTGAGAATACTAAAGGAACTTGGGGATATTCTAGCACCTCCACTGACTGACCTTTTCAATGCCTCTTTGGAGTCTGGAGTGGTGCCAGAGGACTGGAAAGAGGCACATGTGCTCCCTCTACACAAAAGCAGAAGTATGGATGTGGTTGAAAACTACAGGTCAGTTAGTCTAACCTCTGTGGTGAGTAAATTATTGGAAACACTGCTGAAAAAGAAAATGAGTGAGGCTTCTGGAGTCCAATGGATTACAGGATTGGAGGCAGAGAGGATTCACCAGAGGCAGGGCTTGTCAGACAAATCTGATTGATTTCTTTTGCTGGGTGACCAGGGAGTTGGACTGATGGAGAGCCCTAGATGTGGTATACTTGGATTTCGGTAAAGCCTTTGATACTGTTCCGCACAGGAGACTTAAAAACAAACTGAGCACACTCTAGGGATGGACCCTATAGTTACTGATTGGGTTAGAAATTAGTTGAGTGGGAGGTGACAAAGGGTACAGGTAAATAGAGCTCACTCTGAGGAGGAGGTGGTTACCAGTGGTATGCCGCAGGGATCTGTCCTTGGTCCGATTCGTTTTAACATCTTTTCTAGTGATATCGCAGAAGGGCTGTCGGTTAAGGTTTGCCTCTGCAGATGATACCAAAATCTGCAATAGAGTAGACACCCAGGAAGAAGTAGAAAACATGAGGAGGGATCTAGCTAAGCTTGAAGAACGGTCGAGAATTTGGCAGCTGAGATTTAATGCTAAAAGAAAATGCAGGGTCATGCATTTGGGCCGCAATAGGGGGTGAAGTACTAATGTCCACAAAAGAAGAGCAGGACCTGAGCGTGATTTATTAATTAATTTATTTAATATCTTTTCTATACCTTGCTCTTTATCATCCGTGCGGTTTACAGGTAAACAGTAGCCTGTACAGTGTGGTGGAAGCCTGCACTCTACATTACAAAGAACAAGTGTAGATGGTGTCTGACGATCTTAAAGTAGCTAAACAGAAAAAGCAATGGCGAAAGCCAGAAGGATGCTTGGGTGCATAGGGAGAGGAATGGCCAGCAGAAAAATGGAGGCGATAATGTCTCTGTATAAGTCTTTGGTGCAATCTCATTTGGAGTATTGTGTGCAATTCTGGAGGCCACACCTTCCAAAGGATATAAACAGGTTGGAGTCTGTGCAGAGGGTGACTACTAAAATGGTTATAAAGCATATGAAGATAGACTTAAGGATCTTAATGCGTTACAGCAAAGGAGGATAGAGGAGATATGATAGAGACGTTTAAATAACTAGCCTCTTTCAAAATAGGATGAGGGTGAAAGGGGATAGACTCAGGAGCAATATGTGGAAATATTTTTTTACTGAAAGAATGTTAGATGCTTGGAATAGTCTCCCAGTGGAGGTGGTAGAGATGAGGACAGTATCTGAATTCCAATAAGCATGGGGCAAATACAAGAGTATCTCAAAAGGAAAAAAGAGGCTATTGTAGTAGTTGATATGGAAGAGCAGAATAGATAGGCCATGTGGTCTTTTTCTGCAGTCATGTTTCTATGTTTCTACTTCTTTTGAGAACCACAGAGGCCTTCTTTTCCTTTTACATTTACTTACTCTCCTAATAAAAATGTTTGTTGCCCTTAAAATACCCCCTTTCAGATTCGCCCAGTTTTTCTACATCTTCCAGCTGTTCCCATCCCGCTAACGACTGCTTGATGTATTGTCCCATCTTGGCAAAGTTAGCTTTCCTAAAGTCTAGGACCCTCACCTTTGATGGGACTTCATCAGCCCTAGTGCTAATATTGAATCACACCATCCGATGATCATTGGATGCGAGATGATCACCCACTGTAACATCAGAAACACTCTCCCCATTCATTAGCATCAGCTCCAGTATGGCCCCCCTCGCATTTGGGTTCTGTTACCAATTGCTGGAATAGTTCTTCCTGTAAAGAATCTAGGATCTCCCTACTTCTAGATGATACCACAGCAGGATGTCCCAATCAGTATCTGGCATATTGAAATTGCCTATTAGCATTACCTCTCCTTTCATGGCAATACTGCAAATGTCTTCAATTAAATCTATGTCCAGTCCCTCTTTCCAGTTTAACCCACAATGCCTCCTCCTTCTCTCATAAGCCTTGTAATTCTATTACTTTTAATATTATCTTTTACATATAGTGCCACTCCTGGGGAGTGCTTGGACTTCAAAGAGCTTGCCTTCTTCTTTGAGCCCTGAAGGTTAGAGGAGAGAGAAAAAATAGGAATTACACTTACCTGATAATTGTGGTTCCTTGAGTGACTCCAGTTTAGTCCTCAACCTCTGTGTAGCGAACCTCCTCCTGCAACTTGGAGACTGGGCATGTCAAACTCATGACATCACTTGATATAGCCTACTGGTCTCTCCCATCAGCCCCCAGTGAACTATTGACAAAGCAGACTCAAAGGAGCAAAAAAACAGTAACTTTTTTTTTTAAACTTATGTTCTGCGTGCCCTTGAATATAGTATTTATTTGTGCGTTTTTTTTTGTACCGCCCCTTCCAGAGATCAGAAGCGGTTTACAGAGAACATGTCAAAACATAAACATTAAACACATAACCTATCTACCTACTACTCCCCTTCCAGAAGGAAAGGGACTGCTTCTTGCATGCTCTCCTTTCCGTCGAATGCCTAGTCCTAAACAATCCAGAGCAATATCGCAATATATATGACAATATAATAATATAACAATATAGCGCAAAACAAATGGATGTATCAAAACGACTGAACACCAGTGAAGGCCTGTATTCACTTCTAACTTTGCACTTCCCCCAACAGAAAGACCAATGCTAAGACCCCATCCCTGGGCGGGAAAGAGGACTAAACTGGAGTCACTCAAGGAACCACAATTACCAGGTAAGTGTAATTCCTATTTCCTTATCGTTCCTTCAGTTTAGTCCTCAACCTCTGGGATGTGTCAGAGCAGTAATCATTGGGAGGGACCTTTTCCAGCCGGATCTCAACACCACCTTCCTGAAAAAGGCATCCTTAGCCGCCAGAACATCTAGGTGGTAGTGCTTACTGAAAATATGGAGAGACAACCAAGTGGCCTCCCTGCAGATGTCCACTGGCGGAACCAAACTGTGCTCCGTCCAAGAAGACACTTGCACTCTGGTAGAGTGAGTTCGTAAGCTCCCTGGGACTGTACGGTCCCGTAGAAGATAAGCCGATGCACTCGCCGCTCCAGTCCATCCAGAAATGGACTCCTTCGCCGCCGCTTCCCTTTGCGGAGCTCTCCGAACACCCCAAAGAGAGACGATCCGCCTTGCGAACGTTTCTGAAACCTTTAAACACTGCCACAGCGCTCTCTTGATGTCCAAACAGCGCAAGCTATGGTTCAATACGCTCCCCTCCGCCGCACCTAGCGCTGGAAGAGAGACCATTTTAGTTAGGAGAACGTAGAAACCACCTTTGGCAACAGCGACGGAACCAGCCGTCAGGCCACCTTCTGTCTGGAGACAGAGAAAAAATGATTCCTGACAGGTCAACGCCTGCAACGCCGAAAATCGCCTCGCCGAACAGATGACCATCGAACAATACCGTCTTCAAGGCAAAACCCTTAACCTACGCCTGTTGCAACGGCCCCAATGGCGTGCTAGCTAACGCTCCTAAAACCAACTTGAGCTTCCCCGGTGGAATTAATATCCTATGAGAGGGCTACAGTCTGGTAACCGCCTGAGAAAGCGTACCACATCGACGTGTGCATGAGAGCCACTCCCTGTCCTTTGTCCCTATAGCAAGACAGAGCTGCTAACTGAAATCTCCAGGACCTGCCTTTACCAAACCCGTCCTGCAGAAAACTTAATACCAAGGGAACTGAAACTGTCGCGCGAGCGTGCCTCCACGAGCACCTGTCCTCAAAGATGTACCACATACGCAAGGGATGTAGACTTTTTTTTTTTTTTTGCGGCAAGGTGGCAAAGATTGCTGCCGAGCAACTCTTTTTCCTTAAGCTTGCCCTTTCAATGGCCACCCCATAAGCGAAAACCGATGCTCCTGAGGCATTCGAAGGGAACTCCGTAGCAACAGAATCTCCAATGTCGGAAACCTCCATGGACTCCCATCGAGCAACTGTATGAGGCAGGCATACCACGGGTGCCTCAGCCAGCCCGAGGCCCCCAACCACACGTTTTCCTGAAGCGCTTTGATACGCAGAACCACTCGACCTAGGAGTGCCCCGGTGGAAAGACATAGAGAAGACCGGACGACGGCCGCAGTTGAAACAATGCACCGATGCCTTCCGACCTCCTTTCGCGTCGTCTGCTGAAGGAGCGACCCATTTACGCAGAGTGAAACGCCGCCATGAGGTCCATTACTGGCTGTCCCCATATGTGACTGATCTGTGCGAACACCTCCGGATGCCACTCCCATTCTCCAGCATCTACTCGGACCCAGTTGAGGAAATCCGCCGTCACAATGTCCTTACCCGCAACATGCGCCACCAAAAACGCTGGCAGCCAAAGCTCTATCCACATACACAGACCCTCTGCTGCGGCCTCTATGGCCACACTTCCGGTTCTGCCCTGCCGATTGATGTAGGCCACCACCGCGGAGTTGTTGGACAGTACTCGCACCGCTCGACCTGTCACTGTAGCTTCGAACGCCTGCAACGCCCGGCGTTTCGCTCACATTTCCAGTCGGTTGATTGACCATTGGGTCTCCTGTGTACTCCAAGAGCCTTGCGCGAAACAATCTCCAAACGTAGCGGAGTTTAACAAAGTTTTTTTGTCCAAGCTCCCGGAGGAAAGGTCCATAACCTTTTATTAGAAAGAAGCTGGAAAATTATTATTATTTTTTTTTTATACCAGCTTTCACCAATTCAGGATGTTCTACAAGGCACACAACCCAACAGAGTGTCACATCGGTTGTACATGCAACGGAACCCTTAAAATATGAGCGTACATGAATCCACCGCTTGTCCCGATACAAGCATTGAGTAGCCTATTCGACTTTTTGGAAACCAGCCAGGTCCTTAAGACCTGGATTGGCTACCCTAGGAAACAGGATACTGGACCTGAAAGAGCTTGGTCTGACCCAGTATGGCATTTCTCATATCCTTATGAACGGAACCTCCCCAAGGTCTCTGCCTTGGAAGTAACAGGCTGCGCCTGGCCCTATGGCCCTGTGGTTATCTCACACGGAGCAGTGCAGCCTAGTGGTTGAGGCAAGTTGCCAGAGGACCAAGGGTTTGAATTCCAGTCGAGACCACCAACCTTGGGTCCATAAAAACTGGGGTTTCTGATCCCACAGGTGATCCTTCTGGCCTTCGTTAAGTGACTTAACCCTCTGCCCGAGGTACCAATACATAAATTGTGAGCCCTTCAGGGGCAAGAGAAATAGAAATACCGTAATCGACTGTATGCCACCCTGACCTGTAGGCAATCGGTATACTCAAATAACTGACTGGGAATATGTGACGGTAGCAAACACTGCCAGTGGAGAGACATCAGAGCTGGTGCTGGTTCCTGGTCTTCATTTCTTGCTCTCCCAGCCCTTCTGCCAGCATTGAAAAAAGGCTGAGAATAGATTGTCCAGTGGGCTGGGGACCTTGCGTCCTGGATATCAGAGAGAAAGAGGGGCTAGGATCTGGGAGCAAAGCCCAAAGAGAAAGGGGAAACTGGTGACTGTGACACTGTAGCTCCTCCGGACAGCTCACTCCACAGCAGATCCCATGACTGCATCTCCTTAACACCATGAGGACCTGACGCACTTTATTACAATCGACATCTCCCCATTACTGGAGAAACTACCTTAGGTTGATAATACAGTCTGAGCAAAGAAATGCAGTCTCACTCTGCAAAGAGTGCACCCAAAAATCATGCCTAAGCAATTGTGAGCACATACAAAATGCACATCTCCATATACGGGTGACCCAGCACCTGTCACCCAAACACAGTGCAGTGAGCACGCTTGAAATAGGCTGAATGCATGGAGCATGCACAGTGTATTGACTTCTGCTGTGAAACCTTCCAGTGCCCTGGAGCACTAAGCCCCAGGCTGTGCTACCTAGACGTCCTTCTCTTCACCCTCAACCTTTAACAAGATGCCACAGACGGGTCAGTGCCCCTGCTAAGTGCTTAAAGCCCTGCTCTGACAGCACAGGCTCTAGAAATAGATGAGAGGGCATGCTAAGTGGAGCTATGAAACACACAGCCCCCCCCCCCCCCCCGGCCTTCCTGCAGTCAGAGAAATAGCGGTGGGATACACCGACAACCTTTCAAGTGGAGGTCTTAGAGGTTGCTGCCTGTGTGAACCTGATGAAGAATATGATTTTGTATTTTACAAACCCCCCCCAGGGATGGGGGCACTGAATGCTATATGTGATTCATGAGCAGCGCTGCTATCTGGTGGCCTTTAGGGCTCCAGAGCCCGACAAACGATACAGACGTTAAGAGCTTTAAATCTTGGTCATATAATCTTGATTTGCAGAACATTACAGTTGCTTGTTTAGTCACTAACCCATGAGGCGGCCCTGTGGTTATTTCTTCCCTGACTTGCAGAAATCAATCTGATGATGGCTGCATATATGCGGTGACAGAAAGGCACTATTGAGTGTACCAGCTGCCCTCTGGCGGCCATAGACCGTAGCACAGACACTTCTTGGTTGACAGTTTAACTGTTGTTGTTGGTATATATTTTTTTATATCCTAAGGTTTCTTAAACCTGTCCCTGTGAAACCACAGGCATTTGGGCAACTTTCACTATAGAATACTTTTGCAGACTGTGAATACCAAAAAGGAGCTACTGTCTCAAGCACACGTCCAGTCTGTCCCTCCTTCCAACTACAAGTTAGGGCTCTGCCCTTGAAGAACCTAAAAGCTGGAAATTTGCCTAATATCCCAGGACTTAATAGATGCTCCTCAGAGACATGATTAGGAGGGAGAGAACATGTGGCATCAGAGATCAATGCCAAAACTGCTGTCCTATAAAACTAAGAATAAAATTAAAAATAAAGAGGACTGACGACAGCCCCCTTAAGGCTGTGGAACCCCCCCCCCCCCCCCAAGCCTCAAAAAACCTAAAAACAAAAGAAAGAAACACTAGACCTAAAAATCTAGCTATTCTCCCTGTCGTCTTCCTCACACTGGCAGCTCTCTGCAACTCCCGCCATGCAGTCCAAATACCTAGAGAGAAAATGGCTGCCCCTTTGCCAACGAATTTTGGTGCCGAAAACAACAGCCGCTGCAAAAAGGAGGCCTCAGCAGCCCAACAGAGACTGAAGGCCTTACCTGTAGGGCCGAAAGCCACGCAGCCTGCTCCTACCGCCTTGAATTCATCTGATCCTCAAGCCGCGCTGCCGTGCCCGGCAGCCGCGGCAAGGACCGCTCAGCTGGTTCCACAGAGTAAAAGTAAAATCCCGCAGCAACAGAGAGGCTCCGTCTCACACAGCTTCAGTGTGGCTGTATGGGTCCCGGAGCTCTCTCCCGTACCGTCAAGGGAGAGAGATTCGCACCGGCGAATGCCTGCAGTAAGTGAAAATAACTGACAAGGAGGGAAGGCGGGAGCTGCTACTAAATTAAAGAGCCAGGCTCAAATTTAAAATTACTGTAAATATAAGGAAATTTGCTCCTAACAACTAAAGGGAACTAATCCCTGATTGCCAGTTAACCAAAGGTAACTGAATTAAAAGTAAAATTAAAGGTAAAAATCAAAAGTAAAATCAGAATAGAATTTATCGTACTAAATGCTCCTTATCTGATCCCCCAAGTGAGCCCAGAAGCTAGGCTTACTACGTCGTCCTGCTGCATGGAGACTGGACACACTGTGGGCTGATGGGAGAGACCAGCAGGCTATATCCAGTGATGTCATGAGTTAGACATGCCCAGTCTCCAAGCTGCAGGAGGAGGTTCACTACCTATAGGTTGAGGACTAAACTGGAGGAACAATAAGGAAAATGTATTGCAGAAGGGGATTTTTTTTTGTCTACTTTGGACTACAAAAACAAATCAGTTTGCAGAACAGCAGAAAAAGTTACTAAAATAAAATTAACCCTTTTTAAGAACTCTCAGTCAGGGAAGTTATATCTAAAGCTACAGATTTACCTTGCTTGCAGTGGGCCTTTCACTTTTGCATTGACTTTTGATCTTGCCGGTAAGACTGGCAGTACTTGCATGACAGTGTAGACCTTCATACAACACTGTACTGCCTAGCTCCTAAGCAAGCTAATTAAGGACACTAACACCTCCGGAGTGCTGTGACTTCAAAGAGCTTTGAACCTGAAGGTTAGATGAGCAGTTGTAGTTTGCAGGCTCTCACATTATGTAAATCATATCCTTAAAGTTACATTTTCAGTAAAAATGTAGCAGATTCTGGTAAAAATAGAAATTAAAAAAAATTCCTGAGTTGACAATCCTAGTCAGCCCAGAATAGATAAATTGTCTATTTGGAGTCAGGACGGGCAAATATTTAATATTTAAGGGCAGAATTTGCTGTGATTGCTATGTTTTTGGGGATGGGCAGGATGGAGGGATGGGGGTGACTTGCCCTCCTGTGAATTACCTTACTCCAAGTGGGAAAACCCCATGTGCTAGGTCACCAAGTGACTAACATTTTGGAGTATGGCACTCACTTCCAGGTAAAATACATAGTAGCAACAGCCACTCAGACTGGAAATAGCAGTGGCAGTCCCAACTAGAAAAAAATAGAAGCCACAATTGCAAAGGAGGAACATTAGAGGTCTGAGGTTGAAAAGTGGTCCCAGCCTGGAGCAGCAAGGAGACTCTCAGGCCCCAAGTCAGTGCTGGGAGGGGCATGATTGTGAAAGGGTGAAAATAAAGATTCTCTTCCACCTAAGAATATTGATTGACATCTAAGTCGTCTTAACAGTTTTCCTTATCATCCTACTAGAACAATCCAGATGAATGGGTTAGGCTTCCTTGCCAGCAGGTGGAGGCAGACTTGAGCAACTTTCAGTGATGTCAATATCTGTTATTCCTCTAGTGCAGCACTGAGAAAAGCCCATAGTTTCTTCCTCTAGCAGGTGGCAAGGTGTGTGGACTAGTGCAGCAGTGCAGATAGGCTGGACACACTCAAGGCCCACACTATGGTTCAGAAGTTTCAAGATTGCATCTGGAAGGGCCCAACAGTTCTTGGAACAAGGATATGCCCTTGACTCTTTGAGCTGACAGCCTCCCAGGCTCCCAGCCCTGAGGGGGACTGGTAAGTTGGGCCCAGGCACCTCTTCCCTCTTGCTGCCCTTATATGCACAAATTTCTTTATGGAAATAATAGTAGATGCATGGAATAGTCTCCCAGTGGAGGTGGTAGAAACCAGGACATTATCTGAATTTAAGAAAGCATGATACCAACACAGAAGATCGCTAAAATAAAAAAAGGTGCTGTACTAGTTAGTATGGAAGCACAGACTGGATAGGCCATATGGTCTTTTTCTGCCATCATGTTTCTATGTTTATCTGCCTGCCCTTGCTTGTTTTTCTAAACTTTTTTTTATTTTTTTTTATCATGATGTCTGGCTCTGTTGCTTTAAATACAGCAGCTACAAAGTTTGAAAAAGAAAAAATAGGCTTCTTCTGGAGATGGGCCTCGCAGGCTTGTGAGGGCCTCCAGGGTTTCCCCAGTCAGCCTGACAGATCTTGGGATTCCCGTTCTGGGACACTCCTTCACCACGGCCCTGTTTTTTCAGCACATTTTTTCACAGGTGTTTTTTTTTTCCTTTTTTCCTAACAATGTGGCTGCTGTTTTCAACCATGTGGTCCAATGCAGCCTGCAGTTCCTAACATTTTTACCATGGCTGCTGTTTTTTTTTTTTTCCAATATGGCTGCAAGGCCTGATTCCTTATCGTCACTCCAGTCCAGTCCCTTTACTACTGGGTTGCGCAACCCTTCCAGCAGCTTGGAGGCTGAGCCCAACCTTTTTGGGGATGGAGCGGTATAAATACCACTGGGACCACCCCCCAACTCCAGTATTCTCAGCCTCCAAGCAGCTGGAGGGTTCCGTAAGCCTAGGGCTTACTGGAGTCCTGCCTTATCCTATATTAGCTAATTTATCTTAGTTAGTTTTTTGTCATTATTTTGCTTAAGGAGATTGTTTCATTTTATTTGATCCTGTACCTTTAATTCTTCCTGCATTCTCTCTCCCACTCCCCCCCTCCCCCCCCTCCCTCGGGCCGGGCTGGAGACCGGAGGACTTGCCTGAGCTGCCTGCTGCAGGGGGAAGAAGGATCTCCTTACCTTCTGTGCCGGAGTCCTTTCTGCATTTCCAGGAGCTATCCTGCCTCGCGCCGAAGCCCCCGAGGCGGCTGAGCGCTAGAGGCAGCGACGTGAAGGGAACCTACTCGCCCCCCCTCCCCCGGTGCAGCGGGGTGCGGCCGAGATTCCCGGAGCCCCGAATCAACAGTTTCGGAGGGCTCATAAGCGGCGGCGTCTGCAGCGGGGGCGACGCGGAGCCCGCCCCTCTCTTCGCAGCAGTAAAGGCCGGAACTCAGGCAGTGGGCAGACGCGCGATCCTCCGTCCCGGGCTCCACGTGGCTGAGGCCTACCACGTGTTGAGCCGACGGAGAGGAATCGCGGAGCGGGTCCTGTTTGCAGAACAATCTTCAAACTGCAAGTATTAGCCTGGATCGGCAGCATTTCATTTCATTATTTAATGTTTAAATTAATTTTACTTTATTTTGCCTTTAATTTATTTACTGTGAGCCTGCCTTTCCTGCAGCGCCAAGGCCATCCCATTGCCCGCGAAAACGCTGACATTACTGGGGGGAGGGGACATCGTGGGGAGAGCTGTCCTGCTACAGCATTTCTTTTTTGCACATTTTTCTTTTTGGGGGATTTTAGTTGACTTGTGGGGTCATTGTGGAGTCTCCCTCCTACAGTGCATTGGTTAGACCGGGTCACTTACGCTCCGCTCCATTGAGCCTCCTGGAAAACATGGCTACTAAGTCAAAGTGCCCATCCTGTGGCACTCGGAGGGGCACATCCTCAGAAACAGGCATCTGTAGAGCTTGTGCGGCAGTCTCCACCTCCGTAGAGCAAGAACTCAGCTTGCCCTTACCCCAGGGGCCTCAGATGACCGGGGACCCCCTGGAAGCGGAGGTGGGGGTCCAATTACCCCCGACCACTAACTCAGAGGTTCTCGCACCCCCTCCGTCCTGTTCCGCGGCGGATGGGGGGGTCGGAGATCTCTTCTCCCCTGACTTTATCCTATTGCTACACCAAGCATACTGCATGCGCAAGCAGGGGCTTGGACCAGGCGATACAGCTCCCACAGCAGAAACCAGACCAACCAGACCTAGGAGAGCGAGCGGTCCGGATTCAGGGATACCCTCCAAGCGTACCAGACTAATGAGCGAAGAGATCCTCCCACCCCTTTCTCAGGGCACCCCAGAGGAAGAGGGCTCGGAAAGGGAGCTGGAGGACGAGGAGGAGGAGCTGGAAGAAGGAGAGATCCCAGAGGAGGACCATTCTCGCATTGTTAGAGTTTTTCGCCGAGAAGAGCTCCCTTCCTTAATCAATGAGTCCCTAAAAGCCCTCAACGTAGCCTCTGACTCCCCGGCAGATGACGAGGCACTAGAAGATCCCTTAATTCAGGCGATCAGAAGGTCCCAGAAAGTTTTCCCTGTCCACAGGGTGGTACGTCAGATGATACAGGAGGAGTGGGATCAACCAGAATCAACCTTGAGAGGGGTACGAACCATGGCTCGCCTCTACCCTCTTCCAGAGTCGGACAAAGAACTGCTGAAGTCCCCCAGGGTGGATGCAGCGGTATCAGCAGTCACCAAAAAGACCACTATCCCAGTGGAAGGCGCCACGGCCTTAAGAGACGCTCAAGACAGGAAGGTGGATACGCTCCTGAAACAAGCCTTTGATATAAGCGCTCTCGCCTTGCAGGCCTCTGTGTCAGGAGCTTGGGTGGCTCGGGCCTGTTTAAGGTGGGCTCAGCAGATCCAGACAACAGACGGATCAGCGGCCGAAACACAGGGCAACTCGGCTAGGGTGGAGTCCAGAGCAGCCTATTTAGCGGATAGTCAGTATGACCTCATCAGAAGTTTGGCCAAAAACATGGCCTCGGTGGTGGCGGCTAGGCGGTATCTTTGGCTAAGAAATTGGGCAGCGGATGCCTCCTCTAAGTCGCGCCTGAGCCGACTTCCTTTTAAGGGGAAGCTCTTATTCGGTGAAGATTTAGAGAAGTTAGTCAAGGACCTGGGGGAGTCGAAGGGAGGCAGGCTTCCGGAAGACAGACAAAAACAGGGGCGCTCCCTTCCCCCAGTGCGTACCCAGCCTAGGGACTCCCGGAGGTTTCGCCCAACTAGGCCAGCCCCCTTTTCCAAGGGCCGGTTTCCCTCAAAGGGTCAAGGTTTCAGGGGGTTCCGGGGAGCTGGCAGAGGCTTTGGCGCAGCCTCTTCCTCCTTCTCGGGCTCCAGAAAACAACAATGAGATGACGGGGGCCCAGGAGGGAAGGCGCCTGATAGGCGGTCGCTTGACGCTCTTTCTTCCCGCCTGGTCCCGTGTCACGTCCGATCAATGGGTCCTAGAGGTAATCAGAGAAGGCTATGCCCTCGAATTCGCAGAACAAATACCCCCGGCCTTTGTCCGATCCCCCTGCGGATCCGCTGCAAAAAGGGCGGCGGTAGAGGAAACTCTCGCACGCCTAATAGCGCTCGGAGCCGTGATCCCCGTGCCGCCAAGCCAGCGCGGCTCAGGTCGGTACTCGATCTATTTCGTTGTGCCAAAGAAGGAAGACTCCCTGCGACCGATCCTGGATCTAAAACAGGTCAATCGCTGCCTCAGAGTGCCGCACTTCCGCATGGAGACTCTACGTTCGGTCATAGCGGCCGTCAGGGAAGGGGAGTTCCTGACATCCCTAGATTTGACAGAAGCCTACTTACATATCCCGGTCAGGAAGTCTCACCAACAGTTCCTGAGATTCGCTGTCCCAGCAGGCCACTTTCAATTCCAGGCCCTACCCTTCGGCCTAGCTACGGCTCCCAGAACATTTACCAAGGTAATGGTGGTTGTAGCGGCCTTCCTGCGGAAGGAGGGAATATTAGTTCACCCTTACTTAGACGATTGGCTGATCCGGGCAAAGTCCGAAGAAGAAAGCCGCTCGGCAACGGCCAGAGTGATCCAGGTCCTAGAGGACTTGGGGTGGGTCATCAACCGAGCAAAGAGCAGACTGACTCCCTCCCAGGAACTCGAGTATCTCGGGGCAAGATTCGACACCAACAGCGGCAGAGTATTCCTGTCACGAACAAGGTCAAGGGATCTAAGACTTCTAGTCTCTCAGTTTCTGGCCAGAAGAAGCCCATCGGCGTGGCATTATCTTCAGCTTCTGGGAACAATGGCGGCGGCGATAGAGGTTGTACCATGGGCCAGGGCCCACATGCGACCATTGCAACGGTCTCTGTTGCGACGGTGGTCGCCCCAGCATCATCCCCTCTCTCTGCAGTTACCTTGTGCTCCGCGGACCAAACAGGCACTCCACTGGTGGAGATGCCCAAGGAACCTGGATCGCGGGATGCCTCTAGAACCCCCTCGGTGGGTACTATTGACGACGGATGCCAGCCTATCAGGCTGGGGAGCACACTGCGGAGACCGTTTTGTCCAGGGGCGCTGGACACCGTTGGAATCACAATGGCCCATCAACAGACTGGAATTGCGGGCCGTTACCCTAGCACTCAAGGCTCTCAAAGCCTTAGTACAGGGACGAGCGATTCGCGTCCTCTCCGACAATGTCACCGCGGTGGCCTACATCAATCACCAGGGAGGCACCAGCAGCCACGGCCTCGAAAAGGAGGCGGACACCCTCTGCCAGTGGGCCGAAGCCCATCTGCAGGCGATTTCAGCTCAACACGTGGCGGACAACATCACAGCCGACTTCCTCAGCAGGTGCAAGATAGACCACGGAGAGTGGGAACTGGAACAGGAGACCTTCAGCCAAATAGTAGCTCGCTGGGGAGTCCCAGTCATGGACCTCATGGCACGCTTCTCGTCAGCCAAGGTGGACAGATTCTTCAGTCGGCGGGAGGAAAGAATGTCAGAGGGCCTGGATGCCCTCTCCCAGAAGTGGCCTTCGGAGGGCCTCCTCTATGTATTCCCCCCTTGGGCTCTCATCGGAAAGGTCCTCCAGCGGATAGAGGCACACAAAGGGTTGGTAATCCTCATAGCCCCGGATTGGCCTCGCCGACCATGGTACGCGGATCTGGTGAGGATGATCGCCGACCATCCTTGGCGGCTCCCTTGCAAGAGGGATCTGCTAAGTCAAGGTCCGGTTCGAATGCCACACGTGGATCGGTTCTCGCTTACGGCTTGGCTATTGAAAGGGCACGGCTCCTGAAACGAGGTTACTCAGGGGCAGTAGTCTCAACTCTGCTGCAAGCCAAGAAGCGCTCGACCTGCCTGTCTTACGTACGAGTTTGGCGCATCTTCGAATCCTGGTGTGCGGAGCACCAAAAGAAGCCACTCTCGGCCTCCGTTCCGGAGGTCCTGGAATTCTTGCAGGCAGGGTTGGACAAGGGCCTGGCTCACAGCTCCTTAAGGGTCCAGCTCGCGGCCATCGCTTGCTACAGAGGCAAGGTCCGTGGCAAACCCTTAGGGGCCCACGCCGATGTCTCAAGGTTCCTAAAGGCGGTGAAACGCCTACGTCCGCAACGGAGGTCCATCATCCCCCCTTGGGACCTTAACCTGGTGCTAAATGCCTTGATCGGGAATCCCTTCGAACCATTAAAGGAGGCCTCCCTAAAAGATTTAACCCTGAAGACTGTCTTCCTAATCGCCATCTGTTCGGCCAGGAGGATCTCGGAACTACAAGCGCTGTCTGCTCAGCCGCCTTTTCTGTCATTTCTCAAGGACAAAGTAGTTCTGCGCACGGTTCCCTCCTTCTTGCCTAAAGTTATATCTCCCTTTCATTTGAACCAGACGGTGACCCTCCCGGCCTTCGCCAAAGAAGGGTTGGAAGCCAAGGATAGCAAGCTTCGACTCCTAGACATCCGGAGAATCCTGAAGCGATACCTCTCTCGCACAGCGCCCTTTCGAAAGTCCGACCGACTATTCATTCAGTTCGGGGGCCCACACAAAGGGGAGGCGGCGGCCAAGGCCTCCATCTCTAGATGGATCAGGGAGGCAATAGCCTCCGCCTATATCCTGAAGGGGAAGCAAGTTCCCGTGGGCCTGCGGGCACATTCTACTAGGGCGCAGGCTACCTCTTGGGCGGAATTCAGTCTAGTTCCCCCCCTGGACATATGTAGGGCGGCGACTTGGTCCTCTCTCCATACCTTCACCAAGCATTACAGGTTAGACGTTCAGAGTGCAGCGGACGCTCGTTTTGGCCTGGCGGTTCTTCATTCCGGTATGCCGGACCCCACCCAGGGTTGAACTGCTCGGGTACATCCCAGTAGTAAAGGGACTGGACTGGAGTGACGATAAGGAAATAGTAATTAGATCTTACCTGCTAATTAGTGTTCCTGAAGGAACGACAGTCCAGTCCCTGATCCCTCCCGATTCCGGCTAAAGTTAAAAAGCTATTGATTATAGGAAGGCATCGGAATGAACGCAGACCTTCGGAACGAACGCAGACCATCTGAACGAGCGCAGACCCGCGGCGGCAAGCTCGGACAAACCCACTCCGCCCAGCTCGGACAAACCCACTCCGCCCGTTGCCTTTCCGCATATCCTTTCCTATGATATCCAAAAAAAAAAAGAGAACCTTTTCATTCTTTAAATAAGTGAGTGCTTTATATTTCTTAAAATGTTTTGTTAGGTAGGTTGTGTACAATAGTTGGTTATATCTGCTTTTTCATTCGAATACTGGAGTTGGGGGGTGGTCCCAGTGGTATTTATACCGCTCCATCCCCAAAAAGGTTGGGCTCAGCCTCCAAGCTGCTGGAAGGGTTGTGCAACCCAGTAGTAAAGGGACTGGACTGTCGTTCCTTCAGGAACACTAATTAGCAGGTAAGATCTAATTACTATTTCATATTTTCTTCAGCATTAAGGGACTATTTCCCCCTGTGGAGGGGCCTGGGGCCCAATGCTGTTTTTGTGGCCCCTGCAGTGTTTTTTATTTTTCTGTCACATGAGTGAGTGCCGCAGCCACTTCAGGTGGCGGCTTGTGCCTGGTGGAGATGAAATGTGGCAGAGTGGCAGACCTCTAATGTTTTTTAACTTAGCTTGCATTGCAGCTTCTGAATGCTTATGGGTTGTGTTCAGGCAGACTAGCTACATGGTAACCCCCTTTGGAGCGGGGAGGCCAAGGGCTGGGCAGCCACTCTCATGACCCAGAGCCCAAGAGCACTTCTGTGTTGGCAGCTGGATAGATCACTGCTCCTGCTTTGCCCTTGCGATTCTCTATCTATCCGGGCAGGACCGAAGCAAAATCCTAGTCTGCAGGGTAAGTTAGAGAAGGACAAAGTGGTGAGTCCCCCAAGGGGCTACTTTGAATCCTTGTGATCCACCTTCTTTCTGCTAGACCCTGTTTATGCCCTTTGAGACTCTGCAGGGTGTGAAGCCAACTTTCGGGTGGCGTTAGCAGGTGGGTCCCTCAGGGTCTGGGGAATCTGGTACCCTGCTGCATTTAGTTTTCTCTCTGACCCTATGCAGTAAGGCATAGTGTGTTGAAGAAAAAAAAGAAACCCAAAAGGAGTCCTTTGCTCCTGTCTCAGCAGTTCCCTCTGCCGAAGATGAACAGGATCAGATCTTTGGGTCCCTGGGGGTGGGAGTCCAGTTATTGCATGATCATTCTATAGGAGGGAGGTGCTTTGTGAGGAATATGATTTTGGAGGCTCGAGACCCTTATGAAGGGCTTGGCATTAGCCATCATGAAGGTCCCATCTTCTGCTGGTAGCCTTGGGGTTTCAGCTATATGACTCTGACCTGGGTTTCTCAATGTGGCAGGTGGTTCCCTGGATCGCATGGCATTGGTTTGGCCCAGTCATTAAGCCCAGTCTCTTGCCATATACTAGTAGGCTTTCAGCGGGCCAACTAGGTGGCTGCTGCTGATTGTTGGTCAGTGCCTCTGCCAACTCTATGGTGAAAGTGGCATTGGCTAGTTGATAGGGTTGGTGTTTTATCTTAGTCGACTGATCCTAGCTCTAGTCTATAGAGGATCGCTTTTCCGTAAGGATCGCTTTCTCTTCAGAGAGAGAAGCTTACTTATTGAACCTCTTTGAAGACTGGGCTAGAAGGGCCAAAGGGCCTTATATTGCCCTGCATAGAGCCTCAGAGTACCCTTGATTAGTGCAAGTCTTTCGGGGCCTTGGTGGTAGTAGAGGTAATCTGGGTAGAGCCATTGTCATTTTTTAGTCTCTTCCAGGGCTTCATCTGGGAGTCTGTAATTCCCCTCCATGAAGGCTGGCAGTCTCTCTCGAGCTACAGCTGGTGGGCATATAGCTCAAGATATTCTTTCTGGATGGACCCTTACCAAAGGAGATTGTGAACCTACAGGATCCCTAGGCAAGGTTGTAGAGGATTTAGTCCCTCTTACAAGCTGCTTGCCTTCTGTCCCTTAACGGCAAGATCAGGCAGCCTGGGAATTCTGGTGTGCATATGTGTATTATGGCAGGGAGAATATGGGTCTCCCCTCCCCCCCCATATATTTTCCCAGTATCACTCTGTTCATGTGGGTGACTTTTATGGAAGCTCTGAAGAGTCTCCTGCTATGATAGGTTATTTTTCCTGTGCCCTTCTGCACACAGAAGGCCCAAATGGCTCACCCCTGAATGTCATGTTGGCCATTTGTCTCTTAGGCGAAGGCCAGATACCACACAGGCCTGGTGACCTCTGGCTGACAAAGCTGGGGTCGGTGATCGCTTGTCTCTAGAACATCCTGGTTCTCTCCAGAATTTCATGTACCTGGAGGTGGGTTGGTTCCATACTCTCCTGAGCTGAATTCCTCATGGTGGAGAGCTCACCCAAGCTTCAGCCAACTCGGAGGATGCTATGCTCAGTCAGTTCTGTGGGCCTGGAATGTTTCAGGCTCATGGGTCTAGATATTGACCATGGAGCAGGTTCCTTGAATCAGGGCATATGTGCGCTTACTACAGAGGCACCTTCTAATCTTCTGGGTTCCACGTTTCCCATTGTTTGAGTTCAAGGAGCAGTTGAGGTGTTGGTTGCGATTTTGCCATATGATGGCCGAAGTACTATTAGAAGCACTAAATGGAGTGTCTGTCATTTCAACCTATAGGACTGGGGGTATGATGCCTAGGCCAATCGGCCTAGGGACTCTGCGCCTCAGGAGACCTCTGGAGCAATCTTCCACCGGGAGGCCAGAGCAAGCAGGTTGATCTTGGAGAGGTTCAAGCCTCTTTTAGTGGACAAAGCAAGCTGTATGTTCTTGGTTGCTGTCCTAGCGATGGTGTGTGTCCACCATTGAGGCAGAGCTTGCGAGGCTGGAGTGGACTTTCAGATCATGGAGCAGAATTATCAGGTAGAAGAGCATCTTTTTGCCTTGTCTACAGTGCATGTTGCAAGCTTTGACGTCCTGCAGCCTGATTTTCTGCATCAGAACTCCATGGATCTGGGTGAAGTAAGAGCTCCACTGTCCTGTATGCATCCTCATAATATGAAGATGAGGCCTTCCAGTGCTTCATTTGATGGCCACTTTGGTGAATGCCAATAGGCAGAGTAATTTCAGCTGATAGAAGATTCCATAAATGGTGAGCTTGGTCGCCTTTCTTCAGGTGTGGTCCAGAAAGGGATGCTGTATGTTTCCCTCTCTGACCTTTGAGCCATGCTCTACAAAAAGGTTTAGGCCCATCTGAACCTGTGCATCCTAGTGGCCCTGGGTGGGCCTCACAGATTGGGGTACATGGATCCTTGATCCAAGGGGCATGGCCCTTTATCTCTTTTTTTCTACCCTAAGGGATGGGTCTACCATGATAATGCAGGTTCCCAGCCCTTGCTCGCTTACAACATGGCCTTCTGGGATATAGGCTTCCACGAAGGGCTGCTCCGGAGTGGCGGTAGTCTCCCTGCTTATGGCTCATTGGGTCTCTAATGTACGTCCTTAACCTATCAGAGTCCTTTTGGCAGTCTGGCCTAGATTAGAGCTCTCAAGGTTCAAGGTGTGGCCATGTGATGCTACAGGCATCACATCCAAGGGCTTCCTTGACACTGTACCTCTGTGTTGGCAGCTTTCTCCAGAGTGGCCTTAGTGGGCCTCTCTCTAAGGTTGAAAGCTCTGAGAGGGCCCTTCTTTAGGCCCATGTGTAAGGCCTCTTTAGAGGATTGGTTACTTATGGTGGCTTCCTGTGGACTCCAGCATCTACCAGGTGGTGCCCATTCTGCATCCCTTTTCTCACAAAGAAACATTCAGGTTTTGGTGGCAACTTGCAGTTTGAAGTCTATGCTGTTCTCTCTAGAAGGCTGCCCCCTTTTTCATCAAGACTAGATAATTTCCTTCTTTCTCAGAGAAGGATCTTCTAAAGGACCCCTCGCTGCTTTTGCTGGACGTGCGACATTAGCTAGTTATTCCTGCTGGCTGGATCCTTTTTTATCTTCCTTGACAGTTTGAGGAAAGAACTGACAGAGATCAAATCTTCTTTCTTGGCCTAAGAAAGCCATTGGTTCAGTGTACATTCTGGCCGGTAAGAGCATGCTGGAGTGGTTTGGAGCTTACGCCACGGGATGCAGAGTCCGCTCTGGTGTCTCCAGGAGATATCTCTAAAGAGGCTTCCTGGTCTTCATTCATTGCCTTTGTGAAGCCCTACAAGGTGCTCATGGGGGTTGGAACAAAAGGTGCCTTGGCGACTAGTCTGTCCTGAGCATCATTTTCCTCAATCTCTGGGCCCTCACTGCTGGGGTATGTCCCATTTATTTGGACTGATCTAGCAGGATGATAAGGATACATTTTATATATGTGATAATTTCCTTTCCTTCAATCCTGCTAGACCAGTCCAGGACCCGCCCTGAAAGATGCTTATGGTAGGTTGGGAAGCCTGCCGTCTTTTTGGCTGCATTGTCATTCTCAGTGCCTGGAAAACTTTCTGCTGCTCTGGGAGTCTAGTTGCCATAAAAAGCCTAGTCAGTACTATGGTCTGACTCCAGTTTCTTCTGGTAAGAGAGCCAAAGGTTTGCTCACATTTTTTGTGGCAAAGTTGTTTGTTTTAATAAGATTTCTGAGGGGCTTTTTTCTGACTTTTTTTCAGTCTTGCTTACTATTTGGGAAGTGTTCTACTGGCTTCTCTTGGTGCTGCACAAGATCATATATACCAAGTGATGACATCACTGAAAGTTGCTCAAGTCTGCCTCCACTTGCTGGCAAGAGAGCATATCTGGTCTGGTCTAGCAAGATTCAGGGAAAGTAAATTATCAGGTATGTAAAATTTATCCTTGTAAACAGAGCAAAGGAATGGTTAAGATTGTCAAAAAGAAGACTAGACTCAATGATGTTTGGTTTTATTTCAGCTTAACTGATTATGTTGGTGATAATTATGCCAAGTTTATGAATAGAAATGATGACTTGAAGATCAAATTGAAATGGCTGTATAGAAGAGATTTGTTTTTGAGAAACTGTTAATAGTTAAGGTGTTTTGGAAACAATGGGCCCGATATTGAGTTTTATTTTTATTTATTTAACAATCTTTTATATACCCCTGCCTTCCAGTGATCAGGTGCGGTTTACGTCACCGCTGAACTTTAACACTGGATATTCAATCCCAAGGCCATATCCAGGCACCGGAATTGAATATCCAGGTTTTATGCAATACACTGAAATGGCGCAGGAACTAACAGAGTAGTGGCGTTACTGAGCTGCTGCCCAGATAGCTCTCTTGGGTAAAGAGGTTTTCCCCTGCCTATCTTTATCCACGGGTCGCTAACTGGGCAGCGGCTCAATATTGCCACTGCCTGGTTAGCAACAGTGCTGCCTTGGAATGCCCACAGCATGCCCCAATTCTGTTCAGATTGCATCAAGGCATGTACTGGCGGAACCAAGGGATATTCCATGTAAATGCGGTTGAATATTGGGCCCCAATATGTCATGCCACTGTGCTGTATTGAGAGGCTGACAAGGAATGAGGCTTCGGAGAGGAAGAGGAGTTGAATTGAAGCATGGGTAGGAAGAGGCTGGGGAGAGGTGAGAGCAAAGAAAAACGAAATTAAAAATATGAATTAGAAATGAGCACCTCATTTGTCTCCTAAAAGTTTTAACTGATGCTCAAGTTTTTAATATTTTTACAATACTACTTATGAGGCTAAGAGAGTCACATCAGTGAAGTAGGAGCTTAGTGTTTGAGAACAGGGGCATGTCTTTTCACCTTTCATTGTCTCATCTACAACTTAAGATTGTAAACTTTCTTAGACAGGAAAATAATTTACCTTAAGCTCAGATTTGAAAAAGACACATAATTAATAAAAATCCAAAGTGGTGAATGCAACCTCTGAATTGCAAGGATTCTGGTTTAATGTGATTAAAATTTTGGAATTCGAACATCATCTCCTTTCCCAGGATTCACTGGTGGCTTATTATGGGTTATAACTCCATTGGTGATGTCTGCTTCCTAAGAATAAGTAATTCAGAACAGAAGAGAACAATAAGGAAATAATTTGGATAGAATTTAAATATTTCTTCTAGAAATTTATGAACAAAGAAGGTCATTTTTAAGATCAGAGACCATACTGAGTAATCACTATAAGTTTATGCATTATTCAGAAAAATAATTTTTTTACTATTTTTCCCCATTTTTCTCTAGTTCTTGCATTTGAACGGGTCTACCTTGAAAATCTTCCCAGTGCTTCCATGTATGAGCGCAGTTATATGCACAGAGATGTCATTACACATGTAATATGTACAAAGTAAGTCTTGAATCTTTTCTGGTACCTTCTCTTTTTTCACGTCCATGGACTTATAGCAAGACATACTTATTACAGACTTCACTGACATTTCAATGATGATAGGTCAAATCAGACTCCTGGAGAGACGTTTAGAAACTGAGAAATTTTATGCATAGTGATGTTTTTTATGTTTGTTATGTATTTTCTTTGGGTAAAAACAAAATGTTGTACCTTTTGTCCAGAAATTCTATTGGTCAAGTATCCCTGCAAGCCAGTTCAGGGTTCAGTAGTTAAATAAATTCAGTGAGATTGAATCATCTGATGCAGCACTGTGGAGTCATTTAGAGATGGCTGAGTTGCAGTTCTTATGGATACCATCATCCTAGGCCTGAACTGGGACTGTTACATCAGGTTTGAATTAACTTAACTGTGCTAAAATTGTCATTTTTCTTTTTATGCTGCTCTCCATACTTTTATTGTTCTCTTTGTACTCCATATCTTCCATCCCATCAACTGTTGGCATAACCTCTGTATGATTAAAAAGTTATACATGACAACTTTTTCAAATTGTAATACATAATTACTATTTACTTGCTGATTTTAACAAATTGAAAGTAATATAAAGGAAATATGGCAGGTGCAAAAGTTTGGACATTCTTCAAATTGATTCATTGATACTCTTTTATAAAAGCTGTTAATAAGGCCCAAAGTTGACTGACTCAATTAGCAAGGCAAAGACCGTTCCAAATAGTCTGTTCCTTCTAACTTTTCAGTTTTTGATTCTTCTACTTTCAACAGCCATGGACTTTTCTAAGCAGCTGTCTGAATTATCTTCATTTTCAAATATTCAGTCTTCCAGCTAGCAATTTCAACTATAGAAACATTATGAAGAAATGAAAGTTCTATGGAACCAGTGAAGTTAAGGAAAGATCTAGAAAATCAAATATAATCTGTGATAGAACGGCCTGAAAATTGGTCAGATCTTCAAAACAGAACCCATAGATAATAACCTGTTGAAAGGTTTAGCTGATGCTGGAGTGCAAGGTCTGGTGTTAATTGCACAACAATGATCTGCATAGGAGCGTTGTCAGAAGAAACCTCTTTTACAATCTGATCACAAAAGTCATAGTCTAAAGTATGAGTATTGATGATCCTGAAATATTTTGGAACCAAGTGCTTTGGATTGATGAAATTAAAATTGAAATGTTTGGCTACAATCATACAAGATTCCCATGCTGAAAAAAGGGTGAAGCATTTGAAGAAGAGAATAACTTGCCAACTGTTAAACACGGAGTTGATTTATTATGCTTTGGGGTTGTGTGGCAACCGGTAACATCGGAAATAGTGTGGGCGAAGGGAGAATGGATTCAACTAAATATCAACACAGTCTAGAAGACATTCCTTATCGTCACTCCAGTCCAGTCCCTTTACTTCAGGGTTGCGTAACCCTTCCAGCAGCTTGGAGGCTGAGCCCAACCTTTTTGGAGGTGGAGCGGTACAAATACCACTGAGACCACCCACCAACCCCAGTAATCTCAGCCTCCAAGCAGCTGGAGGGTTCCGTAAGCCTAGGGCTTACTGGAGTCCTTATTTTTAAATTTTTAAATTTCTTTACTTTACTTTATTCTTCATTTAATTTCTTTGATTTCCACTACAGTTTCTTGCTGTGTTTACTTTTAACCAAGAGCTCTGTCTCTTTAATTTCTCCGGCTCTCTCCTCTCCCTCCTCCCCCCGCCCCCCCCCCCCCTCACCGGATCAGGCGTCGGAGGAGAGCCGCGACTCGCAGCATCGAGGAGGGTTTCTTGCTTCTCTGCTCCCCTGCTGCTGAGGCTCGCGGATCGCTGCTGCCTCGCGCCGAAGCCCCACGGAGGCTGAGCGCTTGAGGCAGCATCGCTGGCCTGCCGATACCGCCAGACCCGTCCGGAGACTGCAGGACGCGGCGGCGAAGCCCCGGCCTCCCCGAGGACCGCGGGGAAAATCTTAGGCGGCGATTCTCACAGGAATCAGAGGTTTCAGTCTGCAGTGAGCAAGGAGAGAGTGCGACCGCGACCGGGAGAGAGCCTAAGGGTTCCCCGTCCTGGCTCCACGTGGTGAGGCCCACCACGTGTAGAGCCAACGGGTATGCAGCGCTGAATCGGCTACAGATTCCCAGCACAGCTAACCGCAAGTAGAAGGGATATAACTGTGATTAATTTGAATCCTAATTTTAACTAGCAACAAGTGCTGTTAGCTTTAATTTATTTCTAAATTTCTTTATTTGTAACTTTATTTTAAAGCTATTTTTAACTAATTTTGGCTACAGGGTGTTCCTTCTATTTTAAATCCACTTTACATTTAATTGCTCATTGGTTTCCTCTAAATTGATAGCCGGTCTCTTCCCTGGGGGATCCCTTGGGGAGGGGGGAAAAAGGAAAAGAAACCTCGGTTTGGTTGGCCAGGGAGGAGCTAGCCTCCATTGTAGAGAAGGGTAGAGCTAGCCTCTATAGTAGAGAAGAGTCCCTCTCCACGGGCCTGGAGTTCTGGTACGGGAAGGTCCTCAGCCCCGGGTCATGTCAACCAAAGCACGCTGCCTTTCCTGTGGAATCCGCAGGGGTACTTCCGCAGAAACAGGTATCTGCAGGAACTGTACCGCGCTGGCAGCCTCGGCAGAGCAGGACATTAACTTAACCATGGCCCAGGCCTCCCAAGGGTCAGACGAACTCCCAGTAGGGGAGAGTGAGTTGCAAGCCCCTCCTTCTACGTCCTCGGACTTGCCCACCCCTTCCTTATCCCCCGCCCCTCTCCCGGCAGGGGAGGATGGGGTAGGAGATTTCTTCTCCCCGGACTTCATTCTCTTACTCCACAAGGCATATTGCCTACGTAAGCAAGGTTCAGGGAAAGCGGGTGCGGCGCCCTCGGCAGCGGAGGCCAAGACAGCCAGGCCCGCGAGGGCGGCCAATCCAGATTCCGACGTCCCACCTAAGCGCCTCCGGATGAGTGAAGAGGAGACCCTTTCACAGGGATCTCCGGAAGAAACGCCATCGGACAAGGACTTTGGTGAGGATGAGGAGGAGTTAGAAGAAGGTGAGATTCCAGAAGAAGACCAGGCTAGGATAATTAGAGTATTTCGTCGGGAGGAGCTTCCGGCCTTGATTAACGAGTCCCTGAAGGCCCTCAACATGTCCTCCGATGCTCCTGCAGAAGAGGAAGCATTGGAGGATCCATTGATCCAGGCCATTAGAAGATCCCAGAAGGTCTTTCCGGTACATAGGGTAGTGAGACAGATGATCCAGGAAGAATGGGACCAACCCGAGTCAAGTCTAAGGGGAGTCCGGTCCATGCTTCGTCTCTATCCCCTCTCAGAGACTGACAAAGAACTGCTAAAGTCTCCCAGGGTAGATGCGGCAGTGTCAGCGGTCACCAAGAAGACCACTATTCCAGTGGAGGGCAGTGCTGCCCTAAGGGATCCTCAAGACAGAAAGTTGGATACTCTCTTGAAGCAGGCCTTTGACGTAAGCGCCCTCGCCTTGCAAGCCTCGGTCTCCGGAGCTTGGGTGGCTAGGGCCTGTTTAAGGTGGTCACAACACCTGCAGTCAGACGAAAGTCCCTCGGAGGAGACGCGGACCAACGCAAGCAGGTTGGAATCTGGAACAGCTTACTTGGCGGATAGTCAGTATGACCTCATCAGGAGCCTGGCAAAGAACATGGCCTCGGTGGTGGCTGTCAGGCGATATCTCTGGTTACGCAATTGGGCAGCGGATACTTCCTCGAAGGCTCGCCTGAGTCGCCTCCCCTTTAAAGGGAAACTGTTGTTCGGCGAGGATTTAGAGAAATTGGTAAAGGATCTGGGCGAGTCAAAGGGTGGCAGACTCCCGGAAGATAGACCGAAGCAAAACCGCTCACTCCCCCCGGCACGTACTCAGCCCAGGGATTTCCGGAGATCTCGCCCCGCCAGGTCCAGCTCCTTTTCCAGGGGGCGTTTCCCTTCGAGGGGCCAGGGCTTTCGAGGGTTTCGGGGAGCAGGTCGCGGTTTTGGGGCAACCTCCTCCTTCTCCTCTTCCTCGTCTTTCAGAAAACAACAATGAAGCCGCGGGGGCCCAGGGGGAAGAGCTGCCCATAGGAGGACGTTTAAGACAGTTCCTTCCCGCCTGGTCCCGGGTCACGTCGGATCAATGGGTGCTAGAGGTGATCAGAGAGGGCTACGCCCTCGAATTTTCGAAGCCGATAACACCAGCCTTTGTTCTGTCCCCCTGCAGTACCCTCGCAAAGAAGACAGCGGTGGAATCCACCCTCACGCGCTTAATTGCACTCGGGGCCGTGTCTCCAGTGCCCCCAGATCAGTGCGGCTCAGGTCGATACTCGATTTACTTCGTGGTGCCAAAGAAGGAAGGCACCTTCCGACCGATTCTGGACTTAAAACAGGTCAATCGCTGCCTCAGGGTCCCGCACTTCAGGATGGAGACCCTGCGGTCAGTCATTGCTGCCGTAAGGAACGGGGAGTTCCTGACAGCCCTCGACTTGTCAGAGGCCTACTTGCATATCCCGGTCAGAAAATCCCATCAGCAGTTTCTAAGGTTTGCGGTACCAGCGGGGCACTTTCAATTCAAGGCCCTTCCCTTCGGCCTAGCGACAGCTCCACGAACATTTACCAAGGTGATGGTGGTAGTAGCGGCCTTCCTCCGGAAGGAGGGGATCTTGGTTCACCCGTATCTAGACGATTGGCTGATCCGGGCAAAGTCAGAGAAAGAAAGTCGCTCGGCGACGGACACAGTAGTTCGCTTGCTAGAAGAATTGGGATGGGTGATCAACCGAGCAAAGAGCAGGCTGACCCCCTCCCAGAATCTCGAGTATCTCGGCGCAAGGTTCGACACCGGCAGGGGCAGAGTGTTCTTGCCCTCTTCCCGGGCCGGGAACCTAAGGCTTCTGATCACTCGGTTCCTAAGCAGGCGAAACCCCTCAGCATGGCATTACCTTCAGGTCCTGGGCACGATGGCAGCAACGATAGAGGTAGTACCTTGGGCCAGAGCCCACATGCGCCCATTGCAACGATCCCTATTGCGTCGGTGGTCTCCGCAACTTCATCCTCTGACAACACAGTTACCCTGCGCTCCGCGGACCAAACGAGCTCTTCGATGGTGGCAACACCCGAGAAACCTGGAACGGGGAATGCCCCTCGAGCCCCCCCAGTGGGTCCTCTTGACGACGGATGCCAGCCTGTCAGGCTGGGGGGCACACTGCGAGGACCAGTTCGTTCAGGGATGCTGGTCCCCGATGGAATCTCAGTGGCCCATCAACAGACTGGAGTTACGGGCCGTCACCCTAGCGCTCAAGAAACTCGAGCCCCGGGTACGAAGAAGGGCAATCCGCGTCCTCTCCGACAACATCACAACGGTGGCGTACATCAACCACCAGGGCGGCACCAGCAGCCCGGCCCTGGAAAAGGAGGCAGACACTCTCCTCCAGTGGGCGGAAGTCTACCTCGAGGCGCTTTCGGCCCAGCACGTGGCAGGCTCGGACAATGTCACGGCCGATTACCTCAGCAGGCACAGAATAGACCACGGAGAGTGGGAACTGGAGCAGGCAGTCTTCGACCAAATAGTGGCTCGGTGGGGTCTCCCACTAATGGATCTCATGGCAAGATTCTCTTCGGCCAAGGTGGACCGATTCTTCAGTCGACGAAAGGAGAGGATGTCCGAGGGTCTGGATGCCCTGTCTCAGAAGTGGCCGGCAGAGGGCCTCCTCTATGTATTCCCTCCCTGGGCTCTGATCGGAAAGGTTCTTCAATGAGTGGAATCTCACCAGGGCCGGATAATCCTCATAGCTCCGGATTGGCCCCGCCGCCCCTGGTATGCAGACCTGGTGAGACTATTAGCCGACCACCCATGGCGGCTGCCCTGCAGGAGCGACCTTCTCAGGCAAGGCCCGGTCCGGATGCCTCACGTGGATCGGTTCTCGCTTACGGCCTGGCTCTTGAAAGGGCGCGGCTTCTGAAGCACGGATATTCGGCGGCAGTAATCTCAACGTTGTTGAGCGCTAAGAAGCGCTCGACGTGTCTCGCCTATGTAAGGGTCTGGCGCATTTTCGAGGCATGGTGCGCGGAGCACCGTAGGAAGCCCCTGACCGCCTCAGTCCCAGAAATCCTGGAATTTTTGCAAGCAGGGTTCGACAAGGGTCTAGCGCACAACTCACTTCGAGTACAACTAGCCGCTATCGCGTGCTATAGAGGAAAGATCCACGGCAAGCCGTTAGGGGTGCACACGGACGTCACCAGGTTCCTAAGAGCAGTACGACGGCTGCGTCCCCAGCGGAGGTCGGTCGTCCCCACCTGGGACCTTAACCTGGTACTAAATGCACTGATGGGGGAACCGTTTGAACCGGTAAAGAGGGCCTCCTTGAAGGACTTAACCCTGAAGACAGTCTTCCTGGTTGCGATCTGCTCGGCCAGGCGGGTCTCTGAGCTACAAGCTCTCTCCTCCAAGCCCCCCTTCCTGGCCTTCCTCAAGGACAAGGTCGTTCTGCGCACAGTGCCCTCCTTCCTTCCCAAGGTTATTTCTCCTTTTCATGTAAACCAGACAGTCACGCTCCCGGCCTTCCCAACCGGGGGCCTGGCAGGCAAGGATAGCAGGCTGCGGCTATTGGACGTTCAGAGAGCCCTAAAGCGCTACCTCTCCCGAACCGCTCCGTTCCGGAAGTCAGACCGGCTGTTTGTCAAGTTCGGAGGCCCCCACAGAGGGGAAGCGGCGGCCAAGGCCTCCATCTCTAGGTGGATTAGGGAGGTGATTGCCTCCGCCTACATCCTGAAAGGCAAGCAGGTTCCGGGGGGGCTGCGGGCTCATTCCACCCGAGCTCAGGCTACCTCATGGGCAGAATTCAGTCTAGTCCCCCCGCTGGATATATGTAGAGCGGCAACTTGGTCCTCCCTACATACCTTCACCAAGCACTACAGGCTGGACGTGCAGAGCTCAGCGGATGCTCGGTTTGGCCTAGCGGTTCTTCAGTCCGGTTTGCCGAATCCCACCCAGAATTGAACTGCTCGGGTACTTCCCTGAAGTAAAGGGACTGGACTGGAGTGACGATAAGGAAGAAGTAATTAGATCTTACCTGCTAATTATTGTTCCTGAAGGAACGACAGTCCAGTCCCTGATCCCACCCGGCTATGTCGGACCTGAAGGCCTGTCGGAAAAGGGCGGAACAGCGAACCGAGCGGGGGACCAGATCGGGGTGAGGGAGGCCAGGAGTAAGTAGGCGAGCAGTCCTCCTTCGGCGCCTTTCCTCCTCTCCCTCCTCTACTCCTTTTTCCTATTTACTTATAAAAAAAAAAAAAAAAAAAAAAGTTTGCATGTTTGTTAGGTTTGATTTTTAGTTGTGACAAGGTTCACTTAGGCTACTTTTTCAGTCGATTACTGGGGTTGGTGGGTGGTCTCAGTGGTATTTGTACCGCTCCACCTCCAAAAAGGTTGGGCTCAGCCTCCAAGCTGCTGGAAGGGTTACGCAACCCTGAAGTAAAGGGACTGGACTGTCGTTCCTTCAGGAACAATAATTAGCAGGTAAGATCTAATTACTTCTTGTCCCACTGTCGGTGAAGAACTTGAAGCTTTAAAGAGGTTGGATATGTCAATAAGGCAGCAATCTGAAACATACCTCAAAATTAATTATGAAAGTACAGGAAAGGAAGATGGTGGTTTTGGAATAGCTTTCAGAGTCCCAAACTTGAACATTTCAGCAAATCTGTGTGGAGATCTCAAATATACAGTGCATGCAAGAAGACCTAAGAGTATTTTTGAGCTAGAAGAGTTCTGCAGGGACGAGTGGGACAGAATTCAAAAGCAAAAATAGACTGACTGCAAGGAATGTTTGGAAGCCATTATTTCTGCCATAGGATGTATTAGAAATTACTTACTAAAGGGTGTCCAAACGTTTGCACATAACACATTCATTTTTTATTTTAAATGCATTAAAATCAGCAGCTAGTAATTTTGCATTAAAAGTTGCATAAATATAATTATGTTTAACTTTGTATTATGCAGAGGTTGTGTTGGGTTTTTTTTTCCACATATAGAGCTATCTAAACCTTTGTACAGAACTGTGTATATGAGCTACTGGCTATAAGGTTTATAGAAGAATCTGAGAACCAGAAAAAAAACAGAATTCAAATCCTGCTGACAATCCTTGTGACCTTGGGTAAGTCACATTTTTAATAAACTAAACTTAACCTTCCATTGCCTCAGGTACAGCCTTAGATTATGAGTCCCCTGGAGACAGGGAAACTCCTATTGTAGCCTAAATGTAACTCATTTTGAGCTACCATTGAGAAGGCATGAGCTAAATTAAAATAAGCAGAGAGCCCATGTACATCCTTAGTAGTATTAGTTTGGAAAAAAACAGCTCTTGTTTTGAATGGTGGTAGATTATAGCTGGCTGAACAACTTCAGAATGAAAGATGTATCTCCAGGAACAAACAGGAATGTAGTCTTCAAATATGGGTATCGTCGGTACCGACGGACCCTGCGCGGGAATGCTCCCCAGTGTCCAATAGGAATGCTTTTGGGAGCATCCGTCAGCACATGCGCTCTGCCTTCCCTCCTGTCCCTCTTCAGTTCTTCGTTTTCCACGGAGCCAACAGGACTCATACCCTGTCACCGCAGAATTTCCATCTTTAAAATTGTTTTATTGTGGTTGCATTTGCCTCCGCACAATGCCTACCGGTACCGCCAGTTCTTTTCTTTATCTTTTCTTAAAATAAAAAAAATTATACTTTGAACTGTTTCCCTTCAGAAACTTTTCTTTTTTTTCGGTGCTAGGCGCCATTTTGGGCATTAGGCCTCATATTCCTAAAACATGGAAAAACCAACTAGTGGTTTTAAAAAGTGTAGTAAGTGTGGCGGTACTATTTCCGTCACTGACACCCATGACTGGTGTCTTAAATATTTAGAGCCTGAACATTCTCCATCTGAATGTCTCTCGTGTATGGGGATGACTAAAAGAGGAAGACAAAACCGGGCTGCAAAGCTCGGTACCCTCTTTTCTTCGGATGCCAGATCCATTGCATCGACGTCTTCAAGAGCCTCCTCTTCCTCCCATGGATCTCGGGTAACTAAACATAAAAGCCAGTCCTCAAAGGGTAGCTCTCCTGCTAAGCATCGAGAGGCCATTGGCATTGCCCTTGAGGGAACCACTCCAGCAAAACAGCCCCGGCGGGAGGCTTCAGCTTCGGCTTCCAAAGCATCAACGGGGCTCCAGGATGTTCTCGAGGCCTCGACCTCGCAAGAACTACTGGTGCCATGCTCAGGGGTTCTGGCTGTCTTCAACGGTACCGACACCCAGGCATCGGCAGCATCTATAGACCAGAGATTCCTCACTATCGAATGCATTATTGCAACCCTCCTCAAAGCTGCGGTACCGTTGACACCTATGGTTCAACGGGCACCGGTACTGATGCCGGTACCTACACCGGTACAGACGGTACCAGCCCCGGTGGGAATTTTTCCCATGCCATCTTTGATCAGTACTGGATCAACTCGGTACCGACTTCAATCGATACCGGCACCGTGCTTTGCACGAGCATCGTGATCAGGAATACTTCGAATCCTCCGATTCGAAAGACTCTGATAATTCTGCCGGTACCAGAGTGTTTCTCCCTGAAGATTCCTCTTCTCCCCAACGCAGAATGTCACCTCCCGAGGACATGTCTTTTCAGGATTTTATTTGTGATGTTGCCAAAGGCCTTTCAATCACGGTGGCTCCTGAAAAGGAACCCAGAGCAAAGGAATTGGAAATTCTCCAATATCCTAAAGCTCCAAAGGAGGCAGCCACTCTGCCCATCCATGAAATTCTTCATGACTTGATGCTCAGAATGTGGGAGACACCTCTGACTACGTCTCCTCATTCTAGGAGGCTTGATACTATGTATCGAATTCCACCATGTTCTGGATTTCAAAAGACTCAGCTGCCACACCATTCAGTGGTGGTGGAGTCAGCCATGCGTAAGATGAAAAGTGCAAAGAGGCATGCATCCAATCCTCCAGGTCGTGAATGCAGGACCTTGGGACACTTTTGGGTGCCAAACTTTTCAGGCTTCGATGCTTTCAGCTAGGATCAGTTCATATATATTATATATGGGAATGTTCCTCAAAGAAGTTACAGGAAGGAGCTTATGAGCCCACTTCTCCCAGATGGCAGGAGGCAAGACTTTCTTGCTCTAGTTAAGCATGCTCAAGATGTCTCCAAGTTTGTGAATCGTGCAGCCTTTGACTGCTTTGAATGCATCAGCAGAACTTCTGCTATTGCCATTGGAGCATGACAGATTGCCTGGCTTCAGGCATCAGACTTGGAGACTTGGGTACAGGACAAATTAGGCAACATCCCTTGCACAGGAGAGAATCTATTTGGCAAGAATTGGCAGGAAAAGGCTAATGAAATAGATGCTGACAATATCACATTAGATAGATTGTCAAAATCTACAGCCACTCTAGCCAAAAGGAAGCCTTATAAAAAAACCCTCTTTTAGCAAAAAGAGGAAGTTTTATCCTTCCTATACCCAACAGAGCCAAAGCCAGGGTCAAGTTGCCCAAAAGGGACAAACTAGACAACAAAAGAAGCCAAAAGGCCCGAGAGCTCAACCAGCTCTGCAGGTTCAGCCCCCTCAAGGGCTTTGACTCCTTCCTAGAGAGCTTAGCCGTCCTGCCCTTGAGGGGTCCTCAACCCCCCAATATTCCAGGCAGGTTATGCCATTTTATCAACAGGTGGCATCAGATAGAGTGGAGGAGTGGCCTAGTGGTTGGGGCAAGGTACTTCAGGCCGGAAGGTCGGGGGTTCAAATCCCACTAGAGGACAGCAACCTTGGGCCGGAAGGACTGGGGTTTCTAGTCCTACAGGTGCTCCTTGTGGTCTTGGGCAAGCCACTTAACCCTCCATAGCCCATGTTCCCTGTAAATATATGTGTAAATAGTTAATATGGTTATCCAAGTTGAGATCCCTGTTTGTAATTACGGTGTAATCCCCCACCGTAAAATACCTTGATGTTCCATGTAAACCACACTGATATCGAATATCACGGTATATAAGAAAAATAAATAAATAAATAAATAAGATAACAGCAGAAGATTGGACTCTGTCCATTGTAGGAGAGGGGTTCAAGCTCCATTTTCACAGCATGCCCCCTCCTACAGTCCTAAGGCAGTTCAATTCGCAGACCTCTGCAGGCAATCTGCTAGGTCACGAGGTCTCAACACTTCTTGCCCAAGAGGCAATAAAGGAGGTACCCATTCTCCAACGGGGTACAGGATTCTACTCCCCCCTATTTTCTTATTCCAAAGAAAACAGGTGGACACGGACCCATTCTAGACCTCAGAGAATTGAACAAATATCTGTTCAGAGAAAAGTTCAAAATGATTTCTCTAGGAACTCTTCTGCCATACCTTCAAAGTCTGGATTGGCTTTGCTCTCTAGACTTAAAGGATGCATATACTCACATTCTGATCCATCCAGATCACAGGAAATTCTTACGATTCCTTTTCAAGAGAAAACACTTCAAGTACAGGGTGCTTCCCTTTGGTCTGGCTTTGGCACCAAGAGTATTCACGAAATGCATGGCAGTAGTAGCTGCATTCCTGCAAACCCTAGGGATATTCGTTTTCCCTTACTTGGATGACTGGCTCATTCGAGCCCCCATGGTTGCAGAAGCCAGCGCTGTACTGTCTCGCACAATGCAAATCCTCCAATACTTGGAATTGGTAATAAACTTCCCAAAATCCCAACTTGTTCCTTCCCAGTTATCTGGAGTTCATAGGAGCCTGGTTAGACGCCAGACAGTCAAGGGCTTTCCTTCCACAGGCCCGGTGTCTTTGCATAGTGCAACTTGCTTCTCAAGCAGCAGGGAAATCCTCCCTAACTGCTCGAGAACTCCTACAGTTATTGGGACATATGGCATCCACAGTTCATGTAGTTCCCTACGCTCGCCTCCACATGCGAGCAGCCCAGTGGACCCTATCCACTCAGTGGTCACAGGCCACGGGTCATCTATCGGACAAGATAAACTCTCAGTGACTGATTTTGTCCCTCCAATGGTGACAATCACTAGAAAATCTGTCAGTGGGGTCTCCCTTTCAACAACCCCTTTTCCAGGCCACCCTAACAACAGATGCATCACAGGTGGGTTGGGGAGCACACCTGAATCATCTCTCTACCCAGGGTACCTGGACTCCTCAGGAGGCTGGTCTGCAAATAAACCACCTGGAATTAAGAGCAATCTGTTTAGCTCTTCGAGTGTTCTATGCCCAGCTCAGCTACAAGACAGTCCTAGTCCAAACGGACAATCAAGTAGCCATGTTCTATGTGAACAAGCAGGACGGAACAGGCTCTCTGTCGTTATGCAACGAAGCTTTACGACTGTGGGCCCTCGCCAGAGAGCACCAAATTCACCTTCTAGTGGTATATCTTCCAGGCATTCAAAACCTTTGGGCAGACAAACTCAGTCGAGTACTGCTGCCTCACAAATGGTCTCTCCACCTAGACCAGGTGGCAAAGATATTTCATTTCTGGGGTACTCCAGACATAGACCTCTTTGCAAGTCCACTGAATGCCAAACCTCCCTGGTTCTGTTCCAGGATTCCGGCTCACAATTGTCAGGCAAGGGAGGACTTCCTTTATGCCTTCCCACCGATTCCCCTCATCCCCAAAACATTCTTCAAACTTCAGAGAGGCAGAGGTCATATGATCCTCATAGCACCACGGTGGCCACGCCAAACGTGGTATCCCCTGCTTCTACATCTCTCAAGCTGCACCTCTGGAGTTAGGGCATGCTCCAGATCTCCTTTCCCAAGAGAACAGGATGCTATGGCACCCGAATCCCCAGTCCCTGCATCTCACGGCCTGGTTGCTGAAGGATTTCAACCTGTCCCAACAGGTAAAGGATATCCTTCAGGCTTCTAGAAAACTTTCCACAAGAAGATCTTATGCCTTCAATTAGAAACGTTTTACTATATGGTGTTCCAAGAAGGGGTTAAACCTCCTTGTCATACCTTTAGAATAGATACTAGAGTATCTCCTTCACTTATCGAATTCTGGTCTGAAGACCAATTTGGTAAGAGTCCATCTTAGTGCAATCACAGCTTCTTATAAGCCTCTGAATGGACAACCAATTTTCTCTCATTCACTCATATCCAGATTTATGAGAGGTCTTCTATTAACAAAGCCTCCCATGAAACCACCACCGGTGGCATGGGATCTAAATCTAGTTCTCAGGCAGCTCATGAAGCCGCCTTTTGAGCCTTTAGCCACTACAACCCTTAAGTATTTGTCCTGGAAGGTTATCTTCCTAATTGTAATCACCTCCGCACGTCACATTAATGAATTGCAAGCTTTAGTGGCTGATCCTCCTTAAACTAGGTTTCATCATGATAAGGTTGTTCTTAGAACTCATCCACACTTGATGCCAAAGGTGGTTTCGCCTTTTCATTTAAATCTATCTATTTTTCTTCCTGTATTTTTCCCGAGGCCTCACGCCTGTAATGCAGAAAGATATCTTCATACTTTGGATTGTAAAAGAGCCTTAGCCTTTTACCTACAGAGAACACAGCAACATAGAAAGTCCTCACAGCTTTTTATTGCTTTTGATTCTAGTCATTTGGGACTTCCAGTCTCCAAAAGAACTTTATCCAAATGGATTGCCCAATGTATATCCTTTGCTTATGAGAGTAAGGGTCTTCCTCTTCAAGGCCATGTCACAGCTCATAACGTGAGAGCCATGGCAACGTCTATGGCTAATCTCCACTCTGTGTCTATTGATGACATTTGTCGAGCAGCCACCTGGGCTTCGATACACACCTTCACAGCCCACCACTGCCTGGATAAAGCCTCCCGTCGGGATGTCTTCTTTGGCCAAGCTGTTCTTCAAAATCTCTTTCAGACCTAATTCAACTCCTGCCCACCAACCCTGGTGGAATGCCAGAGATCCATGGGAGGAAGGATACCTACCTTTCTAGGGTGGCACCTTCCTGGGGCTATCTCCCTGGCATTTTCAGCTAGGGAGTCCCCATATGTGAAGACTACATTCCTGCTTGTTCCTGGAGATAGCGTAGTAACTCACCTGTAACAGGTGATCTCCAGGAACAGCAGGAATTTAGTCTTCACAACCCACCCACCTCCCCTAGGAGTTGTTTCTCTATCTCTTTGTCTCTTTCCTCTCTCCCTCTATCCTTTCACTCAGCTACAAACTGAACTGAAGAGGGACAGTTGGAAAGGTGGGAAGGCAGCACGCATGTGTTGAGGGATGCTCCCAAAAGCGTTCCTATAAGACGCTGGGGAGCGTTCCTGCGCAGGCTCCGTCGATACCGACGATACCCATATGTGAAGACTAAATTCCTACTGTTCCCGGAGATCACCTGTTACAGGTGAGTAACTACAGTTTATCCACTACCATGAAGACGGAACATTTGTCCTACAGATATTACCAGGTGGCACTAGATGATTCTGACTTCCACAACACCACTTTCATTATTCTTTGAGAAATTGGTAGTTTCAGATAATGCGACAAGGATTATTTACTACTCCTGGACCATTTCAGCAGATAAGGGTGTCTTTAAGTGGGCTGAATCTAACTAAAATAATGTCCTTCCTGTATATTTGATTATATTTTTTTTTTTGCTATACTGAAAGAACATGAAAAATATCTGCTGACGTTTCTCAGCAGATTGACCTGTCATGGTTTAAAGTTATCACCTATCAAGTGCAAATTATTCCAGAAATCTGTGAAATACCTTGGATATTATCTGAGAAAATGTGATCCTAGTTGATAGGGCAAAGATAACTGCAAGGGAAGAGTAGCCCAGGCCTAATGGTGTTCAGGAGCTTATACCTCTCTAGGCTTTGCAGTTTACTCTTGTCCATTTATGGGGAAGAGTTTGACTATTGCTAAGTCCCTGAATGCTTTTACTAGAAGGTCAGGCTAGTAAGAAAATGACCACTAAAGGTCTGAAGACTGTCAACAGGCCTTTGATCAATTAAAGAATAAATCATCCACAACCCCAGTGCTTGCTCTTGCCAACTAGAAATTGCTAGACATTCTACATACCGATGCCACTCTTGAAAGACGAGAAGCAGCATGTTATTCAATCCAAGACAGAAGACTTATTGCACATGCTAACAGAAGTCTTAGCAGAAGCAAAAAAAAAAATTATCCTGTCCACAAATTTAGTTCCTAGCTCTTAAGTAAGCAATATCAGAAAGATTTAATGACTTAGCTATATATGGATCAGAGTTTAAGGTGACTGCTGACAACAGTCCTTTAACGTTCATTCTTACCAATAAGAACATAAGATATGCCATACTGGGTCACACCAAGGTCCATCAAGCCATGTATCCTGTTTCCAACAGTGACCAATCTAGGTCACAAGTACCTAGCAGTTTCCCCAAAAGACACAGGTTCCACAATGCTTGTATTGGGGCAAGTAGTGTATATCCTGGGTCCCCTTTAATAATGGTTTATGGATCTTTCCTCCAGGAACTTGTCCAAACCTTTTTTAAACCCAGCTACACTAACAGCTTTTACTACATCTTCCAGTAACTAATTCCAGAGTTTGATTACACGTTGAGTGAAAAAATATTTTCTCTTATTAAATAGATTACCCTGTAGCTTTATTGCATGTCCCCTAGTCTTTCTATATTTTGATGGTGTAAACAATCAATCTACTTTTACCCATTGCACTCCATTTATTAATTTATAGACCTCTATCATATCTCCCCTCAGCCGTCTCTTTTCCAGGTTGAAGAGCCCTGACCTTCTTAGCTTCTCTTCATAGGGGGGTATCCTTCCATCCCCTTTACCTTTTTGGTGGCTATTCTCTGTTGCCAAGTTAGAATCATCAATAGTTGGTAGCACTGCTGCTATATAACTTCTTCATCAGATATAAGGCTGTAAAAAGAATATAGATGCAAAGAATCTGTCCAGAATTCCCCATGGTGCACCGTTTCTGGATTCAAAATTTGAAAAGACAGGAAAGAGTTGCAGGATTGATATCTCACATTAATTCATAAGAATAAAATGAGGTTCTGACCCATAATACATGTAAGGCTGGAGTCTCCACACTTCATGTGAAAGGCTGCTACATAGGGTGTTTCAAATCACAGAAAGGGACAAACAAGGTTGGGCTCGCACTAAAAAAAGTTTGCTAAGTTCTCTCAAGATTTTTCTCTGTTGCATCGTCAAGATGAACTGTTAGAAAACTCCTTCCGCTCTAGGAATTTACGTTTGTTGAATTTTCCTAAAACCTTATCTGTCCCCACTAATTTTTGTTTCAGAAGTATCTTAAAGAAGTTTTGCTGTTTAGTGATGTTGATAATATAATTGAGAAATCAAAATATTATGTTCCTAAAGGGAGGGTGGTTAGAGATTTAGAGCAGGTGGGTGCAATACAATATGATCAATTAGCTTCCTCAACATTGGATATTTCAGGGTTCTTGGAATCTTTCATAGATTAAATTTATTTATTTATTTATTTGCGTACAATTTGTATCCCGCTGCTTCCAGCGATCAGCAGCGGTTACTATACAAGGGGGGGCAATTGGCTGTACTGGCCAGAAATTAGGGGTATGTACACTGCGATTAAGGCGGGGTGGTCTTACACAGCAGAAATACCTTGAGAGATACATTGTTAGTTACTTTTGTTTTGCATGTTGATAAAGATAGAGTTTTACGTTCTTATTTTAAATATAAATCTCAAAAGTTTTGTGGACAACCAATCCAGATTTTTCCTGATGTTTCCAGGGCCATTCAAGTGTGTCGTAAAGCCTTTTTGCAGATGTGTCCTCAGGTGTTGGCCCTGGGTGCTTTATTTTACCTTAAGTTTCCTTGTAAGTGTCAAGTAGTTTTTCAAGGTAACCGATGTGTGTTCTCTGAAGTGGCACAGTAGGAAAATTTCCTTAAAGATAAATAGGTCATTTTATTACTGTACCCTCTTGATTATGTATATTGAGCTTTAAGAAATTGCAGAGCTTTTGTGGTTCCTATTTTTTTTTTCTTCTCTTTTAGTATTGGATGTGGGCTATGGATTTCTTGTTTGGAAAATCAATATTATATATTGTTTGGATTTTCTTTTTTTTCCTTGTGTATTATGTTGAAATTTTATAAATAAAGAATTGTAAAAAAAAGTTTGCTTTTAGGGGGAGGGGAGCATTTCTGGCTTTTTCAGTAATTTCAAATGCTCAGGAAGAAGCGAGATAGAGGTTATGATTACCAGAGATGAGGCAGATAACCTTACCTCTTACTTCCCCACACATTCCACAGCATCTGACCACTGTAGCGTGGATGGCAGGGTGGGCTATATGTATAGCATTCTTTTCTATTCAACCTCGCTCCCCTCAATATATTCTCCTGTTCCTCCCTTTTTTAGCCCCTCCCTTGTTTTCTTATTCCTCCCTTACCTCATATCTTCTTGTTTCATTCTTGAACCCTCTCTTTCCCTTCCTTCTGTCTCTTCTTACTCTTCTCTCTCACCCTCTCTTCCTTTCCTATCCTATCCTATCCTCCACCCCTAGTCCCAGTCTGAGAGCAAGGAACATGAATGTACACATATTAAGTTTTACAGTCCGAGAGCGGGAATGCTGAACATACATGCTGATTCTGAAGCCTTAGGAGCCGAAAACATTGATATGTATTCCCAGTGCTACAGTCCTGGACCATGGTGACAAATAAACATCTCCAGCCCTGCATCACGTAAAACTGGGAAGCATCTCCTCCCCTTGTAGTGATGGTGCCCAACCCATGATAGGTGCAAGCCAGGGATTAGAGGAATTTGGGTGGATTCACTTTTGCCAGTCCCAAGCTCTGGAGGCAGTGGCTATTTCTGTCTCTGTCATGGTCTGACCTATTTATGGGGCTGTTGCCAGTTTCCTGGCAGATTGCAGGAGGAGCAGGATCTCAGCAAGGAGAAAGATCAACAGGGAAGGATAGAGAGGTAGGGGCCACAGATTGAGACTGGGAGGGAGGAAAAGAAAGAAGCACAACTTCTAGGAATCATAAGGAAAGGAATGGAGAATAAAACCAAGGATATTATTATGCCTCTGTATCGTTCCATGGTGCGAACGCATTTTGAATATTGTGTGCAATTCTGGTCACCATATCTTAAAAAAGAAAAAAGGATATGCAGAATTTAGAAAAGGTACAGAGTTGAGCAACCAAAATGATAAAGGGAATGGAAAGATACTCCTACAAGGAAAGGCTTAAAAGATTAGGGCTCTTAAGCTTGGAATAGAAATGGCTGAGGGGAAATGGAGTTTGACTTCGTGGGGGCCATTTTCCCCACTATGGCCTCGGTCAGTGTCGTCAAGCCTTGCTACCACTGTGTACATAATATGATGTTCATGGATCCTCATGATTGTTGCATTCAGTGCCTCGGGCCAGATCATGAGGCCTTGGTGTGTAGCCTCTGCCAGCAGATGACCCCCAAGGCCCTCCAAGGTCGTAAGAATTAGCATGAGTTGATTTTTCACAAGACCGACTCAGCCCCAGAGTCATCTGCAGGACCAGCACCCTTGAGGACAGCTGCGGAGGCCTGTGCATCGTGTGGTGACCGTGCTGCCTTGGAACTTTGAGGTCACGGGGCATCGAGCCGGGGTTCCCTCAGGGAGGGATGCCCCTCAAAGAGCTGGATGTTGTCTGTGACGAGCTGGGGCCATGGGAAAGTCCCATGGTCCCTGGCCTCAGAGCCCTCAATGCGAGGCTGAGGGCAATGGCTGGGAGCAGCCCTCGAAGCTTCCTTGAGGTCCTTGGTCCAGAATGGTGGCCTGGAATGCAGCTTGTCTGCCTTCATGGCCCAACAATGTGCTCTGATGCCCAGTTCCTCTGGGTCATAACTCCTGACCACCTGAGGTGGGGCCGATCCTCGAGCACCATCGCCTCAGGAGACACCTCGGCAGTAGTCCCAGACCCGGACCCGCTCAGGGCCAAGGACTTCCCCGCACTGTGCTTCTAACTTTGGGTCATCCGGGCTGGAGCATGAGCCCGAGGCCCGGAGGACCCTCAAGATTTCTTCCAACTCCGGGTTGAATTGGGAAACAGAGGATGACAAGTCCCCGACACTCGTTTCCAGAGGGATCTGCCCTCAGATCCCCTCCTGAAGCCCAGTGCCGGTCCCCACCCAAGGATCTGGCCTTTCTGGACTTTGTACAGGATATGGCGAAGGCTCTTGCCTTCATTACAGAGTCCAAGAAGGAGCCTTAAGCAGAGGACATTGAGATCCTCCAGTACGAGTCTCCACCTAAGGAGATCCTTATGGTGCCCATTTCCCCATCCTGGAACAACTGCTCTTCCATATGTGGGAGAAGCTGGCCTCTGTTCCCATTGTGAGCAGGTAGCTGGACTCGATGTACTGGATCCGCCGGAGCCCTGGCTTTCAAAAATCTCAACTGCCTTCACAACTCCATGGTGGCGGAGTCAGGCATGCATAGGCTCAAGAGCCAGAAAACGCACTCCTTGGTTCCCCAGGGCAGGGAAGCCCACACCATGGATGCTCTGTGCAGGAGGTGCTTCCATGACTCGAAACTCCATCAGCTGGATCCAGGCCTACCAGCTTTACATGGGCATGTACTTGCGGGACATGGCAAGGGAACTCACCGGGCTCTTAGCTTGGCTCTTCAAGGAATCTCTTCAGCGGTTCTGGACCCTGGCCTCCACAGTCAGAGTGCTCCAAATTTATGACTTGGGCGGCCTATGACTGCTTTGAGTCGGCAACTAGAGTACCACAGTGGGTGTTGGTGCCTGCCACCAGGCTTGGCTATAGTTTTCTGAATTGGAGCAATGGGTACAGGACACACTTGGACCATATTACCCCCATTCTGATCCGTCTGCACTGGCTCCCAGTCCCCTATAGGATCCAATACAAAGTGCTCATCTTCGTTCATAAATCATTTACACCGGTACCCCTCTTTATCTTGCAGATCTGATCCTTTTTCACATACCTCGCCGTTCTCTCAGGTCAATCCATTCCAATCGCATGTCTGTCCCCTCCCCATCCCAGGCCCATCTTGAGTCTACCCGTACCTCAGCTTTCTTTTTCCTGGGTCCCCGGCTCTGGAACTCGCTCCCCACTGTCCTCCGTCTGGAACCCTCCTACAAAACATTTAAAACAAGACTAAAAACTCACCTATTCTGCACCGCATTTGACCTCCCTCTTCCCTCCTCACCCCTATCCCCGCCCCCCCCCCCCCCTCCACTGACACCAAGTTTTTTCCCCTCCCATATGAGCAGTGCACCTGCCCGCCTGGCTTCTATCCTCTGCATCTGTCTTCTCTCTCCTGACTACTACAATTTGGCATTCTTTTCCTTTTCTCAGCAGTTTCAAATTTTTATTTTTGTAAACCACTTTGATGCTTGTTGTATGAGCAGTATATTAAATCCGCGATAAAGATAAAGTTGATCGATGTCCCTTGGCCGAGGAAAGAACCTCTTCGGCGAGCCCATGATGAACAAGTCCGCCAAGCTGGAGTCAGAGTTCATGACCAGGCTCTCCAAGAAGACCGCTGACCCTTCCCGAAGGAAGACTTTGGATAAAAAAGCCCCTATTCCCAATAAAAGAGGAAGGCTTATGGAAACTACTCTCGGTACTCTGCCTTCCCAGCTTCCCACCAGGGCCAGCAAGTCAAGGGACCAGGGCACAACCGTCATAATCTTAAGACCCCCCCCCCCCCCATCCCCAGTCGCGCCCCTGCTGCAACCTGGAGAGGGTTTTTGACTCCTTGGGCATAGCCTCTCTTCTCCCAGGGGGTCCTACCCTGCAGCATATGGGGGGCGTCTGGTATTCTATCCGATTGGTGTTCCACTTCCACCACCACCACCAACGAACGCATGGGCCCCTACAGGAGGGTTACCTCCTCCACCTCGAACAGACGCCTCTGCTATTCTTTCCAGGAGAGCCCACTATGACTCCCCTTCACCGGGGCATGCTTCAGCAGGAACTTGCAAGTCTTCTGGCAGACAGAGTGGTGGAACCCGTTCCCCTCCACCTCAGGGGCAAAGGGTTCTACTCCCGCTACTTTCTGGTACCCAAAAGGACCCGGAGGGTTTCGGCCCATTCTGGACCTGCGAGACCTCAACCAGTTCCTGGTGAGGGAGAAGTTCAAGATGCTCTCCTTTGAAACATTGCTGCCATACCTCCTTGGAAATAAAGAATGCATTTACGCACATCTTCATTCATCTCCATACATCCTCATCCATCTCTTTCACAGGCAGTACCACCTTTTCATGGTAGGAGACTGCCACTACCAGTACAAGGTTCTACCCTTCGGTCTGGCCTCTATCCTGAAGGTATTCACCAAGTGCCTGGTGGTGTTCGCCGTCTTCCTGCGTCTCCAGGGGGTGTTCATCTTCCCCTATCTGGATGACTGGGTCATAAAGGAATGCACTGCTGTCAAAGCACATCAGGCAACGATCCACACCATCCTCATTCTGGAGCACTTGGAGTTCATCATAAACTACCCAAAATCCCTTCTCCATCCAGTAAAAAACCTGGAGTTCATAGGAGCGCTGCTGGACACTGTCCAGGCTAGGACCTTCCTCCCTCTGGACAGGGCCTGGTGCCTCAAGGCACTTGTGGCGAATGTCCAGGATCGCCCCTCAGTATCTGCCTGCCTGCCTCCAGCTTTGCCTGCTGGGTCACATGGCATCTTCGGTGCATGTCACTCCAGACACCCACCTTCATATGCAACCGGCTCAATGGGCTCTCTGCTTCCAGTGATCTCAAGCAACAAGGCATCTGCGGGACAGAATTGTCATGACCTACCCTCTGGCTGACTCCCTCAGCTCATGGCAACAGCTCCAGGCACCCGCCCCCCAGAGGATCCTCACCATGGATGCCTCCAAACTGGGCTGGGGAGCCCATTGCAACAACCTCCACACTCAGGGCAGTTGGTCGCAGGTGGAGAGCCTCCAGCAGATCAACCTCCTGGAGTTACGAGCCATAGCACTAGCCCTCTGGGCCTTCCACCACTACCTACAGTACCATGCGGTACTAATCCAGACCGACAACCAAGTGGCGATGTTCTATATCATCAAGCAGGGAGGTACGCAATTGTTTCTCCTTTGCAAGAGGTAGTGAGCCTCTGCTGTTTCGCCAGTAACAGCAGGATGCCCCTGCAGGAAATCTATCTCCTGGGCCAGGACAACGTCCTGGTGGACCAGCTCAGCCAAGTCCTCCAACCACACAAGTGGCAACTGGACTCCTGGGTGGCCAGCCGGCTGTTCCATTTCTATGGGCTTCTGCAGGTGGACCTCTTAGCCAGTCCAGCCATTGCTCAACTGCCCCGCTTTTGCTCCAGGCAGCCACATCATCTGTTGCGGATGGCAGCAGATGCGTTCCTCATTCTATGGACGAGGGGCCTCCTATATGCCTTCCCGCCCATGCTGTTGATCGCCAAGACCCTGTTCATGGTCCAGCTCAACAGAGCCATCTTGATTCTGGTGGCTCCTCAGTGGGCCTGGCAGTTGTGGTTCCCCCTGCTCCTCCGCCTTCCTAGGCGCCCCCAGTTCCACTGGGATGCACCCTGGTCCTGCTCTCACAGGAGGATGACTCTCTCCTGCATTCCAATCTGGGGTCCCTAATGCTGATGGCCTGGCTGCTGAAAGGGTAACCTTGGCCCACTTCAGTCTCAAGCGAAGTGGAGGAAGGTCTCCTGGCCTCCCTTAAAACTTCCACCCGCCAGGCCTACGCCTTCAAGTGGTGGAGATTCTCTATGGGGTGCACAGAGAATCAGATCTTCTGTTCTGTCCAACTGGTACTACAATACCTGCTTCACCTGTTCCAGCCATGCTGAAGTCCAACTCCATTTGCGTACACCTTAGTACACTTGTGATGCAAGCCCCTCTCCACTCAGTCCTTCGTGACTCGCTTCCAGAAAGGCCTACTACTCTCAGGGCCACCCATCCGCCCACCAGTAGTGGAGTGGGATCTCAATGTGGTCCTCTCAAAACTTACAGACCACCTTTTGAGCTTCTCAGCTCTTGCCACCTCAAGAATCTCTCCTGGAAGGTGGTCTTCCTTGTGGCACTCGCCTCCACTTACAGGGTTAGTGAGCTCCAGGTTTAGGTGGCCCATCCACTTTATACAAGGTTCCATAAGATCAGTGTCGTGCTCCGCAAGCACCCTAAGTTTCTGCCTAAGGTGGTGTCTCCATTCCACGTCAACCAAGAGGTAATGTTCCCCATCTTCTTCCCGCGGCCTTATGCTAACAGGGCAGACGCTGCTCTCCACATTCTGGACTGTAAGCAGGCCCTGGCCTACTAAATGGAGAGTGTGTACCCAGGCACACCATTGCTCCTTACAGCTCTTCATCTCCTATGATCCAAATCAGCTGGGAAGAGTGGTCTCTAAGTGTATGCTATCCATTTGGGTGGTGGACTGCATTGCCTTGGTTTGTGAGCAGGCTGGTCTCTCGCTGGAGCGCTGTTTCACACCGCACAGCATCCGGGCCACAGCAGCCTCTGTGTTGAACCTGTGCTCCATTCCCTTGTCTGAGATCTGCCGGGCCGCACCTGGTACTCAGTCCATACCGTTGCAGCTCATTAATGCCTGGAGAGGGAGTCCCACCGGGACAGCGCCTTCGGCCAGGCAGTACTCTGTCATTTGTTTTGGGATGTAAGGCAACACCTGCTCTCTGGCCCTTTGGTGTGTTCAGGCTACCAGTTAACTGATTCCTCGCTTGACACTTGGGGCTGCTTTTGGATCTGTTCCTTGACTCCATTGCTGCTTCTCACAGTTCACCTTTTTCTGGTCACCCATAGCTTTTACATGTTTTTTCGGTAGCCTGTAGCTGGGGAGTCTCATATGCGAAGACTGACTTCTTCCTTGTTTCCGGAGAAAGCGTAGTTCTTTATCGTTCCTCCAGTTCAGTCCTTCACCTCTGGGTAGTGTACCTTCTCCTGCAGCATGGCGACTGGGCATGTCAAAACTGTGACATCACTGGATGTACCCTGCTGGTCTCTCCCATCAGCCCCAGTGTGTCCAGTCTCCATGCAGCAGGAGGACGTAGTGAGCCTAGGGGCTGGGCTCACTAGAGGAACAGATAAGGAACACATTTTAGGATAGATATAAGATTTTCTTTATTCCCTATCACTTATTTGATTTTTGAGCTTCCCATTTAAAAAAAAAAATTATATGTATATATGTATGTAAATATATATAAATATATATATAATTTTTTATTTTATTTTAAGGAATCTATCCAGCCTGGGGTCTCTACTCTTCCTTTCTCACCTTTCAAGCCAGCTCCGGTGACTTCAGCTGCTCTCCCCTGCTGGTCTGAATAGAGGGGAGTTCTGCAGCGCTGAGATCGTTCTGCCCATCATCTCCGGATCGCCGCAGGGTGTCTGGGCAGGCAGTCGAGGCCAGAAAAAGCCCTATCCGCGGTCGTTGCTCACTTCGCCGGTGAGCAGTGTCACGGATTGTAGGGCTGCCGATCGGGCCACCGCAGCAGAAAATTGTTTTCAGGGCACTTTGAGGTCGGCAGCGCAGGTGAGTGCTCGAGGGCCGTGCAAACTGATAGGAAGGCTTTGTGGCCCGTTTTGGGCTTCTCGGCAGCAAAAAAGACCTGGCTGTATTCACGGCTGTTTTTTCCCGTGCTTTTAAGCCGCGAGGCAGCTGCAGCTTTGCTAGTTGCGCAGGCGGGGAAAGGAAGACAGGTTCATTGTGGATGAATGCAGTTACTTTAATTTAACTTAATTTAGTTTAAGGTGAGTCAGTTTAATTTAATTTAGTTAGTTTGGTGATTCATTTGTTTTTTTTTGACCCTCAGGCCTTGAAGGAGGATGATTGGAGGACGACTTCGGGAATTTCTTCCTGCCTGGGTCCAAATAACGTCCAATCAGTGGGTGTTGGAGATAATACGCGAAGATTATGCTCTCAAATTTGCTCGTCCAGTACTAGATTCGTTTGTGCTTTCGCCTTGCAAAGGGCGGCAGAGAACGCTTGTAGTACGACAAACGTTGGATCGTCTCTTACAGTTAGGAGCTGTAGTGACGGTTCCGCAGGAGGGTTACGGTGTCGGTCGTTACTCTATTTATTTCGTAGTACCAAAGGAGGACGGATCACTCTGGCCAATACTGGATCTAAAAGGGGTGAATCGCTGTCTTTGAGTGCCTCACTTTCAAATGGAAACATTACGTTCGGTAATAGTGACGGTTTGACAGGGAGAGTTCTTGACTTCACTCGATCTTACCGAGGCATATTTGCACATCCCTATCAGATCAGCTCATCAGAAGTTCCTAAGGTTCGCTCTTCCTTGGGGACATTTCCAGTTTCAAGCATTGCCCTTCGGTCTAGCAACGGCTCCGTGCACCTTCACCAAGGTTATGGTGGTGGTAGCAGCGGCACTGCAAAAGGAAGGTATTTTAGTTCATCCTTATTTCGACGATTGGTTAATTCGGGCAAAATCCAAGGTCGAGAGCATGCAGGTTACAGACGAAGAAGTGAGTTGTTGTACTCTAGTAACCTCCTCAGCTTTGGGAGCTGCTAACACCTAATCAGGAGTTAGTGGGCCTGATTACCTGAGAGCAGCTGAGGCCTGCATAAAAGACTCCAGTGCCCTGCCCTGTTGAGGCTTTCCTAACAGGGGCTCTACAGATCAACCAACAGTAAGGATTTGAGGGTTTATTTTATTATATTAAATTGCTAGCTCTCTGACTGGGAGCTCTTAAAAGGGTTTTTTGTATATTTTTAAAGCAAGGTTACTTTCTTTTTGGTGCTTTAGTGGAACTTTCCTTGAGCACAGTAGGTTGCTGAACTCTAGTAACCTCCTCAGTTTTGGGAACTGTTAACAACTAATCAGGTGTTAGTTCCCTCACTACCCATCAGGACTCCCACCCACCCCTAGTGAGCAGTCTTGCTTTATAGGGCACCTCCCCATTTAACAAATCACAGAGAATTGGACCAGCACATTTTGAATATAATTAAAGAGATTTAACTGCTTTTTCTCTGAAAGGACAGCTGAGAAACCGGCTGGTACTTGGTAGATCTCTCTCTCTTTTGCTTTAACAGATACCTAAGCTCCACGAACAGAACAATGGCTGGGAAAAATCATATCGCTAAAGCTGTAGCCCCTGTTACAGCTTCTGCCTCGGTCTAGACAGAGGTCCTAATGCCAGTTGAAGGACCAGTTCCATGTGCAGGGTGCCTGCATGCTGAAGCTCTGAGGAAACAAGTGGAGGAACTCAGAGAGGAGGTGGCAAGGCTGAAGAGCATTCAAGACAGTGAGAAGTACATTGATGATGAGATGCTTCTTGCAGCAACCAAGCTCTCCAGCAGAGGAGAAGATGGGTGCCAACAGAATGTCAGTTGTTGGACACAAGTCACCAGGGCCTGCAAAATCACCAATCCAACTTCTCCAGCCCTTGAATTGAAGAACCATTATGCAGCCCCGGAAGTGGAGGAGGTGAAAGCATCCCTAGAAAGGGAAGAACCAGAGCTCAAGTACCCCAAAGTTGCAGAATCAGTGACCAGAAGGAAACGAAGGGTAGTGGTGGTTGGAGACTCTCTTCTGAGGGGTACTGAGGCATCCATCTGCCGACCAGACTTGATGTCCAGAGAGGTATGCTGTCTGCCTGGTGCCAAAATCCAAGTTGTTACGGAGAGTTTGCCGAGACTCATCAAGCCCACTGACTATTACCCAATGTTGCTAATCCATGTTGGAACAAATGATACTGCCAGGTATACCTCGGAACGTATCAAAAGTGACTTCATGGCTCTGGGACAGAGGGTGAAGCAGTTAGGTGCACAGGTGGTGTTCTCTTCAATCCTCCCTGTTGAGGGTAAAGGCCAAGGCAGAGAGGCTCGCATCCTGGAGATGAACGCATGGCTGCGTGGATGGTGTCATCGAGAGCGTTTTGGTTTCCTAGACCATGGGATGCTGTTCCAAGGGTTGCAGAGCAGAAATGGCATCCATCTGTCCAAGAAAGGTCAACGCGTCTTCGGTAGTAGACTGGCTAATCTACTGAAGAGGGCTTTAAACTAGATTCGTTAGGGATGGGTGAAGAAAGCCCCCAGGTAGGTGATACATTAAATACCTTTATGGAAATGCGTAACAGGGGTAACATATGGAGAGCCGTGTGTATAAATGCCTATAGCATGGGAAATAAGATCCCTGATGTTGAAGCTTTGGTGGGAGTGGCTGACTTGGATTTAGTGGCAGTTACAGAAACATGGTTCACAGAAAACCATGATTGGGATGTAACTATACCTGGCTGTACTTTATTCAGAAAGGACAGGGTAGGAAGAAGGGTCGGAGGAGTGGCACTGTATGTAAAAACTACTATTAAAGCTTTGGAATTACAGAGCTTAAAAGGGAGAGAGGAGGCATTGTGGGTTAAACTAGAAAGAGGGAAAGAGAAATCTATTTGTATTGGTGTGATATACAAACTTCCCTCACAAGAGGAAAAGGTGGACAGAGTTAATTGAAGACAAACGCAGCATTGCTAGGAAAGGGGAAGTGCTACTGATAGGAGATTTCAATATGCCAGATGTTGATTGGCACATTCCTGCTGCAGTATCATCTAGAAGTAAGGAGATCCTGGATTCTCTACAGGGAGAACTATTCAGGCAATTGGTAACAGACCCCACACGTGAAGGGGCCATACTGGACTTGGTGCTTACCAATGGTGAAAGTGTTTCTGATGTTGTAGTGGGAGATCATTTTGCATCCAGTGATCACCAGATGGTGTGGTTCAGTATTAGGACTAGGGCTATTAGAATCCATTTAAAGGTGAGGATCTTAGACTTTAGGAAGACTAACTTTGTGAAGATGAGCCAATACCTCAGGGAGTCGTTAGTGGGATGGGAACAGCTGCGGGATGTAGAAAAACTGTGGGCAAAACTGAAAGGGGATATTTTAAGGGCAACCAACCTTTTTGTTAAAATGGTAAATAAAGGTAAAAGGAAAAGGAGACCGCTATGGTTTTCGAAAGAAGTAGCTGAAAAAGTGAAGAAAAAGAGGGAGGCCTTCATGAAATACAAGAGATCACAGAGAGAGGAAGACGGGCATCTGTATTTGGAAAAACTTAGAAACTAGCAAAGTAGTCAAGAAAGCAAAGATTCAAAAGGAGGAGGAAATAGCCAATGCAATAAAATGGGGGGATAAGACATTTTTCAGATATATTAGTGAGAAGAGGAAGGGCAAAAGTGATATTGTCAGACTCAAGGGTGCAAGGGAGGAATATGTAGAAGCTGATAAGGATGAAGCGGAATTGCTTAACAAATATTTTTGTTCTCTGTTCACAGATGAAGAACCAGGAGCAGGACCTCAGAAAACACCCACAAATAGGAACAGAAGGGAGGGACATCTTGAACAATTTTCAGAAGACTGTGTTTGTGAGAAACTAGCTCAACTTAAAGTAGACAAAGCGATGGGACCGGATGGGATACACACTAGAATACTGAGGGAACTTGGGGACGTTCTAGCAACTCCACTGACTGACCTTTTCAATGCCTCGGAGTCTGGAGTGGTGCCAAAGGACTGGAGAGAGGCTCATGTGGTGCCTTTACACAAAAGCGGAAGTAAGGATGTGGTTGAAAACTACAGGCCGGTTAGTTTAACTTTGATGGTGAGTAAATTATTGGAAACGCTGCTGAAAGAGAAAATAGTGAGGTTTCTGGAGTCCAGCAGATTACAGGATCCGAGGCAGCATGGATTCACGAGGCAGGTCTTGTCAGACAAATCTGATTGATTTCTTTGACTGGGTGACCAGGGAGTTGGACCGAGGGAGAGCCCTAGATGTGGTGTATTTAGATTTCAGTAAAGCCTTTGACACTGTTCCTCACAGGCGACTTATAAACAAACTGAACATCCTAGGGATGAACCCTAAAGTTACTGCTTGGGTTAGAAATTGGTTGGGTGGGAGGCGACAAAGAGTATAAGTAAATGGAACTCACTCTGAGGAGAAGGATGTTAACAGTGGTGTGCCCCAGGGATCTGTCCTTGGTCCGATTCTTTTTAACATCTTTGTTAGTGATACAGCGGAAGGGCTGTCTGGTAAGGTTTGCCTCTTTGCGGATGATACCAAAATCTGCAATAGAGTAGACACCCAGGAAGGTGTAGATAACATGAGGAGGGATCTAGCTAAGCTTGAAGAATGGTCTAGAATTTGGCAGCTGGGATTTAATATTAAAAATTGTAAGCTCATGCATTTGGGCTGCAGCAATCCAAGGGAGCAGTATAGTATAGGGGGTGAAGTACTTTTGTCCACTAAAGAAGAGCGGGACCTAGGCGTGGTTGTGTCTGATGATCTTAAAGTAGCTAAACAGGTAGGAAAGGCGACGGCAAAAGCTAAAAGGATGCTTGTGTGCATACGGAGAGGAATGGCTAGCAGAAAAAAGGAGGTGATAATGCCTCTGTATAAGTCTTTGGTGCAACCTCATTTCGAGGATAGTGTGCAGTTCTGGAGATTGCACCTTCAAAAGGATGTGAACAGGATGGAGTCGGTGCAGAGGGTGGCTACTAAAATGATTAGTGGTCTTCATTATAAAGCATATGAGGACAGACTGAAGGATCTTAATATGTACACCTTAGAGGAAAGGCAGGATAGAGGTGATATGATTGAGATGTTCAAATACCTCCGTGGCATAAATGTTCAGGGAGAGAGCCTCTTTCAATTGAAAGCAAGTTCTGCTACGAGAGGACATGGGATGAGGGTGAAGGGAGATAGATTCAGGAGTGGTATGCGGAAATATTTCTTTACGGAAAGAGTGGTGGATCCGTGGAATAGTCTCCCAGTGGAGGTGGTAGAGATGAGGACAGTAACTGAATTCAAAAAAGCATGGGACAAACACAGAGGATCTCTAAAGGTAAAAAGGGGACTGTTGTAGTTGTTGATATGGAAGGACAGACTAGATAAGCCATGTGGTCTTTTTCTGTCGTCATATTTCTGTGTTTCTATGTTTTTAAGTTCCTTCAGGGTCTCGGCTGAGTAGTCAGTGCTGCCAAGAGCCATTGGGTTCCGTCTCAGGTTCTAGAGTACTTGAGTGTGCGCTTCAACACACGAGTGGGAGCAGAGTTTCTGCCGGATCGGCGAGCTCAAGCACTTTGGCAACTAGTGCGCAAGTTCATGTCAGCTTTATCGGCATGGAGCTATCTTCGCATGCAGGAACAATGGCGGCAACCCTGGAGGTAGTACCATTGGCCAGAGCTCACATGCGGCCTTTGCAAAGGTCGTTACTCCGCACCAGAATGTTTCCTTGAACAAACGTCTCCCCTGGCTTCTGCGAGTCAGACGGTCCCTTCAGTGGTGGCTTTGCCCAGGAAATCTGGCGGCAGGCTTGCCACTGGAGCAGCCGCAATGGCTTCCAGTGTTGACAGATGCGAGTCTCGCAGGTTGGGGAGTGCATTGCGGGGATCTCTTCGCACAAGGAACTTGGAACGTCCAGGAGGTTCAGTGATCGATCAACTGTCTCGAACTGCGAGCAGTGGTTCTAGCACTTCAGGCGTTCGAAACCGCAGTGAAAGGTCAAGTGGTACGAGTGCTTTCGGACAATTCCGTGATGGTGGCTTACCTCAGTCGTTAGGGCGGAACGGGAAGCGCTGCCATGGAAGAGGAAGCAGAGGCGCTGTTCGCCTGGGTGGAGCCTCGACTATAGGCGATCTCAGCGGTGCACATTGTGGGAACGGACAATGTGATGGCAGATTTTCTCAGCAGAGTCCGGGTAAATGCCGGGGAATGGGAGCTTCATCCAGAAGTCTTTGCTCAGATAGTCCACAGATGGGATCCTCCTATTATGGATCTCATGGCGACTTTTCGTTCGGCCAAGGCAAGTAGCTTTTACAGCAGAAGACGAGAAAGGATGTCGGAGGGGATCGATACCCTGATGCAACACTGGCAATCGCCTGGCCTTCTCTGTCTCTTCCCTCTGTGGGCGCTCATAGGACGAGTGGTTCAGCGTATCGAGGCTCATCGGGAGAGAATAGTATTAGTGGCACCAGAATGGCCGAGACATCCATGGTATGCCAATCTAGTCCGATTTCTTGACGGGGATCCTTGGAGATTACCGGCAACAGAGAATCTTTTGATCCAGGGTCCGCTTTGAATGCCTCAGGTGGATCGGTTCTCGCTTACGGCTTGGCCATTGAAAGGGCGAGGTTAAGGAAAAAAGGTTATTCTGGAGCGGTAATTGCGACCTTACTTCGGGCCAGAAAGAGATCCACATCCCTAGCTTATGTGCGAATATGGCGTATATTTGAGGACTGGTGCTCTCAGCGGCAGGTCCGTTCTTCCACGGTTTCCGTTCCTATGGTATTAAGTTTCTTACAGGACAGTTTTGATAAGGGTCTGGCAGCCAGCTCCTTAAGGGTCCAGCTGGTGGTTTTTTCTTGCTATAGAGGTAAAGTCCAGGGAGTGACCTTGGGTTCTTACGTCGACGTGGTTCGTTTTCTAAAAGCGTTATCTAGGCTGCGCCCTTCTTGCAGAATGGTGGTGCCTCCATAGGCTCTCAGCTTGGTTCTGGGAGCGTTGACTAGGGAACCTTTCGAGCCCTTGCACCAAGCTTCAATCAAAGATTTAACCTTAAAGACAGTGTTTTAGTGGCCATTTGTTCCGCACGATGGGTTTCGGAATTGCAGGCCTTGTCCTATCGAGAGCCGTTTTTGTCTTTTTCTCAGGAAAAGGTAGTGTTGAGTCCAGTACCATCTTTTCTGCCCAAGGTAGTTTCTCCTTTTTACATGAACCAATCAGTTTTGTTACCAGTATTAGAGTCTACGGAGGAGAACGCCTCAGACTATAGTCTACGTTGCTTGGACATAAAGAGAATTCTGCGTCAATACTTGAAGATTTCAGAAACCTTTCGTAAGTCTGAACGCCTATTCGTTCTGTTTGGAGGTCCCCGTAAAGGGGAAGCAGCAGCCAAAGCTTCAATCTCCAGATGGGTCCAGGAAGCAATAGCATCCGCATATATTTTGCAAGGTCGTCAGGTGCCCGTGGGGTTATGGGCTCACTCTACTAGTGCACAAGCGACTTCTTGGGCGGAGCACAGTTTGGTTCCGCCAGTGGAGATTTGCAGAGTGGCCACTTGGTCGTCTCACCATATACCTTCAGTAAACACTATCGCCTAGATGTTCAGGCGGCAAACGATGCCTGTTTCGGGTCGGCGGTGTTGTGATCCGCGTGGACAGGTCCCTCCCAATGATTACTGCTCTGTTACATCCCAGAGGTGAAGGATTGAACTGGAGGAATGATAAGGAAAGAGAAATTAGACTTACCTGCTAATTGTTGTTCCTTGAGGAACTCCAGTTTCAGTCCTGATGCCCGCCCAGGGATGATTAGTTCAGAGGTCAGTTCGGTCTGGGGGGAGTACCCAGTCACAAAGCATGTAAAAACCTTTAATAGTCTAGGGATCGCTGTGATTCTTTTACTCTAGCCTTCCTTTCTTTCTTTCTTATTTGGTTCATGGAGGAAAGAGAAAGTGAGAGAAGACGTTTCCTTCTTAATAAAGGGGATTTTAGTTTAAGAGTTAACAGTTGAATTTTAAAAGTTGAATTTAATGCTATAGCTACTTATTTGTTGCTCCTTTGAGTCTGCTTTGTCAATAATTTACTGGGGCTGATGGGAGAGACCAGCAGGGTACATCCAGTGATGTCACTTTTGACATGCCCAGTCTCCATGCTGCAGGAGGAGGTACACTACCCAGAGGTGAAGGACTGAACTGGAGTTCCTCAAGGAACAACAATTAGCAGGTAAGTCTAATTTCTCTTTACTCACTTATGACAGATGTTCTCCATGGACAGCAGGAATCGGTCCTCACAACCCTCCCTCTTCCCTCTGGAGTTGCTTTTCTTTTTTTTGCCATCTTGAGCTTTGTCATCATACTGAGGCATTATGGCACCATTAGGTGGGAAGGGGACCACGCATGCGTGGTGCATCTCCCAAAGGCTTTCTTTGAAAGCTGAGAAGAGGTTACGCATGAGCTCACTCTTTGCCGACAACACTCGTGGGAGGACTGATTCCTGCTATCCCCGGAGAATACCTGTTACAGGTGAGTAACTACATTTTAGTGTAGCTGGGTTTAAAAGAGGTTTCCAGATCATCCTGCTAGACCAGTCCAAACAAGTGGGTTGTGTTCCCCTACCAGCAGATTGGTGGAGACAAAGAATCAATGAAAAGCCCCGGTTTCAATGACATTACTCCTATGCCTCTATTTGCCTCTGCAACCAGAGGTGGTCTCAGTATTTCTTTGTCATCAGCAGATGGTGGATGGATTTCTCCTCTCTGAAGAAAATCTGAGGATTGAGAGGAAAAGATTGATTACATGCCCGTGAATGACCAGCTTGAGGGTGACATGGGAGGCTCCACTAGACTGTGGTCTTTTCAGTAGCCATAAGAAGAGGGAAAATTTTGGTTCAGCTCCATGCTCTTATCATGATCCTATCGAGCAGCCACAAAACTGGAAGGATTTGGAAGGATCTGGAAGAGTGTAGCAGCCTCACATAACCTCAACGCCCCCTCTGACCTCCCCTGTTCCCCTCCTCCTCTCTCCCAAAGATTGGAGAAGGCTCTCGGAGAGATCTGCCTGCCAACCACCTTAAAATGCAGTGCTGCAAAAGTCAGTGAAACAGTATCATGGGAGTAGAGGTGAGCCCGGCATAGATCCTTTGGGGCTCTCGGGTGGTAGGTACTATGGCTTGACCTCATTGTCCTTGTTCAGTTCCTGATCCCGTCTTTATGGGACGTAATTTGGGGTAGACTTCTGAAAACCGCTGCCACAGTGCAGGAGTTTCCACCTTTTTCTGCATGCGCCTATCAGTCCTATCCTAGCACCTGTAACGAACATTGCAATAAAAGCGCAATCAATGCATGCTGCCATAAAAGCACAGTCAACATGCACTGCAATAAAAGCACAATTAAAGCATGCCTTCAGGCTGCTGCAGCCTTAGCGCTCACTGTTGAGATACTTGCCTTAACTCTGTCATCTTCCAAGATACGTTATTTGACCTTCGGCAAGCGATGTGTCTCATCTCCAGATTCTGGACTCTGCTCTTCTGGCATTGCAGTTTCTGAGTTGTCTCTAATAGCATCTTACAAGGCCTCCCCAAAAAGACACTGAAACCCTTGCAGTTAGCTCAAAATGTTGCTGCCCGCTTGATAAACAAGACAAATAGGGCAGAAAATATCACGCCTATACTATATGAGCTACATTGTCTTCCTGTTATAAGCCGAATAACATATAAAATACTAATGACCACTTTTAAAACTCTGAAGAACATTTCACCAACACATCTTAATACCCTCATAAATATCTCCCCTGTTGAGCGAACAAGAAGAATATGTACTCAAAATAATATTGCAGTCCCCACCCAGTACAGATACACAAACCGATCCACGAGCAATAGAGCATTTTCATACTTCGCCCCAATCTTATGGAATGCCCTCCTGGATAAACTGAGAACTATTAATGACCTCCAACTGTTTCATAAAGAAATTAAGACTTTATTATTCATTGAACATTTTGGAGATAATCGCAGCCATGAACAGCTCTACCCAACATAGTTTCTGATCCGCACTTCGTAGCCCCAACCCCTTAACTCCTTCTATAACTATAGCTACCCATACTTAATCTCAGACGCATAAAGAACAGCCTTCTCTTCTCCCACCCAATAATACATTTAATTTAAGTATGTAATTTTAATGTAAAATTGTTCCTTGTAAGTATGTTGATTGTAAACATGTTCCACTAATGTTTTTAAAAGGTTTAATGTAATTGTTCTGTTCTTTGTAAACCACCCTTGATCGATATAAGGGGTGGTATTAAAAAAAAAAAAAAACACCTAAATAAATAAAATCTGGAACTGTGTCATGAATAATTTTTTGTTTAGCTGACAAAAACCATCACAAGAGAAAACTGGGTCTGGATTTTATAAAAGAATGTCTGGTAAGTCATCTGAGGGTTTTGACAAATAGGTGGTAAGTAACAGACAGTCATATGGCTCATCATCAGAAGGGATGGGAAGTTATAATATAGGATTAAGGATAGAACATCGGATAAGAGTAATGTTATTAACAGACAATAATACAATTTAATATCTGGTTGGCCTAGCATTGGACAAATGTTGCTATTGCAGCAGTGCTGCTACTGCAACAGTGAGAGGTGAGCCAAGTACGAGAGGAGCAAATAATTCATATAACATGGCTGCAGCAGCCACAGCTTTTAAGCAGGAAAGTAACAAGCAGCAACAGAATCAAGAGAAGAACTGTAATAGACCAGGGGAATCCTTAAGACAAGGTTATTTTGCTTATATGACAGAAAATAATAAAATTCTTTGTATAATCCAGAAATCCAAGGGCTGGAGTTATGATTAGAACTTGTTTAATAGCAGAAAAAGCATTCTTTGCTTCAGGAGTCCAGGGGAGAAGCTCTGGGGTGTTTTTATATAAGTCAAATTTTGAAGGGATTTTAGAGTTCCAACATACTGTAAGTGTAGATATATCTAGATTTTAAGGGATAGCTTCAACCCTGGAAGCAGAGAGGTGCCTTTGCCCTGCAGAGATTTCATGACCAGGTAATGTACTAGCGGATAGAATTGCAGTTTTCCCAAAGTGCCTTAATATTTTTAGTAGCTATACAGGTTAAGGGCTGCTGAGCATATATGTGTGTGTGTGTATATGTATATGTGCTACAGAATTGCAATGCTTACAAGGGAAGGAAAAGGCACTGTGGGTTAAATTGGAAAGAGGGAATGGAGCATCCATTTGTATCTTTGTGATATATAGACCTCCTTTGCATGCAGGAGAAGTGGGCAGATTTAATTGAAGATTGCTATGCAAGGAGAAGTGCTGCTGATAGGTGATTTGTCCATATGCCATATGTTGATTGGAACATCCCTGCTGCAGTATCATCTAGAAATAAGGAGATCCTGGATTCTCTTCAGGGAGAAGGGCCAGGAGAAGGATGTCAGAAAACACCCACAAACAGGAAATGAGGCAGATCTTCAATCATTTTCAGAAGATTGTGTTTGTTAGGAGCTAGCTAAATACAAAATAGAAAAGCGATGGGGCCAGATAGGATACACTTTTTCCGTCATCCCCAGCCCTGCTACTAACCTTTCCTATATTCCCCCATGAGCCTGTTATCTTTTTTGTAGACCTTTCAGAACGTATGGAAATTGAAAAAAAGTAGAGAGGAGAGTCTGTTTCTTTTTGCCTTTAGAGTTACCAAGTTCAGCAGTACACCTGGACAAGACTCCCTGGGAATGTGCTCAATCACCCTCACTTTTCTCTCAGGTATTAAAGATTTTGATGACATTGTATTTCTCAGGGAGTTTGTTCTTGTTTAATATGCAGATGACTTGCTGTTGGCATCATTATTCTTGGAAGATGACAAAGCTGAATCAAAGCATAAAAAATATTTCCTCAAATTACTCCTGAGCCATATCCCCTTTCATCTTCACCCTATGCTCCGGCAGAGTTTTCTTTAATTGAAAGAGGCTCTCCTGTGCATTTATGCCATGGAGGTATTTAAATGTCTCTATCATATCTCCTCTCAGGTCTTTCTTCCAAAATATACATATTAAGACCTTTAAGTCTGTTCCCATACGCCTTAGGATGAAGACCATTGTCCAAGAGTTGTTCCATTTCCTCTGGTAATGGGGGGAAAAAATCAAGACATCTGATACCAACCAGGATGAGGTCAACCTGAGATGGTGGTATGGACGTAGACTCCTCAATTCTCAAAGCAAATGCAGCATCTTGAATCAACCCTGGGAGGTCCTCCCAGTGAAAAAGGCAGATCACAGAGGGATCCTCATCCTCCATAAGGGGAATGTCTCCTTCCTTCTCAGATTCACCTTCAGACACAGAAGTGTCTTCATCAGTGTCCCAGCCATCCTCCTTAGGGGATAAGGCGGGACTCCCAGAGGAGCATCCAGGGGAGGTCAGGGCCCTAGAACCCTGTGTAGGGGGTTGCCAAGCAGCTAAAAAAAAAAGACTGAAAACATGCAGAGAACTGTTTCATCAGCTGTTACTCAAAGCCAGTAGACTGAGTCCCCTGTGACCTGAGCCTGGGGCCGCCTCAAGCCTCTGTAAGGCACCAGTGATGTCCTCCGCGAGGGCCACTCATCAATGGACAAGGCTGACATAGAGGAGGCCCCAGAATTGGTATTATATTCCTGGTAATGTCAAAAAATTTGAGTCCCTTACATTCACATAACAATGTGAACAAAAGGAACCTATCGTGGAGTACATCCTGCATGTGCGGCAAGAGGCATGGCAGCAGGTACCGTGGCATGCTTGCCCAGCTCCACACAGCTAAAACCGCAAAGAAAAAGAAACACATAAAAAACAAAACGCCTGCCAAAAAACCCCATCTAGGTTGCAAAAAAGACGACCGCCAAAATAACCAGTCTCATGATGAAAAAGGAATCCTGGTCAGACGTCCCAGCACCTGGACGGCCCATTGGAGGAAACCGATCTGGGCTTCCCCGAATACCTATATAGGTCCAGGAGGCCCTGTTGCCAAAAAAAAGCTTGATCTTCTTCTTTCTTTTTTTTAAATCTGTTTTTTTATAAAGCAGACAAGAGAGCCAAATAGAGTCCAGAGTTAATCAATGGTCAAACTTTCAAAATAGACAAAAATTAAAGATAAATATTTGCATGCAGATCAGAGACAGCAAGAGGGAAGGGAGGGCCTTGGCCCATATTACTGGCTCCCTTAGGGTTTCCTTGGGGTCCTCCTGCTCCTCTTTGGCCCACAGAGTGCTAGTAGCCAGTGGGAAATAGCACTGGATACAGGGAAGCTGTCAGCTCAAGGATTCAAGGGCATATGTATGCTCCCCAAGCACCATTGGGCCCTTCAGGACAATGGCCTGACTCTCCTGGCCCATATTACGGTGCATTGAGACTATCCGCACTGCAGCATCACTCCACACATCTTCCCACCGGCTGGAGGCAGACAATTACTGGCTTATTTTCAGTGCTGCACCAGTGTTTATACTTTCTGTTGACCTCAATGAAAGATACTCAAGTCTGCCTCCACTTGCTGACAAGGGAGCCTAACCCACCTCTCTGGGCTGGTTTAGCAGGATAATAAGGAATATACATCAATTGTTCCTGGACCTTTGGAAGTAAACTTTTGTTAGGCTCTACCCCAGGCCAGGAGCATGGGTGGAGAGGCTAGGCCTCGGGCAGGGTAGAGCAGTACACGAACCAGAAGATAAAGCACTGGCAGGATTGAAGCAGGAACCAGGCACTGATCAGGAGACTGAAGTCTTTGGTAGTGAGCAGGAGGAAGAAGCAGGCAACACTTGGAAACAAACACTCCACTAAGAAATTGAAGGGAACTGGATTTTAACAGTAAAAATTCACTGAAAACTATTGAACCAACAAAGATGTGTCTGGTTGGACTTCCTTATATATGGTGTATAATAGGGCATACCCCGTTCTAGTCCACTGGTGGTCTGGGGGAGGTCGTCTTCACCTGCTTCTAGGATGTCTTTCCTGTATTTACGCTTCAGGCTGCATGGCCTCTGTAGCTTCAGCTGCAAGCCATCAGTCTCTGGTCCTCAAGGTCATGGGCTTGGCTGACTTCACAACCTTGCATAGAAGTGGGGGCAATAGCTTCAGGTTCTATTCTGGTGGCATCTTCGGTACCTGAATGTCTTTCAAAAAACAACTTTTAGTCTAGCCATATAATCTGCCTTGTTCTGTGTACTGTTGTTTATTCTTGTGCAATCCATTTTCCAGGGTCACCAAGTGGCAACATTTATTTATTTTGGTGCCCTTCAATATATCACACACCACGGAGGTGTGGGGTATAATAACCCTTAACCACTAATTTATATCTGTCCAAGAAAGATTGTAACAATCACAGTCTTTAATTCCTCCCTGAACTTGAGTGGTCCTTCCTGATTTTAGGAAAACCTTTTCAGGTGTTAGTCAATTCAACAGAGGGTAGCTATCAGCAAAACAGTATAAATATCCCTCCAGTAAATTACCTAGGCTATGCACTTATTATACTGCTCTTTCCAAAATTTAATTAATTAACTTCTTGAGGTCTCAGACTGTAACAGGCGCTGGCTACAACGGACATAGTCCTTAGCCTCAGCCCTAATTTGCATCAACGACCTCTAGCAAATAGTGCATCAGTGTATTGGTCAGGAAAAGTGCCTCGGGCTGGATTACCTCAGTGCATAGGAAGAAAACTGACAGAAATGCTTTCCTGCATTATCATAGCAGTCATCCAAAGCAACTACGGGATAGCGTACCCCTTTCACAGTTTATTAGATTTCGCAGAAACTGTTCTGACCAGACAGACTTTAAAAGGCAATCACAGCGGTTGATTCATGATTTTAAGCAAAGGGGGTATCCTGGGCAAGTGGTCAAAAAGGCATATAGAAGAGCGCTTTATACTAACAGGGAGCTGTTATTGCATCCTCGTATGACTTCAGCAGAAGAAGATTTCACAGTGCATCTAGTTACGAGATTCTCCCCCTACAGTGGCCATATTAAGAGAATAGTTAAGAGACATAGCAATGTTTTGACCACGATACCCGGACTAATGAGATATCATATTCGCTGTGTCTGGACTAGACGTAGAAATTTGAAAGAACGTCTCAGCCCTGCTATTTTAAGACCACTACCACGTTTCATAGATTCGGAGACACGGGGACATAGAAGATGCGGTACCTGCAATATATGTGAGATATCGGAAGAAAGATTAAATTTTGAGCATAATGGAGTAACTTATAAGTTACGCCATATCACTTCTTGTTCTTCAAGTTTTGTAGTGTATTGCATCACCTGCCCCTGCGGTCTCCGATATATCGGGAAAACTTCCCGTTTTTCTAAAATCCGTATGAATGAGCACCGCAGCAGGTTGAAATGTAAAACTATGGAAGCCCCGATAGTAGCTCATTGTCTCCAGCATCAACACACTTTTGAAGAACTCAGATGCTTTTGCCTCGATAAGGTGGTGAGTGGACGGGAAGGGAAATCACAACAGCAGACATTGATAATCACTGAACAATGCTGGATCCACAAATTGAACACAGTTCAACCTGAAGGTCTTAATAACATGGTTGAATGGGGAGCCTGTTTCTGAAACGAGTATAAGTTAACTATAGTTTCATTATCTCTAATGATATACGTGATCTGTGAAAGCCAATTTTCAGAGGTTACCTTTTAAATGTGATCAGTATAAATGAAATAAGTAATTTCAAGGTCAGAAGTTCACGTCATTATATACACATCATTATGGAGAACAACTGTAATATAATACCGAATGTAGTTGTTCTTATTGTTTAAGCTAAGATACAACAGTGTGAGGATAAAGCTAAGCCAATCAGTAAAATCGTCACGTGGCTGCTGTCTAGCGTATAGACGTTACGTTTAAAAGTCTCCCGAACTTCGGACCCGCATGCGCGGCGTTTTTTCGGGATCAGGTACTATAAAGAGAGAAGTGAAGCAGCATGGAAGAATAAGGTATTCCGATTTGATTTTCTATGGCATGGCAGACATTTCCTTAAAAGATCAATAAACATTTTAAGTATTCAATGAGTGGCATGCACTAGGGTTAATTGTAACCGTTGTATTGACAGTGCTGCAATCTTTAGATCCCTTCATATTGACGGCGCAAAAATTTAAGAAGATACTGGATTGAGTGCTTGAGATATTCTATTCCCCCTGAAGAAACCTACATCTGTGAAACGCATGCACGGACCCGGAAGGTGGCGTTGGGGCACTTTTCAATGCTAAGATAAGCACGATATTTTTATCATACTTAAAGAAAGCACAACATTTTGAATATGGAACTGTTTAAAACAATAATAGTCTGAAGAATAAATATTGAATGACAAGATTGCATACACTGATGCACTATTTGCTTGAGGTCGTTGATGCAAATTAGGGCTGAGGCTAAGGACTATGTCTGTTGTAGCCAGCGCCTGTTACAGTCTGAGACCTCAAGAAGTTAATTAAATTTTGGAAAGAGCAATATAAGAAGTGCATAGCTTAGGTAATTTACTGGAGGGATATTTATACTGCTTTGCTTTAGGAAAACCTTGGCAAGGTTATTCAAATCACTAGGGGTCCAAGGGAGCATCAATACTAATTAGCTTTTGTCCACTAGGAAGTTGCCCAAGAAGGATATAAGACTGATTTAGAGGTAGAGATAACAATGGATTTTTTAGGGCTCATATATGGGCCCTCTGCAGGGTCTCTTCTATCCAATCCCAGCCTTCCCTAACACAGGAGAGGAAGACATTAGGTGTTTCAAGCCAGGAGAGTATCTCAGGGATTCAGAGTCATCCTTTGGAACTGGTAACTTGATGTGCTGAAACACATGGATCAGAACCAGTTGACCCAGATGTCGGGCCCCCCTGCTGTATCTCTCTACAGTAGGATGGGATGAATCTCTGGTAAAGAATTCAATAAAATTCTCAGAGAATCTCTCAGCATCCTCCTTGGACGTTTTCAGCTGAGGGGAAAAAAAGGAGTTGGGGGGAGGAGGGTCTCAGAGGGACAGACCGGTCAGCAAAATGCTTGTCTAGTTTTCTTCTTAGATCTGTAATCTGTAATTGTAATTTCTCCAAGAACAAGCAGGAAGTCAGTCCTCACATATGAGTGATGTCGGCGTCGACGGAGCCCGCACGGAGCATTTCCCCATCTTTCAAAGAAAACCTTTGGGATATGCTACCATGCATGCGTGATCCCCTTCCTGCCCAAGGGTGCCATCTTACTCCTTTTTTCCACAGAGCCCAATGGATGTCTGCCCTGTTTCCCTGGAAAAATCCTTGCTAATTATCCTTAACCTTTTTCCTGGCACTACCACAAAAACGCTATTAATTTCTTAAGTGTTCTTTTGCTTACTACATGTAATGACTGCAAGACGTAAGTATAGTGTCAATAGATTCAGAGTTTGTCTGTAGTTTTTTTATATATGTTCCTATACAGGAACATTGCCAAGAAATTGTACATTCCTTATCGTCACTCCAGTCCAGTCCCTTTACTTCTGGGTTGCGCAACCCTTCCAGCAGCTTGGAGGCTGAGCCCATCTTTTTTGATGATGGTGCGGTATAAATACCACTGGCACCACCCACAGGCCCCAGTATTCTCAGCCTCCAAGCAGCTGGAGGGTTCCAGTAAGCCAAGAGCTTACTGGAGTCTTCATTTATTTTTATCTCTTTAATTTACTTTAGTTTACTTTAATTTAAATTTTCATTTGATTTTTCCCTATTAGTTGAACTCTGCGCCTTAAATTTCTTCTCCTCTTCCCCCCCTTCCTCCTTCCATCGCTCTCTCCTTCTCGGTGTCCGAGCTCCCAGCCCAGAGGAGGAGGTTTGCCTGCAGCAGTGAGGAGGGCTGGAGAAGTCTCCTCTCGCTTGCTCGGCCGGCCGCACCCCGAGGCCCGCCCTGCCTTGCGCCAAAGCCCTCTGGGTGGCTGAGCACTTGAGGCAGTGCCACAACTTCCCCCACGGCCTTACCTGCCTCGCGCTCTCTAGCTCCCAGAGCGGCGGGGCGTTGGAGGCAACCCCGGAGCCCAGAATCGAGCGCAGAATCAGGCGGTGGGCACACAAAACCAGCGGTGCGAGCAGAGACGCCGACCACCGGTTAGGACTCCACGTGGCTGCGGCCTACCACGTGGAAGCCAGCGGAGGGCGGCTGGCTTCCTCGTGCCTGGACAACGCGCAGAGGAGAGGAGCAACAAACAGCAAGTACTGGGGAGAAATAAACTCACTGGTTTTGTTCTATTTTATTTTTAATTTCTTTCCTTTAGTTCCTTTTTAAAACCTTGCTGTGTTGTGTTAACGGATTGGGGGAGGGGAGGGCGCATTGGATTCAGATTTGCCTCCCCGACTTGAATTTCTGCATTCTTTAAATTAAATTAATTTAAATTTATTAATTTTATTAAATCTGGTTATTGAAGCTGTAATTCTAAGTTATTGCCTTAAAGGGGACATGACTGGCAAGCCACGGTGTCCGTCCTGTGGCACTCGTAGGGGTACGGCCTCGGAAGCAGGGATCTGCAGGGATTGTGCTGCAGAGGCTGCTTCCGTGGAACAAGAAATCCACTTGTCCATGGCTTAAGCTTCTCAAGGGTCAGGAGACCCTCTGGAGGGAGGAGGGGAGACCCATTCTCCTCCGCCTTCAACCTCGGATTTGCCCGGTCCTTCTCTGTCCCTTCCCTCCACATCCGTTGGGGAGGAGGGTGACTGGGATCACTTCTCTCCTGATTTCGTCCTTCTGCTGCACAAGGCCTATTGTATGCGCAAGCAGGGGCTAGGGGCAAGAGAGTCAAGCACGGTGAAGGAAGGCGGGTTGGCTAGACCAATGAAGGAAAGGACCCAGGACTCCAGGGTTCCGCCCAAGCGCGCAAGGCTAATGAGCAAGGAGCCTCTCACGTCCCTATCACATGACACTCCAGAAGAGGAGGTCTCGGACAAAGAAGTAGGTGAAGATGAGGAGGAGCTCGAAGAGGGAGAGATCCCAGAGGAGGATCAATCCCGCATAGTTTGGGTTTTTCGTCGAGAGGAGCTCCCAGCATTGATTAATGAGTCTCTGAAGGTGCTCAATGTGGCCTCGGACACGCCAGCAGATGAGGAAGCTTTGGAGGATCCTTTAATCCAAGCCGTTAGGAGGTCTCAGAAGGTGTTTCCTGTCCACAGGGTGGTACAACAGATGATCCAGGAGGAATGGGATCAATCAGAGTCCAGTTTGATGGGAATTCCGCTCTATGGCTCGCCTGTACCCGTTGCCGGAACCGGACAAAGAACTGCTGAAGTCGCCCAGGGTGGATGCGGCGGTATCAGCAGTAACAAAGAAGACGACTATCCCAGTCGAGGGCAGCGTGGCTCTGAGGGATACTTAAGATAGAAAATTGGATACACTGCTGAAGCAAGCCTTTGATATTAGTGCTCTCGCCTTACAGGCCTCGGTGTCAGGGGCTTGGGTGGCTTGGGCCTGTCTGAGATGATCCCAGCAACTTCAGCTAGCGGAGGGTACCTCAGGTGACGCACAAGTTATTACAGCTAGGATGGAGTCCGGGGCTGCCTACCTGGCGGATAGCCAGTACGACCTCATCAGGAGCCTAGCTAAGAACATGGCCTCTGTGGTAGCAGCTAGGGCATTATTTGTGGCTACGTAATTGGGCAGCTGATGCCTCTTCAAAGGCGCACCTGAGTCGTCTTCCTTTTAAGGGGAAGCTGTTATTTGGGGAAGACTTAGATAGGTTGGTAAAGGACCTTGGCGAGTCTAAGGGAGACAGGCTTCTGGAAGACAGACCAAAACAAGGACGCTCACTAGCTCCTGTGCGGAACCAACCAAGGGATTCCTGGAGGTTCCATCCAGCCAGATCGAACTCCTTTCCTAGGGGCCATTTCCCTTCGAGGGGTCAAAGCTACAGAGGGTTTCGAGGGGCAGGTAGAGGTTTTGGGGCCTCTTCCTCCTCCGTGGGACCTAGAAAACCACAATGAGATAACGGGGGTCTAGGAGGGTTGCCTGCCGGTGGGGGGTCGGTTAAGGCAGTTTCTTCCCGCCTGGTCCCGGGTCACGTCCGATCAATGGGTCCTGGAAGTGATCCGAGAGGGATACGCTCTCGAATTTGCAAAGCATTTACTTCCAGCCTTTATCCAGTCTCCCTGCGGATCTCCAGAAAAGAAGACGGCGATAGAAGACACGCTTTCAAGGCTTGTAGCGCTCAGAGTGGTGGTTCCTGTTCCGGTAGACCAATGCGGCTTCGGTTGATACTCAATTTATTTTGTGGTACCAAAGAAGGACGGATCCTTTCGCCCGATTCTAGATCTAAAGCAAATCAATCGCTGTCTCAAAGTGCCTCACTTCCGAATGGAAACCCTGAAATCGGTTATTGTGGCCGTAAGGAGGGGAGCATTCCTGACATCCTTAGATTTGACGGAAGCTTATTTGCATATCCCGGTCCGAAGGTCTCATCTGAGATTTGCGATGCCAAGAGGTCTCACCTGAGATTCGTGGTGCCAAGAGGTCATTTTCAGTTCCAGGCTCTGCCCTTCGGTCTAGCTACAGCCCCCCGGACTTTCACCAAAGTAATGGTGGTGGTAGCCGCGGCTCTACGAAAGGAGGGAATTTTGGTACATCTCTACCTGAACGATTGGCTGATCTGGGCAAAGTCAGAAGCGGAGAGTCACACTGCTACAGCCAGAGTGGTAGAATTCCTGGAGGAGTTCGGGTGGGTCATCAATCGGGCAAAGAGCATGTTAATACCCACGCAGGAGATCAAGTACCTTGGAGCAAGGTTCGACACCAGGAGAGGAAGAGTGTTTCTGTCCAAGAAGAGGTCAAGGGACCTAAGGATCCTCGTTTCGTAGTTTCTGAGCAGGCGAAACCCTACTGCCTGGCATTACCTTCAATTGCTGGGAACCATGGCAGCAGCGATAGAGGTAGTGCCGTGGGCCAGGGCACATATGCAACCGCTGCAACGGGCCTTGTTACGACGTTGGTCCCATCAGTATCATCCTTTGTCCATGCGGCTGCCCTGCCCCCCTCGGACCAGGAAGGCCCTCCTGTGGTGGCGGTGCCCAAGGAACCTGGATTGAGGAATGCCTCTCGAACCTCCTCAGTGGGTACAGCTGACGACGGATGCCAGTTTAGCAAGCTGGGGGGCTCATTGCGAGGGCCAGTTCGCCCAGGGTTGCTGGACTTCGGGGGAGTCTCAGTGGTCCATCAACAGATTGAAGTTGCGGGCGGTAGCCTTAGCGCTCAGAGCACTCGAGCCTCTAGTTCGACAAAGAGCAGTCCGCGTCCTCTCCGACAATGTCACCACAGTGGCCTATATCAACCGCCAGGGAGGAATAAGCAGTCCCTCCTTGGAGAAGGAAGCGGACAGCCTGTTACAGTGGGCCGAAGCCCAATTGGCAGCTCTATCAGTGCAGCACCTGGCCAGAACGGACAATGTTACGGCCGATTACCTCAGTAGGTTCAAGATAGACCACGGGGAGTGGGAGCTAGCGCAGGAGGTCTTCAACCAGATAGTAGCCCTTTGGGGGGCCCCCGATCATGGATCTCATGGCACGTTACGCTACAGCCAAGGCAAGCCGATTTTTCAGTCGCAGGAAAGAAAGGATGTCCGAGGGCTTAGACGCTCTGGTCCAAAGGTGGCCTTCTGAGGGTCTCCTGTATGTGTTCCCTCCCTGGGCTCTCATAGGAAGGGTTCTGCAGCGGGTGGAAGCCCACCAAGGATTGGTAATCCTCATAACTCCGGATTGGCCTCGCCATCCTTGGTATGCAGACCTAGCGAGGCTAACGGCCGATCGGCCATGGCTGTTCCCCTGCAGAAAGGATCTGTTGCAGCAGGGGCCGGTTCAGATGCCTCACGTGGATAGATTTTCGCTTACAGCCTGGCTATTGAAAGGGCGCAGCTCCGGAAGCGGGGTTATTTGGGATCAGTAATTTCAACTTTGAGCATGCGAAAGCGCTCGACCTGTCTTTCCTACGTGAGAGTTTGATGCATATTTGAAGCATGGTGTGCGGAACACCGGAAGAAGCCCCTTTTGGCCTCTGTCCTGGAGGTCCTGGAATTTTTACAAGCAGGTTTCGAGAAAGGTCTAGCGCCCAGCTCCTTACGAGTCCAGTTAGCAGTCATTTCTTGTTATAGAGGTAAAGTCCGCGGAAAATCCTTAGGGGCCCACGCCGATGTTGGCAGGTTCCTAAGAGCAGTTAGGCGTCTGCGACCCCAACAAAGATCCGGTAATCCCTCCTTGGGATCTCAACCTTGACCAGGGAGCCTTTCGAGCCAGGAAGGGAAGCCTCCCTAAAAGATTTGACACTAAAGACGGTTTTTCTGGTCGCTATTTGCTCGGCCAGGCGTGTCTCCGAACTTCAAGCACTGTCCTCTCGGCCCCCCTTTCTTTCATTCTTCAGGGATAAGGTGGTCTTGCGGACAGTCCCTTCCTTCTTGCCCAAGGTCATCTCTCCTTTTCATATGAACCAGACAGTGTCGCTTCCGTCCTTCTCGGGAGAAGGACGAAAAGGGAATGATGAGAAGCTGCGTCTTCTGGATGTGCATAGAGTGCTGAAGCGTTACCTCTCCCGCACGGCGCCCTTTCGAAAGTCCGAACGTTTATTCGTTCAATTTGGAGGGCCGCACAAGGGAGAGGCGGCAGCCAAGGCTTCCATCTCTAGGTGGATCAGGGAGGCTATTGCCTCCGCCTGTATCCTGAAGGGGAAGCAGGTTCCAGGAGGTCTTTGCGCACATTCAACTCGGGCGCAGGCGACTTCCTGGGCAGAGTATAGCTTAGTTTCGCCGCTGGACATTTTGCAGAGGGGCTACGTGGTCGTCGCTGCATACTTTTACCAAACCCTACAGGCTGGATGTTCAGAGAACAGCTGATGCTAGGTTTGGGGACGCAGTGCTTCGGTCCGGGATGGCGAACCCCACCCAAGCTTGAACTGCTCTGTTACATCCCAGAAGTAAAGGGACTGGACTGGAGTGATGATAAGGAAGAAGTAATTAGTCCTTACCTGCTAATTAGTATTCCTGAAGGAACGACAGTCCAGTCCCTGATCCCACCCGGGTTCTTCAGTTGGCAGAGTTTCCCCTTAGGGAGAAAAGGACAACGGACCGAAGTCAGGAACGAAGCGGAAGCGGAAGGGTCCCTTGCAAAGGTCCTGGGGGCATGGCAGCCCGCTAGGGGGGGTCCGTAGGATGTGGAGGAAGGCTATGGTGGGCTCAGGTAAGCCGCCTCCTCCCTTCTCCTTCTTTCCTCCTTACCTCCTAAAGTTAAAAAAATAAAAAAAAGTTTTTTTGTTTGTTGATATTATTACATTATAGTTTTATAGGGTCTTAATTGGATATCCGATAAGTCTGCTTTTTCATTAGATTACTGGGGCCTGTGGGTGGTGCCAGTGCTATTTATACCGCACCATCATCAAAAAAGATGGGCTCAGCCTCCAAGCTGCTGGAAGGGTTGCGCAACCCAGAAGTAAAGGGACTGGACTGTCGTTCCTTCAGGAACACTAATTAGCAGGTAAGGACTAATTACTTCTTCAACCCATGCAAGAGAACATCCTACTAGAACGCAAAAATAATAGATAAATCAAGCAGATACTAGTGACTAATGCTACAGTATGCATGTCTGTCACTTGTGGTAGTCCACAAAGTAAGTTTTGCCCTTATCGGAGTGAAACCGGACCTTGCAGACCCTGCACATGACTGTAGTGTTCTTCGAACACATGTGACAGCGTCCCTGCGTGCAGCTGATGCGTTCATGAAGTAACTCCTGTGCCTGCCGGACATCTTTTGGCAAGTTGCCTATGTGATTTGATCTGATTGAATGTTCCTGAATGGCAGTGCCCTTCAAGAGACACAAGGTGATGTAACGTCTGAATGTCAGATGATCCATGTCTCTTCCAAGAAGGTGACAGTGTATTTTCCAAGCAGCCACAACAGATACATTGAGGACGTTTGTGAATAGTGGCCACCACCATTTCTTTCCATGCACAGATGGCCTGCAGCTTGCTAAGAGCCTGTCCATGAGATCCACTCCACCCATTCCTTCATTATAGCGCTTCACCACAAAGGGTTGAGACACAGCAACATCTGATGTACCCTTGACTCGGCGATGTGCAGTTTGAAGTGGGTCATGTGTGAGATTGTTGCTGGCAATGCAGACAACAGAATTGTCATGCCACTTTGCTACATAGACTGACCCATCACATCGGTAATCATAGTCTCCTCGTTGGCCACTCTTCTTCATGTCCTTTGTACTTCGAAGTTCTTTGTATGCTCCGCCAGTTTTCAGTTCCCGAATGGTTCCTGTAGCTGCAACATTTCTCTCTGCAAGTGACTTGATAAGTGCGTAACTTGTAAAGAAATTATCGAAGAACAGGTGGTGACGAATTACATCTGAATGCTTTTCAATAACATCAACCATATGGTTTATGACCCTGGAGCCCAGAGGTTCCATTGAATGCGTAGAACTTTCTCGTCCGATGTACAGCTTGTTGTAAGGGTAGCCGTCGATGCCACACATACACCACCACTTAAAACCAAAGCTAATTGGTTTTCCTCTTATAAACATTTTCATGCTGTGGCAGCCAAAGTATGGAGTTATAGACTCATCAATACTCAATTCATGGTGGAAAAACCCAAACTGCACCAAATTTGCGTTGACGGCAGTAATAAGTGGAGCATCCTTAGCCATCTTGTCGCCTGCTTTGAGTTCAGCATTGTCAGCCAAGTGAAAGTATTTTTTGATGGTCTTGTACCTCTTGCTGCTCATGGCCTCATGGACAATAGGCACTCCTAGATCTTGCTGACTGCTCCAATAGTCTGACTCCTGTGGCAGGACGTGATAGCCAGACAACAGCAGGATTCCCAGAAAGCGACAAATTTCATCCACTGTGACTTGAAACTGACTGTCGTTCTTATCTCAGTTAGCGTAAAGGTTGCTTTGCGTTACAATTTCCATCAGCATTTTGTCATTGAATATAAGGCTCCATATGGAAAACTGAGAAAGCGACAACAGCAGGAAAACTGTCAGGTAAATGACTTGGCACCAGCGATGAAATTACCTTAGTGAACTTTGTTGACTTTTTCCACTGAATTGCCTGTTTCTGCTTCAGATTCTTATACTTTTTTGCTGGAGGGCTGCTTTCATCTTCACTACTAACACTCTCAACCTTGTCTGTCTTCTCTGCTATCACTTAGTTTGCCAGCAGTTTCAAAGGGGTCATCATTGTTCAAATTGTCAGGAACATCTTCGACATCACTGTCAGCTGCAGAATCACCTGCAGACGGCGGCAACACAAAGATGGTTGTCGGACAAGTTAAACGTTCCACAGTTGACATAGCATCTTGGACTGTAACTGCCCGATGAATTTTGCTACGTCTGGTGCCATAGAAGCTTCTTGTATCCATTGTTTATCAAAACTGAAGGAATTATCTGAAAACAATGCACATTGGCAATTATTAGTTGACTTTTGGATAATCCTGGCAGTGTTCCTATATAGGAACATGATACATATACATAAAATTTACCCCATCACAAATCAAATAAAATGCGAGTGCACCTGTGCAACACGACCAGGCATGCCTCGTACACAATGATCAGCGTCAAAATGTAAAACAACCAAGTATCTCAAAATTATAACTGCTAAATTTGACTTACCCTCAAATTATAAAAAATGTGAAAATTTAAGTGAAATTAAAACTGTTGTGCAACTGAGAACATTTAATGTTTGCACTGCTGTTAAATATGACGTCACCACTTGTTCACATTCTGCAAAGAATATTTGTATTCGAAAATCACGTACATAAAAATTAAGTAAAATTTGTCATGTTCCCATACAGGAACATTGCCGGGAAAAAGGTTTTAAAATAGGAGTTTTCAGGTTTGTATACTGGTTCCTCTTCCCACCTCAAGCTGGCACCATCCCCAGTGCTATTCTTTGCTCCTTTTTGTCTTTTTTTCATCAAGGCTCACCTTGACCGGCATTTATTCCCTTTTTCCAAGAACAAGCAGGAAGTCCGTCCACACTTACGGGTGACGTCGGCACCGACGGAGCCCGCACGGAGCAATTCCCCAGTTTTTAAAGAAAGCCTTTGGGATTGCTGCCACACATGCTTGGTCCTCTTTCTGACCAAAGGTGCCATCTTACTAAGTCTCCCTTTTTCCGTGGAGCCCTTTGGACGCATGAGCCCTTTTTTCCTCAGAAAAAGTGTTTCGTCTTCAGCCTCTGGCCTGTGTTTTTTCCGGTTGCACCATCCTCTTCCGTCCTCCCCTGCTCTCCTTTTTCTCCCTGAGCGAGGGAGCATCCTTCTGTAAAAAATTTGTTTTCCCTTTTTGCGGGCTTCACGCCCTTTTTTCTTCCCTGAACCGCTGGTCGCAAAGGTCTTCGACCTAGCGGAGGCCCTTTTTGCCCCAATGGCCACCGGTTTTAAAAAATGCGACAAATGCTCCAAAAACATTTCGCTCACGGACACCCATGACTGCTGTCTTCAGTGTCTTGGGGCCGACCATGACCCGGAGCTCTGCTCTCTTTGTAAGAAAATGTCCTTCAAGGTCCTGCTAAGTCGTAAGCAGAGGTCTGATGACATTTTCCGGAAGGTGACCCCGGAATCCCCGGCGGCACCCTCGATCGTCCCTCCACTGGTGGGATCCCCCACTTTGGCCCCGTGCTCTCAGCGGCACTCTGACCAGGGGTCCCTTGAAGTGGAGCGATGTAAGAAGACAACCTCGAAATCGCAGTTGGGGGCTCCAGACAAGTAAAAGCGCTCCCGCGCTTGGTCGCTCAGCCCCCCCCCCCCGGTGTTCCCGGGAATCTGACAAGGAGCAGCCTCGAAAGGTACCTCGTACAGATACGGAGGCCTCTGGCGATGGCACCCGGTCTCCTGAGGGTTGTCCCATTAAGGACCCCCTCTCCTTCTCCATGCCAGACCCAGTAACCCTGGTGTCGGCGTCGCAAGGTCCCACGCCCGTGTGGGAGTCTTGAATGCTGGCACTGGAGCGCAGCGTTACTGCCTTCTTAGTTGCCCAGCAGGTACTCATGCCCAGCACAGCTGGCCTGCGCCTTGAGAGCGAGGTTCCCTCGAGAGGGACACCAAAACCCACCCTGAAAACCCCCGAGAGCCATGGGCCTCGTGAGGGTCCTCGGCGTCAGTCTTGCTCACTTTCCTGGTCCTCGGGAGCAAGATCCACCAAGCTCTCTGGTTCCAAGCAGACCTTTGCCTCTGGATGGGGCAACCTGCCTGAGTCAGACTCCTCCTCGGACCTCTCAGGCTGGGAGTTGGACGGGGATACTTCCTGGAGACCTGTGCCCACAGGGACCTCCCCTCGGACCCATCCCCACCCAATTATCAGAGGCGTTCGCCGCCCGAGAACACATGGGACATGGCACGGGGCCTCAGCCTGGCTACGCAGACTGAAGAGGAGCCGCGAGCTGAAAAGCTCGATATTTTACAGTATGAGTCCCCGCCTCGGGAGAGTCTTACTGTTCAAATTCCTCCCATTTTGTCAAGGCTGCTCCTCCACATGTGAGGAACACCTGCTTTGGTCCCCATTGTGAGTAAGTGCCTCAATGCCATGTACAGGGTCCAACGCAGCCCGGGGTTCCAAAAGACCCAGCTTCCACACACCTCCACGGTTGTGGAGTCGGCGATGCAGAAGCAAAAGAGCCCAAAGTCTCACTTTTCGGTCCCCCTGAGCAGGGAGTCGAAAGCCCTCGATGCCCTGGGGTACAAAGCCTATCAGGGTACACTATGTACAGTAGTGGTAGGTGGGGACATGCTGCTCAATCCCATAAGATGTGCCCTCATTAACTCACGCTCTGCCTGCAACAGAATCCAAACCATAGCAGACTACATGACAAGATCGACGTGCTATGCATCACCGAAACCTGGTTCACCGAGAAAGACAATATCCTAATCAACCAGCTTAACACAGCCACCAACAACATCCATAACTGTCCTCGGATACCCAGTAGAGGAGGCAGAGTATGTATACTCACAAGGAAGAGCCTTGAACTGACCGCCTGAAGATAAGGACTGACATCAGTATGTACTACCATAAAGGGTCAGAAGAACAAGGAAAACTGCATTCTTAGAAACATAGAAATATGACGACAGAAGAAGACCACATGGCCTATCTAGTCTGTCCTTCCATATCAACAACTACAACAGTCCCCTTTTTACCTTTAGAGATCTCTGTGTTTGTCCCATGCTTTTTTGAATTCAGTTACTGTCCTCATCTCTACCACCTCCACTGGGAGACTATTCCACAGATCCACTACTCTTTCCGTAAAGAAATATTTCCGCATATCACTCCTGAATCTATCTCCCTTCACCCTCATCCCATGTCCCCTCATAGCAGAACTTGCTTTCAATTGAAAGAGGCTCTCTCTCCCTGAACATTTATGCCACGGAGGTATTTAAACATCTCAATCATATCACCTCTATCCCGCCTTTCCTCTAAGGTGTACATATTAAGATCCTTCAGTCTGTCCTTATATGCTTTATAATGAAGACCACTAATCATTTTAGTAGCCACCCTCTGCACCAACTCCATCCTGTTCACATCCTTTTGAAGGTGCGGTCTCCAGAATTGCACACTGTACTCCAAATGAGGTTGCATGAAAGACTTATACAGAGGCATTATCACCTCCTTTTTTCTGCTAGCCATTCCTCTCCGTATGCACCCAAGCATCCTTTTAGCTTTTGCCGTCGCCTTTTCTACCTGTTCAGCCACTTTAAGATCATCAGACACAACCACGTCTAGGTCCCGCTCTTCTTTAGTGGACAAAAGTACTTCACCCCCTATACTATATTGCTCCCTTGAATTGTTGCAGCCCAAATGCATGACCTTACATTTTTTAACATTAAATTCCAGCTGCCAAATTCTAGACCATTCTTCAAGCTTCGCTAGATCCCTCCTCATGTTATCTACTCCTTCCTGGGTGTCTACTCTATTGCAGATTTTGGTATCATCTGCAAAGAGGCAACCCTTACCCGACAGCCCTTCCGCTATATCACTAACACCATCTTTTCAGTGAAAAAGTATTTCCTGATGTTGCTTTTAAATTTACCTCCTTGCTGCTTCATTTGATGCCCTCTTGTTTTACAGCTTTCCCTTCTTTGAAAAGGTTTGTTCCTTAATACCCTGTCCCTCTTCTCCTCTATGGTATATGTATTTAGGTCTTCACATCTCCTCTCATACGTCTTCTGGTGCAGGCTCCAAATCATTTTGGTCGCCTTCCTCTGAACCATTTCAAGTCTTTTTATATCCTTTTTGAGATATGGTCTCCAAAACTGAACATAGTACTCAAAGTGAGTCCTCACCAACAACTTGCACAGGGGCATTAAGACCTCCTCTTTTCTGCTGGTGATTCCTCTCGGTATGCAATCCAGCATCCTTCTGACTTTGGCTACCGCCTTGTCACAGTTTCGCCACCTTGAGATCCTCTGACAGTATCGCTCCAAGGTCCCTCTCCTGGTCCATGCACAACAACCTCTCGGCCTCTATTGCGTACATTATTGTAGTGGTTGTTTGGGATAGTGGTTACAGACGTGTGTCGGTGCACCATAGGTTGCAGGTTTGATTCCCACATGTTTTTTTAGGGGACTGTTGTAGTTGTTGATATGAAAGGACAGACTAGATAGGCCATGTGGTCTTTTTCTGTCATCATATTTCTATGTTTCTATTAAGTCTTAATATGAAGATCCCTGATTACATTAATTAACCTAGGGAAATTTACCAGATACAAATTGCAACACTTCTTCGCTACTATAATATTAGACTTAACGAAATTCATAAGTGAATCCTGATCTTCCATAATTTTAACAGTCTGGCAACAGTTCCACCATATTTATGTACTTTTATTCTTACTAGATTGAACAAAATGTTCAAATTTCACCACATCATGCTGCCCCTCAGTTTTTGTAAACACTACTTTCTCCAACAGGGCAAACACTTCTTATAATATTTCAACAGAAGAATCATCCAAACCAGTTCCTTCATCTTCTTGCATATCAATCTTTAGAACAACCAGAGGGAGAATCCAAGATGGTGGATCGCAGTATCTAGGCTCCAGCGTGTTGCGTAGATGGGGAGAAAGAGGAAGGTGAAGCAGGGTGTTACCTCAGGCTACCTTGTTGACCTCTACTCTGGTTTTTGGGACCGTTGGATGCCTTTGTTATGTGCCAGGAACAGCAGCCAGAATCGGGAGACAGTAGCTCGGCAGGAAGGTGCCTGGATTTGAGTAGTTCAGCATCCTTCTTGAACAGTAACCTCACATCCTCAGAAGTGCAGTGTTCTCGGAAGCAGGCGTATCTGGGTTTGGCTCGTGGAGATAGTGGAGCACTGGAGTCCCTGGAGTTGGGAGCTGAGGTGTCTTCGCTGAGGTTGCCTCCAGGGAGCATGGCAGGCGATGGTATCTGCCTGCAGGATCATCTTTCTAGGCTCCTGCCCAAGAATGGAGGTTTGGCTGCGGTGTCGTGAGTTGATGCTGGCAAGCTTCAGCAGGCCCGCAGGCCATTGCAACGACACCAGATGCATCACATGGAGCTGGGATATTTCCTTTACAGTGTCCTGAGCATTTCATCCTAGAATAGATTTGGCTGGCTATTAATCAACTTGGATTTCTGGGATTCAAGGACAGATTGTTTCTAATACTGAAGTTTTGACTCAATCCGTACAAGAAATTGGTCTGTTAAAAAGTAGTGTGGAGGATATGACTGTAAGGACTTGGCATTTAAAGACCTTGTCAGACATGTTTGTAAAAGACTCCAATCATTTGAAGGCTAGATTGGAACAGTTAGATAAGAACATCAAGCTTGCTAATCTTCGTTTGATTAATTTCCCTCGCTCCTCTGTTTCAGCTAAGGAAATGTTTAAGCAATATCTGATTGAGATTTTGGGGGACCCTGTGGATTCTTGTCCCCCTATAGTAAAAATGTATTACCTTCCCAATGGCCAGAAGTCTACAACTAATGCCGAGGCCCCTGGCCCTGGGCAATTTGATTTGCTTAATATAACAGAGTTGTTAGAATCTGCAGATGCTTCAGGGATTAGTTCAGCAACCTGTTCAGTTACTTTTGCTTTAGTTTCTGACAAGGAACGGCTTCTGAAGTTTTTTTTTTCCATAAAAGAAATTTGATGTGTAAGGGGTGTCTTGTTCAGACTTTTCCAGATTTGGCTAAGGAAACCCGTTGTCGCAGGAAAGAGTTTCTGGTACTGCACCCTTGGGTTCTTCAGCTTGGGGGAGTTATGGTTGTTTTTTTTAAATATCCATGTAAATACCTGGTGAAATTGCAAGGTAATAACTTCATATTTCTTTATTCTTCTCAATTGATTTCCTTTTTGAATTCTAGGTGGCATTTGGGAGGGAAGTGAGTGAAACCTGGGCTGTGGTATTTGTTATATCTGACTGTTGACGTCTGTATGTTTCCTATTCTTGGACTCTCTCACTTTTGGCTAGTGGAAGGGTTTCTTTTGGGTTTGTTTCTGATAACTATATTTCTGTAGTGTTACTTTTCAGAAGTGTCCCCCTTTTCTGTTACAAGTGATATAACTTGTATTATGATTTAAAATTCAATAAATATAAAATGAAAAAATATTACAACCAGTTTATTCCCAGCATCAGATTTATCAGTGTGTCCCTCAAAAATGCAATTTTTTTTCCATATGACAAAATTGCCCATTGTCTATCCAGGGGCGGCCCAAGGGGGGTGCCGGGGCCATGTGCGGAGACTCGGTGCGGGGGCTCATTAGCATAAATATTTGCATAATGTTACCATACACTAACTTTTAGTAAACATGCCTCTTAATGAGTATATGGATAAAGAAAGACTAAAAGATTTCTACATTACTATAATCCAGTGCCAACCGCCAGGCACATTAGGAATTACTACAAACACTGCCCATTTAGAACCCATAGCAAACCCGCCGTATCCTAACAGCACTACCAGGACTCACAAAGCACCAGACCGTACCTATCAAAAGGCAACACTGTAAATATTAAACCAATACATTTCAGAGAATAACAATACATCACCTACTGGGGCAAGAGAACAAGTGGCAATGTCAAATAGGAATGACATAAACAGAATACATCAGCTCAGTTACACATGCAGAACATAAACCATCACCAACCAAGGAATCATAATTTAGAAACGGGAAGACAATAATTAAACTGGGAATCCCAAAAAGCCAAACTTGGAATGTACAACACTGTAGAAATAAAACTATAAATTAATTTCCTCTTGTACTAAACAAAGCACAGACGTTAATGATGCACATTTCCCAGAGCTGACATATTCCAGTTAATAAATTCAAAATAAAGAGATATTTTTCTACCTTTTGTGCATTTTTTTTGAGTTGCAATTGCTCCAGCCACTTTCTTCATGTTTCTTCGTGTCTTCTGCTAACTCTCCCATCGTCTGCTGTCCATTTGTCCTTTCTTCTCTCTTCTAGTTTTTTTCCATTCTCTCTCTACATCTGCTTTAACATACTAATCTTTCTCCTTTTGCTCTTTCCTCATTCCTATTTCATCCACTCAAATTTTACCCCTCCATCCTCAATACCCACTTACTCTCCCAATATCCGGCCAGTTGTAGATTTGTCTTCCCTCCCACACAAAATATTTTTCCCTCTCCATTTCACTCTCCCAGCTCCATCCCATTCTAATCCTCACCCAACATCAGCTCCCTTCTAGTTCCAGCCCCACCCAACATCCGCTCCCTTCTAGTCTCCGCATCAGCCCATTTCCAGTCCTAGCCCCTCATAAGCCCATTTCCAGTCCTAGCCCCTCATAAGCCCATTTCCAGTCCTGTCCTAGCCCCACCATCAGCTCATTTCCAGTCCTATCCGAGTCCCTCCATCACATTTCCAATCCCAGCCCCCCATCAGCCCATTTCTAGTCCTTTCCTAGCCCCACCATCAGCCCATGTCAAATCCTAGCTCCCCTCCACTCAACTTATTTCCAGTTCTAGCCCCTCCATGAGCCTACTTCCAGTTCTAGCCCCTTCATGAGTCCATTTCAATCCAAGCCCCCACCACAGCCCATTTCCAATCTTAGCACCCCCAACAGCCCATTTCCAGTCCTATCCTAGCCCCTCCATCAGCCCATTTCATGTCCTAGCCCCTCCATCAGCCCATTTCCTGTCCTAGCCCCCCCACTCAGACCATTACCAGTCCAAGTCCCCCCCATAGCCCATTACCAGTCCTAAACCCCCATAACCCATTACCAGTCCTAAACCCCCCATCAGTCCATTTCCTTTCCTAGCCCCCCCCATAGCCCATTACTAGTCCTACCCCCCCCATCAGCCCATTTCCAGTCCTAGCCCCCCCATAGCCCATTTCCAGTCCTAACGCCCCATCAGCCCATTTCCAGTCCTAGCTCCCTCCCTTCACAGCACATTTCCATTCCAAGCCCCCCTCCCCATTAGCTATTTGCAGTTCAAGCCCCCCTTCCACTCAGCCCACTTCCATTCCTAGCAACCCCCCCAGCCCATTACCAGTCCTAGCCCCCCATAGCCCATTACCAGTCCTAAGACCCCCATCAGCCCACTTCCAGTCCTAACCCCCCATAGCTCATTACCAGTCCTAACCCCCCCATCAGCCCATTTCCAGTCTTAGCCTCCCATCAGCCCATTTCCAGTCTTAGCCCCCCATCAGCCCATTTCCAGTCTTAGCCTCCCCATCAGCCCACTTCCAGTCCTAACCCCCCCATAGCCCATTACTAGTCCTAACCCCCCCCATAGCCCATTACTAGTCCTAATCCTCCATCAGCCCATTACTAGTCCTAGCCCCCCATCATCCCATTTCCAGTCTTAGCCCCCCCATCATCCCATTTCCAGTCTTAACCCCCCCCATAGCCCATTACCAGTCCTAACCCCCCCATCAGCCCATTTCCAGTCTTAGCCCCCCCATAGCCCATTTCCAGTCTTAGCCCCCCCCATAGCCCATTACCAATCCTAGCCCCCCACTAGTCTTAACCCCCCATCAGCCCACTTCCAGTCTTAGCTCCCCCTTAGCCCATTACCAGTCCTAACCCCCCTCCCCCCATCAGCCCAGGTAGATTAAAAAAAAACTAACCGGCTGCCGCTGCCACGGTGGTAGCAGCAGAATCAAGCGGCCCCCCCTGCCCGGTAGAGCCTCCCTGCAGCATCAGCTCCCGAGTCCCAAAGCATAGGCTTTCAGAGCTGCGAAGGGAAAGTTTCCCTTTCTGGCAATTCTGTTAATCCCATCAGCCCTGGCGGGCTTAACAGAGCCACGAGAGGTCAGAGAAGCTCTCCCTTTGCGACTCTGAAAGCCAATGCTGAGGGAGCTAATCCTGCAGGGAGGCTCTGCCGGGCAGGGGGGGCCCCGCGGGATGCTTGATTCTGCCGCTGCCACGGCGGCAGCAGCAGCCGTTTTTTGTTTTTTTTAGTCTACCTGGGCTGATGCAGAATGTTTTTTGCGTGGGATCCCCTGAAACGCAGGGCCCTGTGCAAAAAACATTCTTGCTCAATGGATGGGCCGGCCCTGTGTCTATCTTTATCCATTAAACTAGCCTGAGAAGAAGGGATGACGACAGTTTCCTTCTGCACTGACACATTTGAAGAAATAACTTCATACTGTTTACGCAAAGGCTCTTCCACTGAAGAGATATCTTGGATGTTGCACCATATGACACTAGAGATTGATCTGTATTTGTGTAGGAAGCCCTAACAGTAGCTCTAGGTCTATATAGTTGTGTCTGAAGGAGGCTTCCGTGCTCTCCCTGTCTGTCTTGCTATTCCTGGCGCTCAATCTTGCCACCTTTTCCTTGTTTTCTCAGTCTTATTCTTTTTTTTTGCTATAACCAGAGTACAGTAATTGCCTCTGTGGTAAGCAAAAAGGTGAGCTTTCAGTTGAGCGCTCTTATAGCTGATTCTTGTGCCTGTTTTATCTGACTCCAGTGATGAGAAGTTTCTGACCTAAATATGTTGTTGTATACTTTATTGTACTTGAGTGCCTACTGAGGTTATGCTTAATTACATCCTAATTGATTTTCTTATAAAATTCACTCTGTTTCCTAATATGTGGTACCATTTACTATAGCTAGATCACATCATTTTAGCTTGTGCTTACTTAATGAGTATGTACTATGATGATGATATCTTGCTTTTAGTCTGTTTAATATGCACTAACAATATTATCACAATTTAATACATACGTCTGTTTCTTTTCAACTGAGTCCTAAAGGCGCAGACAGATAGTGACTTGTCCAAAGTTACAACACAGCAGCAAAAGGGAACTTGTATCCTTTGACTTCTCTGACTGCTTTGACTTCTTGACAATTCCTTTAGTAGTTGTGAAAGATTTTGAATTGACTTTACTGGAAACTGAAGTGCTACATTTCTTCATGGAAAGAGGTGCCTTTATGACATAACACTATAGAAGTGAAAAGTAGTAGTAGACTGCCTTGGCGTTGCTCTTGAGAGACTGATCACCTCAAGCTCTGAGGAGGCAGTACAGTGTCCATGTCAAATCACTTCTTGGAACTCGTAGAGACTGCTAGCTATGATGTTAAATACTGCTAGATGACTGTCATGTGGCAGCAAGATGGACACTACTAAGTCATGTCACACAGGTCATATATGACCATTTTTTATTCTAATCTAGTATATTGGCATTTACTGTGCACCTTCAGTTTTTGTTTTTCCTAGTTTGTAATCTGGTTTTAATAAGGTTTCAGGTGATTATTTTATTTCTTCTCTATCTGCAGGACAGATTTTATAATAACTGCCAGTCATGATGGACATATCAAATTCTGGAAAAAAATAGAGGAAGGAATTGAGTTTGTTAAACACTTTCGTAGTCATTTAGGTAAGTTCTGGGGTTGTGGAGCTGGTGGGCTTTATTCATTGTCTACTTAAACTAAATTCCATATCCCCATTCACAGTATCATTTGCCCTACTCAGATGCAAAGGGTATTTTGTGTGCAGAATTTTTTTTCTAATGTAGAGGTTGGTACACATTTCCTACAGGGAGGAGGTTATTTTTCTGGGAGTGGCATAACTAACCAGTGATCTCTCCAATCAGTTTTTAACATATTTCCCAGGCATTTTGTGGAGGCAATGATTATTAAATTATAAGTAAGTTAAAATATTAGGAATTAAATAATGTTTCTGTTTTTTATTTAATTTTTATTGATTTTTCATAAACATGCTGTCAATAACAAAACCAGGTTGCAACTGCAACTATCATTTGATTTTACAAATACAAATCCCGCTTTACCTCCACCATCCCCCCTAACCCTCTTCAAACTGCCTTGCCACAAACAGTACCCTAATCCCCACTCAAGCCCCAACCACTCCCCCTATCCCTGGTAACACTGCAGCAAAGGATATTCATCAGAGAAGCTCCATCAAATAAGCAAATGATAAAAAGATAGGAGAGCACAACAGCAAAAGCAAAATCCCAAATAGTCCATCCCAGCCAGCACCACACACTCAACTTATAACACATTCCAGAAAACTGTTAAAACAAGAGCCATAGCTTCTTCACCTGCTCTTTTGTACCCTTCACTTTTCAAGTCAGCAACTCCTTTTCAATCACAAAACTCTTTTCCACCCACCATTTATCCAACTGGGGCACCTCTGTACTTTTCCATCCCAGTAATAGGATCTGTCTAAAAGCCAACATCAAGCACATCCCCAGTTCCACTCTAGGCCCTTCCCCCATAGCTGGAGGCATATAAACAAAGAGCTGAGTTTTCGGCTCTAGCAGCACTTTCAGACCTGTTACCTTTTTCAACCTTGCTCCAGATCACCTCTCAAAAAAAGTGCAATCTTTTGTACAGGACCCCAATAAATGAGACAAGGAATTAACTGCACCACATCTCTCCAGCACAACTCACAGCATGCAACCTTACAGGTGCAAAATACCATCTTGCCATAATTTTCTATTGCTGTCCCACAATTTATGCAGAGAAGGAACATTTTCACACCCCACTTAGTATACCCATTCACATCTCCTCCTCCGATATTTCCCATAGTTCCTTTTGCTAAGCTTTCTTGAAACCCACCTTTTCCTCCCAAAATATTCCTGTACAGCTCTATACAATCTACTCATCCACACTTTATGCACTGCTTCCAAGACATACTTCCCTTTCCAACATCGTCATTTCTTGAAAACCCCTCCCGATTCCTATTACTCAAATTGAGGCTTCTCAGCTTGAGAATACTTGCATAGGGAAATTCATCATTTGGAACTTCTCTCTAAAATCCTGCCAAGCACAAAACGTCCCCCCTCCTCCCTCCAGGAACAGCTGCGAGAACATCTTCAGTGAGGAGCCAGCCACCATACATTTCACGTTATCTAGCCACAGCTCTTCAGGTTTTGGAATAGCCGGAATGGGCATTACCAGTTTAGCCCCCAGCCCTAAAACCTTTTCCAACAATCTCATGCCATCCCAGTACCAATCCCACCCTGCTCTCTCTTCACCCCCATGGAGGACAGTCCCCCTCTCTTTCCAAACCCTTCTTTCCTATTCAAGCCATTGCTGATCTAGAGCAGGAACTCCCACTGAGCATTATCCCAATCTGACAGGTTAGGTAATAATAATAAAAGTTGGATAACTTCATCCTCCCACCTCCTTGGGACATTGAAAAAGCTTTAACCCAACCAGCACTTCCTTCACCCCCCCACCCCCAACCTATTCCCTCATCAATTTAGATAGCCTCTTGTAAAAGGAAAGGGGCAGTGTTATCGGCACCATTACAAAGAAGTACAAGGCCCTCAGCAACCTGTTCATCCTAATTTTATCCCTCCCCCCACCCAGCTCCAAATGACCCACCTCCACATGCATTGCTCTTCCCTAAAAGCTTTAATCAATGACACATAATATAACTGAAAAAGCTCCCCAATAACCACTGAGATCTTAACCCCTTTAGTCTTAATTGACCTGTTGTTCCATCTAAGCAGGCTCGCCACCTCCCTCTGCAGCACCTAAAATTCCTTCCAGTACAAGAGTACATTTTTCGGTTTTTTTATGTTGATCTGATGACAGCTTTTCACATTCCCCTAACACTTGTAATATCGGCAGAGAGTCCTGCAACTCCTACATATACATTAAAGAATCATCTGCGCATAACAGAATTTTCTCCAGGACCAAGCAGGAAGTCAGTCCTCACATATGGGTGACATCGGCGCCGATGGAGCCCCCATGCAGAGCATTTCCCCAGCATTCAAAGAAAGCCTTTGGGAATGCAGCACGCATGCGCGGTCCCCTTCCTGCCCAAGGGTGCCATCTTGCTCAGTCTTCTTTTTTCTGCGGAGCCCGACGGACGTGTTTCGTTTTCACCCGAGGAAAAAGTTGATTTTTCAGCGTGGACCTGTGTTTTCTTCGGTTCGACGCCGGTTTCCCTTTCCCGCCTGGGCCCGCTACACAAGAGGCCAGTCGGGCGTAAAACGGCCGGTCCAATACATTGGGTCCGTACACCTTACCCAGCACAGTGGGCCTACCTTCCAAGTAGCCATATAGCAGGATATATCTACCCTCTGGGTCCAAGCACTGCTGCTCCATCTCAAAACGGATCCGGGCACTGACCAGAATGACCACTCCACCCTTTTTCCCCTTAGCTGGGGCGCCCCAACTCTGCCCCACCCACGTTTTCTGTAGTTTAGCATGCTCGTCGGCCGTCTGGTGGGTTTCCTGTAGCATGGCAACATCGCATTTCAGTCTGGCTAAATTCTGCAACACTTTATATCGCTTGATGGGATTCCCTATACCACACACATTCCAGGAGACTACCTTCAGGGTGGATCATATTCAAACAGGTTATATTTATCCAGTATGTTGTAGCAATGGGGTAGGACCTCCCCAGCCTGAAGTTCCCCCCACAGTAAGGAGATGCTCCTTCCATCTATTATTAGGAACAACCCAGATGCACTTGGTGACTTTTGACCCCCACCCCCCCGAACGCCCATCCGCCCCCCACCCCCTCCCCCTCCCTCTCCCATCCCACTCCCCCCATCCACCTTAGCCTGCCTCCCCCCTCCCATCCCACCTAACCCTACCCCCCTCCCTCACTACACCAAAAACCCCTAGGTCTTTCTCCCCCTCCTCCCTAGGGAGCCTACGAAGGTCCCACTAAGTGCCCTCCACCGCCACCCCCTACCCCACCACGCTACTACCCCCGAGGTCTGCCTCAGACCCCCTCCCCCTAGAAGCTAACATGGCCTCAAAGCCTGCTAAAAGCCATTACTCCCACTCACTATCAACCCCCATACCCCTTCACACACCCCAAGCAGTCAACCCCACACTCAACCGCCTGTCCGCCTCCCTAAATCCCAGCAACACCACAAACATAAAGGCGAAAGGAGAAAAATAGAAGGAGTAAGAAGAGAGAAAAAAGAGGGGGGAGGGGGAAAGGAAAGAAAGAGGCAGGGGGAGCAACCCACATCGGATCGCCCCCCCCCCCCACCTGCATCGCAGATGGATATCCTGCCCGTAGGCCCAACCGAGGCCAGAGCCACGGGGGAATCCCCAACCTCGCCGTGAAGAAGAGCCCACTAGACCTCCCACCCGGACAGCGGCTGGCCAAGCTCCCCAGAGACACAGTAAAAATAGTAGCACTGCAAGGCAACAACGTAACAAGGTAACAATTGCAGCAAAAAGTAACAGAAAGGAAGGGAGCAGAGTTCCATCGCCTCACACAGCAGGCCCGCCAAGTCCCGCTCAGGCTTCCGATCCTCTGTAGGGCTTCGCGCTCCAGGCCCGCAGAACAGTCCACTTCAAATTTCAGGGTAGGTAGCGATTTAACCCGCAGTAGGATAACCCGGAGAAGACCTCCAATTCATCAGGTGGTTGAGGGAAGCGTGTGATCTACCCGCTCTCGTGCAGCAATTTGATCCACATACGACTGTGCAGCTGCAGCAGATTCAAATGCACGGTGGACACCCTCGTGCGTCACGTGTAATCGGGCTGGATATTGCACCGTGAAGCGGATCTTGGCCTTTATCAGCTGCTCGCAGAGCGGGGCATATTCCCTGCGTCGCCGACTCAGGGCGACAGAGTAATCCTGTGCTATGCGTAGCTTCGAATTATTGTACACCACCTCTCCCATCTGCCGGGCCGCTCGCAATAGCCGCTCCTTCTGGGGAAACCGCAGGAATTTCACCAAGACGATCCGGGGCCAGCCATCGCGGGCTTGAACTGGACCTACCCGGTGGGCCCGCTCGATATGCATCGGGTCATCCGGCCCTAAATCTTTCAGCAGCGTGGCTATCAGGGATACCAGGTAAGGAAGGAGGTCTTTATCTGTCACTGCCTCGGGAACCCCCATTATCCGAAGGTTCTTTCTTCGGGATCGGTTCTCCAGGTCGTCGAGCTTTGTGGCCTGCGACTCGACCTGTGACTTCAGGTCTGCCACCTCCCGGGACAGCGTCTCCACCTTGTCCTCTGCCTGGCCAAGTCGGTCCTCCGCCTCCTGCAGCCGGCTCCCCAATGCATCAACGGAGCTCTGTAGCCCGTCCATTTTATCATGGAGGGCTGAGAATTGAGAGGACAGGGCCGCTGCTACAGCTGCTGACACCTCGTCAAGGTATGCAGGGGTTTTCGGGGAGTTTGGCGCCACCGTCGTCTCCGCCATCTTTCCGGTCCCCACCATGCGCTCCCTGTCTCTACGGGTGGATTTTACCGCCGTCGCCATGCCCCTCTCCTCCACACCGAGGCCGGTTGTAAGAACGGTAGATGTTCCGGTATTGAGTTCCCTAAGTCAGAACCCGGACCCGCTGCTTGTAACGGTACAAAATCGCCGGTTTGGGCTAGGGGGTTGCGGAGCACACCTAGGATGCGACCACTACTCTGCCCGCATCACGTGACCTCCCCCTGACTGGGTTTTAAATGTAGTCTTGCAACGGCTTACTTGCCCACCATTTGAACCTATGGCTACTTGCCCTCTGCGTTTTCTGTCCTGGAAAACGCTGTTTCTGGTCGTCCTTACCTCAGCTAGGCGAGTGAGTGAGCTTCAGGCCCTAGTCTCAGAAGCGCCTTATACTAGGTTCTATAGGAACAAGGTAGTCTTACGAACTCACCCTAAGTTCCTCCCAAAGGTTGTCTCCTCCTTCCACCTCAATCAGGAGGTGGTTCTTCCGACTTTCTTTCCCAGGCCTCATGCTAGCCGGGCTGAGATGGTCTTGCATACTGTGGACTGTAGGAGGGCGTTGTCCTTCTACCTTGACCGTACGTGGAAGCACCGGAGTGCGGTTCAGCTCTTCGTCTCTTATGACCCCAATAAGTTGGGGCTGGCTGTCTCTAAGCATACTTTGTCCATATGGGTAGCTGACTGCATCGCCTGGGCTTACAGGGCAGCCGGCCTCTCGTTGCAGGGTCGAGTTACGGCTCACCGTGTCAGGGCGAAGGCTGCATCAGTGGCTCATCTCCGCTCTGTTCCGTTGGTAGACATCTGCCAGGCCGCTACTTGGTCTTCAAGCCAGACTTTTGCGGCCCATTACTGCCTTGAGAGGGAGTCCTGCAGGGACAGTGCTTTCGGGCAAGCGGTACTCCATAATCTCTTTGGGGTTTAGGCAACTCCTACCCTCCGGCCCTGGTGTTGGGCTACCTGTTGGGGGCGTTATCAGAGAAGATTCTGTTCTTGCATGCTGAGGCTCTAGAGGGAGCTCATTTTTCAGTTTGGGGCCTCTGGTAGCCCTAAGCTAAGGGAGTCCCATATGTGAGGACTGACTTCCTGCTTGGTCCTGGAGAAAGAGTAGTTACTCACCTGTAACAGGTGTTCTCCAGGAGCAGCAGGAATCAGTCCTCACAACCCTCCCTCCTCCCCTTGGAGTTTCAGTCATGATTTATTTTGTTTTGTTTTTTTGCTGTCTTTTAGCTATGTCATTAGACTGAGCAAGATGGCACCCTTGGGCGGGAAGGGGACCGCGCATGCGTGCTGCATTCCCAAAGGCTTTCTTTGAAAGCTGGGGAAATGCTCCGCATGGGGGCTCCGTCGGCGCCGACATCACCCATATGTGAGGACTGATTCCTGCTGCTCCTGGAGAACACCTGTTACAGGTGAGTAACTACGCTTTCTGCTCCATCTTACCCATTCTCACCCCTTCAGTTTCCTTTTCCCACTGAATCCATTCCCAAGGCCCTCAGTCCCCACTGCAAATAACAGGGGAAATAGCAGTCACCTTTGCTGAGTGCTCCTACCCAACCTTAAAGACTCTGATAAGCAGCCATTCACCTCCCACCTTCACTCTCAGGGCACAATATAGCACCATCACTTTCTCACAGAACCTCTCCCCTCAACCCCCTCTTCCTAAGCATAATCCTCAAAAGTCCCCATAGAACCCTGTCAAAGGTCTTTTTGGCATCCAAAGTGATCAAGACTATCCTTTTCCCCCCTCATACTCCGGGCCCCCCCCCCCCCCAAAAAAAAATTTCAAAATAATCCCCAATGTTCGCATCCAATTATCACTCGCACGCCTCCCAGCAATAGAACCTACCTGATCCCAATGTACAATCCGTCTCACTTCTCCTTCCAATCTGTTCACTAACATCGCAGCATACATTTTTGCATTGCTATTTAGTAGCGAAATGGGTTCAAATCATCCAGCCTCCCTCACTTTAGGTATTACTGTGATCAGTGCTTTAGAAAAGGATCCAGAGAGAGCCTCCCCCCTCAAACACATAATCAAAAATCTGCTCCAGAATAGGAATTGCCATATACTACATCTCCTTATAAAACCCAGTACCAAACTCATCCAATCCATGGGGTTTCCCAGCCTTCAGCTGCCCAATCGTTCGCTGTATTTCTTCCTGCAACACAAGCCATTTTAACGCCTCCCACACCTATCTGCCAGAATGGGCAACCTACTCATGCCCATAATACTCCCATCTCCCGTTCAGACACTGGGCCCTGTGAGGTGTTTAATTCTGGATAAACGGCCCGAAAAGCCTTTGCTATTGTGTTCGGTGCCTCAGCTACTCCCTCTTATTTTTAATACCCTTCCCCAGTCCCTGAACCATATCCCCATGGGTCTGGCGTGCCAGAATGTCCTCTGGCTTGTCCCCCTTTCCAGAGTACAACCACCTAGCTCTTTTCAGAGCAAAATCAATTTTTGTATATACCATCATACTATACCACCCCCAGAGCTGACATAGCTTCTTTGGTGTTTCCATCCTCCCCCTCACCCCCTTGGTGCGCCATCTCTTTTGCACAAATGTCCTGCACTAGTTTCATTAGTTGACATTTTGTCTTTCTTCATATGTGCCCCAACCCAATAAAATGCCCCTGCAGAACAGCCTTCCCCGCATCCCATAAGGCACCCACCCTGACCTCTGATGTATCATTGAAGCTGAGATATTCATTCTACTTCTCCTGAACAAACTCACCAACCCCTGGATCTTTTAACAAACTCTCATTCAATTTCCATGAGTCTTGCTCCCTCCCCTCCTCCTCCCCCCCTCCCCCCCGCCTCCCGTATAAGCTTCAAATAAATCAGCACATGGCTTTATAAGGTCATTACAGTAATATCACATGCCAGCACCTGACACTTATCTTCCATTCCCAACCACCACATATCTATCCTCAAATAGAATTGAGAAGAAAGAAAAGTTTATGCCCAATGGGTGCATTTCTCACCAGACATCAAACACTCCAAGCTCTTTCATAACCCTTGTAACCAGCTTTAGGAAACCCTTCTCTCTCAAATGCTGGGGTCCTTTCCCTTCCAGCATATTCCTGTTCTATAATAAAGTTAAAATCTCTGCCTACCAGCAGCACCTCCCTCCATTCTTGCACCAGTATATTGGACACATTCTTAAAGAATGGTTTCTCCTGCTTTTTAGGATCGTAGATATTCAAAAGTGTCACCAATCCATTTTCCCTCAAACTGATACATACCTCCTCTCTGGATCAGCATAAACCTTGTCACACTGAAAGGCTGCTTTTTTTACTAACCAATATTGCAACTCCCTCCCTTCTTAACAGTTTTATTAGCACAGTGCACTCTTACACGCAGTTAGCTGGTAATTGGGGTGCCCTCTTTATCCATTGGATTCCCTGAAGAAAAATCAATTCAGCTCTCCACTCTTTCAACACCTGCAGTACCTTCTGTAATTTTATAGGGTTATTAAATCCTTTAACATTCCATCCTCACCATCCCAGCCTATGACCTCCACTCCTATTCCACTCTGCCATGCCCCTCTTCCACACAGAAAGTGGCAAGCCCTTCATTACCTCCCGCCCTCCCAGCCACAGTATCTGTGCCCACTCTCACACACACATGCACCTTTTCATACAATGCAAATGCCAGCATCAAGCTAAGAGACAAGTCAGCATAACAACAAATCTACAGCACCAACACAGCTCACATCAACACAAAAAGCTAGCCACTCCATCCTGCCCTTCGTCTGAAGCCCACCATCTGCACCCTGTAGTCCATAGTCCAAAATCTCCAGGAACAAGCAGGAATGAGTCTTCACATATGGGTACGTCGGTACCGACGGAGCCTGCACAGGAACGCTCCCCAGCGTCCAATCAGAAAGCTTTTGGGAGCATCCCACAGCGCCTGTGTGCTGCCTTTCCAACTGTCTCTCCTCAGTTGTTCTTTTTCCGCGGAGCCAGCAGGTCGTGTTCCTGTCACCGCAGAAGAATTTCCTTATTTTTTCTTTATTTCTTTTCTGTCGCGTCTGCCTTCCTCGACGCTATACCGGTACCGCCGGTGGTGGGTTTTTTTTTTTTAAACTTTTTTTCCTTTTATTCTCTTCAAGTGTACTTCAGTTTTGGGCCTTAAGCCCAAAACCCTTTTCCTTAAATATGGAAAAGCCTGCCTCAGGATTTAAGAAGTGCACAAAATGTGGCGGTACTATCTCCGTCACCGACACCCATGACTGGTGTCTAAAGTGTTTAGGCCCTGACCATTCCATTTCAGATTGTGTGTCCTGTTCCATGATGTCAAAGAGAGGTCGACAGAACCGAGCTGCCAAGCTCAGTACCCTGTTTCCCTCTGATGCAGCTTCGGTGGCATCAACGTCCTCCAGGGCTGCTTCTTCCTCACATGGATCTCAGGTAACTAAACATAAATCCAGCCGGTCCTCGAAGGGCAAATCTCCTTCTAAGCATCGAGATGCCCCTGGCCTTACCCTTGAGGATTCTGCACCGGCAAAATTACCCCGGCGGGAGGCTTCGGCTTCTAAAGCAGCATCATCGGGGCTCCAGGATGATCTAGATGGCGTGGCCTCAACAGATCTCCTGGTGCCATTCTCTGGGGTACCGGTGGCCTCCACCGGTACCGACTTCCAGGCATTGGCGGCGTCGATGGATCAGAGGATTCTCTCCATCGAACGCAGTCTGGCGGCTTTCCTTGTGGCATTGACGCCCGTGGTACCGCAAAAGACTACTACGCCGGTACCTGCTCCGGTATCGCCATCGGCGCTGATCCCGGTACCGGTAGCATCGGCATCGGTGTCAGCTATGCCGATACTCTGCCCTCTGCAGCCCTCCGGTACCGATACCCCGGTACTGGTGATTCCCGATACCGATCCCAGTCGATACGGGTATCGGCCTTTGCAAGAGCATTCTGACAGACGATACTTCGATTCCTCTGATTCTGAGGATTCTGTCGATGCAGCGATGCTTCTTCCACAGGAGGAGTCCTCTCCTAAACGAAGGATGTCTCCTCCAGAGGACTTGTCTTTTCAAGACTTTATCAGAGAGGTGGCTCGGGGCCTCTCTATTACAGTAGCCCCAGAGTCAGAGCCTAGAGCTAAGGAGGTTAGATATTCTACAGTATCCTAAACCTCCTAAAGAGGCAGCTACCTTGCCTATTCATGAGATTCTGTATGATCTCATGTTAAGGATGTGGGAAGCACCTCTAACCACCTCTCCTCATTCTCGCAGGTTGGACACCATGTATTGTGTCCCTCCTTGTCCTGGTTTCCATAAAACTCAGCTTCCTCACCACTCTATTGTGGTTGAGTCTGCAATGAGAAAGATTAGAAGTGCCAAGAGACATGCCTCTAATCCTCCAGGACGTGAATGTAGAACCCTGGATGCTTTTGGTAGAAGAATCTTCCAAGCTTCCATGCTTGCTGCGAGAATTAATTCTTATAGTCTCTACATTGGAATGTTCTTAAAAGAAGTCACTGACCATTTGCTGACTTTAAGTCCTTTTATGTCGGACAGTAAAAGGCCAGAATTTCTGTCTGGGCTCAAACATGCTCAGGATATCTTCAAATTCTCCAACCGTGCAGCTTTCGACTCCTTTGAATGCATAAGCAGAGCCTCAGCTATAGCTATAGGTGCACGTAGGATTGCTTGGCTTCAAGCATCTGATTTGGAGACCTGGGTCCAAGATGAATTGGGAAATATCCATTGTACAGGTGAGAATCTGTTTGGTAAAGATTGGCAAGCAAAAGCCAATCAAATGGATGCTGAAAATTCTGCTTTGGATAGACTATCCAAATCTACTGCTGCTCCTGCCAAGAAAAGGTTGTTCAAGAAAACACCTTTTTCTAAAAAGGGAAGATCCTATCCTGCTTATAGTCAGAGAGCATCTTCTGCAGCTCAGTTTCCTTCCAAACGTCAGCAATCCTCCAAACAGACCAAGGCAAAGGCTGCGAGGCCTGCTCCAGCCCAGCAATCTCAGCCCCCTCAGGGTCTTTGACTCTCGGCTAGAGAACTTAGCCTTCCTGGCTCTAGAAGGACCAGAGCCCTCCACCATACCAGGAAGGTTATGTCACTTTGCTCCCAGATGGGGGCAAATCACAGCAGAGCATTGGACACTCTCCATCATAAGAGAGGGGTACAAACTTAATTTTTCCAGCTTGCCCCCTCTCACAATGTGATAGGCGATGGCCTAGCATGTAGCAGAGCTAGGTCTGAAGCCCTTTTTTCCTGCTTTAAAATGTTATTGCTGATTTTGGAAAATTACAGAATGCTGTTAGCTGTTAGAAAGAAATACCGTTCTATTCTAGTTTGATAACATGTTCTGCTCTCCTGGAGATAAGAGAATTAAATACTTTCTTACTGTTTATTGTTTAGATGTCTGATGTCTGTTTCAGTAGAATGCCGCGCCACTGTATCTTTGCTGATTGTGCACTGACCTTGTAATTAGGATGAAAATATAGCAGAGAAGCTGAACAGTGTAAGAATATTTTGTCTAGCGTTTGGATTGTTTAGTGTTTTGAGCCAGGGCTAGAGATATGTGCCTGGAATATTACAGAAATCACCAATAGCTATTAGAAACACATCTTAGCCTTGCTTTGTTTGGCCTTGCTTTGTTTTGCTTTTGTTAAGAATGCTTCTGATATGCCTTCCACTATCTTTGTAGCTAACTGACCTTGCAAGAGTAGCGAAATATACTGTATACTTTAGCAGAAGTATTATGTTTAGTGTTATGTCTAGTTGCTGACCCGTGGCTAGTAAGACCCAAGCAGGGGGAGCGAGTCCTGGGCCCGGTCAGAGATGTCTATTGAATGAGAGTAAGTGGGCCACTGTGGCCAATGAGGAGTTTTGCCTGTATTAGACTGGAAAAGAAAGGTATAAAAGCTGTTGTATTACTAGGAGCCATTGCTCAGACCATTTTGAATGCTACTGCAATCTGAGCCTGTGCACATTAAACCGGCTTGAATCTTTGCCTGACTCCGGGTATTATTTATTGCATTCTTATCAGCTACTGCAACAAGAGTGCACCAGTTCAATTCTCCAACCTCCCTCCTCAACCTGTTAGAGCAGGAGGTTGCCACTCTTCTAGCCCAAGGGGCAATAGAGGAGGTGCCTTCTCAACAACAAGGCATGGGATTCTACTCCCCCTATTTTCTTATCCCACAGAAAACAGGGGGATTCAGACCCATTTTAGATCTCAGAGAGTTGAACAGATTCCTAGTCAAAGAGAAATTCAAGATGGTTTCTCTAGGAACTCTGCTGCCATACCTTCACAGTCAGGATTGGCTTTGTTCTCTAGATCTCAAGGATGCGTACACTCATGTTCTCATCCATCCAACTCACAAAAGGTTCCTTCGGTTCCTTTTCCAGGAGAAGCACTATCAATACAGAGTGCTCCCCTTTGGCCTGGCCTCTGCACCAAGGGTTTTCACAAAATGCATGGCAGTGGTTGCTGCTTTTCTACACACCCTGGGAATATTTGTCTTCTCTTATCTGGATGATTGGCTCATTCGAGCTCCTACTCAATCAGAGGCCAAGACTGCTCTAACTTGCACAATGCGTATCCTTCAATATTTAGGGCTGGTAATAAACATCTTAAAATCCAATTTGATCCCTACTCAGTCCCTGGAATTTATAGGGGCGCTACTGGATACCACAAGGGCAAGGGCCTATCTTCCCCAGGCTCGTTGCCTTCGCTTGATGCAGTTAGCTTCTCAAGCAGAATCACAACCCCTTCTAACTGCTCGAGAGATGTTACAGTTGCTAGGCCACATGGCATCCACCGTTCATGTGGTACCATATGCTCGCCTTCACATGAGAGCAGCTCAGTGGACTTTATCCACCCAATGGACCCAGGCATTAGGCTGCCTGTCAGACAAAATAGCAAACACAAGTCACCTCATTTTGTCCCTCCAGTGGTGGAAGTCCCCTCAGAACCTGTTGCTGGGCTGTCCTTTTCAACAGCCTCTTCCCCAAGCAACTCTTACAACAGATGCTTCTCCAATGGGCTGGGGAGCTCATCTTCAGGACCTCTCCACCCAGGGCATCTGGTCCCCACAGGAGACTTGTCTACATATCAATCTCTTGGAACTCAGAGCAATCTTCCTTGCTCTATGAGTTTTCCACACCCTGCTCAGCCACAAGACAGTCCTTGTCCACACGGACAGTCAGGTAGCCATGTTCTATATAAACAAGCAGGGAGGAACTGGCTCTCTGTCGCTTTGCAACGAAGCTCTGCAACTGTGGGCCCTCGCCAGAGAGCATCACATTCATCTTCTGGCAGTCTATCTTCCAGGTGTTCAAAACTCTTGGGCAGACAGACTCAGTCGAGTTCTGCTTCCACACGCGTGGTCCCTACATATGGACCAGGTATCCAAGATCTTTCAAATCTGGGGTACCCCGGACATAGACCTCTTTGCAAGTCCGTGGAATGCCCAACTTTCCCGGTTCTGTTCCAGAACTCCATCTCAGGGGGCTCAGGCAAGGGATGCTTTCCTCCTTCACTGGGGTCAAGACTTCCTGTATGCCTTTACACCCATTCCCCTAATTCCAAAAACCCTGTTCAAGCTTCAGAGAGACAGAGGCCACATGATTCTCATAGCTCCACATTGGCCAATGCAAGTGTGGTACCCTCTGCTTTTACATCTCTCTCAAGCACCCGCCCTAGAGTTAGGGTCTGCTCCAGACCTCCTCTCTCAGGAGGACGGAAAGTTGTGGCACCCCAATCCCCAGTCTCTGCATTTCAGAGCTTGGTTGCTGAAGGCCTAGATCTCTAGGATCTTCCTCTTTCTCAACAAGTGAAAGATGTTCTTTATGCTTCCAGAAAACCTTCCACTAGACGTTCTTACGCCTTCAAGTGGAAAAGGTTTACCATCTGGTGTTCTGGAAAGGGTCTTAACCCCCGTTCCATACCTCTGGAATCGTTGCTGGAGTATCTCCTGCATCTCTCTAATGCAGGCCTTAAGACAAATTCAGTAAGAGTCCATCTGAGTGCTATTGCAGCTTCCCTCAAGCCTCTAAATGGACAACCTGTTTCCTCTCATCCCTTTGTAGCAAGGTTCATGAGAGGCCTCCTTTTAACAAAGCCTCCCATTAGGCCACCTCCAGTGGCATGGGACTTAAATTTGGTTCTTGGTCAGCTTATGCAGCCACCTTTTGAACCTTTAGCTACTACCTCCTTGAAATACCTTTCTTGGAAGGTTATCTTTCTCATTGCAATCACATCCGCACGCCGCATCAGTGAATTGCAAGCACTAGTAGCTAATCCACCTTATACAAGGTTCCATCATGACAAGGTGGTCCTTAGGACTAATCCACACTTTATGCCTAAGGTGGTCTCGCCTTTTCACTTCAACCAAGAGGTCTTCCTACCTGTCTTTTTTTCCAGGGCCTCATGCATCAAGTGCAGAGAGGAACCTTCATACCCTGGACTGTAAAAGAGCTCTAGCTTTTTACTTACAGAGGACACAACAACATAGAAAGTCTTCTCACCTCTTTGTTGCTTTTGATCCTTCTCATTTGGGACAACCAGTCTCCAAGAGAACACTTTCCAAGTGGATTGCCCAATGTATTACTTTCGCCTATCAGAGCAAGAACATTTCTCTGGAGGGCCATGTCACAGCTCACAATGTGAGAGCCATGGCAGCCTCAATGGCTCACCTGAACTCTGTGTCTATCGACGACATCTGTCGAGCAGCCACTTGGGCATCGGTTCATACCTTCACTGCCCATTACTGTTTGGACAAGGACTCCCGCAGGGTTGCCTTGTTTGGTCAGGCTGTTCTCAAACACCTGTTCCATACTTAATCAACTCCTACCCACCATCCCCCAGGGGATGCCAGAGATCCAGGTGGGGAAGTGCAGCCCTGTCCCAGGGACACACAACTTATGGGCTCTCTCCCTGGCATCAAAAGCTAGGGAGTCCCCATATGTGAAGACTCATTCCTGCTTGTTCCTGGAGATAGCACAGTTACTTACCTGTAACAGGTGATCTCTGGGAACAGCAGGAATAAGTCTTCACAACCCACCCACCTCCCCTAGAAGTTGTATCTCTCTCTATCTCTCTTCCTTTCCCTCTCTCTCTCCCTCTTTGTCTCAGCTATAAAACTCAACTGAGGAGAGACAGTTGGAAAGGCGGGAAGGCAGCACGCAGGCGCTGTGGGATGCTCCCAAAAGCTTTCTGATTGGACGCTGGGGAGCGTTCCCGCGCAGGCTCCGTCGGTACCGACGTACCCATATGTGAAGACTTATTCCTGCTGTTCCCAGAGATCACCTGTTACAGGTAAGTAACTGTGCTTTTCAAGTCCTGAGGCATGAAGAGACATCTCAGATAACACCAATCCACAAGCATCTTCTTTCTGGAGTTGTCGCACCAGACAAGCTCACCAGTTCTTTGCGGTCCTCAATCTCCCACCTGTTGATTTCTCAGTCCGCAACTCACTTGTTATCCTAGAGTCGGGCATCTCCCGCTCTCCAGCATGCTGCACCTTCACCCGCATTTTCCCTATGTCATTGATACCAACATGTACCAGGACAGCCAACTCCTCCCTAGCATTGTCTAAAATCTTATCTAGATTATGCATTAGGTCTGCCACCTTTGCACTAGGCAGGCAAATGGCCAGGTGATCCTCACACCCACCAGTCACCCAGCTATCTGCATGACTAATGACTGAATCACTAACTAGGCTAGTCCTAATCCTTTCCTCCTGGAGACACATTCTTGGTGTGAGAAGATATTGCTTCCAGCTACAGGATCACTTCTGCCACACCAGGGTTGTGCTCTCCTTCCAGATGATTTCTCTTCTCAAAAGCAGCAGAGTCTTCAAGAATGGAAGTGGGACTGTATCTCTGAAAGTCTCCTCTATGTACATCTGTGTCTGCCTTAACTCCAAGTCTGCTTCTCTAGCCTTCAGTGATGGACTCATTCTCTGAGCCACAAACTCACCAAGGGCACACACATAACCTTTCACCATACATGTGACATTCCATATAAGATTGGATAGCTCCCATCTTGCTGCTGGACTGTCCTTTGTATATTGATGAGGTGATTTTTATTAGAGTTGCTAGGGAAGTAGGGATACCTAGACTAAAAGTAACCTTCAGGATTTTTTTTTAGGGAGGGAGTAGTGGCCTAGTGGTTGGGGCAAGGTACTACAGGCCGGAAGGTCGGTGGTTCAAATCCCACTAGAGGACAGCAACCTTGGGTCGGAAGGACTGTGGTTTCTAGTCCCACAGGTGCTCCTTGTGGTCTTGGGCAAGCCACTTAACCCTCCATTGCCCATGTTCCCTGTATTAATGTATGTGTCTCATATCCCCTCGTGTTAAATGTATCCCCCAACCGCTTTGACCCGGTGAAAAGCGGTATATAAATGCAGCTAAATAAATAAATAAATATTATCTGCTATATTAAATGTTTTCTTCTCACTGAAGTGCTAAAAATATATTAAAGATTATTCACTTGCTGATTAAAATATCCTGTGATAACAAATTTCATTCTTAATTTGGAAAACTAAATTAAAGGATTTTCCTTGGATGAGTTGGAGTTATGGGGGAAATTAACTACCTGTCAGTTTTCTTTGAAACCTCTAAAAGGCCAAACTGTAAAGTAGAGCAAATGAATTCTAAGCCTTTAAGCTAAGCCAATAACAAATTTATGTGTTTAAATTTAAAATATAGACTTTCCAAATAAATCCACCATTTCTTTTCTCCCAAGCTTTAAGTCGCCGAAATGTACAAGCGAAGTTGTGTTCACTTACCCACAGAGGCTTGTTCTGCTTTCAGATTCCCATCTAAAGCCAAAAACAATAAACCCAAGAAATCATAATGCAGCATTTGTAATAGAAAGGTTTACTACAGGTTCTTACTCAGGCCAGTTATACACAAGTTCTGGGCTGGAACACTCTGCTCTGGTTTGGGTTAGAGAAGAAGAGCAGAGTTTTACACATACCCTGTTAGAGAGTGTTTCACATACGGTGTTTATATGCTGTAGAGGACATTCCTGGGTAAGGAATGGGGATAGGTATTCACTTGTAAAGATGCTAAATTCCTGGATAAGATTGTCTGTTTGAATGTACCAGGGAAGTTCTGCAATGCTGATAAGAATGAATTTGTGGTAATTCTGATGCTGACCATTTCTGCATGGCTTATGGTTGCATGGTGTGTGAAAGCAGAGATGTTTTGAGTTCACTTGTAATATGTGCTTGGTGATCCTTTGAAATAAAAGCCCGAGTTAGAAGTTAAAAAGCAGCTCTGAGTGTGAGATTCTGTTTAAAGGAACTAGGATTCTCCAGGACCAAGCAGGAAGTCAGTCCTCACATATGGGTGACGTCGGCGCCGACGGATCCCTCATGCGGAGCATTTCCCCAGTTTTCAAGGAAAGCCTTTGGGAATGTAGTGCGCATGCGCGGTCCCCTTCTCGCCCAAGGGTGTCATCTTGCTCAGTCTTTCTTTTTTCGCGGAGCCCAAGGGACGTGAGTTCGTGTCACCCTGGAAAAGTAGATTTTTTTTCTGCGATTTTCGCGTTTTCTTATCCGGTTCGACGCCGGTTCCCCTTCCCGCCTGGACTCCGTACACCGGTATCGAGTCCAGAACTTCTTTTCCGGTTTTTGTCCTTCATGACTAGCGTTCGTGCCTTTTTTGTTAGTTTCACTGGCAGCCCGGTCTTTTGACCTTGCAGGGGCCCTTTTTTCCCCCCGATGGCTGCCAGCGGGTTCAAAAAGTGTGATCGGTGCAAGATACTTATGTCTCTCACTGATACACATGACTGCTGCCTCTGATGCCTTGGGCCCGACCATGACCCGCTGGTCTGTGGCCCGTGCGGCAAAATGTCGTCGAAGGCACTTCGGAGCCGTCAGCATCAATGTGAGAGAATTTTCTCTGAGTCCGTGTCCGGCTGGGCCCGAACTTCGTCAGAGGCCTCGACATCTCGGGAGTCTGACCCCAAGCGCTGTTGTGGTTCCTCTGAGAGGAGGTCTCCCACCCAGGAGAACAAAAGGAAGAAGAAGCTCGTGAGGGCGGCATCAGTAGAGGCGCCTGGGTCCTCGTGGGCCAGGTCACATAGCCATGACCGCCATCCAGGGCTCTCGGAATCGGAGAGCCTGTCCAAACTACCTCGCATGGAGCCGGAGTCCCCAAGTCACGTAAGTTCTGTTGTCCTTGTGGACTCTCCTCCGGGAGAGCCGCCGTCGGGGCCTGAGTCTCGGGGGCTGCTGAGTCTCCTGAGCTTGGACTCAGGCTGACGGCCTTGGAGAGCAGCTTGGCTGCCTTCATGGAACTGTGTGTTCACAATATTAATTGATGGTCAACTATACAGAGGGATAAATACTAATATATATGGGAAAACCCTCCACGTTAATCTGGACAAGGGGATGATAAGCAACTTGCAGTAAACCCACAGCACGATTGCTGTCTACATAAAGCAGAAAAAAGCTTCAATTATCTAAGAAGTTCTGGTTTCAAATCTAGTTTTAAATTGTTTGGTCGGAAAAGGAGTGAAGATCAAAATTTTGAACCTGATAAGATGAGTGGTCATTGATGTGATCGGAGTTTTTGCAGCTTTGGAGCAAATCGCCTCATATTGCAAAATATTTTGAGCTGAGACCACAGGTTCATATTATAGGAACAGTATTGATAACTTTGACACCTTGACCATACATATAAGCATAAAACCGGAATCTTGTCCAGATTAACGTGGAGGGTTTTCCCATATATATTAGTTGCCTTCATGGAACAGCAGCGGGTGCTGATCACCGGTCTGACCGGTGCATCTGCCCCGACCACTGAGACCTCGACGTCTAAGTCGACCCCAGAGACCGAGCTATCCTCGAGTCCATCAAGTCTCGAGTCAATCCTCGGTCAAGGTCAAGGTGCCTTCGGCGTCGGGGCAGGTGGCACTGAGGCCCACACGGCCGGAGCCGCTCGACTCCTCCTCGGAGGAGTCAGCGTGGGAGACGGAGGACGAGGAGTCTCCTGACACATTCTGGACCTGATGCGTCCCTTCGGACTCCCCAGAGTCCGAGCCTCGGAGAAGATCCCCCCCGGAGGATACCCAGTTCTCGGACTTCATGAGGGACATGGCCAAGGCTTTGGCATTCCCTGCGGACGCTGAGGAGGAGCCTTGAGCCGAGGAGCTCGATGTCCTCCAGTATGTTTTTCCTCCCAAGGAAGCCTATCTCCAGGAACAAGCAGGAATGAGTCTTCACATATGGGTATGTCGGTACCGACGGAGCCTGCATGGGAATGCTGCCCAGCTTCCAATCAGAAAGCTTTTGGCAGCATCCCTCGCGCCTGCGCAGTGACTTCCCGCCTTCTCCACAGCCTCTTTTCAGTTGTAGTTTTTCCGCGGAGCCGGCAGGACGTCCTCCTGTCACCGCAGAAACTTTTCTTTTTAATTGCTTTAATTACTTTAGTTTTTTGTTTTCTTGTGGTCGCGGCTGTATTTCCTGCTACCACCGGTATCGCCGGTGGATTTTTGGCTAAATTCTGAGAAACCTTTCTTCAGTTTTTTTACCTTAACTTCTTGGGCCTACTAGGCCTTTTTCATTATGGAGCCTTCTTTTCCTAAGAAGTGCATTCGATGTCGAAACACTTGTTTCTTTTTAAACACCAATAGTTGGTGTCTCAACTGTGTGGGTCCTGACCCTTTTTCCCCTGACTTGTCAGGAGATAATTTTGTGAGGAAACCTTCAGTATTTAGAGTTTCCCTCGATACCGTTTTTCCTCGGCACTGAGGGTACCCGGTTTCTCTACTTCACAGGATCAGGTAACCCAAAAAACAGTCTGTTAAGACTAGCCAATGCTTGAGTGGTATGTCCCATGCCCAGCATGGTGACGGCTCCGGCCTTACCCTCAAGAACCCATTGGCATTACCCCTGCGGGAGTCTTCGGGCTCCAAAGCGTTAAAGGGGTTTCAGGATGTTCCTGGGGCTCACCCCTCACAGAACATACCTGAGCCATGCGCGGGGGTGGTATCCGCTTCGAGCGGTACCGAGCCTCCGGCATCGGCACCGGTGTCGAGTATTCCACTCTTCACCAGGGATCGTCATCGGGCATCCTCGGTACCTTCGGGACCGATCGATACGCACCGCATTGACTTCTCTCAATCTCAGCCATGCTCCGGGACGGTACCGGCGTCAATCGGTTCCGATACCCTGGCATCGGCATCGAGGTGGACCACCTTACCCTTTGCAAGAGGTGCTCATCGGGTATCCTCGGTACCGTCGGTATCGATCGGTGTAACCCAGTCTGCCTTAGTGGTATCGGCATCGCCACCTTCGCAACATGCATCGATAGTATCGCTTACTTCGATGCCGAGTCTTGAGCCGATATCTAGTCTTGAGGACTCCGTACCGACGTGTCCCGGAACCGACTCCTGTCGTTTCCAGATAGGCAGTTCCGCAGATCATAGCCATAACTCCCTCATGATCTCGGTACCACTGCAGCAGTTCCCGATGGCTACTTCATCTGCTAATCCTGTATCAGTATCGATGCCTATTCTTGCACCGATACCTACTTTGGAACCGATACCTGGCATTGGTGCAGTACCCTGTACCTCCTCTGGTGCTCAGGCTCTTTCTTTAGCCTTACCAGGGATGGTTCCCATTGGAGATCAGTCTTTTCAGGCTTTTCTCCGGGATATGGCAACCTTTCTTAATATTTCTATCCCTGGTTGTGATCCTACTCATGGCTCACCGGCACAAATAGAGAATATAAAGTTTCCTTTACATCCTGCTCTGCAGGATCTCCTTCTCAGGGTCTGGAAATCGCCCTTACGACTTCCTCCAGTCTCTACAGACATTGAGGTTCGGTACCGGGTGCCACCCTCTCCAGGGTTCCAAAAGCCTCACCTTTCTCATCGTTCCCTTGTAGTGGAATCGGCACTGAGGAAAGTTAAGAGCAAGAAGAAGCATTCTTCTTATCCGCCGGGTCGTTCTTCAAGAACACTCGATGCTTTTGGTCGTCAGGCCTTCCAAAACTCTATGCTGGCCTCCAGAGTTCTTTCATATATTTTTCACATGAGTCTAACACTCCAGAGTGTCACAGAGAAATTGTCTCTTTTGACCCCTTTTTTACCAGAGCCCAAGGCTACTGATTATTCCTTGCTCATCAATCACAGCCGGAATATATCTTGGTTCTTGTCTCGTGCTTCTATAGACTCTTTTGAGTCTGTTAGCAGATCCTCTACTATTGCCATTGCAGCATGTCGCAGAGCCTGGCTTGAAGCTTCAGACTTGAGCAGATGGGCACAAACTATACTGGCTCATTCTCCTTGTACAGGAGAAGGTCTCTTCAATAAGGAGGCTTTACGTCAGGTTGCTCAATGCTCCACTGACTCTCCTTCCACTAGAAACCATTCTAAGCCAGCTCCTTCTTCAAAGAGTAGGAAATGTCCTACCAAACCTTCTTTCCCTAAGAAAAGAAAGTTTCATTCATCTCCTGCCCATCATTCGGCTGTACCTAAACAGGGGACGCCTCAGCCTAGTCTGAAGTCCTCCAGTTCTGGCCAGTCTCAGCATTCCCAGCAACCATAGGGGCCGGGAATTGTAACTTTCACTTCACTTCTACATATTAGAAGTTTATTCACTGTGCTTTTTTTTTCAGTGTACTAACCTGACGGGGGGAAAAGTTTTTGTTCAGGGACAACACACTTCTCCTCTTCTTACTCTCTAGAAGAGCAGTTGCAACTATCCCCTGATAGTTTCTATCCCAACTGAACATTTTTTCCTTCAGTTGACTTACCCTATGGGTACGTCACCCTCCAACCACTTGAGGGGTACCATACTGAACAGCTTCTCTGCCAAGCTCGTTCCCCAGACAAGGAGAAGAGATACCTCCTCTCTTTTCTTGTCTGTTTTTCTTTATTCAGCACAGGACAATCTCTCTGCTGTTTCCGTCAGCAGCTCTGCCTGCAGGAGTTACAGTAATTGTATTACTGGGACTTTTTCCAAGTTCCAGTCCCTTGTTCAAAATTTTGTCTAGCCTCAGTAGTGATTCCAAACTATCTTGGATCCTCCTACTCGTTTAGGCTTTCTCATATTATTCTAACCATCTCCTCTCCTAGGATATGGCAACACACCTGACTTCAGTCAGTTTATCTCATAACTCTCCTGCACAATGCTCTCTGCAGTCTTCAGAGAAGCTTTCTACTATGAGGGCTTTGCTATAGAGCATTGACCTTGTCTCTGAAGTTTCTCTATTAGTAGGGAAAAACTTATAAACCCTTCCTATGCCTGTGAGGGTTCTACACACCCCCTCTAGCCTGGGGTGTTAACACGAGATATCAGTTATTCTGCGTGAAAATCCAAGGCTTCTGTTTACGCATGCTACCTCTGGGTCCTTCCATAGGTCCCTCTGGTATCTTCCCTGCGTTTCTCCACATCTACCATGTCAGTGTTCTGTGGAACTCCCGCCTTGTTCTTTACAGATTCATATGTTCATCTGTTCTCACACAAACATCACGGTTATCTGGTTAGATTGCCTTTCTGCATCCCTCAATCCATGAAAATAGATTCTCTCTTCATATCCCAAGTGGGTTCACCCTCTTGTAGAGCACAGAATCTTTTTCTTTTATATTCCCCATGTACAATTATGGGGCTCGGTGGTAAACATGTATCTTCAACCTGTTGTCTTGTATGTAGCATCTCCATATAGGTCTACATACCTATATCATTGCCCTGGTGGTGCTAAATCAAGCCCCACAACTTTACATATCTTCAGGTATATCATATCTATCTATATATATATATCTATATATATCTATATATATATCTATCTATATATATATATATATAATATATATATATATTTTTTTTATATATTTCACCACCCATATCCTAATATACATATCTGAACATATGCATATATGTGTATATATATATATATATATATAAATATATACATATATTTTCCAGCCACATGTATATATCCCTATATATATATATGTGTTTGATAGGGGGCCCTCTTAAGGGTTGATCTGTCTTACACACTATCACCCTTACTGTCTATACTACATGTTTTACCTCCTAGAGGTTTTAGACAGTCTGTCGCCCTACGTCCCATGCCATCTTACGATGCAGAAACTGTTAAGCACCAATACCCTCTTTGGTGCTAACATCTCCATTTTTTATTTAAGTCCATGAAGCATCAAGTTTCAATATTTTTCCTATCTCTCGCCAGCTAGGAAAAACAGTGTACCTCTTTATCTTGAGTACACAACTGTTTTCCATGGGAATAGGGGATTTTTTCCAGTTCCCCTCTTCCCGCCAGGACTGGGCTAGTTGTCCAACTCCGTCAGTCTTCTTCCTTTAGTCCTCAATGTTAATGACCTTATGCCTAAAGGAGTTTTCAGCTTTTCCCATAAAGCTTTCCATTGAAGACCTGACGTCAAATCCTACCCAGTTGACACCTGGATCATCTACTACCTCCAGGTCTGGACCTTCATCCTCACTGCTGAGAGGTCACCTTGAAGATTCTGCTACTGCTTATCCAGTAGACTCCATCATGCTTTCTACTTCCTACAATACAGTAGGTAAGCTGCATATTTTAAGTGTACATTAAATGTCTTTTAATGCTACTCATTATGTCTACCAAGGACTCCTGTAGTTTGTACAACCCTCTAGTCCTTGGCTATGCTGTTCTTCCCTTACAGCTCCTTTATTGTCAACTCCTACCCTCCATCCCACATTGGATGCCGGGGATTCCTGGAGTCAAAATGCACCCCTGATCCAGGCACTTGCATTTTTATGGGATCTCCCCCTGGCATCTCCAGCTAGGGAGTCCCCATATGTGAAGACTCATTCCTGCTTGTTCCTGGAGATAGCACAGTTACTTACCTGTAACAGGTGATCTCTGGGAACAGCAGGAATTAGTCTTCACAACCCTCCCACCTCCCCTAGGAGTTGCATCTTTTTTTTTATCTTCTTCCTTTTCTCTCCTCGCCTTTGTCTCAGCTCTGAAACTCAACTGAAGAGAGGCTGTGGAGAAGGCGGGAAGTCACTGCGCAGGCGCGAGGGATGCTGCCAAAAGCTTTCTGATTGGTAGCTGGGCAGCATTCCCGTGCAGGCTCCGTCGGTACCGACGTACCCATATGTGAAGACTAATTCCTGCTGTTCCCAGAGATCACCTGTTACAGGTAAGTAACTGTGCTTTACTGTACCGGTTCCTCCGATGCTGGAACGGCTGCTCTTCCATATGTGGGAGGCACCAGCCTCGGCGCCGGTTCTTAGAAAACGGGTCGATTCCATTTATCGAATCCGTAAGAGCCCTGGGTTCCAAAAGGCACAGCTACCGCACAATTCCATGGTTGTGGAATCGGCCATGCACCGCCTGAAGAGTCAGAAGATGCGCTCCTTGGTATCCCCTGGCCGGGAGGCCCGGAACCTGGATGCCCTCGGTAGAAAGTGCTTCCAGGGCTCTATGCTATCTTGCCTTGTCCAGACTTACCAGCTGTACATGGGCATGTACTTACGAGACCTGGGTTCTCAGCTGGCCTCTCCGAGGAACCCTTGCAGAGTTTCAAAGACTTGTCTAAAGGGATTCGAGAGTGCTCGAAGTTTATCTCCCGAGCAGCCTATGATGGCTTCGAGGCTTCGGCCCAGGTAGCCGCGGCCGGCATCGGTGCACGCCATCAGGCTTGGCTACAGTCATCGGGCCTGGAGTCATGGGTGCAGGACAAGTTGATCGATGTCCCCTGCCGAGGTGACAACCTATTCGGTAAGCCCATGACTGAAAAGGCTGCAGAAATCGAGTCTGAGACTCTCACCAGCTCCCCAACGGGGCCAGCAGGCCAAGGGGCAGGGGCAGGGGCAGGGGCATGGGCCCCATAGGCAGAAGTCCCCCAAGCAGCCAGCTCCGGTTCCTGCACAGCAGGGAGCGGGGTTTTGACTTCCACAGCATAGCCTCTTCTCCGCCGGTGGAACCACTCAGCACAGGAGGTCGGCTGACCCTGTACGCCTACAGGTGGCCAGCCATCACAGGGCCTGGGTACTGAGCATAGTCCAAAAGAGCTACATGCTCCACTTCTACCAGCTACCCCCCTCCTACTTTCCAGGGGAGCCTCCCAGACTCCCTCTGCACAGGAACCTCCTCCTTCAGGAGTTGGCAAGTCTTCTAAAGGAACAGGCGGTGGAACTGCTGCCTCACCACCTGGAAGGGCAAGGCTTCTACTCCAAGTACTTCCTGGTACCAAAAAGGACAGGAGGCCTCCATCCTATCCTAGACTTGCGAAACCTAAACAAGTTTCTGGAGAGGGAAAAGTTCAAGATGCTTACCCTTGGAATACTGCTGCCTTACCTCCAGCAGGGAGACTGGCTATGCTCCTTAGACCTAAAGGATGCTTATACTCACATCCTCATTCATCCAGACCACAGACAATATCTCAGATTTGTGGTGGGAGGAAACCATTTTGAATACAGGGTACTTCCCTTTGGCCTAAACTCTGCCCCCAGGGTTTTCACCAAATGCCTGGTGGTGGTGGCGGCTTATCTCAGGAATCAGGGAATTTTCGTCTTTCCATACCTGGACGACTGGCTCATCAGGGGCCAGTCTCTCAAGGAGGCCCAACAAGCCATTCTTTGCACTGTCTCTCTCCTTCAGCATCTGGACTTTGTCATAAACTACACAAAGTCTACTTTGGTCCCCTCTCAGAACCTAGAGTTTATAGGGGCAAGATTAGACACCCTTCAGGCAAGAGCCTACTTGCCCGAGGACAGGGCCCACAGACTGATGAACTTGGCCAATCAGTTCCAAAGCGGTTCTCATGTTTCAGCCAGGCACTACCTACGGCTCCTGGGCCACATGGCATCCCCTGTGCATGTGACTCCCAATGCCCGTCTGCACATGCGGCCTGCTTAATGGTGCCTCAGAGCTCGGTGGACGCAGGCCACAGGCGACCTCTGAGACAGAGTAGAGGTGTCCAAACCACTTTTGGACTCCTTACAGTGATGGCTACATCTCCCAAACCTTCTCAGAGGGTTGCCTTTTCAGGCTTCAACACACACAAGGGTGCTGACGACCGATGCTTCCTCAAAGGGCTGGGGTGCACATTGCCAGGGCATGTGCACTCAAGGCCTGTGGTCTTCTCGGGAGGCCACGCAGCAAATCAATCTTTTGGAGCTGCGAGCAATTCGCTTAGCTCTGCAAACATTTTCTCATGCCCTATCTCGCCAGTCTGTCCTAGTTCAGAAGGACAATCAAGTGGCAGTGTTCTACGTGAACAAACAAGGAGGCACGGGGTCCAGGCTCCTATGTCAGGAGGCACTGGCCCTTTGCTCCTTTGCAGTCAAACAAGGCATGTTTCTCAAAGCAGGTTTATCTAACTGGTCAGGAGAATTTCCTAGCAGACAAGCTAAGCAGGATTCTCCAGCCTCACGAATGGCAGTTTAATCCATTGGTGGTCCAGCAGATCTTCCTCCGCTGGAGACTTCCATCCATCGACCTCTTTGCAAGTCCACAGAATCGTCAGCTGCCCAGGTTCTTCTCCAGACAGCCGCATGCCCTGCTGATAGCAGCTGATGCTTTTCTGATTTCTTGGTCTACGGGCCTCCTGTATGCGTTTCCTCCCACGCCCCTCGTGGCCCGGACTCTGTTCAAGATTCTCCGGGACAAGGCCTTGGTGATTCTGGTAGCTCCCAGATGGCCGAGGCAGCGGTGGTTTCCACTTCTGCTGCAGTTGGTGGTGGAAACTCCGTTTCCTCTGGGGTTGCAACACGATCTCCTGTCTCAAGAGCAGGGTTCCCTTCTGCACCCCAATCTCAGATCCCTCAATCTGATGACCTGGCTGCTGAAAGGATAGTGCTAGCTCCCTTACTTCTACCTAAGGAGGTTGAGGAGGTGGTCTTGGCCTCCAAGAGGCAGTCCACCAGAAAGTCCTATGCCCTCCAGTGGCGTAGGTTTAGGGTATGGTGTTCTCAGCACAATGAAGATCCTTTCTCTTGCCTTGTGCCAGTAGTACTGCAGTATTTATTTATTTATTTAACAGGTTTTATATACCGCCTTTTCCTTCAATCAAAGCGGTTACATTACACTACAAGGTCATAAAAGGCAGGGGGAGACATGAGTGACCAGTTTTATATACCACTTTATCATTACATCAAAGTGGTAGACAATGGGTCTACATAGAACAGGGAATGACAAGACATACATTAAGTTACATTTGATATATAGTTACAGTTATACCTCCATACAGAATATATGTAAAGAACATCATCTGTACATTAGAAAGGAGATAGGGAATATAATAAGAGGGAATCAAGAAACCACAGCGGTAGCAGGGAGGTTCTATACAAGGGTAGATCTCTTACCATAGAGGCGTTTGTTATTAATATCTAAGTAACTACGATATTGATCAGGTCTCTAATAATTGTATAGTTTTCTTATGTGTCTTTGGTCCGCACGATCCTACGCCTAAGGGCCATGCCAAAGGGCCCTCAGGCACAGGCCGGCAAAGCGCGTGCGTGCCCCTGCAGTATCAGGTTAAGTTCTTGTCCTCGTGATCTAATTGGCAGGCTCTGGAGGCAGAGGAGCTCCTGATCACAGCTGTTCTTGATGGCTTCTGCTCTCCCGGCACCATGCGCACCCCTGCAGTGGCGGTTTAAGTTCTTGTCCTCGCGATCTAATTGGCAGGCTCTGTGGAGGCGGAGGAGCTCCCGATCGCAGCTGTTCCTGATGTACTGGCAAACTTTACGATTTTTGTTATTGAAACTTTACCACCTGTGAGCGGTGGAAGGTCACGGCTAGGTGCTTCCTCCACTTCTATACCGTTGTTGATTGTAGGTCGAATCTGCGTCACTTGGCTGGAATAACTCGCTCCGTTGGTTGATGTTGCTGTGCCAGTAGTGATCTCATCTACCTGTTCCATATCAAGCTGTTTGACTATTTCTTCTGCTTCCACAGCTACTTCACCTGTCAGACAGTCTAACTCTAACTGTTCGGGTCCACCTCAGTGCTCTGTCAGCGCACCACTCGCCGGTGGAAGGACAGTCTGTCGGTTCACCCCTTGGTGTCCTGATTTCTCAGAGGTCTGCTTCTTCTCAAGCCTCCGGTTCGTCCACCGGCGACTGAGTGGGATTTGAATGTGGTCTTGCAGCAACTTACTCGCCCACCGATTGAGCCGATGGCTACTTGCCATTTGCCCTTCCTCTCTTGGAAAGCGCTCTTCCTGGTAGCTCTTTCCTCGGCCAGATGTGTGAGTGAACTACAAGCTCTGGTTTCTGATAGACCGTACACACGGTTCTATAGGAACAGGGTGGTCCTACAGACTCATCCCAAGTTCCTTCCAAAAGTGGTCTTCTCCTTCCACCTCAACCAGGAGGTGGTTCTTCCGACCTTTTTTCCCAGGCCGCAGACCAGCCAGGCCAAAACAGTCTTGCATACCCTGGACTGTAAGAGGGTATTGTCTTTTTACATAGAACGTACGCGGGAGCATCGAAGGGCTACTCAGCTCTTTGTCTCCTTTGACCCTAATAAGATGGGGTTACCTGTCTCCAAGCTTACATTGTCCACTTGGGTAACAGATTGTATTGCCTAGTCGTATAAGGCAGCCGACCTCCCCTTGCAGGATCGGGTCACGGCCCACCGTGTCAGGGCGAAAGCCGCATCAGTAGCTCATCTCCGCTCTGTTCCGTTGGCAGACATTTGCTGGGCCGCAACTTGGTTTTCAAGCCAGACTTTTGCAGCCCATTACTGCCTGGAGAGAGAGTCCCGAAGGGACAGTTCTTTCAGACAGGCGGTACTCCGTAATCTCTTTGAGGTTTAGACAACTCCTACCCTCCGGCCCTTGTGTTGGGCTACCGTACGGGGACGTTCTCAGAGGATATTCTTATCACGTATGCTGAGGCTTTTGTGAGGGAGCCATTTTTTCAGCTTAGGGTTCCCGGTAGCCTAGAGCTGGGGAGTCCCATATATGAGGACTGACTTCCTGCTTGGTCCTGGAGAAAGAGTAGTTACTCACCTGTAACAGGTGTTCTCCAGGAGCAGCAGGAATCAGTCCTCTCGACCCTCCCTCCTTCCCTGGAGTTGCAGTCATATACTTCATTTTGTTTTTTGCTGACTTTTAGCTATGTCATCAGACTGAGCAAGATGACACCCTTGGGCGGGAAGGGGACCACTCATGCGTGCTGTATTCCCAAAGGCTTTCCTTGAAAGCTGGGGAAATGCTCAGCACGAGGGCTCCATCGGTGCTGACGTCACCCATACGTGAGGACTGATTCCTGCTGCTCCTGGAAGAACACCTGTTACAGGTGAGTAACTACTCTTTACAGGGAAATACCCTTGCAATAGCCCAAGCACCCCTGTGTGTTACAACATGATTTCTTCTTGTTTCATATTTGCAATCTTATAAATAAAGAACGAAAAAAAAAAAGCAAAACCAAGACGTATCAAGTCGATAAGATGTAGGCTATAGCTAGTACTTCTTTAAAAAAATAAAATGATTGTTCTCTGGCTGAAATTGGGGTCAGAAAAGTAGTTCTGGTAATAGCGTCCTCTTTTCTGTGGGAGGAAAGAAGGCCCCAGGCCCCTTTTCCTAAGGCACAACCAAAGCTTCATTACCCTCTGCTTCAGTAAGTATACATATTAGTTTGTCTTCAGATGTGCACTCATCAACAAGTGTAACAGTTTCTGTGTTTTGAATAGCTCCCCCCAATAAATCTGCTTATGTGTGTCCTTTCTAACACTGGAGAATCCTACTGACTAATTGTGAGGAAAAAGGTTGGCACCAGTACTTGGCATCTGCCGCATCTCAAACAGCTTTCTGCCACCTAGCTGCTAAAGGAAGAAGCCAGCACCTTGGCTCTGGAAAGCCCCTCTGCAGCCAGGCCACAGAAGGAGAAAATGCTGTGGGCCATGCAGAAAAGATCCTGAAGCTGCCTGTTACCAAGGTCAGGCCATCACTAATAGGAGTTTGGTGGGATTTATGAGAGTTGCTTATCAGTCTAGGGCAGTGGTTCTCAGCCCAGTCCTTGGAACACAACTAGCCAGTCAGGTTTTCAGGATAACTACCATGAATATGCATATGAGAAATTTTCATGCACTTCCTCCATTGAATGCAAATGTCTCTCTTGCATATTCATGGTGGTTATCCTGAAAACCTGACTGGAGAGGTGTGTCCTGAGGAATGGGTTGAGAACCCCTGGTCTAGGGTGAATATGAACCATCTCAAAACCAAGACTAAGAAATAACTGTTCTTTTTTTTCTTGTAGTATTAATAAGCACTAATCAGATACATCACCTGAAGATATTTTTGTTTTGACTATTCTGTTGGCCTTGCTTTTATAGGTGTTGTAGAAGGTATTGCAGTTAGCTCTGAGGGTGCCTTGCTTTGTTCGGTGGGGGATGACCAAGCTATGAAAGTTTTTGATGTTGTAAACTTTGATATGATCAACATGCTTAAACTTGGGTGAGTATTCTCCTAAACCTCCTTTTTAATGCTAGATACAGATGCTGGATATTTCAAATGTAAACAGAATATTGCCATATGATTTTCTTCTTGTCTTCCTGCTTGCCAAACTTAAGAATATTATTAAAAGTGCAAGTACATTTCCATAGTTATATCTGAAATTTATTAGAGGTGTCCTCTTAACCTGGATGGAGTGTGGGATGCCAGTGGTTTATGACAAAGAACAGCTGTATTACCCTACTGAGGTGCTGTGAAAGCAACACGCTCCATGTGTAGGAAATTACTGTCACAAAACGTAGTCCCAATGTAACTTGTTCAGAGTGTCTCTTGTATATAATTGCATGGATCCTACCTGTCTGTTTAGAAGCTCATTTTTAGGAATGTTTTAAGTGGTAGCATCTAGTGGGGTGGGTCCATCCATATATCTTTGTTAGAGGAGGGACAAAGAAGAGAGAGGGAGTGCAAGAAGTGGGGAGGGAATGAAAGGGAGAGAGTGTGCAAGATTGGGTAGCAGGAGAAGGAGCGGAGTAAAAGTGCATGGGTAGAGAGGAAGGAAGGAGTTGAGGGTATTGGAACCCAGTAATGCAAACCACTTGCCCTTTAGACCCCATTCCATCCACCTGGTTCTCTGAACCTTCTTTTGATTTACTTCAGCCGCTCCTTACCATCATTAACTCCAGTCTGTCATATGGTTCCTTTCCTCACCCATGGAAACGTGCTTTGGTCCGCCCCCTCCTAAAGCATCCCTCCCTGGATCCATCTGTACCTGCAAATTACCGTCCCGTGTCTAACCTTCCATATGCTTCCAAGCTTCTGGAGAAAATTGTCTTCTCCCAGCTCTCACATCACCTGGACTCAACACATTTCCTGCATCCTCGGCAATCTGACTTTCATCCTGGCCATAGCGTTGAAACTACTATTATGGCAGTCATGAACGAAATTCACTCTTCCCATGATCATGGTGATATCACGGTGGCGGTATCCCTTGATCTTTTGGCCACTTTTGACTTGGTAGACCACTCTCTTCTTCTTTCTAGACTACGGGATGCGGGTCTTCGAGGTACTGTTTATCACTGGTTTTATTCTTTCTTATATTCCCGGTCATTTGCAGTTACCTCTGCTTCCTCTACCACAGACAACTTCCCTCTCACCTGTGGTGTCCCACAGGGTTCAATATTGGCCCCCCTACTGTTCAATGTATTTTTGGCCCCATTAGTTCTACTAATTCAACAATTAGGAATCTCAGGCTACTATTATGCTGATGATATCTTCCTTTTATATCATATGTCCTCTTCTCATCCTAACATCGCTCCTCTCAACACCTGTTTGTCCTTGGTCTCTTCATGGCTCTCCTCCAACTGTCTCGTTCTCAATGTCTCTAAAACCGCAGCCATTTGGTTTACTCACGGCTCTATCACTCCATCACTTACTCCCTCTTTTTCAGGCACTCCAATCTCCCTAGTTTCTAAGCTTTGCTATCTTGGCGTCCTTCTTGACAGTAACCTTACTTTCAACAATCACATTTCCCAGGTCTCCCGGCGCTCTTGCTTCTGCCTTCGGCAGATTCGTGCCATTAGGCCATTTTTATCCTCTCAAGCCCTTACTACTCTCCTCCTTTCCTTGGTTATCACCAGAGTGGATTTCTGTAATTCTATTTATGCTGGCATCCCTCAATACCAGCGTCATCGGTTACAGTTACTGCAAAACACTGCAGCCCGGATGATCTTACACGCTTCCCCCTGTGATCACATTACCCCAATCCTGCAACATCTCCATTGGTTACTGCTAAATTTCCAGATACAATTTAAGATTCTTACCCTAGTACATCGGGCCATTTATCTCCACAGACCTCAATATCTATCCGACTTATTAACTTTTCACACTCCCACTCGTAGCCTCTGATCCGTTCATGTTAATCGTTTACACCTCCCCTCTCCCTCTCAGGCTCACCTTCAATCAACCCGGCAATCAGCATTTTTTTACCTCGGTCCCTCCCTGTGGAATTCCCTACCTACCACCCTTCGACTTGAGGAGTCTTACTCTAAATTCCGCTCCCTTCTCAAAACTAATCTTTTCTCCTCTGCTTTCAGTCTTCCCCCATGATCCCTGATTCTTTCTTTCCTACTCAAATCTGCTCTCACTTTCCTTTTCCTCTCTCTCCTTTTCTTTTTTAAGTTATTGTAATTTTCTTTTCCCTTTTCTAATTTATATTTTTATTTATAATGTTAACTGCCCCGATGTAATGGGGGGCGGTATATCAAGTGTAAATAAACAATAAGAGGGTGGGACAGACGGTATATGCGAGATGCATATGTGTGTAAAGTAGTGGTACATGCATATGTATTTCTCCATCAGTCACTATACACACTATGGTCAGATCCCCACTCACACATCCCCTGCTAACCCACTGAGACGTAGTACCCTACTGTATTATGGCTGTTTCAGCTGAGCCCTCCACACAGATATGCCTTAGTCTGCAAATAGTTAAAAGGGGAAACATGCCATTATGTCACATGGTTCATATGCACTTTTCAATTATCTTCATGTTTTCCCAAATTTAGTATATACCAAATGATTCTGACCTCCCTTTGTAGTGGTAGTATTTTAATATCTCCAGGGCTAATTGCAAAACAGTTCTGTATGGTGGCTGCCTGCCCTATATTTTGTTATAGTTATTAATTTATAGAGCATATAGCAGAAAACACACCCTAGTGCTGTAGAACTGAGCAGAAACTGAATAGACTATGTGAAAGGGGGAGGGTTTGTAGCAAGAAAAGAAGTGAAGTTTTGAATGAATTCAGGGGGGCGAATTAAACCAAGCAAACTATGATCCCAAGAAGGATGAAAGGTTTAAAAAGTGGGAGAAGAGGGCAGGAAGCAACATAGAGAGCAGAGAGACAGTCTAAGGATTGGGCTGGTAGGCATGAGGGGCTAAATAAATGGAAAGAGAAATAGATAAACACAACAACTCTAAATTTGTTTTCTGCTAATGCATGACATTTCGTCCAACACAGGATGTCTGTGCATTAACAAACAGCAGCATTAATATTATTTTTCCAGCATTTTATGAAGTTCATCATAATAGGAGTGCCATAAAATGGGCACAACAAAGATTGGTTTCCTCTATTGCAGCCGGTTGTCCTATTCAGCCAATGTTGATAAAGAATCAGCTAATACTAGTGACATTTCTTTTCTGTTATATTTAATTAAGTACAATAGAGGTGGACTTGGATAACTGGAAATTATGTATGGAACTTAGAGAAAGCAAACTATATCGTACAAACTATATCGTAATGATAGAGCTGATCAAATTGGTGGAAGGGTTGCTCTCTATGTTAGAGAGGGCATTGAGTCAGAAAGGATTGAAGTTTTGCAGGAAACAAAATCTGCTGTAGAATCTATATGGATTGAAATTCCATGTAAAAGGGGGAAGGCAATGGCAGTGGGGGTGTACTATCGAGCGCCTGGCCAGAATGACCAAATGGATGATGAAATGCTCAAAGAAATCAAGGAAGCTAACAAAAGTTACAGCGCAGTAATAATAATGGGTGATTTCAACTACCCCGGTATCGACTGGGTCAGTGTCACGTCAGGACATGCTAGGGAGATAAAGTTCCTAGATGAAATAAATGACTGCTTCTTGGAGCAGCTGGTTCATGAACCGACCAGAGGGGAAGCCATATTAGACCTAGTCCTTAGTGGAACACCAGATCTAGTGCAAGAGATAAGGTTGTTGGGGCCACTTGGCAATAGTGATCATAGCATGATCGCCTTTGATTTAATTAGTGGAGGAGGGACAGTAAGGAAATCCACAGTACTACCTTTTAACTTTCGAAAGGGAGACTATGATAAAATGAGGAAAATAGTTAAGAAAAAAACTAAAAGGAGCAGTTGCAAAGGTTAAAGACTTACATCAGGCTTGGCTGTTGTTGAAAAATACTATCTTGGAAGCCCAGACCAGCTGTATTCCACGCTTTAAGAAAAGTGGAAGGAAGTCCAAAAAACTGCCAGCATGGTTTAAAGGTGATGTCAGAGAGGCTGTTGTTGCCAAAAAAGCATCTTTCAGGAAATGGAAAAAAGAGCCAAACGACGAAACCTCGAAACAGCACAAGCACTGGCAAGTCAAATGCAAGGCATTGATAAGGCAGGCAAAGAGAGAATTTGAGAAGAAGCTTGCTGCGGAAGCAAAAGCGCGAAGTAAAGACCTTTTCAAGTACATTCGTAGCAAAAAACCTGTGAGAGAGTCAGTTGGTCCATTAGATGATAAAGGGGTTAAAGGAGCACTAATAGGCGACAAGGCGATAGCGGAGAGACTGAATGAATTCTTTGCTTCAGTCTTTACTGAGGAAGATGTAGGGATGTTACCCATGACTGAAGTGGTATTTAAAGGTGCGGAAGAATTGAAGGAAATATCGATACATCGGGAAGATGTATTACAACTATTAGATAAACTGAAGAGTAGCAAATCACTTGGGCCGGATGGTATACATCCAAGGGTGTTGAAAGAACTGAAATATGAGATTGCAGACCTGCTATTAGTAATCTGTGAACTATCATTAAAATCATCACTAATACCTGAAGATTGGAGGATCGCCAATGTAACACCAATTTTTAAAAAGGGTTCCAGGGGTGATCCGGGAAACTACAGACCAGTGAGCCTGACATCAGTACCGGGAAAAATGGTAGAAACCATCATAAAGAATAAAATTACTCAGCATGTAGATAGTTATGACCTAATGGGAGACAGCCAACATGGCTTTAGACAAGGAAGATCTTGTCTTACTAATCTGTTATGTTTTTTTGAAGGAGTGAATAATCAGGTGGACAAAGGTGAGTCGGTTGATATTGTGTATCTGGACTTTCAGAAAGCCTTTGACAAGGTCCCTCATCAGAGACTTTTGGCAAAACTAAAGAGTCATGGGATAGGAGGCAGTGTACTATTGTGGATCAGGAACTGGTTAAAAGATAGAAAGCAGAGGGTAGGGCTAAATGGCCAATTTTCCCAATGGAGAAAGGTGAATAGTGGTGTACCCCAGTGATCTGTGCTGGGTCCGCTGCTTTTTGACATATTCATAAATGACCTGGAAAGTGGAATACGAGTGAGGTTATCAAATTTGCAGATGCCACAAAACTATTTAAAGTTGTGTTTTTATTTATTTTATTTTTATTTAGCTGTATTTATATCCCGCTTTTCACCGGGTCAAAGCGGTCAATTGGGGGATACATTTAACACGAGGGGATATGAGACACATACACTAATACTTACGAGGAACATGGGCAATGGAGGGTTAAGTGGCTTGCCCAAGACCACAAGGAGTGCCTACAGGACTAGAAATCCCAGTCCCTCCGGCCTGAGATTGCTGTCCCCAGGTGGGACTTGAACCCCCGGCCCTCCGGCCTGAAGTACCTTGTCCTAACCAGTAGACCACTTCTCCCAAGAGGATTGTGGAAAATTGCAAGAGGATCTTGATAAATTGGAAGACTGGGCATCAAAATGGCAGATGAAATTTAATGTGGACAAGTGCAAGGTTATACACCTAGGGAAGAACAACCCAAACTATGGTTACACGATGCAAGGTTCCACATTAGGAACCACCACCCAGGAAAAAGATTTAGGCGTCATTGTGGATACCATGTTAAAACCCTCGGCCCAGTGTGCAGCAGCGGCCAAGAGAGCAAATAGAATGCTAGGTATGATAAGGAAAGGAATGGAAAATAAAACAAAAGATATTATAATGCCTCTATATCGTTCCATGGTGAGACCGCACCTTGAATATTGTGTTCAATTCTGGTCGCCGTATCTTAAAAAGGATATAGCGATTTTAGAAAAGGTTCAGAGAAGAGCCACCAAAATGGTAAAGGGGATGGAAGGATACTCCTATGAAGAAAGGCTAAAAAGGTTAGGGCTCTTTAACCTGGAAAAGAGACGGCTGAGGGGAGATATGATAGAAGTCTATAAATTAATGAACGGAGTGGAACGGGTAAACATAGATCGATTGTTTACCTTATCAGAATATAGAAAGACTAGGGGACATGCAATGAAGCTACAGGGTAAACTATTTAAGACTAATAAAAGAAAAAATATTTTTTCACTCAACGTGTAATCAAACTCTGGAATTTGTTACCGGAGGATGTAGTAAAGGCTGTTGGTGTAGCTGGGTTTAAAAAAGGTTTGGACAAGTTCCTGGAGGAAAGGTCCATAAACCATTATTAAGAAGGGACCCAGGATATCAATGCTTGAACCAATACAAGCATTGTGGAACCTGTGTCCCTTGGGGAAACTGCTAGGTACATGTGACCTGGATTGGCCACTGTTGGAAGCAGAATACTGGGCTTGATGGACCTTGGTCTGACCCAGTATGGCATATCTTATGTTCAATTCTGACCACTACAATGAGTATTCTGCTTGACTGTATCTTTCAGATTATCAGTAAAGTGTTCCCATGTTCACATATTTCTTAAGCACTATGTTTATCTTTATTGAGCAGGTATCTAATTTTCAGTATAGCATTGTAAAAAAATGTAAGGAAAACTTTTTTTCAACTTTCTTTTATGCCAACCTATAACCTATGTACATAATTTTCAAAAAACAGCTAGAGAAAGTAAAGATTCACAATCTGATCAAACCATGGTGGAGAAAAACTTCCAGAAATACTGACAAAGGAAAATAAACTATCACTATTAAAACCATGCACCATTGCACACTCATGGCCTAATTAGTTTGTTGGCATCTTGCCTCCTCCCACCCTCTGTCCTTCCTCACTGTACAGTACCTCACTTCCCTCCCTAATTATACTTAAGTGATAAAGTTAAAATGTGTTATAATGTTTTGTTGGCATAGGCCATTATTAACCTGTTCTCTGTAATGTTAAGTTGAGTTGTATGTAAACCGCATTGATCATTGGAAACATGGTTTCTATATGTCTTTCCAAATAAATAAATAAAGGTCTAAGATTTATATAACTAAGAAGGCAATTCAAAGAGGCATTATACAATATATAAAGTGGATCACGACAGTGATAATGAAACAAATGATTAAAGATAAAATTGTTTCAGAAAATAATGTTTTAATCACTAAGAAATATGGTCAGTTGATATGTTTTAAAAATAACATATGGAATATTCTTTTACCCTCTCCATTCAGTAGATCAATTTGCAGATAGACGAGCCAGAGCCCCATGTGAAGGGCTTGCAGCTTAATGTGGCGACAAACCACATCTAGAAGCCTCATTGTCTGCACTCTTACCAATTTAAAAAAAAAGAAATGAGAGAAAAGAGTCAGGGAAGAATGGGAATTTTTTGTGCTGCTGTCGTGTATTGTAGCCCTTGCCACATTAGCGTGGCATCGCCTGTGACAGGAGTGCAGCCAAAATAAGCAGCTTTGGGGAATCAGTTGGCCTCTCAACCCGATCGCAAGGGCAGCACCGACCTTCGCCTCCTTTGACTTTTCCTGGTACTCCTGCGACTTTCCCTGACTCTGCAACCTCTGGCATCATGTGTGATGCTTCTGCAGCTCTTCACCACTTCCCAATTCTGGCCTGCACCTCTGACTGCCATCGCATTTTAGAGAAGGTCTCAAAAACAGTTCTCCTATTGATCGGCCAAAATCCCTCTCAAAGCCAAGGTCATCCACACCATTTCTGATGCTACTGTGCAGAATGTAATGAAAGAGCACATGCAGCCCCCGACTCCATCAGCGCCCCAATAGGCTCTGTTACCATGCATGTGTTCCCAGCGCCAACTCGGGCCTGAGCAGGAGACCCCGCTCGTCCAGATCAGCTGTGAATCTCCATATTCCAGGTGACTTCCACCTGCTGCTGTGGTTGGTAGTGTCTCCACCCTGTACACTGGGTATCCCAGATCCTCCTATATCAGGTGAGAATCGACCTCCTATACCAATCCTGTTTTTGGCTGGCCACAATAGGGGCCCTGCATGTGCTCAATCTCCCCATAATTTAGTACGCACAAAAAGAAAAAGAAATGCAGGAGGTCTTGATTCTCCTTGCTATCCAGCTCCTCCTGTTCATCATCCACATCCTCCTTGGTCGAGGCAGAATGGGCTTGAGGAGCTGTGGGAGACTGTCTTTGGTCACTCAGGAAAAAAGTCATAAAGCCACAAGTATTTCAAAATATTAAAGTTGTTAGAAGGCAGTCACAGGTGCAGTGCTAAAAAGGAGAAGATTTTATTTGGTTAATCATCCCATTCCACGCAATATCATGAACTGGACTCCCTCATACATGTGGATGATCAGTATCATCTGTAGGAAAGACCTTTCGCAATTCTGGCCCGTTTTGCCCTATTTGGATACTATTGTTCATGCATATAAAGAGTATAAGGGTTATGCCTGGCAGTCTTATGACAAACGTTTCCGAGATAAAATAGAAATGAGATCAAACATATCCTGGGACGCAGATGACATGTGGTTATGGTTAAGGAAGATGTCTAAAAAATATGACCATACCTTCCAGACGAGAGTTTCCTTCAATTTCCAGGAACAAGCAGGAATGTAGTCTTCACATATGGGTATCGTCGGTACCGATGGAGCCTGCGCGGGAACGCTCCCCAGCGTCCAATTAGAAAGCTTTTGGGAGCATCCCACAGCGCCTGCGTGCTGCCTTCCTGCCTTTCCCAACTGCCTCTCTCCAGTTCTTCGTTTTCCGCGGAGCCAGCAGGTCATTCCTGAGTGGTCCTCCAGTTTAGTCCTCCACATCCGGGTAGTGCACCACCTCCTGCAGCTTGGAGACTGGACCAATCAGAATCTTCCTTTGCCAGGATGTATGCTGCTGGAGCTCCCATCAGCCCCCAGTGTGTCCAGTCTCCTTGCAGCTGGAGGACGTGTGTGCCTGGTGTTAGGCTCACTTAGGGACAGTTGGAGGCAACACTAGAGAGACTTTTTTGGGGATTTTTCTTTCTCACTCCTATATTTCCTTTGATTTATTTTAATAGGTAGCTGTATCTTTAAAAAAAAAAAAAAAAAGGGGGTAACAGGCGGCGATCGAGGAGCCGGGTCTGCACTGCCCTTCTGACTTTGCTGCAGAGGTGTCTTTTGCAGTCAGAGAGGATAGCTCTCTCCTCCTAGACTGTACGGAGGAGAGATCTGCCTTTGCCAGCCATCTGCCTGGGTCCGGGAAGTCTCTGCATGGTCTGCTGGCTTCTGTTTCGCGATCCGACCTACTTTCTTGGCTTTGAGTGGCAGCCCGGAGCGGTAGCACACTTCCACTCAGGATTCGAGCGGCGTGTCCTCTGCCGGCAATTCTGTGCCAGTGCGGTGCGTTTCGGATTGCTTAGGCTCTGCAGGTCGTTCTTTTGCTTTCTTTTTGATTTCCTTTTCGCGCCATTTTTCTCGCCGGCTGAAATGTGCCGGCGGCCATTTTATAGCTCCGTTTTTTCCCGCCCGACATGAAGAGCTGTGCAGCGAGTTCCCTCTGCGCTTAACGCGGTTTTGGCCTGGCGTTATTGCTTGGGGGCATCTGAGTTTTCCCAGTTGCTAGTTGTTTTAAAAAAAAAAAGGGGGGGGGGGATTTTTCTTTATTTGCTTTCTTTTAACTTGAGTGTAGAGTCAGGCCCTTTTCACTGTAGTGGCTGCTGTGCCTGCATGGCTATGAGACCGCAGTGTGTTATCTGCGGTTCGCGCAGGGGGGCTGTGGCTGAGTCTGGGATTTGCAGGGGCTGCGCCTCGGTTTCCACAGGCTTAGAGCAACAAATGGAGCATAAGGAGCTGTCAGACCCAGGAAGCCCGGCTGTTCAGGCGGAGGGAGATCCCTCTCCTGGACCTCTTGCATCTTGTTCTATGGTCCCCCCTAAGGGGCAGGCGGGCACGTGGCCGATTGCAACAACAGAGTCTTCCTTCACTGATTTTTCCCCAGACTTTGTCCTTCTTATGCACCAGGCTTTTCGCTTGGGGCGCTCGGGCAAGTTGCCAGACGCCTGGCCGTCACCCCTGTCCTCCTTAAAAGGTGAGGAGCACAGGCAGGATGGCCAGCCTTCAGCCAAGCGCCTTAGGTCCATGGACCTGGAACAGGACGACATGGGCTGGCAAGATCCTGATACAGAAGTGGATCCCGATGGTGGTGTTGAGGAGCTGGAAGACGGAGAAATCCCCGAGCCGGAGGATCAACCCGGATCATTCGGGTGTTCCGTAAAGAAGAGCTGATGCCTTTGATTATGGGATCTCTCCACGCGCTCAATCTGGCTGCACCTCGTCCTGTTGAAGAGGACGGGTTGGAGGATCCTCTCATTCAAGCGGTGCGGGAGTCTCAGGTGGTGGTTCCGGTGCACCGTGTGGTGGAGCAGATGATTCAAACTGAGTGGGATCAACCTGAATCCGGACTGAAGGGGATTAGGACTATGAACTGCCTGTATCCGTTAGCGGATAAGGACAAGGAGAGGTTTAAGTCACCGCGAGTGGATGCCGCGGTGTCAGCGGTAACCAAGAAAACCACCATTCCTGTTGAAGGCAGTGCGGCCTTAAAGGATGCGCAAGACAAAAAGGTGGATGGTTTGTTGAAACAGGCCTTTGATACCAATGCCTTATCTTTACAGGCCTCCATTTGTGGAGCTTGGGTGGCTAGGGCCTGCTTGAGATGGGCTCAGCGCTTGCGGCAAGTTTCCGGCTTGGATCAGCAGGGCTTGCTAGAGGTGACACGGCTGGAGTCTGGCTCGGCGTATTTGGCAGATGTGCATTATGATTTGATTAGAACATTGGCGAATAGCATGGCTTCTTTGGTGGCGGCGCGCAGGTCTATCTGGTTGCGGAATTGGGCGGCCGATGGATCTTCTAAGTCCCGACTCAGTAAGCTTCCCTTTAAGGGCAAATTGTTGTTCGGAGACGATCTGGATAAATTGGTAAAAGACCTCAGAGGATAAGCCTAAGCTGCCAGAGGATAAGCCTAAGCTGGGTAGAAACTTGCCGCCGGCGCGGGGTCAGTTTCGGGACTTTCGCAGATTTCGTTCTAACCGCCTTTGGAGTTCCCAGCGCGGCCGGTATAGCTCTAGATCCCAAGGTTTTCGAGGAGCGGGCAGAGGATTCACAGCTGCGTCGTCCTCTGCGTCCTCTTCCTTTGGTCGAAAGCCACAATGAAGCGAGGCGGGCTCCGGAGGGAAGTCAAGTCATCGGGGGTCACCTGCGGGACTTTCTTCCTTCCTGGGCCCAAATAACCTCAGATCAGTGGGTGCTCGAGATAATCAGATAAGGTTATGCGCTGGAGTTTGCTTGTCTGCTTCCAGATTCCTTTGTCCTTTCCCCCAGCAAAGGCGAGCAGAAGGCGCGGGCCATTCAAGTGACGTTGCATCGACTCATAGCTTTGGGAGCGGTAATTCCCGTTCCTCCTTCCGAGCGCGGCGTCGGTCACTACTACATTTATTTTGTGGTGCCAAAGAAAGATGGTTTGCTCCGCCCGATTCTAGATCTCAAGGGCGTGAATCGTTTTCTCCGGGTGCCACATTTCCGGATGGAGACCTTAAGGTCCGTCATAGTGGCGGTGCGTCAAGGGGAGTTTCTAACCTCTCTCGATCTTTCGGAGGCCTATTTACACATTCCCATCCGAGCGGTCCATCAAAAGTTCCTGAGGTTCGCGTTCCATTGGGGTCACTTTCAGTTTCGGGCCATGCCGTTCGGTCTAGCCACAGCTCCGTGCACCTTCACAAAGGTCATGGTGGTGGTTGCGGCAGCCTTGCGAAAGGAAGGTATCTTAGTCCACCCTTACCTCGACGACTGGTTGATTTGAGCAAAGTTCAAAGAAGAGAGTGCAGGTTACGGACAGAGTAGTGGCCTTGCTGCGGTCTCTCGGCTGGGTGGTCAACGAGAGAGTCATTTAGTGCCAACGCAATCCCTCGAATACCCCAGAGTTCCTTTCGACACGGCGAGAGGTTTGGTGTGCTTGCCGGAGCGCCGCGTCCAGGCCTTGCAGGGCCTCGTGCGCACATTCTTGAGGATCCCTGCACCGTCAGCATGGTGGTACCTGCGGCTGTTAGGCACTATGGCGACGACGTTGGAGGTAGTTCCGTGGGCCAGGTTTCATATGTGGCCACTTCAGAGAGCCCTGTTACATCGCTGGTCGAACCAGTTGGATTCGTTGAACAAGCGGTTGCCTTGCCCGAAATCAGTTCGTCTGTCTCTCCGGTGGTGGCTGTCCTCGGAGAACCTACGAATGGGGCTACCTTTGGAGCAGCCCATTTGGATCCCGTTCATCACGGATGCGAGTCTGTTGGGCTGGGGAGCCCACTGCGAGGGTCGGTACGCGCAGGGGACATGGTCCTCTCTAGAGGCTTCTTGGTCGATCAACCGACTCGAGCTGCGGGCGGTGAGACTCGCGCTGCAAGCCCTCGAGACGTTGGTGAGGGGGCGGGCAGTGCGAGTTCTCTCGGCAACGGTGGCCTACATCAACCGCCAGTGAGGCACCGGAAGTGTGGCCATGGAAAGCGAGGTGGAGGCCCATCTGCCGGCTCTTTCGGTGGCGCATATCGCGGGAAAAGACAATGTGATGGCGGATTTTCTCAACAGAGTGCAGGTCGACTCCGGGGAGTGGGAACTGCACCCGCAGATATTCGCGCAAATAGTTCGCAAATGGGGGCCTCCGATTATGGACCTCATGGCAACCTTTCAGTCGGCGAAGACAGGGCGGTTCTTCAGCAGGCGGAGAGAACACATGTCCGAAGGCATCGACGCGCTAATTCAGCCGTGGCCGGAGGACGGTCTTCTTTGTCTTCCCCCCTTGGGCGTTGATCGGTCGCTTCATTAAGCGCATCGAGGCGCACTGGGGGCGGGGTTTACTAGTTGCTCCGGATTGGTCCAGGAGACCGTGGTATGCCGATCTGGTTCGGTTGCGCGACGGAGTGTTTTGGAGACTGCCTCCGTTACCGGATCTGCTGCTTCAGGGTCCGCTGCGGATGCCTCAGGTGGATCGATTCTCGCTTACGGTTTGGCCATTGAGAGGGCTCGGTTGAGGAAAAAGGGTTATTCCCCAGAGGTTATTGCCACTCTCCTTCGGACGCGGAAGCCTTCCACCTCGCTCGCGTATGTGCGGGTGTGGAGGATTTTTGAGGACTGGTGTTTACGGCGGGGGTTCGCGCGGCAACGGCTTCGGTATCGGTGGTTCTCAGCTTTCTGCAGGACAGATTTGACATAGGTTTAGCAGCAAGTTCTCTGAAGGTGCAGTTGGCAGCGCTAGCGTGCTACAGGGGCAAGGTTCTGGGAATTCCCCTAGGGGCACATTCGGACGTACAGCGTTTTCTTAAGGCGGTATTCAGGTTGAGACCTTCGCGCAGTGTGTCAGTTCCTTCGTGGGATTTGAATCTGGTATTACAAGCTTTGGTTCGCAAACCGTTTGAGCCCATTCGGCAGGCATCTGTCAAGGATCTGACCCTGAAGATGGTTTTTCTGGTGGTGATCTGTTCGGCGAGGCGCATTTCCGAGTTGCAGGCGCTTTCGTGTAGAGAACCGTTCTTATCTATTTCTAGGGATCGAGTGGTTCTTCGGTCAGTTCCCTCCTTTTTGCCTAAGGTAGTTTCGCCCTTTCATTTGAATCAGCCCGTTTTTCTTCCGGTCCTTAATTCGGAAGCGGCAGGTGCTATGGACGATGGGTTACATTGCCTGGATGTGCGGCGAGTTCTTCGTCGCTACTTAAAGGTGTCGGAGACGTTCCGTAAGACCAATCGGTTGTTCGTGCTTTTTGGCGGGGCCCGAAAAGGTGAAGCAGCGGCAAAGGCGTCCATCGCTCGGTGGATTAAGGAGGCAATTGCATTGGCTTACATTTTACAGCATCGGCCGGTTCCGTTGGGTTTGAGGGCCCACTCTACCAGAGCACAGGCGACGTCCTGGTTAGAGCATAGTCTTGTTCCACCTGTGGAAATTTGTAGGGCGGCTACCTGGTTGTCTCTTCATGCCTTCAGTAAGCACTACCGGTTGGATGTGCTCGCTGCTCGGGATTCTTGTTTTGGTTCGGCAGTGTTGCGCGCCGGTTGGCAAGGTCCCGCCCGGTGTTGACTGCTCTGTTACATCCCGGATGTGGAGGACTAAACTGGAGGACCGCTCAGAAAATAGAAATTACACTTACCTGGTAATTGTAGTTCCTGGAGGGTCCAGTTTAGTCCTCCTTCCCTCCCATGTGTCAGATTTGGTTGGTGCGGCGCGCTTACTGTGAACGGCGCAGAATTGTCTCAGCATATATCTTCGGGTTTCCGTATCAGGGGCTCGTTTCTACTTTCTTTTTGCCAGCTATTAAGTTCATGTGGCTGGGGTTATGACTGCCTCTTTATTCAGGTAAAATCAGAGGCAATGTGCAGAGTTCTGGCTTCCTCGTTTGGGGAGGGGGTCGGTTAACACATAAGGGGACTAAATTCTGTTCTGGTTTGATATTTATGCTTATCTCATGTGTTGCTTCTTTAAGTCTGCTTTGTTACTAGTTCACTGGGGGCTGATGGGAGCTCCAGCAGCATACATCCTGGCATAGGAAGATTCTGATTGGTCCAGTCTCCAAGCTGCAGGAGGAGGTGCACTACCCGGATGTGGAGGACTAAACTGGACCCTCCAGGAACTACAATTACCAGGTAAGTGTAATTTCTATTTTTTCCTGTCACTGCAGAAATTATCCCATCTTTTTCATTCTTTTTTGTAGTAGCGTCTGCCTTCCTCGACCCTATACCGGTACCGCCGGTTCGTTATTCCTTTTTTCAAAAAAAAAAAAATTGTAATATTTTTTTCTGGAGTTTCCAGCCTTTTTTCTTTCGGGTGCCACGCGCCATTTTGGGCACTAGGCCCAACTTTTCCTTCAGAATGGAAAAACCCACTTCGGGTTTTAAAAAGTGTTCCAAGTGTGGCAGTACCATCTCCGTCACCGACACTCACGAGTGGTGCCTCAAATGTTTAGGTCCTGACCATGCCATCTCGGAGTGTCTTGCCTGTGGGATGATGTCAAAGAGGGGTCCGCAAAACCGAGCTGCTAAGCTTAGCACCCTTTTTCCCTCCGATGCAGCATCTGTGGCATCGATGTCTTCCAGGGCTTCGTCTTCCTCCCATGGATCTCAGGTAACTAAAGATAAATCTGGCCGGTCCTCAAAGGGTAGATGCCTTTGGCGCTGCCCTTGAAGGACTTGTACCGGCATAATTGCCCCGGCAGGAGGCTTCGGCTTCCAAAGCACTATCGGGGCTCCAGGATGTTCTCGAAGCCTCAACCTCGGCAGAACTACTGGTGCTATGTTCTGGGGTACCGGCTGCTTCCTCCGGTACCGATACCCAGGCATCGGCAGCGTCAATAAACCAGAGATTCTTGGCTATTGAACACAGTCTGGCGGCTCTCCTTGCGGCTTCGGTGCCTTCGGGACCGCTTCAGACAGTTCAACCGGTATCGACACCGGTTCCGGCACCGATATCGGTACCGACAGCATCGACATTGGCGACTGTGTTACCGACACCGAGTCAAGCTATTTCCTCCAGTATCGGCTCCGGTACCGACTTGGATCATTACCGGTATCGTGCTTTGCAAGAGCACCCGGACAGCAGATATTTTGAATCCTGCGATGAGTCTGAGGATTCTGACAGCTCTGTCGGTACCGGAGTACTTCTCTCTGAGGAGCCTTCCTCTCCTAAACGTAGGATGTCTCCTCCAGAGGATATATCCTTTCAGGATTTCATCCAGGAGGTGGCTAGAGGTCTTTTTATCACAGTGGCTCCTGAAACAGAGCCCAGAGCAAAGGAATTGGAGATTTTACAATATCCTAAAGCTCACAAGGAGGCAGCTACTTTGCCTATTCATGAGATCTTGCATGATCTCATGTTAAGAATGTGGGAAACACCTCTTACCACCTCTCCTCATTCTCGTAGGCTTGATACCATGTATCGAGTACCTCCTTGTCCTGGATTTCAAAAAACTCAGTTACCATACCACTCCATGGTAGTGGAATCAGCTATGAGAAGGATAAAGAGTGCAAAAAGACATGCATCTAATCTTCCGGGACGTGGATGTAGGACTCTTGATGCCTTTGGGTGTCGAACCTTCCAGGCCTCTATGCTTTCTGCCAGGATTAGTTCCTACATCTTATACATGGGAATGTTCCTTAAGGAGGGTACAGGAGATCTAGAGCTTATGAGCCCTCTCCTTCCTGATGATAAGAGGCAGGATTATCTTACACCTGTCAAACATGCCCAAAATGTTTCCAAGTTTGTTAATCGTGCAGCTTTTGACTGCTTTGAGTGAATAAGCAGAACCTCTGCCATTGCCATAGGTGCTCGTAGGATTGCCTGGCTCCAGGCATCTGACTTAGAACTCTGGTTACAGGACAAACTGGGGAATATCCCTTGCACAGGCGAAAATCTCTTTGGCAAAAATTGGCAAGAGAAAGCTAATGAGCTGGATGCTGATTACACCACTTTGGATAGACTATCCAAGGCTACAGCTGATCCTGCAAGGAGAAAATCCTACAAGAAACCATTCTTCTCTAAAAAGAAGCGGTTTTACCCCTCCTATACCCAGCAGGGGCATTCTGCAGGTCAGTCTGCCCGAAAGGGACAGCAGCCACCAAAACAAAGGAAAACAGACTGCTAAGCCTCAACCGGCCCAGCAGACTCAGCCTCCACAGGGGCTTTGACTCCCATCTAGAGAACTTGGCCTTCCTGGCCCTCAATGGGCCAGAGCCCTCCACCATTCCAGGAAGGTTGTGTCATTTTGCCCCCAGATGGGAGCAGATAACAGCAGAAGAATGGACTCTCTCCATTGTAAAAGAGGGGTACAAGCTTCATTTCCTCAACATGCCACCTGTGGTACTGCAGACCCCGTGCAGTCAGAGAAAAGTGTTTTAAATTCAGAGAAAAAGACTCCAACACAGGATGCAACATTACGAGGAGCCAGATAGGGGGAGCAAGAGACTTTTTAAGGCCTAGGGAACCACGCCCCAGAGCTTATGACGTAATGCCTACCAGCATCCAATCCAGGAAAGGAGGAGTTCCTTTTAAGAAAGGCTGGGAGGATTGGAGAGGGAGAGAAAAAGAAGCAAGAGTCTTAGCTGAAGGACCAGAGCCAGCAGACTCAGCAGAACTCGGAGAGGAGGTTCTTTGCAAGGAGACCGGGAGTAAAGCAGGTACACTTTCCAAAGAGAGAAGGTACCAAGAGGAAGCCAGTCCTGGAGAGAGAAGGACTAGGGCAACCGTTCCTGGACCAGAGTTGGGCAGAAGCCAGCAACCTGGGAGGCAAGGTATAAAGAATTCCCCAGAGGAAGAAAAAGGGGTCTCCATAAGAAATAACACTCCTGGCTCAGAGAAGAGAAGGTACGGGTGTGACTGTGGGTTAACACCACCCGAGGGCCGGCTGGAGAATAGAAGGCCTGCAATACGAGCCAGGCCAGATTCCAGCAGGACTAGACCTCAAGCCTCAGCTCGATTGGATCAACCAAAAGAAAAAGGTAATCCATATTTCTCTGATAATAATTGCTATAACCTTGAGATACAGAAAGCACAGGAGACAGGGGAAAGCTGTCCCTACCGAACTGTTTGTAAGACAGGATGTAAACTTTTATCAAGCAAAAGACTTTTTAATAAGAAGCCTTTAGATAGAAGAGGCTGTTCTCACATTGAGAGGGCACAGGACCAAGGTTTAACCTTGAGCCCAGAACATTGGAAGCTGGTACAAAACTTATACGAAAAGCCTAAGGATAATCTACCTGACTTTGCTGACACGGCTTCAGAACTCTCATACTCTGAACCAATGCAGGTGGAATTTATTACGGACCCATCAGACACAGAAATGGATTGTAGTTATTGCAAGGTTGGAAGCCTAGAGTCCCTGACCAACGCTGAAAGCTATAACTTCTGAACCAGGCTGAGGGTTTGATATATATAATCCCTGTGAACATAACTGACTGTAATGCAATAATTGTTTATTTTTCTCTTAACCTGAATCAAGGTCATTTTGAGTTGATGTAGATTCTAAACATTGAACCTTTTTGCATTGAGGGAAATAAATGCCTTTTTCCCCTCACTCGGGCTTTGTGTTCCTTTTTTGGGAGATTTTGGTATACGGAGGGCTACTGGGACCAAGATACCTAGACCCCGCATAGAAGAACCAAACCCAAACCTAAATATAACTCATGTCCACCCGACCTACCTTAGCAACCTTTGGCCACTAGGGCGGCGGTGCGACACACCTCTTACAGTTGTTGTTGTTGTTAAGTGCTGTTGAGTCTGAGTCGACTCATGGCAACCCTCTGGATAGCTATCCTAAATTGTGTTCGGTCTTGAGTCAGGCGGCTCATTGTTGACAGACTGGTACGCGTAGCTGCTGTTATTGTCTCGATCCATCTCATTGCTGGCCTTCCTCTTTTGCGTTGACCTTCTATCTTGCCAAGCATGATGTCTTTCTCTAATGATCTCTCTCTTCGCATGATGTGTCCAAAGTATGAAAGGCGAAGTCTTCTCATCTGAGCTTCTAAAGAAAGCTTAGGTTTGATCTCCTCTAGTACCGACTGGTTTGTTCTTCGGGCAGTCCATGGTATACACAGTATTCGCCGCCAGCACCATAATTCAAAGGCATCAATTTTCTTCCTATCTATCTTTTTCACTGTCCAGCTTTCACATTCATATGATGTTATTGAAAATACCATGGCTTGAACAAGTCGAATCTTTGTATGGAGAGAGACATCTCTGCTCTTGAGAATCTTATCTAGGTCTTTCATAGCCATTCTGCCAAGAGTAATGCGTCATCTGATTTCTTGACTGCTTGTTGCTTCTTAATTGATAGTTGATCCAAGTAGGTTAAAGTTGTTCACAATTTCAATTTCTTCTTCTTCAATGATGAACCTGTTGATTATGCCAGTTGTCATGATCTTTGTCGTCTTTACATTAAGGTGCAGGCCCATTTTGAGACTATGTTCTTTGATTGTGAGAAGCAAATGTTTCAGATCATCTTCACTTTCAGCCAGTAATGTGGTATCATCAGCATAGCGAAGGTTGTTGATGAGTCTTCCACCAATCTTGACACCTCTGTTGTCTTCATACAATCCTGCTTCTCTGATGATTTGTTCTGCATATAAATTAAACAGGTAGGGGGAAAGTATACAGCCTTGTCTTACACCTTTGCTTATTTTAAACCATTCTGTTTGTCCTTGTTCCGTTCAAACTGTTGCTTCTTGATCAATGTACAGATTGTGCAAGAGTACGATCAGGTGTTCTGGTATACCCATGCTTCTTAATGTGGCCCAGAGTTTCTCATGGTTTACACAGTCAAAAGCCTTGCTATAGTCGATAAAGCACAAATAGATATCCTTTTGGTATTCTTTAGTCTTTTCAAGGATCCATCTCACATCCGCAATGATGTCTCTTGTTCCTCGCCCTTTCCTGAACCCTGCTTGCACTTCAGGTATTTATTTATTTGTTTACATTCTCTTATATACCGAGCTATTCTGCATCAGTGCGGTTTACATTGAACAAACTGAAATTACATTGAACAGGGCATTATAACTTGGAGATAACTATTTTACAGGGAATATGGGCTATGGAGGGTTAAGTGGCTTGCCCAAGACCACAAGGAGCACCTGTAGGACTAGAAACCCCAGTCCTTCCGGCCCAAGGTTGCTCTCCTCTAGTGGGATTTGAACCCCCGACCTTCCGGCCTGAAGTACCTTGCCCCAACCACTAGGCCACTCCTCCACTCAGGTAGTTCTTGTTCCAGGTATGGTTGTAGTCTCTTTTGAATAATCTTCAGTAGAATCATGCTGGTATGTGGGATCAGAGTGATTGTGCGATAATTTCCACAGTCAGTTGGATCACCTTTCTTTAGTATTGGTATAAACACAGATCTTTTCCAGTCAGTTGGCCATGATTTTGTCTTCCATATTTCTTGGCAGAGCCTTGTAAGTACGGTAACAGCTGCATCAGATTGCTGCAATACCTCTATGGGAATGCTATCAATGCCTGGTGCTTTGTTCTTTGATAAGGCTTTCAATGCTGCTTCAACTTCTTCTTTCATCACCAATGGTTCCCGATCATAAGGTACAGGTTGAAACGGCTGTTGGTCCACTTGATCTTTATCATATAAAAACTCTGTATATTCCTTCCACCTTTTCTTGATCTTCTCAGCATCATTCAACATAGAACCTTGAGCATCTTGTAACATTCCAATTCGAGGCTGGAACTTTTTCTTTAACTCTCGTAGCTTTAGGAAAGCCGATCTTGTTCTTCCTCTAATAGTTTCTGCTTCTATTTCCTTGCATGTGGTGTTGTAGTAATTTTCCTTGTCCTGTCTTGCTGCACGTTGGAAATCTCTGTTGAGCTCTGTTATTGTCTTTCTTTCTCCTCTGGCTTTAGCTTCTCTGCGTTTCTGGGCAATTTTCAGAGTTTCTTCCGTCATCCATTTTGTCCGTTTTTGCTTTTTCACCTTTTGTAGAGACTTCTCGCTTTCTTCCAACACAACCTTCTTGATGTCATTCCATAACTCTTCTGGAGCTCTGTCTTTTGTATCTAAAGCAGCAAATCGATTTTGCAGGCAGTCTTTAAATTCCAGTGGTATATTCTCAAGGTCATATTTTGCTGCATTCATGAGTGGTTAGCTCTTTTTCAACTTTAGCTTGAGTTTGCATACTAGTAGTTGATGATCTGTACCACAGTCAGCTCCAGGTTTTGTCTTTGTTGATGTTATAGAACTTTTCCATCGTTGACTTCCACAGATGTAGTCAATTTGATTTTTATACAATCCAATGGGTGAAGTCCATGTGTACAGTCGCCGCTTGTGTTGATGGAAGAAGGTGTTTGAGATGAATAGGTCGTTGGTCTTGCAGAATTCTATCAGTCTTTCTCCAGCTTCATTTCTGTTGCCAAGTCCATATTTTCCAACTACTTTGCCTTCTTCTTTGTTGCCAGCTTTTGCGTTCCAGTCACCCATGACTATCAGGATATCCTGTTTGCATGTTCTGTCAATTTCAGCTTGTACTTGTTCATAGAACTCTTCAATTTCATTCTCTTCTGCAGCTGTTGTTGGGGCATATACTTGAATTATAGTTGTGGTGTTAGGCATTCCTCATAGACGAATAGAGATTAAGCGTTCGCTGACTCCATTGTATTTCATTACAGTTCTTGCAAGTTTCTTCTTTATTATAAATGCAACACCATTTCTTCTTTGTCTTTCATTTCCAGCACAGTTGTAAGACGGTTCAATTCTCAGACTTCACTCGAAACTCAGTTGGGTCAAGAGGTCAGTTTACTTCTTGCCCACGGGGCAATAGAAGACGTACCCATTTCCCAACAGGGTACAGGGTTTTACTCCCCCTATTTCCTTATTCCAAAGAAAACAGGAGGACACAGACCCATTTTAGACCTCAGAGAATTGAACAAATTCCTGTTCAAGGAGAAGTTCAAGATGATTTCTCTAGGAACTCTTCTGCCATACCTTCAGAGTCAGGATTGGCTTTGTTCTCTAGATCTCAAGGATGCGTACATCCATGTTCTCATCCATCCAACTCACCGAAGAGTCCTTCGGTTTTTATTTCAGGGGAAGCACTACCAGTACAGGGTTCTTCCATTTGGCCTGGTCTGAGCACCAAGGGTGTTTACGAAATGCATGGCTGTAGTGGTAGCATTTCTTCGCACTCTAGGAATATTCGTCTTTCCCTACTTAGATGACTGGCTCATTCAAGCTCCATCAGAGTCAGAGGCTAGAATTTCCCTATCTTGCACAATGCATATCCTTCAGTATTTGGGCCTGGTCATAAACATCCCAAAATCCAACCTAACTCCCACTCAATCTCTAGAGTTTATAGGAGCTATGCTGGATACAAGCAAGGGCCTATCTTCCACAGCCCCACTGCCTTCGCATTGTGGAGTTAGCTTCCCAAGCAGTGTTAAAAACTCATCTCACTGCTCGGGAAATGTTACAATTGCTAGGCCACATGGCATCTACCATGCATGTGGTTCCCTATGTTCATGTCCATATGAGAGCAGCCCAATGGACTCTATCCACTCAGTGCACTCCGGCATCAGGCTGCCTATCAGACAAAATAGCAAACTCAAGTTGCCGCCTTTTGTCCCTACAGTGGTGGCAGTCAACCCAAAACCTGTTGGTGGGGTCCCCTTTCCAACAGCCCCCACCCCAGGTCACTCTAACAGACGCCTCACAGGTGGGTTGGGGAGCTCACCTGCAAGATCTCTCTACCCAAGGCACCTGGACTCCACAGGAGACCCATCTACACATCAATCTCTTGGAACTCAGAGCAATCTTCCTTGTTCTTCGAGTGTTCCACACCCAGCTGAGTTACAAGACAGTCCTAATTCAGGCGGGCAATCAAGTAGCTATGTGCTATCTGAACAAGCAGGGAAGAACAGGCTCTCTGTCGCTTTGCAACGAAGCTTTGCGACTATGGGCCCTTGCCAGAGCGCAACAGATTCATCTCCTTGCGGTGTATCTGCCAGGCATTCAAAACTCCTGGGCAGACAGACTCCATCAAGTTCTGCTTCCACACAAGTGGTCTCTTCGTGCAGACCAGGTAGCAAACCTTTTTCAAATTTGGGGAACTCCGGACATAGACCTCTTTGCAAGTCCGATGAATGCCAAACTTCCCCGGTTCTGTCCAAGAATTCTGGCTCAGGGTTCTCAGGCCAGGGATGCTTTCCTCCTCCATTGGGGTCAGGGTTTCTTATATGCCTTTCCACCCATTCCCCTAATTCTCAAAACCCTATTCAAGCTTCAGAGAGACAGAATCCATATGATTCTCATAGCTCCACATTGGCCACGGCAGGTGTGGTACCCTCTGCTCCTACATCTCTCTCAAGCTCCATCTGTGGAGTTAGGATCTGCTCCAGATCTCCTGTCTCAGGAGGATGGGATGTTGTGGCATCCCGATCACCACTCTCTGCATCTCAGGGCCTGGTTGCTGAGAACCTAGGCCTTCATGGTCTTAACCTGTCTCAACAAGTAAAGGATATCCTTTATGCTTCTAGGAAGCCTTCCACAAGACGCTCTTATGCTTTCAAGTGCAAAAGGTTTTCCATATGGTGTTCGCAGAAGGGTCTTGACCCCCTGGCGATACTCCAATGATGATTCCAGAGGTATCTCCTTCATTTATCTAATGCAGGGCTTAAGACTAACTCAGTAAGGGTCCCTTTAAGTGCTATTTCAGCTTCTTTCAAGCCTTTAAATGGACAACCTATTTCCTCTCATCCTCTCATAGCGAGATTTATGAGGGGCCTTCTTCTAACTAAGCCTCCCATTATGCCACCACCGGTGGCATGGGACCTAAATCTGGTTCTTGGACAGCTCATGAAGCCGCTTTTTGAACCTCTAGCTACTACCTCCTTGAAATTCTTTTCCTGGAAGTTTGTCTTTCTCATTGCAATCACATCAGCAAGTTGCATCAGTGAGTTGCAAGCATTAGTGGCTGATCTTCCTTATACGAAGTTCCCTCATGATAAGGTAGTCCTTAGGACTCATCCATACTGTATGCCAAAGGTGGTCTCACCTTTTCATTTAAACCAAGCGGTTTACCTGCCTGTATTTTTTCCAAGGCCTCATGCTTCAAATACAGAAAGGAATCTTCATACTTTGGACTGTAAAAGAGCACTTGCTTTTTACTTACAAAGGACACAGCAACATAGAAAGTCCTCTCAAGTCTTTGTTGCTTTTGATCCTTCTCATTTGGGACTTCCAGTCTTCAAGAGAACATTGTCCAATTGGATTGCACAGTGTATTTCTTTTACCTATCAGAGTAAGAACCTTTCTCTGGAAGGCCATGTCACAGCTCACAATGTGAGAGCCATGGCAGCCTCAACGGCTCATCTACCCTTTGTGTCTATCGACGACATCTGTCTAGGAGCTACTTGGGCCTCGGTTCATACCTTCACAGCCCATTACTGCTTAGACAAGGACTCCCGCTGGGATGCCTTGTTTGGTCAGGCTGTTCTACAACACCTGTTCCATACTTAATCAACTCCTACTCACCATTCCTGGTAGGATGCCAGAGATCCATGGGGGGAAGTGGAGCCCTTTCACAGGGGCACACAACTTCTGAGGTCTCTCCCTGGCATCTGTAGCTAGGGAGTCCCCATATGTTAAGACTACATTTCTGCTTGTTCCTGAAGATAGCATAGTTACCCCCCTGTAACAGGTGATCTCCGGGAACAGCAGGAATTTATTCTTCACAACCCACCCACCTCCCCTAGGAGTTTTATCTCTCTTTTCTTTTCTTTCCCTCGCCCTCTCTCTTTGTCTCAGCTTTAAAACTCAACTGGAGAGAGGCAGTTGGGAAAGGCGGGAAGGCAGCATGCAGGCGCTGTGGGATACTCCCAAAAGCTTTCTAATTGGACGCTGGGGAGCGTTCCCGTGCAGGCTCCGTCGGTACCGATGATACCCATATGTGAAGACTAAATTCCTGCTGTTCCTGGAGATCACCTGATCTCCAGGAACAAGCAGGAATGAGTCTTCACATATGGGTACATCGGTACCGACGGAGCCTGCGCGGGAACGCTCCCCAGCTTCCCAAAAATGAAGCTTTTGGGAGCATCCCACAGCGCCTGCGCGCTGCCTTCCCGCCTTTCCTAACCAACTCTCCTCAGTTCTTCTTTGCCGCGGAGCCAGCAGGTCGAGCCCTGTCACCGCTGAAGAAGTTCTTTATTTTATTTTGTTTCTTTGGTCGCGTGTCTGCCTTCCCCGACTCCAGACCGGTACTGCCGGTCTTTTCTTTCTTTCTTTTTTAAAAAAAAAAAAAATATAACGATATTTTCCTCACTTGGTGTATTTTTCTTCTTAGGCCTCAGGGCCCACAAGAAATTTTCCCTCATGGAAAAACCAGCCTCCGGGTTCAAAAAATGCACTAAGTGTAGCGGTACTATTTCTGTTACAGATACCCATTAATGGTGTCTTAAATGTTTGGGTCCTGAACACTCCATTCCGGATTGTCCGTCCTGCTCCCTGATGTCTAAACGGGGGTTACAGAACCAAGCAGCTAAGCTCCATGTGCTGTTTCCCACTGATGCACCGGCGGTAGCATCGACATCTTCCAGGTCTTCGTCTCCTGATGGATCTCAGGTAACCAAACATAAACCTAGCAGGTCCTCGAAGAGTAGATCTCCCTCTAAGCATCGAGATGCCTCCGGGCTTGCCCTCGAGGATCCTGCACCAGCCAAACAACCCCGGCGGGAAGCTCCGGCTTCCAAAGCTCCTCCTATGGGGTTACAGGTTGACATCGATGGCACGGCCTCGACCGATCACTTGTTAGATTGCTCTGGGGTACCGGTACCGACATCCAGGCTTTCATGGCGTCGATGGATCAGAATGTTCTGTCCATGCAGCAGGCTATCAAGTCCTTTATTCAAGCTGCGACGCCGATGATACCGCAACGAGCTCCGTTGTCGGTATCGGCTCTGGTACCGGCACCAGCGCCGATGCCGGTACCGGCTGCATCGACATCGACCAGGATACCGACTACAGCGGTTCCTGGTCCAGGGCTATTTCTCGGTACCGATCCGGTTCCGGGGACACCCGATGTCGATACCGCTTGATACGCGTATCGAGCGTTGGAAGGACACCCTGACAGGCGATACTTCGATTCCTCTGCTGATTCTGATTCATCAGATGAGTCTCCTGAAGTATCCATAGCCCTTCCTGAAGAGCCTTCTTCTCCAAAAAGAAGAATGTCTCCTCCAGAGGACTTGTCCTTTCAAGACTTCATAAGAGAAGTAGCTAAAAGACTTTCTATTTCAGTATCCTCTGAATCAGAGCCTAGAGCAAAAAAATTAGATATTTTAGGGTACTCTAAGGCTCCTAGAGAGGCTGTCACCTTACCAATTCATGAGATTCTTCATGAACACATGATTGATTTATGGGAGACTCCTCTCACTCTCTCTCCTCATTCTCGCAGATTGGACACTATGTATCGTGTCCCCCCTTGTCCTGGATTTCAGAAAACTCAGCTTCCTCACTATTCTATTGTGGTGCAGTCAGCTATGAAGAGGATAAAGAGTACAAAAAGACACTCTTCTGCTCCTCCAGGAAGAGAATGCAGAACCTTGGATGCTTTTGGTAGGAAAATCTTCCAAGCCAGTATGCTTATTGCCAGAATCAACTCATATAGCCTTTACATGGGTATGTTTCTAAAAGAAGTTGCACAAAAGTTGCACATCTTCCTCCCTTTTCTTCCAGAGGATAAAAGGGACGAATTCCTCCTTTGGCTTCAGCATACTCAGGACCATAGCTGCTCGCAGAATTGCTTGGCTCCAGGCTTCTGATCTAGAACCCTGGGTTCAAGATGGCTTAGGAAATCTGCCCTGTACAGGTGAAAATCTATTTGGCAAAGAGTGGCAAATAAAAGCCACTCAAATGGATGCAGAGAACTCTGCTCTGGATAGACTTTCAAAGTCAACCTCCATTCCTGCCAAGAAAAAGATTTTTAAGAAGTCTTTTTACAAAAAGGGCTGATTTCCTTCTACTTCTGGCCAACAATCTTCCACAGGTCGCTTTGCCACTAAGCGTCAGCAACCTAAACAAGCTAGGCCTAAGCCTGCAGGGGCTGCTGCAACTCAGCAGTCCCAACCTCCTCAGGGTTTTTGACTTGATGCTAGAGAACTTAGCCTTTCTGGCTCTACAACAGCCAGAACCTCTCACCATTCCAGGAAGGTTAGCTCACTTTGCTCCCAGATGGGAGCAAATAACATCAGAGCAGTGGACCCTCTCCATCATAAGAGAGGGCTACAAACTTCACTACTCAGACCTTCCTCCCTTCACCATGGTGAGACATTTCAATTCTCCCACATCTCTCCTCGACCTTCTGGGTCAGGAGGTGACTACCCTTCTTGCCCAAGGGGCAATAGAAGAAGTTCCTCTTCTTCAACAGGAGTCAGGGTTCTACTCCCCCTATTTTCTCATTCCAAAGAAGACGGGGATACAGACCCATCTTAGATCTCAGAGAATTGAACAAATTCCTATGCAAGGAGAAGTTCAAGATGCTTTCTCTGGGCACTCTCCTTCCATATCTTCAAAGTCAGGATTGGCTTTGTTCTCTAGATCTCAAGGATGCATACACACATGTTCTCATCCATTCATCTCACAGAAGATTCCTACGTTTTCTTTTCCAAGGGAAACATTACCAATACAGAGTGCTTCCTTTTGGTCTGGCCTCTGCTCCGAGAGTGTTCACCAAATGCATGGCAATACTTGCTGCATTTCTACGCACTCTGGGAATATTTGTCTTCCCATACCTGGACGACTGGCTCATCCGAGCTCCATCTCAGTCAGAGGCCCAGATTTCCCTGAACTGCACAAGGCGCATTCTGCAGTACCTGGGACTGGTGGTAAACCTCCCAAAGTCCCAGCTCACCCCTATTCAGTCCCTGGAATTAATAGGGGCCTGGTTAGATACCACCACTGCAAGGGCCTACCTTCCTCAGGCCCGTTGCCAACGTCTAGTGCAGCTAGCCTCCCAGATTCAGTCAAAGAGCCACTTAACTGCCAGGGAGATGCTACAACTGCTAGGCCACATGGCTTCCACAGTACATGTGGTACCCTATGCTCGCCTACACATGAGAGCAGCTCAATGGACTTTGTCCACCCAGTGGACTCAAGCTTCAGGAGCTCTCTCAGACCAAATAGCAACCTCCAAACGTCTCTTTTGGTCTCTCCAATGGTGGATGTCCACTCAAAATCTGTTGCTGGGGTCCCCCTTCCAACAGTTGTTGCCCCAAGCAACCCTCACAACAGATGCCTCCCAAACAGATTGGGGAGCTCATCTACAAGACCTCTCCACCCAAGGCACTTGGTCCCCACAGGAGACCTCTCTTCATATCAACCACTTGGAACTTCGAGCAGTGTTTCTAGCTCTCAAGGTCTTTCATACCCTCCTCAGCTACAAGACAGTCCTCATTCATACGGACAATCAAGTAGCCATGTTTTACATAAACAAGCAAGGAGGAACTGGCTTTCTGTCGCTTTGCAACGAAGCTCTAAGATTATGGGCCTTCTCCAGAGAGCATCAAATCCATCTCCTGGCAGTATACCTCCCAGGAATCCAAAACTCTTGGGCAGACAGACTCAGTCGAGTTCTGCTTCCACACGAATGGTCCCTGCATATGGATCAGGTACACAGAATCTTCCAAGAATGGGGAACCCCGGACATAGACCTCTTTGCAAGTCCGTGGAATGCCAAACTTCCCCGGTTCTGTTCCAGAATTCCGTGTCAGGGAGTTCAGGCCAAGGATGCCTTCCTCCTTCATTGGGGTCAGGGCTTCCTGTATGCCTTTCCACCCATTCCCTTGATTCCCAAGACTCTATTCAAACTCCAGAGGGATCAAGGCTCTATGATCCTCATAGCTCCACGCTGGCCACGCCAAGTGTGGTACCCTTTACTTCTGCATCTCTCCCAAGCCCCCTCCCTGGACTTGGGAGCTACTCCAGACCTTCTGTCCCAGGAGGAAGGGACTTTGTGGCACCCAAACCCCAAGTCCCTTCACCTCAGAGCTTGGTTACTGAAGGCCTAGACCTTCAAGGCTTGAATCTTTCTCAGCAAGTGAAGGATATCCTCCATGCTTCCAGGAAACCTTCCACCAGGCGTTCCTATGCTTTTAAGTGGAAAATATTTTCCATTTGGTGTGCTGAAAAGGGTCTTGACCCTCTGGCACTACCTTTAACTTCTCTGTTAGACTATCTCCTGCATCTCTCCAATGCAGGACTTAAAACAAATTCAGTAAGAGTCCATTTGAGTGCTATTGCAGCATCCCTTAAGCCCATCAATGGACAACCTATCTCCTCTCATCCTCTCATTTCAAGATTCATGAGAGGCCTAACTTTAACTAAACCTCCCATTAGGCCTCCTCCGATGGCATGGGACTTAAATTTGGTTCTTGGTCAGCTTATGAAGCCACCCTTTGAACCCTTAGCCACTACCTCCTTGAAATTTCTTTCCTGGAAGGTTATTTTCCTCATTGCAGTCACTTCTGCTCGCCGCATCAGTGAACTGCAGGCCTTAGTGGCTAATCCACCTTATACAAGGTTCCATCATGACAAGGTAGTCCTTAGGACAAATCCACACTTTATGCCTAAAGTGGTCTCACCTTTTCATCTTAATCAAGAATTATATTTACCTGTCTTTTTTCCAGCTCCTCATGCATCCAGTGCAGAGAGGAATCTTCATACTCTGGATTGTAAAAGAGCTCTTGCTTTTTACTTACATAGGACACAGCAACATAGAAAGTCTTTCCAGCTTTTTGTTGCTTTTGATCCTTCTCATTTGGGACTTCCAGTCTCTAAGAGAACACTGTCCAATTGGATTGCTCAGTGTATTTCTTTCGCCTACCAGAGCAAGAACCTTTCTCTGGAGAGCCATGTCACAGCTCATAATGTGAGGGCCGTGGCCACCTCTATGGCTCATCTAAATTCTGTGTCCATCGACCAGATCTGTCGAGCAGCCACCTGGGCCTCTGTTCATACCTTCACAGCCCATTACTGCTTGGACAAGGACTCCCGCCGGGATGCCTTGTTTGGTCAGGCTGTCCTCAGACACCTGTTCCATTCTTAAACAACTCCTGCCCTCCTTCCCGGGATGGATGCCTGAGATCCATAGGAGGACGCAGACCCCTTCAGGGTCTCATATCTTTGGGGATCTCCCAGGCATCTCAGCTAGGGAGTCCCCATATGTGAAGACTCATTCCTGCTTGTTCCTGGAGATAGCACAGTTACTTACCTGTAACAGGTGATCTCTGGGAACAGCAGGAATAAGTCTTCACAACCCACCCACCTCCCCTAGGAGTTGTATCTCTTTTCTATCTTTCCTTTCCTCTCTCTCTCTCTCTCTCTCTCTCTCTCTCTATTGTCTCAGCTTTAAACTCGAACTGAGGAGAGTTGGTTAGGAAAGGCGGGAAGGCAGCGCGCAGGCGCTGTGGGATGCTCCCAAAAGCTTCCTTTTTGGGAAGCTGGGGAGCGTTCCCGCGCAGGCTCCGTCGGTACCGATGTACCCATATGTGAAGACTTATTCCTGCTGTTCCCAGAGATCACCTGTTACAGGTAAGTAACTGTGCTTTACAGGTGAGTAACTATGCTATATCAAACAAACTATCAGCTGGTAATAACATATGTAGGAGATTCAATAGGAGCATGTGTTGTTTTTGTGACTGTAAAAACTGACACATCTGTTTCCACTGCACCACACCACATCCTGCATCATAGTTTAACAAGTAATCTCAGCCTAAGACCACACCTCAACCAAAGCAGTGACAGCCTATTTCAGAGAACATCTAATCCTTTCATGATTGAAGCTATACTACTAATACTTCTCATTTGTATAGCGCTACAAAGTTATATGCATCATTGTACACATAAATGTAAAAAACAGTTCTTGCTCAAAAGAAATCATTCTGTCTAAGACAGACACACACAATAAAAAAGGGACTAGGGTAGAACTAAGGGGAAATGGTTCTAGAGACATGGGTGGTAAACAGAAAAATAAGGGGGTCAGGATCCTAATGCAGCCTTGAAGAGGTAGGTATTTAGCCTGGATCTGAATAGAACCAGAGATGGAGCCTGATTTCGGGTAGTCTGTTCCAGATAACATGCTACAGCAAGTTAGAATGAGCAATCACAGTGACCACAACATCATAGTGTGGGCCAAAAGAGGGAGGGAGGTCTGCATTGCTGCACCGTTCCACACACCTTGCCACCTGCTAGAAGCAGAAAATACTGGCCTCTCTCGGTGCTGCACCAGTGGCCATACCCTCTGACACCCTGAAAGATGCCCAAGTCTGCCTCCATTCTCTGGAAAAGGAACACACACCCACTTGTCCGGACTGTTCTAGGAGGATAAGGAATATTAGTTATCTCCAGGAACAAGCAGGAATGTAGTCATCACATATGGGTATCGTCGGTACCGACGGAGCCTGCGCGGGAACGCTCCCCAGCGTCCAATCAGAACGCTTTTGGGAGCATCCCACAGCACCTGCATGCTGCCTTCCCGCCTTTCCCAACCGCCTCTCTCCAGTTCTTCTTTTTCCGCAGAGCCAGCAGGTCGTGTACCTGTCACCGCAGAAGAATTTCTTTTTTCTTTCTTTCTTTTTCTGGTCGCATCTGCCTTCTTCGACGCTCTACTGGTACCGCCGGTCTATTCTTTCTTAGTTCTGTAAAAAAAAAATTATTTTTTTCTTTTCTTCAGGTGCATCTGCCTTTTTTGGGCCTTAGGCCCAAAAACCTTTCCTTAACATGGAAAAACCTGCCTCAGGTTTTTAAAAGTGCACCAAGTGTGGCGGTACCATTTCTGTCACCGACACCCATGAATGGTGTTTAAAATGTTTAGGTCCTGACCACTCCATCACGGATTGTGTGTCCTATGCCATGATGTCTAAAAGAGGTCGGCAGAACCGAGCTGCCAAGCTCAGTACCCTGTTTCCCTCTGATGCGGCTTCGGTGGCATCAACGTCTTCCAGGGCTGCTTCTTCCTTCCGTGGATCTCGGGTAACTAAACATAAATCCAGCCGGTCCTCGAAGGGTAGATCTCCTTCTAAGCATCGAGATACCTCTGGCATTGCCCTCGAGGATTCTGCACCGGCAAAATTACCCCGGCGGGAGGCTTCGGCTTCCAAAGCATTATCGGGGTTCCAGGATGTTCTCGATGGCTCGGCCTCGACAGATCTCCTGGTGCTGTGCTCTGGAATACTGGTGGTCTCCACCAGTACCGACATCCAGGCGTTGGCGGCATCCATGGACCAGAGAATTCTGACTATGGAACGCAGTCTGGCGGCTTTCCTTGCAGCATCGACGCCCTTGGTACCGCGACAGACAACTCCACCGGTACCGGCACTGGCATCGGTATCGGCATAGGTACCGGTACCGGTACCGATAGCATCGGTGTCTGCTCTGACAGTACCCTGTCCTCCGATGCCCTCCAGTACCGATTCTCCGGTACCGGTTATTTCCAGTACCGATTCTCTGGTACCGGTTATTCCCGGTACCGATCTTGGTCGGTACGGGTATCGGGCTCTACAGGAGCATCCGGACAGACGATACTTCGAGTCCTCAGAAGAGCGATGCTTCTTCCAGAGGAGTCCTCCTCCCCTAAACGCAGGATGTCTCCTCCAGAGGACATGTCCTTCCAGGACTTCATCAGGGAGGTGGCTCGGGGCCTGTCCATTACTGTGGCTCCTGAAACAGAGCCAAGGGCCAAGGAGTTGGAAATTTTACAATATCCCAAAACTCCTAAGGAGGCAGCTACCTTACCCATTCATGAGATTCTTTATGTTCTCATGTTGAGGATGTGGGAAACACCTCTTACCACCTCTCCTCATTCTCGCAGATTGGATACTATGTATCGAGTCCCTCCTTGTCCTTGGTTCCAAAAGACTCAACTGCCTCACCACTCTATTGTGGTAGAGTCAGCTATGAGAAGGATTAGAAGTGCAAAAAGACATGCCTCTAATCCTCCAGGACGTGAGTGCAGAACCCTGGATGCTTTTGGACGTAGAGTCTTCCAAGCTTCCATGCTTGCTGCAAGAATCAGTTCCTATAGTCTGTACATGGGAATGTTCCTAAAGGAGGTCACAGATAATTTACAGACTTTAAGTCCTTTCATTTCTGAGGATAAAAGACAGGACTTTCTCACTTGGGTCAAACATGCCCAAGATGTCTCTAAATTCTCCAACCGTGCAGCCTTTGACTGCTTTGAGTGTATAAGCAGAACCTCGGCTATCGCCATAGGTGCACGTAGAATTGCTTGGCTCCAGGCATCTGATTTAGAGCTCTGGGTACAAGATAAACTGGGAAATATCCCTTGTACTGGTGAGAACCTGTTTGGTAAAGATTGGCAGGAAAAAGCCAATGAAATGGATGCTGAAAATTCCACCTTGGATAGACTATCCAAGTCCACTGCTGATCCTGTTAGAAAGAAGTTGTTCAAGGAAACATCTTTTTCTAAAAAGAAAAGATTTTATCCTGCTTATGGTCAGCAGGCATCTTCTGCAGGTCAGTTTTCAAGCAAACGTCAGCAACCACCCAAACAGAAGAAAGCAAAGGCCTCCACCGGCCCAGCAGCCTCAGCCTCCTCAGGGCCTTTGACTTTCAGCTAGAGAACCTGGCCTTTCTGGTTCTGGAAGGACCAGAACCGTCCACCATTCCAGGAAGGTTATGTCATTTTGCCTCCAGATGGGGGCAAATAACAGCAGAGCATTGGACACTCTCCATCATAAAGGAGGGGTACAAACTTCATTTTTCAAGCATGCCCCCTCACATAATAGTGAAGCAGTTCAATTCTCCGACCTCTCTCATCGACCTGTTAGGTTGCCATTCTTCTTGCCCAAGGGGCAATAGAAGAAGTACCTCTTCATCAACAGGGCATAGGGTTCTATTCCCCTTATTTTCTTATTTCAAAGAAAACAGGGGGTTACAGACCTATCTTAGATCTCAGAGAATTGAACAAATTCCTTGTCAAGGAGAAATTCAAGATGATTTCTCTCGGAGCTCTGCTACCATACCTTCAGAGTCAGGATTGGCTTTGTTCTCTAGATCTCAAGGATGCGTACCCCCATGTCCTCATCCATCCAACCCACAGAAGGTTCCTTCGGTTCCTTTTTCAAGGAAAGCACTACCAATACAGGGTACTTCCTTTTGGTCTGGCCTCAGCACCAAGGGTGTTCACGAAATGCATGGCTGTGGTGGCAGCATTTCTCCGCACTCTAGGAATATTCGTCTTCCCTTACCTGGACGACTGGCTCATTCGAGCTCCAACACAGTCAGAGGCCAAGACTTCTCTATCCTGCACAATGCATATCCTGCAGTATTTAGGGCTGGTAATAAACATCCCAAAATCCAGTCTAACTCCCACTCAGTCTTTAGAGTTCATAGGAGCTTTTCAGGATACCACAAGGGCAAGGGCCTATCTTCCCCAGGCCCGTTACCTTCGCTTAGTGCAGTTAGCTTCTCAAGCAGTGCTAAAGCCCCATCTAACTGCTCGAGAAATGTTGCAATTACTAGACCACATGGCATCCACCGTGCATGTGGTTCCATATGCTCGCCTCCACATGAGGGCAGCTCAGTGGATTTTATCCACCCAATGGACCCAGGCATCAGGGTGCCTGTCAGACAAAATAGCAAACACAAGTCGCCTCATTTTGTCCCTCCAATGGTGGAAGTCCACTCAAAACCTGTTGCTGGGGTGCCCCTTTCAACAATCCTTACCCCAAGCAACTCTCACGACAGATGCTTCTCCAAAGGGTTGGGGAGCTCATCTGCAAAACTTCTCCACCCAGGGCACCTGCTCTCCGCAAGAGAGTTGTCTACATATCAATCTCTTGGACCTCAGAGCAATTTTCCTGGCTCTGCGAGTGTTCCACTCCCTGCTCAGCTAGAAGACAGTCCTCATTCATACGGACAATCAAGTAGCCATGTTCTATGTGAACAAGCAGGGGGGAACGGGCTCTCTGTCGCTTTGTAACAAAGCTTTGCGACTATGGGCCTTCGCCAGAGAGCATCAGATTCATCTGCTGGCAGTATATCTTCCCGGCATCCCAAACTCTTGGGCGGACAGACTCAGTCGAGTTCTGCTTCCACACGAGTGGTCTCTGTATGCAGACCAGGTGACCAGGATATTTCAACTTTGGGGAACTCCGGACATAGACCTCTTTGCAAGTCCGTGGAATGCCAAACTTCCCCGGTTCTGTTCCAGAATTCCGGCTCAGGGGGCTCAGGCCAGGGATGCTTTCCTCCTTTTCTGGGGTCAAGACTTCCTGTACGCCTTTCCACCCATTCCCCTAATTCCCAAAACCCTCTTCAAGCTTCAGAGAGACAGAGGCCACATGATTCTCATAGCACCACATTGGCCACGGCAAGTGTGGTATCCTCTGCTTCTACATCTCTCTCAAGCTCCCTCCCTGAAGTTAGGGTCTGCTCCAGATCTCCTATCTCAGGAGAACGAAATGTTATGGCATCCCAATCCCCAGTCTCTGCATCTCAGGGCTTGGTTGCTGAAGGCCTAGATCTCCAAGATCTTAATCTTTCTCAGCAAGTGAAAGATGTTCTTTATGCTTCCAGAAAACCTGGAAGGAGGAGTGGCTCAGTGGTTGGGACAGGTTACCTCAGGCCGGAGGGCCGGGGGTTCAATTCCCGCATGGGGACAAGTAACCTCAGGCCGGAGGGACTGAGGTCTCTAGTCCCATAGCTGCTCCTTGTGGCCTTGGGCAAGCCACTTAACCCTCCATTGCCTCAGGTACACTTAGATTGTGAGCCCTTCGGGGACAAGGGAATAAAAGTACTTGTTAGTATATACATGTAAACCGCTCTGATGCGTAAGTAAAGGGCGGTATATCAAATGCCTAACCATAACCATAACCACTAGACACTCTTATGCTTTCAAGTGGAAAAGGTTTACTATTTGGTGTTCGGAAAAGGGTCTTAACCCCCTTGCGATACCTCTGCAATCTTTGCTGGAGTATCTCCTCCATTTATCTAATGCAGGCCTTAAGACAAATTCAGTAAGAGTCCATTTGAGTGCTATTGCAGCTTCTCTTAAACTTCTAAATGGACAGCCTATTTCCTCTCATCCTCTCATAGCAAGATTTATGAGAGGACTCCTTCTAACTAAGCCTCCCATTAGACTACCTCCGGTGGCATGGGACTTAAACCTGGTTCTTGGGCAGCTCATGAAGCCACCTTTCGAACCTTTAGCTACCACCTCCTTAAAATTCCTTTCTTGGAAGGTTATCTTTCTCATTGCAATCACATCAGCATGCCGCATTAGTGAGTTGCAAGCGCTAGTAGCTAATCCACCTTATACAAGGTTCCATCATGACAAGGTAGTCCTTAGGACTCATCCACACTTTATGCCTAAGGTGGTCTCGCCTTTTCATCTAAACCAAGAGGTCTACCTACCTGTCATTTTTCCAGGACCTCATGCATCAAATGCAGAAAGGAATCTTCATACCCTGGACTGTAAAAGAGCTTTAGTTTTTTACTTACAAAGAACACAGCAACATAGAAAGTCCTCTCAACTCTTTGTTGCTTTTGATCCTTCTCATTTGGGACTTCCAGTCTCCAAGAGAACACTGTCTAACTGGATTGCTCAGTGTATTTCCTTCGCCTATCAGAGTAAGAACCTTTCTCTGGAGGGCCATGTCACAGCTCACAATGTGAGAGCCATAGCAGCCTCAATGGCTCATCTGCACTCTGTGTCTATTGACAACATCTGTCGAGCAGCCACTTGGGCCTCTGTTCATACCTTCACAGCCCATTACTGCTTGGACAAGGACTCCCGCTGAGATGCCTTGTTTGGTCAGGCTGTTCTCAAAAACCTGTTCCATACCTAATCAACTCCTGCCCACCATCCCTGGTAGGATGCCAGAGATCCATGGGGCGAAGTGGAGCCCTTTTCAGGCACACACAACTTCTGGGATCTCTCCCTGGCACCTAAAGCTAGGGAGTCCCCATATGTGATGACTACATTCCTGCTTGTTCCTGGAGATAGCATAATTACTCACCTGTAACAGGTGATCTCCGGGAACAGCAGGAATTTAGTCCTCACAACCCACCCACCTCCCCTAGGAGTTGTATCTCTCTATCTCTTTCCTTTCCCTCTCTCTCTCTTTGTCTCAGCTTTAAAACTCAACTGGAGAGAGGCAGTTGTGAAAGGCGGGAAGGCAGCACGCAGGCGCTGTGGGATGCTCCCAAAAGCGTTCTGATTGGACGCTGGGGAGCGTTCCCGCGCGGGCTCCATCGGTACCGACGATACCCATATGTGAGGACTAAATTCCTGCAGCTCCCGGAGATCATCTGTTACAGGTGATTAACTATGCTTACTCATTGGAAGTAAAGGTTTTATAGAGCATGCCTTAGAATGCCCTGTTCTGAAGCTAAGCTTAGCACAGCATTCCAAATTATAGCTTATTGAACAGCCTCCTAGTGGGTTAGAGATCTACTAGTTTGACATCTTAGATAATAGCCCTCCTTTTATCCTTATCTGAAAAACGGAGACAAGTCAGCTTACAGTCCACAGTAGGAATATTTCCACCCTCTCCCAATTACAACCCAGAATTTATTAAAAAATTGCTGTTTCTTCTTGCTAACAAAACATCTTTAGCCATCACTCTTTGCCAGTCTGCTTTGTCTTTGCTCTGCTTTGGCCCTGTACTTTGCAGGTTTATTGAGCACTTAGGTTTTCATAACAAATTAAGCAAACCCCATTTTTATATGTAATACTCCCTCACTTGCTCTGTTATCTGCAAGTATGCAAAAACAGATTACAATCTGTTTGAAACCAGTTCTGCAAGATTAGCTATTTAAAATCAGTGATGATTGTAGTTAAACTACTGAATCTCAATGTTAAGCAAAAATGCAATGTGTGCCTTTGGGTCAATGCTGACCTCTGGCGACCCAGCAACTCCTGGGTTTTCTTGGCACTGTGACCAGAAGTAGATTGCCAGGCTTTTTATCCGAGGCAATGGCAAGTTAAGTGACTTACCCAAGGCCACAAGGAGTGCTAGTGGGAATCGTACCCTGGTCTTTTAGATACCAAGCCAGTGCTCTAACCACTAGACTACTCCTCCACACCCTCACTGTTAAGATCGCTGTGTAAAGACTATTTTCTATAAAAATCTTCACATGCCAGCATAACATCCGTTTACTTTTTTTCTGTATTTTTAACAAAATTAATACACAGCACATTCATCTGATGGCAACTAAGACTTCTTTCCTCACACCATCTCTGAAAAATTCACCATACCCAAACATAGGCACGAGAGAGAAAACTCATTCATGCCCCAACAAAATCGCTATAACCTGCCTTTTTTTCCTCAGAGCCCAGTCCTTTCAAAAACCAAGCCATAGGAGTGAACTGATCTGCTTCTGGCATGTGAATTTGACCCTGAGATAGCAGATCATCCACACTGGTAAACAAAATAGATCTTCCACCACCCACTTGGTTAGACATGTATCATAGGTGAAGTGACACAAGAATCCTGGCAGACATAAGATCACACAGCATAGAGCAGGCCAAGTTGTTACTTCTGTCACCTCAGCTATTGGAGAGCGCTTCTCATGACCAGGACACAGCATCAGTGATTTTATGGTGAGAGTCCCGAAAGGAAGATTTAAATCCAGTCCAAGAATGTAAAATGAAGAATAATTCAACTGACCAGACAGGACTTAATAAAGATATGGTCTTTGTATCACATTATATCTCTAAATATTTACAGCGTGGTCATCATTTGATCTCCCATCCATCTCTCCCACTTCCCCTATACCCTCTTCCCCTAGGACTGTCAGTGCAGTGCTTTTGTGATTGACCTACATATTATGGTATTGTCTTGTGTTGCTCATACTCTTCTGATCTGAAGATGGTTTTAATCTTCAAAAGCTAGTCTAAGAACGTTTTAAGTTAGTCTAATAAAAAGATATTGCCTTATTTTCTTTCTGTTTCTCTATTTTTCTAACTACCTTTAAAGTAGACTAACATGACAAGCACACCGTCTTCTCCAATAATCATGGATGTAATCGGTATAGGATGGGAAACATGTGCTACCCCTTCACATCCAAAAAGCTTGGTTGAATTCAGAAAAATGATATATCAGTCTCTTAAAACTAAGAGCAATCTTCAGCGCTTTCAGAGCTTCTGTTAGGAAAGAGAACCTTGATCCAGACAAATAACCAGTTGGTGATGTATATAAATAAAGATTTACTAGATTTTAAATCCTCTGCAGAGAAACATAGATCTCGAACTGGACTGTATCTGAGAGGATGTTCTGCTTTTCAGTATCATGTTTTCCGGGAGTGCAATCATTGTTTTAGGCAGGGGAATTGTAAAATATACATCCCACACTAGAAAGTCTCAACAATAGATCTTTGTGTCAGAAGACAAGAAGCTTGCATGCTCTACTCCAGATGACCAAGCAAATACAGACTGGCTTTAGATGCTTTCAGCATACACTGGGGAACAGAACTCCCCTAGATCTAATCTGCATTCTGCTAATAAGCTGGATATAGCAAAAGATAAGGGAGGATAAGGCCTCTGTAATTTCCAGAGTCTCATCCCTGTTTTGTTAAATCTGGTTTCCTTGTCAGTATCAGCATGGCTTTTATTTTTTTTTGAAGGGATACTCTGTGGTACTGACTCCAAATCTATCTCTCTACACCTATTATCTCTTCAGCAATCCAAACCAAGATCTCTGCCTGCCTTTCTGACATCACCGACTGGATGTCTCATCGCCGCCTGAAATTGAACATGGCAAAGACCGAACTCCTCCTCTTTCCCCACAACTTCTCCCCTCCTCTTCCCCCTTTCTCAGTCTCCGTGGATGGATCTATGATCCTTCCTGTTCCCTCGGCCCGCAATCTGGGGGTTATCTTTGACACCTCTCTCTCCTTTTCCGCACATATCTAGCTCATTGCTAAAACCTGCCGCTTCTTTCTCTACAACATTAGCAAAATTTGCCCCTTCCTGTCGGAACACACCACCAAAACGCTTATCCACTCCTCAGTCTCCTCGCCTCTCGCCTCGACTACGGCATCCTAGTCCTTGCTGGTCTCCCCGTGAGCTATCTCTTCCCCCTTCAATCTATACAAAATTATGCAGCTCGACTAATCTTCCATCAATCCTGCCATGCCCACATTACTCCTCTTCTCAAGTCGCTCCATTGGCTCCCCATCCAATTCCGCATCCATTTCAAATTTCTCCTGCTGATCTATAAATGCATTCACTCTGTGGCCCCTCAATACCTCTCATCTCTTATCTCGCCCCACATCCCCTCTCGAGAACTTCACTCCGCTAACAAATTACTTTTTCATTCACACCGCTAACTCCCGACTTCGTTCCTTTCACCTTGCTGCACCCTATGCCTGGAACAGCTTACCTGTGTCTATACGCCAGGCACCCTCCCTGGCCATCTTCAAATCCAGGTTAAAAACCCATCTCTTCACTGTCGCGTTCAGATCCAGACCCAGACCATAGTTTGGATTGTTCTTCCCTAGATGCATAACTTTGCCCTTGTCTTCATTAAATTTCATCTGCCATTTTGATGCCCAGTCTTCCAATTTATCAATATCCTCTTGCAATTTTCCACAATCCTCTTGGGTTTTAACAACTTAAATAGTTTTGTGTCATCTGCAAATTTGCTTTGGTCTTTACTGAGGAAGATGTAGGGATGTTACCCATGATTGAAGTGGTATTTAAAGGTGCGGAAGAATTGAAGGAAATAGCGATACATCGGGAAGATGTATTACAACTATTAGATAAACTGAAGAGTAGCAAATCACCTGGGCCAGATGATATACATCCAAGGGTGTTAAAAGAACTGAAATATGAGATTGCAGACCTGCTATTAGTAATCTGTGAACTATCATTAAAATCATTTGTAATACCTGAAGATTGGAGGATGGCGAACGTAACGCCAATTTTTAAAAAGGGTTCCAGGGGTGATCTGGGAAACTTCAGACTGGTGAGCCTGACATCAGTTCTGGGAAAAATGGTAGAAACCATCATAAACAAAATTGCTGAATATGCAGATAGTCATGGCTTAATGGGAGACAGCCAACATGGCTTTAGACGAGGAAGATCTTGTCCTACTAATCTGTTATGTTTTTTTGAAGATGTGAATAAACAGGTAGACAAAGGTGAGTCGGTTGATATAGTGTATTTGGACTTTCAGAAAGCCTTTGACAAGGTCCCTCATCAGAGTCTTTTGGCAAAACTAAAGAGTCATGAGATAGGAGGCAGTGTACTATTGTGGATCAGGAACTGGTTAAAAGATAGAAAGCAGAGGATAGAGCTAAATGGCCAATTTTCCCAATGGAGAAAGGTGAATAGTGGTGTACCCCAGGGATCTGTGCTGGGTCCGCTGCTTTTTGACATATTCATAAATGACCTGGAAAAGGGAATAACGAGTGAGGTTATCAAATTTGCAGATGACACAAAACTATTTCAAGTTGTTAAAACCCAAGAGGATTGTGGAAAATTGCAAGAGGATCTTGATAAATTGGAAGACTGGGCCTCAAAATGGCAGATGAAATTTAATGTGGACGAGTGCAAAGTTATGCACCTAGGGAAGAACAACCCAAACTATGGTTACACGATGTAAGGTTCCACATTAGGTACCACCACCCAGGAAAAAGATTTAGGCGTCATTGTGGATAACATGTTAAAACCCTCAGCCCAGTGTGCAGCGGCGGCCAAGAGAGCAAATAGAATGCTAGGTATCATAAGGAAAGGAATGGAAAATAAAACAAAGGATATTATAATGCCTCTATATCGTTCCATGGTGGGACTGCACCTTGAATATTGTGTGCAATTCTGGTCGCCGTATCTTAAAAAGGATATAGCGTTATTAGAAAAGGTGCAGAGAAGAGCCACCAAAATGGTAAAAGGGATGGAAGGGATACCCCTATGAAGAGAGGCTAAAAAGGTTAGGGCTCTTTAACCTGGAAAAGAGACGGCTGAGGGGAGATATGATAGAAGTCTATAAATTAATGAATGGAGTGGAACGGGTAAACGTAGATCGATTGTTTACGTTATCAGAATATAGAAAGACTAGGGGACATGCAATGACGGGTAAATTATTTAAGACTAATAAAAGAAAATATTTTTTCACTCAACGTGTAATCAAACTCTGGAATTTGTTACCGGAGGCTGTGTTAGTAAAGGCTGGGTTTAAAAAAGGTTTGGACAAGTTCCTGGAGGAAAGGTCCATAAACCATTATTAAGAAGGGACCCAGGATATCAATGCTTGACCCAATACAAGCATTGTGGAACCTGTGTCCCTTGGGGAAACTGCTAGGTACGTATGACCTAGATTGGCCACTGTTGGAAACAGGATACTCGGCTTGATGGACCTTGGTCTGACCCATTATGGCATATCTTATGTTCTTATGATAACCTCACTCGTTATTCCCTTTTCCAGGTCATATATGAATATGTCAAAAAGCAGCGGACCCAGCACAAGTCCCTGGGGTACATCACTATTCATCTTTCTCCATTGGGAAAATTGGCCATTTAACCCTACCCTCTGCTTTCTATCTTTTAACCCTTCCTTTTCTCACTAACATATCTGAAAAATGTCTTATCCCTCCATTTTATTGCATTGGCTGTTTCCTCCTCTTTTTGAATCTTTGCTTTCCTGATTACTTTGCTAACTTCTCTAAATTTTTCCAAATATATATGCCTGTCTTCCTCTCTCTGTGATCTCTTGTATTTCATGAAGGCCTCACACTTTTTCTTCACCTTTTCAGCTACTTCTTTTGAAAACCATAGCGGCCTTCTTTTCCTTTTACCTTTAGTTACTATTGTAATAAAAGGGTTGGTTGCCCTTAAAATGTCCTCTTTCAGTCTTCCCCACTGTTTTTCTACATCCCCCATCTGTTCCCATCCTGCTAACGACTCCCTGAGGTATTGGCCCATCTTGGCAAAGTTAGTTTTCCTAAAGTCTAAGACCCTCGCTTTTGAATGGATTTTATCAGCCCTAGTCCTAATACTGAACCACACCGTCTGGTGATCACTGGATTTGAAATGATCTCCCACTATAACATCAGAAACACTTTCACCATTGATAAGCACCAAGTTCAGTATGCCCCCTTCACGTGTGGGTTCTGTTACCAGTTGCCTGAATTAGTTCTCTCTGTAGAGAATCCAGGATCGCCTTACTTCTAGATGATACTGCAGCAGGGATGTGTCAGTCAACATCTGACATATTGAAATGCCCTATCAGTAGCACTTCCCCTTTTCCCGGCAATGCTACGTATGTCTTCAGTTAACCCTCCAGCCATCGCTTCTCCCTGTGAGGGAGGTCTTTATATTATGCCAGTGCAAATAGATTTCTCTTTCCCTCTTTCTAGTTTAACCCACAGTGCCTCTTTTCCCTTTTAAGCCCTGTATTTCCTTAGTTTTAATATTTCTTTACATATAGTGTCACTCCTCCTCCCCTTCTTCCTACCCTGTCCTTTTTGAATAAAGTATAGCCTGGTATAGTTACATCCCAGTCATGGTTGTCTGTAAGCTGTGTCTCTGTTACTGCCACTAAATCTAAGTCAGCCTCTCCTATTAAAGCCTCAACATCTGGGATCTTATTTCCTATGCTACAGGCATTTATACACACTGCTTTCCATATGTTGCCCCTTTTACCCATTCCCATAAAGGTATTTAATGTTTCACTTACCCGGGGGCTTTCTTAATCCATCCCCAACAAATCTAGTTTAAAGCCCTCTTCAGTAGGTTGGCCAGTCTACTACTAAAGACACATTGATCCTTCTTGGACAGATGGACACTATCTCTGCTCTGCAACCCTTGGAAAAAAAATCCATGGTTTAGGAAACCAAAACGCTGTTGATGACACCATCCACGCAGCCATGCATTTATCTCCAGGATGCGAGCTTCTCTGCCTTGGCCTTTACCCTCAACAAGGAGGATTTAAGAGAACACCACCTGCGCCCCTATCTGCTTCACCCTCTGTCCCAGAGCCATGAAGTCACTTTTGATATGCTCAGAGGGATACTTGGCAGTATCATTTGTGCCAACATGGATGAGCAACATTGGGTAATAGTCAGTGAGCTTGATGAGTCCCGGCAAGCTCTCTGTAACATCTCAGATTTTGGCACCTGACTGACAGCATACCTCTCTGGACATCAAATCTGGTCTGCAGATGGATGCCTCAGTACCCCTCAGAATAGAGTCACCAACCACCACTACCCTTCGCTTCCCTTGTGGTCACTGATTTTGCAACTTTGGGGTGCTCGAGCTCTGGTTCTTACCTTTCCAGGGCTCTTTTCACCACCTCCACTTCCAGGGCTGTATAATGTTTCTTCAGTTCAAGAGCTGGAGGAATTGGATTGGAGATTCTGCAAGCCCTGATGACTAGTGTCCATCATTCAGTAGGCTCCCATCTTCTCTACTGGAGAGCTTGGATGTTTCAAGAAGCATCTCATCAATGTACTTCTCACTGTCTTGAATGCTCCTCAGCCTCACCACCTCTTCTCTGAGCTCCTCCACTTGTTTCCTGAGAACTTCAGCATGAAGGCATCCTGCACATGGAACCGGTCCTTCAACTGGCATTGGGATCTCTGTCTGGACAGAGGCAGAAGCTGTAACAAGGGCAACAGCTTTGGCGATACAATTTTTCCCAGCCGTTGTTCAGTTGGTGGAGCTTAGGTACCCGTTGAAGCAAAAGAGAGAGAGATCTACCAAAGTAACAGCTGGTTTCCCAGCTGTCCTTTCAGAGAAAAAGCAGTTAACCTCTTTTAAGTGTGTTCTAAATGTGCTGTTCCAAGTCCCTTTGTGTAGCCTCAAAGAACTCAGAAAGATACTAAAAGAAGAGTTTTAAACCTTTCCCCTTTTGAACTAAAGCACCAAAAAGAATGTAACTTTGTTTTAAAAATGTACCAAGACCCTTTTAAGAACTCTCAGACAGAGAGCTAGTAATTAAAAGCCGCACACTTACCTTTGCTTGAAATGCAGAGCCCCTGTTAGGAATACCTAATAAATGCATAATAATAAAAACATAATAAAAGAGACTACAGTAACGCTAATAATAGTAATAATGTACTAAATCAAAATAAAGGTACAGTAAGAGTGCTCGTTGGACCATATAACAAAAGTGAAACCGATGATACAAAGCATAAAAGTGTGGATGTATAATCCTGTAATTAAAAAAACATACATAACCATAATGTACTGTATCAACAAATAAATGGAACATAAGACAAGAGTATTGTATAGGAGGGACGTATTATCAAAACATAATGGTTTATACAGATATAAAAACATATAATAAAGACCATACAGGACCGTACCTTATTGTGTACTCAATGTGGTATGTGTTAGAACCATGTCTTAGTTATGACAAAAGGCAAGATGCTGGGTCAGAGGGGCACTATTAATCAGAAGAGGGAAGGGAAAAGGTGAGGAAGAGAAGAGGAGAGGGGAGGGGGAGACAGGTAAGGGGAAGAAAAGAGGAGAAGGAGGGGTGACAGACATCAGAACCTACAGAAGACTTACTGGATTGTAAAAAAGGCTTTGTAGGGTAAAGGACTATCAACCCACAGACATCTAGAAACTTTTAATTGTATCTGTGGGTGTACAAGGAGAGAAAAAAGTTATTAATCAAACCTGTAAGAGGGAGGATGCTACACTGATAAAATCAGACTAGAAAGTAGTATTAAAAATAGTAAATGAATGATCAATCGAATCATAAAACAATAAATAAAACTAAAAACTAGCCGCCACTGTGCCAAACAATATAATAATAAATACAATAAAAAGAGCCTGCTATGGAAGTGAAAAGAGCAAACAACTGATTAAAATGGGTTGTCACAAAGCTATCTTAAAAAATGACCATAAAAATGAGAGGCAAACAATTGAGGATACTTATAAATGCTCTTAAAAGAACTGAACATAAGAGCAATAAAGTCGGATGGGTTAGGTACCTGTGGCCAGGATATAAAAAAAAAGGGAGGAAAAGCAAAAAAAAAGTGTGGGGGGAGGTTAACATCCAATATAGTGAATACTGTAAGTAGTGCCTAAGGTTGTTAAAAGTGCATTGTAAAGCAGTAATGAGTACAGGAAAGTATGACAGGACAATAAAAAAAAATGATAGGAACAAATGAAAAATAAAGGGGGAGAGAATGTACATGATACTGTTTTCACAGTGACCAATATATTAAAACAAGATACGAACAGCCCCAAGACAGTAACGGCCGACTGAAACTGAAAATGAACACTGCTGAAAGCAAAATGTTAGCCTCATACTCCATATTAAACAAAAAAAGGTAAAAGGTAACATTGTAAGTAAAGTGAACAAAAACTAGTGCTGATGATCATAAGCTGACCGTCATAGAAACATAGGCCATGTGGTCATTTTCTGTCATCATATTTCTATCTAGTCTGTCCTCCTTCCATATCAACAACTACAACAGTCCCCTTGTTTCCTTTAGAGATCCTCTGTGTTTGTCCCATGCTTTTTTGAATTCAGTTACTGTCCTCATCTCTATCACCTCCACTGGGAGACTATTCCACGGATCCACCACTCTTTCCGTAAAGAAATATTTCCGCATATCACTCCTAAATCTATCCCCCTTCACCCTCATCCCATGTCCCCTCATAGCAGAATTTGCTTTCAGTTGAAAGAGGCTCTCCCCTGAACATTTATGCCACGGAGGTATTTAAACATCTCAATTATATCTCCTCTATCCCGCCTTTCCTCTAAGGTGTACATATTAAGATCCTTAAGTCTGTCCTCATATGCTTTATAATGAAGACCACTAACCATTTTAGTAGCCACCCTCTGCACCAACTCTATGCTGTTCACATCCTTTTGAAGGTGCGGTCTCCAGAATTGCACACTATACTCCAAATGAGGTCGCACCAAAGACTTATACAGAGGCAATATCACCTCCTTTTTTTCTGCTAGCCATTCCTCTCCGTATGCACCCAAGCATCCTTGTAGCTTTTTAAGATCATCAGACACAACCACACCTAGGTCCCGCTCTTCTTTAATGGACAAAAGTACTTCACCCCCTATACTATATTGCTCCCTTGGATTACTGCAGCCCAAATGCATGACCTTACATTTTTTAACATTAAATCCCAGCTGCCAAATTCTAGACCATTCTTCAAGAGTGTACAGATCAAAACATCGTTGTGACAAATGCCGACTTACAATCATGTCATACTGAAAAACTAACCAACTGGCAACCGGCAGATACAGTCTGCTTCTAAAGTACAGAGCAATTGCAGTCTTTAACTACATCTTTTTATTACATCCTCTGGTAACGAATTCCAGAGTTTGATTACACACTGAGTGAAAAAATATTTTCTCCAATTTGTCTTAAATGTGCTACATTGTAGCTTCATTGCGTGTCCCCTAGCCTTTCTACTTTTTGAAGGTATTTACCTGTTCTACTTCATTCATTATTTTATAGACCTCTATCATATCTCCTCTCGGCCGTCTCTCTTCCAGGTTGAAGAGCCCTAATCTTTTAAGCCGTTCCTCATAGGAGTATCTTTCCATCCCCTTTACCATTTTGGTCGCTCTTCTCTGTACCTTTTCCGATCCTGCTATATCCCTTTTGAGATATGGTGACCAGTATTGCACACAATATTCAAGGTGCGATTGCACCATGGAATGATACAGAGTCAATATAATATCCTTGGTTTTATTCTCCATTCCTTTCCTTATGATTCCTAGCATTCTATTGGCTTTTTTGGTCACTGCTGCACACTGTGCAGAGGGTTTCAACGTGTTCTGCACGATGATGCTCAAATCCTTTCCTTGGATGGTGATTCCTAATATGGAACCTTGAATTGTGTAACTGTAGTTAGGGTGGTTCTTCCCTATGTATATAACTTGGCACTTGTCAACATAAAATTTCATCTGCCGTTTGGATGCCCAGTCTCCCAATTTTTCAAAGTTGGCTTGTACATTTTCACAATCCTGTTGTGGTTTTTTTTTTTTTTCCCATATCTGTTTATTAAAGTTTACAGGATACAGATAGCAAACTACAAAGCAACTGTAACAATTTTTCAAAGAGAACCTAGACAGATCCCGGGCGGGGCTGTGTCTTGTCCACCGCCCTGGGAACACGGCAAAAACAAACAGAGAACAATCCTAGCACCCAGCACAGCCCAGAGATCCCCCCCATCCCCTCCCCTCCCCACCCTCCCCCTCCCATCGCAGGGAGCGCAGCACCAGCACAACCAACCAGAGACAGCCAACTTTCCAGACCACCATCAACCAATTTTAAGCACTTCGCTACGAGCCTTAGGGCCCAAGCGCTGGATATAAGGCATCCAAATCAACAGGAAAATAGCCCATGCCCGAGGATGTCTTAGCGCCGCTCTCCTCTCCAGTAGCATGAGTTGATGTAGGCTATTTCGCCACTCACAAAAGGTAGGGGCCGTAGGCTCTCGCCAATGACTGAGAAGAGGGCCTTTACCCACCAGACAGGCCTTACGAACCAATACCCTCTCCCATCTGCCCTTTGGGTGGAGTGGTCCCAACTGATCCAGCACTACCAAGGTCCCTGACCAGCAAAGCCTCTGACCCAGTAGACCGCTCAGATAGGTCTCAATGCGCCGCCAGTATCTACGAACAGAAGGGCAACCCCACCACATATGACCCAAATCTGCCAAGGCACACGGACATTTAGGGCACCTTCCGTGTAAGGCCAATATGACTGCGAAACGCCCGCCTCGGGGAGAAATGAGCCCGAAGAACACACTTGTACTGCAGCTCCCGCCAACGAGCTCCACCCACGAGTTGCGGAATCCGACCCAAGGCCGCTCGAACGGAACCCGGGGCAATGTCCCGATCCAACTCTCGCGCCCAAAGGCTTTCCAGCGCCGAGTAATCCGGGGGCGTATCCAACCGATCCAAACGTTTCTTCCAATCAGCTATCGTCGGTGGGGATTCCGCCCCTATCGCAAGAAACTCCAGAACACGCTCGGAATGTGCCACGGTAAGCTCACGGCTCGGCAGAGAGCCGACATAATGGGAAACCTGAATATGCGCGAAAAAGGAGGCGCCCATAGGCAACCCATACTCCCTACAAATCACCCCCAAAGCCTTACAGCAACCATCCCGGTCTACCACATGTCCCAGTTGCCGTATACCTACCCGCCACCACTGACAAAAGGGGGCCGAATCGGATCCAGGCAAAAAACAGGCATTACCACGCAGGGGCAACCAACACGACACCGCAGCATCACTGCCCCACCGTTTGTTCAATTGCTGCCACGTACGCCGCGTTGCCTGTAACAAAACACTGCTCGTCAATCGTGGCGGCAAGGCGGTCCGCGGGAGATGTAACACTGCTTCCAACGAGTGGGGCGCCACAAAGGCTGCTTCAAGCCCTCGTGGGGTATAAGTCTCAGTATCCCCCAGCCAATCACTCAAATGCCGTGCTTGACACGCCAGCGCATACTTCCAAAGATCGGGCACCCCAATTCCGCCCACGCAGCCTCGCCAGAGGGATACGGGCCTTACAACCTCTCCAGAGAAACCCCCGAATCTCCTTTTCCAAACGCAGCAAATCACGCTTCAAAAGCCACACAGGGAGCGTTTGCAGCCAATACAGCACGCGCGGAAAAATCACCATCCCCAAGGCGGCCACTCTACCTAGCAAAGACAACGGGAGGGGGGCCCACACCCGCAGCTGCCCTCGTACCTTGGAAAAAATCCGTTCAAAATTGGTTTTGTACAGCATTGTCGGTTTCCTGGTTAACAAAATACCTAGATAAACAATAGAGTCATCCGCCCAGCGGAGGGGGAAACTCCCAAGCCAGCTTCCCCGTAGCGTGCCCCCTACATCCAAGGCCTCCGATTTAGCCATATTAATGCGCAGCCCCGCAAACCGGCCATAGGACGACAGCTCCTCCAACAACCGCGGGAGAGATTGCTGGGGGGAAGAAAGGTGTACAAGTATGTCGTCCGCGAAGGCTGCCACCTTGAAGCCAGAGGAACCAATACGCACACCCCCTATACCAGGGGAGTCCTCAATCCTCCGTATCAGCGGATCCAGGGACAACACAAAAAGTAAAGGGGAAAGCAGGCAGCCCTGACGTGTGCCTCGCTCCAAGCGAAACGCATCCGACTGCACCCCGTTACATAAAACCCCTGCCGTAGGGTCCGAATAAAGCAGTGCTACCGTCTGACAAAAGGGGGCCCCCAGCCCGTAATACGGCAACAGAAACTGCAAGTACTCCCATTGAACCTGGTCGAACGCCTTTTCCGCGTCAAAACTGATGACCAGGGACTGGAGGTCACGGTCCCGGACCCACTCCAAGGATGCCAACAATCGTCTTAGATTCCGTACGGCATAACGCCCTTTAACAAATCCGACCTGCGATTCATGGATCAGACTCCCCAACACCAAAGCCAACCGATCGGCCAGCACCTTTGCCAGTATTTTCAGATCGAAGTTCAACAATGAAATTGGCCTATAGGAGGCTGCCTGGGTAGGGTCCTTTCCCGGTTTAGGAATTAAGGTGATGTGTGCGTGGTTGGCACCCCAGCCAAATTTCCCCTGAGCCACCCGACGCTGATACACTGCCACTAAGGTTGGGGGTACTAGTGCACCCAGCAATTTATAAAACTCGGCCCCAAACCCGTCCGGGCCGGGTGCCTTACAACAATCAGCTTTCTGTATCACCCTATGAACTTCATCCACCGTCACCGGAGCATCAAGGCAGGCCCTCTGTTCTGCCGACACCTGTGGCAAGGATAACCCCTGCAAGTACTGCCGCATTTCAACCGGCGCTCCCTCCCTCTGGGCATATAAGTTCTGGAAAAAAGAACGGAATACGCGAACTATGCTGACATTGTCCTTATGCAAGGCACCGTGATCGTCTCGTAGCGCTGCCACCAACCAAGGGCCCCGACGTCCCTGTAGGCACCGCGCCAGCAGTTTCCCGGGCTTATCACCAAAGCGAAAACGTTGGTAGCGATAATACATATACGACTTCTTCGCCCGCTGATGTACTAGTTCGTTAAGGGACGTTTGCAGCTCCCAGAGTCGTCGCTTATTATTCACACTAGGATCCCCTGCGCACCGCCGCCTAGCACGCACCACTTGCTTTTCCAACTGAACAATTTGCCCCGCCAGAAGCCTCCGCTTCCTTGCCACATAAGCAATTATCTCCCCCCTCAGCACGACCTTCGCCGTTTCCCAAAGCAGCTCCGGGTCATCCTGATGATGCTCATGATGGCTCATAAACTCCTTCCAGTGATTCGCCAAAGTTACACGAAACTCCGCATCGTGGTACAATCCCAAGGGAAAGCACCAGAACCTCATCGTTACCACCGGGCCCCCCCAGGCAAGGTAAAACCAAACTGGGGCATGATCGGATATCGCGGAAGGGCCAATCTGCGCGTCCTCCACCTGTCCAAACAACCTATCCGAAACTAGAACATAATCCAATCTAGCGCTAGTGCCATGAGCTCTCGACTGATGGGTAAAATCGGTCTCTGCCGGATGTAACAATCTCCAAGGGTCAACCAGGCCCAAACGGGTACAAAGGCCCTTCAATGCCCTGGTAGTCGGGACGCGCAGGTGAGCCCCCCCCACACCGGACACATCTAATCCCACATCCAACACGCCATTCAAATCACCAGCCAGTATCAGGGGGACATCTGGCAATTGCTCAATGTTAGAAGCTAGTCGGTCATAAAAAAGACCGGTCCAATACATTGGGGCTATACAGACAGCCCAGCACGACCGGCCGACCGTCGAGATTGCCATAAAGCAAAATATACCGGCCATCTGGATCAGGGTATTCCTTTAATAGCTCGAAACGAATCTGCTTATTGATCAAAATGACCACTCCACCCTTCTTCCCCTTTGCTGGAGAACCCCAGCCTTGCCCCACCCACATTTTCTGCAATTTAAGATGTTCCTCGGCCGTCTGGTGGGTTTCCTGCAACATAGCTATGTCGCATTTCTGCCGGGCTAGGGCCTGCAACACTTTATAGCGCTTGATAGGATTACCCATCCCACAGATATTCCAAGAGATAACCTTCAGGGCGGATCATAACGAAACAAGCATGCTGTAACACTGCCACCAAAACAAGAGGGCGAGACCCCCCCAGCCTGGGGCCCCCCCGTATCAATATGGTACCCCCACTTGGGCCATCTACATCTGGGTACCTGTGGCGCTGCGCTCCCCGCGAGACCACCCCCCTTCCCCAATCACCAGCCCACCCAATTGTCCTTCCCACCCAACCCCCGCCCTCCACTGTATCCTTATCACCTACTCCCACCCCTGCCCCACCCCCACCCCCACTCCCAAACACTAGTCTCCCCCTCCCCCCTCTACCCCTCCGTCCACAACCCCCACCCCCCCGCGTAGTCTCCACTCCTCCCCCACTGAGACACTAGAGATGTGAGCAGACCCCCCCCCCCTCCCATATGCACTATAGGCACTATTCCGGCCCAAGAAATAGCCGAAACCGGACTACGGCTAAGGGCCGCAACATCTGTCAGAGCTGACCGCACCCCAAAAGGGTCCCAGCGGCAGAAGCCTCCCATCCAACCGCACCCCCCCCCCCCGGCCCCAACCTTCTCCCTCACCGAACTTAAAACATCCCAAGGGGGAAAGAAGGAAGATTGTACAACCCAATCCAACAACATGTGGACTAACAAACAGTAAACCTGCACGCACCCTGCGGGTAAGCAGCACTCCGTGAGAGGTGGTGAGTCAACGAGGAGCCGCAGCAACACGCTGACCCAACAACTGCCATGCCATACCATACTGCCCAGAGACCGCAGCGGCAGTCTCTAGGCGTGGGAGACCCCCCCCCTCCCTTTCCCAAATTTCCGGGCTGCGTTGTACCAAACAAGGGGGGTCATGGAGTGCGCCACACCAACATCCCTCCCGATAAGAACCACACATAGCCACAATAATGCAACAACCATATGGGGTCATAGTCACTGGAAAACTTCGGGCCAACATAGGGTGACTCTCTCACACCTTGCCGCTGCCAGGCCTCCGCTCCGCCATTCACCAAGAGGGCAAGGGCGCCACAGCAAACAGTCCATAAAAGGTCCACATTCTGCAACCGTCGCTTCACAATAGCGGTCCCCAGCCACTCTCCTTCATCACTCAGCCGTGCTCTGCACCTCCTGTGCCGTGAGTTGTTCCACATAAGAGGCCGCTTCCCCCGCCGACTCAAAGATCCGGCGCGTGCCCTGATGCCACACCACCAGCCGAGCCGGATACTGCACACTGAATCGAATGTTCGCCCCGATCCGTTTTTGACATAGCGGAGCATAGCTTTTACGGCGGTGACTCAGGGCAGCCGAATAGTCCTGGGTGACTCGAATACGCATGTTATCATGCTCAACAGTTCCTTGCTGCCGCGCTGCTTTTAGCAACGCTTCCTTCTGCGTGTAGCATAAGAACCGCGCTAGCACTACACGTGGTCGGCGGTCGTTAGCAGACTGCTTGGGCCCTATACGATGGGCTCTCTCCACCACAGCCGGGCCACTCGCATCGTCTCCCGCACACAGGGACCCCGCCAAAGCCTCCACAAAGTGCCTGAGGTCTTTGTCTAAAACCGTGTCTGCAATGCCCAGGAAGCGCAAGTTATTACGCCTGGACCTGTTTTCCAGGTCATCCAATTTAAGCACGTGCTCTTGGGCAATCTTCTGCACTGCTCGGAGCTCTTTTCTTAGGCTCGCCATGTCATCCTCGGCCTGGGAAAGACGAGTCTCAGCCTCTTGCACGCGGGTCCCCAGCGTGCCCAGGGAGCTCTGGATAGTATCCATTTTTAGATGTAGGGCATCGAATTGCAAAGTTAATGCACTGGAGACTGCTGCCGATATTTCCTCGATCATAGTTGGGGAGGCCACCGTCCCCTGCTTCGGGGGGGAGTCCGCCATTTTCGACGGTCCCATAGCCCGGTCTTTTTCGCGTCTCCCCGACTTCACCGCAGACGCCATCGCCGCTCAACAAGGAACCAGGCTTTTCCCACTTCGCCCGATCAGCTAGGCAACTTTTGGTCCCCGGGTAAGCCACTTCACGGCTCCGAATCAACGGTAAAAGGAGAGGGGGGCCCGGAGCTCAAGCTGCACACGTCCGCTCAAGCTCACCACATCACGTGTCTCCCATCCTGTTGTGTTTTAATAGCTTTGAATAATTTTATGTCATCTGTAAATTTGATTACCTCACTTGTTCCTATTTCCTGGTAATTTATAAATATGTTAAAAAGCAGCGGGCCCAGCACAGATCCCAGGAGTATTCCACTATTCAACTTTCTCCATTGAGAAAATTGGCCATTTAGCCCTACTCTCTAGTTTCTTTTTTAACCAGTTCCTAATCTTCAACAGTATATTGCTTCCTATCCTATGACTTTTTAATTTTTTCAAGAGTCTCTCATGAGGGACTTTGCGAAAGGCTTTCTGAAAATCCAGATACACTATATCAACTGGCTCACCTTTATCGGCCTCTTTATTCACACCTTAAAAAATATGAGATTAGACAAGACTTTCCTTGGCTAAATCCATTTTGGCTTTCTGCCATTAAACCATGACTATTTTACATATTCAATAATTTTGTTCTTTATAATGGTTTCTACCATTTTGTCCGGTACTGACGTCCAACTCAATGGTTAGTAGTTTCCCGGATCACTCCTGGAACCCTTTTTGAAAATTAGCATTGCATTGGCCACTCTCCAATCTCCAGGTACTACAGAAGATTTTAATGATAGTTCACAGATTACTAAAAGTAGATCTTCAATCTCATATTTAAGTTTTTTTTAGCACCCTGGGATATATGCCATCTGGTCCAGGTGATTTGCTACTCTTTAGTTTATCAAATAGCTATTACATCTTCCCGAGTTGCTGAGATTTGTTTCAATTCTTCTGATACATCACCTTTAAATATCATTTCTGGCATGGGTAAGTTTCCTTTATCATCTTCAGTAAAGCTGAAGCAAATTTATTCAGTCTCTCCTCTGTGACCTTGTTCACTCTTAATGCCCTTTTTTACCCCTCTATCATCTAAGGGTCTACTGACTTCTCACTGTTTTTTTTGCTGCGAATGTACTTGAAAAAAATTCTGTTATGCACTTTTGCTTTCACAGGAAGGTTCTTTTCAAATTCTCTCTTTGCCTGCCTTAATTCCTAGCATTTAACATACGTTGTTTCCTGCTTTCATCATTTAGTGCTTTTTTTCCCATTTTGTTAAAGAGTCTCTCCTAGCTCTAACAGCCTCTCTTTTGATGTCGGGCTGTATTAGAGAAAAAAAGAACACCAAGTGGGCTGACAGAGGGGGAGGGGTTGAGGAGATGTACATTTGCATATATCTGCTTACTAAATTATGTAAATAGTTATTTTACATTTTTAAAATAGTCTTTATCTAATTTTACTTGTGCATCCATTACATTTTTTTTGCCTTCCTTCCTCTTTCCCTGGGTTCACCCTCCTGAAACTTGATGCTAACAGAATACTTGTTCTCCAGGACCAAGCAGGAAGTCAGTCCTCACTTATGGGTGACATCGACGTCGATGGAGCCCCCATGCGGAGCAATTCCCCAGCTTTCTAAGAAAGCCTTTGGGAATACTGCGCGCATGCGCGGTCCCCTTCCTGCCTAAAGGTGCCATCTTGCTCAGTCTTTATTTTTCCGTGGAGCCCACCGGACATCTGTCCGTGTCACCCGGAAAAATTGACGTTTTTTCTTGCGATTTCATCGTGTTTTTTCTCCGGTTCGACGCCAGTTCCCTTTCCACTGGGTTCGGTAAACCGGTATCGAGCCCATCTTCGATTTTTCGTTTTTTGCCCTTCATGGCTGGCGTTCGCGCCCTTTTTGTCTTTTCCCTGGAAGGCCGTTCCTTTGACCTCGCGGGGGTCCTTTTTTCCCTGATGGCTTCCAGTGGTTTCAGAAAGTGTGATCGGTGCAAGAAACTGATGTCTGTCACCGACACACACGACTGCTGCCTTTGTTGCCTCGGACCGGATCATGATCCTAAGGTCTGTGTCCCGTGTGGCAAAATGTCCATCAAGGCACTACGAAGCCGCCAGCATCAGAAAGAACGGATTTTTTCTGACTCTGTCTCCGGCCGGGCCCGGACCTCGTCGTCTCGGGAGTCTGACCCTGAGCATCACCGGGGTTCCTCGGACAGGGGATCCCCCGATCGGGAACGTAAGAGGAAGAAACAGCTCATGAGGGCGGTGGCGGAGGAGGTCCCTGGTTCCTCGAGGGCCAGGTCTCAGACCCCCGACCGCCGTCCCGGGCCCTTGGAGCAGGAGAAGCCATCCAAAATACCTAGTGTGGAGATGGAGCCCGCCGGACACGTAAGTCCTGTTGTCCTCGTGGACTCTCCTCCTAGGGAGCCTCCGCCGGGGCCCGAGTCGGTGGCTGCTGAGTCTCCTGAGCTTGGACTCAGGCTGACAGCCTTGGAGTGCAGATTGTCTGCCTTCATGGATCAGCAGCAGGTACTGATGGCCAGCCTCGCTGCCCTGACCACTGGGACATCGACGTCTAAGTTGACCCCGGAGACCGAGCCGATACTCGAGACCATGAAGGTTCGAGGTCGGCCTCGGTCACGGTCACCCTCAACCTCCCGCTCAGAACTGAGGGTGTCGACGCCGGTGCCTTCAGCGTCGGGGCAGGTGCTACCGAGGCCCACGCGGTTGGAGCCCCCCCGACTCCTCTTCGGATGAGTCCGCGTGGGAGATGGAGGACGAGGAGTCCCCCGATACTTTTCGGACTCTGTGCGTCCCTTCGGACTCACCGCAGTCCGAGCCCTGGAGTAGGTCCCCTCCGGAGGACACCAGGTTCTCGGAGTTCGTCAGGGATATGGCCAAGGCTTTGGCAATTCCCGCGGACCCTGAGGAGGAGCCGAAGAGCTCGAGGCCCTCCAGTATGACTCTCCTCCGAAGGAGTCCTTCACTGTGCCTATTCCTCCGATGCTGGGAGGCACCGGCCTCGGCGCCGGTTTTGAGCAAGCGGGTCGATTCCATTTATCGACTCTGTAAGAGCCCTGGTTTCCAGAAGGCGCAGCTGCCGCACCATTCCATGGTGGTGGAATCGGCCATGCATCGTCTGAAAAGCCAGAAGATGCACTCTGCGGTGCCTCCCAGCAGGGAGGCCCGGAACCTGGATGCTTTCGGCAGAAAGTGCTTCCAGGGCTCCATGCTTGCTTGCCGTGTCCAGTCTTACCAGCTGTACATGGGCATGTACCTACGGGACCTGGCGAAGGAACTTGCCGGGTTCTCTGCTGGCCTCTCCAGAGAACCTTTGCAGAGGTTCCAGACCTTCTCCTCAGGAATCCGGGAATGCTCAAAGTTCATGTCCCGAGCAGCATACGATGGCTTCGAGGCTTCGGCCCATGTAGCGGCAGCCGGCATCTGGGCCCGACGCCAGGCATGATTGCAGTCATCGGACCTCGAGCCCTGGGTGCGGACAAGTTGGTCGATGTCCCTTGCCGAGGTGAAAACCTTTTTTGGCAAACCCATGGTCGAGAAGGCGGCTGAGCTCAAAACCGAGCACCTGACTAGGACAAGGCTGTCCAGAAAAACTTCTGCCCCTTCTCAGAGGAAGAAGGGCTCGGTTAAGAAGTCCTTTTACCCGAGGAAGGCGGCTGCCTACAAACCTTTTCCCTCAGTACCAGGCCTCCCCAGCAGGGTCAGCAGGCCAAGGGGCAGGGGCATGGGCTCCGTAGGCAGAAGACCCCCAAGCCTCCGGCTCCTGCTCCCACTCAGCAGGGAGGGGGTTTTTGACTCCCACAGCATAGCCTTTCCACCTCTGCTGTCCCATCTCTGCACAGGAGGTCATCTAGTCCTCTTTGCCCACAGGTGGCCACCCGTTACAGGAGATGCTTGGGTATTGAGCATAATCCACAAGGGCTATATGCTCCATTTCCAGCAGTTGCCTCCAACCTACTTCCCAGGAGAGTCTCCAAAGCCTCCTCTGCACACAGACCTCCTCCTTCAGGAACTTCAGGGTCTGCTTCTAGACCAGGCAGTGGAGCCGGTACCTCCCCACCTGCAAGGTCACGGGTTCTACTCCAGGTACTTCCTCGTACCAAAGAGAACCGGGGGCCTCAGGCCTATTCTCGACCTCAGGAATCTCAACAAGTTCTTGGAGAAAGAAAGGTTCAAGATGCTTACTCTTGGAACACTTCTGCCCTACCCTCCAGCAGGGAGATTGGCTATGCTCCTTAGATCTAAAGGATGCGTACACTCACATCCTCATTCATCCAGACCACAGAAAGTACCTCAGGTTCATTGTGGGAGGAAATCCATTACCAGTACAGGGTACAACCCTTTGGCCTGACCTCCGCCCCAAGTGTCTTTACGAAATGCCTGGCGGTGGTGGCGGCCTACTTAAGAAATCAGGGTGTTTTTGTCTTCCCCTACCTGGACAACTGGCTCATCAGGGGTCAGACTTCCCAGGAGGCCCGGCAAGCCACCCTCAGAACTGTCTCCCTCCTTCAACACCTAAGGTTTGTCATAAACTTTGCAAAGTCCACTTTGCTCCCCTCCCAGAACCTAGAGTTCATAGGGGCAAGGTTGGACTCCCTGCAAGCAAAGGCTTACTTGCCAAAAGACAGGGCTCAAAGACTCATAGACTTGGCAAACCAGTTTCTGAGCAAGCCACAAGTCTCCGCCAGACTCTGTCTAAAGCTCCTGGGCCACATGGCATCAACAGTGCATGTGACCCCCAATGCCCGCGTCCACATGAGACCTGCACAATGGTGTCTCCGAACTCAGTGGAAACAAGCCACAGGAAGCCTCACAGACAAAGTGCGGGTGTCCAAACCATTCCTGGACTTCCTGCGGTGGTGGCTACACCCCCCCAACTTATTACAGGGGGTGCCTTTTCAGGTGCCTGTTTCCACGGTGGTGTTGACCACCGATGCCTCCTTGCAGGGCTGGGGTGCACATTCTTAGACAGGTGCACCCAGGGCTTGTGTTCTCCATGGGAGGCCACACAGCAAATCAACCTCCTGGAACTCCGGGCTATTCGCTTAGCCCTCAAAACCTTCTCTCACACCTTGGCTCACCAGTCTGTTCTGGTACAGACGGACAATCAAGTGGCCATGTTCTATGTGAACAAGCAGGGAGGCACAGGGTCCAGGCTCCTGTGTTGGGAGGCACAGGCCCTGTGCTCTTTTGCTCTCAAACACAACATGTTTCTCAAGGCTGTTTATCTCCCTGGCCAAGAAAACTTCCTGGCAGACAGGTTGAGCAGGATTCTGCAACCCCACGAGTAGCAACTACACCCCTTGGTAGTTCAGAAAATTTTCCTGAGATGGGGACTTCCATCCATAGATCTCTTTGCCAGTCCCCTGAATCGGCAGCTGCCCAGGTTCTGTTCCAGGCAACCGCATCCCCTGAGGTTAGCAGCGGATGCCTTCCTGATTTCTTGGTCCCAGGGCCTCCTGTATGCGTTTCCTCCCACGCCTCTGGTGGCCCGAACCTTGTTCAAGATTCTAAGGGACAAGGCCTCGGTACTTCTGATAGCTCCCAGGTGGCCGAGGCAGCCCTGGTTTCCACTTCTGCTCCAGCTAGCCGTGGACACACCACTACCTTTGGGGTTGCAGCCCGATCTTCTCTCTCAGGATCAGGGTTCCCTTCTGCACCCCAATCTCAGATCTCTCAATTTGATAGCCTGGAGGCTGCAAGGGTAGTGTTGGCTCCCTGGGGCCTACCCCGGGAAGTGGAAGTAGTGGTCTTGGCCTCTAGAAAGCAATCCACCAGGAAAACCTATGCCCTGAAGTGGAGAAGGTTCTCCATGTGGTGTCAGCAGCGCAAGGAGGATCCTTTCACCTGCACTGTACCAGTAGTGCTTCAGTATCTACTGCACTTGTCCAATCAAGGCCTTAAGTCCAATTCTGTTCGGGTCCACCTCTCTGCTCTAGCAGCTCACCACTCACTGGTGGAGGGACACTCTGTCAGTTCACCCCTTGGTGTCCAGGTTTCTCAGAGGCTTGCTCTTGCTCAAGCCTCCTCTCCGTCCACCGGCCCCTGAGTGGGAGTTGAATGTGGTCTTGCAGCAACTGACTCGCCCACCTTTTGAGCCGATGGCTACATGTCCTCTCCGCTTCCTTTCTTGGAAGGCTCTATTCCTTGTGCCCCTGACCTCGGCCAGGCGAGTGAGCGAGCTTCAAGCCCTGGTCTGTGACAGGCCTTACACTTGCTTCTATAGGAACAGGGTAGTCCTTCGGACTCATCCTATGTTTATGTTTATTAAAACTTTATATACCGCCCAATACGGTTAGCATCTGGGCAGTTCACAATACATAAAATCAGATTAAAAAGAGAGCTGCGAAAGGAGAATCAGAGAGAGAACGCCATAAAATCATACAGAAAAGAGATGAGGACAGAGAACAGAGTGGGGAACAAAGGTGGCAACATAAGGGAGGAGGGGAAACACATTGACAATACAGAAGGGTGGAGAAAAGAAAGGGATAAGGAACTGGCATGGTAGTACTAGGAAGGAGAAGGGGACGGAGCAGGAAGGGGGAGATTAAATGCAGAACAGAAAAGATGAGTTTTTAGTTTAGCTTTAAAGGACAGGTAGGAAGTTTCTAATCGAAGGGAGTGAGGGAGTGAATTCCAAAGCCTCAGACCAAGAAAAAAGAAAGCTGAGGATCGGGTGGATTCTAAGTGAGCCTGGGAGGGAGAGGGAAGAAAGACACAGTTGGCATTGATGGAACGTAGAGACTGATGCGGGGTATGGAGGTGAACTTGATTGGCAAGATACAGGGGGATACCGGAGTGGAGTACCCTGTGCACATAAATAAGGACTTTAAACTGAACACGGAAGGTAACAGGGAGCCAGTGAAAATGTATTAGCAAGGGGGTGATGTGATCAAAACGTGAGGCATGAGAGAGGACACGGACATCAGTGTTTTGAACCCGTTGAAGACGACAAATTTAGGATTGGGGAAGCCCGGCAAGACAGACGTTACAATAATCAAGACGAGACATAACGAGGGAAATGATAAGAGTGGCCATGGAGGAGGGGGAGAGAAAAGGGCGTACAGCACGAAGTTGTCTTAGAGTAAAGAAGGAGCGTTGAATAACAGAGGAAATATGTTCTTTGAAGGAGAGGGAAGAATCAAGAATAACACCCAAGTAGCGCAAAGAAGAGACAGTGGGGATGGGTGTGGAAGAGAACAAGGGAGTGAGAGGAGGGGGGGGGGATTACCAAAGGTGAACCAGATAGCCGAGGTTTTTGAGAGATTGATGTGAAGAAAATTGGCTGAAAGCCAGGAGGCTACGGAAGAGAGACAGGTGTTGAAGGCAGTGATGTCAGGAGCAGCTGAGTCAGTATGGAAGAGACGAAGAAAAATGTCATCAGCATAGTAATAGGCAGATACACCGTGCTGTTGAATAAGGAGAGCGAGAGGGGCCAGAAACACATTAAAGAGAAGAGGAGCAAGAACAGAGCCCTGGGGAACACCACAGGGGAGAGAAGTGGAAGGAGAGGACCCTGAGCCAGTGTGAACTGAGAAAGAACGACTAGACAGAGTGGAACCAACGAAGAACCAAACCAGAGAGGCCGGCATCCTGAAGACGAGATAGAAGAGTACGATGATCAACCAAGTCGAAAGCAGCAGAAAGATCTAGAGAGACAGCGAGAGAGAGAAAACCACGGTCGTGAGCAATGTGAAGATCGTTAAGAAGGGAAAGAAGGACAGATTCCGTGCTATGACCCGGGCGAAAACCTGATTGAGGAGGATGGAGAGTGAAAGAAACCTCAAGGTGGGAGGAAAGCTGAGAGAAGACCAATTTTTCCATAAGTTTAGAGAGGAAAGGAAGGTTAGAAATGGGACGCCAACTGGAGAGAGAGGAGGGGTCAAGAGAACCTTTCTTAAGGATGGGGCAGACAGAGGCATGCTTTCAGGGAGTAGGAAAGATACCAGAGGAAAGACTAGAGTTGAAGAGTGAGAGAATAAAGGGGGATAAAGCAAGGGAAGATTCCAGTAACCATGGTGAAGGAATGGGATCAGCAGGGCAGGAGGTTTTTCGGGTAGAAGAAAAGACTTTAGTAAGAACAGTAGTGGTGATAGGCTCGAAGGTGGACCAGTGGTGTGAGAGAGGAGGGAGGGTAGGGGAAGAGGAGGGAGAGGGGCAGGAGACGGAGGTACTACCGAAGGGGGAGGGGAAAGAGGGGGAGGGCAGGATGGGAAAGAAAGACGGAGGGACTGAACTTTGGAGACAAAATAGGAAGCCAGGGAGGAGGGGTCAGGAGTAGAGAGAGGATGGAGGGGTAGGGGAGGAGTGGGGGGTAGAGAGAGCGGAGAATGGAATGTAGTTGACGGGAAGAGTTTGAGGAAGTGGTGATGAGATTGGAAAAGTAGTCCTGTTTGGCGGAATAGAGGAGGGAGCGATAGTGACGGTGAGCAGAGCGAAAACAGGACAGAGTGGAGGGATTTGGATGTTTACGCCATAAACGCTTAGCTCGACGAAGATACCTACGGTGGAGAAAAAGCCCCGGGTGAAACCAGGGGTGACGGGTGGATCGGTGGGAGTGACGGGGGGGGTCGTAGAGGGGCAATGATGTCAAGGGCAGTAGAGAGGGTCGTGAACCAGGAATTAGCCTGGGAGTCGGGAGAGAGGAGATGAAAATCTGGAGGAAACAGAGTATCGGACGTGGGAAACTGATGGAGTGTAGCGGGAGTAATACAACTGGATGGAGGGGAAGGAGAATTAGAGGAGAAGACAGAAGATGGAGAAGAAAAGGGAAGGGAAAAGATAAGACAGAAGTTCTATAGGAACAGGGTAGTCCTTCGGAGTCATCCTAAGTTCCTCCCAAAGGTTGTCTCCTCTTTCCATCTCAACCAGGAGGTGGTTCTTCCAATGTTCTTCCCTAGGCCCCATGCCAGCCGGGCTGAGACAGTCCTCATACCCTGGACTGTATGAGGGCCTTATCCTTCTACATTGAGCGTACGCAGGGGCATAGGAGGGCTACTCAGCTCTTCGTATCTTTTGACCCTAATAACTTGGGGTTACCTGTCTCCAAGCGTACCTTGTCCATCTGGGTGGCTGACTGTATCACCTGGGCTTACAGGGCAGCTGACCTTCCCTTGCAGGGTCGGATCACGGCCCACCGTGTCAGGGCAATGGCTGCCTCAGTAGCTCATCTCCGCTCTGTACCGTTGGCAGACATCTGCAGGGCTGCAACTTGGTCCTCAAGCCAGACTTTTGTGGCCCATTACTGCCTGGAGAGGGAGTCCCGTAGGGACAGTGCTTTCAGTCAGGCAGTGCTCCGGAATCTCTTTGAGGTTTAGGCAACTCCTACCCTCCAGCCCTCTGGTTGGGCTACCGGTGGGGGAATGTTTCAGTGAAATCCTTTTCTCTGATGCTGCGACTAGAGGGAGCTCATTTTTCAGCTCTGGGTCCCTGGTAGCCTGAAGCTGGGGAGTCCCATAAGTGAGGACTGACTTCCTGCTTGGTCCTAGAGAAAGAGTAGTTACTCACCTGTAACAGGTGTTCTCTAGGAGCAGCAGGAATCAGTCCTCACAACCCTCCCTCCTCCCCTGGGAGCTGCAGTTGTACATAGTTTATTTTTACATTTTTGTGCGCTGTCTTTAGCTATGTCATTGGACTGAGCAAGATGGCACCTTTAGGCAGGAAGGGGACCGCGCATGCGCACAGTATTCCCAAAGGCTTTCTTAGAAAGCTGGGGAATTGCTTCGCACGGGGGCTCCATCGACGTCGATGTCACCCATAAGTGAGGACTGATTCCTGCTGCTCCTGGAGAACACCTGTTACAGGTGAGTAACTACTCTATCTTGGTCACAAGCCCAGAACATACATAGACCCTTATCAAATTCTTAATAACACAAACAAAAATGAAACCGAAACCTCAAGAAGCCAGACTCTGCACATAGCGCAGCACCAGAAAAATAGAGATGTATTTCCCCCTGTACTGTGCAAAATGTAGGCAGCAGACATACACTCCAAAAATTGACATTCCAAATCACTAAACTGGAACAAGTCTTTTTTTTATTCTACCTTTCTTGTGTGGCCATTTTATTTCTCTAGTCATGTTGAGCCCAGTCTCTGGTTTCTGCTTTCCTCTGTCTTTTCTTAAATTTATTTCCAGGGTTTCCTGTTCATTTGACATGTCTTTTTTTCCCCTCTTACAGTTGTGGTAAACATTATTGGCACCCTTGCATTTTAGGTATCTTGTTTACAATATCTTGAGAAATAATTAGAAATATTCCAACTGTATGTCATCATAATATTTTAATAGTATGTCCAAAAGTATTAAAAAAATGTGTCTGCAACTCAAATGTAGTAATTTCTGAGAAAAAAAACAACAAAAAAATATGACCTGGACAGGATTAATGGTACTCTTCACTAATATTTAGTTGCACAACCCTTGGCAGTGATGACAGCCTCCAAACCTTTCTTGTAGCCATCCATAAGTTTCATACATCTTCCTGCTGGTAGTTTCTTCCACTCTTCAACTGCGATTTGTTCCAGTTCATGAATGTTTACAGGATTTCTTTTACCAGTGGCAGATTTCAGCACTTTCCAAAAGTTCTCAATTGGACTGAGGTCAGGACTCCTTGCTATCCAGTTTAAAACGGTCCATTTGTTCCTTTTTAACCATTCTTTTGTTTGGATGTATGTTTTGAGTCATTGTCCTGCTGGAGGACATATGACCTTTGACCCAGATCTGGCTTTTTGATGCTATGTGGCACATTTTGCTCCAGAATACCTTGGTAGTCTTCTGACTATATGATTCCTTTGATACATTCCAGGCCTCCAGTTCCTGAGGCAGCAAAACAGGCCCCCACCATATTTAACTGTAGGAAGGGTGGTTTTCTTTCCTTATAAACTTAATTTCTTCACCTGTAAATGTTTCATCTATCCACAGAGCATTTTCCCAGAAGGATTGTGGTTTCTCAAAGTGGGTTTGGGCAAAGATCAGGCGTGCTTTTTATGTCTGTCTTTGAGCAGTGGGGTCCTCCTTGGCCTTCACCCATGAAGTCCTTCTTTGTTTAGTGCATGGCATTTGGTGTAGATTGAAACCATCACTCCAGATTGCTCCAGGTTAGCCTTAAGCTTTTTGGATGTTGTATCTGGTGTTTTTCCAACAATTCACACTAACCTCCGAAGACTTCTTGAATTAGTTTTCCTCTTCCCACCATGTCCTGAGAGGTTCTTGACAGCTCCATAAGCAGAAAACTTCTTAACATTGTGAACTGTAGACACAGGAATCCCAAGGTCTTTGGAGATGGCTTTGTACCCCTCTGAAGTTTGATGTTTGGTGATAATGGCTTCTCTGTTGCTCTCAGGCAGCTCCCTTGTGCCACTGTGAAAATGGGACAGAGTGTGAATGTGGCCATTTTAAACATTAGAGCCATCATTCATTAGTTGATTCAAGTCATGTGAGTACTGACAATTGATCACAGATGTGTCTAATTTTTCTGCATTGGGAATGTGATTCTTCTGATCAAATTGATTTGAATTGTTTAAAGGGTGCCAATAATCATGTCCTGGCAATGTCACAGTTTTTATAATCTTACTATTTCCTTTTTTAATTTGCTCTTGTTGTATTTGATTGTTTATGTGTCAAATTTGTGTGCATATATAGTGTAAAGCCATTTCACTGGTCACTTTTTTAGCAGATGTTGGACATTAAGGGGTTGAACTTGAAGGGTGTCAGTGATGTTGACCACAACTGTATCTTCACCCATTCCATCTTTCTCTGATTTAGCATCACCCCTCTCTTCCCTCCTTCCTCCTATCATCCAGCATCTCTCCCCTTCCTCCCTCCCCCTGTCATCTTCTGCAGGTTTACCCCTAGGAAGGGTGAGCAAATTTTAATATCCCATTTATCTGGGTAAATGGCTTTTGGAAATTGCCCTTCCTGATGTAATTTTCTAAACCTTTTCCACATGTAAAATGATGATTTTGATGTATAGAGAAGGCCTCTTGGAAAGTTACATCATGCCTAAAAGCATATTTGTAGAATAGGCATTCTCTGGAGAGAAGTTTGGGTAGTGTAGGTGGAGTCGTGATTTATGCATACTTTATGCACTAGCATTGGTGCCTGCTTCAAAGCAGACATAAATGGCCAGCATTTTATAAAGACAAATAGGTGCCTATGACTATTTATAACACAGGCACCTTCTCCACCTCATAATGTGTGTGTGTGTGTGTGTGTGTGTGTGTGTGTATGTATGTATATGTGTGTATATATATATATATATATATATATATATACAGTATATATAATGTTCAAATATGCATTTTTATAGGGCCTTTCTGGGATGGTGATAGGATGATCATAACTGTCAAACTGTTGAGTTGGGAGAAACAGGTATAAGGGTATGAAAATTAATTGAGAGAGGTACAAGGCGAAAGTATCACTTACTGTCTAATCCCCTTGCACCAATCCCATCTGTGTGGGCTGAGATGCTAAAATGTCATTGTTTAACACAGTATGGACAGTCTGATATGAATGTATGGCATGAAGTTTGGACTCCGAAAGAGGATAGGAGAAATTGCATTAGAGCAATTAAAAAAAAATGTTGAAAAAGATAGTCTGAAATTCAAAACGAGTTGTGTTTGTCAGCAGCTGGCAAATATGCAACTTGCACTTGTGTGTATTTTTAGCCCTTTTATGGATGAAATTGGACATTAAACTCTGGTCATTTAGCAAATTAATCTGTATAACAAGGGACCATTTGCTAAATGGATAAATTATATATTTAGAATTAATCCTGCTGAATAGCAGGTGTAACTTTAAATGGGTAGTCGCTGATGTGGTTGCCAATCAGTCATATATGTAGCAGGGCTAGTAAAACACATAGAAGCATTAAATATACTTATAAAGTTGAGTGCCAGTGCCTATCAGCCTCTCTGGAGGAAATAAGGAACTGGATTGCAACTCATTGACTTTTTCGAAATACAAGTAAGTCGATGGCTATCTGGTTCTCCAGAAACAAGTCAATATGTGTGCTTACCCCACACATTGCAGTCTCTCCAGTCCTGCTCAAGGACAGTATAGTTACCCTAGGGGTAACTGTAGACAAAGATCTATCATATGTCTCACATATTTCTCTATTATCACAGAAGCTACTCTTTGTTCTTAGGCAAATTAGGTCCTTTCATTCCTACTTAGACAAAATACTATTACAGATCCTAATTTATGCATTGGTGATAGACTAGACTACTGTAACTTGTTCATAGGTCTTTCCCTGTATTCCATTAAACTGCTCCAGCTTATACAAACTACGGCAGTAAAATTTATCTATGCAGCAAAATATTTTGATCATGTGATGCTTCTTTTTGAACAACACTGGCTGCCAATATCAAGCTGGATTAAATTTAAAATTCTACAGGAACAAACAGGAAGTCCGTCCTCACTTATGGGTGACGTCTGCACCGACGGAGTCCGCCCGGAGCCATTCCCCAGCTTTCAAAGAAAGCCTTTGGGATTGCTGCCATGCATGCGTGGTCCTCTTCCCGCCCAAGGGTGTCATCTTGCTCAGTCTCCTTTTTTCCGTGGAGCCCTTCACGCACGTCTTCATCCCTCGGAAAAAGATTTTTCTCTTCTGGCCCTTCGGCCTTTTTTCCAGTTGCACCGGTCCTCTCCCATCCTCCCCGATGCCCCCACTTTGGCTGTTGGCCAGGGGATTCCTATTTTCCCTTTTTTCCTTGCTTCGGGCCCTTTTCGTGCCCTTTTTCTAACCACTGGCCTCAAGAGCATTTGACCTTGCAGGGGCTTCTTTTGCCCCCATAGCCACCAGCTTCAAAAAATGTGACAGATGCTCCAAAAATATGTCGCTCATGGACACCCACGACTGTTGTCTGCAGTGCCTGGGGGCTGACCACAACCCGGAGCTCTGCTCGCTCTGTAAGAAAATGTCCACTAAAGCCTTGCTAAGCTGTAAGCAGAAGTCGGATGACATTTTCCATAAGGCAGCCCCAGGGTCCCCCATGGCGCCCCGCTCCACCGATCCACCACTTGCGGGGTCCCCCGCAGTGACTCCGCATCCCAGGCATCACTCCAACCAGGGTTCATCCTAGGTGGAACGACGAAAGAAGATGACCTCAAAGTCGCTGTTGGGGGCTCCGGATAAGCATGAGTGGTCTCGTGTTCGTTCTCTTAACCCTCCCTGGTGTTCCCAAGAGTTGGACAAGGAGCGGCTTCGAAAGGTACCTCGTACAGATAAGGAGGCCCCTGGTGATGGTGCCTGGTTTCCTGAGGGTTGTCCCAGTGAGGACCCTCTCTCCTCCTCCACGCCAGACCCGGTAACCCCGGTGTCGGCATCACAGGGACCCACCCCTGAGTGGGAGTCCCGTATGCTGGCACTAGAGCGCAACATTTCAGCCTTCCTAGCTGCCCAGCAGGGGCTTTTGCCCAGCACAGCTGGCTCGCACCTCGAGACAGAGGATCCCTTGACTATGGTCCTGAAAACTGCCTTGGAAACCCCCATGGGCCTTGTGAGGGTCCTCGGCACCAGTCTCGCTCCAGAGTCGGTGCCTCCAGCTCCAAGCGGGCCTTGGCCACCGGACATTTAATTTAATTTAATTAATTGACAGATTTTTTTATATACCGCTCCTTCCATTGATCAGATGCGGTTCCCATAGAACAACAATAAACAGAGCTAGCTGTTTTTACATATAACAATTTGAACTTGGAAATTACAGTTAACAATTAACAATTAGTGAACTATATACAAATGAACAGAATTAAACTATATACAGAGTTATTTGTTGTTCAATTGTCTTCAATACATTGTTTTAGGGCTTCAGTACTTCATTCCTTTTTTGAAAAATGTATTATCTGGAGTAGGATTATCCTTTCTCCAGGACCAAGCAGGAAGTCAGTCCTCACTTATGGGTGACGTCGGCGCCGATGGAGCCCTCGCGGAGCAATTTCCCCAGCTTTCGAAGAGAGCCTTTGGGATTGCAGCGCGCATGCACGGTCCTCTTCCCGCCCAAGGATGCCATCTTGCTCAGTCTTCTTTTTTCCGCGGAGCCCTACAGACGTCGTTTGTTACCACCGCTGAAAAAGTTGATTAATTCTTTGTTGTTTTCTCGGTTCGTGTGTCCTTTTCCTGCCCGGCCTCGATTTTTCCTTATCGAGTCCGTTCACAATTCTTTTTTGTTTTCAATTTTTAACTGGCGTTCCCGCCACTTATTTTCCACCCCTGGCGGCTCGGTCTTTCGACCTCGCGGGGGCCCTTTTTCCCCCGATGGCTGCCAGCGGGTTCAAAAAATGTGATCATTGTTCTAAATTAATGTCTCTTACAGACACGCATAATTTCTGCCTCCATTGCCTCGGACCTAACCATGAGTCTGGGAGCTGTGGTCCGTGTGGCAAGATGTCCTCCAAGTCGCTGAGGAGTCGGCAATCGCAAAAGGACCGAATCTTCTCTGACCCCGAGTCCGGTCCGGCCCGGACCTCGTCGGAGGCTTCGACGTCTCGTGACTCCGGCCACGAGCTCCGTCGGAGTTCCTCTGAGCGGGGGTCCCCTGGCCGGGAGCATCGTCGGCAGAGGAAACTCGCGCGGGCGGCGTCGGAGGACGCACCTGGTCCCTCGCGGGCCGGGTCGCATAGCCCCGCCAGCCGCCCCGAGTCCTCGGAGGCGGAGAGACCTTCTAAACTTCCTCGACTCGAGGTGGAGCCGCACGTGAGTACTATTGTCCTCCTGGACTCCCCTACGGAACCGTCGTCGGGCCCGAGTCGGTGGCTGCCGGGTCTTTTGGGCTTGACCTCAGATTGACATCCTTGGAGCGCAGTATCTCTGCCTTCTTGGACCAGCAGCGGGTTTGGATGACCAGCATCGCCAGTGCATCTGCCCAGACCACCGGGACGTCGACGCCCAAGTCGACCCCGGCGGCCGAGTCGATCCTCGAGTCGATGCGTGCTCGAGTCGATCCTCGGTCGAGGTCTCCCTCGGCCTCCCGTTCGGGACCGAGGTCGTCGGCGTCGGGACGAACCCTCGCCCACACGGAGCCCCTCGATTCCTCCACGGAGGCATCAGACTGGGACACGGAAGGGGACGAGTCGCCCTGCTCTTTTCAGACCCGGTGCGTCCCCTCCGACTCGCCCGAGTCGGAGCCTCGAAGGCGATCCCCTCCGGAGGATACGCGCTTCTCTGATTTTGTGTGGGATATGGCCAAGGCTTTGGCTTTCCCCGCGGATCCAGAGGAGGAGCCTCACGCGGAAGAGCTCGAGGCACTCCAGTACGACTCTCCCCCGAAGGAGGCCTTTACTGTGCCGGTCCCTCCGATGCTGGAGCGGCTGCTCTTCCGCATGTGGGAAAGCCCGGCCTCGACACCGGTGTTAAGCAAGCGGATCGATTCGATTACACAGGTACACTAAAAAAATTTTTTTTTAAACTGCCTCTAATGTTTTGATTGATTTTTTACGTTTTTTGGTGCGCTGAATCCAAATCTGGTAACCAATTTGCTCCATCACGTACAGATTTTTTGCTACATTGGGTTAGCAGTTTGAGGTGAACGTTTCAGATTGAGTGCGATCGAGATAAAAGTTTCTTGGATGAATTCTTTATACTAATTGTTTAGTAGTTATTCAAATAAGAATAAAGAAAATTGTAACAAGGCAGCACATAAGAATAGAGTAATGTCAACAAAACACACTGTGATGGTAGCAAAATTGTCTGCACTTAAAACAGCCACATACATGTGCACAAACATTGAGCATATAAGAGCAAGGTTAGACACCAAGCAAAGCACAGAAATGTGCAAAAAATGTTGTACAGGTATGTATGTAAGAATAGCAAACGCACACCGCACCATTGCAATCCATGACGACAAACACCCGATGGAGTGAAAATAAAATTCTAATAAATGAGATCCGACACTGTGGTAATAACTAGCAAATTTTATTTCAAAGTTTAGTAAAAACACGATATTTGTCAACACCGTTTAGATTTTAAAGTCATTCTTGGGTCAATCAATCTCCTGGTGGGCCCGTTTCTTCTTCCCCCGAATGCTTCTCTTGGTGCGCTGCTTGGCGTATTTTTCATCTGGGGTTTCCCGCAGCAGCAACCAGCAGAAATCAGCCATCATAGTGGTGTTCCATCTTCCTTGGTACCTTCTCTCTGCGTCCTTGATGTCCTGGTGAAACCTTTCACCTTGTTCTTCACTGTATGCCCCCAGGTTTTCGGGAAAGTAGTTCACATGGGAGTGCAAGAAATGGACTTTCAGGCTCATGTTACAGCCTTGTTCTTTGAAGGCATTGAGCATCCTGGCAACAATATCCTTATAGTTCTCATCCCGCCTGTTCCCCAAGAATTTGAGAACAACATCCTTGAAGGAATCCCAGGCTTCTTTTTCCTTCTCAGACATCGTTTCAGCGAATGCTCCATCTGAAATGAGTTTCCTTATATCAGGGCCAACAAACACTCCTTCCTTTAGCTTTGCTTCAGAAAGTCAGGGGAACTTTGAGCAAAGGTACCGAAAGCACTCACCATCTTTTGGAAGGGACTTGATGAATTGCTTAATGAGACCCAACTTAATGTGGAGAGGTGGTAATAGAATTTTATCACGAGGTACCAAGCTCTCATGAAGAACATTTTTCTCACCGGGTCTCAAATACTCCCGAATTGGCCAGTCTTTTTTTCCCCAGTGTAGGTCGCGGGCCCGGCTATCCCACAAGCAAAGGAAGCAGGGATATTTGGTGTGAAACCGGATTGCTGCCCTAATAGCATGGATAGAATTTTAAAGTCTCCACAAATCATCCACTTATGCTCATCATAACGAATCTTCTGAAGAATCAGGGCCAAATTCTCGTATTTTTCTTGGAGAATAACAGAGTGAGCAATAGGAACTGAAGCAAATGTGTTGCCATTATGAAGAAGAACACCTTTTATGCTGTCTTTTGACGAATCAATGAACAGCCGCCATTCAGCAGGATCATACTTGAGTTTAAACTTTTCCATCACTCCGTATATATCGTTGCAAAATACCAAATCTTCCTCTTTGCTGAAATACTTCAAAAATTGTGTCTCGCGGTTGCGGTACCAATAAAATGTTGTTCCTGGTGACAATAGATTTTTCTGTTTAAGCCGAGAACCTAGCAGTTGGGCAGCATCTTTTGGGAGTCCTAAATCCCGGACTAAATCATTCAATTCAGCTTGAGAGAAAAGTTCAGGTTTTGGATCTGGTTCAGTTTCAAACTCGGAAGTACTGGACTCATCGGGAAAAGCCATCTGATGAGTCTCATCATGATCAGAACCGTCCACACAAATATGATCCAAAGATTTTGGTGGTTCAGGCACAGGTACTTCGTTGCTATGAGGCATAGGCCTAATTGCTGAGGGAAGGTTGGGGTAACTTATTACGTTCTTATTTTTTAAGTTGTATCCCTTCACAATGCAAGAGCAAAAATAGCAGTCACTGCTGTGGTCTCTTTGTTCACGCCACATCATAGGTATTCCGAAACGAAATGCTTGTTTTTTACCTTTCATCCATAAGCGTAGATCTTCCTCACATGTCTTGCACACTTTGTGAGGAGCCCACGGTTTGTCTTGATCGCCTAACTTCAAACCGAAATAGGCGAAATATACTTTTTTAATAAATGCAGAAATGTTCCTCTGCCGCTTTTTCACGGTATATTCCCCACAAATAAAACAAAAACTGTCCGGAGAGTTGACGCAACCTCTGGCTCTGTGAGCCATCACAAATACACAGCACTGCAAACTACAACTGTAGTGAACCACTTCGGAATAAAGCTGGATTACGACTGAGCAAACAAAAGGTAATAATGAACTTGCAAGAAACTGAAATTTGACAGGAACGTTCATGTCGCAACCACCGTGTTTGAGCGAGCGAACGAGGCGAGGCGAGGCGAACAGGAAAGAACATGCGCCAGCGCGAGTACTGGATTTAGCCCCCCGCCTCCCAATTGTCCTGTTAATGTATAAAATGAATACAAAACACTCTAAAATATCATGAGGGAGTGTTTCTAGTTAGTTAACCATTACAACCTCTATTTTGGGCCAAGAAAATAAACTGCAGTCGGCTAAAAAGAAATTATGTGAACATTCCTTATATGGGTAAGAAATCTAATTTTGCAAGAAAACGTGACGTGATGGAACATTTTGGCTATTTTTCCTGGATTCAGCACCCCAAAATCTATAGGAATCAGTTGCAAAACTGGAGGCAGTTTTTTGGTAGAGTACCTGTGTTATCGAGTCCGCAAGAGCCCCGGGTTCCAGAAGGCGCAACTGCCACACCACTCCATGGTTGTGGAATCGGCAATGCATCGGCTTAAGAGTCAAAAGATGCACTCCTCGGTGCCCCCGGGTAAGGAGGCCCATAACCTGGATGCCCTCGGTAGGAAGTGCTTCCAGGGTTCCATGCTTGCCTGCAGAGTCCAGACATACCAGCTGTATATGGGCATGTTCCTCCGAGACCTGGCGAAAGAGCTCGCCGGGTTCTCGGCTGGTCTCTCCGACGAACCTTTGCAGAGGTTCCTGGCCTTGTCCGATAGTATTCGAGAGTGCTCGAAGTTCCTTTCTCGGGCGGCCTACGACGGCTTCGAGGCGTCGGCCCGAGTAGCCGGAGCCGGCATCGGTGCCCGCCGACAGGCCTGGCTCCAGTCATCCGGCCTCGAGCCATGGGTACAGGACAAGTTAGTCGATGTCCCCTGCCGAGGTGACAACCTTTTCGGCAAGCCCATGTCCGATAAGGCTGCGGAACTCGAGTCCGAGACTCTCACTCGGACTCGACTGTCCCGAAAGACCTCCGCTCCCCCGCAGAAGAGGAAGGGTCCGGGGAAGATGCCTTTTTACCCGAGGAAGGTGCTTGCCTATAAGCAATCCCACCTTCAATACCAAGTACCGGCGGCTTCCACTCAGGGCCCACAGACTAAGGGTCAGGGGAATGGCCCCCGTAGGCCGCGGGCCCCCAAGCCCGCTACACAGCCCCCTGCCACGCAGGGTGGGGTTTTTGACTATGCCAGCATAGCCTCTCCCCCTCCGCGCCCGTCGCTCAGCACGGGGGGCAGGCTGATCCACTTTGCTCACAGGTGGTCAGCCATAACATCCGATTCCTGGGTGCTGCAGGTGGTTCAAAGGGGCTACCTCTTGCATTTTCACCAGGTGCCTCCCCCCTACTTCCCGGGGGAGCCCCCGAGGCCCCCTCTGCACAATGACTTACTCCTTCAGGAGCTGCAGGGTCTACTGGAGGAGCAGGCTGTGGAACCAGTGCCCCAACCTCAGTGGGGTCAGGGGTTCTACTCCAGATACTTCCTGGTCCCAAAGAGGACGGGAGGCCTCAGACCCATTCTGGACTTGCGCAACCTCAACATGTTCCTGCAGCGGGAAAAGTTCAGGATGCTTACCCTTGGAATCTTGCTGCCCTACCTCCAGCAGGGAGATTGGCTATGCTCCTTGGATCTAAAGGATGCCTATACTCACATCCTGATTCATCCGGACCACCGACAATATCTCAGATTTGTAGTGGCCGGGAAACACTATCAGTACCGCGTGCTGCCCTTCGGCTTGTGCTCCGCCCCCAGGGTGTTCACAAAATGCCTGGCGGTGGTCGCGGCCTTCCTGAGGCTTTAGGGCCTATTCGTCTTTCCTTACCTGGACGACTGGTTCATCCGGGCGCAGTCGGCCCCAGAGGTCGCTCAGGCCACGCAGCGTACGGTGGCTCTGCTTCAGCATTTGGGCTTCGTCATAAACGTCGGGAAGTCCACGTTGCTCCCCTCTCAGGATCGTGAGTTCATAGGAGCTCGGCTTGACACTCTGCGAGCTCGTGCCTTCTTGCCTCGGGAGCGAGCCGACAGGCTCATGGCTTTGGCCGGCAGGTTCCACAGTGCGTCTCCGGTTCCGGCCCGAAGGTTCCTGCAGCTGCTCGGTCATATGGCCTCCACGGTCCATGTCACGCCGAACGCCCGACTGTATATGAGGCCTGTCCAGTGGTGTCTCCACACTCAATGGCATCAGGCCACAGGAGGTCTGGCGGACCTTCTACAGATCTCCGACCGCCTGGTCTCCTCTCTGCAGTGGTGGCTCCACCTGCCCAACCTGGTACGGGGTATGCCCTTTCAGTCTCCCGCACCTTCCCAGGTGCTGACGACCGATGCCTCTCTCTTGGGATGGGGAGCGCATTGCCAGGGAGCGCGCAGTCAAGGCGTTTGGACTCCTTGGGAGGCGGCTCAACAAATCAACTTCCTGGAGCTGCGGGCGATCCGCCTAGCTCTGCGGACCTTCTCTCACCTCACCTCTCGCCAGTCCGTACTGGTGCAGACGGACAATCAGGTGGCCATGTTCTACGTGAACAAACAGGGGGGCATGGGCTCCCTCCTGCTCTCTCAGGAGGCCCGGCGACTGTGCTCCTGGGCAGTTGACCACAACATCCTCCTCAAGGCTGTTTACCTGCCCGGGCAGGAGAATTGCCTGGCCGACAGGCTGAGCCGGGTCTTGCAGCCCCACGAGTGGAGGTTGAACCCCGGCGTTGCCCAGCAAATCTTCCGCCGGTGGGGCTCCCCCACCGTGGACCTCTTTGCCAGTCCCCTGAACCGGCAGCTCCCCCGGTTCTGCTCTCGGCATCCGCATCCCCTCAGAGTGGCCCCGGATGCTTTCCTCATTTCGTGGTCCACAGGCCTACTGTATGCCTTTTCTCCCACGCCGCTGGTGTCCCGGACACTATTCAAGGTTGCCCGGGACGGGGCCTACGTGATCCTGATAGCACCCCGATGGCCGAGGCAACCCTGGTTTCCTCTGCTCCTGCAGTTAGCGGTAGACACCCCTCTCCCTCTGGGGTTTCAGCCCGATCTTCTGTCCCAAGATCAGGGTACTCTCCTGCACCCCAACCTCCGGGCCCTTCACCTGATGGCCTGGCTGCTGAGAGGGTAGTCCTGGCCCCGCTCTCGCTCCCCCCGGAGGTGGAAGCTGTCGTCCTGGCATCTCGGCGACCTTCTACCCGGAAGTCTTACGCACTCAAATGGCGTCGCTTCTCTGTTTGGTGTTCTCAGCGTTCTGAGGACCCATTCGCCTGCCTAGTGTCGGTGGTACTGCAATACTTGCTGCACCTCTCTGATCTAGGCCTCAAGTCCAACTCTGTCAGAGTCCACCTCAGTGCACTCTCTGCACATCATTCGCCGGTGGAGGGCCAGCCCCTTTCCTTGCATCCCTTGGTGGCGCGTTTCCTCAGGGGCCTGCTTCTGCTTAAGCCCCCGTTGCACCCTCCGGCTCCTGACTGGGACCTCAATGTGGTTTTACAAAGGCTCACTTGCCCTCCTTTTGAACCCATGGCTACCTGCCCCCTCCGCTTCCTCTCATGGAAAGCTCTCTTCTTGGTAGCCCTCACCTCCGCTAGGCGCGTTAGTGAACTACAGGCCCTAGTGTCGGAGCCCCCTTACACTAGGTTCTACAGGAATAGGGTTGTCTTACGGACTCACCCTAAGTTTCTTCCTAAGGTGGTTTCCTCTTTCCACATCAATCAAGAGGTGGTTCTTCCGACCTTCTTTCCCAGGCCACATACCAGCAGAGTTGAGACTGTTCTGCATACCCTGGACTGTCGAAGAGCCTTGTCCTTCTACCTGGACCGTACGCGTGAGCATAGGAAAGCTGCCCAGCTTTTCGTTTCATTTGACCCCAATCGGTTGGGGTTATCTGTATTGAAGCGTACTCTGTCCATCTGGGTAGCTGACTGCATCGCCTGGGCGTATGGGGCAGCCGGCCTCTCTTTGGAGAGTCGAGTCACGGCGCACCGTGTCCGGGCGAAGGCGGCGTCTGTCGCACACCTCCGCTCTGTTCCGTTGGCAGACATCTGCCGGGCCGCTACTTGGTCTTCTAGCCAGACTTTTGCGGCTCATTACTGCCTGGAGAGGGAGTCCCGCAGGGATAGTGCTTTCGGACAGGCAGTCCTCCACAATCTCTTTGAGGTTTAGGCAACTCCTACCCGCTGGCCCCGATGTTGGCTACCGGCCGGATTCGTATTCAGAGAAGATTCCTTCCTTCTGTGCGGTTGAGCTGGAGGGAGCTCTCTTTTTCCAGCTTGAGGTCTCCGGTAGCCTTAAGCTAGGGAGTCCCATAAGTGAGGACTGACTTCCTGCTTGGTCCTGGAGAAAGAGTGGTTACTCACCTGTAACAGGTGTTCTCCAGGAGCAGCAGGAATCAGTCCTCACTACCATCCCTCCTCCCCTGGAGTTGCAGTCATTCTTATGGTTGCTGTCTTCCGCTATGTCATTCGACTGAGCAAGATGGCATCCTTGGGCGGGAAGAGGACCGCGCATGCGTGCTGCAATCCCAAAGGCTTTCTTCGAAAGCTGGGGAAATTGCTCCGCGAGGGCTCCGTCGGCGCCGACGTCACCCATAAGTGAGGACTGATTCCTGCTGCTCCTGGAGAACACCTGTTACAGGTGAGTAACCACTCTTTATCTAGCTGAGAGGTAAGAGGTGAGTTCGTCACGGCTCCATAGTGCATTGTAAATAAGTGTGTTTTAAGTTTTTTCCTAAACTCCATGATTTCAGGTAATTGTCTTAATTCTATTGGGATTGTGTTCCACAAGATGGGGGCTGCATGGGAGAAGGCTTTCTTGTTTGTGGATTTTTTGGCTCTAATGAATTCTTTTGGTGTAGTTAGTTTATTTAACTGGTCTCTCCTTTGAAGATTATGGGTGGGTTCTATTTTGATGAGGTTATTTATGGTCAGGGGTGCTGTTTTATTTATGGCTTTGTAGGTGGTTAAGAGAGTTTTGTATTCTATTCGGCTTTGAATCGGGAGCCAGTGTAAATATTCTAAAATCGGGGTTATATGTTGGAAAGGTGGGGCCTTCGTAATGGTCCTTGCTGCCGCGTTTTGTGCTAATTGAAGTTTTTTCAAGGCTTGCTTTGTTACACCAAGTAGGATTTGATTTGCAAAGTCGAAATGGGGGGTTATAATTGCTTGTATGACTCGTTGAAAATCCTGTAAGTGCATTAGGGGGCGGAGTTGCTTTAATATTTTCAGTTTAAAGTAAACTTTTTTTTGTTATATTTCTTACTTGTGTGTCCATGCTGAGATGTTTGTCCAGTATAATGCCTAAGTAACGTATTTCAGATTTTAGTTTGATATCGTTATTCTGCAATGTAATATATGAGGGGGGAATGAACGTTGTGCTTTTGGTTACTATTAGAGCTTCTGTTTTTGAGTGATTGATATACAGATTGTTTTCATTTAGCCAGGTGTTTATTTCATTGAGGCATTCGTTAATGAGTTGTATAGGGATATTTGGTACAGTCAAACCTCGGTTTTCATGATTAATCCGTTCGAAAAAGTCTGACTAAAACCGAAACGTATGAAAACTGAAGCAATATTTCCCATAAGAAATAATGTAAATCCAATTAATCCGTTCCAGACACCCAAAAATATTCACAAAAAATACATTTTATAGAGAATAACTATATTTTTACATACAGAAAACAATGAGAAATAAATATAAATGACTAATGAAATGGATAAATGAACATTTAACATCACTGAAAGCAAGCTAAGTACAGTACTGTACAGTACAGTATGTTAACATCTGGCCTTAGCCACCCCTGACAAGCTGCTGTGCCCAGCTCTCTTCGGAATCACATTGAATTCAGTCCATTAAAATACCTTTACATTATCTGCTCAATGCTTCAGAATGGCAGAAAATCTTAATGATATAGCTTCAGACGTACCCTGCAAGAGAAAGAACTGCCTCCCACATTCATGCAACATCTCCTGCTTACGTTGACAGCTTTTCTTCCCTGCTACCGGGACAAAATTTCAGTCAAAAGACGTTGAAAACCGAAGCAATGCATGAAAACCGGGACAAAATCTCAGTCAGAAAAGACGTTGAAAACTGAAGCGTATGAAAACCGGGGCAAATGAAAACCGAGGTTTGACTGTATTTTGAAAGCGACATACATCATAATGTCGTCCGCATATAGGTGATAGTGGACATTGAATTTTTTAAAGATTTTACAGATGTGTTTTAAGTATATGTTAAATAGTAATGCTGACAGTGCTGAAACTTGTGGGAGGCCTAGTTCTTGATTGTATGTTTTTGAAGTGAGATTACCGATTTGTACCGTTTGAGTTCGGTCTGTTAGATAAGAGGTAAACCATTTTAGAACAGTGGATTTTATACCTATTTGCCTAAGTTTATTAATCATTGTTGAATGGTGAACACTGTCAAAGGCTGCGGAGACATCAATGAATATGAGTAAGAATGCTTGTTTTGAGTTGTCTATTCCCCTTACAAGTGTATCGATTAGAACTGTTAGGAGGGACTCTACTCCGTGTCTGGGGCGAAACCCATACTGCTGGTCATCAAGTGGGGCTGAGCTATCAATGTACTCTTGTGTTTGAATTTGTACGGCTTTTTCAATTAATTTAGCCATAAACGGAATACTCAATATGGGTCTGTAGGATTTAGGTGATGATTTGTCAAGGGTAGTGTTTTTTAGGATTGGGCGGATCTGTGCGTGTTTTAGTGTAGGGGGTAGGTATCCGTTTTTTAGGGAAAGATTTATTATTGGGAGGATGAATTGAGAGAGTATAGGTAGAGAGTTCTTTATCCAGGTTACTGGACAAGGGTCAAGTAGTGAGGTTGTTGTATTAATGTTTGTGATAATGTTCTTGAGCTCAACCTTGGTTAGGGGTTGGAATACAGACCATTCGTCTGTGTGAAGTATTTGAGAAGTGTTTACTGGTTTAGGTAGTGGGGGATGAGACGTTGTTTTGTTCATGTAGTAATTTGCCAATGTCTGTGGGGTAATGTCTGTGATTTCGTTGCTGGTGTTGTGGATATTATTTGTCAATTTTTGGACTATTGAGAAAAGTTCTCTGGGTCTATTTATTGCGTTATTTAAGATGGAGGCATGGTAATTTTTCTTGGCATTGTTTATTGCGTCTTTATACTTGTTAAGGAGCGTGAGGTATAAATCTTTTGTAATTGTGTTTTTATTTTTCCTCCATTTACATTCGGCTTTCCTTAAATTCTTTTTCATTAGTTTTAAATCCTTGTTGTACCAGGGGGTTTGACCAACTTTAGAACGCGTGTTTTTCTTAATTATTTGTTTTTTAGCTGCAGTGTTATTGATAGTTTTGTGCCAGTTAGTTACTGCTGCGTCTAGGTTTAGTGGTGAGGTTGATAAGTTAGGAATTATGAGGTCTAGGAATTCTTCTTCATTGTATTTTTTAAATCTTGAGGTTGGTGCATTAGTTGGTATTCGTTTAACTGATGTGTTGTCTATTGTGATATTAAAGTTAATGAGGTAATGGTCTGACCATGGGATCGGTGTGCAATTGAGGGAGTTGGGGTTATAGAGTTGGTGGAGTACATTTGGCAAGAAGACCATGTCAAGAATACTACCTTTTCCATGTGTGCTAGTGTTTATTATTTGGTGAAAATCCATATCTACTGTTGATTCTAGGAAGAGGGAAGCATATGAAGCTGGTAAGGATGGGAGGTTAAAGTCTCCGAGCATTAGAATTGGGTTTTGATCAGTGGAGGAACTTAGAAAATCAATTAATGGGTCCAGGTTTTCTGACTGGTGGTCTGTAAATTAGGCAGATTGTTATGTTGCCAATTTTCACAATGATGTTATCTATGTTGATGGGTAGGTTCGATGTTAGTTTTTTGGCTTTTAGTTCTTTTTTTGACATTATTAGCACTCCACCACCTTTTTTGTGAGTTCTATGTGTGTAGAAAATGTCATAGTCATTGTTGCTTAGTTGATTTAAGTAGACACTGTCTGTGTCTGATAGCCATGTCTCAGTTATACATAGTATATCTGGTTTTTGATTGTCTAGTATTTCTGTGAATATAGGTAACTTATTTTTCATTGATCTGGCATTAATTAGTATTATTGATAATGATTCTAGATTTTTGCATAGCTTAGTGTTTGTTGACTGAGGGGGTGAAGAATATTTTATGTGACTTAATCTATGGTTGTTCATTTTGGGATGATGTGAGCAATGTATGGATGCCATGATGGGGGGTTGTTTCGTGTTAGACTGTGTATGATGGGGATGTTTTTAACGTTGTTATGTAGGCTTTGAGCAAGGGTTATTAGCACTGCTATAGTGATGCTAATTACTGTAATTGTACATTTGGGAGGGTTAAGTAGTTGCATTTTGGCTGAGGTATTATTCGATACTTATGGTAGTAATTGTAACAGTTTTGGGGTAATTTGGAGAAAGCTACTGGTGGTAGTGTGAACAAATTCAATATGATTTTGGTTTTTCAGAAAGTGTGCACTTGTGCTGGTATCTCAGTGATGGTTGGAGTGTGAGGTGAGATAATTTGTAATTGCCTATAGTTTTTCAGATAGTGTGCACTTGTGCTGGTATCTCAGTTATGGTTGGAGTGTGAGGTGAGATAATTTGTAATTGCCTATAGTAGCTGGACAAGATTCAATTTTGCAGGTAATTTCAGTTAGAGCAGACTTAACCTTAGTTGTGCTCGGCTGAATTATCTAAGATAAGTCAGGTTTGATTGAGGGTGTTGCTACTATTGGTAGTGTTAAAGAATATTGTATTACTGTTGACAGTGAAACATTTCATTAAAGATGAATTACTGGCGACAGTAACAACATTGGCTGGGTGTTTAATCGCGGTAGTATAATGTCTAAGGGTCTAAAGCAAAAGTGAGCTCAATTGAGAGATATTGGCAACAGTGGCAAACGCAGTTTAAAATACTGGCAACAATAGTAGACACAGTTGAAGATCTGACGATAGTAGCAAATTGACAATAGTAGCAGACTGCATATACCGCTGCACAGGGTGTGTAGATTAAATGCAAGTGCGGGAATGGATGAAATACTGGCAACAGCCTGACTCTGAGTCCTTCTCGGACCTCCTGGGCTGGGAATCGGATGGAGACACGTCCCCTGAAACCTGTGCCCATAGGGACCTTCCTTCTGACTTGTCACCGCCCTCCTCGCAAAGGCTTGTCACCTCCTGAAGATACCTCCTTCTTGGTATTTGTACGGAATATGGCTCGGGCTCTCATTCTGTCCATGCAGACAGAGGAAGAGCCAGGGGCAGAGGAACTCAACATCTTGCAATATGAGTCTCCCCCTAGGGAGTCTCTCACGGTCCCTGTGACCTCCACCCTGACCCCGCTGCTCCTCCGCATGTGGGAAGCACTTGCCTCAGTTCCTATTGTCGGTAAAAGACTCAATGCCATGTACAGAGTCCAGTGCGGTCCTGGGTTTTGAAAAACCCAACTTTCCCATACCTCTATGGTAGTGGAATCCACAATGCAGAAGCAGAAGAGCCTGCACTCTTCGGTCCCGCCTGGTAGAGAATCCTGTGCCCTCGACACCCCCGGGCGTAAGGTTTACCAGGGATCCATGCTGGCATGCTGCATCCAGGCATACCAACTATACATGAATATGTTCCTTTGCAACCTTGCTAAAGAGCTCGGCGGTTTCTCCGCAGGCCTCGGAGGTTGAACACCTTCTCAGGTTTCAGACACTCCTGAGATTGGTCGCAGACTGCTCGAAATACCTTTCCTGCGCCGCAAATGACAGGTTTGAGTCTTCTGTCTGTGTGGCAGCAGCTGGCAGCGGAGCCTGGCATCAAGCGTGGCTCCAGTCCTCAGACCTGGAACAGTGGCTCCAGGAGAAACTCTTGGATGTTCCCTGCCTCGGCGAACAACTGTTAGCCAAGCCCATGGAAGACAAGGCAGCTGAGATTGAGACTGTGTTTGTGACTCGCACCCGTCTCTCTCGGAAAACCTCTTCCCTTCCCCGGAAGAAACAGCACAATAAGAAACCCTTCTTCCAGAGGAAGGGGCTCCCTTATCGGAGATACCCAACCTATCCGCCTGCCCCTGCGCTGGCGCCCAGCAGCCAAGGCAAAGGGGGAGCTCAGGGTCACTGGAAACCTAAGGGGCCCAAGACCCAACCACTGGCGCCACCCCAGCCAGCCCATGGGTTTTGATGCCAAATGCATAGCTTCTCACCTCCCGGCGGCACCCCTGCCGGTGGGAGGACGTCTGTCCCTTTTCACCCCCGAGCAAGAGGCATCACATCGGACACCTGGGTCCTCCAGGTAGTCCAGGATGGTTATCGTCTTCATCTGGACAGACTCCCTTCTCCCCAGCGGAGCCTATTCTTACAGCAAGAATTGAACAACCTCCTCTGTCAACAGGCGTTCAAAAGGGTCCCGCTGCACCTTCGAGGTCAGGGGTTTTACTCCCATTACTTCCTCGTCACGAAGAGGACAGGGGGCCTGCGGCCCCATCCTCGATCTCAGGAAACTAAACAAATTTCTGGTGCAGAAGAAGTTCAGAATGCTATCGCTTGGCGTCCTGCTGCCCTTCTTCCGGCAGGATGATTGGCTATGCTCCTTGGATCTCAGAGATGCTTACACCCACATCCCTGTCCACCCCAAGCACAGGAAGTACCTGCGTTTCAGGGTGCAGGGGGATCACTTCCAGTACAGAGTGCTCCCCTTCAGGCTTGCGTCTGCCCCGCGAGTCTTCACAAAATGCCTTTCAGCAGTCGCAGCCCACCTCCAGCTGCAGGGCATATCCGTCTACCCTTACCTAGATGACTGGCTCGTCTGTGTCTTTTGGGGAAACTGCTAGGTACATATGACCTAGATTGGCCACTGTTGGAAACAGGATACTGGGCTTGATGAACCTTGGTCTGACCCAGTATGGCATATGTTCTTATGTTCATGAGCGCATCGGAAGAGGAGGCTCGCCTCTTGGCGTCACTCACAGTTCCTCCTCCTCGAGTGCCTCGGTTTCCTAATCAACTACTTCAAGTCCCACCTCGAACCGGTGCAGGCACTGGAGTTCATTGGTGCTCTGCTCAACACAGAATGAGCGACCGCCTTCCTCCCTCGAGCATGCGCGGACCGCCTCCGCGCTCTGGCTTCCGAGGTCCAAAGCCGGTCCAGGGTCTCAGTGTGGGCCATGCTGCACCTTCTGGGGCACATGGCCTCGACCGTGCACGTCATTCCACAAGTTTGCATGCATATGCGAGCAGCTCATGGTGCCTTGGAACGCAATTGTCCCAAGCCTTGCTCTGGCTCCGGGATCCCATCTCGGTCTCCTGCAGCCTGTCCATTTCCCTAGATTGGTGGCAGAATCCCCACGGGGGGCATACCCTTCCAGACTCTGCAACACAAGCTCATCTTGATGACAGATGCCTTGCTGTCGGGCTGGGGAGCCCACTGCAACAACTTCCGTACCCAGGGACAGTGGTCACCCAAGGAACCTCGGCAGCAGATCAACCTGTTCAAACTTCGAGTGGTCTGGTTGGCCCTGAAGGTCTTCGAGTACCACTTGCAAGGCAAGGTCATGATGTTCTTCATAAACAAGGAAGGGGATACAGGCTCCTTCCTCCTCTGCTCCTTCGTCGTATGCCAGAGCATGACTCTAAGAGCTGTCTACCTCCCGGGCCAAGACAGTGTTCTCGCGGACAGACTCAGCAGGCTTCTCCGCCCGCACGAGTGTGCCTGAGTCCAGAGGGGGTTCTCAACCTGTTTCGCCGCTGTGGGACTCCATCTATAGACCTATTCACCAGTCCAGCGAACGCACAACTTCCCCGCTTTTGCAGGCCGATATCGCACCCAAGCAGGGTAGCCTCGGATGAGTTCCTCCAGAACTGGATCTCTGGGCTTCTGTATGTGTTCCCCCCCCCCCCCAACTCCTCTCACTGCGAGGACCCTCCACAAGATTCAGCGGGACCGAGCCTCTGTGATTCTCATGGCTCCCTCGTGGCCTTGACAGCCTTGGTTCACACCTACTCCAACTCTTGTTGGAGCCCCCCGTCCCTCTGGGTAGTGCCCTGAGTCTGCTGACATAGGAGGAGGGACGGGTGCATCACCTTAACCTGGAATCGATATCTCTAGCGGCCTGGTGGCTGAACAGATTTCTTTAGCCTCACTGCACCTCCCAGAGGAGATTGAGGAGGTCCTGCTTGCATCAAGGAAGGACTTGACGAGATGGGCCTACGTCCTCAAGTGGCGGCACTTCTCAGTCTGGTGCTCCGAGCTTCAGATTGATCCGTTCTCCTGCTCCACCCAGTGGGTTTTCCAGTACCTCCTCCACCTTTCATAGGTGGGGCTGAAATCCAATTTGGTCAGGGTTCACCTGAGTGCCATTTCAGCCAACCACTTCCCCATCGAGGGTAAACCCCTATCGGGCCAGCCTCTGGTCTCCCACTTCATGCGGGGCCTCTTGCTTTCCAAGCCCCCCATCCGGCCTCCGCCGGCGGAGTGGGACCTGAACATCATGCTCATGCAGCTGACGCAGCTGCCCTTCAAGCTGATGGCGACATGCTCACTTCAGCACCTCTCCTGGAAGGTAGTCTTCCTGGTGGCGCTGGGCTCGGTGAGTCAGCGAGCTGCAAGCCCTTATGCTCGGGGCTCCCTACACCAGGTTTTATGGGAACAGGGTGGTTCTTTGCACTCACCTCAAATTCCTATCGAAAGTTGTCTTGGATTTCCATCTCAACCAAGAGATAGTCTTACCGACTTTCTTCCTGAGACCTCACGTCGACCGGCGTCGGCAGTCCTGCATACCCTCGACTGCAAGAGGGCTGTTGCCTTCTACCTGCAGCGCACCCAGGGTCATTGTAAGTCTGACCGGCTCTTCATTGCCTATGATCCTAAATGTCTGGGGCTTGCAGTCACCAAGCACACACACACTGTCTGGATGGTGGACTGCATCACCTTCGCTCAGGCAAAAGCTGGGGCCCCACTGGATAGGCGAGTCACCGCACATGGCGTCGGTGGCTTCGCTGCGCCTAGTGCCTCTGACAGACATTTGCTGGGCTGCGACCTGGTCTTCAGCGAATACCTTCACTTCACATTACTGCCTGGAGAGGGAGTCCCGCCAGGACAGTGCTTTCGGCCAGGCTGTACTCCATAATCTGTTCAGGGTATAAGCAACTCCTGCCCTCTGACCCTCCTTCTGCGTCTACTGGGATCTTGGCCTCGAGGACCCGAGGACTCTGGCTTCCTTCGGATCATCGGCATCTGCTCATGGCTTTGCAGAGGTGCTTTTGCTTACAGGTTTTGGTAGCCTGTAGCTGGGGAGTCCCATAATTGAGGACTGACGTCCTGCTTGTTACTGGAGAAAGTGTAGTTACTCACCTGTAACAGGAGTTCTCCAGGGACAGCAGGAATCAATCCTCACTATGCTCCCTCCTCCCATTAAGAGTTGCTATTCTGGCACTGCCAAGATGGCAGCTGCAATGTGAAGCTCCCGAGGTCGGGAAGATAAGATCCCCCAAAATAGCGTGAACACTTGAAAAAAGTCCTAAAAGGAGTCGGTGAAACCCTATGGAGTGGTTTAGTGGAAAATGGCATAGAAAAAAATGAGCCCGGACCTGAAAACCTTCGGGTTTAAGGCGACCCAAGGTGCAACGGGAACCAGAGCAAAAATGGCGCCGAACGGTACGGTGGGGGAAGAGAAAAATTCACCGACTGGGGTCCGAGTGCCAGGGGATGGTGAGTTAAGCACACTCAAGGAGGAGTTGAAAGAGTGGTTTGGGACTATTCGTCAGTACCTGGCCAACTTTAAGGCAGAAGCAAAATCGTAGATCAGAGAGTTGAGTGATGATATCCATGAGCTAGGACAACGAGTAGAGTCAATGGAGCAGAAAGTAGAGGAGCACGAGGGGCTGCTGCATAATATGAAAGAGAGCAGTGAGCTGGCGAAAGTGGAGCTGGGGGAATTATGGAAAAGTTGGAGGATTTGGAAAACAGAACACAATGCTCTAACATACGCCTGAGAGGTATCCCAAAGAAAGAGGGAACTCATAACTATAAAGCGCTGGTTGAACAACTGTGTAAGGCTATTTTAAGACAAGCTGAATCGCCAATGGACAATCTGTGTTTTGACATAGACAGAGCACATAAGGCATTGGGCCCTACGTGAGAAGGCCTTCCAAGAGATATTGTGGCATGTTTCCACGATTTCAGCACAAGAGAGGCAGTCATGCAAGCTGCGCGGAAAGTGGGCAACGTGCATTGGGAGTTTCAACCAGTGGAACTATACGCAAACATCTCGGTAATCACCATAAGGAGGAGGAGAGCATTTAAGGATATCACATCAAGGCTGAGAGAAGAACGTATCCACTACAAGGGGCTTTTTCCCTTTGGACTGCAATTTAACATTATGGGGAAAACCACCATTGCGCGTAACATTGAGGAGGCCATTAAAGGAATGGAGACTGCAGGGTGGTCGGATTTGCCGAAAGTCCCCGTGAGAAAAGAAACTGAGCAGAAGAGGCTGGGTCATGTGAGCATGGAGTGGCAGTGAGCGACACAGGGGAGCCAACGTCTGAGAAGCCAGAAATCCAAAAACGTCAAGCATCCGGGTGAAACATGAAAAAGGACAATGCCGTTGTGTAAAAATGGGGTGCTTGTTTGGATTAATGGCACGAGGAAGTTCCGGGTTGTATGTGTAAAGAGAAAGAAGAAAAGGGAATAAGGGGGGGAGGAAGGAGTAACATAATAGTTTCTTGATAGTGACCCACACCTCATTGGTATGGAGAGGGGTAGATCGCCTTGGAAAAAGGAAGGGAAGGTTGGGGTGGGGGGGTGGAGTGAGGAGGAGAGGGAGGGGAGCGAGGGAGGAGGGGAGGGTGTCCTTGCAGGCTGGAGATAAAATTCTACCCAGAGGAATATGGCAGGTAGTATAAGACATGATTTCAGAATTGTATCCTTGAATGTAAGGGGCCTAAACTCATATAGGAAGCGGCAGTGTGCTATAAAGAAGCAATTAGATTAAATGGTGACATAATCTTATTACAAGAAACGCACCTAACAAGTGGGGGAGAGAGGAGAATGGTAAAGAGAAAATTCCCAAACCAATGGTTTTCATCTGATCGCCAGGAAAAGAAGGAAGGGGAGGAGTGGGCATATTGATAAGTGCTAGAATTCAATACCAATGTTTGGGCTTTAAAAAAGATACGGGAGGCAGATATTTGTTACTAAAAATCAAACATTTGGAACAGGTGTATACAATAGTGAATCTGTATGTGCCCAACTATGCTGAAGGGGACTTTTATGAAGAATTGAAATCCACAATAATTAACTTTAGTGAAGGTCACCTAATAGTGGGGGGTGATTTCAACTTAACAGTAAATCCCAAACTAGATTCATCAAGGGGACAGGCGGGTGGTACAGCGAGACAGAGGAAAAAATTAAAATCCTTTGAGGGATTTGGGATTAATTGATGTGGCGGAATATGCATGGGCGGGAGAGAGATTATACGTTTTACTCACTGGTGCACGGTTCCTATAGTAGGATTGATATGCTGCTGGTCCACAAGGGACTAATGGCTTGGGTTGCGGGGAGTGCTATTGGTGATAGCTCATGGTCGGACCATGCGCCAGTGTGGCGGGACTTTCGAGATCCTGTCGCTAGTAGAGGGAGGGGACAATGGAGATTGAATGAGGCATTGTTAGAAGAACCATGGATTGTCGAACAGATTGACTCCATTCTGGAGTGTTCGCAGTATAATGATAATGGGCAGTGTTCGATGAGGGTGGTTTGGTACTGTTTGAAAGCAGTGGTTAGAGGTAAGCTTATAGCAACAGGAACCCACGTCAAGAAAGAGGAGGCTAAAAAAGATAAACTGAGAGAAAGTCTAAGAATGTGGGAAAAGAGGCGAAAACAAGGCCAACTAAATAAAGAAGACAATAAGAAATTAATGAGCATCGAAAAGTTTGCACAAGAGAAACTTCAACAAACGCATTTTGAGTATGGGAATAAGCCTAGTCGATTATTAGCATATCAGCTTAAAAACTGCAAGGGCGGAACTGTATCCATAAAATAAGAGATAGACATGGTAGGGAGTGAGGCAAAGGGAGGAGATTAAAGCTAGATTTGTGGAGTTTTATAGGGAATTATACACACCTGAATAGACTGTACCCCAGGAGATGATTCAGAAATATCTAGAAGGGGATCCAATTACTTAAAATAGGGGAGGAGGAGAGTTTAACTATGTCCAGGCCTATCACGGTCCAGGAAGTGCTTGGGGTTATTAAGGAGCTACCAATGCATAAGGCTCCAGGAAGGGATGGGTTTCCCAATAAATTCTACAAGGTTTTTGCCCCGATATTGGTTGAGCCCCTTACTTGCTTATATAATACAGTGGGAAGGGAGGAGCCTTTGCCCCAGATGATGAGAATCCACTAATATCGAACCATCATGTATGTTAAACCCTTACTCTTAACTTTTATTTTCTTATGTCGGAGCCCACCGGGGGAGGGCTAGAACAGTATACCTAACCCCCTCCAGACGGTAGACTACTTTTATTTTATTTTTCACCCCAATGTGTAAAATCTCTACTTATCTTAAAAAACTCTGCGCTTCTCGTTATCTTATCCTCCAAAGTTGCTAGCCAGAAAGTTTGTTGCACGACGTGCACGTTTCGGGTAAGACCCTGTCTCAAGTGCGTCGGTTTCTTCAATTGTGCAACAGAAAACGCCGTCTTTGCAGGCTTGGGTGTTTCGTAATCAATGGCTTTATCGTACTCGCTTTAAATAGGGGAAACCCAATCAGAAGCGGGAACCACCTCACTACCAGAGGTGTACCACACTGCTATTGGTCAAAACTTGGAAATGCCAAACTCGGCGTCACAGAATGGTAACCCAATCGATTTCACGATTTAAACCATGTGGATGAATGGTACGTAGCTCAAAAATCCATCGTTGTTCTGAGCGCTGTAGTTTTGATGCACGGTCTCCCCCCCGTGGATCCAAAGGAATATGATCAATAACTGTCCAAGTCAATTCTTCAAAAACATGAGACAGAGCTTCACAGTGTTCCACCATGGGAGCCGTCAGAACTTTATTTCTAATCCTTGAGGCATGTTCTGCAAGGCGTTTTCGCATAGAACGAATAGTACGTCCCACATACCAAAGTCCACATGGACAGCGCAATAGATAAACTACAAAGGAAGTCTGACAAGTGGTTCTCCAACGACGTCCATGTGGACTTTGGTATGTGGGACGTACTATTCGGGGCAATATTGATTTCGCCCCGGGGATGAAGGGGGGGGTTCTCTGAATGATGGGCCTGTAGTAATCTGTGTTGGACAATTTCTAGAGGTGGGGAAGATCAGGCCCTTTGAAAGCCCCAAGGAAGAATTTTCATTGAGAAATTTGGATTATTATTATTATGTTCAGGTGGCCAATTATATCCAAAAGAAAATCATCCCAGGATTAAGGGAGGAAGTAGTACCAATCGAAAAGTTGTTTTTGAAAGATAAGATAAAGGGAATCATCACTCAACTTTACGACATTATGGATACGTCTAAGGGAGAAAAAGAATCATATCAAAAAAATGGGAAGAAGACCTGGGCCTGGTATTGACGGAGCAGGCTTGGGCTGCGATCTTTGCCCAGAGATATAAAGGACTATTGGCCAGTAACTTAATAGAACATAATTCTAAGATCATGTACAGATGGTATGTGACACCAGATATGATTCAAAAAATGTATGGAACGGGCTATGTTGGTGTGAGTGTGGAGCTCGAGGAGCGTTCCTCCATATATGGTGGTCATGTCCAAAAATACAAGAGTTTTGGAATGATATGTTCCAGGCTTTGGATAAGATTTTGGGGAAGAAAATAGGGGCTGAACCCAGGGTGGCTTTACTGGGAATCCATAGAAGAGGGGTGAAAAGAGAGAAAGGAAGCTTTTATTAATTTGGGCTGTTTGGCGGCCTGCTTGGAAATAGCTAAAAGATGGAGGCAGCTAGCCTGCCATTGGTGGGCGAGTGGGAAAGAGGGGTGAACCATATATGCTTGATGAGTAAGCTGACAGCCCTGAAACAAGAGAAAATTATGCACTTTGAGAAGATATGGTCCAAATACTCTACCTGGCTTGATGACGGTTTAACTGTGAAAGTTTAGGAGGGAGTAGAGATGAATCGATGTACCAATGTGTAAGTAAGCATGTAAGGGAGGGGTGGGGGGTGAGTAGGGGCAGGTTGGAGGGTGATTAAAAAAAAATTAAAAGGGGGAAAATAACATCAAGGGCGAAAGGACAACAACTGTAAATCTGAGCAGTGGTTAACTGTCAAGGGGGGGAGAGGAATAATGTATTGGAAATTGTCTGAATGTTTATACCACTTTGATGTATATTCCTTTGACAAAAATAAAGAATTAAAAAAAAAAAAAAGAGTTGCTATTCTTATCCTTCCCTTGCCATCTGCTTAGTAGGGCTCTAGCTATGGGACCTGACTGAACGGCCCTTGGGTGGGAAGAGGATCACGCATGCATGGCAGCAATCCCAAAAGCTTTCTTTGAATGTAATTGCTCTGCACGGGTTCCATCAGTGCTGACGTCACCCATAAGTGAGGACTGATTCCTGCTGTCCCTGGAGAACACCTGTTAAAGGTGAGTAACTACGCTTTCTCATGTTGGCCTACCGTTCTTTTTACATGCCTCTCCCTACTTCTCATACCATACTCTCCATAGCATCAACTAAGATCACCTTAAGGTCATCTATTAGTTGTCCCTTTTTATTGGAATTCTATCTTTGCTTATTCTGCCCTTCACTGTGGAACTCCCTGTTCCATATCATCCCTGGTCCAGGTCAGACTCCTGGGTTGTGCTCCTGTTCCAGCAGATGGAGACTGAGCCTTCAAACTTTATGATGTCACCACATAAGGAGGGAGGGACAACCCCCTCTAGACCAGCTCTCCCTAGCCATCGGTGGCAGCAGTAGCAACTGGACCCCTCATGGTGAGTACACACTGTTCAGTCGACCGGTTGCTCTCAGGGAGCCTAAGGAGTGTAAGTGTCGGGTGATGGAGTCCCGTTCAGTCGGGCCTTCCACTCCTGGCAGTGGTGTGCAAGTAAGAGACCTCCCGGGGTTTGGTCTTCAGGTTTGAGAGTTGTTGGCACACTTGGCTGCCTTGCCTTTTCACAGCATGGTGGGAGGGAGAGCAGGATTCAGGCCTTCGGAATGCTCAAATTGGTGTGTACGGCATGCAGCTCATGACGCAATCAGCTTTCGGGTTCCAGGGTATGCTGCGGGTGTGAGGCAGGAGAAGGCTCGGTTCGTCTCTGTTCCCAGGGTGGTGATCTGGGGGCAGCGAGCTCTCCTGAATCGGCACCTTCACAGGACAGTGGAGAGACTTTCTTTGCCGCCGTGGCCTAGGTTTTTTTGGTGGGAACCGTCACCATTTTTTTATGTCTCCGCTCCAGCAGCAGCAAGTGGGGGAAGCAGGAAGGATATTCAGTATCTGCACTTCTTCAGAAGCCTGGAAAGCCAGATGGAGGGCTATAAAAGAAAGGGGAAAAAAGAAGGCTTTCTGTGAGGAACAATTCTCTCTGGAGTTTGTACTTTTGCTACATAAGGCATTTTGCCTGAAAGAGGGCAAGCTTGGGGACAGCAGGAAAGCATTTGCCTCCCTCTCCGATTGGTGTGGAAAGCCTCTGTGGGCGCTGGGGAAGTGGGCCACGGCGGAGGTAGATCAGGACTTGGCTCAAGAGCTGCGGGCTGATGACCGGAGCTTGGTGGAAACTGACTCGGAGCCGACTCATCAGAAGGGGGCTGGGAGGGCCCTTCGAGGTACCAGTGGAGCCAGGGAACATGGAGGTCCCTCAGGGTGAGGGTCCCTCCATAATGCGGGTATTTTGGCAGGAAGAGCTGCCTCTACTCATCACGAGGACACAGGCCGCATTAAATATTTCACAAACACCTCAGGAACCGGAGGTACCGCGCGAGGATCCTCTGCTACAAGGTATCAGGAGGTCGGAAACGACTTTTCCAGTCCACTGGACACTCAAACAGGTGATGGAGTTCGAGTGGGAGGTTCCTGAACTGGGACTGCAGGGAGATCGTGCGATGGCGGGCCTCTATCCCCTCCCAACGGAAGAAAAGTAGTTGTTGAAGGTCACCAAAGTAGATGCGGTATTAGCGGCCTTGACCAGAAAGACTACTATTCTGGTTGAGGGCGTTGCGGCCCATAAGAATGCGCAGGATAAGAAGTTGGAGACCTTGTTGAAACAGGCTTTCGAAGTGAATGCCCTGGCACTCCAAGCTTTGGTGTGCTGGAGCATATGTAGCTCGGGCCTGCATGTGTTGCAAGGAATCACGGGGGGGAACAACTCCCTCGGAGACGGCTCCACAATTGGTTGGCGGACATGTCCTCCAGAGTCTGCCTTAGTTGGCTTCTCTTTAAGGAGAAGTTGCTCTAAGGGGAGACACTAGAAAAACTGGTCAAAGCCTCCGGAGGATAAGCCAAAGAGCAGTAAAAATCCGCCTCAGGCTAAGGGTCCTCGGAGTTTCCGGAGGGCTAGGGCAAATCGGTTTGCCCCTTATCCGAGGATACAATATCCCGTTCGGGGGCAGCTCTTTCGCAGGAGCTGTGGAGTTGGCCGGGGTTTCTATTCCAGTACTTCTGCGGGTCCTAAGAAGCCCCAATGAAATGCGGGGGGCTCAGGCAGCGTTGATCCCAGTAGGCGGCAGGCTGCATCGCTTTTACTCCAACTGAGTCCAAATTACATCGGACCAGTGAGTCCTCGAGGTCATCCACGAAGGCTACACACTGGAGTTTCTGTAACCTTTGCCAGATGTCTTCCTAGTTTCGCTATGCAGAGCAGCAGGCATGCAGCAGGCGGTATAGCTCACATTGCAATATCTCCTCAGTCTCGAGGCTGTGGTCCCAGTGCCCACTGACCAATTAGGGCCAATTGATACTCCATTTACTTTGTAATTCCTAAGAAGGAAGGGTCATTTTGGCACATCCTCAACCTAAAAGGAGTCAACAGAGTGTTATGGGTGTCGCATTTCCGGATGGAGACTCTCCACTCCGTGATTCTTGTGGTGCGGCAGTGGGGAGTATCTTACGGCATTGGATCCTGACAGAGCCATATTTGCATGTGCAAATCCATCTGGAACATCAGCGCTTCTTGCACGTCTTGGTGCCGATGAGCCATTTTCAGTTTCAGGCTTTTCTATTTGGCCCGGCCACCACTTCCGCACGTCTACCAAGATCATGGTAGTCGTGATGGCGTCATTGTGGTAGGAAGGGTTGTTGGTGCACCCCTACTTGGACGACTGATTAATACGAGCGAAGTCGGCTAAGGAACATGTCGTCCATACGCAGAGGGTGCTCGAGCTACTTCGTGGCCTCAGTTGGGTAATCAACCTTGGCAAGAGTAGAGTCCATCGCTAGACCTTATGTACTTGGGAGCACGTTTTGACATGGCGCAGGGGCGAGTGTTTTGGCCCCTAGACTGGGCACAGAAGATTCAGCAACAGATTCGGTTCCTATTGAGTCTGGCAGCGCCCTCAGCATGCAATACTTGCAGGTCCTGGGGTCGATGGCAGCGATTTTGGATTTGGTTCCTTGGGCGTGAGCACACGAGGCCGTTGGTGATGTCTCATCCCGCTAGTCTTCTCAGCTTCATCCAATGTCCAAGCAATTGCCCTGTCTGCAGGATGTACGAGCCAGCCTTCAGTGGTGGCTAAGTCCTACAAATCCTCTGGTAGGGATGCCCCTGGAAATGCCGGTATGGACAGCAGTGACAACGGACGCCAGCCTGACAGACTGGAAGGGGACATTGTCTTGCCCAGGTGGTGCAGGGCCAGTGGACACCCGAGCAGCAGCAGTAGTCCAACTGGCTGGAAATGCAGGCCGTGTTTTTGACACTCCAGGCCTTTCAGAGGCTCAACCAAAAGGCCTTGCAAGTGTGTTCTGATAATGCCACGACGGTAGCTTATATCAACTACCAAGGCAGCACCGGAAGATCGGATCGCTTCTTCAGTGGGCGGAGCTGAATCTTCTGGCACTGTCGGTGGTGCATGTAGTGGGAAAAGACAATGTCTGGGTGGACTTTCTCAGTTGGCAGAGGTTGGATCCCAGGGAGTGGATCTTACAGGACTCCATTTTTCAGGCCATCACTAGGCGATGGGGAACGCTGGTCATGGATCTGATGGCGACCGCAACAAATGCCAAAGCACCTTGCTTCTTCAGTCGACACAGGGAAAGGATGTCCGATGGTGTCGACACCCTGACACAAGTCTGGCCAGCGGAGTGTCTTCTTTGTTTTCCTCTATGGCCGCTCATACGCCGAGTGATTCAGAAGATCGAAGCGGATCATGGCTTCGTGATTCTGGTGGCCCCGGAATGGCAGTGGCGGCCTTAGTATACCGATTTGACTCGACTGTTGATAGTGGAACCCTGTGGCTGCCGGCCAGAGCTGATCTTCTCGAGCAGGATCCAATCCACATGCCTCAGGTAGATCGGTTTTTGCTTATGGCCTGGCTCTTGAAAGGGCACAGCTGAAGAAGATATTCTTCGCAGGTGTTTGCAACCTTGCTGCAGGTGTGGAGGAGATCTACATTGCTCTCATGCATGCGGGTGTGGCGTGTCTTCGAGGACTGGTGTGCCACACAGGGTCTCCTAGCCTTCATCGCATCTCTGCCGCAGATCTTAACTTTCCTTCAGGCTGGAGTGGATAAGGGTCTCGCCCTCAACTTGTTGCGGGTACAGGTGGCGGCGTTTGCATGCCATCAGGGGCGTGTGCAAGGGGTCTCACTGGCCGTCCATCCAGATATGCCTTGGTTCCTGCGAGTTGTAAAGAATTTGCAACCTCCTCTGCGTGCAGTGGTGCTGGCTTCGGACCTTAATCTCATACTCTCCGCATTGGCAGAGGCTGCATTTGAGCTACTGGCAATGGCGATCCTTAAGGACCTTATGCTAAAAGTGGTGGTTTTGGTGGCAATCTGCTTGGTGAGATGCATGTCAGAGCTTCAGGCAATCTCTTGTCGGGAGCCCTTTCTGGGGTTCGCCAAGGAAAAGGTGACTGCAGATGGTGCCTTCCTTTATATCTAAGGTAGTCTCTGTTTTTCTTATGAATCAAGCAGTGGTCTAGCCAGCAATCCCGGCTTTGGCAGACCGACAATTACACAAATTGGACGTTCATAGGGCACTCAAATGCTATATCTAATGTACACAAGATTTTCGCGCTTCCGATTGTTCTTCATCATGGCGTGCGAAGAGGAGAGGTGGCTTCTAAAGCCTCCATTGCACTTTGGGTTAAAAAGGCCATTGTGTCGGCATGTTTGCTATGAAAGCGTAAGTTGCCAGAGGTCCTGCGTGCTCATTCCACAGGGGCGCAAGCTTCTTCCTGGGTCGAGTGTAGCTTCATGCCAGTGGGGGAGATTGCAAAGTGGCTACTTGGTCCTCATTGCAAACTTTTGCTCGCCATTATCGCTTAGATGTGCAGTTGCGGGAGGATGCACATTTTGGGGCACAGGTTTTGCAGGCCGGCCTTGCAGGTCACTCCCTGGTTTGAGTACTGCTCTGTTACATCCCAGGAGTCTGGCCTGGACCAGAGTGACTCATGGAAAGAAAATTAGCAGGTAAGGTCTAATTTCACCTCAGTGGATATTAGGTTCAAAACTTTATATAAGAAATTAAAAACAATTTTAAGATCCAGCTTTTCCAAACCTCATATTGTGAATATATCTGAACTAGCTCCTTACATGTCTCTCCCTTGTATGTGCAATTAATAGCATAATTTTAGCAGAAAGCTAGCATCTTCAAACATACAAACATCCGTCCAATAAGTCCACATGAAAAGAAAGTTATCAGTACAAATTAACTGGTTAACAAGAGGAGGGGAATGCATAGAACAACAATATTTACCTAAGGTAGTGTGTCATTTAGCAATTGTAAACCGCCATGATGTTTAATCAAACCTTTGACAGTATATGTATCAAATGTCTCAATTAAATAACTTAAAATGCTGGCCGCAATGGCTGAATATCAGGCCCGTAATTTTTAGTTGATTAAAGGTGAATATTGGTATTTGTGATATGTTTTTTCATAGTTTGATTTCTTTTAGAAAATAGTTTAGTTTCTCCATGGGCAAGCAGGATAAGTGCTCACATACAATATGGGTGACATCACCAACAGAGCCCTTGCAGCAACCTCTCTCATCTCCTTTTAGAAGCTTTTAGAGTGACTCTACCATGCCTGCATACGTGTTCCCACCTGCTGCTGTCTCACCGTATCTATTCAGTTTTTTTTGTCCATTAAGCCCATTTCGCATGAGTTTCATGGTCTGCATCATGTTCCCGTGCTCTCCTTTCTACCTTTGATAATCACTCTTTTTGTGAGTATTTTGCCTGTTGCTGCTGTGCTAGTTTCTTCTTATTCAGGCTTTTTGGTCATTTTTTAGGTTCCTTAATTTTTTGCTCATTGCCATTTTGGGCCACCTTTAGTTTTGTTGATGCCCCTGCCAGATTTTTTTTTTTTTTGGGGGGGGGGGTCAAAATCAAATCATTTGATTTCACTGTAACTATTTTTCTGAATATTATGATGTTCCAGTCAATCCTCTATTACTACTACTTATCATTTGTATAGTGCTACAAGGCATATGTAGTGATGTACATATATACACAAGAGACAGTCCCTTCTCAAAAAAGCTTGCAATCTATTCGCGACATACAAATAACAAACAGGACTAGGGCAAGACTAAGGGGAAATGCTTATAACGCAATGGGTCAGGAGCCAAAAACAACCTCAAATAGGTGGGTTTTTAGCCTGGATTTGAATATTACCAGAGATGAAGTATCTATCTGGCTCCATCTTCCTCAGTCAACATCACATAAACACAGTAGCCATAACACTTTTAATTTCCAAAGGCATCACCCAGGTCTTGTCTAATCTTACACGGTCTGCGTCTATCATTAAATTATAATGAAAGGCATAGCTGAGTAGACAGTAACCCTTTGCATTTTACTGTTTTATGTCTGGTAATAACGGAGGAAACCAGTATCTCTATTCTGCAGTCCTTTTTTGTCAATGTTGAAATATTTAATCATCTTTTTTTTAAATTTTATATTTATGCAAATTTTACAACTTACAAGCCAATAACAACTTGATCATGAAATCTAGGTGTCCATTAACAAAAACATATATCAGGAAAAAATGCAAAATGAATACCCATCCCCTAGCGCACAATTAGGAGATCCAAGATGCATAATCTGAAAACAAACATATATCATCTTTCAACAGGAAAACTGAAACAGGCACGACCGGCCTCGCTCTGTGACCAGGGTAAGAGAGTCGGTGCTCCCCTCCCCTAGAGATTCGTGGGCATATAAAAAGGAAACCAATCGAGAAGGAAAATAAAAAAAAAAATATGATTGCCCTTGGAACTTCACAAGACATTTACAAGGATATCTCAAGAAAAATCCTCCCCCCAGCTGCAATATTCGTGGACGCAGAATCAGGAATTCCCGTCTGCGCCTCTGAGTTTCTTTAGCCAGGTTGGAGAAAATTCGTATGGTACAGCCCCAAAAAAGGAATATTTTGTTTCCGATAGAACATCTTAAGGAGCCATTCTTGGTCAGATATCAAGGCCAATATTATCAAACAAGTAGCAAGGACAGCATCTGCACTATCAGAGGTATTCAGTATTTCTGCTTCCTGAAAACCAGAAAGCACAGCTCCAGCAGGGGTCTTCAGACTTGATGGCAAGTAATAAGCCTTAACTAACAAAGGGCATGATTCAGTCAAGACCCCCAAAACCTCATGAACATATTTTTTAAACATAGGCTTAGGGGAATTAATTAATCTAAGATTAGCAAGACAATTGAAGTTATCTAAATGCTCCAAACGTGACTTCAAAAAGCTAGAGTCCTTCATAAAAGCTTCAGAATGCATTTCCAACGCTTCTATCCGAGACGTTAAACCAGTTGTTACAGTTTGTAAAGTTGTTACAGACTCACTGATCCTGGCACAAGACTCATTAATCAATTGAGTTTCCTCCTGTAAAGCCTGAATTTGAGGAGTTATAGCTTCTCCCAGACACTTGATAGCCAACCATATGGACTCCAATGTAAAATGTTCCAGGCGCTGAAGTTCAAAGGAAAAGGCTGCCTGATCCACCAAGTCTCTCGATTCCATGGATGCCGTGAGCTCTTCTGGGTGGGATCCGACACCACTTGCTGTCATAGACATACTCCCTCTCTTGGGTATTGCTCCGAGCCGCTGATCCAGTGGGACTTCTTCACCTTCCGCTTCTCCTACACCAGACGGCCCCAGCAAGCAACGAGAGATGCCATAACTGGACTCTCCTCCCTCCTCCGTCCACGCCGTAGAAACACTCAGGCAAACCAACTTGGAGGGCTTCCTCGCATCTTTGGAGGTGTGAGCTCACTGCCTGAGGGGGACTGAGAGTCAGACTGTTCCTAGAATCCCACAACTGGGCTTATCGCCTCCAGCACCATCGCCAGTTGCTGCTCTCTGCGCAAGTAAACTTCAATAGGACCCAAGCAACTATAGAAGAGGTTTGCAGACCAGCCTGGGGATGCTGAAACTGCTTAACCTTCCTCTTTTTTTTTTTTTTCCCATACTAAGAAGCGCATGAGCAAGCCATTCAAGATGCAGCCATCTTGGATCTCCTTTTCAATATTTGATCATTTTAATTTAAAATATGATCTTAAAGTTAAGTTTTTAATATGGAAAACCTATGTAATTTTTTTCAACAGTGGACTTTTCTAATAATATGGAACTTAAACACTAAAAGTACAGCACACATTTGTGAACAGGGCCCACTATTCTCCATGGTATTTATGGTTGCTCTTAGCATCTGCTTAAGTTTTCAAAACATTCAATAACCAAAAGTAAATGACCAGTTAATTGTTGCTTGTGGTTCTCTATCCTGTGGTTAGAGCCAGGCAAATCTTCAAGCAAACTAGATACAGACTTAGTCATTGACAGCCAAATTAGTGGAGTCATTAGTAAGACACCAAAAAATATGAACTCTAAACTGTTTAGTGCAGGTGTGGTAATCTTTCATGTACTAAGAGCCAAAGAAAGCAGAAAGCACTATACCAAAAGCTTCAAGGGGCAAGTGTGCTGGACCACTGATTTCAAACTATCTAAACGTCCCCTTATCCCCATCAGTCACCCTCTCTCAAAATTTCCCACCGGTGTACTAACTAGTCTCTCTCTGCCACACACTTGACCTATCCTCTCCTTTTCTCATCCTCACACATTCTGGCCATCCCTCTCTTCTCCGTCCCGCACAGATATTCCATCTTTCATAAGAACATAAGATATGCCACATTGAGTCAGACCAAAAGTCCATCGAGCCAACAGGATACTGGGCTCGATCCAGATCACAAGTACATGTCAGGTTTCCAAATGTTAGACAGCTTCCATGCTGCTTACCTCAGGAGTAAGCAGTGGATTTCTCCAGTCCAACTTTAATAATGGTTTATGGACTTTTCCTCCAGAAACTAGCCAAAATCTCTTTTAAACCCAGCTACACTAACAGCTTTTAACACATCTTCCAGCAACGAATTCCAGAGTTTGATTACTCATTGAATGAAAAAATATTTTCTCTGATTAGTCTTAAAAGCGCTACATTGTAGCTTCATTGTGTGTCTCTTAGTCTTTTTGATGGAGTAAACAACCGATCTCTGTTTACCCATTCCACTCCACTTATTATTTTATAGACCTCTATTATATCTCCTCTCAGCCAAATCTTTTTCCACACTGAAAAGCCATAAGCTTTTAAGCCTTTCCTTGAAGGGGTATCCTTTCATCCCCTTTACTATTTTGGTCATTCTTCTCTATACCTTTTCTAATTGTGCTATATCCTTTGTTAGATAAGGCAACCAAAACTGCACGTAGTATTCAAGGTGTGGTCACACCATGGAGCAATATTCCTGGTTTTATTTGCCATTCTTTTCCTTATGATTCCTAGCATTCTATTTGCTTTGGGTTTCAAGGTATTACCCATAACAATGCCTAGATCCTGAATGGAATAAAGAGGGGTGAACCCCACTTTAGGCCACGCTCCCTGATGACCAGATAAATGCTATGCTTAAGAGTAATCTTGCAGCGGATCTGTAGCAGAACCCCTTATAAGGAATGGAAAAGAAAGACAGAAGTGCGAAAAAAAGCATATAGCAGATGTTCCACTCACCCATGCCCCAGAAACAAGTAGAAAGGGGAAACAGATACCATCAGCAGAGGGGGTGGGGGTGGCATAATTACTGACGCCAAAAAGTCTCTGACTAGAGAAATTTCAGACCCCTTGAGCAGGAATTGGAGACCACATTTCCAACAGTAAAAAGCCACAGCATCTTCGGAGGCGTATGGAGACAAGGGCACAGGGGGAACATGCAAAAGATCAGAAGAATGTGAAACTACAGGTGTGACAAGAAAGCAAGAAATGACAGGAAAGCACACAAACAGCAAACAACAAAAACTGGGTGAAGGGTTAGAGAAAACTGCTATATAAGGAAAAGCAGTAAACCAGGTCAGTGTACGGACTCTGGCAGACCCTCTTCTATACGAGCAACGCCCAGATCTGTTCCCCAGGACCTGAATAGCGAGGTCAGGTGCTTTGCTAGCTTGCAGATTAATGAGAATACAAAATATCTTTTTTTTTATCTTGCTATTTGATAGACTGACAAAATTGTATTCCCATGTATATTATTAATATAGTTGCCGAGGCTTTATTTTCTCAGTGCAAGGTTTGTGCTTTTACAGACCTGACAATAAAACACTACCTCACTTCAGTGGCTTGAGAATTCTATGGAAATTGTGTCCTGTGCATATTGCATATGTTGGGTGAACCCTGCAGCCACAATAATTAAATAAGGGCAAAACCCCAACAATCTTTTTCCTAGGTGATGATTGCTATTGCGGAAGCTTGCATTGTTTAATTATCGTTTGGGTTGTTTTTCCCTAAGTGCATAACTTTGCACTTGTCCACATTAAATTTCATCTGCATTTGCATACCCAATCTCCCAATTTCTCTTGCAATTTTTCACAATCCTCTTGTGATTTAACAATGTTGAATAATTTTGTGTCATCTGCAGATGTGATCACTTCACTCATTGTTCCCGTTTCCAGGTCATTTATGAATGTTAAAAAGATCCACCTGGTGTATAGCAGGACCATGTCCCCACCAGGGACACAAACAAATGATGCCTGCAGTGCTTGGTGTTCGACCATGAACCCTCTTGTTGTCTTTTGTTTTCACAGATGACAAAAAAAAGGAATCAAGGGTCATGAAGAACATCACAGAATTTTTGACACTTTTTAAAAAATATTTATAACACTTTATAGTAAAATAAGGAAAATCGTATAATGACATTACTCATAACCAGCCCACATCTAGCAGAGCCTTGAATTAATTCAAACGATCCCCAGAGAATTAAACTGACCCCTTTTACTAAACCAAGGAGATGAAAAGAAAACAAAGGAAAATTTAATAATAAAATAAAATTCAATCCATACCTTGTAGGAAACAATCTAATTGAACTGAATCAAAGAAAACATATCTCTTACCCTGAAATAATGTAAGACATTTGCATGGGTATTTCAGAAAAAAGGAAGCCCGTAGAGCCAAAGCCTTAAACTTTAGTTCCAGAAAGGCCTTCTGCTGCCTCTGAGTCGCCCGTGAAGCCTCTGGGAATACTTGACTTGTTTGCCAAAAGAATTTTACTGGTTTTTTTTTCACAAAATGTGAATGAAGAACCTGATCTTTATCTGCCTCAGCTAAAAAGGTAACAAGTAGAGTCACCCGAGTAAGAATATCCTCTACGGACCTCTCCAGGAAAGCAGATAAATCTAAACTAGGAACATTTACTTGATTAAATTCCTGCTCTACCATTGCCCCACCTCTAACCCCTTCCTGAACCCATTTAGGAATATAATACACTTTGGACAATTTAATTGAATCAGGGTCTGACAACTGTAATACATTTTTGAGATATTTAGAAAAAAGAATCATGGGGGAAAGAAAATGGGTACACGGAAAATTAAAAAAGTAAATTTTTTGAGCACAATGAGTTTTCCAAATTCTCATTCTGGCGATGGAGAGCCAAAGAATCTTGCACAAAGGCATTGAGGACTGCTTGAAGGACAGAGGACTTGAGACTGAAGCTTAGAACAACGCTTATCCATACTAGATAAATTAGTATCATGCTCAGCCAAAGCAGCCAGCACTTCCTTCGAAAACTACGATACTTTAGACAAAGAGGATTGTAAAGAAAGTTCAGTCCTTGTCACAACTTGCCAAATATCTTTAAGTGAAATATCCTTAGGAGATTGAAGATGTTGCTAAATTGGGAAAAACTCAAAAGACTTAGGTAAGGGTCATGATAGTTAAGGAACAGTCCAGTCTTAGAAAAGATTCCGGCAGGGGGGTTGACCCAAGCAAATCCTTACCTTCCTTATTAGGAGTAAGGATAGTCCCAAAAAATCACTACTTGAGTTGGGAGAAGTAACAAAACCCTGTAAACTGGAGAAGGGGAGGAGGATAAAGTACTCACAATGTTTTCCCTTCATCCACAGAAGGCATGCAGGTCTCCAATGAAGCTTCCATGGTTTTAAGATGAGCATTCATTGGTCCAACTACTTTAGCAGCCTTAGTAGATGAGGTTGGAGCTTTCTTTTTATGCTTCCCCATTCCCAGGAGGAAGATCTTCCTCCGTGCTCTAAAGGGGCTTCACAGGGACAGAGCATGCCCCTTTCAACATGCCCCTTTTGGACCCACATCCACTGGCCCATCTCATGGTGGGGCTAGATTTTAAAGTCCTTGCTGCTCACGTGACTCGTCAACATGCTGCTGCACGAGGTCAGAGGATCCAGTAGAGACAATTGTAGGTAAACGGGAAACAGACGCTAGAAATTTTGACTTCAGGAGCTGCACCAGATGCTGGAGATGCATTGACATGGAGGAGTTGTCGAGCCCACTCTGAGTTAGCCATCGATAGGAGATCCCAGAAGTGGTCAGGCACCACCCTCCGCCCAAAGAAGAGGAAGGATTCATCCTCATCTTCTAAGACAACAAAGGCTAGAGACATTGGACAGAGGCTGAGGTGCATTGGCATTGAGGCTCTTCAGAGCACGATGTCAGGAGCATTGAGGTATTGGATGATCCCCAGTCCTCAAAGCAACTCTAGCACAAGGACGGCTCATCTTTCTTGGTACTAGAGGGACCATACTAGTCTCCAAGAGTCTGGAAGCAGTCTGCCAATATATTCTGCCAGATTGCATAGACATTGACTGTATTTGCTGAGACCCCCATACCTTATCGATGGCAGCCCTCAAGGAGTGACTCATGAAGGGCGATGTTCTTTGCCTTATTCGAGGCTTCTGTTTCTACGGCATCATCGATAGTGCATTACTATATCGAGCTAATCCTCGAGACCCATTAGTTACCTACGGGTGAGTTATCGACATTGGGACTTCGAAGGGCCTCGACACCAGTGTCTGCCTGGTCAATGTCCATTTCAAATACATCAGGAGATGATTGCTCCCTGCAGCCTCAAAGAGCATCTTTGCACCAGCTCTTCCAGAAGAGCTCAGTTTCCAAAGTGCACCCAAGCGTCAGTCTAGGCAGACTCAGACCTCCGAGTACCTCTCTGAGTCTATATTTGAGCACTTGTGCCATACTGGGTATGATTCTGAGTACTTTTCTAAGAAGAGGTCACCTGAGGTGTCATCTGATCCCACATCTCCTCATGAGTGATGCAAGTATCCTCCAGAGGAGCTGTCTTTTTGCAATATTTCCAGGGTTGTGGCTAATACCATAATATTTCAGTTTGAGACAGAGGAGCAGAGAGCTCAGAGGTCCCAGCAGGCAGTCCAAGCAAAACTGGGGATAGAATTTTGACTGGAAACTGGAGAACATAGATGAGACTCTAGTCCTGGTCCTGGACAACCTTCCGGTTGGAGAGAATCATGTTCTTTGCAGATCAATGGCTCATTATAACTTCCAACCATTGGGTGCTCAAAATAGTTCAGCACTGATACAGATCACATCTGTTCTCCAGAAATAAGCAGGAAGTCAGTCTTCACATATGGATGATGTCGGCGCTTACAGAGCCCGCATGGAGCATTTCCCTAGCTTTCAAAGAAAAATTGGTGGAGGGGTTGCGCTCTATGTTAGAGAGGGCATTGATTCAGAAAGGATTAAAGTTTTGCAGGAAACAAAATTTGCTGTAGAATCTCTATGTATTGAAATTCCATGTAAAAAGGGGAAGGCAATGGCAATGAGGGTGTACTATCGACCGCCTGGCCAGAATGAACAAATGGATGATGAAATGCTCAAAGAAATCAAGGAAGCTAACAAAAGTTACAGCGCGGTAATAATAATGGGTGATTTCAATTACCCCGGTATCGACTGGGCCAGTGTCACGGCAGGACATGCTAGGGAGATAAAGTTCCTAGATGAAATAAATGACTGCTTCTTGGAGCAGCTGGTTCATGAACCGACCAGAGGGGAAGCCATATTAGACCTAGTCCTTAGTGGAACACCAGATCTAGTGCAAGAGATAAGGGTGTTGGGTCCACTTGGCAATAGTGATCATAGCATGATCGCCTTTGATTTAATTAGTGGAGGAGGGATAGTAAGGAAATCCACAGTACTACCTTTTAACTTTCGAAAGGGGGACTATGATAAAATGAGGAAAATAGTTAAGAAAAAACTAAAAGGAGCAGTTGCAAAGGTTAAAGACTTACATCAAGCTTGGGTGTTGTTGAAAAATACTATCTTGGAAGCCCAGACCAGCTGTCTTCCCCGCTTTAAGAAAAGTGGAAGGAAGTCCAAAAAACTGCCAGCATGGTTTAAAGGTGAGGTCAGAGAGGCTGTTGCCAAAAAAGCATCTTTCAGGAAATGGAAAAAAGAGGCTAACGACGAAACCTGGAAACCGCACAAGCACTGGCAGGTCAAATGCAAGGCATTGATAAAGCAGGCAAAGGGAGAATTTGAGAAGAAGCTTGCTGCGGAAGCAAAAACGCGAAATAAAGATTTTTTCAAGTACATTCGTAGCAAAAAACCTGTGAGAGAGTCAGTTGGTCCATTAGATGATAGAGGAGTTAAAGGGGCACTAAGAGGTGACAAGGTGATAGCGGAGAGACTGAATGAATTCTTTGCTTCGGTCTGTACTGAGGAAGATGTAGGGATGGTTACCCATGACTGAAGTGGTATTTAAAGGTGCGGAAGAATTGAAGGAAATATTGATACATTGGGAAGATGTATTACAACTATTAGATAAACGGAAGAGTAGCAAATCACCTGGGCCAGATGGTATACATCCAAGGATGTTAAAAGAACTGAAATATGAGATTGCAGACCTGCTATTAGTAATCTGTGAACTATCATTTAAATCCTCTCTAATACCTGAAGATTGGAGGATCGCCAATGTAACACTAATTTTTAAAAAGGGTTCCAGGGGTGATCCGGGAAACTACAGACTGGTGAGCCTCACATAAGTACCGGGAAAAATGGTAGAAACCATCATAAAGAATAAAATTACTCAGCATGTAGATAGTCATGGCCTAATGGGAGACAGCCAACATGGCTTTAGACAAGGAAGATCTTGTCTTACTAATCTGTTATGTTTTTTTGAAAGTGTGAATAAACAGGTGGACAAAGGTGAGTCGGTTGATATAGTGTATCTAGACTTTCAGAAAGCCTTTGACAAGGTCCCTCATCAGAGACTTTTGGCAAAACTAAAGAGTCATGGGATAGGAGGCAGTGTACTACTGTGGCTCAGGAGCTGGTTAAAAGATAGAAAGCAGAGGTTTGGGCTAAATGGCCAATTTTCCCAATGGAGAAAAGTGAATAGTGGTGTACCCCAGGGATCTGTGTTGGGTCCGCTGCTTTTTGACATATTCATAAATGACCTGGAAAGTGGAATAACGAGTGAGGTTATCAAATTTGCAGATGACACAAAACTATTTAAAGTTGTTAAAACCCAAGAGGATTGTGGAAAATTGCAAGAGGATCTTGATAAATTGGAAGACTGGGCATCAAAATGGCAGATGAAATTTAATGTGGACAAGTGCAAAGTTATGCACCTAGGGAAGAACAACCCAAACTATGGTAACACAATGCAAGGTTCCACATTAGGAACCACCACCCAGGAAAAAGATTTAGGCGTCATTGTGGATAACATGTTAAAACCCTCCACCCAGTGTGCAGCGGCTGCCAAGAGAGCAAATAGAATGCTAGGTATCATAAGGAAAGGAATGGAAAATAAAACAAAAGATATTATAATGCCTCTATACCGTTCCATAGTGAGATCGCACCTTGAATATTGTGTGCAATTCTGGTCGCCGTATCTTAAAAAGGATATAGCGTTATTAGAAAAGGTTCAGAGAAGAGCCACCAAAATGGTAAAGGGGATGGAAGGATACTCCTATGAAGAAAGGCTAAAAAGGTTAGGGCTCTTTAACCTGGAAAAGAGACGGCTGAGGGGAGATATGATAGAAGTCTATAAATTAATGAACGGAGTGGAACGGGTAAACGTAGTTCGATTGTTTACATTATCAGAATATAGAAAGACTAGGGGACATGCAATGAAGCTACAGGGTAAACTATTTAAGACTAATAAAAGAAAATATTTTTTCTCTCAACGTGTAATCAAACTCTGGAATTTGTTACCGGAGGATGTAGTAAAGGCTGTTAGTGTAGCTGGGTTTAAAAAAGGTTTGGACAAGTTCCTGGAGGAAAGGTCCATAAACCATTATTAAGAAGGGACCCAGGATATCAATGCTTGACCCAGTACAAGCATTGCGGAACCTGTGTCTTTTGGGGAAACTGCTAGGTACGTATGACCTAGATTGGCCACTGTTGGAAACAGGATACTGGGCTTGATGGACCTTGGTCTGACCCAGTATGGCATATCTTATGTTCTTATGGATCATTAAAAGATGACATGCCCAGGAGCCAGAGGTGCAGAACTGGGCTGGAGTTCCGCTAATTCTCTTTTCTTATTCTCCCACTCTCTGTAAAGAAACCAGTCCAGCTGGGTGATTTTTTTTCCATCCTGATTTTGCAGGGAACACTGTTGCATCCCAACATCAAATCCCTAGCCTTCATAGCTTGGGTTAGTTTTGTCTCCCTTAGGTCTGCCAATTGGAGTCATCAATGTCCTCTTGGTTTCCAGGAGAGATTCAACATGGAGGTAATATGCTTTCAAGCTGAAGAGGTTTGCATCTGATGTAAGGGAAAGGCCTTAGTTCCCTTCTTGTGTCCTATTTTAAAAAAATGCTTAAATACCTTCTAATATATCAGTTGGGTCTGAAGACCCACTCTGTAAAGATTCATCTCAGTGCAGTTGGTGCATATCATTATCATATAGAAAGAAGCCGATCTCTCTCTAGCTTTTAGTTGCTCACTTTACACAGTGCCTGCTTCTTACTAAGCCTTCCCTTAAGCCTCCTACTGTGTCATGGGATCTCAGTGTGGTACTGACTTGGCTGCTGAAAGCTCCTTGCGGGCTGTTAAATACCTGTGGACTGAAGCACTTGAAGGTCTTTTTTTTTTTAAATTTTATATTTATTCAATTTACAGTAATAATCAGGAACACATCTTGTACAGAAACTGGGATATGATCCAGAAGCCATTACAAAGAAAAACAGTAAAGGCAACAAAAAAACACCAATCCCACTCCAGATCCCAATAGGAGAGACCCAAGAACAAGAAAAGAAGATTACGCAAAAAAAGGAAAATCATAAAGCATGAATAACTGGTGAACTTATATTTAATCATGTCAAATCAGTTGGAGTAACCGCCAGATTCTGTAGGTGCCGTACATTAAGGAAGGCCAGCAGCTGGGAGCGCTCAAAGAAGACATAGGAAATGGCCTGGTATTTTACCAAGCACTTGCACAGATATTCGCAGCTGCTGAATCCCTGGGCGCAGAAGGAGAAATTCACGCCTTCTCCAGTGAGTGTCCGGAAACATGAACTAGAAGACCCTTGAATAGCATTGTTCTTAAAATCTTCATCAACCATTCATTATCTGACATCAAGGTTAGTGTAACTAATAATGTAGCAGAAGTGACAGGCTCTTTTCGAGAATCCACTTGCCTCAACTCAGGAGCCAACATTCTCAAATTTGCTACCCGAGCTGAGTTCTCCAAAAGCTTAAACTTAGCTTTAATTACAGAGGATTCTTTCATAGCATTATTTGAATAGCCTTACAAAACAGAAACCTGGGTTTGAACCTCAGTCAAAGAAGTTTGAAGGAACAGTACCTTAGATGCTGACTACTCAATAGCTAAGGTGTTAGCTTGAACTCTCTGATGCAGGGAAGAAACCTGAGGAACAAGGGCTGCCCCCAATTGAGCAATAGCAGTCCAAATCGACTCCAAGGCGAATGTCTCTGATCTCTGCAGAGCAAAAGCAAATGAAGCCGCCTCAATAGCCACCATAGTGCTTCCATCTCACTGAGCGCTTGTGCCTGGCCTTGTATGGCAGCAGAAACCCACTGCCTGAACTCCTCCTGATTGTCCGATGTGGAGGGCCAAAACTAGCTGATCCGAGAGGACTGGAATGCCCTTTATTAAGGTCCCCTCAGCAGCCTCTCACCGGCCAACAAGGACGCCCTCACCGGGTTGCTCCCTTGGCCGCTGCACTCCGGGGGAATCCTGAAGACACCCCTCCTTTGCTGGACTCTGCAATTCAGGGAGACACACTAACTACTTGAGGAGTGCGCCAAGTCACCCGACTCTGGTGCCACAATAGCTGAGCTAGTCTCCCTTGCTTCCATCAGTTGCTGAGCCAGCCACAGAACAAAAGATTCCAAAGGACCTGCAAATCCAGGTAATGGCATGGAGATAGAGGGGGCCAGGGAGGGAACGTTAGCCCCCTTTGCTTTCCATGTCTTCCCCATTCAGGAAACATGCTGCTCACGCACACCTGACATCCACCATCTTGGGCCTCCTAAACGGAAGGTCTTATTTTTGATGGCGGTCACTTCAGCACGAAGAGTTAGTGAGCTGCTGGCTGTGGTAGTGGATCCATCTTACACCAAGTATCATTACAATAGGATGATTTTGCGTTTGTATCTCAAATTCCTTTTTAAAATGGCGTCTGAATGGCACATTAATCAGTCTTAATACTAAATAAACAACAACCTTCCTTTACTACTAAATTTCCAACATATTCCTCTAATATCCACCTCAATAAAGGCAAAATGGCCTCAGAGAAACCTACCCCTACATTTGGAGAAACTAATCACCATAGGGTTAGATGATATATTCCACATCACAGGCCAAAACCTTTAATATTTTAATTTAATTACATAATATCTTAAATAATTACTAATCATAACCAAATCGAAAATGAATTGAAAATATCACCTAAAAGTACTTTTTGGGATTTCAAAATCGTTCATTACATTAAATTACACATCTTAATAGTGCGCAAGGAATACTCAGCCGTGGTTGCGTGCTGGTTCTTATAATAAGTCCACATCCTGTAAAAAATATATATAGAAACTTTAAATATTTAACCAGTACATCACGAATAATAAAAGCATCATACTCAACTTTGGGCACTGCTGGGGCCTGCTGCACACGCCTCCAACGAGACCACGCACACTGATATTCGGTGCAGAGAACAGCAACACCGACTTGAGAAGCCAAATTATCACCGAGACAGTCCTTGGTAGTCCAACAAAAGCTTTTGTTTCGCCTTTCGGCTTCTTCAGGGACTTAAATACTCGGACTCGCTGACCATAATACCACAAACTTAAAGATAATTCAGATGGGCACCAAGTGCCTCTAGCTTCTAAAACAACCGCGTCCGACATCACACTTTAAAAGCCAACCTCTTCACTGTGATTCGTTATCAATAAATGACATCAGTTCCTCCACTGTTCTTAACCTAAACTAGAGAAATGTACGCTCAGAACTCCCTTAAGTCCAAAATCAACTAAAAAAACAATGTCCAATCTATTTTATCATTAAGTCCATGTGGAGCAAGTGTATTCAAGTTGAAAATCCATTTCTGTTCTTGCTTCAATAATAGTTTCCCACGATCTCCACGAATATTGACAGGAACACATTCAACCACCGTACATTTAAAATCCTCAATTTTATGAGCAAACGAGTTGCAATGTTGAACAAACGGTGTTTCAAGTTTTGCTTTCAGAATACTGTACTTGTGCTCCGCCAGTCATGTACGGAGGGGGCGCGTTGTTTTACCGATATATAACTTGAAACAAGAGCACCACAGAGCATAGACTACATACGATGAATTGCAGTCAGTACTCACTTTCAAAAAATAAGGTTTAGATGACAATATAGCAGGTAAGGCAGAAGCCATAATAGCACAAAAGATACAACGATCACAGCTAGTGTGCACATTACTTGACAGCAACCGAGAGTGTCTGGGAACCGCTGGGCATAAGTAATCTCTTAGATTCTTGTCACGCTTATAAGCAATACGTAATGTATGGGATGAAAGTGTAGAATGAGTAGAACAAATACACCATCGCTATCGTATACAGGAAGTCAACCGACTTAGACATTAATCAGTCTATCATTCTTCCAACATTTTTGCCAAGACAGCATGTGCACAAAGAGGAAAGTGCATTATACATGTTGGACTGCAAGAGAGCTTTGGCATTCTATTTAGAGAGAACTAAAGCCTATAGAAAGTTCACCCAGTTTTTTTTTTTGTTTTTTTTTATTTCTTTGACCCCAACAGATTGCCATCATCAAACATACACTTTCAATTTGTCTTACAGACTGCATCTCCACATATTTCTATTATTTTTTATTTAGTTGTATTTATATACTGCCTTTCACCGGGTCAAGGCTTGATGCTTGTGGGTCATATTATGGCTCATAATATCCAAGTCATGGTTGCATTAGTTGCCCAATTGAGCTCAGCTTCCATGGAGTATTTTTGCAAAACCACCACATGGTCTTCTGTCCTCACATTCACATCTCCTTATTGTTGGAAAGGGACTTGATGGGACAGCAAATTTGGCCAATCTGTTCAGGGAATAGAATCTAACTCTATTCTCTCCTAGGTCCAGTTCTTTTCTGTTCAAGTTGCCTTTATTGAAAACAAAATAAAGATATCAAAAAGGCCTGTTACCACCCAAAAATATGTTTCAGCCAGTATCAGCCTGTTCCGACATCAGTTTTGTTCCTCTTTGAGGGCGCCTTTAGCTATGGATTCCCATATATGAGCACTTATTCTGATTGCCCATGGAGAAAACAGGGTTACTTACGTATAGCAGGTATTCTCCTTGGACAGCAGGAGAAATCCTCACAGCCCTTCCTTCTCCCCTTGAATTTATATTATTGCATTAGCTAGTTGCTCAGCCAAATAAATAGGACAAGGCAGCGGCAGGCAGGAACTTGCATGCAGGCGCAGTAGAGCCACTCTAAAAGCTTCTAAAAGATGATGTGAGAAGTTCCCACATGGGCTGTGCCAAGGATATCATCTATATGTGAGGCCATATCCTGCTGTCCATGGGAGAACACCTGCTACAGGTAAATAATTTTGTTTTGAGCACCTTCTATGCTTCTGATTTGATTAATTTGTAGTGATCTTGTTGCAGCCTATATGTGTACCAGAGATGCATGAGACACCTTTTGCTATATAATGCTACAAATAATTTCCAACTTTTGTTTGTTTGACTGCAGTTACCACCCTGGCCAGTGTGAATGGATTTACTGCCCTGGGGATACCATATCTGCAGTAGCAGCCGCTGAAAAGAGCACAGGAAAAATATTTGTTTATGATGGGCGAGGAAACAATCATCCACTTCATGTTTTTGAGAAACTCCATGCTTTCCCACTCACTCAGATCAAGTTGAACTCCATCTACAAAGTGGTAGTATCTTCAGACAAGTCAGGAATGATAGAATATTGGACTGGACCACGTCAAGAATATAAATTCCCCAGAAATGTAAAATGGGAGTTCAAAACGGACACGGATTTATATGAGTTTGCTAAATGCAAAGCTCACCTCACTAGTATATGTTTTTCACCAGAAGGAAAGAAAATGGCCACCATAGGTTCTGATAGAAAAGTTCGAATTTTCAAATTTTTAACTGGGAAACTTTGGCGTGTTTTTGACGAATCCTTAAGTGTAAGTGAAATGATTATATCCTAGCTATTTAAGTGAGTTTTTTCTGTTTATTTGCATAAGAACAAGGATTCAGTGGAGTATGAAGACCTGAAACTGGATTGGAAGGGACCATAGCATTAGTGGCAAAAAGAAAGCTAAGGGTCTTTTGATAATTTGTTCAACAGTTTTAAAGGAAGGGTGGGGTACAAGTAAGCCAGTAGAGATAGTAATAGGATCAAAGGAAAACTTATTTTAAAATGTCAAATTGCAGCAGTTTTATAGGTAGGGACAATGCTAGAGGAGAGGGAGGAGTTAGAAGAGTAAATAAATGAGGGAGTCAAAGATTTTCAGCAGAAATGAGATAAGAAGCAGACCAAGGGAAGAGTGGTAGGTTTGCCATCAATTATAATATCAAAGATTTCTTCAAAGAGTGATGAAAAAGGTAGTACTTTAAAACAGAATTCAAGCAAGATATAGGAAGAGAGGAAGGAGGAGTAGTACTTCTTAATAAATTAGATCTTATTAAGAAGTGATGAAATGTTGAAGGACAGAGGAATATGGAAATAGGAGCTGTAAGGTATCAAATATATTACTTTAAGATAAACAATGATTAGCAGATAAAAACATTAATGAGTAATAGAAATTCTTATTAGAAAGAGACGGTGCAGAGATAGATACGTAAGAGGAATTCAAAAGCTGTAAGGTCCACATAGACATGATTTGGAGCTGTGGGGCATGATATTTTTCAGGATGTTTTTTGAGTATGCATTTCTCTGCTGTACCTTTTTTCTCTCTAGTTCAGTTGGAACCAATCTAGAATCTGAGCCATGAGTTTTCATTAGCACAATTTGAGGAGCTTTTAAAAATTCTGTTTCATTATTCCTCCCACTGCTCCTTCTCCCTCCCCCCCCCCCTCCCCCCGTATACTCAGTTTGGTCATTGCAGTACCATCCAGGACCAGAGGGATAGGGGAAATGTAGCTTGGCTTCTTTCAGAACCATAAAACCCTGAGCCCTGACTAAACATCCAGGCATCACGTGCGTACAATGACAACTCATTCTAATGTGCTGTTAGAGGTCAGGCTCTACCTTTTTGATACATGGTGGCGTCTGGGGTTCAGAATGAATAATGATTACTCCTGCTATCCATGATTTTGACCACAGGAGATGGGTAAGTTGTGGTTTGGTGAAGGGGGATGGAATTACTACTACTACTATTTATCATTTATATAGAGCTACTATGCCTACGCAGTGCTGTACAAATACACATAAAGATGGTCCCTTCTCCATAGAGCTTAAAATCTGCCAAGACAGACAAACAGAAGAACCAGGGACTAGGGAATTCTTAAGGGAAATAATTTAAAAAACAAATGGATGTAGACAGGAGAATAAGGGAATCAAGATTTAAAGGTAGCCTCAAAGAGATGAGTTTTTAGCCTGGGTTTGGATAGGACCATGAATGGAACTTGACATATTGATTTAGTCTGTTCCAGGCATACGGTACTGTAGGGTGTGAGGTGGAATATGACTTGAAAGAAGGAGGCTTACGAGGGCCACCTATTGTCTAATCTTTTGCCCCAGTCCAAGGATTCGGGTGGTTGATGTTCGGGCCACTAACCCACCGAGTAGTTTCACTTTAAAAGCCACTGAGAGCATCACAGAAAAGATGAAATCTTTGTTATTGGGCAATGCGGGCCTCTTAAAAAAAAAATGCTCAGGAGTGCTGCTGCTCCCAGGAGAAAGTTGACTGCAGCTTTTAGAAGTGTAATTAACTTTTGGCCACAATGTACAGTAAAAGGCTTAACACAAACCACATTAACCTTTTATATAGTAATGCTTTGCATGCATTTACATTCCACATGATTTTGCGTTGACTTGTTGTATTTGTAATCAAAAGTCAAGTTAATGTAGTTTAAATGTATTCCAAGTGGATTGTGTTCCCCTACCAGCAGATTGGTGGAGACAAAGAACCAATGAAAAGCCCAGGTTTCAATGATATCACTCTCATGTCTCTATCCGCCTCAGCCACCAGGTCTCTTCAGTATTTCTTTGGCTCCAGCAGATGGCGGATGGATTTTCTACACTCTGAAGAAAATCTGAATAATTGAGAGGAAAAGATTGATTAAATGCTCGTGAACGATGACCTTGAGAGTGACTCTCTCACTCGAATGCAATGTGGGAGGCTGCAGTGAGTGCTCCTCGAGCAGCCAGAAAATTGGAAGGATCTATAAGAGTTCAACAGCCTCAAACAATCTCAACGCCCCTCCCCACTACTCTGTCTCCCTTGCTCTCTCCAGAAGATTGCAGAAGGCTTTCCGAGAAATCTGCCTGCCAGCCACCTTAAACGTAGTAACTGCAAAGCAGAGAACCAATTTCAGGGGAGTCTGGGGATCACAGGGGGTGAGTACCAGAGCTTGACCTCATCATTGTCCTTGGGGATTCTTGATTCCGTCCGTCAGGAGCGCACTTTGGGATGGACCACTAGCGACCATTGGCGCAATGTGGGGGTTTCCCGCCATTTTCTCTACACATTAGTAGTGTCTTTTACTATTGTGCACCTGGTGGTCACGTGGTTTGTGCACGCATTCTGCCCGAGTGGCTCCAACATGCACTTCTACCAAGTTTATGTAATACGCATTGCTGTGAAAGCACTGTTAACATGCGCCTTTTGGACCACTGTGGTCTTGGCGTGCGTTGTAATACTTGCCTTAACACTCTGTCGTATTCCAGAAAATGTTTTTATTTTATTTATCTGTTTTTCTATACTGCTGTTTCTACAAGTCAAAACCGTTTACATGATAAACATTGTAGCTCAACAGGGATCATGGATCGAACATAAAGCATTTAACATGGGAACAAAAGCATAAAAGCTATATGAACATGTTAAGTAGATAACTGCCAATATTGCAATGGAGTTTTAAGTTGACTTAACATTGGGGTGGGAGGTGCCGGGGTACTGGGTAGACAGGGGGGAGGGTAGGAGTATGTCTGGGGTGGAAGGTAGGGGTGGGGTTAAGTAAGTTTGGATCATATGGCTCTTAGAGGCAAAGTGTTCAAGGAATAGGTGAGTTTTTCGTTTTCTTCAGAAGGTTGTTAGGTCATCTGTGGCGGTGCATTCCATAGTGTTGGGGCAAATAGGGAGTTTTGTGGAAGTTGTGTGGTTGAGCTTAGTGTTTATTGCAGGGGTAGAGAATGTATTCCATGAGTTTGCTCTTCTGGATCTGTTGTTCGGCATTGTCTGTATCAGACACCAGAGGTAGATTGAAGATAGGCCGTGAGCGATTTTGAAGAATCGTAAGAATGGCTTTGTATTATCTCTAGGAACAAGCAGGAATGCAGTCTTCACATATGGATATCGCATCTGTCTTCCTGCCTTCCCAAGTCCTCTCTCCTCAGTTCTTCGTTTTCCACGTAGCCAGCAGGAGGGTTCCTCCTGTCACCACTGAAAAACGTTATTTTTTTTGTTTAAATCTGTGCTCTGCCTTTCCATCGACGCCAGTACCTTCCCTGATACTGGCCCAGATATTTCTTTTCTTGTAAAAATATTTTTTCTTTTATTTTTCATTTTTTCCAATTTTTGATGGTTCTGCTGCCAAATACTCTTTTCCACCACGATAGAAAGACATATCAGCGACTTCAAAAAATGTACAAAGTGTTCTGATACAATATCAGTCACCAATAAACATGTCTGGTGTTTAAAATGTTTGGGTCCAGACCATTTACCAACTGACTGTCCTTTGTGCCAACAAATGACAAAACGAGGCCTAAAGAACAGGGCCAGACAGTATGGTTCTCTTTTTGCCCAGACTCAATTTCAGTTGCTTCTGTATCTTTGAGGACCTCTGACTCCTCTTGGTTCTCAGGTCTCCTCAGAGTCCAAATATAAGACTAAGTCTAAGTCATTGTCATCGAAAACCGATACTGATCCTCCAGGTAAGTCCCTTCATAGTCTTCGGGATTCACCGAAAGGTGCATCTGATGCAGACCAGCCTGCCAAACAGCCCCGGTGGGAGGACCAGCCCTCCAAAGCACTACAGGGGCTCCATGACTCTCCCGAGGTCTTGACCTCTAGAGAACCTCTGGTTCCATGCTCTGGGACAGTGTCTCAAAGCCCCTTAGGTGAATCCACCCAGGTATCAGCCTCCTCCTTTGACAAGCGCATCCTGGCTATCGAGATGAGCTTGACAACACTCCTGGCAGCCTTGATACTGATGGTATCGACAGCTCCAGTGGCACAGGCATCATCATCTGGCCTAAGACAGATACCTCCAGGGCTGATGCCAGCCCTCGAACCAGTATTAGGGGGTTTTCTCCCTCCGATGCCTCTTTTGGAATCGACTGATATCGGTGGTATCCAACAGGCTACCAGTGCTGCACCGACTGAATATCTGCCTCGGGCCACAACATTGGCGGTGGACCATTGATACTTCGACTTTCTGTCGGAATTGGACTCTACCTCCTCTGATTGCTTTGGAGGACTCCAGGGGAACCCAGGATCTCCCTTCCGATCACTCCCCTCCTCATGAGCGATGTCGGTCCCTGCCAGAGGACATGTCCTTTCAAGACTTCATCCAAGACAGGGCAGCAGGCCTTCAAATTACCGTGACTTCCGAGACTGAACTGAGGGCAGAGGAATTGGATATCCTCCTATACCCCTCGGTGCCCAAAGAGACTGCAATATTATCGGTGCATCGGATCCTACAGGATCTCATGCTGCGTATGTGGGAGGCCCTGCTAATGGTTCTGCCTATTAGCAAGCAACTCGATACCATGCCCCGAGTTCCACAAGCCTCAATTACCACACCATTTCATGGTAGTGGAATCAGCGATGCATCGCATCAAGAGTTCTAAGAATCATTCTTCATGCCTCTTGGCAAGGACTCCAGAACTCTCAATGCCTCGGGCGTCGTTGCTTTCAGGCATGCATTCTCATTTCTAGGATTACTTCTTACATGCTCTACATGGGCATGTATCTCAAGGATATCTCCAGGGATCTAGAGAATCTTGCTCTTATCCTTCCTGATGACAAATGAGATGCATTCCAGGCCTTAATCAGGCAAAATCAGAATACATCCAAGTTTCTTATCAGAGCATCTTTCCGTGCTTGAGTTATCCAGCAGAGCTTCAGCAGTCTGCATCGGTGCTCACAGAATGTCCTGGCTCCAGGCTTCTGACCTTGAACAGTGGGTTCAAAATAAATTAGCCAATATTCTCTGCTCTGTGGAAAACCTCTTTGGAAAGGGTTGGAGAAAGAAGGCCGGAGAGATTGAGACAGATGATCTCACCCTCATATGACTCTCCAGAAAGACTTCAGACCCCTCTAGGAGAAAGATTAATCCAAAAAAGTCTTTCTATCCCAAGAAGAAGAGATATTATCCTTCTTATCCACCTGTAGCTGCTTAGCAACCTCAGCAGAGACAACAGGGTCCTTGCCAGCCCAAAAAGCCTAAGATGCCTAAATCACAACCAACTACACAGCCACAGCCAGCATCTGGTTTTTGACTCCTTCCTAGAGAGCATAGCTACTCTGCCTCTGCACGGTCTCCAACCCCTTCACATAGCCCGCTGAGCTAGCCCGCCCCCAGCAACACTCCTGCCCAATCGGGGCAGTGGGAGACCCGACCAGGCAGCTCCAGTCAGCCTCAAAAGCGGCGTCCCTGCTCCAAGGGAGCCGCGCTGAGCTAGCCCGCCCCCAGCAACACTCCTGCCCAATCGGGGCAGTGGGAGACCCGACCAGGCAGCTCCAGCCAGCCTCAAAAGCGGCGTCCCTGCTCCGAGGGAGCCGCGCTGAGCTAGCCCGCCCCCAGCAACACTCCTGCCCAATCGGGACAGTGGGAGACCCGACCAGGCAGCTCCAGCCAGCCTCAAAAGCGGCGTCCCTGCTCCGAGGGAGCCGCGCTGAGCTAGCCCGCCCCCAGCAACACTCCTGCCCAATCGGGGCAGTGGGAGACCCGACCAGGCAGCTCCAGCCAGCTTCAAAAGCGGCGTCCCTGCTCCGAGGGAGCCGCGCTGAGCTAGCCCGCCCCCAGCAACACTCCTGCCCAATCGGGGCAGTGGGAGACCCGACCAGGCAGCTCCAGCCAGCCTCAAAAGCGGCGTCCCTGCTCCGAGGGAGCCGCGCTGAGCTAGCCCGCCCCCAGCAACACTCCTGCCCAATCGGGGCAGTGGGAGACCCGACCAGGCAGCTCCAGCCAGCCTCAAAAGCGGCGTCCCTGCTCAGAGGGAGCCGCGCTGAGCTAGCCCGCCCCCAGCAACACTCCTGCCCAATCGGGGCAGTGGGAGACCCGACCAGGCAGCTCCAGCCAGCCTCAAAAGCGGCGTCCCTGCAGGGCGCGCCCGTGCCTGGCGGGCCCGCGCCTGAGGGCCTCGCCAGAGGGCCCTTTGGCGTGGCCCTTAGGTGCGGCACTGAGGCGCAAACATCTCCGCTAATCTAGCAGCAACACCGGAGCAAAAACAGCGAAACAAACAGGAAATCCACCACAGCGGCATCCCACAACAGCAGCGATTCACTACAGCACCGAAGACACAGCAACAGCTACCAACGACCTCACCGCTCCGCTCAAACAACACCAAAGCCCAGCCTGGCCCCAAACACCAGGTACCCTTGCTGATTATGCCACCTTTCCTAGCCCCCATCTACCTTCTCATCCCCGTCTTAACCCTCTACCCTCCCCCCCCCCCCCCCAATGCACTCAACAACCTACCCTGGCCCATTCAATCCACTCAACCCACACTCGCACACAAACCGAATCACACTCACTCACAGGCTCAGCACACATCCACCCACACCACCAACCCTCCACCACATCTCCACATCACCATCTCCTTAATCAATGCACGCTCTGTTAGAAACAAATACCACATGCTCCGTGACCTAATCACAACTAAGCACATAGACATCCTATGCATAACAGAAACCTGGCTGACCAACTCCGACACAGTACTAATGAACCAACTAGCCCCAGAAGGATACACCCTCCATCACTGCTCCCGGGAGCACGCCAAAGGAGGAGGTGTCGCCATCATAGCAAGAACCGACCTTCACTGCAGGACCCATTCCTCGGAAACCACCACCGAAGCTGATTTCCTCACCCTCACCAACAAACACCTCTCAATATGTCTAATCTACCGTGCACCCACCGCAACCACTGACCTGCCAAGATTACTACAACACATATCTGAAAGCTCCAGCTCGACTAAAGAACAAATCATCCTAGGAGACTTCAACCTCCCATCACTTCAAGAAGAACATACAGCAACCTTCCACACCGCTATGACTGCAATGGATCTGTCACAGATCATACAAGAACCCACCCATGAAAAAGGCAACACACTTGACCTCATCTTTCTCAGTTCCACCACCACTGCCTCAGCAAAGAACCTACGGATCTCACCAGTACCTTGGTCTGACCACCACCTCATCACCTTATCCTACACATACCAACATAAAACCAATAAGGATGATAGACACCACATAAGACGATTTAAACCATTCAACAAAAAGGACTTCTTAGAACAAATTCTACCCAAACTACAAACGAACTCCGACATCAATGACCTCATAGACAACTGGAATACTACGATCTCCACGGCGTCTGAAGCCTCAACAAACATAACCAGCACCAGACCCCCCTCCAAAAGGGCCAGATAGTATACTCCCAGTCTCCGAAAGCTAAAAACAAAACTCAGGAAAACAGAGAGAAAATGGAGGAAAACCAACAACGAAAATGACAAAATAAAATACCTTTACGAACTCAACGCGTATCACTATGAGACTGACAAAGCCAAGAAAATCTACCACATGAAAATCATCAATACCTCCATAAACAAACCTCGAGAGCTCTTTCAAATAATCAAAAAGCTGACAAAAACACCACACAGCTCTGACCAATTACCACAGATCCCACCAGAACTACTGGCCCGTCAATATAAACAGCTACAACAACCACAGAACCCGCACCTAACTGCACAGCCAACTAAGGAGAACCTTCACCCCAACCTGCACAGTGACTGGATTACCTTCAAAGAAGCATCAACAGAAGAGATCTCAGTCACTATCTCCTGCCTCCACACCACCACCTCACCGCTGGACCCATGCCCCACTGACTGGATAAAGAAATCGAAAAACGAACTGAGCACACCACTAACCCGTATCGTCAAAGAATCCTTCTCCAGAGGACACATGCCAGACGCACTTAAAACCACGATCATCCGACCTTCCTTGAAAAAGCAAAACCTGGATCCTCTTGACCCTGCATCCTACAGACCCATAGCAAGTCTACCTTTCACAGCCAAAATAATCGAGAAGATCGTCCAGCAGCAGCTTCAGGAACACCTGGATGTTAACAACATACTGGACCCTCAACAACATGGCTTCCACCCGCTACATGGAGTCGAGACCCTCATGACCACGCTGATGAACACCCTCCTCACAGGAGCACAAGGGAGACAATCTGGATACGCCATGATCTTCCTCGATATATCTGCAGCCTTTGACACCATCTCCCACAACATCCTCATACACCGACTACAGACTATTGGGATCAAGGACACCGTGTTGAAGTGGTTCCAATCCAACCTGACAAACAGACAACAACTCATTCGCACCAGCACCTCAACTTCCTCCCCATTCCAACAACACCAGGGAGTACCCCAAGGATCCACACTATCAGCCATGCTCTTCAATATTTACCTCCAGCCACTCTGCACTGTCATACGCACCCACAACGTCAGCTTCCACATCTATGCTGACGATATCATGCTCTACGCTCCCATTACAACCACAAACCCTACAAACAACCACCTATCAGCATGCTTCACTGCAGTCTCTGACTGGTTACAGACAAACAACCTATCCATCAACATAAAGAAAACCGAAGCCCTCATAGTGACAAGGGACCCTGACTTCACACCACCCACACACCTCATCATTGGAACTACAAGCATCCGAATTCAACCACAGATGATATACCTGGGCATTATCATCGACCAAGCCCTCACCTTAAAGCAACAGATCACTAAAACCTCCGGAACTATATTTCATAAAGCACGAACAGTGCAACGTCTCAGACCCCTCCTGGAACATCAAGACTTCCGAACAGTGATGCAAGCCATGACACTCCCACATCTGGACTACTGCAACATAATCTACCATGGCCTTCCAGCCACCCACACCAACCCCCTCAGAACTGCATTAAACACCACCGCAAGAATCATTCAGAGGGCAAAGAAAACCGATCATATCACCCCAATTCTGAAAGAACTACACATTCTCCCCCTCAAAGCACGAACAAAATACAAAGCCATCCTACTCACCCACAAAGCTATCCATCAAACACAAGACACCCAGCTTCGCACCCTACTGGCTCGTCCAGCCCACGGCAGATCTACTAGACAAACTTCCAGCATTTTCCTCACCGTCCCTCACAAAAGAACCAAATGCTCACAACGGACCTGCAATCGAGCCTTCGAACTTTATGCTCCGTCCTTATGGAACTCTCTACCAAGCTATCTCAGATGCAATACCGACCTTCTAACTTTCAGAAAACAGCTAAAAACCATCCTCTTTCAGGAATACTTCAACTCGAGACCCACCGTAAAACCCACAAACCCCCGATCTCATCCACAATGAACTTCTAACCCAAAGCTACCCTAACCTGTCTATGTCCAACGTTTGTCCTGTGTCCAAAGTCCTTCCTATGTCAAAATCATCAATGTTGCCTCCCCGGTGATGGCCCCACCCTTGTAGTTAATTCCCCCACCCCCATGTAACACCGCTTTGACCCGGTGAAAGGCGGTATATAAATACAGCTAAATAAATAAATAAATAGCAGGCAGACTCTGTTTCTATGCTCACAGGTGGCACCTCATCATATCAGAGCAATGGACTCTCAACATTGTCCAAAGGGGCTATCTGCTTCACTTCAAAAGCTTACCTCCCACCATTTCCACAAGGTATTATCTTGCCAAACCCCTTGTAGGCCAATCTCCTATCAGTCGAGGTGGACACCCTGCTAGCTCAGGGGGCCGTAGAAAGAGTTCCTCCCACCCAAGAGGACAGGGGCTTTTACTCTCCTTACTTCCCTATCCCAAAGAAGCCAGGACGGTTCAGGCCCATTCTAGATCTAAGAGATCTCAACAAATTCCTTGTTGGAGAAAAATTCAAAATGATATCCCTGGTAAACGTCTGCCATACCTTCAGAAAAATGATTGGCTATGCTCTCTAGACCTCAAGGAGGCATACACACACTTGCTGATCCATCCTCAACACAGACAGTATCTGCATTTTTGGTTCCAGCAAACTCATTGCCATTATCAGGTGCTGCCCTTCAGGTTAGCACCAGCACCCCATGTGTTCACAAAATGCATGGCAGTGGTGGCCACCTACCTGCGTACTTTAGGGATCTTTGTCTTCCCCTACTTAGATAATTGGCTAATCAGGGGAGACTCCCCAGAAGAGGTAAAACTCTCTCTTCATCGCACCATCACTGTGCTCCAAAATCTGTGATTCGTCTTAAACGTTCCAAAATCGCACCTGGTGCCATTCCAGAGGCTCAAATTCATCGGGGCACTTCTGGACACTTGTCAGGCTTGAGCTTTCCTTCCACAGACCCGCTCTGCCCATCTTATCGATCTCGCCCACATTATAAGGAGTGCTGTGACTGCTCGAAAGATGCTACGCCTTCTTGCACACATGGCCTCCACAATCCATGTCGTCCCCTATGATCGCCTGCACATGTGGCAAGCCCAATGAATGCTTTCTTCTCAATGGACCGAAAAAACCGTGCATATCTCGGACAAGATTTGTATCACCCCTCCTCTTGTCAACTCCCTTCTGTGGAGATGCTCTCCTCAAAACCTATTCGGAGAGTCACCTTTTCAGATGCCTCCACCTCAGTGCACCCTGACAATGGATGCTTCCAAACTAGGGTGGGGAGCCCATCTTGACAGTCTCACTACACAGAGTTAGTGGACACAATAGGAATCTCGGTTGTAAATCAACCTCTGAACAGACAACCAGGTGGCCATGTTCAATGCAACAAGCAGGGGGGAACGGGATCTTATCCCCTCTGCCAAGAATCCCTTTGTCTCTGGTTCTTCCCCATTGCACTCTGCATCCATCTCAGGGCAGTGTATCTCCCAGGCAAATTCAGTCTCATTGCAGACAGACTCGGCCATGTCCTGTGTTCACACAAGTAGACTTTAAATTGGGAAACGGCATCTTGGATCTTCCACATGTGGGAGACCCCCAGGATAGATCTGTTTGCTACCCAGGAGAATGCACAAATTCCGCTGTTTTGTTCAAGGCTTCCCTCCCAGCACAGTCAGGCAACAGATGTCTTCCTTCTCCATTGGGAAAAGGGACTACTTTATGCATTCCCGCCCATCCCCTTTATACCCAAGATCTTGTTCAAGCTGCAGGCTGATCGGGGCTCCATGATTCTAATAGCCCCTTACTGGCCCCATCCGCCATGGTTTCCTCTGCTGCTTCGCCTAGCACAGATTCCACCTCTCAGTCTCATGCACCCAAACTCCTTTCACAGGATCATGGGATGCTTCTTCATCCCAATTCACAAGCCCTCCATCTCACGGCATGGCTGCTGAAAACATGATCTTTGCTGACCTCGATCTTCCTCAACAGGTCAAGGACATCCTACTTGCATCACGCAAGTCATTTACTAGATGTTCCTATGCCTTTCAATGGCAAAATTTCACCTTCTGGTGTACCCCGAAACATATTGTGACTCCTCTGCCTGTCCCATGGAATTTCTTTTACAATATCTCCTCCATTTGTCCTCGTCAGGCCTCAGGACTAACAGAGTTGATCTTGGTGCCATCTCAGCCTATCATAGGCCGGTGGACAGGCATCCTATTTCTTCACACCCCTTGGTGCAGCAATTCATGTGGGGTCTCCTACTATCTATGCCACCGATCAAACCACCACCTGTGGCCTGGGATCTCAATGTGGTTCTAGCACAACTTCTAAAGCCTTGTTTCAAGCCTTTAGCAACTGCTGATTTACAATTCCTGTCTTAGAAGGTAATCTTCCTCATCACCCTCACCTCAGCTTCTTGCATCAGCGAACTGCAGGCTTTGGTGCTGGATCCTCTGTACACCCAGTTCCACCATGATAAGGTGGTTCTCTACATATCCACACTTTCTACCAAAGGTGGTCTCAGCCTTCCATCTCAACCAATTGGTCATGCTACCGGTCGTCTTCCCCAGACCTCACGCCTCTAGGGCTGAAGCAGTACTACACACTTCTGGATTGCAAGCACGTCCTGGCTTTCTACTTGGATAGAACCAAGAATCACAGACAATCCTCTCAATTATTCATTTCCTTTGATATAAGTCACCTTGGACTTCCAGAATCAAAGTGTACCCTATCCAACTGGATTGTGGCCTGCATCTCTTTTGCCTATGTTCAAGCGGGACTATTCCTAGAGGGTCATGTCACTGCTCACAATGTGAGAGCCATGGCAACCTCAGTTGCCAACCTTCGTTCCATCTCCATTGATGACATCTGTCAAACAGCTACCTGGTTCTCCATTCATTCCTTTGCTGCACACTACTGCCTAGACAGGAACTCCATCGAGATGCTGGCTTTGGTCAGGCTGTCCTCCAGCATCTTTTTGGGACTTAGCTACAATTCCTAACCTCCATCCTAGACTTTTTTTTGGCACCAGACACCCCTGTCAATGGTCTGCTAACTGCAATCAAGTCCAGTGGGGCTACTTTGTATCCACACGTTCTCAGCTCTATCTTTTAGCCTCAGGGATACCACTGCGATCAACTCCAGTCTGGTACTTGGGAGCTAGTGAGACCTGTATGTGAAGACTGCATTCCTGCTTGTTCTTGGAGATATCATTGTTACCCACCTGTAACAGGTGATCTTCGGGAACAGCAGGAATCATTCTTCACAACCCGCCCTCCTCCCCTAGGAGTTGTAGGGTATTCTTTTTTCCTCTATCTCTCAGCTACAAACTCAACTGAGGAGAGAACTTGGGAAGGCGAGAAGGCAGATGCGCAGGCGCAGTGGATTGCTCCCAAAAACTGTCCATTTGGACACTGGGGAGCATTTCCACGTAGGCTCTGTCAGTACCAACAATACCATATGTGAAGACTGATTCCTGCTTTTCCCAGAGATCACCTATTACAGGTGAGTAACAATGCTTTATCCGCTCTATGATGGGTAATCATTGTAGTTTGAGTAGCGGAGTTGTGGTCAACTCTAGAGGCGTTGCAGAGAATGCATGCAGCTGTTATTTTGCGCCAGTTGAAATTGGTGGAATGCATATTTTGGCAGTTCTTGAAAGATAAGGTTGCAGTAGTCAAAGTTGGCGAAAATAAGGGCCTGAAATATTGTGCAGAAGTCGTGAGAGCTCAGTAGTGGTTTGAGGTGTTGTACTCTCTTAATTTCGTAGTATATGGTTCTCGTGATATTGCCGATATGAGGGGTTAGGTTCAAGTGCTGGTGTAGTGTAACTCCCAAATAGAGAACTTCAGGTTTTACGTGTAGTTGTGTTTCGTCATTGCTTATGGCAGGAGGTGGGCTGAAGTTTGGTTTCTCTGGTAATATATGACATTTGTTTTCTTATAGTTTATGGCCATATTGTGCTCTGAGAGCCATTGTTTGATGGAATTGAAGCATTTCTTTGTAGATGAGATTGTTGGGTTGGTGGTGGTAAACAGGGCATATATCATTACATCATTGGCGTATATGTGGTAGAATATGTTATGTACTTGGATAACTGTGTAGATAGGTTGAAGGAAGATGTTGAAAAGTAGAGCGGATAGGGCAGATCCTTGGGGGACACCCTGGTGTTGTGTTTAAGAGGCTGATTTTTTGAAGCCCATTTTTACTTGGAGTTGACGCTCTGCGAGATAAGATTTAAATCATTTTCAAGTGGTGCCTTGCTGCCCTATTGATTGCAGTCGTTGGAGAATGGGGTAACGAGGAACAGAGTTGAAAGCTGCCTTGATATCAAGGAAGATCAGAATGAATCCTTCATGGGGTTTGTCAGTGCCTTTTAGTAGATTGCCAGTTAGGGCGTTTGAGGGTTTCAGCACTGTGATGGGGTCTGAACCCATATTGCTGAGGGTCAAGCGGGAAGTGAGAGTCAATGTAGTCTTAGAGCTGTGTCTCTCTTACTTTTGTCAAGAATGGTAGGCTGGCAATAGGTCTGTATGAGATTGGTTTGCATCATTTTCTGTCCTTTTCTTTTTAAGGCCGATGGAGGCTTCTTTGAGTAGCTTAGGCATATATCCTTAATGGAGAGATAGCTGTATAATTTTGAGGATTGTGGAAGTTCTGTTTGGGAAATCTTGATCCAGCTCACCAGGCCTGTGGCAAGCGAGGTGCTTCATCTCTGGCTTTTGGACTCTGCCCTTCTTGCATGGCAGCTTCTGAGTCGTCCCTGGAGGGCTTGCTCCCCCTCTCCCAGCTGGGGGATGCAGTTAATCCATTCTTACCTGCCTTAGGGCAGGAGGTGGCGGATGGTGCTATGGTTAAGGATGTCCAGCTAGCCGGGGTTTCTGGTGACAATGCTGTGTGCTACCTCCATCCGCTAGGGCAGGGGTCTCAAACTCAGATTGCTTTGAGGGCCAAATGAGGACTTGTAAAGTAACCAGCGGGCCGCATAAGACGTGTGTCCTCATTTGCATAAATATTTGCATAATGTTACCATACAAAGCGCAGATGTTAATGATGCACATTTCCCAGAGCTGACATATTCCAGTTAGTAGATTCATAATAGATATTTTTCTACCTTTTGTGCATTTTTTTCAGTTGCAATTGTTCCAGCCACTTTCTTCTGGTTTCTTCGTGTCTTCTGCTAACTCTCCATCGTCTGCTGTCCATTTATCCTTTCTTCTCTCTTCTAGTTTTTTTTCCATTCTCTCTCTACATCTGCTTTAACATACTAATCTTTCTCCTTTTGCTCCTTCCTCATTCCTATTTCATCCACTCAAATTTTACCCCTCAATCACCACTTACTCTCCCAATACCTGGCCAATTGTAGATTTTTCTTCCCTCCCACACAAAATATTTTTCCCCTCTCCATTTCACTCTCCCAGCCCCATCCCATTCTAATCCTCCCCCAACATCAGCTGCCTTCTAGTTCCAGCCCCACCCAGCATCCGCTCCCTTCTAGTCCCCGCATCAGCCCATTTCCAGTCCTATCCTAGCCCCACCATCAGCCCATTTCATGTCCTAGCTCCCCCCCCCACTAAGCCCATTTACAGTCCTAGCAACCCCCCCAGTCCATTTCCATTTCTTGCCCCCCCCCCCCATAGCCCATTACCAGTCCTAACCCACCAATCAGCCCACCTCCAGCCCTAATCCCCATCAGCCCATTTCCAGTCCTAAACCCCCCCCCCCCCCAATCAGCCCAAGTAAATAAAATAAAATTTTAAAAAACCCCTGGCTTCTGCTGCTGCCACGAGAATCAACTGTCAATTTAAAAAAAAACCTGGCTTCTGCTGCTGCAGCCGTGGCAGCGGCAGAATCAGCTGTCCCGCGTCCCCTTCCCCTCTGCCCGGAAGAGCCCTGAGTCTGCTCCATCAGCGGCGGGCTTTTCAAGCCACGAAGAGAGTATTTCCCCCTCGCGCGGCTTAAGCGTATTAACTTTTCAAGCCGTGCGAGAGGGAAATACTCTCTTTGCGGCTTGAAAAGCCCGCTGCTGATGGAGCAGACTCAGGGCTTTTCCGGACAGAGGGGAAGGGGCCGCGGGACAGCTGATTCTGCTGTTGCCACGGCTGCAGCAGAAGCCCGTTTTTTTTTTAAATTGACAGTTGATTCTGCCGCTGCCATGGCGGCAGCGGCAGCAGCAGAAGCCAGGGGTTTTGTTTTTTTTTTGTTTCCTTCCGTCGCGGGCCGCACAAAGCTCTCTCGCGGGCCGTGTGTTTGAGACCCCGGCGCTAAGGGCTTGGCGGCAGCTATGTCTCCTGGTATTGGGGGGGGGGAGGTGGTCATTTCCAGAAGGAGAGCTTCTGGAGTCCGGATTGTTTTTCCCTGAATTCTTTTTCTTTTTGCAACAGGCCTGGTCTTTCTGGCATGGAAATTCAGACCCTGCAGCCTCTGGGAGTCCCCTGGGCATAGTTTCGTGAGGTGCAGGCTGAGAGTGGGAAGTCCTGTTCGATTGACTTTGGATAAGCTTCCTCGTGGAGGGCACCCCCCTGGAGATGGGGATCACCTGGAATCTGCACGGAATTTGAACTATGACTTGGATTCTGATGGCTTGGTTCTGTGCTCTGATGTGGACGATGAAATACTCTTGCCTTTGGAGGATTGTAAAGAGGCTGGTGTTATGTGCCTGTTCTGGAAGGAGGAACTGGTGACTTTGATTGCCTGGGTATCATCCACCTTGTGTTTGGTGGATGCTACAAACACTGAGCAGGAGCCAAAGGTGCATCCCCGCCTGCAAGGGGTGTAGAAATCTGCGACTGTCTTCCTGTTCCCGAAGGTGATCAAAGACATAATCTGGTTGGAGTGGGAATCCCCTGACTCCCCTCTTAAGGGGTTAAGGGTGTATAAGAAGATGTACGCTCTCCCAGAGAAGGAGTGCATGTGAGCCATGCTTCGGCAGTTACTAGCCAGACTACCATACTTGTGGATGGCGGATCGGCTTTAAAGGATGCTCTGGACTGTAAGGTGGATTCCTTGTTGAAGAACCAGTTCGCTGCCACAGTGGCTGCTGTTCTTTAGTTGGCAGTATGTGCAGGCCTGACATCTCAAGCCATGCTCCAGTGGATTCAGTCTCTTCTACCAGATGATACTACCCCTCTTTTAGAGTCTGCTACAGCCATCCTTTCTGTTGCCATGTATGGCCTGGTACATTTAGCGGCAAGGGACAGTGCCTTATTGACAGTGATGCAGTGTTGGATTTGGCTCCAACCTGGGCAGCGGACACCTCTTCCAGGATCCGGTTGTCCCAAATAGTTTTTAAAGGGAAGCTTCTGTTTGGGGCCGATTTGGAGCAGCTGGTGAAGGATCTAGACGAGACAAAATCTTATTGCCTTCCGGAAGACAGATCCAGGGGCCTGTGAAGCAGGCAAGGGCCCCTTTTCCATCAGCCTCCACCCACTCCTTGCAGGCACACTGGTCAGATCCCCGGGGGTCTTAGGCTTCCCGTTGCTACTGGCCTAGAAAGCCATTCTTCCCCCCTGCTTCCGAATTGCAGACTAGTTTTCAGTCCTTTCGAGGAGCTAATGGACCCAGGGATTCAGCCCTCTCTAGAGGGGGTTCCTCCAAGCCTGTGCAATGAAGGTTTGGGGGCCCATTTCCTGTTTCTGGTTGGAGGCAGGCTTCACCTTTTCTTTCCAGAATGGGTCCAGGTCACCAAGGATTGCTGGATGCTAGATGACATTCAGTACAGCTACGTCCTGAAATGTAAAGAGCTGATCCTAGATGCTTTTGTCATCTCCCCTTGTGGGTTTGTGAGCAAAAGGGTCACTGTGTGGACAAATTGCTACTCTGGCAGGCCATGGTACCCATCCCCTTGGATGACCGGGGCAAGGGCAAGTATTCTATATATTTTGTAATGCTGAAGAAAGACGGATCATTCCAGCCCATTCTGGACCTCAAAGGTGTCAACAAACATGTCTGTATCCTTCACTTCGAGATGGAAACTTTGTGATATGTGATTTAAGCATTGAACCGAGGGGAGTTCCTGGCATCTTTGGATTGGGCAGAGTCCTATTTTCATAGCTTGATCCGGGAGGATCAGAGAAGGTATCTATGTTTTGCCATTCTTGATTCTCACTTTCAGTAAGCTGCCCTCCCACTTGGCCTTTCCACTGCCCCAAGGATGTTCTCCAAGGTCATGATAGTGGTGGCTGTGGCACTGTGGTGCCAAGGGATTTGTGTGCATCCATATCTGGGCAACTGGCTCATCTGAGCCCATTTCTCTTTCAGAAGCGTCTCAGGTAGCTCCCTGGGTGGTGTCCTTTTTGGAAGACGTCTGCTAGGTGATCAGTCAGGGAAAGAGCCAGTTGTTGCCTTCCCAGTCCCTGGAGTTCCTGGGAGCATGTTTCGATACTCGAGTGGGCAGTGTCTTCCTGCCAGAGGAAAAAGTCACAAGGTGGTTGGATTCCCTGGCGCCGTTAATTTCACAGCATGCTCCTAAAGTTTGTGATTATCTTCAGCTTCTCGGATTGATGGCAGCGACAGTTGAGGTGGTGCCATGGGCACATGCTCATATGTGGCTGCTTCAATGGTCCTTGCTGACTTGGTGGTCCCTGAGTTCTCAGGAGTTCGAGCTCAGACTCCTGCTCCTGGTGATGGTGTGAGTCAGCCTGCGGTGGTGGCAGCAGACCGGTCATTTGAAGAAGAGCATGCTACTGAATGATTACTCATAGATCTGCCTGACGACGGATGTCAGTCTCTTAAGCTGGGAAGCCCATTGCCAAGACTGAATGGCCCAGGACCATTGGAACTGCAGGGAGGCAGTATGGTCCATCAACCACTTAGAGGTGAGGGCCATCAGGTTGGCTGTTCTGCATTTCTGGCCTTTGATCAAGGGCCTGGTGGTTCGAGTGTTGTCGGACAATGTCATGGCGGTAGCTTGACAGTCAGTAAGGCGGCACGAGGTGTGCTGGGGTGGCCCTTTAAATGGCTCTCCTGTTTGCCTGGGCAGAGGAGAAGAACCAAGCCTTGTCAGCTCAGTATGGCCTGGTACATTTAGCAGCAAGAGACAGTGCCTTATTGACAGTGATGCAGTTTTGCAGTGATGCAGTTTTGGATTTGGCACCAACCTGAGCAGTGGACACCTCTTCCAAGATCCGGTTGTCCTTAATAGCTTTTTAAGGGAAGCTTCTGTTTGGGGCCGATTTGGCCCATTGCCAAGACTGAATGACCCTGGACCATTAGAACCGCAGGGAAGCAGTGTGGTCCATCAGCCACTAAGAGGTGAGGGCCATCAGGTTGGCTCTTCTGCATTTCCGGCCCCTGATCGAAGGTGGATAATGTGGAAGCGGACTTTCTCGGCCGGCACTCTCTGCATCCAGGAGAGTGGGATTTGAGTCAGGAGGCGTTTTATCTGACTCTGCGTTGATGGGGTCGCCTCAAGATGGATCTGATGGCAGCCTGTTCTATTGCCAAAACGGGCCGCTTCAGTCCCTGCATGGAGACAGGAGTCCAAAGACATCAATGCCCTGGCTCAGCCTTAGCCACATCTATGCCTACTGTACTATATGTGTTTCCTCCCTGGCCCCTGGTAGGGTATGTAATTTCAGCATATAGACACCACCCAGGAAGGATGGTACCAGATTGGCTGAGGAGAGCGTGGTTTAGAGATCTGATGCGACTCCTGCAAGTGCCACCTCTTTGTTTGCCTCCATCTTGGGGCTTATTGCGTCAGGGTCCAATTGTCCTGGAAGACCTTGCTCCCTTCTCACGTATGGTTTGACTCTTGAAAGGAGATGGCTAGCACATAAGGGCTACTCTCCGGCATTGGTTTCCACTCTGCTCAGAGCTCGGAGGAGGTCGACCAACCTGGCACACGTGCGGGTTTGGTGTGTTTTCGATCATTGGTGCAATGCACGACAACTGGTCCCTGAGGCAGCCAAGATGCCGTCCCTTTTAGCCTTTCAGCAGGAAGGTCTGGAAAAGGGCCTCTTTCTTAGCTCCCTAAGGTTCAGGTGAAAGCTTTGGCCTGTTTCTGAGGTCCGATGGCTGGTAAGTTGCTATCCTTACACCTGGATGTTTCACGTTTTTTTCAGGGGGGGGGGGGGTTGGCATCTGCATCATCCCCTCCGATCTGTGGTTCCTTCCTGGGATCTTTGTCTAGTGTTTTGGGCCCTGATGTCAAAACCCTTTGAGCTGTTGAAGCGCGCTCCTTTGAAGGATTTGACACTCAAGACTGTTTTCTTGGTCACAATTTGTTCCGCAAGGTGGATTTCCGAGCTACAGGCTCTGTCTTGCCGAGACACATATCTCTTCTTTTCAAAGGAGGCCGTTCCCATTCATCCAGTGCCTGCCTTCTTGCCTAAGGTGATTTCTCCCTTTCATGTGATCCAGCTGGTCTGCCTGCCCTTCTTCTTTAAGGAGCAATGTTGGGGGAAGGATAAGGCCCTTGGCCTTGTGGATGTCCGAAGGGTGCTTCTCTGGTACTTGGAGGTTACAAATTCCTTTTGTAAGTCAGACTGACTATGTGTGCTGTTTGCTGGTCCACGCAAAGGTGACACAGCAGCTAAATCTACTTTGGGATGCTAGATTAAGGAGGCCATTGCCTTGGCTTATCTTTTGTGGAATGGGCCAGTACCAGAGCGTTTGCATGCCCATTCTGCCTGAGCGCAAAGGTCCTCGTAGGCAGAGAGGAGCTTGGTAGCTGCTGCAGACATTTGTCCGGCAGCAAAGTGGATATTACTTTCCACTTCAGTCAAGCATTACCATTAGGATGTCCACACTTGGGTGGACATGGCCTTTGGCTCTAAGGTTTTGCAAGTTGCTATATCTACTTCCCGCCCAGTGGAGGCTTAGCTTTGGTATGTTCCACTTATCTGGACTGGTCTAGCAGGATGATGTGGAAGGTGACATTTTACTTATCAGATAATATCCTTTCCTTGAGTCCTGCTAAACCAGTCCACAGTCTGCCCCTGGAACTGTGTTGGCTCTGTTCTTCTGCAGCGGTACCTTTAGAGTCTGCCATGATATATATGTATATATATATGTATATTTGGCTCTGCAGGTCCATCGTCTACTTGACAGCTTTCTGTTTAGGCTTTCCAGTACATAGCTCTTTTCTGTTTCATTGCTCATTGTTGCCCATGTTGAGATTATGTGAGGCTTGCCATGTTCTCCCATATGCTTTGGGGATGGATACTGAAGACACCTTTGGTAGCTGAGGTGGCTAAAAACATGGGAGTGATGTCATTGAAATCTAGGTTTTTCATTGGTTCTTTGTCTCCACCAATCTGCTGGTAAAACACAACCCACTTGACTGATCTAGCAGGACTCAAGGAAAGAACATTATTTGATAAGTAAAATGTCACCTTATATGCACAATAATGTGCCTTAATATGGCTTAATAATTTGAACCCAATCTTTAAATTCAAAATGGTGTAGTAAACCATTTTTTAAAAAGGAAAACCTTAAAATGAAGATGGGTAACTTATCTTTTGATTTCCTGCAGATTTCTAGCATAGGTTAAAAAAAATCCATCTCCAGGAACAAGCAGAAATGCAGAAATACAGGTAACGTTAGTACCGATGGAGCCCGTGTGAGAATACTCCCCAATGTCCAATTGGAAAGCTTTTGGGAGCAATCCACTACACCTGCGCATCTGGTTCTCAAGTCCTGTCCTCTCAGTTCTTAATTTTCCGTGGAGCCAGCAGGTTGTTTTCTTCCTGTCACCAACGAAAAACATTTAAATCTATGCTCTGCCTTTCCGTTGATGCCAATACCATTCCTGCTACCAGCCCCAATATTTCTTTTCTTTTCAAAATATTTTTTTTCTTTTTCATTTTTTCCAGTTTTGGTGGTATCTTCCGTCAAATTAGGCCTTGGCCTACTATTCTAAAGCAACAATGGAAAAACACATCAGTGGCTTCAAAAAATGTACTAAATGTACTGGTACAATATCAGTTACCGATAAACCTGACTGGTGTTTAAAATGTTTTGGTCCAGACAATTTATCAACTGCGTGTCCTTTGTGTCAGCAAATGACATAAAAAAACCTAAAGAACAAAGACAGGCAGTATGGTTCTCTGTTTGCCCCGGACTCTATTTCAGTGGCTTCCACATCGTCAAGGACGTCTGCCTCCTTTCTTGGTTCTCAGGTCTCCTAAAAGTCCAAACATAAGGCTAAGTCTAAGTCATCAGCATCGAAACCCGATACCAGTTCCTGAAGTAAGTCCCTTCATCATCATTGAGATTCACTGAAAGGTGCATCTGATGCTGACCGGTCTGCCAAACAGCCCCGGCGGGAGGACCAATCCTCCAAAGCACAATAGGGGCTCCAAGATGCTCCTGAGGCCTCGACCTCTGGAAATCTATTGGTTCCGTGCTCTGGGACAGTGGCTTAGAGCCCTGTGCAGGATTCCACCCAGACATCAGCCTCCTCCCTCGACCAGCGCATCCTGGCTATAGAGAGGAGTTTGGCAGCACTTCTGGCAGTCTCGGTACCATCGGTATTGACAGTTCTAACGGTGCAGGCATCGGCATCTGACCCAAAGCCGATACCTCTGGGGCCAATGCCGGACCTCAAACCTGCATCAGGGGACCCTCTCCCTCTGATGCCTCCTTTTGGAACTGACAGCCATTGTTGGTACCCAACAGGTTCCTGATGTCGCACTGACCGATCATCGGTATCAGCATCAGGCCTCGATATCAACACAAGACCGTCGATACTTTGATTTTCTGTCTGAATTGGACTCTACCTTGTCCAGTTCTGATGATGCATCAGAGGATTTCATGGTAACCTCTAACATCCCTTCCAATCCATCCCCTCCACATGAGCAGCGTCACTCCCCGCCAGAGGACATGTCTTTTCAAGATATCATTCAGGACGTGGCAGCAGGCCTGCAGATTATTGTGGCATCTGAGACAGAACCGAGGGCAGAGGAATTGGAAATCCTCCAATACATCTCGGCGCACAAAGAGGCAGCCACGTTACCGGTACATCGTATGCTGCAGGATCTAATGCTACATATGTGGGAGGCCCCTCTAACAGTTCCACCTATCAGCAAACAACTCGATACCATGTACCGAGTTCCAATATGCCCTGGCTTCAAAAAGCCTCAACTTTCACACCATTCCATGGTGGTGGAATTGGTGATGAGGCACCACAAGAGTTCTAATAATCATTCTTCCATGCCTCCCAGCAAGGATTCCATAATTCTTGACGTCCTTGGCCTTCGGTGTTTTCAAGTATGCATGCCCTCTTCTAGGATTACTTCCTACATGCTCTGAATGGGCATGTATCTCAAGGATATCTCCAGGAATCTGGAGAATCTTGCACCTATTCTTCCTGATGACAAGCGTGATACATTCCAGGCCTTAATCAGGCAAAATCAGAATACATCCAAATGTTTTACCAGAGCATCTTTTGATGCTTTTGAGTCATCCAGCAGAGCTTCAGCAGTCTGCATCAGTGCTCACAGAATGGCCTGGCTACAGGCATCTAACCTTGAGCAGTGGGTTCAAGACAAATTGGCTAATACCCCCTGCTCTGGAGAGAACCCTTTTGGAAAGGGTTGGAGAGAGAAGGCTGAAGATTGATGCACATAATCTCACTCTCAAATGCCTCTCCAGAAGGACATCAGATCCCTCTAGGAGAAAGACTAATCCAAAGAAGTCTATCTCCAGGAACAAGCAGGAATGTAGTCTTCACATATGGGTGACATCGGCACCGACTGAGCTCACACAGGAACGCTCCCCAGCATCATATAGGAAAGCTTTTGAGAGCATCCCACTGCACCTGTGCTGCTGCCTTCCCGCCTTTCCAACTCTCCCTCAGTTTTTCATTTTCCGCGGAGCCAACAGGGAGCAATTCCTGTCACTGCAGAAAATCTTTTTCTTTTTGTGGTGCATCTGCCTTCCCGTCGACGCCAGCACCGGTATCTTCAGTGTTCTTTTCTTCTTCTATTTTCTTGCTTAAAAAAATAAATAAATAAAGGTTTTTCTTAGAGGGTCTTTGCCCTCTAGGTGCTTAGGTGCCATTTTGGGCCTTAGGCCCCTTTGTTCCTCAGAATGGAGAAACCGACTAGTGGTTTCAAAAGGTGTTCCAAATGTTGCAGTACCACTTCTGCTACCGACACCCATGACTGGTGTCTTAAATATTTGTGACCAGACCATTCACCGTCAGAATGTCTCCTTTGCAAAAAGATGACAAAGAGGGGCCTGCAGAATAGAGCTGCGAAACTCAGCACCCTCTTTGCCTCGGATGCAATATCTGTGGCATCGACGTTATCCAGGGCTTCATCTTCCTCCCATGGATCTCGGGTAACGAAACCCAGGTCTTCTTCGAAGACTGGTCTGTCCTCAAAGGGTAGATCTCTTTCTAAGCATCAAGATGCTTTAAGCGTTGCACTCGAGGAGAACACACCGGCCATACAACCCTGGCGGGAGGTCCTTGCCTCCAAAGCATTATTGGAGTCCCAAGATGTTCCCGAGGCGTCCACCTCTGGAGAGTTCTTGGTGTCGTGTTCTGGGGTCGTGGCCTGCTGTTTGGGACCGATACCCAGGCATCGGCTGGCTCCATGGATCAATGTATCCTAGCCATTGAGCGGAGTCTTGCGGCATTGCTGGCGGCCTCAGTACTGCTAAAGCCTCTGCAATCAGTTCCAAAGCCATTGGTACCTGCACCGGTACCGGCATCGACCATTGCACCGCTCTCCACGCTGGCCCTGGAGTCTGTCTCTGGCATCGAGGGTCCAGTACCGAGGCATTCCGATGCCAATTAAATCGGTACGATCGTCGGTCAGGACGGGAGCACCCAGCCCGTCGATACTTTGAGGAGTTCGATTCCGATGAATGAATCGGTATCGGAGAGGCTCTTCTGGAAGATCCTGCTCCTTCCCCACAACGCTGGGATGTCTCCACTGGAAGAAATGTCTTTTCAAGACTTTATACGGGATGTGGCTCGAGGCCTCTCGATTATGGTGGCTTTCAAGAAGGAACCGAGAGCTGAAGAACTTGAAATTCTTCAGTATCCAGCAGCCCCTAAGGAGGCCGCGACCTTACCCATTCATCGAATATTGCATGACCTCATGCTTAGGATGTGGGAAACACCTTTAGCGGTGTCAACACATTCTCGAAGACTCAATACTATGTACCGGGTACCACAGTCTCCCAGTTTCAAGAAGACACAGTTAACTCACCATTCCATGGTTGTGGAATCGGCAATGCGTCGAATTAAAAGTGATAAGACACATTCATCTAATCCCCTGGGCCGTGAGGCAAGAACTCTTGATGCCTTTGGCCATCGATGCTTTCAGGCCTCCAGTTGTTGGCCAGAATAAGTTCATACAATACTCTACATGGGTATGTTTCTTCGGGAGGTGACCAAAGATTTGGAACTAATGGCTTCTCTTCTCCCAGATGACAAGAGGGCTGATTTCCTGACACTTGTTAAACTTGCCCAGAATGTTTCCAAGTTCATGAACAGGGCAACTTTTGATTGTTTCGAGTGTATTAGCAGGACTTCTGCTATTTCCATTGGTGCATGTCGGATTGCTTGGTTACAAGAATCTGATTTAGAACAGTGGGTGCAAGATAAGTTGGGGAATATTCCTTGCACAGGAGAAAACCTCTTTGGCAAGGATTGGCAAGACAAAGCTTCTCAGCTTGAGTCTGAGAATACCACCCTAAACAGGCTCTCTAATGCCACTGCCAACCCAGCTAAGAAAAAGACGGTTAAGAAGCCCTTTTTCAACAAGAAGTAGTAGTTTTATCCTTCTTACACCCATGCAGTCCACTGTCCGGTCCATGCTTCCCAGAAGGGACAGCAACAACCGAAGCAACAAAGGAAGGCTCGGGCCCCCAGAGCCTCAACCAGCTCAGCAGACCCAGCCTACACAAGGTCTTTGATTTCCTACTAGAGAACTTAGCTATCCTACCCCTGGAAATTTTAGAGCCAGTCAACATTTCAGGCAGACTGTGTTACTTTGCCAAAAGATGGCACCAGATAACATCAGAGCATTGGACTCTCTCCATAGTGACAGAGGGGTACAAACTTCACTTCCAAAGTATGCCCCCTCCCTCCACTCCAAGAGAGTTCAGCTCCCGGCCCCCTCTTCTGTTTCAGGAGATCACCACCCTTCTTGCTCAGGGTGCGATAGAGGAAGTGCCACTTTCCCAAATAGGCCTAGGCTTCTATTCCCCCTACTTCCTTATACCAAAGAAAACAGGAGGATACAGGCCCATTCTGAACCTCCGAGAATTAAACAAGTATCTGCTTCGAGAGAAATTCAAAGTGATCTCTCAGAACACTTCTCCCTTACATCCAGAGTCAAGATTGGCTATGTTCTCTAGACCTAAAGGATGAATATACACATATCCTTATCCACAAAGAACACAGGAGGTTTCTTCGGTTCCTCTTTCAGGGAAGACATTATCAGTACAGGGTTCTACCCTTTGGCCTGGCTTCTGCCTCAAGAGTCTTCACAAAATGCATGCAGTAGTAGCAGCATTTCTAAGAACTCTAGGGATATTTGTCTTCCCTTATTTAGACAACTGGCTAGTCTGAGCATTGTCACCTCCAGAGGTCGGCTTTGCTCTCTCCCGCACAATGCAGGTTCTTCAACATTTGGGTTTGTAATAAATCTTCCAAAATCCCAACTCACCCCTTCTCAAACCTTAGACTTCATAGGAACGCTTCTAGACATGCAGCAGTCAAGGGCTTTTCTGCCACAGGTGCGCTGCGCTCGAATAGTTCAACTGGCTTCTCAAGCAGCTATGAAAACCTCCCTAACTGCTCGAGAAATGCTTCAGTTGCTCAGTCATATGGCTTCCACTGTACATGTGGTTCCCTATTCTCGTCTAGACATGCGACCCTAGCTTCACAGGCATCAGGTCGTCTGAGGGACAAAAATCAGGAACTCTGCACTCCTCATTTCGTCCCTCCAATGGTGGCAATCACCAAAAACCTACTCGTAGGGTCACCTTTTCAGAAGCCACCACACCAGTCCACCCTGATGACGGATGCGTCCAAATTGGGTTGGGGTGCTCATCTGGACAATCTCTCCACTCAGGGTCTTTGGACTCAGCAGGAGGCTCAGCTTTACATAAACCTGCTAGAACTCAGAGCCATCGTCCATGCTCTCAGAGTGTTCCAGGACTACCTCCACTCCAAAACAGTTCTAGTCCAGACAGACAATCAAGTTGCCATGTTCTATGTGAACAAACAGGGTGGAACAGGTTCTCAGGCATTGTGCAACAAAGCCCTACACCTATGGTCCTTTGCCATACGCCTTAAGATACACCTACTAGCGGTGTATCTCCCTGGCAAGCAGAATCTCCTGGCAGACAAACTGAGTCGAGTAGTACCGCCACATGAATGGTCTCTCCATTCAGAGCAAATTGCTCGAATCTTTCAAATCTGGGGAACCCCAGATAGAGATCTGTTTGCAAGTCCTCAGAATGCCAAACTTCCCCACTTCTGTTCCAGAATTCCTGCTCAGAACCATCAGGCAATGGATGCTTTCCACCTCCACTGGGGTCAGTACTTCCTAAATATGCCTACCCACCCATTCCCCTCATTCCCAAGACTCTCTTCAAGCTTCAGAGAGACAGGAGCCATATGATCCTCACGCTGGCCACAATAGACGTATCCACTGCTTCTACATCTCTCTCAAGCCAAACCTCTGGAGTTGGGATATGCTCCAGATCTTCTGTCCCAGGAGAACTGGACGCTTATGCACCTGAAAGCAGAGGTTAGGGCTAAATGGCCAAATTTCCCAATGGAGAAAGGTGAATAGTGGTGTACCCCAGGGATCTGTGCTGGGTCCGCTGCTTTTTGACATATTCATAAATGACCTAGAAAAGGGAATAACGAATGAGGTTATCAAATTTGCAGATGACACAAAACTATTTAAAGTTGTTAAAACCCAAGAGGATTGTGGAAAATTGCAAGAGGATCTTGATAAATTGGAAGACTGGGCATCAAAATGGCAGATGAAATTTAATGTGGACAAATGCAGAGTTATGCACCTAGGGAAGAACAACCCAAACTATGGTTACACGATGCAAGGTTCCACATTAGGAACCACCACCCAGGAAAAAGATTTAGGCGTCATTGTGGATAACATGTTAAAACCCTCGGCCCAGTGTGCAGCGGCGGCCAAGAGAGCAAATAGAATGCTAGGTATCATAAGGAAAGGAATGGAAAATAAAACCAAAGATATTATAATGCCTCTATATCGATCCATGGTGAGACTGCACCTTGAATATTGTGTGCAATTCTGGTCGCCGTATCTTAAAAAGGATATAGCGTTATTAGAAAAGGTTCAGAGAAGAGCCACCAAAATGGTAAAGGGGATGGAAGGATACTCCTATGAAGAAAGGCTAAAAAGGTTAGGGCTCTTTAACCTGGAAAAGAGACGGCTGAGGGGAGATATGATAGAAGCCTATAAATTAATGAACGGAGTGGAACGGGTAAACTTGTTTATGTTATCAGAATATAGAAAGACTAGGAGACATGCAATGAAGCTACAGGGTAAACTATTTAAGACTAATAAAAGAAAATATTTTTTCACTCAACGTGTAATCAAACTCTGGAATTTGTTACCGGAGGATGTAGTAAAGGCTGTTAGTGTAGCTGGGTTTAAATAAGGTTTGGACAAGTTCCTGGAGGAAAGGTCCATAAACCATTATTAAGAAGGGACCCAGGATATCAATGCTTGACCCAGTATAAGCATTGTGGAACCTGTGTCTTTTGGGGAAACTGCTAGGTACGTATGACCTAGATTGGCCACTGTTGGAAACAGGATACTGGGCTTGATGGACCTTGGTCTGACCCAGTATGGCATATCTTATGTTCGAATCCTCAGTCTTTACATCTGATGGCGTGGCTGCTGAGAGCTTAGAACTCCAGGATGTCAACCTCTCCCAACAGGTTAAAGATATCCTTCTGGCCTCTAGGAAACCTTCCACAAGGCGTGCTTACGCTTTTAAATGGAGAAAGTTCTCAATTTGGTGTTCAAAAAAAGATCTTAATCCTTTTTCCGTTCCAGTGGAGGCGCTTCTTGAGTATCTCCTCCATCTTTCATTCTCTGGACTTAAAACTAATTCAGTAAGAATTCACCTCAGTGCCATCGTGGCTTTTCACATGCCCTTTGATGGACAGCCTATCTCCTGTCAGCCGCTTGTAGTGCATTTTATGAGAGGTCTACTCTTAACTAAGCCTCCCATTAAGCCACCACCTGTGGCATGGGATCTCAATCTTGTCCTTGGATAGCTCATGAAGCCTCCCTTCGAACCCCTAGCCACTACATCCCTGACGTTTCTTTCTTGGAAAGTCATCTTACTAATTGCCCTCACTTCTGCAAGACGCATCAGTGAGCTCCAAGCTTTAGTGGCTGACCCGCCTTATACACGGTTCCACCATGATAAGGTAGTCCTTAGGACTCATAGTAACATACATAGTAACATAGTAAATGACGGCAGATAAAGACCAGCATGGTCCATCTAGTCTGCCCAGCAAGATGGCAAGAGTAGGTGCACCTGTCACTCTGTGCAGGCCACCCCTCCCCATGTCTTTGTTTAGGGGTAAACCCACCACTCCATGTAGGACACCCCTATTTGTTGAGACGTTATATGGTTCAGAAGTTAGATGGTACCGTTTATTTTGTTTTTATCCTATTGCTGTAAAGGAATCCACTGTGTTTGTCCCATGCTGTTTTGAATTCTGTCACCGTGTTTGCCCCCACCACTTCCTTCGGGAGGGCATTCCAAGCATCCACCACCCTTTCAGTGAAAAAATATTTCCTGATATTGCCTTTCAATTTACCACCTTGCAGCTTCATGTTATGCCCTCTAGTTTTACAGCTTCCCCGTCTTTGGAAGAGCTTTGTTTGTTCATCATTTTTCTTTAAGTATTTAAAGGTCTGAATCATATCTCCCCTGTCCCTCCTCTCCTCCAAAGTGTACATATTTAGATCTTCAAGTCTCTTCTCATAAGGCTTCTGACGCAGGCTCCAAATCATTTTGGTTGCTTTCCTCTGAACAGTTTTCAGTCTTTTTACATCTTTTGCAAGATATGGTCTCCAAAACTGAACACAGTATTCCAAGTGAGGCCTCACCAGTGACTTATACAGTGGCATAAGTACCTCTTCCTTTCTGCTGGTAATCCCTCTCTGTATGCAGCCCAACATCCTTCTGGCTTTTGCCACCGCCTTGTCGCACTGTTTAGCCACCTTGAGATCATCAGAGATAATCACACCAAGGTCTTTCTCCTGAACTGTGCATACCAACCTCTCGCCCCCTATCGCGTATATTTCCCTTGGATTTCTGCTACCCAAGTGCATGACACTGCACTTTTTCGCATTAAATCGTAGTTGCCAAGCATTAGACCAGTCTTCCAGCTTTTGTAGATCTTTCCTCATGTTAACCACTCCCTCGGGGGAGTCCACTTTATGCTGAAGGTGGTTCCGCCTTTTCTTTTGAACCAGTCAGTTTACCTGCCTGTTTTCTTCCCTAGGCCTCATGCCTCTAGTGCAGAAAGGAATCTACATACTCTGGATTGCAAGCGTGCTTTGGCCTTTTATCTTCAGAGAACTAGGCAGCACAGAAAGGCTTCACAGCTTTTTGTTGCCTTTGATTCCAGTCATCTCGGTCTACCAGTGTCTAAGAGAACACTCTCCAAGTGGATTGCAGACTGTATCTCTTTTACCTATGAGAGTAAAGGACTTTCTCTTGAAGGTCATGACACAGCACACAATGTGTGAGCAATGGCTGCCTCTATAGCAAATCTACGCTCGGTGGCGATTGATGAACTCTGCAAAGCAGCAACCTGGTCCTCTGTCCACACCTTTGCGGCCCATTATTGCTTGGACAAGGACTCCCGTCAGGATGCCTTGTTTGGCCAGACTGTTCTCCATCATCTCTTTCAGACGTAGAACAACTCCTACCCCCCATCCCGGGTTTCAATACCAGAGTTTCTTGGGAGGAAACATGACCCAATTCATCCTGTGTTTCACTGCTCTCTCTGGGGTCATCTCCCTGGCACCTCCAAGCTAGGAAGTCCCATATGTGAAGACTACAATCCTGCTTGTTCCTGAATATAGCGTAGTTACTCACCTGTAACAGGTGATCTCCGGGAACAGCAGGGATTGAGTCTTCACAACCCACCCTCCTCCCCCAGGAGTTGTATCTCTCTTTCTCTCTCTCTCTCTCTCTTCTTCTCTCCTTTTCTCTCAGCTATACACCCAACTGAGGAGGGAGAGTTGGAAAGGCAGGAAGGCAGCAGTGCAGGCGCAGTGGGATGCTTCCAATAGCTTTCTTATAGGATGCTGGAGAGCGTTCCCGTGTGGGCTCCGTCGGTGCCGACGTCACCCATATGTGAAGACTCAATTTCTGCTGTTCCTGGAGATCACCTCTTATCGGTGAGTAACTATGCTTTCTATCCTAAGAAGAAGTGATGATATCTTTCATATCCACCTGCAGCTACTTATCAACCTCAGCAGCGACAGCAGGGCTCTTGCCAGCCCAAAATGCTTAAAACACCTAAGCCATAACCAGCTGCACAGCCACAGCCAGCATCTGTTTTTTTGACTCCTTTCTAGAGAGCATAGCTACTCTGCTTCTGCAAGGTCCCCCACCCCTGCATATAGCAGGCAGACTTTGTTCCTATGCCCACAGGTGGCACCTCATCACATCAGAGCAGTGGACTCTCAACATCGTTCAAAGGGGCTATCTGCTTCATTTTTGAAAACTTGCCCCCTACCACCTCCACAAGTGATTCTCCTGCAAACATCTTGCAGACTAATCTCCTATCAGTCGAGGTGTTCACCCTGTTAGCTTAGGGGGCTGTAGAAAGAGTTTCATTTACCCAGGAGGGCAGGGGCTTCTACTCTCCTTACTTTCTTATCTCCAAGAAGATTGGAAGATTCAGGCCCATTCTAGATCTAAGGAACCTAAACAAATTCCTCATTCGCGGAAAAATTCAAAATGCTTTCCCTCGGTATACTTCTGCCATACCTTCAGAAGAACAGCTGGCTATGTTCTCTAAACCTCAAGGAGGCATACACAGATTTGCTGATCCACCCTCAACATAGACAGTATCTGTGTTTTCGGTTCCAGCAAATCCACTACCAGTACCGGGTACTCTCCTTCGGGTTAGCTTCCGCACCTTGAGTGTTCACAAAATGCGTGGTAATGGTTGCCGCCTATCTTTGTATTTTAGGGATCTTCATCTTCCCCTACTTAGATGACTAACTAATCAGGAGAGAATCTCCCAACACTGTGCTCCAAGATCTAGGATTCATCCTAAACTTCTAAAAATCACACCTGGCCCTATCCCAGCAGCTCAAATTCATCGGAGCACTTCTGGTCACTCATCATGCCTGAGCTTTCCTTCCTCAGGATCACTCTGCCTGTCTCATTGAGCTAGACAACAGCATAAGTGGTCACAGTGCCGTGACAGCTCGAGATATGCTGCATCTTCTGGGGCACATGGTCTCCAGAGACCAAGTCATCCCTATTCCTGCCTGCACATGCAGCAATCCCAATGTCGTCTCAATGGACCCAAGCAACTGCGCATCTCTGACAACATCTGCATCACCCCTCTCCTTGTCAACTCCCTTCAGTGGTGGTGCTCCCCTCAAAACCTACTCAGTGTGTGACCTTTTCAGATGCTTCCACCTCAATGCACCCTGACAACGGATGCTTCCAAACTCAGGTCAAGAGCACATCTAGACAGTCTCACCACAAAGGGGCGGTGGACACTATAGGAATCTTAGTTGCAGATCATCCTCCTGGAGCTATGTGCCCTTATGAATGCCCTTTAGATTTTTCAACCCCGTCTTTCAGGCAAACAAGTCTTAAGCCAAATGGACAACCAAGTGGCCATGTTATATGTAAACAAGCAGGGGGGGAATGGGTTCCTATTCCCTCTGACAGGAAGTCCTTCATCTCTGGTTCTTCTCCATTGAATACTGCATCCATCTCAGGGCGGTGTATTTCCTGGGCAAACTCAATCTCCTTGTGGACAGACTCAGCCATATCCTACGTCCACACAAGTGGACTTTAAATCAGGAACTGGCATCTTGGATCTTCCACAAGTGGGAGACCTCCAGAATAGATCTGGTTGCCACGCAGGAGAATGCACAACTTCCACTGTTTTGCTCCAGGCTTCCCTCCCAGCACAGCCAGGCAACATATGCCTTCCTTCTCCATTGGGGAAAGGGTTTACTTTATGCATTCCCACCCATCCCCTTAATACCCAAGACACTGTTCAAGTCTGCAGGCCAACAGGGGCTTCATGATCCTAATAGCCCCTTACTGGCCCCGTCAGCCATGGTTTCCTGTGTTGACTCGTCTGACACCAGACTCCACCTCTCAGCCTGCGACATGTGCCCAACTTCCTGTCTCAAGATCATGTGACACTTCTCCATCCCAATCCATGATGTGGCTGTTGAAAAATCATAATCTTTGCAAACCTCGAACTTCCACAACAGGTTAAGGACATCCTACTTGCATCCCTCAAACTGTCTAGAAGACGTTCTTATGCCTTCAAATGGCAAAGATTTGCTCTCTGGTGTACCCCAAAGCATATTGATCCCTCTGCTTGCCCAGTGGAATTCTTTTTACATTATCTCCTCCACTTGTCCTTGTCTAGTCTGAAGACTAACTCAGTCAGAGTTCATCTGATTGCCATCTCAGCCTATCATAGGCCAGAGGACAGGCATCCTATTTCTTCACACCACTTGGTGCAACAATTTATGCAGGGTCTCCTGCTGTCTGAGCCACCAGTCAAGCCACCATCGGTGGCCTGGGACCTTAGTGTGATCCTAGCGCAATTTCTAAAGCCTCCTTTCGAGCCTTTAGCCACCTCTTCTTTAAAATTCTTGTCGTGGAAGGTAATCTTCCTCATCGTCCTCCACATCAGCGAACTGCAGGCTTTAGTGTCAGATCCTCCGTATACTCGGTTCCACAATGACAAGATGGTTCTGCATACTCGTCCACACTTCCTTCTGAAGGTGGTCTTACCCTTCGACCTCAACCATTCGGTCATACTACCCAGACCACATGCCTCTAGAGCTGAAGCAGCGCTATACACTTTAGATTGCAAGCACACACTGGCTTTCTACTTGGATAGAACCAAGAATCACTGGAAATCCTCTCATTATTCATTTCCTTTGATTCAAGTCACCTTGGACTGCCAGTTACAAAGCGCACCCTATCCAACTGGATTGCGGACTACATTTCTTTTGCCTTTGCTCAAACGGGGCTCTCCCTTGAGGGTCACATCATTGCTCACAACATACAAGCCATGGCAGCCTCAGTTAGTTTTGTCTCCATTGCTGAAATCTGTCGAGCAGCTACTTCGTCCTCTAATCATACCTTCGCTGAACACTATTGCCTGCCTGTCGGGCTGCTGTTTTTGGCCAGGCTGTCGTCCAGCACCTTTTTTGGACTTAGCTGCAACTCCTACCCTCCGACCCTGACTTCTCCTGGCACCAGACTTCCCTGGCGATGCTCTTGCCAACTGCAATAGAGTCCAATGGGACTGCTTTATATCCATACCTTCTTGGCTCTAGTCTTTTGCCTCGGGGATACCACTGCTTAAAACTCCAATCTGGTACCTTGGAGCTAGTGAGTCCCATATGTGAAGACGTTCCTAGAGCTGGCATTGTTACTCTCCTGTAATAGGTGATCTACAGGAACAGCAGGAGTCAGTCTTCACAGCCCACCCTCCTTCCCTTGAAGTTGTAGGGTATTCTTTTCTTCCTCTATCTCTCGGCAACAAACTCAGTTGAGGACTTGGGAAGGTGGGAAAGCAGACACACATGCACAGTGGATTGCTCCCAAAAGCTATTCAATTGGATGCTGGTGAGTGTTCCTGCATGGGCTCAGTCGGTACCAACGATACTCATATGTGAAGACTGATTCCTTCTGTTCCCACTGCAAAGGCCAATTGTGCCCACTGGCGGCAAGTTTAGAAGTCTTCCATCGGGCGCACCTGCGCTGGACGGCCTTGCCACAGGGCCCTTTGAGTGGTCCCTTGGTATGGACCTCATCAGTCCAGTAGGTGCACAATCAAAACCTGCAAACCAAAAGCATTGCATAAGGCAAAACAACAATGACTGCCGCCAGACCTAGGATATCCCAGAAACCGCTCCAAGCAGACACTTCAGCACAGCAGCCCTAAACAACACAGTAGTCATCGGCAATCAATGGAAAAAAAAGCACTCAATTCTGCACAGCAAAAGAAAGGAACACTGCAGCAGCAAGCTATACCAGTCTTTTACAAGCAACCGCCAAGTCCACGACAATGATGGAAGGAACAACATTCAGGTACTCCATCGTACTTGCTCAAATTATCCTAATCATGCCTCCTATCAGCACTGCTCATGGACTCTGCGCAAATAGATCACAATATACCCATACCAATAATTCACACCTACATGCTCACTCCTAGCATCAACCAACTGTCTCAATAGCACACCCTCCAACACAGACGGAAGTGCTCCTTAGCAAAGATTATCCTTGCCTCTACACCCAGCCAGATACCTTACCCAACCTCTAAAGTTTGCACTCATCAACATATGCTCTGCCAGAAATAAGATCCCACTGTTAGTTGACCTTTTTTCAGATCATGAGCTGGACATCCTATGCATCATCGAGACTTGGTTTAATGATACTGATACTGTCCTCATTAACCAACTATACCCACCATCATATGCCATTCTCAAATGTAACAGATCAGCCAGTAGAGGCAGAGGAGTCTGTATCATAGCAAAAAGCAGCTTAGATCTCAACACCATTGAATCTAACTCTACTGCTAGCATGGACACCCTTAAAGTTTCCAATGGAATTCTCACTTTACTTAGTGTGGAAAGGTCAGCAGCTCTGTATACTATTAGAAGCAGCCTGCTCCCCACCAAATTTCCATTACCCCCTCATCCTCCTTGGCAAACTGAATTTCTCCAGGACCAAGCAGGAAGTCAGTCCTCACATATGGGTGACGTCGGCGCCGACGGAGCCCTCGCGGAGCAATTTTCCCCAGCTTTCAAAGAAAGCCTTTGGGAATTGCAGCGCGCATGCGCGGTCCCCTTCCCGCCCAAAGGTGCCATCTTGGCCAGTCTTCTTTTTTCCGCAGAGCCCTACAGACGCTGTGTACAAGTCACCGCTGAAAAGTTGATTTTCTTTATTTATTTTAGTATTTTCTTCAGTTCGACGCCGGTCCTTTTTCCGTCCGGCCTCGCGATGCCGGTTGCGAGGCCTCCCCTTCTTTTCGGTTTTTCTGTCCTTCGTGACAAATTCGCGCTTTTTTCACTTTTCCCTGACGGCACGAATGTTTGACCTCGCAGGGGCCCTTTTTCCCCCGATGGCCGCCAGTGGTTTTAAAAAGTGTGTTCAGTGTAAGAAACTTATGTCTCTTACTGACACACATGATTGCTGCCTCCGTTGCCTGGGCCCAGATCATGAAGAAATGATCTGTGGAGCCTGTAGCAAGATGTCCGCGAAATCTTTGCGGAGTCGGCAGCATCAGCGGGAGAGAATCTTCTCTGACCCCAGCCGTACCCGGACCTCGTCAGAAGCTTCGGTGTCCAGGGAATCTGGCTCTGAACACCGTCGGAGCTCCTCTCAGAGGGGGTCTCTTTCCCGGGAACATCATCGGAGGAAGAAACCCACGAGGACGGCGTCGGTGGACGCTCCTGGCTCCGCGAGGGCCAGGTCGCATAGCCCCGATAGCCGTCCCGGGTCTTTGGAGCTGGAGCGGCCGTCCAAACAGCCTCGTCTGGAGATGGACTCGTCTGCTCACGTAAGTCCTGTTGTCCTCGTGGACTCGCCTCCGAGGGGTCTGACGTCGGGCCCGACGCCATCGGGGCCCGAGTCGGGGGCTGCTGGGTCTCCTGAGTTCGGACTCAGGTTGACGGCCTTGGAGAGCAGCCTGGCTGCCTTCATGGACCAGCAGCGGGCATTGATCGCTGGCCTCGCTGGCGCTTCTGCCCTGACCGCTGGGACGTCGACGTCTAAGTCGACTCCGGAGACCGAGCCGATCCTCGAGTCCATGCGGGCTCGAGTCGATCCTCGGTCGAGGTCCCCTTCGGCCTCCCGTTCGGGGCCGCGGTCGTCGACGCCGACTCCCTCGGCGTCGGGGCGGACGGCGTCTGTGCCCGCCCGGCCAGAGCCGCTCGACTCCTCCTCCGAGGAGTCCGCCTGGGAATCCGAGGTGGATGAGTCACCTGATTCTTTTCGGACTCGGTGTATCCCTTCGGACTCCCCCGAGTCCGAACCTCGGAGACAGTCCCCTCCGGAGGATGCACGGTTCTCGGACTTCGTGAGGGATATGGCCAAGGCCTTGGCCTTCCCTGCGGATCCCGAGGAGGAGCCTCGAGCCGAAGAGCTCGATGCCCTCCAGTATGACTCTCCTGCAAAGGAGCATTTTACTGTACCGGTTCCTCCGATGCTGGAACGACTTCTCTTCCGCATGTGGGAGAGCCTGGCGTCGTCGCCGGTATTAAGCAAGCGGGTCGATGCCATATATCGAGTCCGCAAGAGCCCTGGCTTCCAAAAAGCACAGCTGCCGCACCATTCCATGGTGGTGGAATCGGCCATGCATAGGCTCAAGAGCCAGAAGATGCACTCCTCGATGCCTCCCGGCAGGGAAGCCTGCAGCCTGGATGGCATCGGTAAGAAGTGTTTCCAGGGCTCTATGCTTGCTTGTCGGGTCCAGACTTACCAGCTCTACATGGGCATGTATCTCAGGGACCTGGCTAAAGAAATAGCCGGATTCTCTGCTGGTCTCTCGAGGAACCTTTGCGGAGGTTCCTGGCCTTGTCCACTGGTATTCGAGAGTGCTCAAAGTTTATCTCTCGAGCAGCCTATGATGGCTTTGAGGCATCGGCTCGAGTAGCCGCAGCCGGCATCAGGGCCCGCCGACAGGCTTGGCTTCAGTCATCCGACCTCGAGCCCTGGGTGCAGGACAAGTTGGTCGATGTCCCCTGCAGAGGTGAAAACCTCTTTGGCAAACCTATGGACGAGAAGGCTGCACAACTCGAGACAGAGACTCTCACCAGGACTCGGCTCTCCAGGAAAACCTCTGCCCCTTCCCAGAAGAAGAAGGGCTCGGGGAAAAAGCCTTTTTACCCGAGGAAGACGGCTGCCTATAAACACTACCCTCATTATCAGGCCTCCGCAGCTCCCCAACAGGGTCAGCAGGCCAAGGGACGGGGTAACGGGTCCCGTAGGCAGGAAGCCCCCAAGCCTGCGCCACCGGCCCCTGCTCCGCAGGGTGGGGTTTTTTGACTCTTTCAGCATAGCCTCTCCCCCTCCGCTGGTTTCTCTCAGCACGGGAGGCCGGCTGGTCCACTTTGCCCACAGGTGGTCCAACATCACGTCAGATACCTGGGTGCTCCACATAGTCCGAGAGGGCTATCTTCTACACTTCCACCAGGTACCTCCCCCCTACTTTCCAGGGGAGCCTCTGCGACCCCCTCTTCACCGGGACTTACTCCTTCAAGAGTTGGCAAGTCTTCTTCAGGAACAGGCGGTGGAGCCGGTGCCCCACCACCTGAGAGGTCAAGGCTTTTATTCCAGGTACTTCCTGATACCAAAGCGAACTGGAGGCCTCAGACCCATCCTGGACTTGCGGAACCTCAACAAGTTCCTGGAGAGGGAAAAGTTCAAGATGCTTACCCTTGGAATCCTGCTGCCCTACCTCCGGCAGGGAGATTGGCTATGCTCCTTGGATCTAAAGGATGCCTACACTCACATCCTCATCCACCCAAGCCACCGACAATACCTAAGGTTTGTGGTGGCAGGCAATCATTACCAGTACAGGGTACTGCCCTTTGGCCTATCCTCCGCACCACGAGTCTTCACAAAATGTCTCGCAGTGGTGGCGGCTTATCTCCGGCTTCAAGGCCTCTTTGTCTTCCCTTACCTAGACGACTGGCTCATCAGAGCACCGTCCTCCACGGAGGCCACTCACGCCACGCAACGTACTGTGACTCTGCTCCAGTACTTGGGCTTTGTCGTCAACTTCGCAAAGTCCACTTTGCTCCCCTCTCAGGATCTCGAGTTCATCAGCGCCAGGTTAGACACGCTTCAAGCGCGAGCCTTTCTGCCGCTCGACAGGAACAACGGCTCATGGCTCTCGCCAGCCGCTTTCGCAGCCATTCCCGGGTCTCGGCCAGGCACTTTCTGAAACTGCTCGGCCATATGGCTTCCACGGTCCATGTGACCCCCCAATGCCCGCCTGAATATGCGACCTGCTCAATGGTGCCTTCACTCACAATGGCGTCAGGCCTCGGGGAGACTAGCGGACTCAGTACGAATCTCCAGCCCGCTGGTCTCTTCTCTACGGTGGTGGCTTCATCTGCCCAACCTAGTGCTCGGAATGCCCTTTCAGTCTCCTCCGCCTGTTCAGGTGCTGACGACCGACGCTTCTCTCCTGGGTTGGGGAGCACATTGCCAAGGGACATGTCATGTACTCAGGGTCTCTGGACCCCGTGGGAATCTGCCCAGCAGATCAACTTCCTGGAGCTCAGAGCAATCCGCCTGGCTCTCCGGGCCTTCTCCCACCTTACCGCTCGCCAGTCCGTCCTCGTCCAGACGGACAATCAAGTGGCCATGTTCTACGTGAACAAACAGGGGGGCACGGGCTCCTTCCTTCTCTGTCGGGAAGCACAAAAGCTCTGCGCTTGGGCCGTCAGCCGAGGGATCCTCCTCAAAGCCGTCTATCTCCCGGGTCAAGAAAATTACCTGGCAGACAAACTGAGCAGAATCCTCCAACCACACGAGTGGAGATTGGACCCGTTGGTGGTTCAAAGGATCTTTCTCCAGTGGGGCCTCCCCACGCTGGATCTCTTTGCCAGTCCTCTGAACAGGCAACTTCCTCGGTTCTGCTCTCGGGAACCGCATCCCCTCCGAGTAGCGGCGGATGCTTTTCTGCTCTCATGGTCCACGGACCTTCTGTATGCCTTTCCTCCCATGCCGCTGGTGTCTCGAACACTTTTCAAGGTTCTCCAGGACAAGGCTTCGATGATCCTGATAGCTCCCCGGTGGCCCAGGCAACCGTGGTTCCCGCTTCTGATGCAACTGGCGGTAGATACTCCGTTGCCTCTGGGGTTTCAACCCGATCTCCTGACCCAGGATCAGGGGTCTCTCCTACACCCCAACCTCAGATCTCTTCATCTGATGGCCTGGCTGCTGAAAGGGTAGTCCTTGCTCCCCTCCTGCTGCCTCCAGAGGTGGAAGAGGTCGTGCTAGCTTCCAGGCGACCCTCTACCCGGAAATCCTATGCCCTTAAATGGCGTCGCTTCTCCACCTGGTGTACTCCACAGTCTCAAGACCCCTTCTCCTGCCCGGTGTCGGTGGTCTTGCAGTACTTGCTTTCCCTCTCCAATCTTGGACTAAAGTCCAACTCGGTCAAAGGTCACCTCAGTGCTATTTCTGCACATCATGTACCGGTGGAAGGCAGGCCTCTTTCCGGCCATCCTCTCGTGGCACGGTTCTCCCGAGGTCTCCTTCTCCTTAAACCACCTTTGCGCCGCCCAGCCCCCGACTGGGACCTGAACGTGGTTTTGCAGCGGATCACCTGTCCGCCTTTTGAACCCATGGCTACCTGTCCTCTCCGTTTTCTTTCTTGGAAAACCTTATTCCTGGTAGCCCTCACTTCCGCTAGACGCGTTAGTGAACTGCAGGCCCTAGTGTCTGATCCCCCTTACACTAGGTTCTACAAGAACAGGGTAGTCCTGCGGACTCACCCTAAGTTTCTTCCAAAAGTGGTCTCCCCTTTTCACATCAATCAGGAGGTGGTGCTTCCGACCTTCTTTCCCAGGCCACACTCCAGCCGAGCTGAAATGGTCTTGCATACCCTGGACTGTCGGAGGGCGTTAACCTTCTACCTTGATCGTACGCGGGAGCACCGTAAGACTGTTCAGCTCTTCCTGTCTTACGACCCTAATAAATTAGGGCTCCCTGTCTCCAAGCGTACTCTGTCCATCTGGGTAGCTGACTGTATCGCGTGGACTTATGGGGCGGCAGGCCTCTCGTTGGAAAGTCGAGTCACGGCTCATCGGGTTAGGGCGAAGGCTGCGTCAGTGGCTTACCTCCGCTCTGTTCCATTGGCAGACATCTGCCGGGCCGCTACTTGGTCTTCGAGCCAGACTTTTGCAACCCATTACTGCCTCGAGAGGGAGTCCCGCAGGGACAGTGCTTTCGGACAGGCAGTCCTCCGTAATCTCTTCGAGGTTTAAGCAACTCCTACCCTCCATCCCGGATGTTGGGCTACCGGTTGGAGATTAGTCGGAGAAGATAACTTCCTTCTGTGCTGCTGAGCTAGAGGGAGCTCATTTTTGTGCTTAGGGTCTCCGGTAGCCTTAAGCTTGGGAGTCCCATATGTGAGGACTGACTTCCTGCTTGGTCCTGGAGAAAGCGTAGTTACTCACCTGTAACAGGTGTTCTCCAGGAGCAGCAGGAATCAGTCCTCACAACCCTCCCTCCTCCCCGTGGAGTTGCAGTCATATGATTTAGTTTTTGCAAATTTTTTGCTGTCTTTTCGCTATGTCATCAGACTGGCCAAGATGGCACCTTTGGGCGGGAAGGGGACCGCGCATGCGCGCTGCAATTCCCAAAGGCTTTCTTTGAAAGCTGGGGAAAATTGCTCCACGAGGGCTCCATCGGCGCCGACGTCACCCATATGTGAGGACTGATTCCTGCTGCTCCTGGAGAACACCTGTTACAGGTGAGTAACTACGCTTTATCCTCTGCCCCCCACAAGCAGTCCTCTACCTTCCTGGAAGCTATGGAAGCTCTACATTTTGCCCATATTCTCACCTCTCCAACCCACAACAAAGGAAACACCTTGGACATGATTTTCATGCCTCAAACTATCACAGCAGACATAAACCAAGCATCCCACTCAATACTCTCAGTACCCCGGTCAGACCATGCGGTCATCCTCTTTTCCACCCCCTGCACAAACCATAGAATAAAATCCCGCAATATTACCTCCTACAAACGGAAAATTCAGGAAATTTGATAATGAGTCCTTTCTTAAATCAGTCACCCCTCAACTCAAACTGCTTAAGCTTGAAAATACAGACCTCGACTCTCAGGTTGAAGGATGGAACAAGATTATGGCAACTGCAGCTCAACCACCATCTAAGAAAGCTTCAAATATATGCATCAACAGAGCCCCATGGTTCTAGACACCCCTCTTGGTACACAAGGAGGAACTTAGTTGACTTGAATACAAATGGAGACGCTCAAGAAACCCCATCATCCAACTGTTTACAAAGAAAAAGAATGTATATACTGTGAAGAAACACTCAGATGGAAGAGAGAAATACCATGACAACAACATCATGTGATCACTAAACAAACCCAGAGAACTCTTTCACTCTCGCAAAATCTCTGAACTAACCATCCAAACAGCTTCCCAAGATATTATCACTCCGCAGGACAGAGCAGACCAGGCAAGTTCTCCCAGCATCTATCAACCAATTAACTTTAACACGAATATCGCCTCTTAGGCTATATGGTCAGAATTTGTCCTCCCATCTCTTGAAAATATCAGGCCTACTATAAAAAACCTCAACACTACTACTTCAGGCATGGATCTCTGCCCTGTAACTTGGATTAAAAGACAAGAGCATACCTCAGCCCCTACCTACAGACCATAATTCATGCATCCCTATCCCTGGGAAAATTTCTCACTTCCTTAAATAGAAGCTCAATTCGTCCCATTCTACAAAGAAGCAAGCTAGACTGCACTTCACCGAAGGCCTATAAACCGATATCAAGTATTTCATTCATATCAAAGATGATAGAAAAACTGGTACAAAACCAACTCCAAGACTTCATTGATAACCATGCCCCCCTTGATCCTTACCAACATGGATTTAAACTAAACCATGGAGTGGAAGCTCTGCTCACATCCCTGCTTGACTCTGTTCTAACCTACACACAAAACACCACCAAAGGTTGCCTCCTGATATTCCTGGACATCTCTTCAACCTTTGACTCCTTACCACACCAACATCTCCTACAAAGACTACAAACATAGGCCTATGAGACAGCATACTAACATGGTTCCACTCATATCTAGAATATAGAACCCAGCAAGGAAGAATTGGCTTCAAATCCTCTCATCCATTCATCCTACAAGGAGTACCTCAAGGCTCAAGCCTGTCAGCCCTCTTAATCAACCACTTCCTCAAGCCCATATGCCAGATTTTCAGTGAACACAAGATATAGTACCAGATCTAGGTGGATGACATGTTCTTCACACCATTCAAAATCTCAGCCCCAGACTTCAACAATATCTACTAATACTTCACTAAAATGAGACATTTGCCCCAGTTGCATAACCTCTTCATTAATCAAGAAAAGACCGAGGCCCTACAGATATTCAAAGATGCTTATTACTCACCCCTTCAATCTACTGTATAGTACTCGAAGACTTCACCATCAACGTTAATAGTGAAGTCAAATACCTGGACATTATCCTTGACCAGAAGCTCAACTTTCAAGCACAAATAAAAAAAAAAACCACAGCCCAATCCTTCTACTATAAATTGAGAACATTGAATAACCTCTGCCCTATTCCGCACCGTCTGCCAAGCAATAACCACACCTTCACTTGACTACTACAACATTATATACCACAGCCTCCCCAAACAATCCCTACAACCTCTCCAAATAGCACAAAACACTGCAGCAAGAATAATCCACCAAATTTCAAGACAAGCAGACATCCCTCCCATTCTACAGCACCTGCACTGGCTACCCATTCAAGTGAGAATAAGATACAAGGTACTTATCATGACACACGTACACAACGAATCAGCAACCTGCCTCCATCCTCTTCTCTCAAGACCCAAGAGTAAAATAACTCTCCAAAGAAATAACTCTCTCAACCTTCTTACAATCCCAACTCATAAAACCAAAAGCAAACAAGCCACATGTAACCGTGCATTCTCCCTTTTCGCCCCTACTGCTTGGAACGCCCTCCCACTGGAACTGAGAGGATGCTCTGACCATTCCATCTTCAGGAAGAAACTCAAAACCTTTATATTCCAGGAATATTTCAACACCACCACAACTCATGATCTGTGGTCAAGTATGACCTAGCAACACATTTTCACTAACATACTACAATTTCAGAGACTCTCATCCTGTCCTGCAATTTGCATAGACTATGCCTCACCTATCCCCTTAGTTCCCAGGCCTGTACATAGTTACCATGTTTACTGTTCATAGTTGTGGAACTTTTGGAACTAGTTCATATTTAGTGTAATGTTCTTGTTCTCTGTAAAACAGTCACTCAGGCAGTGTTACATCTGTTAAGTTCTATGTAAACCACCTTGGATAGTAGAAAGGCGGTATATAAACAAAAATTTAAATAAATGTGAGCCATCCCTCTGCAGTTACCATGCTTCAATGCAGCAAAACGCCACAGGTGCAACTAACACCACCCATAAATGCCTACTCTAGCTATGCCGTTGTGGGAACACCCTGTCCTGCCCAGTCACAGACCCAATGTTTGCTACCAAGGTAACTTGGGGTTTTTGGCATGTGGGCCCATTTTAGCACAGTGCCCAAACTGTGCACTTAACCTTGTGCTACCAGTTAACACACTTAAGTAAATGCCCCTAAGCCATGCATGAAACTGCAAATGGCTCACTAAATCAGTTTTGGCTTCTTTGATCACTCTGATGGGTAACAATATTTTGGTGGTCATCATTTTGGACACTTTATTTTTTCGTCCATTGTTATTGCAGTCCAGTTTTGCACTGTGAAGGTATTTTTGCCCTGTAATAGAAACATACAGGAATTAAAACATAGTAACATAGTAAATGATGACAGATGAAGGCCAGCAAGGCCCATCTAGTCTGCCCAAGAATGTGTTTAGGATTGTAACTGCCGCTCCATGCATGTTACTTCCACTATGGTTGCCCACTTTATTCCAGGTCTTTCCCTTCTCTTTGAAAAATGTTTACTGCAGTTTTGACTTTGTATTTTTGACAGTGAAATTTTCTGTGTTGTATTCTATTAATACGTGAGCAATATCAGTAAAATTAATCCATGCTTTGGAGGTATTCAGAAAAACTTTAGACTCCTATTTCTTAACCAATTAAGGCAGTTCTCAGTTTACAAAAAACTTTCAATGCATGTTTACATTGTACACTTTCATCTCTAAACAAATCTTGTTTTCCTTCAGAAGAACTTTAACAAGTTCAAAATAATTCTCGCTTCAAAAACCTCCAATTATTTTAATATCAAATCAATAGTCCATAGATATGGGATAAAAAAGTAATTCACAAAAAAGGGGAAAATACCTTAGTAATCAAGGCCAAATACATGCAATACCATCACTAGGCATTTTTCATGGAGTAATAATTCATGCTATCATCGGCCATTAAAAAACCGTTTTAATTGATTTTAATTTTAATCCAACAATTTTATTAGAATAAAAAAATCTGATACAAATATTGTAAAAAGAAATCATAAAGATACAAAAGTTATCTCTACCCCATATCCTAACTTTAAAATATATGTAAAAAAATAACAAACCCTTTCCAGAGCACTAATTATAATTGATTCACAGTGCGTAGTAATCAAATCTCAAAAATACACACACTGGCAAAAATAAAAATTCATATGAGGGTTGCTATTTATATTTCTGGCCTTAGCAACAGTAAATGTTGCCAGGCGCCATCCAATGGTTCCATTGGAACACTGACATTGTTGAACATAACCTTATTCATAACATTTTATCATTTGAGCACGATTTGTTGTTTACAGTAACTTGAAAAATTCATTTCGGGCGAAAAATAGAATTAACACGTGAAAATTTTCGTGTGATTATTTTTCATAACTTTCGACGTGGATTATCAAGACAAGAGTGCATCGATGAACTTAATTTTTTATACGGCGATAAAGCACCATCCTACAGCACTGTAAAAAACTGGTATAACGAATTCAATCGTGGTCGATGTTCGCTCCAGGACGAATTCCGTCAGGGTCGTCCAAAATCGGTTGTTGTGCCAGAAAATATCGATGCTGTGTGTGAACTAATAAAGCAAGATTGTTATGTGACATACCGTGAGACTGAGGCATCTTTGGACATTAGTATGACAAGCATCAATAAGATATTGCATGATCATTTGGCCGTAAAAAAGATTTGTTCGCGTTGGATCCCTCATAATCTGACAAACGCTCAAAAGAAGGCTCGTGTCGATTGGTGCAAGGAAATGTTGAAAAAATACATTCAAGGTGCATCAAAGACTGTGTATAACATCTACACAGGTGATGAATCATGGATCTATGCATAAGAGCCCGAAACAAAACAGCAATCGACTGTATGGGTCTTCCAAGACGAGCCAAATCCAACAAAAGTTGTTCGCGGAAGAAGCACATTGAAGCAAATGGTTGCCTGTTTCTTCGGCATTACCGGTCACATGGCGACAGTGCCGTTAGAGCAACGTAGGACGGTCCATTCTGAATGGTACACGACCATTTGTTTACCAGAAGTCTTCGGAGAAATTCGGAAAAAGTCGAAGAAGAGGCGAATAATTCTTCATCATGAGAATGCGAGCTCTCACACATTGGCTCAAACAAAGCAATTTTTGACCGGCCAAAACATCGAATTGATGGATCATCCACCGTACAGCCCTGATTTGGCACCCAATGACTTCTTTTTATTCCCGCACATCAAAAACAAATTACGTGGTCAGTGATTTTCAACACCCGAAGATGAGGTTGATGCATTCAAAACGCATGTTTTGGAGTTACCTCAATCGGAGTGGAAAAAGTGCTTCGAAAATTGGTTCAAACGCATGCAAAAGTGTATTGATCTTCATGGAGAATATTTTGAAAAACAATAAAACCAATTTCGATCATAAATATTTGTTTTTTCATTATTAGGCCAGAAATATAAATAGCAACCCTCGTAGATGTTCAAATATATAATTCATAAAAATCATAGATGAAAAAATTTCGTGCTGATATCAAAAGAGTATTTATATAAAAATCTGTTAAATATTCAATTGCATCAGCATGCATCAAAATTCATTACTGCCCAATACTGTCATTGCCACTGCCAATGTTGGCCAGTGTTCAGCCTGAAGCTGCATCAGGGCTTATCTAGAGAAAGGAATCAAAATTAACCATGAGTACCAAATAAATTATAAAAAAGAATTAAAAAATAACACAAATCTTCAAGAAACTTAAATGAATAAAATGCTTGATCCCAAACTCCTCACAACCCAAACAAAATGGCAACCAGCTGTTATAGACTCCAAACATTGTCACATGATCTGAAATAGTCAATAGCCAATGGCCACAAAAAAATGAAATGTCCTATGAACTTGTCCCAAAACACTTTCCATTTCTAAAAAAACTATAGAAAATCAATTCATTAAACACTGTTACTGAATCCCATAAATTCAAGTGTATTAAATTGACAAATGCAACGCTGTTCAGCTCTTAATAATGCTGTCTCACAATCTCCTTCCCATCAAGCATGTCAATAGTGAAACATTATTTTATTATTTATTTATTTTATTTAACGTCTCTTTTATACCGCGCTATTCAGCATCAGCGCGGTTTACAATAAACAGTGAACATACACATTTCCAATAGTACTTTGTGTTTACATATGAACAGGATATTCAACTTGGCTAACAGGGTAACTATGTACAACAACAATATATACAATTTGTAGGCTGATCATGTGTTTGTATGGGTGTCATGTGATCATGTGTTTGTATTCTCCAGGAACAAGCAGGAAGTCAGTCCTCACATATGGGTGACATCTGTGCTGACGGAGCCTGCGTAGAGCATTTCCCCAGCTTTCAAAGAAAGCCTTTGGGAATGCTACCACGCATGCGTGGTCCCCTTCCCGCCCAAGGGTGCCATCTTGTTCAGACTGTCTCCTTTTTTCCACGGATCCCAACAGACATGGTCCTCATCTCTTCCGGAAAAAGTGATTCTTTTCCCCTTCTAAATTGTTTGCTTCGGTCTTGTACTGTCCTCTGCCTCGAGTCAGCACCTCGGTGCCATTCTCGGCTTCGTTGCAGTCCCTTTTTGTCGAGGTACTTCCTTGACCGGTGTTCGCGCCTTTTTTCGCCTGGGGGTCTTTGACCCCAGCTGGGTGTTCTTCCACCATGACTCCTGGTGGATTTAAAAAGTGTGACCAATGTGGCCAGGCCTCCGGTGTCTGAGCCCGGACCACAACAGCTCCACCTGTGACCGGTGCCAGGCCATGACACCCAAGACCAACAGGAAGAGGTCGGAGTTGCAGGGGAAGCTGTTCCCCAAGCCAGACTCTGCTCCGGCGTCTCCCTCTCCCAGTCCAAAGGAGGGTTCCTCGCAGGAAGTCCGGGTGCCTCAGAGTCATGCGGCGGCAGTGGCTTCTCCAGTAGGCCACCGGACCCTCCTAAGAAGAAGAAGAAAAAGGTGCAGCCTCCCGAGTTGCTGATGAAACCAGGGAAGGTCCCATGGCGGGACTCAGGTGACTCAGTGCAGCACCCTTCTAAAGTCTTGAGGCAGGAGCCCTTGGCCAGCGATGACCACACCAGGGCTCGAGAGCCTATAGTCCTCCTGGAGGACACACTCTCCGGAGTGCTGGCATCAGACCCTAGGCCCTTGGTGTCCACTCCGAAGGCTGCTAAGCCATTGGGTCTCGAGGCCCGTATGGCAGCCATGGTGCAGTCTCTCCTCTATACTGGCCTTGCAGTAGGCGTTAATGTCTAGACTCCCAGCATCATCGGCCCTTGAGGTATTCCCAGGGTGTCAAGCCAGGCACAGAGCGCTGTCAGCCTCGGGTAAGTCCTCTGCCTCGGTTGAGGTTCAAGTCCCAATCCTCGGGGCTCCAGTCCTCCCCGGTGAGCCTACGGGTCTGACCCCCCCCGTTCCTCGAGTGGTCTCTGGTTCCTCAGGGCTACCCCTGAGGCAGTCCTCGACTTCCTTTGGATCCAAATGGGAGACCGAGGACAAGGCTTCTCCCGAGACCTCCTGACATTGGGGCAATCCCTCAGAGCTCTCACCCCCGCAGCCTTGATGCTATTACTCACCTGAGGACATAGCATTCCATGATTTCGTTTGGGACATGGCCTAAGCTCTCTCGGTGCAGACAGAGTCCGATGAGGACCCGCACACTGAGGAGCTGGAAATCATGCAGTATGAGTCTCCACCCAAGGAGACTCAGTCCCAATCCTGCCTATCCTCGAGAGGCTCCTGCTCTGAACGGCCTCTATTCTGGTGGTCAGCCGGTGCCTCGACTCCATTTACTGTGTCCGGAAGGGTCCGGGATTCCATAAGCCCCAACTCCCCCACAATTCAATGATGATGGAATCGTCGATGCAGAGGCTCAAGAGTCAAAAGATTTACTCCTCTGTGCCCCCGGGCAGAGTGCCTTATACAAGCCTACAAGCTGTATATGGGGATGTATTTGAAGATCCTGGTCCAAGAACTCTCAAGGTACTCGGCAGGTCTCGCCGGGGAACCCCTCCAATGCTTCCTGTCCTTGACCAGGGCTGTCTGGGACTGCTCTAAGTTTCTCTCTAGAGCTGCCTACGATGGGTTCGAGGCCTCAGCCCATGTGGCGGCCGTGGGCATCGGTGCCCAGTGCCAGGCGTGGCTGCAGACTTCTGACCTGGAGCTTGGGTGCAAGAGAAGCTCCTGGATGCACCCTGCAATGGGGAGAATCTTTTTGGAAAGCCTATGTCCAATAAGGCTGCAAAGATTGAGGCCGAGGTAGTAACCCGGCAGAAACTTTCCGAAAAGACCTCTGCTCTTCCAAGGAAGAAGCCCTCGGGAAAGAAGGCCTTTTTCCTGAGGGGAAAAAAGGGTTACCCCTCAGCTAGTCATTACCAGCTTTACCAGGGTCAGCCTCACCAACCCGCACAGTCAAAGGGCCAGGGGAATGGATCCAGGAAACCCAAAGTCCCAGGCACCAGCCCCTTCTCAGCCAGAGGGAGTTTTTAACTCTGTAGGCAGGGTCTCCCCTCCCCCAGGAGACTCTCCTCAGCCCATAGGAGGTTGACTGGCCTCCTTCGCCAACAGTTGGGCCACCATCACTACAGACCAGTGGGTCCTGAGGGTGGTGAGAGAGGGTTATTCTCTCCACTTACAGCAAAACCCTCCAGATTACTTTCCAGGGGAGCCATCCCGGCTGCTCCTTCACCAGGCCTTGCTCATCATAGAGCTTGCAAACCTGCTCAAGGACAAGGCGGTGGGAACTTATGCCCCGCCACCTCTGGGGCAGGGGCTTCTATTCAAGGTATTTCCATGTCCCCAAAAGAACATGAGGTCTCCGGCCTATCCTGGATCTGTGCAACCTCAACAGGTTCCTGGTGAGGGAGAGGTTCAAAATGCTCTCCCTTGGAACACTGCTGCCCTACCTCCGCAAGGGAGGCTGGCTCTGCTCCTTGGATCTCAAGGACGCTTATGCCCACATCCTGATTCATCCCTCCCACAGGCAATACCTGAGGTTTATGGTGGGGGTCTGCACTTCCAGTACAGGCTGCTCCCATTCAGCCTCGCCTCCTCCCCAAGGGTCTTCACAAAGTGCCTGGGCACGTGCACCTTCAAAGGGCTCACGTCTAGACGATTGGCTCGTCAGGGGCAGCACCGCCCGGGAGGTGGACTGGGCCACAAAACTGACCATTCATGCCCTCCACCAGTTGGGCTTCGTCATCTACTACTCCAAGTCCAGGCTCTCCCCAGTTCAGACCCTGGAATTCATAGGGGCTCAGCTGAACACTCTGCAGGTCAAGTCCTTCCTCCCAGAAGACAGAGCCCACTGCCTGATATGGTTGGCCGGGGAGGTGCAAGCCTTCAGGTTGGTGCCGGCCCAGCAGCTCCTCCGCCTGTTGGGCCACATGGCCTCAATGGTGCACGTTACGCCCCTAGTCCACCTACACATGCAGGTGGCCCAGTGGTGCCTCTGGTCTCAATGGGCTCAGACCACAGGTAGACTGGGGGAAAGGGTGTGGGTCACCTGGCGGCTAGCGGCCTCCCTTGCCTAGTGGTAGTCCCCACATCACCTCAGGGTGGGGATGCCTTGCCAGGCACCAGTACCTCAGAGGGTTCTGATTATGGATGCCTCCCTGGCAGGCTGGGGTACGCATTGCGAGGGCCAGCGCACTCAGGGCTACTGGTCTTTCAAGGAGTGTCTCCTGCAAATCAACCTCCTCGAGCTCCGGGCCATCTTTCTGGCCCTTCAGACCTTCTGCCACCTGCTTCGAGGCCTTCTGATCCTCATACAGATGGACAACCAGGTGGCCATGTTCTACGTGAACAAGCAGGATGGAATAGACTCCTACTCCCTCTGCCAGGAGGCCATAGCACTTCACTCCTTTGCGGACAGGCATGCGTAGTAGCATTCCCAAAGGCTTTCTTTGAAAGCTGGGGAAATGCTCCGCGTGGGCTCCTTCGGCGCCAACGTCACCCATATGTGAGGACTGATTCCTGCTGTTCCCGGAGAACACCTGTTACAGGTGAATAACTACGCTACATCTCAAATGAATGATCAAACTGAATACAGTGAACAAGAGGTGGAGTTATGTTGCCATTTCTTTATGCACGCTGGTGATCTATAATCTGAGTTCACAAAGATCATTTGATCTTTCCGATATATAATTTATTGCAAGGACACTTGATGGCATAAATCACAAAGGAAGATACAGATGTAGTAAACTTTTTTTTTTTTAAATGTACTCTTTGCCATCTAAAGAATTTATAAAAATTTTAAAGAAATTGTACTTTTGCATGTTGTCCACACTTAAAATGTCCAACTAGAAGCTGACAATTCTGTGTCTGATTGAATGCTGCTTTCCTTCAAGGTCTGAAGGACTCAAAATCTCCTTCAAATTGTGTCCCTCTGAATAAACAACCCTCAAACCTTTTTTTTAGTAGCAAAGATAGGATGAAGTGTAAAAACTTCCCAATGACTTTTAAATATTTTAGCAATCTTCATTGCAAGATTTGTGTATCTAAAAACACAAGTAGGTAAGATTCTTATCAAGTAACTTTAGTGAATTGAAGTGCGATTTCAAAAGCAAAATCCTGTCGTAATAAGATGCTTGTTTCAAAGCTGTTACAAGATAACATCTCTCAATCGGTCTGAATGCCAACAGTTCAGATTGATGTTTACATTCGTTAAAATGTGAACATTCATCCAGATTTGCAAAAATTGTGATATAGATAAACTATTATACAATGCCACATGATGACTGTTCAAATAATGAAGAAAAAGGAGTAGCTTTATTTCCTCCTCGTATCTCTTACCGGACTGATTGGCTCTGCTCCCTGCTTGCTGGCTCCCTATTGGGTGGCTGGAGTGAAGGAGGGCCATTTAACATCGGCTCCACCGCGGGACGCAGTAGCAGGCGCGTGCCCAAAGGGGCGTGTCCAAAGGGGCAGGTACGCCCCTTTGGTGCTCCTTCGGTGCACTAGGTGCAGAAGCGTGTCCCTGTAATGGGGAAGAGGAGGAAACAATACTCAAACTGTTCAGTCGAAGTCGGTTAAAGTGATTGGTCCGATGGATACCCATGTTCGAGTGGGGAATCCCTTGGCCTCTGCTGTGTCGTCATCTCCTGAGTCGGTGATTGAGTCAACTGTGAGTACTGATTCTCCACTAGCCTCTGCTAATAAGGGTATGACTCAGCCCAGTCAAGAGCTGGCTTCTGGGGTTGGGCCTAGTAGTTCTTCCACTCTTGAGATTCTCAGGATGGAAGCTACTGGCTCAGTTTTGCCTCCTTCCTTTCTTAAAATTGATTCTACTTTTGAAGCTTTGCCTCCCCCCCCCCTCCCCTCGGTGGTTTCTTTCACCTCCTCTAAGGGATCCTTGGCGTCTCCGGCTGAAGTTTCTTTAAAAGACATATGGGCTATTGTTTCTCATATGGAGTCGATGCTTGAGATCTCCTTGCAGAAAGTGGCAACTTTTTCGATGGAAACTGTTAGTTATCTGACCATGAGACTCGCCTGTCTGTTGTGGAGAAAGTAGCTGAGAAATGTGAGAATATGTTTTCATCCCAGCAAGCTGTGCTGGCCACGGTTACTCAGGATCTTTGCTCATTATATCGACAGGATGAACTTTTGGAGAACCATATGAGATCTAAGAATTTGCGTTTATTAAATGTTCCCCCATGCATTACCTTTCCCCTTTAATTCTTTTTCAGAAATATCTTAAAGAAATTTTGTTATTTAATGATGTGGAAAAGGTAGCTATCTCTCGGATATATTATGTTCCTAAGGGGAAGGTGGTTAAGGACACAGAGGAGGTGGGGTGGGGGGTGCAGTATGATCATTTAGTTTCTTCTACTTTAGACATTTCTGGGTTTTTAGAATCCTCTTTGGATGATATTCCTTCAAGAGATACGTTATTAGTTACGTTTTCCTCGGAGATGGATAAAAAGAGAATATTGAGAGCATATTTTCGAAAGAAAAGTGAGAAATTTTGTGGTCAATTAATTCAGGTATTCCCAGATGTCGCTAAAGTTACACAGGAGTGGCGTAAGGCCTTTTTGGAGGTCCGCCCCCGGGTGTTAGCTTTGGGTGCTTTATTCTTTCTTAAGTTTCCTTGCAAATGTCATATAGTTTTCCAGGGTAAACGTTATGGTTTTTTTTTTTTAAGTAGATCAGTTGTTAAAATTTCTTCTAGAAAGGAATTAATGTTTTCAATTATGTTATTCTCTTGACTATGAATAATTGAGTCTAATTTTTTGCTGGAGTCCAATCTGCCCAATTTTCCTTTTTTTGTTTGTTTAGCTGCTTCTTGATGTGGACTATGGATTATGTATACTATTTAAGTTAGTGTATTTTTGGTTTATAATTTCTTTATAAATGTATTGAAACCTTTTATAAAAATAAAATAAAAAAAATAATAAGAAAAATATTGCAGTCGGTAGGCTTTCTAAATGCAGTAATACGTAACTTGCAAGATTCTCTAAATAAAATTATGTCAAGACATACTTTATCAAAATTATAATGCATAGTAAATTGTATATTAACATGATATGAATTCAACCAATTGAAAAGAGTTGCAATCGATATTCACTGTCAATCCAAATGAGAAAAATATCATCAATGTACCAATACTATAAGTCGATACATTGACCAAAAGGGAATGAATCAAACATTCCTGTTTAAATTGATGCATAAATAAATTTAGTCAATGGAAGAGGCCATAGTAGAACTCAGAGAGATCTGTTGGTACAATTAACCTAAAAAGAAAAAAATGATTTCTCTTTTTACACAATTTTACCCAGTCAAACTATATACACTCATTAGGAATCAAATGAGGTCTAATAAGAACATAAGATATATAATACTGGGTCAGACCAAAGGTCCATTAAAGCCCAGTAACCTGTTACCAACTGTGGCTAATCCAGGTCACAGTTACCTGTCAGGTTCTCAAAAGGTAGACAAATTCTATGCTGCTTATCCCAGGGGTAAGCAGTGGATTTCCCCAGTCCACTTTAATGATTTATGGACTATCATCTGGCAACAAATTCCAGAGTTTGATTATGCATTGGGTGAAAAAAATATTTTCTCCAATTAGTCTTAAATGTGCTACATTGTAGCTTCGTTGTGCGTCCCCTAACCTTTCTACTTTTTGAAGGAGTAAACAACTGATCTATGTTTATCTGTTTTATGCCACTGATTATTTTATAGAGCTCTATCATATCTCTCCTTAGCCATCTTTTCTCCAGGCTTAAGAGCCATAACCTTTTAGTCCTTTCCTTGTAGGGGTATCCTTCCATCCCCCTTATCATTTTGGTCACTCTTCTCTACCTTTTTCTAATTCTGCTATATACTTTTTTAGACATGGCAACCAGAACTGCTAGGGGCAGCTCTACTATTAGACCAACTGAGGCAGCAGTTTCAAGGGGGCGGCACTCCGAGTAGCTGTGTTTATTTTTTTATTTTGCCACCTCTGGCCTGCCACTGCCTTCCCGCTGCTTTTTTTTTCCACTCAAGCTTATCCGAGCGAGGAGAAAAACAGCAGGAAGGTAGTGGCAGGCCAGATGTGGCAAAATCAAAAATAAACACAGCCCGATGAAGGAAAAAAAAAAAGCGCCAAGTCTCTTCAGGACTCCGGTGCACTCGTAAGCTTCTGCTGGTTCCACCCCTTCTCTGATGTGAAAAACATCATCAGTGGGGGCGGGACCCATCAGGATCTTACAAGTATGACCAAGTTGCAAGAGCTGGCACTTTTGCTTTCCGTTTGTTTTTGGGTTTTTTTTTTCAAAAGTTGATAGCTCGCTGCCGCTTATTTGTGCAGCACGGGAGTCTTGAAAACTGCACGACAGGAGGAAAGAGGGAAGGAGAAATGCCGGACAGCGGGGGGAGGGGGAGAAATGCTGGACAGGTGGGGGGTGGAAGCAGAAAGATAAAGGCTGGACAGAGGGCGGGAAGCAGGAAGACAAATGCTGGACTAGGGCCGGTGCGACCCGGTAAGCTGGGAAAACAAAGGGAGACACTGACGTCAGGAGGGTGCCGTCATTAGCCACTATTCAAGGATGGCCTGCAGAGCACCGGCAGCCTAGTGGAGAGCCTGACCGCAGGACACACTGCTCCCACGGGCAGCAGGCTGTGAGAGGCTGCAATTGCTACTTGCAGCCTTCTGCCCATAGGGCAGGCTCTCCGCTAGGCCGCCAGTGCCCGGTATATCATCCTGAGTGGGGGCAGCTGGCCAGCAACAGCGCACTTTGGACGTCGGCTCCTGCGGGTAAGGCTCTATTTCTCTGGGCCATAGTCTCTTCTTGTACCTGCAGGCAGAAGGGTATGGGAGGCCATGATTGTGGCCCAGAGAAGCAGAGCCTGCCCTTGGGACCAGCATGCCCTGCAGGCAGGGGCCGTGTAAGGTCAATTGTGCCCTGCCTCTCTGGGCTGGGATCATGGCTTGCACAGCCCCTGCCCGTGGGACATACTGCTCTGCAGGCAGGCTCTGCCCTTTGTACATACAAGGGATGGACATGGGGAGGTATTGGGAGGTGGATGTGGATGGGGCACAGGGAGTCAGAAGGGAGATGCTGGGTGCAGGGGGGGTAATAGGGAGGCAGCAGGAATAAGATTGAGGTGGGGCGCTAGGGAGATATTGGACTTGGAAAGAGACATAGGGAGAAGCAAGGAGGGGAGATGGTCTTTGTAACTTCATGTTTGAATGGCTGGCCTGGTCCCTCCCTCCTTCTGACGTGACCTACATCAGAGAAGGGAGGTTGGGACCAGAACTGTATACAAGCACAGCGTTGAAGTACCCGCGTGGTTTGATTTATTTATTTTTTTACTGGAAGTCAGGTCTGTTTCGCGTCTGATGCCTCCAAGAAGACAAAAAGTGGCGGCGGCAGGGCAAGAGGGGGCAGCCGACTGGACATGAAGGTGGTGAGATGATTGGGGGGGGGGGGGGGCACTAGATATGCAAGTTGCACGTGGTGCAATTATGGTTCCGTATGGCCCTGCTGGTATGGTTTGTTAGATTTGGCCTTGTAGATCTTCGGTTACTTTCTAGCGTTTTCTGTTAGTTCACAATATGCCTGGCACTGGAGAATGTTTATGCTGCTGTTAGATGACTAGAATCAGATTTTGTTTTTAATATATTGAGTTCTGTGGGTGAATGTCCTACTTCTGCTCTGCACCCATTGTCAAGGGAGAGATTTCTGTGGATGCAGAATATATATTCAAAAAGAAAAAGCAAGAACCATAACGCAGTTTACAATAAAATAAAATGAGTTATAATTTTATAATTTGGTATTATAAACTGCTGTGGTTCTCAGTTTTTCTTTTAGTTCCTTGGTGTGCAAGCATCTTGCATTTCCTTTGCTTTTTGCAGAATATATATTTACATTAACACCATGCTGTCCAGTGTGCAGTTTCAGGAGTTATGTTGGGGTTGCCAAGCCCTTCTTGGTGTATATATTGGAGCGGGAGGTGTTGTGTTGGGGTCACAAAATCCCTCTTGTTTTTCAGAGGGTGGGAAGTGCTGTGTTGGGGGCTCCAAGTCACTCTTGTTTTTGTGAAAGTGGGAGGTGCTATATGAGCCCCTCTTGTTTGGCATATTTAGCAGCATGTTTCCTAGGCTCTGCGCTGGTAACATAAGAATATAAGGACTGCCATACCGGGTTAGACCAAGGTCCATCAAGCCCAGTATACTGTTTCCAGCAGTAGCCAATCTAGTGATAAGTACATGGCAGGTTCTCAAAATGGCACACAGGTTCCACAATGCTTATCCTGGGGCAAGCAGTGTATTTCCCAGGTCCTCTCTAATAATAGTTTATGGATCTTTCCTCTAGGAACTTATCCAAAACTTTTTTAAACCCAGCAACACTAACAGCTATGATCTTTCGGTAACTAATTCCAGAGTTTGATTATGCGGGGCCGTAGGCTAACTGCAGGAAGGCAGTTACATCCCCCTGCAGTTACTGCATTTCAACATGGCAAAATGGCTGCCGGTGCAACTAAGGTCCCCCACTGAAGTGGCATTAGTGGCACCCATGCTACTTGCGCTGAGCCATTGTTAGTTTCTGCCAACAATGCAGATGCCTGTGTGTGAGAGTTCTTTCTCTTGTATCAATCTGGAGTAAAATATAATTTTGGGAAAGAAATCCTGTAAACGTAAGAGTAATGGAATAAAAGTATTTTTTGTCTACATATGTCTGTTTTTGTTTGCATTAATATAGTCCCTACTTCGTGAAGATCTCTCTCTTCTGAATGTGTGACTGTTAGCATGGAGTTTCTATGTAGGGATCTGTAATAATCCTGCTTGTTCAGTTTTCGCAACAGGAATATGGATGTTCTAGGGCCCAATGCAATATTTATGGTGCTGCCCTTTTCTGGGTACCCTCCATGTTATGTAAGTTTCAGAAATTAGTGCTTTTATGGAACTATAGATTTGCTCTATGAACTCAGTGCACTGGGTTCTTGGTATAGTCAACTGTAGGGCGTTGGTTGGAGGGGTACTTAAGATTTACAGTGGAGGAGTGGAGTGGAGGAGTAGCCTAGTGGTTGGGGGCAAGGTACTTCAGGCCGGAAGGTCGGTGGTTCAAATCCCACTAGAGGACAGCAACCTTGGGCCGGAAGGACTGGGGTTTCTAGTCCCACAGGTGCTCCTTGTGGTCTTGGGCAAGCCACTTAACCCTCCATAGCCCATGTTCCCTGTAAAATAGTTATCTCCAAGTTATAATACCCTGTTCAATGTAATTTCAGTTTGTTCAATGTAAACCGCACTGATGCAGAATAGCGCGGTATATAAGAGAATGTAAATAAATAAATAAATAAATACAGTTTAGAATTCTTTATGTTGCCAGACTGAGATTTAAAATATTTTGTCAGTTCAGATTTAAGGAAATTTCAAATTTTAAGGGAACGTCTGTTTATTTTTATTTAGTAGCCTGATAGCTTCATCACTGCTGAGTCCCGGACTTTTCCAGCTCTAGCAAAATCCAATCCAGCCTTTGAATTCATGGCTGCCAGGATTCGTTTTTCTCATTTTATATCTTCCCTCCTCATCAATAATCTGGTCATAACAAAATAAATTTGGTGTGCAGATACTTATAATGGTTTGATTTGGGGAGAGGGCTGTGTAAGTGGCTTTTCATTAATCAAATTTAATGTGGTGGTGTTATGTTTGTTTTATTGTAACATCTGTTTTACTAAATGTGTATGTTTGAAAGCCACCTAGGATTTTAGATGGGTGGCATATGCATTTTAAAATAATGTATACTAAATTTATGCAAATGATGCTGTAGTGAGTCTCCGCACATGGCTCTGCATCACCCTCATGCTGTTCCTGGGGGGAAGTAGACAGGAGGGGCACTGGGAGGTAGAGGAAAGCAGAAACCTCAGATTGAGACCAGCATGATCAGAGAATAAAATGGTGAAACAATAAAGGTAGAAGAGAATTTTATTTTAAACTTAATGATAGGATTTGGTGCTATCTTTATATTTTATACAGTACTACTATTACTATTAATCATTTATATAGCGCTACAAGGCATACAGGAAATGCATCTCTTTCTATTTATCTGGTGTTGCATTGTATGCAGAATCTGATTTCTTGGGGTTGCTGTTTAATTTTTATCTACATATGTTTACTATTAGACTATGGTCCCTTGTTCTGTACTTGGTGAGGCTCTGTGTTCTGAATGTGTGACCAAGGCCAGGTGTTCTGTTAACATGGAGCTTGTACATAGGGACCTGTACTGCAATAATCTGAATTGTTCAGCTTTTGAAATAGGTGTTGGATGTTCTAGGGCCCGCTGCAGTATTTACAGTAATGCTTCTTTTTTGGGTAGGTTCCTTATGTAAGCCTTGGAAGTTGGTGCTGGTATGGTATGGTAGATTTCCTCTATAGATCCTCAGTGACTTTGTTTTAGGATTTTGTATTAGTTCACAATATGCCTGTTACTGGAGAATGTCTGTTGTTAGTGAGATGACCAGAAGCAGATTATTTAGATATTGAGTTCTGTTGGTGAACGTCCTAGTTCTGCTCTGCACCAAGTGTTGAGGGAAGGGGTTCTGTGAATGCAAAATACACGTTCAAAAAGAAAAAAAACAAGTTTATAACAAAATAAAAATGAGTTATAATTTGGTGTTATAAACTGTGCTGTGGTTCTTGCTCTTTCTTTTAGTTCCTAGGTGTGCGAACATCATGCATTTCCTCCACATTATCTAATTGGCTTTTTGGTTTGATTCAGTCCATGACTGGAGTTTTGAGAAAGACCCCCCTCCCTGGCTCCGGGGGGAGGGGGGGTGGCACCAAATCATCCCTCGCTTCAGGCAGCAGATTGCCTTTGAGCTGCCCCTGAGAATTGCACACAATATTCAAGGTGTAGTCACACAATGGAGCAATATGGAGGCATTATAATATCCTTGGTTTTTATTCTCCTTTTCTTTGATTCCTAGCATTCTGTTTGTTTTCTTGGCTGCCGCTACACACTGAACCAGAGGGTTTCCATGCCTAAATCCTTTCCATGGGTGGTGATACCTAATGTGGAAGCTTGCATAGTGTAACTGTAGTTCTCCAGGAACAAGCAGGAAGTCAGTCCTCACAATATGGGTGATGTTGGTATCGATAGAGCCTGTACGGAGCATTTCCCCAGATTTCAAAGAAAGCCTTTGGGACATGCTACCATGCATATGTGGTCCCCTTCCCGCACAAGGGTGTCATCTTGCTCAGTCTCCTTTTTTCTGCGGAGCCCAATGGACGTCTATCCTGTTTCCCCAGAAAAATACTTGCTAATTATCCTCAAAATAGTTAGTTTCCCGGTTTGTGTACCGGCTCCTCTTCCCACCTTGAGCCAGCGCTGTTCTCGGCTCCTTTTCTCTTTTTTGATCGAGGCTCGCCTCGACCGAAGTTCGTGCCTTTTTTCATCCAGGGGTCTTCGACTCTGTCCAGATGTTCCCCATCATGTCCCCGGTGGGTTCAAATAATGTGACCGCTGCAGTCAAACGATGTCAGTTACAGACACCCACGACTGCTGCCTATGCTGCCTGAGCCCGGACCATGACAGCACCTCCTGCGACCTCTGCCAGGCCATGATGCCTAAAGCCAATAAAAAGAGGTCCGAGTTGCAAGAAAAACTATTCCCCATGTAAAACTGCACCGACCTCCCTGACGCTGAGCTCCAAGCCCAGCACTTCCTTGGAGTCACGCAGCCACGGGTAGGCTACAGGACAAGGTCAGGGTTACCCGCCAGCAGGCGGAGCCCCTCAACTGGTGGCGAAGCTTGCACCACCTCCAGGAGGGAATGCCTTTCTACGCACCCACGCCACAGAAGATCCTGACCACAGACTCCAACCTCCTGGGTTGGGGGGCAGATTGCGGAGACCACTGCACACAGGGCAGCTTGTCTCAGGAGGATTCACTCCTACAGATCAATCTCCTGGAGCTCAGGGCAATCTTCCTAGCCCTACGAGCATTCAGTCACTGCCTGCAACACCGACCTGTGCTGATCCAGACAGACAATCAGGTCGCCATGTTTTATATCAACAAGCAGGGGGGCACTGGCTTGTACTTCCTCTGCCAGGAGGCGGTGGCCCTCCTCTCCTCCACAGCACATACACCGTTCACAGAAGCATGCTGTTATCTCCTGGGCCAGGACAACTGCTTAGCAGACAGGCTGAGCAGAGTCCTTCATCCACACGAGTGGTACTTAAACCCCAGAGTACAAAGCAGCTCCTCCACCTCTGGGGGCAGGCCCGTAATGATCCTATTCACCTCTCCAGACAACACACAGCTACCCCACTTCTGCTCCCACCAGCCACACCCAGAGAAAGTGGCAGCAGATGCCTTCCTGATCTCATGGTCCAAGGGCCTACTCTATGCGTTCCTATTGACCCCCTTGGTTGCCAGAACCCTCTTCAAGGTCCAGAGCGAAGGGGCATCAGTTATACTGATTGTCCCCAGGTGGCCCAGGCAACCTTGATTCCCTCTGCTGCTTTCTATGTCCGTGGAACTCCCAGTCCCTCTGTGACAAGCCCCGGACTTCCTGCCCAGGAGGAGGATTCCCTCCTGCACCCCAATTTGGGATCGCTAATGTTAACAGTGTGGCTGCTGAAAGAGCAGCATTTGCCCCTTTCAGTCTTCCAGGAGAGGTCGAGGAAATCCTACTGGCCTCCCGAAAACTGTCCACCAGATAGGCTTATGCCTTTAAGTGGAGAAGGTTCTCTGCCTGGTGTGCGGAAAGGGAGGAGAATCCTTTCTCCTGTCAGGTGCAACTAATCCAGTATCTACTGCACCTGTCACACACTGAGCTAAAATCTAAATCTTCAGGAACAAGTAGGAATGTAGTCTTCACATATGGGTATCGTCGGTACCGACAGAGCCTGCGTGAGAACGCTCCCCAGCATCCAATAGGAAAGCTTTTGGGAGCATCCCACAGTGCCTGCATGCTGCCTTCCCGCCTTTTCCAACTGTCCCTCTCCAGTTCTTCGTTTTCCGCGGAGCTGACAGGTCGCACATCCTGTAACCGCAGAAAAAATTCCCCCCCCCCCCCCTTATTCTTCTTTTCTGTGGTCGCGTCTGCCTTTCCTCGACGCTACACCAGTACCGCCAGTTTTTCTTTCTTTTCTTAAAAAAAAAAAAAAAAAACTTTTTTCTGGAGTCTTTCCAGTAATTTTTCTCTTTAGGTGCTAAGCGCCATTTTGGGCACTAGGCCCAACTTTTGCTTCAGAATGGAAAAACCCGCTTCGGGTTTTAAAAAGTGTTCTAAGTGTGGCGGTACCATCTCCGTCACCGACACCCATGATTGGTGCCTCAAATGTTTAGGTCCTGACCACTCTATTTCAGAGTGTGTTGCCTGTGGGATGATGTCGAAAAGGGGCCAGCAGAACCGAACTGCTAAACTTAGCACCCTTTTTCCCTCTGATGCAACCTCCATGGCATCAACATCTTCCAGGGCTTCGTCTTCCTCCCATGGATCTCAGGTAACTAAACATAAATCTGGCAGGTCCTCAAAAGGTAGATCTCCTTCTAGACAGTGAGATGCCTCTGGCGTTGCCCTTGAGGGACTTTCACCGGCAAAATTGCCCCGGCGGGAGGCTTTGGCTTCCAAAGCACTAACGGGGCTCCAGGATGTTCTCGAGGCTTCAACCTCGGCAGAACTACTGGTGCCATGCTCTGGTGTACCGGCCGCTTCATCCGGTACCGATACCCTAGCATTGGCAGCGTCAATAGACCAGAGATTCTTGGCTATTGAGCGCAGTCTGGCAGCTCTTCTGACGGCCTCGATGCCTCTGAAACAGCTTCAGACAATTCAGCCGGTACCGGCACCAACTGCATCGACATCGGCAGGTATTCTACCGGGACCGAGTCATGCGTATCCATCCGGCATTGACAAGTCGGTACCGGACCACTCCGATGCCGACTTCGATCGGTACCGGTACCGTGCCTTGCACGATCACCCAGATCAGAGGTACTTCGAATCCTTGGATGAGTCTGAAGACTCTGAAAGCTCTGCCGATACCAGAGTACTTCTTCCTGAGGATTCCTCTTCTCCTCAGCGTAGGATGTCTCCAGAGGATATGTCCTTTCAGGATTTTATCCGAGATGTGGCCCGAGGTCTTTCCATCACAGTGGCTCGAGGTCTTTCCATCACAGTGGCTCCTGAAAAGGAGCCTAGAGCAAAGGAATTAGAAATCCTACAATAGCCTAAAGGTCCCAAGGAGGCAGCCACCTTACCTATTCATGAGATCTTGCATGATCTCATGTTAAGGATGTGGGAAACACCTCTAACCACATCTCCTCACTCTCGAAGACGCGACACCGTGTATCGAGTTCCTCCTTGTCCTGGGTTTCAGAAGACTCAGTTACCACACCATTCCATGGTGGTGGAATCAGCTATGAGAAGGATCAAGAATGCAAAAAGGCATGCATCTAATCCTCCAAGACGTGACTGTAGGACTCTTGATGCCTTTGGACGTCGAACCTTCCAGGCTCCCATGCTTTCTGCTAGGATCAGTTCCTATATCTTATATATGGGAATGTTCCTTAAGAAGGTCACAGGAGATTTAGAGCTTATAACAACATAAGATATGCCATACTGGGTCAGACCAAGGTCCATCAAGCCCAGTATCCTGTTTCCAACAGTGGCCAATCTAGGTCGTACGTACCTAGCAGTTTCCCCAAAAGACACAGGTTCCGCAATGCTTGTACTGGTTCAAGCATTGATATCCTGGGTCCCTTCTTAATAATGGTTTATGGACCTTTCCTCCAGGAACTTGTCCAAACCTTTTTTAAACCCAGATACACTAACAGCCTTTACTACATCCTCAGGTAACAAATTCCAGAGTTTGATTACACGTTGAGTGAAAAAATATTTTCTTTTATTAGTCTTAAATAGTTTACCCTGTAACTTCATTGCTTGTCCCCTAGTCTTTCTATATTCTGATAAGGTAAACAATCGATCTACGTTTACCCGTTCCACTCCGTTCATTAATTTATAGACTTCTATCATATCTCCCCTCAGCCGTCTCTTTTCCAGGTTAAAGAGCCCTAACCTTTTTAGCCTTTCTTCATAGGAGTATCCTTCCATCCCCTTTACCATTTTGGTGGCTCTTCTCTGAACCTTTTCTAATAACGCTATATCCTTTTTAAGATACGGTGACCAGAATTGCACACAATATTCAAGGAGCGGTCTCACCATGGAACGGTATAGAGGTATTATAATATCTTTTGTTTTATTTTCCATTCCTTTCCTTATGATACCAAGCATTCCATTTGCTCTCTTGGCTGCCGCTGCACACTGGGCGGAGGGTTTTAACATGTTAGCCACAATGACACCTAAATCTTTTTCCTGGGTGGTGGTTCCTAATGTGGAACCTTGCATCGTGTAACCATAGTTTGGGTTGTTCTTCCCTAGGTGCATAACTTTGCACTTGTCCACATTAAATTTCATCTGCCATTTTGATGCCCAGTCTTCCAATTTATTAAGATCTTCTTGCAATTTTCCACAATCCTCTTGGGTTTTAACAACTTTAAATAGTTTTGTGTCATCTGCAAATTTGATAACCTCACTCGTTATTCCACTTTCCAGGTCATTTATGAATATGTCAAAAAGCAGCGGACCCAGCACAGATCCCTGGGGTACACCACTATTCACCTTTCTCCATTGGGAAAATTGGCCATTTAGCCCAACCCTCTGCTTTCTCTCTTTTAACCAGTTCTTGATCCACAGTAGTACACTGCCTCCTATCCCATGACTCTTTAGTTTTGCCAAAAGTCTCTGATGAGGGACCTTGTCAAAGGCTTTCTGAAAGTCCAGATACACTATATCAAACGACTCACCTTTGTCCACCTGTTTATTCACACTTTCAAAAAACATAACAGATTAGTAAGACAAGATCTTCCTTGTCTAAAGCCATGTTGGCTGTCTCCCATTAGGCCATGACTATCTACATGCTGAGTAATTTTATTCTTTATGATGGTTTCTACCATTTTTCCCGGTACTGACATGAGGCTCACCGGTCTGTAGTTTCCTGGATCACCCCTGGAACCCTTTTTAAAAATTGGTGTTACATTGGCGATCCTCCAATCTTCAGGTATTAGAGATGATTTTAATGATAGTTCACAGATTACTAATAGCAGGTCTGCAATCTCATATTTCAGTTCTTTTAACACCCTTGGATGTATACCATCCGGCCCAGGTGATTTGCTACTCTTCAGTTTATCTAATAGTTGTAATACAATTGTGCAGGAGCCAGCCGGATCAGCAGCAGAGGAGAACTGAGCGGTCCTTCTCACTGCTGCATACAGGAAACCACCTCCGATACCCGACCCGGCCAGGGGGAGGGGGGGAGGAAGGAGAGAGCAGGCAGGAGAAATTAAAGGTACAGGACCTGAAAGCAAACAAAAGGAAACCAAATAGAAATAATAAAGAAACTAAAAAGGGGAATTTGAATAAAAGGAAGACTCCAGTAAGCCCTAGGCTTATGGAACCCTCCAGCTGCTTGGAGGCTGAGAATACTGGTGTCTGGGGGTGGTCCTAGTGGTATTTATACCGCTCCATCCCCAAAAAGGTTGGGCTCAGCCTCCAAGCTGCTGGAAGGGTTGCGTAACCCAGAAGTAAAGGGACTGGACTGTCGTTCCTTCAGGAACACTAATTAGCAGGTAAGATCTAATTACTTTTTCCCGATGTATCGATATTTCCTTCAATTCTTCCGCACCTTTAAATACCACTTCAGTCATGGGTAACATCCCTACATCTTTCTCAGTAAAGACTGAAGCAAAGAATTCATTCAGTCTCTCCGCTATCTCCTTGTCGCCTCTTAGTGCCCCTTTAACTCCTCTATCATCTAATGGTCCAACCGACTCTCTCACAGATTTTTTGCTACGAATGTACTTGAAAAAATCTTTATTTTGCGTTTTTGCTTCCGCAGCAAGCTTTTTCTCAAATTCTCCCTTTGCCTTCTTTATCAATGCCTTGCATTTGACCTGCCAGTGCTTGTGCTGTTTCCAGGTTTCATCGTTTGGCTCTTTTTTCCATTTCCTGAAAGATGCTTTTTTGGCAACAGCCTCTCTGACCTCACCTTTAAACCATGCTGGCAGTTTTTTGGACTTCCTTCCACTTTTCTTAAAGCGTAGAATACAGCTGGTCTGGGCTTCCAAGATAGTATTTTTCAACACCACCCAAGCTTGATGTAAGTCTTTAACCTTTGCAACTTCTCCTTTTAGTTTTTTCTTAACTATTTTCCTCATTTTATCATAGTCTCCCTTTCGAAATTTAAAAGGTAGTACTGTGGATTTCCTTACTGTCCCTCCTCCACTAATTAAATCAAAGGCGATCATGCTATGATCACTATTGCCAAGTGGCCCCAACACCCTTATCTCTTGTACTAGATCTGGTGTTCCATTAAGGACTAGGTCTAATATGGCTTCCCCTCTGGTCGGTTCATGAACCAGCTGCTCCAAGAAGCAGTCATTTATGTCATCTAGGAACTTTATCTCCCTAGCATGTCCTGCCGTGACACTGACCCAGTCGATACCGGGGTAATTGAAATCACCCATTATTATTACCGAGCTGTAACATTTGTTAGCTTCCTTGATTTTTTTGAGCATTTCTTTATCCATTTGTTCATTCTGGCCAGGCGGTCGATAGTACACCCCCACTACCATCGCCTTCCCCTTTTTACATGGAATTTCAATCCATAGAGATTCTACATCAAATTTTGTTTCCTGCAAAACTTTAATCCTTTCTGACTCAAAGCCCTCTCTAACATAGAGCGCAACCCCTCCACCAATTTGATCAGCTCTATCCTTACGATATAGTTTGTACCCAGGTATCACAGTGTCCCACTGGTTGTTCTCCTTCCACCATGTCTCTGATATTCCAATCATATCTAACCTCTCATTTAGTGCTATATATTCTAACTCTCCCATCTTATTTTTAAACTTCTAGCATTTGCATACAAGCATTTTAGAGACTGTTTTTTATTCATATTAATTTGGCTATTGGTAGACATGGGTAATTTGGAATCTTTAAGCTCTGTCTGCTCCATACTCGAGGGCATATGGGCTACTTTACTCTTTTTTGGAACCTCTCTGCTTTTAGTAGTATCCTGCAAGGATACATTCTTCCGAACCATCTGCTCTTGGGCGACTGTCAGCTTTCCCCTATTATCTAGTTTAAAAGCTGCTCTATCTCCTTTTTAAAGGTTAATGCCAGCAGCCTGGTTCCATCCCGGTTAAGGTGAAGCCCATCCCTTCGGAAGAGCCCCTCCTTTCCCCAGAATGTACCCCAGTTCCTAACAAATCCAAACCCTCTCCTTCCTGATAAGAGGCAAGATTACCTCGCCCTTGTCAAACATGCTCAGGATGTTTCCATGTTTGTGAATCGTGCAGCCTTTGACTGCTTTGAGAGCATAAGCAGAACCTCTGCTATTGCCATAGGTGCACGTAGGATTGCCTGCTCCAGGCATTTGACTTGAAAATTTGGGTACAGGATAAACTAGGGAATATTCCTTATCGTCACTCCAGTCCAGTCCCTTTACTTCTGGGTTGCGCAACCCTTCCAGCAGCTTGGAGGCTGAGCCCAACCTTTTTGGGGATGGAGCGGTATAAATACCACTGGGACCACCCCCCCATCTCCAGTATTCTCAGCCTCCAAGCAGCTGGAGGGTTCTGTAAGCCTAGGGCTTACTGGAGTCCTTCCTTCTCCTAATTTATTTTTATTTTTATTTATTTTACAATTCTTATATACCGCACTATTTGCAATCAGCGCGGTTTACATGTAACAAAAAACATCCGACAAAATGCATATGTCTGGTCATTACATTGAACAGGGAGTGGGATTTGGAGAACAAGTATCAACTATATAAAGGAACTTGGAGAACAAAGGTGAACTATATACATAAGAAGTTCAATGGAGAAGGCTCCTGTTATTTAGTCTTTATTTCCTTTATTTAGTTAAGAAAGCTGGTTTTCTTTTGAGTTTTCTTTTATTTCTTGCCTGCTCCTTTAAATTTGATTGCAATCTCTCTCCTCCCTCCCCCTCCCCCTCCTGGCCGGGCCGGGGACCGGAGCGGATGCCTGAGCTGCCTGCTGCAGGGTGGTAGAAGCTCTCCTTACCTGCCGGAGCCCTTTGCACCTTTTTCTTCAGGAGCTGCTCTGCCTCGCGCCGAAGCCCCTGCGGCGGCTGAGCGCTGGAGGCAGCAACGCGAGTGAGCCCAGACGCTCCCCCTCCCCCCCCCCCCCGGAGCAGCGGGGTGCGGTGGACATTCCCGGAGCCGCGAAATCAAGCCGTCGGGCTTCCGGAGGACGTCGGGGCATACCAAGCTGAGGGCGGCGCGAGCACGTCTCTCCCTCCGCAGCGGTAACAGTCTAGGCACAAGGCAACGGGCTGGAGCGCGATCCTCCGTTCAGGGCTCCACGTGGTCGCGGCCTACCACGTGTTGAGCCAACGGAGAGGAATCGCTGAGCGGGACCTGATTTCTAAACATCTTCAGCGCTTCAAACAGCAAGTATTAGCCTTGGCGGCCAGTTTTTTCTATATTCACATTTTGGTATTTTATTTGCAATTTCGATTCATTTGCTGTGCATTGTTTTTCTACGGCAAGGTCTTCTTAGCTCCCGGTTCTGCTGGCCTTAGTTTGGGAAGGGTCAGCACGGGCTTAGCTGTTTTTGTTTCCCCAGGACAATTTTACTCAGCGGATCGGGGTTTGTTTGTTCGCATTTTTGGTTTGCCTTTTAGTTGCTTTTTGGTTTTGGCTTCTTTAGGTAATCTTGCATAGACCGGAGAGCAGGCCACTTGCCAATTAAGCTTCCTTTGAGCCCTGGTAGAGCATGGCTACCAAGACAAAGTGCCCATCCTGTGGCACACGGAGAGGTACCTCTTCGGAGACAGGAATCTGCAAAGCTTGTGCTGCAGTTTCTACCTCCGTAGAGCAGGAAATCAACTTGTCTTTGCCCCAAGTACCGCAGGGACCGGGGGACTCCCTGGAGACGGAGGTGGGGACCCAATTACCTCCGGCTGCTAGCTTAGATGTCCTCGCACCCCCTCTGCTTCGTTCCACGGCGGATGGGGGGGCCGGTGACCTCTTCTCCCCCGATTTTATCCTCCTACTCCACCAAGCTTACTGCATGCGCAAGCAGGGGCTGGCACCAAGGGATGCAGGTCCGCCAGCAGAAGCCAGGTTACCCAGACCTATGAGAGCAGGCGGTCAGGATTCAGGGATCCCCGCCAAGCGCTCCAGACTGATGAGTGAGGAGATCCTCCCACCCCTTTCGCAGGGCACTCCAGAGGAGGAAGGCTCGGAAAGGGACTTAGAGGAGGAAGAGGAGGAGCTGGAAGAAGGGGAGATCCCGGAGGAGGATCATGCTCGCATTGTCAGAGTTTTTCGCCGGGAAGAGCTCCCTTCTTTAATCAATGAGTCCCTGAAAGCCCTCAATGTAGCCTCAGACTCCCCAGCAGAGGACGAGGCATTAGAGGACCCCTTAATTCAGGCCATCAGAAAGTCCCAGAAAGTTTTTCCTGTACACAGGGTAGTACGTCAGATGATACAGGAGGAGTGGGATCAACCAGAATCAGGGTTGAGAGGGGTACGATCCATGGCTCGACTCTACCCTCTCCCAGAGACAGACAAAGAACTGCTGAAGTCCCCCAGGGTGGATGCAGCGGTTTCAGCGGTCACCAAGAAGACTACTATCCCAGTTGAGGGCACCACGGCCTTGAGAGATGCTCAAGATAGGAAGTTGGACACACTCCTGAAACAAGCCTTTGACATAAGCGCTCTCGCCTTGCAGGCCTCCGTCTCAGGAGCTTGGGTGGCTCGGGCCTGTTTAAGGTGGGCGCAACAGATCCAGACAACCGAAGGATCAGCGGCCGAAACACAGGCCAACTCGGCTAGGCTGGAATCCGGAGGAGCCTATTTGGCGGATAGTCAGTATGACCTCATCAGAAGCCTGGCCAAGAACATGGCCTCGGTGGTGGCGGCTAGGCGGTATCTGTGGCTGCGGAATTGGGCAGCGGATGCCTCCTCTAAGGCGCGCCTGAGTCGACTTCCCTTTAAGGGGAAACTGTTATTTGGCGAGGATTTGGAGAAGTTAGTAAAGGACCTGGGGGAGTCAAAGGGAGGCAGGCTTCCGGAAGACAGGCAAAAACAGGGGCGTTCTCTGCCCCCATTGCGGACCCAGCCTAGGGACCCCCGGAGGTTTCGTCCAGCCAGGTCAGCCCCCTTTCCCAAGGGCTGTTTTTCCCCAAAGGGACAAGGTTTCAGAGGGTTCCGGGGAGCTGGCCGAGGTTTTGGATCCTCCTCCTCCTCCTCGGGTCCCAGAAAACAACAATGAGATGACGGGGGTCCAGGAGGGAAGGCGCCCGATAGGCGGTCGCTTGAGGCTCTTTCTTCCCGCCTGGTCCCGAGTCACGTCCGATCAATGGGTTCTAGAGGTGATCAGAGAAGGCTATGCCCTCGAATTTGCAGAACAAATACCTCCGGCCTTTGTCCGATCTCCCTGCGGCTCCTCCTCAAAGAGGGCGGCGGTAGAGGCAACTCTCGCGCGCCTACTAGCACTCGGGGCCGTGATCCCGGTCCCACCAAACCAGCGCGGCTCGGGTCGGTACTCGATTTACTTCGTGGTACCAAAGAAGACTCCTTTCGACCGATCCTGGACCTAAAACAGGTCAATCGCTGCCTCAGGGTGCCACACTTCCGGATGGGGACTCTATGTTCTGTCATAGCAGCCGTGAGGGGAGGGGAGTTCCTAACATCCCTCGATTTGACAGAAGCCTACCTGCACATCCCGGTCAGGAAGTCCCACCAACAGTTCCTGAGATTCGCGGTACCAGAAGGCCACTTTCAATTCCAGGCTCTGCCCTTCGGCCTAGCTACGGCCCCCAGGACATTCACCAAGATAATGGTGGTAGTGGCGGCCTTCCTTCGGAAGGAGGGAATATTAGTTCACCCTTACTTAGACGATTGGCTGATCCGGGCAAAGTCCGAAGAGGAAAGTCGCTCGACAACGACCAGAGTGATCCAGGTTTTAGAGGACTTGGGGTGGGTCATCAATCGAGCAAAGAGCAGGCTGATTCCCTCCCAGGAACTCGAGTACCTCGGGGCAAGATTCGACACCAACAGCGGCAGGGTGTTCTTGTCACGAACAAGATCGAGGGAGCTAAGACTTCTAGTCTCACAGTTTCTAGCCAGACGAAGCCCCTCGGCGTGGCATTATCTCCAGCTCCTGGGAACCATGGCGGTGGCAATAGAGGTAGTACCATGGGCCAGGGCCCACATGCGGCCGTTGCAGCGCTCACTGTTACGTCGATGGTCTCCCCAACATCATCCTCTCTCTCTGCAGTTACCTTGCGCTCCGCGGACCAAACAGGCACTCCACTGGTGGAGGTGCCCGAGGAACCTGGACCGCGGGATGCCTCTCGAACCCCCACAGTGGTTACTATTGACGACGGATGCCAGCCTGTCAGGCTGGGGAGCACACTGCGGGGACCAGTACGTGCAGGGTCGCTGGACACCGTTGGAAGCGCAATGGCCCATCAACAGACTGGAATTGCGGGCCGTCACCCTAGCGCTCAAAGCTATCGAGGCCTTAGTACAGGGAAGGGCAATTCGCGTGCTCTCAGACAATGTCACCGCGGTGGCCTACATCAATCACCAGGGGGGCACCAGCAGCCCCGCCCTCGAGAAGGAGGCAGCCGCCCTCTTCCAGTGGGCGGAAGTCCATCTGCAGGCGCTATCTGCTCAGCACGTGGCGGGCACAGACAATGTCACAGCCGATTTTCTCAGCAGGTGCAGAATAGACCACGGGGAGTGGGAACTGGATCAGGAAACCTTTAATCAAATAGTAGCTCGATGGGGACTACCAGTCATGGACCTCATGGCACGGTTCTCATCAGCCAAGGTGGACAGATTCTTCAGTCGACGGAGGGAAAGAATGTCCGAGGGCCTAGACGCCCTATCTCAAAAGTGGCCTTCGGAGGGTCTTCTCTATGTATTCCCTCCTTGGGCTCTGATCGGAAAGGTCCTCCAGCGGGTGGAGTCCCACCGAGGCTGGGTAATCCTCATAGCCCCGGACTGGCCTCGCCGACCCTGGTATGCGGATCTGGTGAGGATGATCGCCGACCATCCTTGGCGGCTCCCTTGCAAAAGGGATCTGCTAAGACAAGGTCCAGTACGGATGCCACACGTGGATCGGTTCTCGCTTACGGCTTGGCTGTTGAAAGGGCGCGGCTCCTGAAACGGGGTTACTCAGGGGCAGTAGTCTCGACTCTGTTACAGTCCAAGACGCGCTCGACCTGCCTATCTTACGTAAGAGTTTGGCGAATCTTCGAGGCATGGTGTGCAGAGCGTCAAAAGAGACCACTTTCGGCCTCAGTCCCGGAGGTCCTGGAATTCCTGCAGGCAGGGTTTGACAAGGGGCTGGCTCACAGCTCCTTAAGGGTTCAGCTCGCCGCTATCGCTTGCTACAGAGGCAAGGTCCGTGGGAAGCCCCTAGGGGCCCACGTGGACGTCTCGAGGTTCTTAAGGGCAGTCAGACGGCTACGCCCTCAGCGGAGGTCGATCATCCCTCCTTGGAATCTTAACCTAGTACTAAATGCCTTGGTCGGGAATCCCTTTGAGCCATTGAAGGAGGCCTCCTTAAAGGATTTGACCCTAAAGACGGTTTTCCTGATCGCCATCTGTTCGGCCAGGAGGATCTCGGAACTACAGGCGCTGTCCTCCCAGCCCCCCTTTCTGTCCCTCCTCAAGGACAAAGTTGTTCTGCGCACGGTTCCCTCCTTCTTGCCCAAAGTTATCTCTCCCTTTCATGTGAACCAGACAGTTACCCTCCCGGCCTTCGCAGCGGAGGGCCTGGGAGTCGGGGATAGCAAACTTCGACTCCTAGACATCAGGAGGACTCTGAAGCTATACCTCTCTCGCCCAGCGCCCTTCCGAAAGTCCGAACGACTATTCATTCAGTTTGGGGGTCCACACAAAGGGGAGGCGGCGGCCAAGGCCTCCATCTCGAGGTGGATCAGGGAGACAATTGCTTCTGCCTATATTCTGAAAGGGAAGCAGGTTCCCGTGGGCCTGCGTGTGCATTCCACTAGGGCTCAGGCTACCTCATGGGCGGAGTTCAGCCTAGTTCCGCCACTGGATATATGTAGGGCAGCGACTTGGTCCTCGCTCCATACCTTCTCCAAGCACTATAGGTTGGACGTTCAGAGTGCTGCAGACGCTCGTTTTGGCCTAGCGGTTCTTCGTTCCGGTATGCCGGACCCCACCCAGGGTTGAACTGCTCTGGTACATCCCAGAAGTAAAGGGACTGGACTGGAGTGACGATAAGGAAATAGTAATTAGATCTTACCTGCTAATTAGTGTTCCTGAAGGAACGACAGTCCAGTCCCTGATCCCTCCCGGTTCCGGCTAAAGTTAAGATTTATGGTTTATAGAGAAACATCAGAATGAACACAGGCCAGCTTCGGCAAGCTCGGGCAACCCTCCCTCCGCCCGGGGCCATTCCTCATATCCCTTCCTATACCATTCAAAAAAAAAAAACAACATATAATAAGTTTGCCATATGGGGGTGGTTAATTTTACTTGAGATGTGTTATTATATAGGTTGTTCAAGAAAGTTGTGTTATATCTGCTTTTTCATTCGAATACTGGAGATGGGGGGTGGTCCCAGTGGTATTTATACCGCTCCATCCCCAAAAAGGTTGGGCTCAGCCTCCAAGCTGCTGGAAGGGTTGCGCAACCCAGAAGTAAAGGGACTGGACTGTCGTTCCTTCAGGAGCACTAATTAGCAGGTAAGATCTAATTACTATTTCCTTGCACAGGAGAGGATCTCTTTGGCAGGAATTGGCAGGAAAAAGCTAATGATATAGATGCTGACAATATCACTTTGGATAGATTGTCTAAGTCTACAGCTGATCCTGCGAGGAAGAAATCCTCTAAGAAACCATTCTTCAGTAAGAAGAGTAAGTGTTATCCCTCCTATACCCAACAGGGGCATCGCTTAGGTCAGTCAGCCCAAAAGGGACAGCAGCAACAACATAGGCAAAGAAAGACAAAAGCAGCTAAGCCTCAACCAGCTTAGCTGATTCAGCCTCCACAGGGACTTTGATTCCTATCTAGAGAACTTTGCCTTCCTGGCACTGAATGGCCCAGAGCCTACCACCATTCCAGGAAGGTTATGTCATTTTGCCCCCAGATGGGGTCAGATAACAGCAGAAAATTGGACTCTGTCTATTGTAAGAGAGGGGTACAAGCTTCATTTCCTCAGCATGCCCCCTCCTACAATGGTAAGACAGTTCAATTCTCAGACCTGTTAGGTCAAGAGGTCACTGTGCTCCTTACCCAAGGTGCAATAGAAGAGGTACCTATTCCCCAACGGGGTACAGGGTTTTACTCCCCCTATTTCCTTATCCCAAAGAAAACAGGAGGACACAGACCCATTTTAGACCTCAGAGAATTGAACAAGTCCTGTTCAAAGAGAAGTTCAAAATGATTTCTCTGGGAACTCTGCTGCCATGCCTTCAGAGTCAGGATTGGCTTTGTTCTCTATATCTCAAGGATGCGTACACTCATGTTCTCATCCATCCAGCTCATCAAAAGTTCCTTCGCTTTCTGTTTCAAGGGAAGCACTACCAGTACAGGGTTCTTCCTTTTGGCCTGGCCTCTGTACCAAGGGTGATCACAAAATGCATGGCTGTGGTGGCAGCATTTCTTCGCACCCTAGGAATATTCGTCTTCCCTTACTTAGACGACTAGCTCATTCGAGCCTCTTCAGAGCCAGAGGCCAGGGTTGCTCTCTCTCGCACAATGCACATCCTTCAGTATTTGGGTCTTGTCATAAACTTCCCAAAATCCAACCTTGCTCCCACTCAGTCCCTGGAGTTTATAGGAGCTCTGCTGGATACCAGACAGACAAGGGCCTACCTTCCGCAGCACCGCTGCCTTCACATTGTGCAGTTAGCTTCCCAAGCACTGCTGAAACGTCACCTCACTGCTCGGGAAATGTTACAGTTGCTAGGCCACATGGCATCCGCTGTGCATCTGGTTCCTTATGCTCGCCTCCATATGAGAGGAGCCCAGTCAACTTTATCTACTCAGTGGACTCAGGCGTCAGGTTGCCTGTCAGACAAAATAGCAAACTCAGATCGCCTTATTTTGTCCCTCCAATGGTGGCAGTCACCCCAAAACCTTTTGGTGGGGTCTCCTTTTCAGCAACCCCCCCACCCCAAGCCACTCAACAACAGATGCCTCACAGGTGGGTTGGGGAGGGTACCTGGACTCCACAGGAAGCCTATCTACACATCAACCTCCTGGAACTCAAAGCAATCTTCCTTGCTCTTCGAGTATTCCACACCCAGCTCAGCTACAAGACAGTCCTAGTTCAAACAGACAATCAGGTAGCCATGTTCTATGTGAATAAGCAGGGCAGAACAGGCTCTCTGTCACTATGCAACGAAGCTTTGCGACTATGGGCCCTCGCCAGAGAGCATCAGATTCATCTCCTTGCGGTGTATCTTACAGGCATTCAAAACTCTTGGGCAGACAGACTCAGTTGAGTTCTGCTTCCACACGAATGGTCTCTCCAGGCAGACCAGGTGGCCAGAATTTTCCATATTTGGGGAACCCCGGACATAGACCTCTTTGCAAGTCCACTGAATGCCAAACTTCCCCGGTTCTGTTCCAGAATTCTGGCTCAGGGTTGTCAGGCCAGGGATGCTTTCCTCCTCCATTGGGGCCAGGACTTCCTGTATGCCTTCCCACCCATTCCCCTAATTCCCAAAACCCTGTTCAAGCTGCAGAGAGACAGAAGTCATATGATTCTCATAGCTCCACATTGGCCACAGCAAATGTGGTACCCTTTGCTCCTACATTTCTCTCAGGCTCCACCTCTGGAGTTAGGATCTGCTCCAAATCTCCTTTCTCAGGAGGACGGGATGCTGTGGCATCCCAATCCCCACTCTCTGCATCTAAGAGCCTGGTTGCTGACAGCCTAGAAGTTCACGGTCTTAACCTTTCTCAGCAGGTAAAGGATATCCTTTATGCTTCAAGGAAGCCTTCCACAAGACGCTGTTATGCATTCAAGTGGAAAAGGTTTACCATATGGTGCTCGCAGAAGGGTCTTAACCCTCTTGCGATACCTCTGGAATCATTACTGGAGTATCTCTTTCATTTATCTAATGCAGGGCTTAAGACCAATTCATTGAGAGCTCATTTGAGTGCTATTGCAGCTTCTTTCAAGCCTCTAAATGGACAACCTATTTCCTCTCATCTTCTCATAGCGAGATTTATGAGAGGCCTTCTTTTAACTAAGCCTCCCATTAAGCCACCACCGGTGGCATGGGACTTAAATCTGGTTCTTGGGCAGCTCATGAAGCCGCCTTTTGAACCATTAGCTACTACCTCTTTGAAATTCCTTTCCTGGAAGGTCATCTTTCTTATTGCAATCACATCAGCACGTCGCATCAGTGAATTGCAAGCGTTGATGGCTGATCTTCCTTATACAAGGTTCCATAATGATAAGGTAGTCCTTAGGACTCATCCACACTTGATGCCAAAGGTGGCGTCACCTTTTCATTTAAACCAAGCGGTTTACCTTCCTGTATTCTTCCCAAGGCCTCACGCCTCAAATGCAGAAAGGAATCTTCATACTTTGGACTGTAAAAGGGCTTTGGCCTTTTACTTGCAAAGGACACGGCAACATAGAAAGTCCTCTCAACTCTTTTTTGCTTTTGATCCTAGTCATTTGGGACTTCCAGTCTCCAAAAGAACACTGTCCAGCTGGATTGCACAGTGTATATCTTTTGCCTATGACAGTAAGAACCTTCCTCTTGAAGGCCATGTCACAGCTCACAATGTGAGAACCATGGCAGCCTCTATGGCTCATCTTCACTCTGTGTCTATCGACGACATCTGTCAAGCAGCTACTTGGGCTTCGGTTCATACCTTCACAGCCCATTACTGCTTAGACAAGGACTTCCGCCAGGATGCCTTGTTTGGTCAGGCTGTTCTTCAACACCTGTTCCATACTTAATCAACTCCTACCCACCATCCCTGGTAGGATGCCAGAGATCCATCGGGGAAAGTGGAGCCCTTTCACAGGGGCACACAACTTCTGGGGCCTTCTCCCTGGCATCTGCAGCTAGGGAGTCCCCATATGTGAAGACTACATCCCTGCTTGTTCCTGGAGATAGCATAGTTACTCACCTGTAACAGGTGATCTCCGGGAACAGCAGGAATTTAGTCTTCACAACCCACCCACCTCCCCTAGGAGTTGTATCTCTCTCTCTCTTTCCCTCTTTCTTTGTCTGAGCTTTAAACTCAACTGGAGAGGGACAGTTGGGAAAGGCGGGAAGGCAGCACACAGGCGCTGTGGGATGCTCCCAAAAGCTTTCCTATTGGACGCTGGGGAGCGTTCCCGTTAGGCTCCATCGGTACCGACGATACCCATATATGAAGACTAAATTCCTGCTGTTCCCGGAGATCACCTGTTACAGATGAGTCGCTATGCTTTATGAGGGTCTTCTCACCAAACCACCCATCCGACCACCATCAAGTGGCATGGGATCTCAACGTGGTATTAGCTCGGCTTCTTAAACCACCGTTTGAACCCTTAGCAGCCACACAGCTTATTGTGGAAAGTTTTTTTCCTCATCGCCCTGACATTGGCCAGGCTTATCAATAAACTTCAGGCCCTAGTGGCTCATGCTCCATATACACGATTTCATCATGACAAGGTTGTCCTTTGGACACACCCTCACTTTCTTCTGAAAGTAGTATCACTTTTCCGCATCAATCAGTCAGTAATCCTGCTGGTCTTTTTCCCAAGACCTCATGCAGAAGCCACCCTACATACACTTGACTGTAAGAGGGCTCTGGTCTTCTGTCTCTAAAGGGCTGAAGACATTAGGAAGGCCTCCCAGCTCTTTGTCTCCTTTGATCCTTCTCACCTGGGCCTTCCAGTGACCAAACATACACTATCCAAATGGATAGCAGACTGTATTTCTTTCACAAATGACCAAGCAGATCTTTCCCTCATGGGACACGTAACTGCACATAATATCCGAGCAATGGCAACCTCTGTTGCTAACCTCTGGTCAGTAGCCATTGACGAGATTTGCCAAGCTGCTACATGGTCCTCTATCCATACCTTCGTAGCCCTTTACTGCTTGGACAAGGACTCCTGCTGGGATGCAGCCTTTGGCCAGGTGATCCTTCAGCATCTCTTTGGAACGTAAAAAGAACTCCTACCCTTCGCCAACTTCTTGCCAGATCTCCTTGGCGGGGAACTCTAGGTTCGAATGACCTTGTCAGACTTTCTGACCCAGTTCAACTCTTCAGAGATCTGGGAGCTAGGAAGTCCCATTTGTGAAGACTATATTCCTGCTTGTTCCTGGTGATAGTATAGTTACTCACGGGGAACAGCAGGAATTTAGTCTTCACAACCCGCCCTCCTCCCTTTGGAATTGTAGGGTTCTTTCTATTTTGTTGTTTTCCACTCCTTTTCTTCAGCCACAAACTCAACTGAGGAGAGGGAGTTGGGAGAGCGGGAAGGTAGCAGCGCAGGCATAGTGGATTGCTCACAAAGGCTTTCCTATTGGTAGCTGGGAAGCTTCCCGCAAGGGCACCGTCGGTATCCATTGTCAGCCATAAGTGAAGACTAAATTCCTGCTGTTCCCGAAGATCACCTGTTACAGGTGCCTAACTATGCTTTATTGCTGTGTTGTAAAATTTTTTTTTTTTTTTAGCTTCCCTAATTTTTTCAAGTATTTTATCATCTGTCTGTTCGTTCTGACCAGGCAGATAGTAGTACTCCCTCACTGTCATTTCCTTCCCCTTTCTACTTGGAATTTCTATCTACAGTCAAACTTTGGTTTTTGTTTGCCCCAGTTTTCGTTAGCTTCGGTTTTCAACGACTTTTTTTGGTTGCAATTTTGTCCCGGTTCTCGTACATCCGCTCGGTTTTCGTGCTTGTTTTTGCGATTGAGCTCTTTGCTTTCAGCGTTCCTTACTGTAATCAAGGAGTGAGAGTGTGGCTTCCGATGTTCCCTGCTGATTGGCAAACTTGAGGGATCTGTGTGTGTGCTTACCGGTGAGGTGAGAAAAGTGCCGCTGTTCTGCTGATGCTGAGAATTTCAGGCGGGGGAGAGAATCGGCGATCAGAGGTGTGTGAAAGAAGTGCCCGGAGCTGTTCTGCTGATGCTGAGAATTTCAGGCGGGGGAGAGAATCGGCGATCAGAGGTGTGTGAGAGAAGTGCCCGGAGCTGTTCTGCTGATGCTGAGAATTGCAGGCGGGGGAGAGAATCGGTGATCGGAGGTGTGAGAGAAGTGCCCGGAGCTGTTCTGCTGCTGAGAATCGGAGGCAGGGAGAGAGTCGTTCTGCTGCTTGGTTGAGACTTCGCGGCTCGTGCTGCTGCAGCCATTGCCACATGGCTCTGGAACGCATGCTCAGCTCTGGGTGTCTGGAACGGATTAATTGGATTTACATTATTTCTTATGGGAAATATTGCTTCAGTTTTCATACGTTTCGGTTTTAGTCAGACTTTTTTGAACGGATTAATCATGAAAACCGAGGTTTGACTGTATAGGTATTGTACAGTATATTTTGTTTCCTGCAAAACCTTTATTCTGTTTGACTCGATCCTCTCTTTACCATATAGTGCCACCCCTCCATCAATCTAATCTACCCTATCTTTGTGATATAATTTGTACATGAGTATCACAATATAGAAACATAAGCCACGTGGTCTTTTTCTGCCACCATGTTTCTATCTAGTCTGCCCTTCCATATGAACTATAATAGTCTCCTTTTTACCTTTCGAGATCCTCTGTTTGTCCCATGCTCTTTTGAATTCAGATACTGTCCTCGTGTCTACCATCTCCACTGGGAGACTATTCCACGCATCTACCACTCTTTCCGTAAAGAAATATTGCTATATATTACTCCTGAGTCTATCCCCTTTCACTTATCCTATGTCCCCTCGTAGTTCTGAGATGCCAGTTATACTGTATCTAACCTTTCATTCAGTTCTACCTATTCTAACTCTTCCATCTTTTTGTTTAGACTTCTAGCATTTGCATACAGGCATTTCAGAGTTTGTTGTTTTTCCATATTAACTGTCTGGTTATCAGTTGACAGGGTAGATTGGAATCTTTCAACTCTGTCTGCTCTTTACTTAAAGGCACCTGGGTTACTTTTACCTTTATGGGATCCTCTCTTTCGGGTTACACTAACTTCCTTGTTTGGCTAGATCTCTTATATAAACTGATTGAATAATCTCAATAGCTTCCTCTTGTCGTATACTGGTATATAAAGAAGTTATATTTAGCTTGACCAAAAAAATCCATTGCCAAAATTTCCACTATATCCAGTCCAAATTTTCCCAAAATTAGTATCTCTTACAAACGGTTTGAAAAATGTATCTACAAAGATAGCTAATCTCTCCAGTAGCGAATCATTGGCAGATGCAATCAGCCACCCTGGTGGGCATGCTAAAGTCTTGTGATTTTTAGGTAACAAATATAAAATATAGTAGGTGTTCTCAGATGTTGCAAATTCAAAAAATTAAATTCCTGTCCGATTAAAATAAAACAGACTCTAAACCTTGCTTCCTTAATTTTCTGCAACCTTTTAATAGAATCAGCATTTATCTTACAATATGTACTGAGATAAGACTATTGTCTCTGTGCTTTTTTGGGTATTTTTGTTCGGTATTTGTACAATGTAACAAAGCGCTTTTAGTTATGGGAATGAACAAGTGACTTTTTTTTTTAAAGAACCATCTTTATGAATTCATCACTAAATCAGGTCTTTAATTGTCTGAAGTAGTGATATTATTATATAAAACATGATTTGTTTAGAATTACATGCGGCCACACTGTTGGAATATGTTAAACATGAACATATCCCAAGAGGACTTCATATTTTTGTGTTGTGTTGTTGTTAAGTGCCGTCGAGTCGGAGTCGACTCATGGCGACCCTCTGGATAGCTATCCTAAATTGTGTTCGGTCTTCAGTCAGGCGGCTCATTGACGACAGACTGGTACCCGTAGCTGCTGTTATTGTAGCGATCCATCTCATTGCTGGCCTTCCTCTTTTGCGTTGACCTTCTATCTTGCCAAGCATGATGTCTTTCTCTAATGATCTCTCTCTTCGCATGATGTGTCCGAAGTATGAAAGTCGAAGTCTTGTCATCTGAGCTTCTAAAGAAAGCTTAGGTTTGATCTCCTCTAGTACCGACTGGTTTGTTCTTCGGGCAGTCCATGGTATACACAGTATTCGCCGCCAGCACCATAATTCAAAGGCATCAATTTTCTTCCTGTCTGTCTTTTTCACTGTCCAGCTTTCACATCCATATGATGTTATTGAAAATACCATGGCTTGAATAAGTCGAATCTTTGTATGGAGAGACACATCTCTGCTCTTGAGAATCTTATCTAGGTCTTTCATAGCCATTCTGCCAAGAGCAATGCGTCGTCTGATTTCTTGACTGCTTGTTGCTTCTTTATTGATAGTTGATCCAAGTAGGTTAAAGTTGTTCACAATTTCAATTTCTTCTCCTTCAACGATGAACCTGTTGATTATGCCAGTTGTCATGATCTTTGTCTTCTTTACATTAAGGTGCAGGCCCATTTTGAGACTATGTTCTTTGATTGTGAGAAGCAAATGTTTCAGATCATCTTCGCTTTCAGCCAGTAATGTGGTATCATCAGCATAGCGAAGGTTGTTGATGAGTCTTCCACCAATCTTCACACCTCTGTTGTCTTCATACAGTCCTGCTTCTCTGATGATTTGTTCTGCATATAAATTAAACAGGTAGGGGGAAAGTATGCAGCCTTGTCTTACACCTTTGCTTATTTTAAACCATTCTGTTTCTCCTTGTTCCGTTCGAACTGTTGCTTCTTGATCAATGTACAGATTACGCAAGAGAACGATCAGGTGTTCTGGTATACCCATGCTTCTTAATGTGGCCCAGAGTTTCTCATGGTTTACACAGTCAAAAGCCTTGCTATAGTCGATAAAGCACAAATAGATATCCTTTTGGTATTCTTTAGTCTTTTCAAGGATCCATCTCACATCCGCAATGATGTCTCTCGTTCCTCGCCCTTTCCTGAACCCTGCTTGCACTTCAGGTAGTTCTTGTTCTAGGTATGGCTGTAGTCTCTTTTGAATAATCTTCAGTAGAATCTTGCTGGCATGTGGGATCAGAGCGATTGTGCGATAATTTCCACAGTCAGTTGGATCACCTTTCTTTAGTATTGGTATAAACACAGATCTTTTCCAGTCAGTTGGCCATGATGTTGTCTTCCATATTTCTTGGCAGAGCCTTGTAAGTACGGTAACAGCTGCATCAGATTGCTGCAATACTTCTATGGGAATGCTATCAATGCCTGGTGCTTTGTTCTTTGATAAGGCTTTCAATGCTGCTTCAACTTCTTCTTTCATCACCAATGGTTCCTGATCATAAGGTATAGGTTGAAACGGCTGTTGGTCCACTTGATCTTTATCATATAAAAACTCTGTATATTCCTTCCACCTTTTCTTGATCTTCTCAGCATCATTCAACATAGAACCTTGAGCATCTTGTAACATTCCAATTCGGGGCTGGAACTTTTTCTTTAACTCTCGCAGCTTTAGGAAAGCCGATCTTGTTCTTCCTCTAATAGTTTCTGCTTCTATTTCCTTGCAAGTGTCATTGTAGTACTTTTCCTTGTCCTGTCTTGCTGCACGTTGGAAATCTCTGTTGAGTTCTGCGATTGTCTTTCTTTCTCCTTTGGCTTTAGCTTCTCTGCGTTTCTGGGCAATTTTCAGAGTTTCTTCCGTCATCCATTTTGGCCGTTTTTGCTTTTTCACCTTTTGTAGAGACTTCTCGCTTTCTTCCAGCACAACCTTCTTGATGTCATTCCATAACTCTTCCGGAGCTCTGTCATTTGTATCTAAAGCAGCAAATTGATTTTGCAGGCAGTCTTTAAATTCCAGTGGTATATTCTCAAGGTCATATTTTGGTGCATTCATGAGTGGTTTGCTCTTTTTCAACTTTAGCTTGAGTTTGCATACTAGTAGTTGATGATCTGTACCACAGTCAGCTCCAGGTTTTGTCTTTGTTGATGTTACAGAGCTTTTCCATCGTTGACTTCCACAGATGTAGTCAATTTGATTTTTATACAATCCATTGGGTGAAGTCCATGTGTACAGTCGTCGCTTGTGTTGCTGGAAGAAGGTGTTTGAGATGAATAGATCATTGGTCTTGCAGAATTCTATCAATCTTTCTCCAGCTTCATTTCTGTTGCCAAGTCCATATTTTCCAACTACTTTGCCTTCTTCTTTGTTGCCAACTTTTGCGTTCCAGTCACCCATGACTATCAGGATATCCTGTTTGCATGTTCTGTCAATTTCAGCTTGTACTTGTTCATAGAACTCTTCAATTTCATTCTCTTCTGCAGCTGTTGTTGGGGCATATACTTGAATTATAGTTGTGTTGATAGGCAATCCTCGTAGACGAATAGAGATTAAGCGTTCGCTGACTGCATTGTATTTTATTACAGTTCTTGCAAGTTTCTTCTTTATTATAAATGCAACACCATTTCTTCTTTGTCTTTCATTTCCAGCATAGTAGACCATGTGATCATCTGATGCAAAGTGCCCGATGCCAGTCCATTTCAGTTCGCTGACACCCAACAGATCAAGTTGTACACGTTCCATTTCATTCTTGACCACCTCCAACTTCCCTTGGTTCATGCTTCGTACGTTCCATGTTCCAATGTGTAAGACATCTTTACAGCTTCTGACTCTCATTTCATGCGCAGCTACATCAGCAGTCAGACTTCCCGAGGGCTTTGATCCAACCACATCATAAATGCTGGCTTTACTCTGAAAAGTCTTCAGCTCTTCCCCAGTAGCTAGTTGAGTGCCTTCCGACCTGGGAGTCTCATCTTCCAGCACCATAGCACAATTTGTTTTGTTGTAACTATCCATTGGGTTTTCATGGCAAGATACAGAAGTAGATTGCCGGGCCTTCCTTCCGCGCAGTTTAAGTTTGGTGTTGTTGCCGTTGTCACAGAAATGTGATCCTCCGCCGTCAACACTATCCCATTCTGCTGCTGCCCAGATGGGTGGTTTGTCTTCGTCTGGCACCTCAGCTGAGACCTGTCCATCTTGGGAGACCCTGCCAGTAGTTAAACTACCGATAGTTTAGCTCTCAGCATCACTGATGCACGCAAGCCCTCACAGCACGACAAGCTGCAAACCATATTTTTAAAAAGCCTATATTATTTTTTGATGACGTAAGGTTGATTAGTAGGTGGAATTCTATTCTTAATACCTATGCATTGGATTTAATGCTCCTTATTGTGGAAACAACTAAACAAGCTAATAATACTATTAAGAAGGATATGAATGATTTGTTGTTTAAGTAGAAAGCTGAGTCTGGTGGACAGTGTTTCCATTTCCATGACTTTCCTGCCCAAATGGGTGACTTTTATCTTAGCCATGGGAAAAACATGTGGGTCACAGGTTTTTGGGCCATTTGCCTTTGTCACTTTGGGTGAAAAAACAGCAGATAAAAAGCAAAAAACCCAGAAAAAAATACTATCTTTGGCTTCAGAGAGGGTCACATCCCTTGGCTGCATTGCATTTGTCAGGTCCCTGAGCAGCACATCAGGAGCTGACCAATTAGATGTGGCAGGGTGGGTGTGATTAGCCGGAGTCTGGATGTCAAATCAGGGAAGGGGAGGGGTGCCATGTGGCAGGGTGGGTGTGGTCACACTTGATGGACTGCCAGACCAGCCAATCAGAGAAGGAGTGGGCAGGGCCAAGGGTGGGTTACTGTTTTGTGCTGGAAATTTTGTGATCATCCAGTAGCACTGGTTGTAGATTTTTCTGAAACTTAATATAAGGACTTTGAGACATCCATGGATTTTAGATCACAGGTTCGTTCTTATAAACTGATGAAATATGCCAGGCATGAACAAGATTAAGAACTTTATATATCCATGGGTGGTCCAAGATAGTAACATAGTATATGATGACAGATAAAGACCAGTATGGTCCATCTAGTCTGTCCAGCAAGGTGGCAAGAGCAGGTGCACCTGCCTCTCCGTGCAGGTCACCCCTCTACATGCCTTTGTTTAGGGGTGTACCATCCGCTCTGTGTAGGTCATCCCTATTTGTTGAAATAGTTAGTTATGTTTATTTTGATTTTATTCTGTTGCTATAAAGGGATCCACAGTGTCTGTCCCATGCCATTTTGAATTTCGTCACTGTCTTTGCCCCCACTACTTCCATCGGGAGGGCGTTCCAAGCATCCACCACCCTTTCAGTGAAAAAGTATTTCCTGACATTGCCTCTGTTTACCCTTTGTAGCTTCATGTTATGACCTCTAGTTTTACAGCTTCCCCGTCTTTGGAAGAAGTTTGTACATTAATACTCTTTTCGTATTTAAAGGTCTGAATCATATCTCCCCTGTCCCTCCTTTCCTCCAAAGTGTACATATTTAGGTCTTCAAGTCTCTTCTTATATGTCTCCTGACGCAGACTCTAAATCATTTTGGTCACCTTCCTCTGAACCTTTTCCAGTCTTTTTATATCCTTCGCTAGATACAGTCTCCAAAACTGAACACAATATTCCAAGTGAGGCCTCACCAGTGACTTGTACAGTGGCATTAGTACCTCTTCCTTTCTGCTGCTAATTCCTCTTTGTATGCAACCCAGCATCCTTCTGGCTTTTGCTACCGCCTTGTCACACTGTTTCTCCCCTCAATCACTGCAAGGTCCTTCTCCTGGTCCTTGCACACCATCCTCTTGCTCCCTATAAACATACAATTTCCTTGGATTTCTGCTTCCCAAGTGCATGACACTGCACTTCTTAACATTAAATCTTAACTGTCAAGAATTAGATCATTCTTCCAGCTTTTGTAGATCTTTCCTCATGTTCTTCATTCTCTCTGGGGAGTCCGCTCTGTTGCAAATTTTCATGTCATCTGCGAAAAGACCGACTTTTCCATTCAGTCCTTCAGCAAAATCACTTGCAAATACATTGAACAGTACCAGCCCCAGGACCAAACCCTGGGGCACACCGCTAATCACCTTCCTTTCATCCAAGTGAGTACCATTTACCATCACCTTCTGTTGTCTGTCAGTCAACCAATTTCTAATCCAGTTCACCACCTTGGGACCCATCCTCAAGCTGTTGAGTTTACTGATAAGCCTCCTATGAGGAACAGTATCAAAGGCTTTGCTGAAATCTAGGTAGATTACATCCATCGCATTCCCTTGATTTAGTTCTCTGGTCACCCAGTCAAAGAACTCAATCGGAGTTGTTTGGCAAGATCGTCCTTTGGTAAAACCATGTTGCTTGAGTCAGGCAACCTGTTGATTTCAAGAAAGTCCATTATTCGCTCTTTCAGGAGTGCCTCCATTACTTTATCCACCACCGAGTAAGAGATCAGAAAAAGTTTAATTTGCTATCTCTTGGACTCTTCTAGTACAGAGGAATTGAGACCATTTTTTTAACGTGTTTTAGACTGGCACTCCCCACAGCTAGGGGTGTGCAGGCAAAAAAAAATGAATTTAGTTTCCTGTTTTGTTTGCATGGTTTTTCATTTTATTTTGTTTTGCTTTTATAAATTTTCATTTCAGGGCCATTTTTTTTATTATTATTAAAGTAGTAGCTGTGGCTGCTTCCCAAATGAAAATCTTAGTTGAAAGGTTACTAGAGGTTTCAGGCAAATTAAAAGTCCAACTGTTTTTTTTCTCACAATCAGAGGCTTGTTTCAAACTAGTGACCTTCGGTTACAAGGCAAGCATCTTTCCACTTAGCTATCAGGTCTCCTAGTTGCTGGCTGTTGTAAGTATTCTGTATTATCGGTGCTATTTCTTCCTGTTTCTTGATTGACCCAACGTTTTTCTGGTCTGCAGCTCTATGTAAAATGCAAACTGGATTCTTTTGCTTTATAAATTTATTGACTACAGCTACTATTACTTATATAGTACTACTAGGCGTACACAGCACTGTATAAATTTAACGATAAAGCGGTATATAAAAACTGTTAAATACACATATGAGTAAGAGTCCCTCCTCTACAAAGCTTAAAATCTGCTAGGACAAACAGAACAATAGTGAACTAAGGAATTCTTAGGAAAATGTTTAAAAATACATATAGATGAAGTCCTGCTGTAGAGATGATATTTACTCCAAACGGGGGAGGGGGGGTTGCCATTTTCTTTTGCCAGAAATTCAGTGAAACCATGTCTAAGTATATTATCAGAAACAGAATTTCTGACACAAGAATATGGCAAAAACAAATCTTTAGAGTAAATCTCTGGAGTAAAATCCAATTAGCATTTTATATAGAGCCATGGGCTTACGGTGACTTCCTAAGTTCATGGTATGCCACACTTTTTGCTGAGACAAAATAGTTAAAAAAAAATTAAGGGTATGTTAATTATTTATGTAAGTAGGATAAGCTTTTAAGTTCATATGTTTTACATAAGTGTGTGTACCTCACGCATAATTGTCAGGAAATTAGCATCGCGAGGAGTAGGGGGAAATAGGAAGGGGCAGCAAAAAAGGCTAACCTTGCATCACAGCCTCTGTGCACTAGCCTCTAAGCAACCCATATTCCTTGCTGTCCATTACAATAAGGCTATTCATCTTGATTTCTTACCATCATGACAGAACAAGACAGCTTGAACCCAAACTTCTTATCCCGAACCTCTTCCCAACACAGACAATCCTTCATACCCTTCCACAGACAGGAAAAGTGCTTAGCTCCTGCTGTTTTTCACAACACACTTAAAATCACGCTGACTGATCTTATGGAGGTTAACATGTGAAGAAATCTTCACATCAATTTAACAGCAATGGGGACAGTAAGAGATAAGCAACTCTTCTCTTGCCAGGGAGAAGGGGTAGAGGAAGTGAGAAGCTTAGACCCTGGAAAAATTAAAGGAGTCTTGCTGTAGATGGCTCAAGTTTGGATTGCAAACTTCAGAGAGATGGAGGAGTGAGATTGGATATGGCAAGTTTTGAATTTGGATTTCATGTCTAAACACAAGTCAAGATAAATTTCATTTCAGTACAGTAGCTAGGTCCTGATTCAGAAAACTTGCAACCATGGTTTGTACTGGAGGCAGTGGATGGTGAAGAGATTGCCCAAGATTACAAGGAGTGTGAGCAGGATTTAAACCCTGGATTCCCTAATTTCAGCCTGCCACTTTATCTACTAAAACTATATTCTAAAAATTAGTGTGTACGTGCGTATAGAAAACTCCTTTCAGGCAAAATCATTAAAAAGAAAATTGCGAAATACTTAAGAAAATAGGACAAATATAAAGAGCACTATAACAAACAGGTATCAGTTATGCCTAAAATACTAAACATTTTAAAATGCAAATAAAATATCACAGAACTCTTAGAGGTCAAAGTAAATGTTTATTTTTCTACGTCACTCAGCTGAGTTTCCCTTCTCCCTACCCCCCTCTCTGTGTGTCACTCTCTCTGTAGCAGGCTTCAGCAAAATAAGTCCATCTTTTGTTAGTGACTCTCAGGAAACAAAAAATTGACAGTGTTAATGAGGGTGTTAAAGTAAGAAAAGAATTTAAAAAGAATTTCTTCCTGCCTAGTCACAGCAACTTGCATAAGGAGATGTCAGAAACTGGATTTGAATTAGTACCATAGTTGTAACTTTTCTACGATCTCTCTTTCTTGGCGCAATTTAACCTCCCTTCCTAACTGTTAAGCACTTGGAATAAAAAAGAGCTGCTGAAGAAATTCCCCAACCCTAGGTCCTGTCACACATATAGAGATAGCCCCAATAGCCCCGCCCCCACGGCAACATTGGATTCAGCATTTAAAAGCTCACAGGTCTTCAGGAACATTACCTTCCTGCACCCACCGGCACACTCAGGAATCAAGCTTCCAGGTACAAGCAGAAGGTAGGCTGGCTTGTACGCGGCCTATAGCCCACCCCCACAGCAACATCAGACTCAGCATTTAAAAGCTCACAGTGCTTCAAGTGCACCCATGCCTAAGGGCCTTGCTAAAGGATCCTTAGGCATGGCCCTTAAGAGTGGCCCCAAGAGCAAAACACTGCTAACACGCTCTTGCTCTTCACCTCTTAGCCAGCAGACTGAGCCAAGAACTAGCATTAGACATCACCCAACGATAAAATTGCAACACCCTTCCCTCTCAGCACATGCCAGTGCCTGAGGTAAGAGACATCAACCCACAATCTGCTTTGCACCTGAAGGCTGAATACCAGAAAACATTTACGTTCAAAGCTTTTCTAAACTCAAAATACAGTCTATAGCAACAAAATATCACCTTACACTGAATTGCAATGCAGTCACCATGGCCTTATTACCTCTCCTACTAAGCTTTGCTTACATCTCATTCCTCATTATGAGCATCTTCTCCATCTCTTATGGGAGCCTTATTCCAGTTATACGCCACCATCCTTGTTATACTATTACCCAGGTGATACCCAGAACAAAGCGCAGGGGGCCATATGCAATTCTAATGAACTTGTTAAAAGATCATGAAGAAGAGTTTTTGTGTATTGATGAGTCTTAATTCATCAATACCCAGAAACTCTTCTTCATGATCCTCTAACAAGTCTTCTCCAACTAAGATGCGTTCCTTATCGTTCCTCCAGTTTAGTCTTCTACTTCTGGGTTGTGCACCTCTTCCTGCAGCTAGGAGACTGGGCATGTCAAAGTCGTGACATCACTGGATATAGCCTGCTGGTATCACCCATCAGCCTCCAGTGTGTCCAGTCTCCTTGCAGCAGGAGGACATAGTGAGCCTAGCTTCTGGGCTCACTTGGGGGGAACAGATAAGGAGCATTTAGTGTGACAAATTCTGATTTTCCTTTTGATTTTTACCTTTTATTTACTTTTAATTTTACTTTTAATTCAGTTACCTTTGGTTAATTGGCAATCAGGGATTAGTTCCCTTTAGTTAGGAGCAAATTTCCTTATTTACAGTAATTTTAAATTTGAGCCTGGCTCTTTAAATTAGTAGCAGTTCTCGCCTTCCCTCGTCAGTTATTTTCACTTGCTGCAGGCATTTGCCGGTGCGGATCTCTCTCCCTTGACTGTACGGGAGAGAGCTCCGGGACCTGTACAGCCACACTGAAGCTGTGTGAGACGGAGCCTCTCCGTTGCTGCGGGATTTAATTTTACTCTGGAACCGGCTGAGCGATCCTCGCCGCAGCTGCCAGGCGCGTCAGCGTGGCTTGAGGATCGGATGAATTCAAGGAGGTAGGAGCCGGCTGTGTGGCTTTTGGCCCTGCAGGTAAGGCCTTCGGGCTCGGTCGGTCTTCTGAGGCCTCCTTTTTGCAGCGGCTGTTGTTCTTGGCGCCAAAATTCATTGGCGAAGGGGCGGCCATTTCCTCTCTAGGTATTTGGACCGTATGGCGAGAGTTGCAGTGAGCTGCCTGTGTGAGGAAAACAACAGGCAGAATAGCTAAATTTTTGGGCCTAGTTTTTGTTTCTTTCTTTTGTTTGTAGGGGTTTTTTTTTTTTGAGGCTCAGGGGGTTCCTCAGCATTAAGGGGGATTGTTGTCAATCCTCTTTATAGAATAAATAAGAATAAACTTAAAAACAGGACAGCAGTTTTGGCATTGATCTCTGATACCACATGGTCTTTCCCTCCTAATCATGTCTCTGAGGAGCATCTGTTAAGGCTCAGGATATTAGGCAAATTGCCAGCTTTTAAGTTCAAGGGCAGAGCCCTAACTTGTAGTTGGCAGGAGGGAAAGCCTAGAAGTGTGCCTTTATGTATTCTATAGTGAAAGTTGCCCAAAATTCACAGGGACAGGTTTAGGAAACCGTAGGATATAAGAAAATAGACTGGCAGTTAAACTGTCAACCAGGAAGTGCCTGTGCTACGGTCTATGGCCACCAGAGGGCAGCTGGTACGCTCAATAGTGCCTTTCTATGACTGTGGGCCTGCAGCCATTATCTACAGGTCAGGAAAGAATTCACCACAGAGCCACAGAGCCTCGGTGATGTGATGTAAGGTCTGAGAATCCAGTTTATATGACCAAGATTTAAAGCTCTTAATTTCTTTATCATTGGTCGGGCTCTGCTGCCCTAAAGGCCACCCAATGACAGCGCTGCTCATGAATCACATATAGTATTCAGTGCCCCCATCCCTGGGGGGTGAGTGGTACAATACAAAATCATATTACTCATCAGGTTCACACAGGCAACAACCTCTCAGACCTCCATTTGCAAGGTGGTCGGTGTATTCCACTGCTATTTCTCTGACTGCAGGAAGGCCTGGGGAGGTGCTTGTGTGTTTCATAGCAACACTTAGCAGGCCCTTCCCAGGAAATTCTCATCTATTACTAGAGCAGGGTTTCATTTCATTTCATTTCTCTGGTTGTGGTTAATACACAGCGTCAGGGGCTGTGTTCGAAAGCTTGGGTCCCACGGACTTCGGTGGGATTTCAAAAAGAAAAAGAAACTCGCTTTAGTGAGAGATAGCCTTGTTCATTTTTAGCTAACACTGTTGATTTTACTTTTGATTTTTACCTTTTGCACCTGAATCCCAAGGACAGGACACTGTTTGCTTCCAGGGGTTCTACTTTCTATTTTGTTCTTCAGCTCCCTGGCAGATGCAGTAGGCTGGCAGGGGGTGGGCAATGCCTCTTGCAATGCAGAATCTCCCAGGATAAGGGGGGGAAGGACAACTGGGTGCAGTGGGGGCTGGTAGCTTCTTGCAAAGCTATAGTAGCAGTTCGGGTAATTTTAGCGGATCTGCTTTGATTTCATTGGAGTTGGCGGAAACTTGGTTTTTGGAGTCCTATCCTTTAAAAAAAAAAAAAAAAAAAGCAAAGAAAAAAGGGCATAGCTATGTTGATTTACCAGAATCTCCTTCCGCTATCCATAGAAGGTCCTATAAAGCGTTAAAGTCGGTTTATATGGCAGAATAATATTTTGGCTTAGCTGCTGTGATATAGCGCTATGTTCCGCTGTAAACATATTCAAGTCAAAAGGAATTATGGTGATAACTCTCTTGGACAGTTGTAACAGGTGCTTGGGTGAGCGCCATGGCCAGTCCACAGATGTGGAATGCTCTGCCATAAGCATTATGTCATGGGAAGAATTTTATAGTTGTGTGGTTTCTTAATGGAAAATGTTCCCGTTTAGTTTGACTTTGCCAAATTATACGATTTTACGGTAGATTTGTAATGTCTTAATTTTGGCTATATGTGGTTTAATTTTACATATGGAAAAGGCAGCTCAGCGGAGAGGGGTTGCAAAATAGAACTCTGGCCTTTGGAGCTGTCTATGCTCCCATTCCATTTATCAGAGGTTCTCCAGTACGGAGAGTCTCTGCTAGTGTTCAGTGAATGCCTTAATGGGGGGCCAGAAGCAGCTAGGCTAGTTCTCTAGCAGCAATGGCAGTGGCTCAGACTCTAGTAAGCATACTTCATATGCTGGGCTTACAAGATGGTTTCCGCGCTGATCGGCATCAGCCAAGGTGACTGCCGGTTTAGACTGTGGAGGTGGAGTCAGCCTGGAGGAGGGGCCTTGCGTTCTCTGGACAATGCCCTGCATACACTGAATCCCTTCAATTCGATCAGCTGCTGGCAGGACACAAGGCACGCTCGCATGCTTTTTGTTTCAGTGGTCTAAAAGTGGAGTCTTTACCAGGTGGTATAATGGGAACTTGTCTGCAGTTTCTTGGCTTCTTCATTGCTGACTCAATTGCCACTGTATGTGAGCTGTATTTCATATCACCAGGTGCTAGTTGAACTTAAAATATGAAGTCCATCTTTGTGCAGTCAGACGGAATGGGGCGTTACTCTAGCAGGAAGGCCATGAATTAGTATGCCTGTGTTTGGGAGTTCTTTCTACTTCATATTGTTGGCACGGAAAGAGCGTCTCTTAACATATGCTGACGGCATTTTTGGTTTAGAGGTGTCTTTGTAAAAATAAATGAATAAATAACTAAATAAAAAATAAAAAGAAAGAAAGAAAGAAAATAAAAAAAGTATTCAGCTGTCCTGAATTCGCCTGTTCTTGATTGACATTTTGATTCTAAGCAGGGGCAGGCCTGGGTACTACGTGGGTGGATGCACACCTTGCACTACCAGGGGGTGCGAACTCACTGTATGGAACAGAGCCCTAGCAATCTTCTTTATCGCAAGATGGGAAAGTAGATGGTTCACTGAAGCGATCGTTGGGGGCAATACTCTGGCCTTACAAGCTCCCATTTTTGGAGCCTGAGGAAGCGAGAGCATGCTTCAGGTGGTCGCAGTGTTTACGGCAGTCTACTCGCCTGGAACAGGAAAGGATCAGGGAGTTGAATCGACTAGAGCCTGATTTGCTTTATGGGGCAAATGTGCATTATGGCTTAATTCAAGCGCTAGCTAATATTATTGGTTTCCTTGGGGTTCACCCAGAGGTCTCTCTGGTGGAGGAATGGGGCAGCTGATGGTTCGTCCAAGTCGAGGGTCAGTAAGCTCCCAATTAAGTCTTTGTCTTGTCCTTTCCCCGTGGGCTCTCATAGGGCAACTAGTTGGCGTATCGAGGCTTTTGGAGAAAGGCGCTCTTGGTAGCGCCCGGTTGGGCGAGACGGCCTACTAGGCTTTTCTCATTCGCCTACTCAACAGGCTTTTCCTAGAAGTTGTCGATAGCAGACGTTCTGCTGCGGCTAGGTCCGTGACGAATGTCTCAGGTGGATCGGTGCCCGCCTACAGTTTGGACTTTGTATGGGCGGGGCTCAAGTAGAAGGGTTATTCTGCGGCAGTCTTCGCCACCTTGATGAGAGCAAGGAGGCAGGCTGCTTCTGCTACGTAGGTCCATGCTTAGCGCCTTTTGGAAGGCTGCTGTTCACGGCGGCAAGTCCGGGCGACAAAGCTGTCTGTATCCTTGGTCTGAGTTCTCTGCAGGACAGTGTCTGAAGGAACTAGCGGCCAGTTCCTTAGAGGATCCAGCAGGCGACTGTTTCCGGCTGTAGAGGTTTGTGAAGGGAATAGCGCTAGGTGTTCGGATCGAGGTGTAGCGTTCCCTTAAGTTGGGATCCGACTGCGCTCCTCAAGGAGAGTTCGGGTGCCGCCGGGGGATCCCGATTGGGCCTTAGAGGCGTTAGCTAAAGAGTCCTTTGATTCTTTACTCCAGGCGTTGGTAAAGGATTTGCTGTTATAGACAGTGGCTTTGATGGCTCATTGTTCGGTGCGACGAGTTTCGGAGTTTCAGGCGTTGTCGTGTAATGAGCCGTTTTCACCCTTTCTGGATAGAGGGTGGTGTTTGCGAGCAGTCCTGTCGTCCTTCCAAAAGGTGGTTTTCTGATTTTTCTCCTGAGCCTATTGGTTTCTCTTCCAGTTCTCGGTTTTTCTGGAAGGGGAGGTTTTTATTCGTAGCTTACGCCGATAGGAAACATTACATGCAGGGTGCGATGTTCGTTTCTTTGTTTTTGTGTGCTGGTTGGAGGTCCCCACAAAGGGAAAGCAGCAGCGAAGGCGGCCATTTCGCACTGGGTTAAGGCGGTGGTTGCCTCAGCTTTCTGCTGGCGAGGTTGTATGATTCCGGGGGGCTTTCTGACTCTTGCTACCAGGGCACAAGCGGCTTCATGGGTGAATCACTGTGTCATTCCACCAGGGGGGATTGGTAGAGAGCAGCTTCCAGGTCGTCTCTTCATTTCCTCAGTAACCACTACTGCCTAAATGTTTTGGCAGTAAAGGAGGCCTGTTCCAGGTCGGCGGTGTGGTGAGTTGGCTGGATAGGTCCCTCCCAATGATTACTGCTCTGTTACATCCCAGAAGTAGAGGACTAAACTGGAGGAACGATAAGGAAATAGAAATTACACTTACCTGGTAATTGTCATTCCTTGAGTGACGACAGTTTAGTCCTCATTCCCGCCCAGGAGTGTGATTTCTTCAGTTTATTTTCAGGCGGAGTGGAGCATCAATCTCAAGGAGTAGACAGATCCTTTCAGTTTCTAGATCGCAGTGAGTATCCCTCTCTGTTCTTTCTTTATTTTCTCTTATTTAAACGAGGTGATGGTATAGGATACGTGTTTGCATAGGGGGGACATGAATGTACTGTTGAAAATATATATATATATATATATATATAAGACGGATACGGTTTAAAAGGCTCCTCCGGTTGAGGAATGGGGAGTTATTTAAAGTTATGGTATAGTTACTTATTTGTTGTTCCTTTGAGTTTGCTTTGTCAGTAGTACACTGGAGGTTGATGGGAGATACCAGCAGGCTATATCCAGTGATGTCACGACTTTGACATGCCCAGTCTCCTAGCTGCAGGAAGAGGTGCACAACCCAGAAGTAGAGGACTAAACTGTCGTCACTCAAGGAACGACAATTACCAGGTAAGTGTAATTTCTATTTCTCTTCAATGCTCCTTCTGCCCACACCAAGGTCTCCCTACTATCTGATTTACCTCCAAGATCAAGATCTCGATATAATGTGTGTTAGAGTCTTGGTTTGCCAACACAGACAATGTCCTAGTGAACCAGTTACAACCTCCAAACTACAATCTCTTCAACTGCCCAAGAACAAATCGCAGAGGTGGAATGTCTTCATCTTAGCGAAGGAACACTTACAGTTCCACAATATTAGCACAACCACGCGACAAAGCCTAGACATGATCATGATTTCAAACAAGCAATTAGTGCTTTGTCTAGCATACAAGGCTCCTACTGCACCCACTGCCGAATTATCTGTCTTCCTACAAAACAATCTGTGACCGACCCAAAAACGACAAGCAAATCCTGCTACTAGGTGATCTAAACTTACCCTCAGCCCCACATAAAATCTCAAGATCTTTTATGAATGCTATGGAGGCACTGGAATACACCTAGATAGTCAACCTGCTTACGAGAAGGGAGGCCTCCTTGACCTCATTTTCATCTCTAAATACACACTCCCTAGCTCTTGACTCCCATCGCCCACTTTCTCATCCGTCCCTTGGTCAGACCATAAAACTATCACATTTCAGCTCCCCCATGGCCCAGTTATAGCCTCAGATTTCCACCTGCACTTTCACAAGAGAAGATTCAGACACATGGACAAGGAAGACTTCCTGTACACAATATATTCTCAGCTAGATCAAGATTCTCAGAAACTCGATAGCCTGATACACAAATGGAACCAAACAATTTGCAGAGTGGCAATTATGCCTCAATTGATGAAAGCCACTAGAAAATACCATATGGCCATCTGGTACACCGCAGAGCTAAGGGACTTCAAACAAATACTCTGACAGCTTGAAAGAAGATGACTAAGATCTAGGTCCATCTATGATTGTGTGACCTACATGTTCAAACTACAAGAATACCACTCCAAGCTTATCCTTGTTTCGCTAAACTGCCCAGGGAACTCTATGACATAGCAAAGTCACTATTCAAGAACCCCACCCAAATAAACAAGCACAAGTCCTTATCTCAGCCAGCAATATCAGACTACCTACAGAACAAGACATGCAAAGCTAGCTACACACCAACCACCAACCTAACAATGCCCACACCTTACTCCACTCCCCCACATGACACACCTTCTCTCAAATAACCACGGAGCATCTAGAGAATACCATTGCCAGCCTCAACACCACCACCTGACATTGAGATCCATGCCTAGTGAGCTGGATGAAAATAGCCTATACTGAACTTACCCCCACATTGCTCAGAATCACTCAATTCTCACTCATATAAGGCTATATGCCAACCAATCTCAAGCACGCAGCTATACGCCCAATACTTAAAAAATGCCACATTGACTCTAGCTGCCCCTAGCTTTTACAGTCCCATCTCCAGCCTACCCTTCCTGGCAAAAATTGAAAAGGTTGTGCAGCTACAGCTCCATCTCCAAGACCACATCAACACACATGGCCCCCTTGACTTACAACAACACGGCTTTAGGCCCAATCACTACTAACGGCTCTCATGGAAAGACACTATTAACGGCTCTTATGGACAGACACAGAGCATACAGAAACCACATCAAGGATTTATTCTTATGTTTTTGGACATTATATCAGCATGTGATTCAGTTCCCCATGATGTTCTACTTCGACATTTATAGACCATAGGGACAGGGGGCACAACACTGAATTGGTTCACCTCCTACCTAACAGAGTGCCTACAGCATGTAAGAACAGCAGGAGCAATTTAACTCTGTTCAAGCTTATACAGAGTATTCCGCAAGGCTCTTTGCTGTCTTCTCTCCTCTTTAACATCTATATAAAGTACATCTGCTTGATCATGCAGGCAGACAAGATATGATATGTCACGCCCATAGCCCCTTACATGCAGTATGGAGGGGCGTGGTTGTCGTCAGAGATATTCACCTTTTGGTCTTTAACTGACTGATTGCCTTGTAATGCCTTATGGGAAAGGTAGTTCAGTCAGAAAGTATTCAACCTCAAGTTAAAAAAAACACCTTTGTAGTTGCCTTGAGTGGTAAGGTAATGACAGTTTATTCACTGAAAAAAAACACGCTAATGTTCACAAATTCCACCTTTGGATTATTTCTCCAGGATTCTTGTAAATGAACATCAGGATATAAATGAATTCCAAACAAAACAGCTTGCAATGTTCTCCAGTATAAACATAAATACTTTAACAGCCCCTGTTATCGGGCATTTCTTGCAGTGCTGATCAAACAAACAGAAAACAGCTTTTCCTAAAGCAGGTTTCTTTTTCTCTCAGTCCAGAACACTTCCTGGCTTCTTAAACATAGAAAAACTTTCAACAAGGCAGCTAAACTCTTCACAGGCAAGCAATTCTCTATGCAAGGTTTTCTTATAAACAGCCAAACAAAAGCTTTCCTTACTTTCACCATTAATACAGCTTCAGGCTGAGCACTGCTCTGGCTCACAGCTGATTCACCAACTTAATTAGGCAGCTTCGACTTGCACAATAAAAAAAAAAGGTATTTTGCCTTTAACTCAGGACCTTCACAAGTTAACCACAGGCTCTTAGAGCTACCGGACACTGGAGGTTTTCCTTACGGTTGACTCCCTTTCAACACCTCTGTATTGGAAGACTGGCATAAAGAGCAATCCATGTATGAGATGACTTCTTCTAAAGCTATGTCTGATTCACCCAGTTGCATTGGCACGTCCTCTGTTTCTGGCTCAGAGGGCTTAGCTGTCTGCCTTCCGTTAGGGCTAAGGCTGTCTCTGGCAATTTTGTAGTGTTCAGAATTAGGCAAGCTTCTAATGCTCATACCTGGGTCAAAGCTTGTAGCAGCTTCTCCTCTCTCATGCTCTGGCCACCATTCACCGTTGCTTCCACGTCCTGTTCTCCAACTTGTGTTCCTGGTTCCTGCTGTTCTCACTGTTCCAGATCCATTCCTCTTCCAGTAGGCACTCCTACTGCTCTCACGTTCTCTCTCCTTTCCTCCTCTTCTTCCTCTCCTGCCCTCTCCCTTCTGAATAAACTGACCTAGTCTTAAACCTCTCAGGTGCCTGCTCCACCCCCTCTCCTCTCAGGTGTTGGAGATCTAACTGCCTCGTGGCAGCTGAGTAATTGGGGAATTCAGTGACGTAAGGGTTCCTTACCCGAGCCTGTATTCCCTCTCTTTTCCTCCACTAGGGGCATTCTGCAACCTATTGTAGCTAGGAATTACCTGCTTTCTAGGTGTAAATTTATTTATTTTATTTATTTAACATCTTTTATATACCGCACTATTGTCACCAGCGCGGTTTACATGTAACAAACATATACATACAAAGAACTGTAATGCATTTTACAAGTAACAGGGTTTTTGAAGTAAAGGGAGTTTTGTGTCTCTGACCTGGTAAAATAGGTCCTTTTATAAGGGTAAATTCCTTCTCTTTATCCCTGTCTCTGGGGTCCTGATAAGCTTCCTTATCACAGATAACATATCTACGCAGATGATATAATGCTTTACATGTCCTTCTCTACTTAACAGCCAACATACACATCCCCAATAAGCTGTTTTTACAGCTCTCACTCAGTGGCTTGTGCATCACAATCTAGCTGTGAACTTCAGCAAAACCAATGTCCTGTTCATAACCGAAGACATTAACTTCCATCACCTAACATACATTAATTTACTGGGTGCACAGCTACAAGTCAAATCTGAAGTATGCTACCTTTGAATAACCCTGGACCAATGCCTAACTCTTCAAACACATATCAGCAATACGATCAGACACATACCAGAAAATCAAAATAGTAGCATAGTGTATGATAGCAGATAAAGACCAGCAATGTCCATCTAGTCTGCCCAGCAGGTGGCAAGAGTAAGTGTGCCCGTCGTTCCATGCAGGTCACCCCTCCCCATGCCTTTGTTAGGGGTGTACCCATCGCTCCGTACAGGTCACCTCTACTTGTTGAGATATCGTAGATAGTTAAATTTATTTGATTTTATCATTTTTCTATAAAGGGATCCACTGTGTCTGTCCTATGCCATTTTGCATTCTGTCACTGTATTTGTCCCCACCACTTCTATCGAGATGGCATTCCGAGCATCCACCACCCTTTCAGTGAAAAAGTATTTCCTGATGTTGCCTTTCAGTTTACCCTCTTGCAGCTTCATGTTATGCCCTCTAGTATTACAGCTTCCCCATCTTTGAAAAAGGTTTGTTTGTTCATTAATACTCTCTAAATATTTAATGGTCTGTATCATATCTCCCCTGTCCCTCCTCTCCTCTAGAGTATACATATTTAGATCTTGGAGTCTCTCTTCATATGTCTTCTGGCGCAGGCTCCAAATCATTTTGTTTGTCTTCCTCTGAACCGTTTCCAGTCTTTTTATATCCTTTGTGAGATATGATGTCCAAAACTGAACACAATATTCCAAGTGAGGCCTCACCAGCGACTTATACAGTGGCATCAGTACCTCCTCCTTTCTGCTGATAATTCCGCTCTGTATGCACCCCAGCATCCTCCTGGCTTTTGACACCGCCTTGTCACACTGTTTCGCCATTTTGAGATCCTCAGAAATAATCACTCAGAGGTCCTTCTCCTGGTCCATGCAGAGCAACCTATTGCCCCCTATCTCATACAATTCCCTTGGATTTCTGCATCCCAAGTGCATGACACTGCACTTCTTCACTGCCATTTACTTTCTTAACCCAGCAGGAATTACATTTTTTTTAAATTTGCAATATCTAAGAAATACCTAATTTATATTTATCTAAAATTCACAATTTGGTATGACCACCAGGGCAGCCAATTGCATCTGTCAATGATTCGCTATTGGAGAGATTCTCTGTCTCTGGGAAGTTTTGAGATTTCATTCTGTCTTTGCTGCTAAGAAAGCTTGAGGATTGCTTATTCATGGCGATGCAATTTGAAGATTTTGAGTCCTTCAGATCTTGGAGGAAAGAACCATTCTGTCACATGGAATTGTCAGCCTTTAGTTAGACGTTCTAAGAGTGGACATTATATTTTTGTGTGTTAAATAATTTATTTAATTATTTTAGTTCAAATCATTTTTATTGACTTTTCAAATAACAGGAACAAACAACTGTATGAACAATTGCAGACAATTACAGAGCTAACCATGTATCAAGAAAAGAACAAAAGTGCTGCCGTCTGGCACAAAGGAACCAAACACCCACCTCAATGTAGGCATCCATAGTGCCTCAGTAAAACAATCCCGGTTCTTAGGCACTCACAACCCCACTCCCACCCCCCCCTAACCCTCCCCCCCCCCACCCACCCAGCAAGCACACAGGGGATACAGGGAGCATGGGGAGTACAACAGATGGGTAAATCACAGGGGCAGAGATACAAAGTGAGAACGATGAATACAAGACGTCACAGCCCTAGGGAGGGGAAACCACCATCCCAAATCAAAGACACCCACTCATTTGCACACCCTACCACCTCAGGTGCCCCCCTACAAGGGTCGCGTTAGACATTCAGTACCACACTGCGCTCTCTCGGTGCAAGGCTATGGATGACAGGAGACCATAAATCTAGGTACCTATCCCAGTGCTGGCCCCCTTGCTGCTTCGCTGTTAACTTTTCTATGTACATCAACTCCACCAAGGCCCACTCCCACACCAACGCCCCTAGAGGTGCAGGTTCCATCCAGCGACTCAATAAGGCCTTCTTGACCAGCATAAAGCCCCTTTCCAAGAGTCTCTGCTGGACCGGGGTCAGGAGGAGGTTGGAAAAGCCCCACTCATGAAATAAACACACCGTCCGCTTCCAGACTCCCTTTATGCCCAACCAGCCCTCCATCTTTGCACAAGCTTGGGCCCAGAGAGTGCGCACTGAGGGGCATTCCCAAAAGCGATGCAAGAGGGTACCTACTTCCCTCTGACACCACACACACAGGGGGGATGGCTGTATGCCTAATTGGTGAGCCCGTTTATCAGTAATGTAAGCTCTCCAGAGAAATTTATATTGCATTTCCTGTAAATAAATCCAGAGGGAGCCCTGTTTAATCCGCCCAAACGCATCCTTCAAAAGGTCCACTGTCAGCTCTTCCACCCCATCGCTGCACCAGCGACTCATCAATGCCACGAGAGGGGAGTCATCAACCCTCGGGTAAATGAGCTGCCAGTACTCCTGCCTCCCCCTGTCTCTCTCCAGCAGGATCTGCAAGGATTCCCGAGGGGTCCCAACTGCGGCTCCCAGCTCAGCCAGCTTAGGCCCCCAAAGACTACTGAAATAATGTCGCACCTGCAAGTATCCATAGAACTGGTGTTTGGGAAGCTGATAGCGTATGGACAAGGCCTGGAAACTGTCAAGAGATGACTTCCCCGGAATGCACAGGTCCCCCAAGCACAGCAACCCCCGGTCCGCCCAAAATCGAAATACATTATGCTCAGTCCACCCCGGGGGGAAGTCAGGATTCCCCGCCAGGGGGAGCAGAAGTGACCTCTTCGAATTCCAGCCCAGGTGAGAACATAACGCTCGCCAAGCTACCCAAAGGGCACCCATATACACCCCCCTACACTCATTCGTAACCCGGACAGGCGCTCCACATGTAACACATAAAGACTGTGATAGGGAGCACAAAGCCAAGCCAACTGCCGTACCGGGGCGCACCCCCCACTTTCCCCTAAAAGACCCCAGAGGTGACGAAGCATGTACCGAAGATTAAATTGTCGGAGGGATGGAAATCCTAACCCCCTTCACCCACCCGCCACCAAAGAACTTTGAGCGGGATCCGCGCACATCTACCGCCCCATAAGAAGCCCCGGAGATGGCCCTCCAATCGCTTCCAATCTCGAGCGAGTACCCAGATAGGCAGCATCCGTAGTACATACAACCATCTGGGGAACTCAACCATAGTAAATAAGGCTACCCTCCCCTTCAGGGATAGGGGCAACCCCTGCCAGTTCCCGAGCACTTCTTTGGATCTATCGAGCATTCTAGGGATATTGGCCTGGTAGAGGTTTTCGGGTCGATCCGGCAGCCAGATTCCCAAGTATTTTAATGAACCTTCAGCCCACACCAGCGGGAAGACTCCATTCCAAGACGGCCTTACACGTCCGCCCACATCCAATACCAGTGACTTGGAAGTGTTAATCTTGAGGTCCGAAAAACTGCCAAAGTCCTCTATGACCTGCAGCCCACGCGCCAGGGAATGCTGCGGTTGAGTCAGACATAAAAGCATATCATCCGCAAAGGCACTGACTTTGAGAGCATCCCCCCCCCCCATGTCGACCCCGCCAATCTGCGAGTCGCTCTGAATTGCCCGTAAGAGAGGTTCCAGGGCCAACACAAACAAAAGGGGAGATAGGGGGCACCCCTGACGCGTACCTCTCTCCAACACAAATGTTTCTGAGAAAACACCATTTACACCTACCCGAGCCATGGGGTGAGCGTACAAGACTTGAAGCCACTGCAGAAACTCCCCATTGAATCCGAAGCCGCGCAGCACATCCCACAAGAAAGTCCATGCTACTCTGTCGAATGCCTTTTCCGCGTCTAGACTCACCAAAAGTAGATCTGTTCCCTTGTGCAAGCAGTACTCCATCCCCAGAAGTAACTTAGCAATATTTGTGGCCGCCTCCCTTCCTGGCACAAAGCCCACCTGCCGAGGATCGATAAGCAGCGATAGTATGGGATTAAGCCTCGCCGCCAAGACCGATGCCAAGATCTTCATATCACAATTGATAAGAGAAATCGGTCGGTACGAGGCCGGATCTGTCAGGTCCTTCCCCGGCTTCGGGAGCACCGTAATGTTGGCACACCGCATATCTCTAGGAAATTCACCCAGCTTCCGGACCTCATCAAACATGACTACCATAGAGGGGGCAAGCCGAGCGGTCAAAATCTTATAATACTCATAACTGAATCCATCAGGGCCCGGGGCCTTATGAGTCTTCCCTCGTTTAATCACCTGCTGAATTTCGTTCACCGTCAACGGCGTATTCAACCGCCGCAAGTCCTCCTCCGCCAAAGCGGGAAGAGGCAGCGAGTCCAGGAAGGTGCGTCCGCTCGCGTAGTCCCGCGGCTCCTCAGTGTATAGACCAGCGTAAAACTGACGAAAAAGTTGCGCTATCTGCGTTGGCTGATGGTGGATAGCGCCCTGAGCATCCCGAAGAACAGGGATGAAACGTGTGCCTCCTGGATCCTTAATCAACTTAGCCAGCAATCTGCCAGAACGATTACCATACCGAAAGAATAGGTGCCGGTAGCAGTGTTGGGAATACACCGCTCACCTCTGAAGTAACTCATTCAGCGCTGCCTGGGCCCTAACACACTCTAACTGTAACTTCCTATCCGCCGTCCTGCTCGTCCTGCGTTGTAAGTCCCGCACTCTACGCTCCAACAGCAACAAGCTACGGTCTAAGTGTTTACGCTGCTTCACACAGTAAGAAATAATGGCCCCCCTCATGACCGCCTTGCTGGTTTCCCACAGAAGAACCGGCGGGCACTGGGGCGTATCATTGAAAGAGAGGAATTCATCCCATTGATCTGCTAGGTATTTCTGAAAGTCTAAATCTTCCCACAAGTAGGCCGGGAATCTCCACTGCCTACACGGGGCCCCTTGACCTTCCCAAGTAATCCACACCAAGCCATGGTCGGAGATCACCACAGGTTCAATCCCTGCCTGCTGCACCTTAGAAACCGCCCCTTCGCTCACCAGGATATAGTCAATGCGCGACCAGGATAGGTGAGCTCTAGATTGGTGGGTATATTCACGGGTCCCGGGGTTGAGAAGATGCCAGATGTCGACCATATCCGCCATCCTACAGAGATAGCCCACCCCCCGCTTCTGCCAGGCCTCAGACCCACTGCACCGGGATTTGTCCAAGAGCGGTTCATGAGGGCAGTTAAAATCCCCAGCCAAAATCAATTTCTGTCGTTCCGCCCCTCGGACAAACCCCAGCAATTTACAAAAGAAGGCATGGTCATATATATTTGGGGCATAGATGTTAGCGAGCCATATGTCCTCGTTATAGAGCTTAGCATGTAGCAAGACATATCTCCCCCCCCCCCCCCCGGATCAGCCTCTAGCTTTTGGACCTCAAAGGGGATCCCCCGCTTCACCAGGACCACGACCCCTGCCCGTCTAGTGCCCGAAGAAGCTCCATAGGCGGCCGCCACCCAATCTCTAATCAACTTCTGATGCTCCAGGGCGCTTAGATGCGTTTCCTGTAACAACGCTATGTGGACCCCTTTGCGTTTGAGGGATTGTAGGATTTTAGTGCGCTTAATGGGAGAGCCTATACCCTCCACATTCCAGGAAGCTATTTTGACACTAGCCATACACTAGTAGTGGGGTCACTCCAAGGACAAAGCGAAACAAGCATTCCAGGAGCCGCCCAGCCTCGACTCCCGGACTTTGTGGATCCCCATCTCCCAGGACAGGATACCGCCCAATGTAACAACTGCAGCCCGTACCCAACAGTCCCGTAGAAACTACCCTCAGCCCCCCTGTAGAAGTGTGCAACCTATCCCCCCTCCCGCACCCCTCATGTGCCCACCATCCCGCCCCAGCCCACTCCCCCCCCTCCCCCCCCCTCCAACCCGGGGCCCATGCACCACACCAGACTCAATCGTACAAGCCAGTACAGACCCACACACACCCTCACACTCAGCCATGCCGCCACTGCACCTCTTCTCAATCATCCCCCCATACATCCAAATCCCTCCCCAACAGCAACAACCCTTGCTAATGCAAGGCATCCCCAACCAGGGATGAGATCACTGTCCATGCGCCTCCAGGCCCCCTTAGATGACGAGTGTCCTGAGGCAATATAATGTCCCAAGTAATGTTCCAAGAGCGCAAGCACCAAAGACACAGGCTGAGCAGCCTAAGCGCCAGCCTCAAGTGACCCTACTATGGGAAGGCCCACCGCCAGGCAGTCCATCTCCAAACTGAAGGCCTCACGAGGCAACAAGTGCGGGTCCAGATAAGATGGTAGTAAGGAACTTCCGCGCCGCTACTACTTGCTCGAAGGAGTGAGTCTCGCCTTTATGGAAGACTCTCAGAGTCGCAGGATAGCTGAGCGCAAATCGTATGTCGCCGTTGATAAGATCGCTGCAAAGCGGCGAGAACTCCTTGCGCTTCGCAGCCAATGCCGCCGAGTAGTCCTGGAAGAGAAATATTGGGGCATTGTCCAACTTCAAGTCACGTTTCTTTCTATACGCCTGTAAGAGCAAAGTCTTTTGATGAAAATCCAGCAAGCGGGCTAAAACTGGTCTGGGCCTGGCCCGATCCTCTCGTAACTGCCCAAGCCGATGCGCTCTCTCCACCTTGATCTGGCCTTGCAGCTCCACGAGACCCAGCTCTTTCGGCAGCCAGGTTTCAAATAAGGAGAAGAGTTGGGGGGGCCGTCCAAGATTCCGGCACCCCTATGAGGCGCAAGTTGTTTCTGCCGGAGCGGTTCTCTAAATCATCTACTTTAAGCAGAAGAGCATCAATTTGTTTTTGCTGCTGATGAGTGCAACGCTCCAACGCTAATTCGCCATCTTCAAGCACCGTCACCCTTTGCTCAACTTCTTTGACTCGCTTTGTGAGCTCGCCAAATGTATCGCTCATCTCTGCCAACTTTTGCAATACGGCGTCAAATTTGGGCTCCAGAAGTTTGGCTACTTCGAGCGCCAACTCCTCCGGGCCGGAGTCCACGCTGTCTTTCCCCGGGGAATCAGGCGTCGTTGTGGCCTTTGCTATGGACGCCATCTTAGGGTCTCGGACGGCCGCTGTCTTTTCCCGCCTCGTCGCCGCTTTCATGGCCCCTCCGCACCGCGCAGCTCAGGGTAGGTCAGGCAAGCACTATCTACCAGACAAGATAGTTAAATTCCAAAGCACCCCACACAATAGATTGCCGAATAAAGCACAAGATTCTTAGGGTGGCCTGGGAGCACGATGAGGAGCGTCCTCACCTCTCATGCGCTCACGTGATCTCCTTATTTAATTATTTTATAAATCCTTCAGATGGTAAAGATTACATTTTTAAAAAGTTTACTACATCCGCATTTTCCTTTTGGATTTATGCAATTAAGTATCATTGCAATAAATTATTGGAAAGACCAAAAGATCTTTACAGACTTGGATTATGGATCACCAGAGTGCATTAAGAAATGGCAATGGCTTCACCTCTTGTTCTTCATTATATTCAGTTTGATCATTTATTTGAGATTTTAAAATGTTTTCCTATTGATATGCTGATCGGAGAAGAGACTGTGAGACAGCTTTATTGAGAATCTAATAGCGTTAGATTTACCAATTTAATATGCTTGAACCTGTGGAACTCAATAATATTGATTGGGTTCATTTTCTGTAGATTTTTCAGAAACGGGAAATTGTTTGGGACATGTTCTTGGGACATTTAGGAGTATGTTTACCAAAGGATAGTGGGGTGTTAGAGTGCCATTTCTGCACATTGCTGGAAAGTAGTTTGGGGCTTTATTATAAAAAAAATTTTAAAAATCACACTACCCTTGCAGCGTGTGACTGGGCGGGATAGGAGTGTTCTCCAGGAAAAATCAGGAAGTCAGTCCTCACTTATGGGTGACTAGTCAACCTCCTTGCCCAAAGGGCAGTTGAGAGGGTGCCGGCGCACCTCCGAGGTCAGGGTTTTTATTCCCGGTATTTCCTTGTCCCGAAAAAGACGGGGAGTCTGCAGCCCATCCTCGACCTCCGAAAACTAAACAAATTCTTGGTGCGGGAAAAGTTCAAGATGTTATCCCTTGGCGTTCTGCTGCCCTTCCTCTGGCAAGGCGACTGGCTATGCTCCTTAGATATAAAAGACACCTACCCCCACATTCTGATTCACCCCCAGCACAGGCAGTACCTGTGCTTCAGGGTGCAGGGGGAGCACTTCCAATACAGACTGCTCCCCTTCGGCCTTGCGTCTGCCCCGCGGGTCTTCACAAAGTGCCTCTCCGCGGTCGCCGCATCCCTCAGGTGACTGGGCATACTGGTTTTCCCTTACCTCGATGACAGGCTCGTCATGAGATCCTCGGTCGAGGAAACCCACTTGGCAGCGTCACACACGATCGTCCTGCTCGAGTGCCTGGGCTTCTTGGTCAACTATCCCAAGTCCCATCTCAAACCAATGCAGGCCTTAGTATTCATCAGCGCATGCCTCGACACTCGGCAGGCGACCACTTTTCTGCCAGCAGATTGCGCCGACCGCCTCCGAGCCCTGGCAGCCCAGGTCCAGAGCACCCCTCGGATAACGGTCCGGACTATGCTGCGCCTCCTGGGGCACATGGCCTCTATCGTCCATGTGGTTTCCCATGCCCACCTGCACATGTAGACGGTCCAGTGGTGCCTCAGCGACCAGTGGAGTCTGTCCATCGCCCACCTTAGAGTCCCCACCTGGGTCTCTCATAACCTTCACCTGTCCTGGCAGGACCTCTGCAACCTTCTCCGGGGGTTGCCCTTCCAGACACTGCAGCACGAGCTAGTGCTGACAACGGATGCCTCCCTGCTGGGGTGGGGAGCTCACTGCGGTGCATTGTGCATGCAGGGACAATGGTCGCCCGAGGAGTCTCAATAGCAAATAAATTTGCTTGAGCTCCGGACGGTTCCGTGAGTCCTAAGGGCCTTCAAGGATCACCTCAGGTGGAAGTCGGTGCTCGTGCAGACCGACAACCGAGTGGCGATGTTCTACATCAACAAGGAAGGGGGCACAGGATCACGCTCCTTCTGCCGGGAAGTGGTCCTCCTCTATTCCTTCGCCTTCCGTCGGGGGATGACCCTCAGAGCGGTCTACCTTCCAGGCCAGGAGAATGTCCTCATGGACAATCTCAGCAGGATCCTCCGCCCTCACGAATGGCAGCTGGATCTAGGGGTGGCCAACTGGATGTTCCATCGGTGGGGAATTCTGACCATGGACCTATTTGCCAGCCCGACAAATGCACAGCTTCCCCGCTTCTGTGGCCCAGTACTGCACCCAAGCAGGGAAGGCCCGGATGCATTCCTTCTGAGCTGGTCTTCTGGCCTGCTCTATGCATACCCTCCCACTCTTCTCATCGCAAGGACCCTCCACAAAGCTCAGCGGGAACGGGCATCGATGATCCTCGTAGTCCCCTCGTGGCCTCAACAGCCATGGTTCCTGCTCCGGCTGTCGTTGGAGCTTCCAGTCCCCCTGGGCTGTGCCCCCGGGCCTGCTAATGCAGGAGGAGGGGCAGGTACTACACCCGAACCTGGCTTCATTATCCCTCACAGCCTGGCAGCTGAACGGGTCTCCCTAGCCCCACTGGACCTCCCAGAGGTCAAGGAGGTGGTCCTCATGTCGAGTAAAACCTCGACTAGACAAGTTTATGCCTTCAAATGGTGACGCTTCTCGATCTGGTTCTCCGAGCTCCAGATCAACCCATTCTCCTGCTCCACTCGGTGGATCCTTCAGTTCCTCCTCCATCTCGCGAATGAAGGCCTGAAGCCAAACTCTGTCAGGGTGCACCTGAGTGCCATCTTGGCGAATCACCTCCCCGTCGAGGGAAAACCCCTCTCGGGGCAGCCCTTGGTCTCCTGCTTAAGGCGGGGACTCTTGCTCTCCAAGCCTCCCAGCCGGCCACCTCCAGCGGACTGGGACTTGAATGTAGTGCTCATGCAGCTTACACGTTCGTCCTTCAAGCTGATGGCAACGTGTTTGCTTCAGCACCTATCCTGCCATTGCAAGAGTATAGAGCGGTCGTCTCAGAGTATACAATTAAATTAGACTCAGTATAAATACTCTATTGTAACTTGATGTCAATATTTAAAAGAAATTTCTACAATGTAACAAAACATATATTGCCAGTCGATCTTCTTCAAATGAAAAGCATAAAAACTCTCCTTAATTTTCTAATGGTAGTCTCAGAACCAGAGGACACTCTACACCACACGCTTTGTGAAAAAAGAGTATTGCCTCATTCACATCAACGACTACCAGGAGACCACTTCTCCTTTCATTTTGTTATTTTTTTAATTTATTTATTTGCTGGCACCATTTATCACATAAATAAATTAAAAAAATAACAAAATGAAAGGAGAAGTGGTCTCCTGGTAGTCGTTGATGTGAATGAGGCAATACTCTTTTTTCACAAAGCGTGTGGTGTAGAGTGTCCTCTGGTTCTGAGACTACCGTTAGAAAATTAAGGAGAGTTTTTATGCTTTTCATTTGAAGAAGATCGACTGGCAATATATGTTTTGTTACATTGTAGAAATTTCTTTTAAATATTGACATCAAGTTACAATAGAGTATTTATACTGAGTCTAATTCAGCACCTATCCTGGAAGGTGGTCTTCCTGGTGGCTCTGACCTCGGCCCGCCGAGTCAGTGAGCTTCAGGCTCTCATGGCTGAAGCCCCTTATACTAGATTCTATAGGAATAGGGTGGTCCTCCGTACCCATCCCAAGTTCCTGCCGAAAGTTGTCTCAGATTTCCATCTCAATCAGGAGATAGTCTTACCGACCTTCTTCCCGAGACCCCATGTCGACCAGGCGTCGGCGGCTTTGCATACACTCGACTGCAAGAGGGCTCTTGCCTTTTATCTGCAGCACACCCAGGCTCATCCTAATCTGGCTGACTCTTTGTGGCCAATCGACTGGGGCTGGCAGTCACTAAACGTACCCTCTCTATTTGGGTGGCGGACTGCATCGCCTTCGCCCATGCGAAAGCAGGTGCCCTGTTGGATCGACGAGTCACCGCACACGGTGTCCAAGCCAAGGCGGCTTTGGTGGCCTTGCTGTGTTCAGTGCCCCTGTGGGACATCTGCCATGCGGCAACCTGGTCTTCAGCAAACACCTTCGCTGCACACTACTTCTTGGAGAGGGAGTCCCATCGGGACAGCGCCTTCGGCCAGGCCGTTCTCCGTAATCTGTTCAGGGTATAAGCAACTCCTGCCCGCCGCCCTTCTTCACGGCTACTGAGGGCTTCGCCCCGAGGGCCCGAAGAATCTGGCTCCTGCAGGCATCAGCTTCTGCTCACGATCTGCTCACGACCTCACGTGTCTTTTGGTTACAGGTTCAGTAGCCTGTAGCTGGGGAGTCCCATAAGTGAGGACTGACTTCCTGCTTGTTCCTGGAGAAAGCATAGTTACTCACCTGAAACAGATGTTCTCCAGGGACAGCAGGAATCAGTTCTCACTACCCTCCCACCTCCCCTGATGAGTTGCTGGATATTTATCCTTCCCTTGCCACCTGCTTGGTAGGGCTCGAGCTAAGGGACCTGACTGAGCAAGATGGCACCTTTGGGCAGGAAGAGGATTACGCATGCGTGGCAGCAATCCCTAAGGCTTTCTTTGAAAACCGGGGGAATTGCTCCGCGCGGGCTCAGTTAGTGCTGACGTCACCCATAAGTGAGGACTGATTCCTGCTGTCACTGGAGAACACCTGATCTCCAGGAACAAGCAGGAATAAGTCATCACATATGGGTACGTCGGTACCGACGGAGCCTGCGCGGGAAAGCTCCCCAGCTTTTCAGATGATGTCCCGCGTTGATTTTTCAAACTCACTCTTCATTGGTCTTCCCAAATCCCAATTAAACCGCCTGCAACGTGTTCAAAATACTGCAGCACGCCTCCTTACACACACTTCCCTCCGTGATCATATCACACCCCAGTTATTTCATCTTCACTGGCTTCCTATCCCCTTCCGTTCCACCTTTAAATTATTAACCTTGGTCCATAAAGCTATTCATGACAGCACCCCCCAGTATTTATCTGATCTCCTCTTCTTCCATTCTCCCAGATACACCCCTCGTTCTTTTCACCTCAATCGTCTCACACTCCCGTCCCCCTCCCGTGCTCACTTACAATCCACCCGCTCCTCTGCCTTCTTCTTTGCTGGTCCCGCCCTCTGGAATTCTCTCCCTTCTACCCTCCGTTTAGAGCCCCAACACAAAGTCTTCAAGCAAAACCTCAAGACTCACCTGTTTTCCCTGGCATTTAATCTCCCCTCTCCTTTTGTGTGACTCTACCATCTCCTTAACCCCCTCCCTGATGTTTCCTCATGTTGCCATGTCTCGTCCTGCCTTCTTGGTCCTTCTCTACTATCCCTTTTTTTTAATATTGTACATTTCTTTTCCTTTCGTTGGCCTCGGCCTTCTTTTATTACTTAGTTTTTAATTGTACACCGCCTTGGTTATTGAGAAAGGCGGTTTTTATCAAATAAATAAACATAAACATAAACATAAAAGCTTTTGGGGCCTCCCACTGCACATGCGCGCTGCCTTCCCGCCTTCCTGACCAGCTCTCCTCAGTTCTTCTTTTTCCGCGGAGCCAGCAGGTCGTGTTCCTGTCACCGCTGAAGAATTTGTTACTTTTGTTTGTTTCTTTAGACCGCGTACCTGCCTTCCCCATACCGAAACCGGTATCGCCGGTCTCTCTTTCTTTCTTTCTTTATAAAAAAAAAAAAAAAAAAGACTTTTTTATTTTCTTCAGCACAGCTTGGTACCCGTTGTTAGGCCTTAAGGCCTACACAAATTCTCCTCATGGAGAAGCCAGTCCCTGGTTTTAAAAAATGTACCAAATGCAGTGCTGTCATTTCTGTCACAGACACCCATGAATGGTGTCTCAAATGTTTGGGACCTGAACACTCCATACCGGACTGCCCATCCTGCACCCAGATGTCTAAACGCGGTTTGCAGAACCGGGCTAACAAGCTCCATGTGCTGTTTCCTTCAGAAGCATCACAGTCATCCAGGTCTTCCTCTCCGGATGGATCTCAGGTAACCAAAACTTCTGTGGGCAAATCCTCTAAAAGCAAATCTCTTTCTGAAGATCGAGAGGCTCTCAATTCTGAGTTCGAGGATTCTGCCCAGGCCAAAAAACCCCGGCGGGAGGTTCCGGCCTCCAAAGCAATCATGGGGTCACAGGTTGACATCGATGGCACGGCCTCGACAGATCACCTGTTGGACTGCTCTGGGGTACCGGCCCATACCGGTACCGACATCCAGGCAGTAGTGGCGTCTATGGGCAGTACTGTCCAGACCATGCAGCAAGCCGTTCTGGCATTCATTAAGGCTGCGACGCCCTCGGTACCGATTTCATCGGTACCGACCCCGGTTCCGGTATCTACACCGGAACCGAGACCATCGACTTCTAAACGTCGATCGGTTCCGCATGCCGGATTCCGGCTTTCGCCCGGTACCGATCCCATGCCCGATACGCCCGATGTCGATACCGATCGGTATGCGTATCGTACATTGGCAGTACAGAGGGAAGACTCAGATTCTTCTGATGAATTCAATTACTCTGATGACTCTGCTGAGCTTACTCTTCCTGAGGAGCCCTCTTCTCCCAAGAGGAGGAGGATGTCTCCTCCAGAGGATTTATCCTTTCAGGATTTCATTGTTGAGGTAGCTAAAGCACTTTCTATTGCTACATCTTCTGAAAGAGAACCCAGATCAAAAAAATTGGACATTTTAGGATACTCAAAAGCTCCTAAAGAGGCAGTCACTCTGCCTGTCCATGAAATCCTTCAAGAACACTTGATGGATTTGTGGGAGACTCCTTTAACACTGTCTCCCCATTCCCGCAGGTTGGACACCATGTATCGGGTCCCTCCTTCGCCTGGGTTCCAGAAAACTCAGCTGCCTCACCACTCCATTGTGGTGAAGTCTGCCATGAAGAAAATAAAGAGTCCTAAAAGGCATTCTTCTACCCCTCCAGGGCGAGAATGTAAGAACCTAGACTCTTTTGGAAGAAAGATGTTCCAGGCTAGTATGCTTATAGCCAGGATCAACTCTTATAGCCTTTATATGGGCATGTATCTTGGGCAACTTGCCCTAAAAATACAGAATTTTGCCCCCTTTATCCCTGATGATCAAAGGGCGGACTTCTTTTCTATGGTGACACAACTTTCAGAGGTCTCCAAGTTCTCCAACAGGGCAGCCTTTGATTCCTTTGAAGTTGCAGGCAGAGCTTCGGGAATTGCTATTGCAGCCCGACGTCTCGCTTGGCTCCAGGCTTCTAACCTAGAACCCTGGGTTGTAGATGGCCTCAGGAATCTGCCCTGTACCGGTGAGAACTTATTTGGGGAAGACTGGCAGATTAAAGCTGCTCAAATGGATGCAGAAAATGCCACTCTAGATAGACTTTCCAAGTCTACTTCTACCCCTACCAAAAAGAAGCCTTTTAAAAGGCCTTACTATAAAAAGACCAGATTTCCCACAAATACTGGCCAGCAATCTGCTCAGCCTCGCCTTGCGGCTAAGCGTCAACAATCTAAGCAGGTAAAGTCAAAGCCTGCAGTGTCTGCTACACCCCAGCAGGCTCAACCCCCTCAGGGGTTTTGACTTCCCTCTAGAGAACTTGCCGTTTCTGGCTCTAGAACAACCAGAGCCCCTCACCATTCCTGGAAGGCTAGCTCATTTTGCTCCCAGATGGGAACAAATCACATCAGAGCAATGGACCCTCTCTATTATCCGAGAGGGCTACAAACTTCATTTCTCCAGCCTTCCTCCCCATACCATGGTGAGGCAATTCAGTTCTCCCCCATCTCTTCTGACCCTGTTGGGTCAGGAAGTCCTCTTCTTGCCCAAGGGGCAATAGAGGAGGTTCCTCCTCCACAACAGGGGTTAGGTTTCTACTCCCCTTACTTTCTCATAACAAAGAAGACAGGGGGCTTCAGACCTATCCTAGATCTGAGAGAATTGAACAGGTTTCTATTCAAGGAGAAATTCAAAATGCTCTCTCTGGGCCTTCTCCTTCCATACCTTCAGAGTCAGGATTGGCTTTGTTCTCTAGATCTCAAGGATGCGTACACTCATATACTCATCCATCCATCCCACAGAAAATATCTAAGATTTCTGTTCCAGGGAAAACATTTCCAGTACAGAGTACTACCCTTCGGTCTGGCCTCTGCTCCAAGAGTCTTCACAAAATGCATGGCAGTCGTAGCCGCATTTCTCAGAGGCATGGGAATCTTTGTCTTCCCATATCTGGACGACTGGCTCATCCGAGCTCCATCTCAATCAGAAGCCCAGATTTCTCTGGACCGCACAAGGCATATTCTTCAATATCTGGGACTTGTGGTAAACATTCCCAAGTCCCAACTCATCCCTACTCAGTCCCTGGAATTCATAGGGGCCCAATTGGACTCCACCACTGCAAGGGCCTACCTCCCTCTGGTCCGAGGCCAAAGGCTAATAAGCTTGGCCTCCCAGGCTCAGTCCAGAAGTCACTTGTCAGCCAGAGAAATGCTGCAACTTCTGGGCCACATGGCCTCCACGGTTCATGTGGTGCCCTATGCTCGTCTCCATATGAGAGCAGCTCAATGGACATTGGCCACCCAGTGGTCTCAAGCATCGGGACTGCTGTCAGACCAGGTACTCACCTCACAACGTCTGTTTTGGTCTCTCCAGTGGTGGACATCCTCCAAAAATCTGTTGTTGGGGACCCCCTTCCAACCTTCGTTGCCCCAAGCAACCCTCACAACAGATGCCTCCCAAACAGGGTGGGGAGCTCAACTCCAGCACCTCTCCACTCAGGGCACCTGGTCTCCCCAAGAGACCACCCTTCATATCAACCTTCTGGAACTGCGAGCAATCTTCCTTATTTATTTTATTTATTTATTTATTTAGCAAGCATTTGTAGCCCGCTCCTTCCAGCGATCAGAAGCGGGTAGGATTACTATTGTGAAACTGCCAAATCAAGGCAGGTACAAATTTTGTTTACATACAGATTGTCAGAAAAGCACATCATACAGAGTTAACACTTCTTAGCTATGGGGGAGTTCATTTACATATATACATAAATACATATATACAGGATAATCTTCTTGGACTGTCGAATCAAGGCAGGTACAAATTTTGCTTACATACAGATTGTCAGAAAAGCACATCATACAGAGTTAACACTTCTTAGCTATGGGGGAGTTCATTTACAGATATACATAAATACATATATACAGGATAATCTTCTTGGACACAGTGGTCAGGGGCTGCTCCATCTGTGGGTTTAGTTCAGGTTGAAATGTGATTGGAAAATGTGCGTTTTGAGTTTCTTTCTGAAGTCTAGAAGGTCATTGCTAGCTCGTAGTTCTGGTGGGAGTTGGTTCCACAGTGTTGGCGCCACATATGAGAAAGCCCTGTGGCTGGTGTTAGTTTTGGCAGATCTTATATCTGTTGGAGTGTGAAGGATGTTGGAATTGTGGGTTCTTCTGTTTCGGGTAGGAGGTTGCAATCTTACTAGGTTGTTGAGGAAGGAAGGTGCTAAGTTGTGGATGAGTTTGAAGGTGGTTGTTAGTATTTTGTATTTTGTGCGAGCTGTTATGGGTAGCCAGTGTAATTGAATTAGCACTGGTGTGATGTGGTCACTTAGATTTTTCTTCATTATGACCCTGGCAGCTACATTTTGTGCCATTTGTAATATGTTTAGGGTTTTTTTAGGTAAACCTTGTAGGATGGCGTTGCAGTAGTCAAAATGTGGCATGATGAGTGCTTGGGCCACTGTTCTGAAGTCTTGGGGATCAATAATATTCCGAATGGGTTGGAGCACTCTAAGCTTGTGGAAAACTGCTCTGTTGGTCTTTCGGAGGTGTTTTTCCATCTTTAGGTCACAGTCAAATGTGACTCCTAGATACTTTATTTCTTTTTTTGTTTGGTAAGTGTTGTTACGTAGTGTTATTGATGTGGGAGGGTCAAAATTCGGTTCTTTGGAGATATACATTACTTCGGTTTTTTTGTGATTAATTGACATGCTACTTTGTTGTAACCAGTCTTGCATCTCTCCGATACATGTCTCCAGTGGGTTGTAGTCTGGGTTTTTAGTGTCTAGTTGTGTGTATAGCATGATATCATCGGCATAGATGTGGTAATTAATTTCGTGCCGTGAGAAAATTTTGCATAGTGGCTGCATATATATGTTAAACAGAAGTGCTGAGAGAGCAGAGCCTTGGGGGATTCCCTGTGTTTGTGAGAAAGATTCTGCTTTTTCTCCATTGAATTGAACCTGTTGTGTTCGATTTGAGATGTAGGATGAGAACCATTTTAGTGGGGTTCCTGTTATTCCTATTGATTTTATCCTATTTATGAGGGTCCCATGATTAACTGTATCAAAGGCAGCTGAGATGTCAATGAATACAAGAATGTACATTTTCTTTTTGTTTTCAAGGCCCTTTAGGAGGTTGTTAAGTAGAACTAGTAACAGGGTTTCAACTCCATGATGTTGCCTGAAGCCATATTGCTGGTCATCAAGAGGAGCACTGTCAGTCAGATGGTCTTGGAGTTGTAGAAGGACCGTTTTTTCTATGATCTTTGCCAGGAATGAGATACTTGATATGGGACGGTAGGAGGCTGGGTCTTCTCCGTTGAGTGTAGTGTTTTTTAGGATCGGTCTAATGACTGATTTCTTTAGTTCTGAGGGCATGATTCCTTGTTGTAGGGATAGGTTAACTATGTGTGCTATGTGAGGTGCTATGTCTTGTTTCACTGCCTTGATCCAGGATGCAGGACAGGGATCTAGTGGGGAGGTGGTGCTTTTCAGGCTTGTGACAATGGCTGTGATTTGCTGGGTTCCTATTTTGTGGAAGTGCTCCCATAACTGGTTTTGCGTTGTGTTGTTCTCACTTCTGATTTGTGGTGTTGGTGGGGGGGGTGGAGGACCAGGGGCCGTCAGTTTGGTCGCGTAGTGGTTTGCCAGTGTTTGGACCTTGATGGATTTGTTGAGGTTGGCATTTTGGTCGGTTTTGGTTAGTGATTTGACTAGTTCAAATAACTCTCGTGGGCGATTGATTGCCTTGTTTAGGATGTTGGTGTGATGTAATTTTTTTGCATTGTTCACGTCGTCTTTGTATTTTGCGAGATGTGCCATGTATTTATATTTTAGATCGGAGGATTTGGTTTGTCTCCATTTTCTCTCTATTTTACGGAGCTCCCTTTTTGATTTTATTAGAGTTCCTGTGTACCAGGGTTCCGAGTTGATCTTATGTGGGTTTGATGTGTGTTTCAAAGTTGGGTTAGATGTATTTTGGATGTGTGTGTTCCATCTGTTAGTTAGTTCGTCTAGGTCTGTGGAATCTAGGTTTATGTGGGATGCAATGGTGCTTATGAGGTGTTCCTCGTTGAGTTTGCTGAATTTCCTAATGGGGTTGGTCATTCTCATCTCCTTTGAGTTTTTGGGTTGGCACTGTAGTTTAAGTTCACAGTTGATTTGGTGGTGGTCTGACCATGGTACTTGAGTTATGTTTATTATAGGTGGTTCATTGCTTTGTTGTGGATTTCTGGGTATGAAAATCATATCTAGGATGTTTCCTCTATCGTGTGTGGGGTTGCTTATTATTTGTTGGAAACCCAATTGGTCGATGGCTTCATAGAAGGAGTCCGTGTGGGACGGAGGAATTGATGCTAGGTTCAAATCTCCGAGGATGATCTGGAATTTTTTGCTTTGTGTGGATGTGATGGTTTCTAGTGCTGTGGCTAGTGTTTCGTGCTGTGGTGAGGGAGGTCGATAGATTAGGCAGATGGATAATGCCATGCTCTCGACTTTAAGCAGGTCAAGATCGGGATTTGTGACCGTAGATGTGGTTGTGAGTTGAAGGCTGGTTTTGGCTGCTATAAGGACTCCGCCTCCTCTTCTGTTGATGCGTGGGCAGTTGTATAGTTGGTATCCGGGCTTCTGTATTTGATTCATTGTTGCAGAGTCTGAGTCAGTGAGCCATGTTTCTGTTATGCATAGGATATCTGGTTGTTCGTCAGTTAGAATGTTGTGGATAATATGTGTTTTATTCCTTATTGACCTAGCATTAATAAGGATAATGTTACATGTGTGATGTTCTTGGTGTGTGGTTCGTGTGAGTTGTATTTGAGATCCAATAGTGTTCTTTGCTTTGGTTTTAGGGTGTTTTTGAGATTTGTTCCCTTTGATGTGGGTGTGTCGTTGGGGTAATTTACTTGGTGTTTGTGTGGTGGTGATAGGATTTAAGTTGTATTGATGCAGAATGGGTAATGGAGGGGGGGGTGGAGAAGGTAGATTGGTGTATATAGTAGAGGAATGCAGTATTGTGAGTGTGGGATGGTTCTATATGAAGATGTTAGTATACACATGCACAAAATCAGGAAGGTGTGAGCAGGCTCCATTTTATGTCTGCCAGAAATATTTGGATTTTGGATTCGAGTGGCGCAGTGTGGGGTGAAGTCAAGGCAGCTGGCCTAGAGATGTGTTAGTGTAGGCCGACAAGATAGTTGTTGGGTACCAACAGTCTAGCAGGGCTAGATGGGTTGGGGTACAGCGTTTCTTATTACTTTAACAAAATAGGGATACAGTCCTAACGTTCCTTATCACTCAGTATAAACAGATACAGTATTGTGCGATACAGTCCTATCGTTACCTATCACTCAGTATAAACAGATACAGTATTGTGCGATACAGTCTTAAGGTTATTGCAAGAAGGTTATTGGGTTACTGCATTGAAATGTAACAACTTGCTGGTTAGAGATACTTGGTTTCATTTAGCTCTAAATAAACAGTAGTAGCCTTTAGAGTTGGTAGGGGTTTACAATGTAACAGCTGGCTTGAGGAGAACAGGGCTTGTGACAGTGGGGAATTTACACATTATGTATACAGAGGTATGTTGGCTCCTACTTGGGGGGGGGGGGGGTTAGGCCAGGGTTGCACAGTGGTCTTTTGCATCAGGAGGTAGATAAGTCCAGTAATTGATTACCTGGGTGATATCGTTGTAGTTGAAAGCTCTTGATGTCGAATTTTGGTCCAGCTATGGGAATCTCGTGGAGCGTGGTGGTCGGGACCGGCGAGCTCAGACCCGGCCTGGGGAGCTCAAGCCGTCAGTCATTTGATTGCTGCACTTTCGTTTTCTGTCCGTTATCGGAGTTTTGGTCATGTGAGTCAGGCTTCTTGATACTTGCAGCCTTGTTGCAGTTCAGTGGATGATGTTTCAACTGCGCCTAATCTCCACCGCCTAAGGGCCACCGCCAAAGGGCCCGCAAGGCGCGGGCGCGCCCTGTAGGAACGCCGCTTTTATGCGGTTCTGCCTGCGTGCGTGTGAGCCTCCCACTGCCCGGATTGGGCAGGAGTGTGTGGAGGGAGGGCTCCCACTGCCCGGATTGGGCAGGAGTGTGTGGAGGGAGGGCTCCCACTGCCCGGATTGGGCAGGAGTGTGTGGAGGGAAGGCTCCCACTGCCCGGATTGGGCAGGAGTGTGTGGAGGGAGGGCTCCCACTGCCCGGATTGGGCAGGAGTGTGTGGAGGGAAGGCTCCCACTGCCCGGATTGGGCAGGAGTGTGTGGAGGGAGGGCTCCCACTGCCCGGATTGGGCAGGAGTGTGTGGAGGGAGGGCTCCCACTGCCCGGATTGGGCAGGAGTGTGTGGAGGGAGGGCTCCCACTGCCCGGATTGGGCAGGAGTGTGTGGAGGGAGGGCTCCCACTGCCCGGATTGGGCAGGAGTGTGTGGAGGGAGGGCTCCCACTGCCCGGATTGGGCAGGAGTGTGTGGAGGGAGGGCTCCCACTGCCCGGATTGGGCAGGAGTGTGTGGAGGGAGGGCTCCCACTGCCCGGATTGGGCAGGAGTGTGTGGAGGGAAGGCTCCCACTGCCCGGATTGGGCAGGAGTGTGTGGAGGGAGGGCTCCCACTGCCCGGATTGGGCAGGAGTGTGTGGAGGGAGGGCTCCCACTGCCCGGATTGGGCAGGAGTGTGTGGAGGGAAGGCTCCCACTGCCCGGATTGGGCAGGAGTGTGTGGAGGGAGGGCTCCCACTGCCCGGATTGGCCTCCTTGCCCTCACAGTCTTCCATACCCTCCTTGCCAACCTGACTGTCCTAGTTCAGACAGACAATCAGGTGGCCATGTTTTATGTCAACAAACAAGGAGGGACGGGCTCTCTGTCGCTTTGCAACGAAGCTCTCAGATTATGGGCCTTCGCCAGAGAGCACCAAATTCATCTTCTGGCAGTATATCTTCCAGGAGTTCAAAACTCTCGGGCAGACAGACTCAGTCGAGTTCTGCTCCCACACGAATGGTCCCTACATATGGACCAGATACGCAGAATCTTTCAGGAATGGGGGACCCCGGACATAGACCTCTTTGCAAGTCCGTGGAATGCCAAACTTCCCCGGTTCTGTTCCAGGACTCCGTGTCAGGGAGCTCAGGCCAACGATGCCTTTCTCCTGCATTGGGGTCAGGAATTCCTGTACGCTTTTCCACCCATTCCTTTGATTCCCAAAACTCTGTTCAAACTTCAGAGGGATCACGGATCCATGATCCTCATTGCTCCACGCTGGCCACGCCAAATGTGGTTCCCTCTCCTTCTACAGCTCTCCCAGGGCTCCTCCCTGGACCTGGGAGCTGCACCAGACCTTCTGTCTCAGGAGCAGGGGACTTTGTGGCATCCAAACCCCAAGTCCCTACATCTCCGAGCTTGGTTACTGAAGGCTTAAGCCTTCAGGAGTTTAATCTTTCTCAACCAGTGAAAGATATCCTTTATGCCTCTAGGAAACCCTCTACCAGGCGTTCCTATGCTTTCAAATGGAAACGTTTTTCCATTTGGTGTGCTCAACAGGGTCTTGACCCTCTGGCACTTCCTTTGAATTCTCTACTAGACTATCTCCTGCATCTTTCCAATGCAGGCCTCAAGACGAATTCAGTACGAGTCCATTTAAGTGCTATTACAGCATCCTTAAAACCTATAAATGGACAATCTGTTTCCTCTCATCCTCTTATTGCAAGATTCATGAGAGGCCTAACCCTCACTAAACCTCCCATCCGGCCTCCTCCGGTAGCATGGGACTTGAATTTAGTTCTGGGTCAACTTATGAAGCCACCTTTTGAACCGTTGGTATCTACCTCCCTGAAATTTCTTTCCTGGAAGGTCCTTTTCCTTATTGCAGTCACTTCGGCTCACCGCATCAGTGAACTGCAGGCTTTGGTGGCAAATCCACCTTATACCAGATTTCATCATAAGGTGGTCCTTAGGACGAATCCCCACTTTATGCCTAAAGTGGTCTCGCCTTTTCATCTTAATCAAGAGGTATATCTACCTGTCTTTTTTCCAGCTCCTCATGCATCCAGTGCTTTTTTCCAGCTCCTCATGCTCTCGCCTTTTACCTCAATAGAACTCAGCCACATCGAAAGTCTTCTCAGCTTTTCGTGGCTTTTGATCCTTCTCATTTGGGACTTCCAGTCACCAAATGCACACTTTCCAACTGGATTGCTCAGTGTATTTCCTTTGCTTACCAGAGTAAGAACATTTCTCTGGAAGGCCATGTCACAGCTCACAATGTGAGAGCCATGGCCACTTCTATGGCTCATCTTCACTCTGTATCCATAGATCAGATCTGTCGAGCAGCCACTTGGGCCTCGGTTCATACCTTCACAGCCCATTACTGCTTGGACAAGGACTCCCGCCGGGATGCCTTGTTTGGTCAGGCTGTCCTCAAACACCTGTTCCATACTTAAACAACTCCTGCCCACCTTCCCAGAATGGATGCCTGAGATCCATACGAAGATGGTTACCCTTGGAGGGGGATCTCCCAGGCATCTCAGCTAGGGAGTCCCCATATGTGATGACTTATTCCTGCTTGTTCCTGGAGATAGCACAGTTACTTACCTGTAACAGGTGATCTCTGGGAACAGCAGGAATTAGTCATCACAACCCACCCACCTCCCCTAGGAGTTGTCTCTCTATTCCTCTATCTTCCTGTCCTCTCTCTCTCTATTGTCTCAGCTTTAAACTCGAACTGAGGAGAGCTGGTCAGGAAGGCGGGAAGGCAGCGCGCATGTGCAGTGGGAGGCCCCAAAAGCTTTTCATCTGAAAAGCTGGGGAGCTTTCCCGCGCAGGCTCCGTCGGTACCGACGTACCCATATGTGATGACTAATTCCTGCTGTTCCCAGAGATCACCTGTTACAGGTAAGTAACTGTGCTTTACAGGTGAGTAACTATGCTTTCTCACTGCAGTGCAGTGAGCACGGGTGTTTGTAACTCATGCTATGTGCAAGTACCACAGTTGCAACTAACACCATCTCAGTGGCTTAATGTTTTACCACGTGAAGTATGGTACATGAAGAGGGACAGTTGTACATGCATCCTTGCAGATAGCACGCAGTCCACATGCGTGTTACCAAGTCGGAGCTTAATAAAACATATACCTTAAATTTTTTTTTTTGCCGTCAAGTCAGTGCTGACTCTTGGCAACCCAGCAGACCCTGGGTTTTCTTGGCATGGTATGACCGGAAGTAGATTGCCAGGCCTTTTCTTCCGAGGCAATGGAGGGTTAAGTGATTTGCATAAGACATGCTAATGGGAATCGAACCCTGGTCTCTTAGTTACCAAGCCAGTGCTCTAACCACTAAGCTACTCCCAATTTTTTTGTGTCCATTGGCTATTTTAGATCATATGACAATGTTTGGCATCTATAACAACTGGTTGCCATTTTGTTTGGTTGTGAGGATTTCGAGATAAGCATTTCTTTTCATGTGTGTTTCTTGAATATTTGTTGTTTTAATTTTTTATAATTTATTTGGCACTCAATAGATTAAGCCCTGGTGCAGCTTCAGGCGAAATGCTGGCAAACAGCAGTGGCAATATTGGACAGTAATGAATTTTGATGTATGCTGAGCAGTGGTGATAGAATGTTCAACAGATTTTCAGATAATTCTCTAATGATATCAACTTAACTTTTTTCATCTATAAGCTATGATTTCTGTGAACTATATATTTGAATATCTACAAATTATTTTTGCCAGTGTGCATTTTTGATAATTGATTTTTTTTTTATTGCTGCCCACTTTGAATCAATTATATGTGTGCCTTGAAGAGGGTTTATTTTTTTGACATATGTTGTTTAAAGTTAGGATATGGGTGAAGATGATTTTTTTTTGTATATTTATGAATTGTTTCACAGTATTACTATTTTATGAGATTTTTTGTGGTATTTGAACATTATAAAACTATTGGATTAAAATTAAAATCATTTAAAAGCTAGGTCTTATGACAGATGATGGCATGAATTATATTATTTCAGCAACCACCAAACAAGGTAGAATTTATAATAATAAATATTAATATAAGTTTTGAAAATAGACAAAAATAGGGGCCATGAATAAGTTTGATAGGGGTTTTTGTCTTGACACAGGAGGAGCAGTCCCGGTAACCCATAGTTAAAAATGTAAAAGGATGCATTCTGAGGTTTTTTTCCCCCTGATAGTGTATTTTTGATCCTTTCTGTGAATTTTGTGTGGATATGGATGAATTATATTATGCCATGAATAATACCTAGTTAAGGTATTGTATGTATTTGGTTTTGGTTTATGAGGGCTTTTCCTCTCTTTTTGTGAATTAATTTTTTCTCTGGGAACAAGTAGGAAGTCAATTCTCACATATGGGTGACATTGGTGCCGACTGAGCCCGCTCGGTAACTTCCCCCCAGCTTTCAAAGAAAGCCTTTGGGACATGCACCACATATGTGTGGTCCCCTTCCCGTCCAAGGGTGCCATCTTGCCTCAGTCTCCTTTTTTCCATGGAGCCCACTGGATGTGTATCTGTTTTCCCCAGAAAAAATATTAATTTTTTCTCTTGATTTTTCTTTCTCCGGTTGCGTAGCAGTTCGCTTTCCCACCCACGAGCTTGCTTCCCTTGGTCTCTGGTTTGTTCTTTTTTCTTTTTCCCTTCGAGAGCTTCTCGACCAGCTTTCACACCTTTTTTTGTCCCTGGCTGGGCCTGAGGTTTTTGTCCTCGTAGGGGCCATTTTTCCCCACCCTGATCTTGGCAGTGACTTTAAAAATAGTGACAGATGTGCCAAAACAATGTCGTGCACCGACCCACACGATTGCTGCCTCCGATGCCTAGGGCCAGACCATGACCCCTTGGGCTGTAATCTCTGCAAAGAGATGACCGCCAAGGCCATCAAGAGCCATCAGCAGCAGTGGGAATCCTTCCATAAGATGGACTCTGCACGGGAGTCTCCGATGACACTGCGCTCCAAGGCCCCCTCTGGAACCCTCGGGAGACCGGGTTACCTTGGAACCCTGAGGCTCTGGGTCCTCCAGCCAGACCCCAGAGGAAGGGCTGGAAACCCTCAAAGACCGGATCAGAGGTTCGCGCCTGGGAGAGTGGCAAGTCCCACGGACGCCAGACCCACAGTCCTCACCGCAAGTTTGAGGGGAAGGAGCGGGAGCGGCCGACCAAAATACCTCGATGGGAATCATCTGCACCTGGTGACTGGCCTTGGACCCCCGAGGCCATCCTGGTCGAAGACTCCGCCTCTACGGAACCAGCATTGGGGCCAAGCCCCTCTGTGCTCATGCCGAAGGTTGCAGAGCCATCTGGTCTCGAGACCAGGATGGCAGCCATGGGGGGCAGTCTATTTGCCTTCATGGCCCAACAGCAGGCTTTGATGCACGACTCCACCGGGTCATCACTCCCAACTTCTGGGCCCTTGACCTTGGGGAACTTCCCTGGATATCGAGCCGATCCTCGAGTACCACCAGCCTCAAGAGAATCCCTCTGCATCGGTCCTGATCCTCGGGACAGAGGTCATCCCCGATGAGTGCCCGCAGCTCTGACTGCAGGGCTTCCAGGGGCCAAGGGCTGTCAGGCTCCAGTCGGACTGGGAGACTGAGGATGACGAGTCCTCGGATACCCGTTGGATGTGCCCTCTGTCCCTTCTCCCCCCAAGACCCAGAGTTGGTCCCCACCCAGGACACGGCTTTCCTTGACTTCATGCAGGATATGGCCAAGGCACTGGCGTTTGAGACCAACACTGAGGAGGACCCTCGGACCAAAGAGCTTGAGATCCTCCAGTATGGGGCCCCCCTGAAGAAGGCGCTCAGTGTTTTTTCCCCTGATCCAGGAATGGCAGCTCCTCCACATGTGGGTTACCCCCCCCCCCCCCCCCGCATCGGTGCCTATAGTGAGCAGACAGCTGGACTCGATGTACCGGGTCTGCTGGGGCCTCAGCTTCCAGAAAGCACAGCTGCCACACAACTCCATGGTGGTGGAGTCGGCCATGCATCACCTTAAGAGTCAAAAGATGCACTGCTCGGTGCTCCCTAGTAGGGAGGTCTGCGCCTTGGACACCATGGGCAGAAATTGCTACCAGGGCTTAATGCTCATTGGCTGGATCCAGGCATACCAGCTGTACATGGGCATGTACCTGGGAGACCTAACGAAGGAACTCACTGGGTTCTCAGCTGGTCTCTCCGAGGAACCCCTCTAGTGGTTCCGGACCCTGGCCTCTGGTGTCAGAGAGTCTTGAAATTCATGACTCAGGCAGCCTATGATGGTTTTGAATCGGCAGTTAGAGTAGCTGCAGTGGGCACTGGTGCCTGACGCCGGGCCTGGCTACAGTCCTTCAACCTGGAGCAATGGGTTCAGGACAAGCTGATTGATGTCCCTTGTCAGGGAGAGAATCTCTTCGGCAAACTCATGATGGATAAGGCTGCAGAGTTGGAATTCGAGTTCCTGAGAAAGGGCCAGGATCTCCAAGAAGACCACTGGCTTTTCCCGACAGACGTTTTTGGGTAAAAAGCCCTTCTACCCAAAGAAGAGGAAAGCTTGTGGAAACTACCGTCAATACCAGGCCTTCCTAGCTCCCCAACAGGGTTAGCAGACCAAGGGACAAGTGCATAGCCCTCGTAAGCCTAAGGCTCCCAAACCCCAGGCACCAGCTTTGACCGAGCCTGGTGGGAGTTTTTGACTCCTTTGGCATAGTCTCTCTTCCCACAGGAGGCCAAGCCCAGCAGCCCACATGAGTGCACCTGGTTCTCTATGCCCACTGGTGGCCATCCATCACCACTGCCTCCTGGGCGCTGCAGAGTTTTTTTTTTTTTTCATTTGAAATTTTTATTAGTGAATAACACACCAATATACAGCATATTTAATACAGCAAATTATCACCACATCCCACCCCCTTCATCGCTATTATAAGACAAATGAACCAAAGTAAACTGCTCTTAAACAATGAAAACACTAACATAATCAAAACTGTGATCAAATTCCCCAACGTTAAGTAGCGTTAAGCAGCAGAAGTAATGTTCCCCTGCTTTAATCCCCACGCCTAGAATTCAGCAAAACACGGGCAGCTCCCTCGTGCTAATTCCCCCCTCTCCCCCCCCACCCCCCCACCCCCACCCCCATATGCAAACACTTAGAACCATTTCTGCATCTTCGAACCCTACCTATGCCCGCGGCTCCCCCCACCAGTCCCAGCACCCCCACCTGCCCCCGCTCCTTAAATCCTCCCCCTACTCCCTCCCTCCTCTTGCCATTCCTCCACCCATTTCCATACCTTCTGTCATTGTACCCCACTCCTCTCCCCACCCCCCCGACGCTGCTCTGTCAACCGGTGCATCAACCCCACTTCACTCACTCTTCGGATGAAACCGGCCACTTGCGGGGCACTCTGTCCCCCCCAATGCCGGGCTATTTCGCAACGGACCGCTACTAGACAATGGTGTAGAACCCCCGCCTCCCTCCTGGGTATCTCTTCTTCTAGAAGATGTAACAGGCATGTTTCGGGCTTTTGTGGCACTTTATATCCTGTCATCGCATGTATCACTTCTAAAACCCTCGTCCAGTAAGCCCGCATATGGACACACCGCCACCACATATGCATCCAATCCCCCCTCTCCGCGCACCCTCGCCAGCATTGGTCATCCTGTCCACGTTTAGCTTTCCAACGACGAACTGGCGTCCAGTACCATCGGGACAGCACCTTATAAGCATTTTCCTTAAGGGATGCAGAGATAGAGACATGCGCTACAGTCCGGAGCACCTTGGTCCACACCTCTTCACTCCACACCACACCACCCCCAAATCTGCCTCCCATTTCAGCATATATGGCAGTTTACCCTCCCTGGACTCCATCAAACCCCTATATATTCGGGATAGTACCCCCTTTTGTCCCAAATGCCCAGCGCATAAAACCTCAAACCAACTACGACGCCCCCACAGGTCCTTCCACACCCTGGGCTGCCGGAGGCAATGACAGAGTTGCAAATAGGCATAGTGATCATTGCCTTTCAACCCATAGAGATCCTTTATACCCTCGAACCCATATATCCCCTGGTTATGTAAGAGCTGGGATACTTGCGTCAACCCCCCCTTAGCCCACCTTCGAAAGGTCCGCGCGTCCGGCCCCTGCCCCTTCTCAAAACATGCCTCTAATCCCATGCCCTGTGTATACCCTTTTCCCGCCACCAGCTGTTGTTTGTACCGTTTCCACACTTTCAAACTATGCACTATCATGGGGTTTAAAATGTTAGAGGCTTCGCCCGCTCCTCCCCGCCAGATCACCCTCTCCATGTCCGCCCCCCCCCCCATCTGTTCCTGCTCCATCTGCACCCATTGTTTCCCCTCATTTCGCTGCCACTCATATACGGTTTTCAGTTGCGCTGCCTCATAGTATTTCCCCAGGTTGGGAACTCCAAGCCCCCCCTCTTCTTTCGCGCTCTGCATTATGCTCATCGCCACTCTCGGTCTTCGCTGCTTCCATATAAATCTATTTACCATCCCTTGCGCCCGTTTCATTTGGTTCCGCGGAACCTCTATGGGGAGCGTCTGGAATAAGAACAGCAGGCGTGGCACAAGCATCATTTTAACTGTCGCTATCCGCCCAAACCAAGATAAAAACCCCTTCCCCCAGCCCCCCAACCAACTCTGTCTGCCCGAGTACCTTCCCATAATTCATTTTATATAGTGCCGCCGTTTTATTACTGAGACGTACTCCTAAGTACCTTATGCTTTCCCTCGCCCACTTAAAAGGGTATTACTTGGCCAACCGTGCTTGTCCTGCTCCAGAGACCGCCAGATTTAAGATCTCTGATTTAGCCCAATTGATTGTAAACCCCGACAGCTTACCATATTCCTCCAATTCCCACATCACTATTGGAATGCTCACTCTGGGACTACCCAAGCTTAAAATGATATCGTCAGCAAACAAGGAAATCTTATAACCCCTCGTCCCCAGCGGTAGTCCCCGGATGTCCTCCCTTTCTTGCACCCTCTGTGCAAACGGCTCTAACGCTATAGCAAAGAGCAACAGCGACAGAGGGCACCCCTGTTGGGTACCCCTCCCCTGCGCGAAAAACCCCGAGTACGCCCCATTTACCCGAACACAGGCTTGCGGCCTCTCATAGAGTGCCTTTATCTAGGCCAAAAATTCATTCCCCAGCCCAACCTTCTCTAACACCTGGAACAAGAAAGGCCAGGCTACCTGGTCGAAGGCTTTTTCAGCGTCCAACGACAGGAGCAGGGCCTCTTCCCCACTCTGCTCAACTGACCAAACTATATTCAATATTTTTCTAATATTGTCTGCCACCTGTCTACCTGGTATAAATCCCGCCTGGTCCTGGTGGATCAACTTTCCAATTACCTTGTTTAGTCGAGCTGTTAGTATCTTTGCGAGTAACTTAGCATCGAGGTTAAGCAGAGAAATGGGCTGATAAGATGCACAGTCCTGCGGGTCTTTCCCCTCTTTATGAATAACCGTAATCCCCGCCCAGCCCATCGTGCCCGCTAGTCTCCCTCCCTCCCTTGGCAGGTTGAATAACTTCACCAGTGGCTCGATCAAGAGATGCCCAAACCGTTTATAAAATGGCGCTGTTAACCCATCTAAGCCTGGAGCTTTCCCGATTTTTAATTGTCGAATTGCCCTCTGCACCTCCTCCCCGCTTATCGGTCTATTGATTTCTCCTTGCTCCTCCCTCCCCAGTTTAGGCAATCGCACTGATGCAAGGTATCTGCTCACTCTGTCCTCTGTTGCCGAGTCGCGGACTCTATATAGCTCCTGGTAAAATTCTCTAAAAGCATCCCTAATTTCTCCATCCTTAGTGACCAGGGCCCCTCCTTTTGATCGGACTCGGATGATGTGAGAGTGCAACTTTCTCTGTCTGAGCCTCTGCGCCAAGAATTTCCCAGCTTTACCCCCCCCCCCCTCAAAAACCTCTTGCCGTAAGAGTTGCATCTGATACTGTATCCGTTCTGCTTGCAGCGCATTTAACTGTGCCCGCACCGCCAGTATCTGTTCTCGATAAGATCTCGACCGCCCCTGTGCATCCATCTCTTCCAGTTCTAATAATCGGAGCCTCAATGCCCCTTCCCTGCTCTCTCTCTCCCTCTTTAACCGTGCCCCCCACTTGATAAGCACCCCACGAATCACTGCCTTGTAGCCGTCCCATACCCCGCCCCATGCCACCTCCCCGTTATCATTAGTTATAAAATATTCCCTTGTTTCCCGCCCTACCTCCTCCCGAACCCTCTCATCATTCAGCAATGACTCGTTCAACCGCCAATATTGTAGCCCTTTCCCTTCGTCCGCCATTCGCAAAGAGACCGTCACAGGGGCATGATCAGACCATGTAATGGCCTCCACTGCTGCTTCACTAATCCGACCCCCTACTTCTTTGGAAACCCAGATAGCATCTATCCGGGAGTAGGACCCATGCATAGGCGAGAAATAGGAAAATTGCCTCCTCCCAGGGTATTGTAACCGCCAAGCATCAACCAGTCCATTCTGCACAACAAAAGCTCGATATCTTTTCCTGTCCGCCCGCTTGCCCTCCCGACCCCCAGTTGCATCCCTTGCTGGGTTACAGGTAAGATTGAAATCTCCCCCACATATAAGGGTACGCTCCCCCATGTTCCCCACTTCCTCAGTCAGTTGCTTCCAAAATTTGCCTTGTGACCCCGTAGGGGCATATAGGTTCACTATACAGTACCACTTGTTCCCCACCCGCACCCTTACCAGTACATATCTCCCTCCCTTATCCCTGACAACGGAGTACACTTGGGTCTTTAATCTGGAGGCTATCAAAATGGCCACTCCCCCTTTCTTCTTTTCAACTGTGTTAGAGGCGTGTATACATACTCCAAATCCCCTAGGCTTGACCAGGAACTCCGTTGTTTTGGTAAGGTGCGTTTCCTGTATCAGCCCTATCCCCGCCTTTTGGCGAGCCAGCTCATCATACAATTTCTGCCGCTTAAAAGGCGAGTTCAGGCCCTTAACATTTAAGGATACAATTTTTAAATCCCACATCCTGGTATACCTCGCTCCCCACTGTCAGCCCATGGGTGATCCAACCCCCCTCTCCCCTCCCCCCGCCCGCTCCCCCCTCTCCCTCTCCCCTCCCCAATCTACTTAACCCCACCCCCCCCCAGCTCTCTCCAAAGAGAGATTCGTCTTCCATATTGGTGACTTCCTTCGGGCCTGCCTGTCTCCCCCCCTCCATTCCTCATTCCCCCCATTTACCTTATCTCCCCCCCCCCCGACTCAACCGCTACCTGCTCCCCCCATCCTCCCCAACCTCACTCACCGCCCCCCCTATTCCATCCCCCTACCTCTTCGCCCTCCCTGCCCCCCCTCCCACTCCTCTTGCTACATCCCCCTTTGCCCCCCCTTCCTTGATGCGCCCCTCCTACAATAACCCAAAAATATATATACACAACAGTACTACAAAACACAAAGCATTAAGATTTCTACTTCAGCCCGCTCCATTCTCAGCTGCTGATGTCCTGGGGCTCTCTCCAAGCATTCGCGCCAGTCTTCGGCCCTCTGCTGGGACTCGATGCCACCGCTGGGCTCTCTGGGCTGGATTAGAGGACGTCGACGTATTAGCACACTGTCTGGCTGGGGTCACATTCCCTTCAGGGATGTTCGGCATCTCCAAGTCTTGCAGTGCTCTCCAGGCTTCCTCTGTAGTTTGCACTCGTTTTGACCTACCCCTGGCTGTGATCAACATGCCAAAAGGGAACAGCCATTTATATCTTATGTCCTCTTTTCGCAAGTACTTCGTAACTTCTTTGAAGTCCCGTCTACGCTGCAATGTTCCCCCTGAGAGATCCTGAAAAAACTCCAAGGAGTGTTCTTCCCACTGGAACTGTCTCACCTTCCTGGCTGCCATCAACAACCTTTCTTTAATCTTGAAGGAGCCCAAGCATATCACAATGTCTCTTGGTTTATTGTCTCTTTTGGGGCCCAGGCTCCTGTGCGCTCTCTCTATTTGTGACAGTGTGATCTCGGTGCCCCCCTCTGGGTCAGCTGTCTCGAGCAGGGAGCTGAAAATTTTAACAATCACGTCCTCACAGTTGCGATATCGTGCTTCTTCTGGAAGGCCCCGGACGTGTATATTGCATCGGCGGGATCTATCCTCCAGGTCCTCCGCCTTCATCTGCTGCTCCAGCTGAATCCGCTTAATGCCTGCCCAGTCTTTTTGTAACTCGTCGATTTCTTCTCCCTGCTGCTGCAGTTGAGTCTCCATTTCTTCCATGCGGTTGCCGATCTCCCCAATATCTTGTCGCAGAGAGTGGATGGACTCTCTGAGCTCCCGCGACACCCCACCGATATCAGCTTTGATCTCATCCTTCAGCTCTGTGAGCCAGTCTTTCAATTTCACAATCCCTCCTGGGCTACAGCTCCGTTCCAACTCTTCCATCAGCTCTTGGGCCTCTGCCAGCTGCTTACTGTTCTCTTTGGCCCCCTCCTTGCTACTCTTGGCTGCTCCGTAGGGAGATCGATATTCTGCCAGCTTCTTACGCGCTGACATCCCTGCTTTAGTTTTATCCATCGTGGCTCAAAGTTGTAAGCTCTTTAGGGCACCACTGTATGGATTTCTGTGGCTGTAAATGCTGCAGGGCTTTGCCCCCACTATCTCTTCTGGAGCACAGGGGCCTCTCCTCTCCCTGTCACCTCTACAGCTACAGGTCCTGGAGACCGCTTAAGCAGCCTTTCTCCTCCACCCCTCCTGAGTTCTTGCCCATCTATGGCCTCCGCTCTGTGGCTCTCCTTAAGGGCTAACTCTCTCACCTCACACCCAGCTGGTTCTCTGCCGTCGCCACCACAGGCTTCTACTTCAGGGCTTCTCTGCACACACTCCACTGCTTTGTTGTTTTCCCCCGCAGCACTCCTTCGCCTCAGCTCTGCTTGGCTCCGCGCAGCCCTCTCCCTCCACCGCCGCTGTCAATGCGGGCTATGCTGCACAGGCTGCTACCGTCCTCTGGGCTCCTCCGCTCCTCACTTCTGTCCAGCAAGGGAGTGCTGTACGTACCAGCCCCACTGCCGCCTGAAGATGTGAGGTCCCTCGCAGGCCCGCAGCTCCGTAGCACTACCCGGTTGCCGGAGTCTCTGCTGGCTGGGCCGTGGACTCCACACACCGCTCTGCTGCGGCCTCACTGCACGGCTTCGGCTCTTTCCGTCGGGCCTGGCCTGCCATGCGGTCAGCGCTCCAGGCCGCTCGTGAGGCTCCCTCTTCAAGAAAATTGCCGATGCGGGGCCAAACTGCTTCTTTTCACCTCTACCCGATCCTCGGGTCTAGCGGCGTTGGTTCTCCACCATCGCCCCTCTCAATTGGCTCAATTAGGGGTATTTAGCCCCCTTTGCACAGGCTTGGATGGCAGAGCTCTCCTTCTATTCCACCATCCGTCCCGATGACGTCACCGGAAGTCGGCACTGCAGGTTTTGAAGGATGGTTACCTCCTCCACCTGACACAGGCATCCCCTCAGTTCTTTCTGGGAGAGCCCTCCAAGACTTCCCTCCATCAGACCTTACTGCTGCAAGAACTCACAGGCCTTCTCAAAGACAAGAAGGTGGATTTGGTGCCCGCACACCTAGAGGGGAAGGGTTTCTATTCCCAGTACTTCCTCGTACTCAAGAGGATCGGGGGCTTCCGGCCCATTCTGGACCCGCGGGACCTAAATAGGTTCCTGGTGAAGAAGAAGTTCAAAATGCTGTCCCTTGGAGCACTACTGCCATACCTCCAGCAGTGCTCCTTGGACCTCCATCCCAACCACAGGAAATACTTCAGGTTCGTGGTGGGAGGTGGCCACTACCATTATAGGGTGCTACCCTTCGGGCTGGCCTCCGCAACCAGAATGTTCACCAAGTGCCTGATGATGGTCGTGGCCTACCGTAGTCTCCAGGGAGTCTTCTCCTAGCTGGACGACCTGCTCATAAGGGGCCACAGAGATGCAACATGCAACGGCGTGCACCATCTTCATCTCCCAGCACTTGGGATTCATAATAAACCTCCCAAAGTCCCATCTCCTCACGACAGTGTCTGGAGTTCATAGGGGCAAAGCTGGATACCGTTCAGGCCAAAGATGTTCTCTCTCGGGACAGGGCCAATTGCCTCAGTGTGCTGACCGCGGTCGTGCAGTGCTGACACTCTGTACCCGCCTTCTGCTCTGCCTGTTTGGTTACATGGTGTCCACAGTTCATGTTACCCTGGACACCCGCCTTCACATGAGGGCGGCTCAATGGGGCCTTCGCTCCCAGTGGACCCAGGCCACAGGCCGGCTGAGGGACAGGTGGTGGTGACCCACCAACTGGGCAGCTCTCTCACTTGGTGGCAAGCCCCCCAGCACCTCCTGGCCAGAATGCCCTTCCAGGCCCCTGCCCCCCAGAGGGTCGTAACCATGGATGCTTCCCTCTTAGGCTGTGAAGCCCTTTGCGTCGGCCTCTGCACTTAGCACAAGTGGTCGCAGGTGGACAGCCTGCAGCAGATCAATCTCTTGGAGCTTCAGGCCATATTCTTAGCCCTCTGAGCCTTCTGTCACCACCTGCAACACCATTCCGTGCTTGTCCAGATAGACAATCAAATAGTGATGTTCTATGTCAACAATCAAGAGGGCATGGGGTTGTACACCGTCTGCCAAGAGGCAGTAGCTCCCTGCTCATACTGTCACCCGTAAAGGTCCCCAGAGGCCAGAAGCATCGGTAATTCAGCGGGGCATGTTCTTCAGTAGCTGTGGAGTGTTATATAAAGGCGTTGCAGTGCCCCCTGGGACTTGTGGTTCCACAAACTAGCAAAAGAATGTAGTTGCAGTCAAGTGGTAAGGCTTAAAGACAGGACTTTTTATTCCCCTTCCCAGGGTTGGATTTCAAGCACAATGAAACAAAGTAACATAAAGACCATTCGTCTGGTACCAAATTAAAGAAACACTGGAACAAAAACTCTGCTTAACTTCAGCTTTGCAATGGACAAAAAGGAAAAGAAAACAGTCTCTTTCAAACGAAACAACTTCCTTCCTGTTTTCTTCACAAACACTTTTTACAGCACTTCAGCACAAAGAAGTGATGGCATCAGCCATGGTATACGTATAGTCCATGCAATTATCATAAGCAGGTTCCTTATAGGAATCACATTGCATTTCTTCAACACCGGAGTAAGTTTCCCTTGGACTGAAACTTCCGTTATTGTTACAGAGTTCCTCCCTATAGCTCAGAGAGTTCCCTTCCTCCTCCCGACTAGAGTGGAATGGGTAACTACCATATTCTCTGTAGTTTCTTTCAGGAGAGCCACACAATTCTTGATAAGTGCAGGGCAATTCGTTATACTCTATTCCTCTTCTATTAGGATCAATGAGCCTACCTTCCAGCACTCTCTCTTTAGAGTTTCTCAGCCGAGCAGAGCTTTGCCCGTACAAAAGCCTTTTACTATGTTTCCCTTTCAGCTTTCCTCTTGGCACAAAACTATCTTCAGGATAGAAACTCTCTCCCCCTTGGTACCTGATGCTGGGCAACTTGGCTTTCCTCAGCCTGGTTCCAGGACTACCTCCTCTGCTCTCTCCGTAGCAAGGTTCCCTGGGATACTGTTCAGCTGTGCACTGCTTTCCAAAGCAGTCCCTCGTGGATTCAACAGCTCTGTACTTCCCTGGTAGTCTCTCTCTGTCAGCAACGGTTCTTGAATTCCCCGGTGGTCTCTCTCTGTTACCAACAGTTCTTGAATGCCCTGGTGGTCTCTCCTCACTACTCTCTGGTAAGTGATTTTTAACTGCGTATGTTCTGGTGTTTGTTTGAGCTCCACCCCTTCCCAGCTGCCCCTCATTCCCTAATGAGCTATGAGCTAGCCTAGTGTTTGGGCGTTCCCTCACACCTCGTGAAGCAGCTTGTGTACGTTGCTTATAGCAACCTTGGGCCATGTGCAGATCTGAGCTGTCAGTGTTAGCTCTGTTTTGCTCAGAGTTTTCTATCTGCATGGGCTCTGACTTCTCTACCTCATGACAATACGCAAACTGCCACAGAATGCTTCTGCGGGCAGTACGTCTACCGGGCCAGGTCAACGCCCTAGCGGACAGGCTGAGCATGGTCCTCCAGCCGCACGAGTAGCAGCTAGACCCCAGAGTGGCCTGTCAGCTCTTCCAGCTCTGGGGGACTCCATGGATGGACCTTTTCGCCAGTCCGGCCAACACCCAGCTGCCCTGCTTTTGCTCCAGGCAGCTGCAACCATCCCGGGTGGCAGCAGATTCCTTCCTCATCCTGTGGACGGAGGACATCCTCTATGCCTTCCCTCCCATGCCGCTGATTGCCAAGACCTTGTTCAAGGTTCAACACAGCAGGGCACCCCTGATACTACCCCTGATGACCCAGGCAACCGTGGTTCCCACTGCTCCTTTGCTTTTCCTTGGCACCACTGGTCCCCCTGGGGAGTGCCCCAGGGCTGCTGTTGCAGGAGGAGGGCTCCCTCCTACACCCCAACCTGGGTTCACTGTTACTAATAGCCTGGCTTCTGAAAAGGGTAGCTTTGGCCCCTTTCAGTCTTTCGGGGGAGGTGGAGGAGGTCCTCCTGGCCTCCCGTCAAACCTCCACAAGATAGATGTTCACTTTCAAATGGCGAAGATTTTCATTGTGGTGCGCGGAGCACGGGTCAACCCGTTCTCATGCTCTGTGCAGCTTGCGCTGCAATATTTGCTTCACCTGTCTCAGGCAGGCCTGAAGTCCAACTCTATCCGGGTCCACCTGAGTGCTCTCGTGGCATACCACCACCTTATCAAGGGTAAGCTCCTCTCTGCCCAGCCTCTCAATGACCCGCTTCTTGCAAGGTCTCCTGTTGTACAAACACTCGGTCCACCCGTGGGCGGCAGAATTGGGACCTCAACGTGGTGCTGTCGCAACTCACTAGGCCACCATTTGAGCCCCTGGCTACCTACCACCTATGGTACCTTTCCTTGAAGGTCGTCATCTTGGTGGCACTCATGACAACTTGCAGGATCAGTAAGCTCCAAGCGTTGGTGGCGGATACACCCTACACAAGGTTCTATAACAGGGTTGTGCTCTACACGCACACACCAAGTTCCTTCCCAAGGTGGTGTCTCCTTTCCACCTCAATCAGGGGGTAATGCTCCCCACCTTCTTTTTGCAGGGCGGAGACCGTCCTTCACACTCTGGATTGTAAAAAGGCCCTGTCCTTCTACTTCCAATGTACTGAGGGCCATCACAAAGCCTCACAGCTTTTCGTCTCCTATGACCCCAGTCAGCTGGGGGCAGCAGTGACAATGCAGACTTTGTCCACCTGGGTGGTGGACTGCATTGCCTGGTCTTCAGGCCATACCTTCACAATTCATTACTGCCTGGAGAGGGAGTCCCGTAGGGACAGTGCCTTTGACCAGACGGTACTCCTTCATCTATTCGGGGTGTAAGCAATTCCTGCCCACCGGCCCTTGTGTGTTCATCAGGCTACTGCAGTGCTGGTTTCTCGATGGACACTTGGGCTGCTCGGGAGTCTCTCTTCTCAAGGACTCATTGCTGCTGCTCATGCTCACCTTTTCCTGGTCATCCATGGCTTTTTGCAGGTTTTCAGTAGCCTGTACCTAGGGAATCCCATATGTGAGGACTGACTTCCTACTTGTTCCTGGAGAAAGTGTAGTTACTCACCTGTAACAAGTGTTCTCCGGGGACAGCAGGAATCAGCTCCCTGTGGAGTTGCTTTAGTGTCATCTTACTGAGGCAAGATGGTACCCTTGGGTGGAAAGGGGACCACACATGCGTAGTGCATCTCCCAAAGGCTTTCTTTGAAAACTGGGTTAAAGCTACTGCATGGGCTCCGTCGGCGCCGACATTACCCATATGTGAGGACTGATTCCTGCTGTCCCCGGAGAACACCTGTTACAGCTGAGTAACTACACTTTATCCCATATCTGTCTACAATTAAAATATTTGAAGGTTTTTAAAGTGAGAGTTATTTTGGATCACTGACTTTTTTATTTTCTCACTCTACCGTTTTCTTTTTAAAACCTGTGCTGTCTTTTTAAAACCTGTGCTTTTTAAGACCTGTGCTGGTAACGCATGTTACTAGTGCAGGGCTGCATGCAACCTGGAGGGGAGCATGTACAGTAATCGCTATGTATTTACTGCACCTCATCACATGGGAGTAACTAACGCCAGCTAGTGAGATGATATTAGTTGCCCCTACAGTATCTTTGTCAGGTGCAGGTAGCATTGACTACAAATACGCTGAGGTGTAAATGCCCCATTCTGCCCAATCACTGCCCTGACATGCACTGCAGGGGTAGCCCAGAATCCCCACTTACTTTCCGGCAGCGCGCTAAAACCACACTGTAACCCCACACTATCCTAAAGTAAACATGCTCCTTAATGTTTTAGCAAGGTAAGTTCGTTCCCCTGCAAAGTTTGTCCATTCTTCACCCTGTATATAGTAGTCATAGCTGAGGTCTGATTATTTAGTCCAGTTTTCACCTCTTTTGTTTGGACTCCTGAATGCCCATCTCTAAAAATGTAAACTAAAAGATAAAAATTCCACTTAATGACTCAATAAAACATAACTGGAAATGTAATGCAGTGGCTGGATATCTGATTTGATTTGGTTTTCCAAAAGCCACATTTAATCCAAAAGTCTTGACTGGAATGCTAGTATAATCCTCCCAAGTGTTGAAGAGTTTTCTAATAACCAGTTTGTCTGTAGATGTTTACTGAGTTGCAGCAGATGAGGCAACAGCTCCCAGACATGGAATTTGGCAGACGTATGGCTGTAGAACGTGAGCTGGAGAAGGTGGATGCAATAAGATTAATTAATGTCATTTTCGATGAGACTGGACACTTCGTGCTGTATGGGACCATGCTGGGAATTAAAGTCATAAATGTAGAAACTAATCGGTATGTTTTAGTAGTTTATATTTAGCTTGGGTGGGAGGGTGTTAGATTGTTGTTCATGTTTATGAAACAAAGCAAAAACACTCAAATACAAAGAAATAAAGGATTCTCAATGTGGTTGACATTGTGGACTACATAGTATTCTGATTAGTACAGTATGACTGCTGGCAGAGGGATATGCTAACATCTATTCTATGTGCACTTTAGCATTGAAAAGCATCACAGGTCCACTCTTGCAATTGCTGTCACTGCCTTTGTCTCATTCCCAGCCCCAGGCTTCTCTGCTCCATGTCCTTTTGTCCTTTTCTGTCTTCCCTGATAAGCTATAAAACGTGACGTTAAGGTACTACAGGTATTATAAGTGACTACACTGTTCACACTAGGTATGGACTAATTCTTTGATTGTATTAATAATGTTCTCAGGGAGTGGGACTTGGTGACATCTCATGCAGTCCATGTGATTTGAAATCACAGTTCATGATCCTAAATTTGTTATCCAGTCCGACTGAAAAAAATAATTCTCTTTCTTACTCTGGCAGATTTCTGGCTTATTAGATTGTTACTGATTTGTAATTTCTCTGCTCTTATGTGTGATATCATTCAGTCTTGTCCTTGTCAGATCACAATCGATACAATTAAAAAATTAATTTATTTTTTCTCCAGGAACAAGCAAGACATCAGTCCTCACATATGGGTGATGTCAGCAATGACAGAGCCCATGCAGAAGCATCTCCCCAGCTTTCAAGAAAACCTTTGAGAGATGCAACCACTCATGCATGGTCCCCTTCCCGCCCAAGGGTGCCATTTTGCCCAGTCTTCTTTTTTCCGTGGAGCCCACTGGACATGTGTCTGATTCCTCCAGTGAAAGTAGCGTTTTCTTGCCTAATAAATTTTCTCCAGGAACAAGCAGGAATCAGCCCCGATGGAGCCCGTTCGGAGCAATTTCCCAACTTTCAAAGAAAGCCTTTAGGATTGCTGCCACGCATGCGTGGTCCTCTTCCCGCTCAAAGGTGCCATCTTGCTCAGTCTCCCTTTTTCTGCGGAGCCCTTCGGACACATATCCTCGTCCCTCGGAAAAAGTGTTTCGTTTTCGGCCTTTGGGCTGTGTTTTTTCCCGGTTGCACCAGTCCTCTTCCATCCTCCTCTGTTCTCCTTTTTTCCCTCGAGCGAGGGGATATCCTTCATCAAAGTTTTTTTTCCTGCGGGCTTCACGCCCTTTATTCTCCCAACCACTGGCCGCACAGGTCTTCGACCTAGCAGGGGTCTATTTTTGCCCCTATGGCCACCTGATTCAAAAAATGCAGCAGATGCTCCAAGAACATGTCGCTCACAGACACCCATGACTGTTGTCTTCGGTGTCTTGGGGCCGACCATGACCTGGAGCTCTGCTCTTTTTTCAAGAAAACGTCCTCCAAGGCCCTGCTCAGTCGTAAGCAGAAGTCCGATGGCGTTTTCTGGAAGATGGCCCCGGAATTCTCGGTGGCACCCTTGGTCATCCCTCCGCTGGTGGGATCCCCCACTTTGGTTCCGTGTTCTCGGCGGCACTCTGACTAGGGGTCCCCTGAAGTGGAGGGGCATAAGAAGAAGAAGACCTCAAAGTCTCTGTCAGGGGCTCCGGATAAGCACAGGCGCTCCCACGCTCGATCGCTCCGCCCCCCCCCCCCCCCGCGGTGTTCCCAAGAGTCGGACAAGGAGCTGCTTTGAAAGGTATCTTGTACAGATACAGAGGCCTCCGGCGATGGTGCCTGGTCTCCTGAGGGTCATCCTGGCGAGGGCCCCCTCTCCTTCTCCACGCCAGACCCGGTAACGGTGTTGCAGGGCCCCATGCCTGCATGGGAGTCCCAAATGCTGGCACTAGAGCACTGCATTTCTGCCTTCCTAGCTGCCCAGCACGCGCTCGTGCCCAGCACGGCTGACCCGCACCTTGAGACAGAGGGTCCCTCGAGAGGGACACCAAAATCTGCCCTGGAAACCCCCGAGAGCCATGGGCCTCATGAGGGTCCTCTGCGTCGGTCTCACTCTTCTTCTTGGTCCTCAGGAGCGCCATCCTCTATGGCCTCTGGCTCCAAGCGGACCTCAGCCTCTGGATGGGGTAACCTGCCTGAGTCGGGCTCCTCTTTGGACCTCTCGGGCTGGAAGTCAGACGGGGATACTTCCCCGGAGACCCATGCCCACAGGGACCTCCCTTCAGACCCATCCCCACCCGCCTATGAGAGGCGTTCCCCACCCGAGGACACATCATTCCTGGCATTTGTGCAGGACATGGCACAGGTCCTTGGCCTGGCTATGCAGAATGAAGAGGAGCCGCGAACTGAGGAGCTCGATATTCTACAGTATGAGTCCCTGCCTCGGGAGTCTCTTACTGTCCCAGTTCCCCCCCCCCCCCAAATTGTCAAGGCTGCTTCTTCGCATGTGGGAGACACCTGTTTCGGTCCCCATTATGAGCAAGCGCCTTAAAGCCATGTATAGAGTACAGCGTGGCCCGGGGTTCCGGAAAACTCAGCTCCCGCACACCTCCATGGTTGTGGAGTCGGCGATGCGGAAGCAAAAAGCCTGAAGTCTCACTCTTCGGTCCCCCCTGGTAGGGAATCAAGAGCTCTTGATGCCCTTGGGCGTAAGGCCTATCCGGATTCCATGCTCGCTTGCCGTATCCAGGCATACCAACTCTATATGAGCATGTTCCTGCGTGACCTTGCCAAGGAGCTCGGCGGGTTCGCCGCGGGCCTCGGGGTTGAACCCCTCCTAAAGTTCCAAACCCTCCTCAAATCCATCGCGGAATGTTTGAAGTACCTCTCTCGTGCTGCATATGACGGGTTTGAGTCCTCTGCCCGGGTGGCGGCGGCCAGCATCGGAGCTCGGCGCCAGGTGTGGATCCAGTCTTCAGACCTGGAGCAATGGGTCCAAGAAAAGCTCCTGGGCATCCCTTGCCTTGGCGAGCAACTGTTCGGTAAACCTATGGGAGGATAAGGCCGCTGAGATAGAAACGGAGTTCTTGACTCGGACTCGTGTCTCGCGCAAAACCTCCTCCCTTCCTAGGAAGAAACAGCAGCCCAAGATGCCATTCTTCCAAAGGAAGGAGCTCCCTTACCGGGGTTACCCACGTTTCCCGCCCACCTCTGCACCGGCTCACAGCACGCAGGGGAAGGGAGGTGTGCATGGCCACCGTAAGCCTAAAGGACTTAAACCCCAACCACTGGTGCTGCTCCAGCCGACACAGGAGTTTTGACACCATCGGCATAACCTCTCGCCCCCCCCCCCCAGTAGCTCGTCCTCCGGTGGGGGGGACGCCTGTCCCTGTTCTGGAGTGGGCGTTGATTACGTCGGACACCCGGGTTCTCCAGGTAATCTGAGATGGATACCATTTCCACCTGGACAGGCGCCCTTCTCCCCAACAGAGCCTGCCTAGCTCCTCGCGCACCAGACCTTCCTTCAGCGGGAACTGTCAAATCTTCTTGCCTAGCAGGCGGTCGAGAAGGTACCACGGCACCTTCGAGGTCAGGGGTTCTACTCCTGCTACTTTTTCGTCCCGAAAAAGACTGCCTGTGCCCCATCCTCGATCTCAGAAACCTCAAGTTCCTGATGCAGGAGAAATTTGAAATGTTATCGCTTAGCGTCCTGCTGCCCTTCCTTCAGCTGGGCGATTGTCTATGCTCCTTGGATCTCAAGGATGCTTACGCCCACATCCTAGTTCACCCCCAGCACAGGTAATATTGTTATATGGATACGACTTCTTATCACCCATAATACAGTCTGTATCTATTACTCCTATCCAATTTACTACTACCCACATTCCTACCTAAACTGATATCTAAAACCTGTAAATATGTAAATTATGTCGAAGCTGTAAATAGTTCTTATCCTTAATAACTATACAAAGTTGCTTAAAGTTGCATGTATTTGTTGATAGTTACTTATTGTTACTCTGTATTTCATATTGTTCTCTGTATCTTGACTTATGTTCAATGTAAACCGCCACTGATCTTAGGAAATCGCGGTATATAAAAACGTTGCAAATAAATAAATAAAATAATACCTGCGCTTCAGGGTGCAGGGGGAACACTACCAATACCGAGTGCTTCCCTTCGGGCTCGCGTCCACACCGTGGATTTTCACAGAGTGTCTCTCCGCAGCCGCCACCTCCCTCAGGCGGCAGGGCATACCCGTTGTGATCTACCCCGCACCCTAATGGCCACCCTAGGCGGTCGCCTAATAGGGCGCGTCACCTCTTTATTGTGTAGTTGTGGGTTTTCATGTAGAAATGAAAGTCCGAGAGGCTTTAAGGCTAACACAGGAAATTTATTGATTTTCACTGCTTCTCCAAAATAGAGCTTGTGTAAAAGCTCAACGCAAAACAAGAAAGTAAACAAGGATTTCTTCTCCTGATACAATTAACTTCAGTTGCTGCCAGACTTCATGAACAAAAGCTTCATTACTTCTCCTAGCCTCTTTAACACCAGTGCTAGTTTGCCTTGCTAAAACTTCTTCACATGCAAGCACTTTCTGGTTTTACTCCAGGAACATTTCTAAAAGGAAACAAGGCTTTTAAAACACAGTCCAGCCTGTTTACACCTTTTAACTATCAAAGGCAGCTGTTTGAGCTTTCCCCTTTCCAAGGCTCAAACGCTTGTCTTGTAACATATAGCACATTCCATTGGGCATTCACATTCACTGTCAGAAGGATAACTTCCTATTTCCATATCTTCAGTGTCGGGCTCTGGTATATCAAGATTAAAACTCCTCCTGGTAATACCCGGCTCTACACTTTCTAAAAGCTTAAGAATTTCCTTCCACCTAGAGGTTTTTCTGTCTCTAGGCTGTTTAGCACATACTGGCAATTCTTCCTCTCTCCATGAATGGCTTAATGCTTTCAGCTTGTTTAACTGTCTGTTAGACAGAGGATTACTCACGGTTCTCCTGTTATCAGATGGGCTTTTACCAAGCCTTTGGCTTGTAGTAAAACTGTCCTCATTCAAATCTCTCTCCAAAGGAAATCTCCTGCCTCCAGGTTCCAAAGCAAACCTCCCTGCTTTGTGGCTTGTTCCTTTGAATACTCTAGCAGTTTCCTCTAAGGCTGGGCTGTCCTGGGAAATACCTCTCTCTTCAGATACCCGAGAGCTTTTTCCTCCCTCCAGCACATTAGGCTTCCTGCTCCGTTCTGAGTCTCCAGTAGCTCCTCCCCCGGGAACTCCCTTCTTCCTGTAATGCTGCTTCTCAACCTCAGCATTAGCATATGCATCAGAATATGCCTCAGGAAGCAGGCTGCTCTTCAGACTTTCTTCACCACTGTCTGAACTGTCTGACTCAGCTCTCTCCACTCTGTGTCTGTGTTCCAAGTGCTGCCTCCTCTCCAACTGCATCTGTTCTCTGTTACTTTCCTTTTGTAATCCCCTGGGAACTCCCTTTGCACGTGTCTGAGCAGTGATCACGTGATGCTTCCCCAGCTGGCCTTCATTACCCCTACAGCTTGTTCCTAAGCTAGGGCGTGGCCTGCAGCTATTCACTAGGTGAGATTTTTCCTGTTTCAAAACATTTTGTGTTTCACATCCCCGCCTGCTGCTTCTCTCCCTTAAGGTAAAAGTGTGCTCTTTTCCCTTTCCTAAGGGCTTGGGGACATTTTGGCCATCACACCGTCTACCCCTACCTCGACGATTGGCTCGTCACGGAGCCCTCGATCGGCGAAGCCCGCCTGGCAGCATTGCGCACAATCCTTCTCCTCGAGCACCTCGGCTTCCTGGTCAACTACTCCATCCCAACTCAAGCCAGTGCAGACCCTGGAGTTCATCGGTGCACGCCTTGACATTGTGCGGGCGACCGCCTTCCTTCCCACGGACCGAGCAGACCGCTTTCGGGCTGTGGCATCCCAGGTTCAAAACAAGACATGTGATCCCCCATGCCCGCATGCATATGCGGACAGCCCAGTGGTGCCTCAGGGCACAATGGAGCCAGGCCTCCGGCCACCTCAGAGACCCTATCTGGGTCTCCCGCAGTCTCCACAACCCCTGGGTTGGTGGCAGGACTCCTAAAGCCTACTTCGGGGAATGCCTTTCCAGACCCCGCAGCACAAGCTCGTCCTAATGATGGATGCTTCCCTGCTGGAGTGGGGAGCCCACTGCGGCACATTGTGCACCCAGGGGCAGTGGTCGCCTGAGGAGTCTCGGCAGCAGATCAACCTGCTCGAGCTTCAGGTGGTCCGATAGGCCCTGAGGGCCTTCGAGGGCTATATGAGGGGGAAGTCGGTGCTTGTACAGACCGAAAACAGGGTACCCATGTTTTACATCAACAAGGAGGGGGTAACAGGATCACGCCTCTTCTGCTGAGAGGCGATCCTCCTTTGCTCCTTTGCATCTCACCGGGGGATGACGCTGCAAGCGGTCTACCCCCCAACCCAGGAGAATGTCACCGGGGACAAACTCAGCAGGATCCTCTGCCCACATGAGTGACGCTTGGATCCGGAGGTCACCGACATCTTGTTCCATCGGTGGGGGACCCCGTCCATGGACCTGTTTTCCAGTCCGGCGAATGCACAGCTTCCCTGCTTCTGCGGCCTGGTTCCGCAAACGAGCAGGGTGGCCCTTGATGTGTTCCTCTTGAGCTGGACCTCCGGCTTTCTTTGTGTTTCCTCCCACTCCTCTCATTGCGAGGACCCTCCACAAGCCTCAGAGGGACCGAGCTTAGTTGATCCTCGTGGCCTTGGCAGCCTTGGTTCCCGTTTCTGCTCAGGCTTGCGTCCGAGCTCCGAGTCCCCCTGGGGTGCGCCCCGGGCCTGTTGATGCAGGAGGAGGGTCGAGTGTTCCACCCGAACCTGGCCTCGCTGTCCCTTACAGCCTAGCGGCTGAACAGGTCACCTTAGCTCCACTGCGTCTTCTGGAGGACATTCAGGATATCCTCCTCCCATCGAAGAAGGACTCAACAAAATGGGCATACGCCTCTAAGTGGTGACGTTTCTCGACCTGGTGCTCCAAGCTCCAGATTGACCCGTTCTCCTGCCCTACCCGGTGGATCCTCCTGTACCTCCTCCACCTCTCAAGGGCAAGACTGAAATCCAATTCGGCAAACCACCTCCCCGTCGAGGGAAGACCCCTCTCGGGGCAGCCCTTGGTGTCTCGCTGCATGCAAGGTCTGTTGCTTTCCAAGCCTCCCATCTGGCCTCCGCCAGCGGAGTGGGACCTCAACGTGGTGCTGATGCAGCTTACACGAGCGCCCTTTGAGCTGATGGCGACGTGCTCGATTCGGCATTCTCCTGGAAGGTGGTCTTCCTGGTGGCTTTGACCTTGGCTCGCCGGGTCAGCGAACTTCAGGCCCTCATGGCTGAGGCTCCATACCCCAGGCTCTACGGGAACAGGGTGGTCCTTCGCACTCATCCCAAGTTCCTGCTGAAGGTAGTCTCGGACTTTCATCTCATCCAGGAGATAGTCCTACTGACCTTCTTCCCAAGACCACATGCTGACCAGGCATCGGTGGTCTTGCATACACTCGACTGCAAGAAGGCCCTTGCCTTCTACCTATAGTGTACCCAGGGTCATTGCAAGTCCGATCGGCTCTTTGTCGCCTACGACCCCAATCGCCTGGGGCAGGCAGTCAACAAGTTCACTGTCTCCATCTGGGTGGCAGACTGCATCGCCCTTGCCCAAGCAAAGGCGGGCACTGGGTCAGTGGGTCACCATGCATGGCATCCGAGCCAAGGCAGCTTCAGTGGCTTTGCTGCGCTCAGTGCCTCTAACGGACATCTGCCGGGCTGCAACCTGGTCTTCAGTGAATTCCTTCACTGTCCACTACTGCCTGGAGAGGGAGTCCCACTGGGACAGCACCTTCAGCCAGGCTGTACTCCGTAATCTGTTCAGGGTATAAGCAACACCTGCCCTCCTTTGACGGCTACCGAGAGCTTCACCCCAGGGACCCAAAGACTTGGGCTCCTCCGGACATCGACTTCTGCTCACGGCCTCATGGAGGCGTTTTTGGTTACAGGTTCGGTAGCCTGTAGCTGGGGACTCCCATAAGTGAGGACCGACTTCCTGCTTGTTCCTGGAGAAAGCGTAGTTACTCACCTGTAACAGTTGTTCTCCAGGGACAGCAGGAATCAGTCCTCACTAACCTCCTGCCTCCCCTGAATAGTTGCTATTTTTGTCCTTCCCTTGCCATCTCCTTAGTAGGGCTCTAGCTAGGGGACCTGACTGAGCAAGATGGCACCTTTGGGCGGGAAGAGGACCACGCATGCGTGGCAGCAATCCCAAAGGCTTTCTTTGAAAACTGGGGAATTGATCCGCACGGGCTCCGTTGGTGCCGACATCATCCGTAAGTGAGGACTGATTCCTGCTGTCCCTGGAAAACACCTGTTACAGTTGAGTAACTACGCTTTCCTTTTCCTGTTGTGGACAGTTTCTTTCCTGCCTCCAAATTCGCTTACCTCGGCATCACGTCTTGGAACTGTTTTTCTCTTAATTTTTCTTAATTTTTTCTTTGGTGCGGTTTTGTTTCCTTTTTCTCTGGCAGCACCTCTGGTCTTCCATCTTGCTGGGGCCCTTTTCCCCCCCATGGCTTCTGCCAGCGGATTCAAAAAGTATGATCGGTGCTTGCAGGTTATGTCCCTCACTGACACACACAACTGTTGCCTTCATGTCCTGCAGGGATATCAAGAACCATCAGCAGCAGCAGGACAAGATCTTCCATAGATTTGACTCTGCCCCGAAGTCTCTGGTGGCTGTATGCTTTAAGACCCTTGGGACCCCAGAATCAAGTAGTGACACTGCAACCGCTGTAAAGGGCTGGGGGCCCTCTGAGCAGGGCTCCCCGGTGGGGGAGCGGAAGAAGAGGGAAGAAATCCTTGAGACCTGCCTCTCTGGATAAGTCCTGAGCCAGGTCCCGCAGTCCATGTTGCGGGTCCTAGGGGTCGGATCTCCGAGGTTATCCTCATCAAGGACTCCCCCTCTTCGGAGCTGGCATTGGGCCCGGTACTTCCGGTGCCCACGTCAAAGGCTGTGGAGCCATCTGGACTGGAGACCAGAATGGCAGCCTTGGAGCATAGTCTCACTGTCCTCATGGCTATGCAGCAGGCCATGATGCCCAGTTCCACCAGGTTATCTGCCCAGACTACCGGGCCCTCGACTTCGAGGACTTCCCCAGATGTTGAGCCAATCCTCGAGAGTACGCATCCTCGAGTAGATCCTCGACATCAGTCTTGATCCTGGTCCCGTTCCATGGGAGCACGGTCATCCCCGGCCAGTGCTTGTGGCTCCAGCTGCACAGCCTCTGAGGGACAGGGGCCCCCAGATATGGGGCTGGCCCCCACTACCCAATCAGTCCTCAACTCTTCCACCGACTATTCGGACTGAAAGACAGAGGACGAGGAATCCCCAGACACTTGCCACCACAGTGGCGTGCCCTCTCATCCTTCTCCTTCCGAGACTCTACGCTGGTTCCCACCCGAGGACACGGCCTTCCTTGATTTCATACGGGACATGTCGAAGACGCTGGTGTTCACCACCAAGTCAGAGGAGCTCAAAATCCCTTTATTACAAGGCCCCATCAAAGGAGGCCCTGACAGTGCCTATCCTCTCCCATCCTGGAATGCTTGCTCCTTCCTATGTAGGGAAACACCGGCATTGGTGCCCTTTGTGAGCTGACGGCTCGACTCGATGTATCAGGTCCGCCGGAGCCCAGTCTTCCAGAAAGTGCAGCTGCCGCACAACTCCATGGTGGTGGAGTCAGCCATGTGTCAGCTCAAAAGCTAGAAGATGCACTCCTCTGTGCACCCGGGTAGGGAGGCCCGCATTCTGGGTGCCCTTGGCAGAAAGTGCTGCCAGGGCTCAATGCTCATCAGCTGGATCCAGGCATATCAGCTGTACATGGACATGTACTTGAGAGACCTGGCGAAGGAGCTTGCTGGTTTCTCGGCTAGTCACTGAAGAGCTTACTTAACTCTCTCCTCACCAGTAACCTCACTGGGCTCTTGAAGCTACAAATAACTACATTCACAAACAATGGGAAGGTTATCAAATACAGCAATAAATACAACACAGTTCTATAGAAAAATACACCAAAGCTTTGTGGAGAGAAACTGAGAGAAGCACGTTCTCCCTCTTTACTCTAACTACTAGCCATGGTTCACTTTATTTATAAGGCTTTTTTAGATGATACAGCATAATTTCACTTTATCATTATACGTCATGTATGTTTATCATATTGTAGGTCAACTTATTCATTGTGGGTCAATGTGGAGCCATAAATGAAGTCCAAGACATAATTGTCTACTGTTACATAGGCCATTATGAAGAGAGATACAGGATTCCAAGATATAGAATGACCTAATTGACATAATTATTTACTGCTGATAACTTGATATCTTCTAACCTTGAGCGCTTCTCGATATCTACTAATTACTAATTACTAACCCTGAAAGTATTTTAGCTAATAACCCTGAGACTGCTATCTGGTATCCCTGAGACAGAGAGGCTGGGGTACAACGTGCCCTTTCTTTATTTCAGGACATGTAAACCTTCACCTAGTAAGCTAATATATGAAGTTTTATTTCTAAGCAAGGTTCTGAACAGAATTAACTCTTTCTCAGTTTTAGTTAGTCTAATAGTGTATGGTACCCCATACTAATATACATGCTTTCAGTCTCTGAAGAGCCCCTCCAGTGATTCCAGAACCTGTCCAAGGATGTCAGAGAGTGCTCCAAGTTTATGGCTCAAACAGCCTACGACTGCTTTGAGTCAGAGGCTAGAGTTGCTGCGGCGGGCTTCGGTGCCCAATGCCAAGCCTGGTTACAGTCATCCGACCTGGAGCAATGGGTTCAGGACAAATTGGTCGATATCCCTTGTCAAAGGGAGAACCTTTTTGGCAAACCCATGACCAAGAAGGCTGTCGAGCTGGAGACAGAGTTCCTGACGAAGACCAGGCTCTCCCAGAAGACCGCCACTTTTCCCTGATGGAAGGCCTTGGGTAAAAAGCCCCCTTACTCAAGGAAGGGAAGAGTTTACGGATACTCCCCGCAGTATTGGGCCTCCCTAGCTCCCCATCAGGGTCAGCCGGCCAAGGGACATAGGCAGGGCCCTCATAAGCAGAAGTCTCCTACACCCCAGGCACCTGCTCCGGCACAGCCTAGTGGGGGTTTTTGACTCCTTGGGCATAGCCGCTCCAGCTTTTTGTCTCTTATGACCCCAGTCATCTGGGGGAGGCAGTGACCAAGCAGCCCCTATCCACTTGGATGGCTGACTGCATTGCCCTCACCTATGAGTAGGCTGGGCTCAGGCTGGAGCACTGAGTCACGGCACACAGAGTCAGGGCCATGGCAGCCTTGGTGGCAAACCTGCACTCTGTCCCTATGACAGAGATCTGCCAAGCCACCACCTGGTCTTTGGTACATACCTTCGCAGCTCACTACTGCTTGGAGAGGGAGTCCCGAAGGGACAGCGCCTTCGGCCAGGCTGTACTACGTATTTTCTTCAGGGTTTAGGCAACTCCTACCCTCCAACCCTTCTGTGTTCAGGCTACCAGAGTGATGGTTCTCGCCGGACACCTGGGTTGCTCAAGAGTCTGTTGACTTAGGATCCAATTGCTGCTGCTCACAGCTCACCTTTTCAGTCACCCGTGGCCGCCTACAGGTTTTTGGTAGCCTGTAGCTAGGGAGTCCCATATGTGTGGACTGACTTCCTGCTTGTTCCTGGAGAAAGCGTAGTTACTCACCTCTAACAGGTGTTCTCCAGGGACATCAGGAATCAGTCCACATAATCCTCCCTTCTCCCTATGGAGTTGCTTCTTTACCATTTTTTCTGTCTTAGCTATGTCATTTGACTAGTCCATAAACACAAATTTGAAAACCTGCGTTGTTTTTGTATTGAACAAGTTAAAACACCTATGTATGGTAAATCTTTAGAACAAACATTACTTTTTCGAGAACAACATTGGATTTTCAATCTTCAAACAGTTATACCAAATGGTCTCAATATAGCAATAGAATGGGGTGTCTGTTGAATGGAGTGGGTTGTGTACTAAGTAATTCAACAAGAGAATTGAGGGGATAAGAAGAGATAGTGGCTAGTTATGTAACGACAGGATCCTCCCCCGGGAGGAGCTATAAGAATGGCTAGCAAGACAAGTCTGCACATGCGCGGCGTTTTTTGGATAGCAGAGAAGCATCTGTTTCACAAGAGAAGTAAAGAAGAAATTCGTTCAAGAAACACGTTGGCAGCATGCTTCAGTCAATATTGGGTAGGATTTTAAACAGGATTAATAATGTTTGTCAAAATCTTATTGGAAATGGGATGTTTTATGTCTAACAGAGAATTCATAATGGATGAGTTATACACACACTCTTTTGGTTTGGTTTGTAGTGAACTGCTTGGCTGATTTGAGAATGTTCCCCTGAAGAACCTCAGGAATTTGAGAGAAACGCAGTCACGGCGTCATATGTGAGGCGTTGGGAAATAATTTGGGAAACAATTTATTGGAAAAAACAGCTATGTGAAAGACAAAACATTTAAAGAGTTATCATCATAGAAGTTAAGTGTGGAACACTAGTGGGTGAGGGAAACTGCAAAACATAGCCGGAAAGTGTGTCATTGATGCCAATAGGCGCCGTAAGATACTAAGTATCCTTGTTGAGGCTGCCGACAAGTCTGAGACTACTTCCGTGCAAAATATCAAAATTGCAGAGAGTTCCCTAGCTTTTCTTTTTAGCATATATGTTTTCAATGGAGTAATTTCTAACTATTTGTGAACATTTTAATATTACTCTGAAAAATTTGACCGCTATTTTTTGTATGTCATTTGACTGGGCAAGATGGCACCCTTGGGTGGGAAGGGGACCACACATGTGTGGTTGCATCTCCCAAAGGCTTTCTTGAAAGCTGGGGAGATGCTTCTGCACGGATTCCGTTGGCGCCGACATTGCCCATATGTGAGGATTGATTCCTGCTGTCCTCGGGGGAACACCTGTCACAGGTGAGTCACTGCGCTTAATTCACACTGTATCCCCATTCCTGTATAGAAATGAACTTGGTTTTGATATATGAGAGGTCTTTGAGTTATCTACAGTCCAGGTCACATCATAACTGCTGAATAATACTGGTGAGGTATGGTGGCCTAGGGCATTCTTTGGAGCTGAGGGAGGACGGGGAGTGTTGTCTGATGCACATTCTTTTAACTGGGCAGAAAGCAAGTTTTATCCCAGAGAATTTTCCCATACGAGTATTGTCTCCGTTCTCTCTCTGTCCTTTCAGATGCTCCAAAGAAAAAAAAATATTTTATGCTGCTTTTTTTTCATTTGTAAAGCAGTACTAAATTTAAATCTTTATAGATTTATTCCCTGTCTGCACTGTCTGAAAAATCTCACTCTTGGATGATTCACTGTTCACATCTCTGAATATTTTATCACTTGAATGGCAGTCACACGTTTATCCCACAATTTAATCTTCTGAAGAGTGACATTTACTAGCAGAGCCTTCTATAGGACTATTCTCAAAGGGGTTAATTTCAAACTGGTAATTTGATCAGATTGAGATTGAAACTCTGGAGACAGTTTGCTCAGATAAATACGTTTTCTACTAGTCAGCTCTGTCTTGGTGGCAGCAATGTGAACTGCAGGGGGACACACATTCAGGTCAGTTTCCAAGGTCTGCTTTGTTTCAGATGTCATATGAGATCCCTAGCCTTGAGGGTAGACTGAAGGTTGCATATGCTAAGGGTCTTCAGCAACAGTCCTGAGCCAATAAGACTCACTAATCCAGCACTGCCATCAGGAAAATGCAGAGGAAGAATAAAATTGTGCATTTCTTTTGCCAGTTACGATATACAGCTGATGTAAGAAATGGTTCTGGTGTTTGTTACCACAGTTCTAATATTACTAAGTAGTTTAGACGAGGTATTTTACTGTGAAGCTGAGAGTATAAGAATCTTGTTAGATAGACAGTCAAAAATTTGATAAATGAGACATTTTTTTAATTTTTCATCCTATAGATGTATTCGTATCCTGGGCAAACAAGAAAATATTAGGGTGATGCAATTAGCTCTGTTCCAGGGCGTTGCCAAGAAGCATCATGCCGCAACAACAGTAGAGATGAAGGCTTCTGATAACCCCATTTTACTAAGCATTCAACCAGATCCAACCATCATCTGCACAGCTTTTAAAAAGAACAGGTTTTATATGGTATGCAGCCACACATCTACTCAGCTCAGTTTGAATTTAGTATTGTTAATTCTGTCTTGCTTTTATTATAACAATTTAATTAATTTTGTTTTTTCTTTTTAGCTTATATTTGCGGTTGAGAACCTTCACTAGTAGTATTCTCTTTCTTATTAGTGAATTTAAATGGCTGCAATGCTCCCTTTGGCTATACAGATAAGGTTGAAAATCCTCTGCACTTCTTTTTTTTCTTTTCTTTTTAAAGATATCCGGAATTCAAAAAAACACTTATCATTCCAAATTGAAGGTGTATTGCCAAAGCTCATGTATTAGGTAATGAGCAAGAAAGAAATACAAGTTGAGAAGGGAATTAACTGATCATTGCTATGGCTCTCTTTGATGTTAGATATGAAACATAGAAAAACAGAAAAATGACAACAGAAAAAGACCACACAGCCTATCTAGTCTTTCCTTCCATATCAACAACTACAACAGTCCCCTTTTTTCCTTTAGAGATCCTCTGTGTTTGTCCCATGCTCTTTTGAATTCAGATACTCTCCTCATCTCTACCACTGGGAGACTATTCCATGGAAAAACCACTCTTTCCGTAAAAAGATATTTCTGCATATCACTCCTGAATCTATCCCCTTTCACCCTCATCCCATGTCCCCTCAGAGCAGAACTTGCTTTCAATCGAAAGAGGTTCTCCCCCTATGCATTTATACCACAGAGGTTTTTAAACATCTCAATCATAATCACCTCTATCCCGCCTTTCCTCTAAGGTGTATATATTAAGATCCTTAAGTCTGTCCTCATATGCCTTATAATCAAGACCACTAATCATTTTAGTAGCCACCCTCTGTACTGACTACATCCTGTTTATATCCTTTTGAAGGTGCGGTCTCCAGAATTGCACACAATACTCCCAATGAGGTCGCACCAAAGACTTATACAGAGGCACTATCACCTCCTTTTTTCTACTAGCCATTTCTCTCCCTATGCACCCAAGCATCCTTCTAGCTTTTCATGTCTCCTTTTCTACCTGTTAGTTACTTTAAGATCATCAGACACAACCATGCCTAGGTCCCGCTCTTCTTTAGTGGACAAAAATACTTCACCCCATATACTATATTGCTCCCTTGGATTGCTGCAGCCCAAATGCATGACCTTGCATTTTTTAACATTAAATCCTAGCTGCCAAATTCTAGACCATTCTTCAAGCTTAGCTAGATCCCTCCTCATGTTATCTACACCTTCCTGGGTGTCAACTCTATTGCAGATTTTGGTATCATCCGCAGAGGCAAACCTTTCCTGACAGCCCTTCCGTTATATCACTAACAAAGATGTTAAAAAGAATCGGGCCAAGGACAGATCCCTGGGGCACACCACTGATAACATCCTTCTCCTCAGAGTGAGCTCCATTTACCTGTACTCTTTGTCGCCTCCCACTCAGCCAATTTCTTCACCCAAACAGTAACTTTAGGGTCCATCCCTAGGGTGTTCAGTTTGTTTATAAGTTGCCTGTGTGGAACAATGTCGAAGGCTTTACTGAAATCTAAATACACCACATCTAGGGCTCTCCCTCGGTCCAACTCCCTGGTCACCCAGTCAAAGAAATCATTCAGATTTGTCTGACAAGATCTGCCTCTGGTAAATCCATGCTGCCTCGGATCCTGTAATCCGCTGGACTCCAGAAACCTCACTGTTTTGTCTTTCAGCAGCGTTTCTAATAATTTACTCACCCCCGAAGTTAAACTAACCGGCCTATAGTTTTCAACCACATCCGTACTTCCGCTTTTGTGTAAAGGGACCACATGAGCCTCTCTCCAGTCCTTTGGCACCACTCCAGACTCCAATGAGGCATTGAAAAAGTCAGTCAGTGGAGCTGCTAAAACGTCCCCAAGTTCCCTCAGTATTCTAGGGTGTATCCCATCTGGTCCCATCGCTTTGTGTACTTTAAGTTTAGTTAGTTTCTCACGAACACAGTCTTCTGAAAATTGTTCAAGACGTCCTTCGGTTCTGTTCCTGTTTGTGGGTGTTTTCTGAGGTCCTGCTCCTGGTTCTTCATCTGTGAACACAGAACAGAAATATTTGTTAAGCAATTCCACTTTATCCTCATCATCTTCTACATATTCCTCCACTTCACCCTTCCTCTTCTCACTTTTGTCCTTCCTCTTTTCACTAACATATCTGAAAAATGTCTTATACCCCCCCCCCTTTTGTTGCATTGGCTATTTCCTCCTCTTTTTGAATCTTTGCTTTCCTGACTACTTTGCTAGCTTCTCTCAGCTTTTCCAAATATAGATACCTGTCTTCCTCTCTCTGTGATCTCTTGTATTTCATGAAGGCCTCTCTCTTTTTCTTCACCTTTTCAGCTACTTCTTTTGAAAACCATAGCGGTTTCCTTTTCCTTTTACCTTTATTTACCATTTTAACAAAAAGGTTGGTTGCCCTTAAAATATCCCCTTTCAGTTTTGCCCACTGTTTTTCTACATCCCCCAGCTGTTCCCATTCCACTAACGACTTCCTGAGGTATTGGCCCATCTTGGCAAAATTAGTTTTCCTAAAGTCTAAGACCCTCGCTTTTGAATGCATTCTAACAGCCCTAGTCCTAATACTGAACCACACCATCTGGTGATCACTAGATGCAAAATGATCTCCCACTATAACATGAGAAACACTTTCACCACTGGTAAGCACCTCCAGTATGGCCCTTTCACGTGTGTGGTCTGTTACCAATTACCTGAACAGCTCTCCCTGTAGGAGAATCCAGGATCTCCTTACTTCTAGATGATACTGCAGCAGGAATGTGCCAATCAACATCTGGCATATTGAAATCCCCTATCAGTAGCACTTCCCCATTCCTAGCAATGATGAGTATGTCTTCAATTAACTCTCCATCCACCTCTTCCTCTTGTGAGGGAGGTCTGTATATTACACCAAATAGATTTCTCTTTCCCTCTTTCTAGTTTAACCCACAGTGCCTCCTCTCTCCCTTTTAAGCTCTGTAATTCCAAAGCTTTAATATTATTTTTTACATATAGTGCCACTCCTCCTCCCCTTCTTCCTACCCTGTCCTTTCTGAATAAAGTATAGCCTGATATACTTACATCCCAATCATGGTTTTCTATGAACCATGTTTCTGTAGCTGCCACTAAATCCAAGTCAGCCACTCCCATTAAAGCTTCAACATCTGGGATCTTATTTCCCATGCTATGGGCATTTATATATACCGCTTTCCATATGTTGCTCCTTTTACCCGTCTCCATAAAAGTATTTAATGTTTCACTTACCCTTTTTTCACCCATCCCCAACAAATCTAGTTTAAAGACCTCTTCAGTAGAGTAGCCAGTCTGCTACTGAAGACACTTCGACCTTTCTTGGACAGATGGACGCCATCTCTGCTCTGCAACCCTTGGAACAGCATCCCATGGTCCAGGAAATCAAAACGCTCTCGATGACACCTTCCATGCAGCCATGCATTCATCTCCAGGATGCGAGCTTCTCTGCCTTGGCCTTTACCATCAACAGGGAGGATTTATTTATTTTATTTATTTAATGTCTTTTTTATACCGCGCGCTTTAAAATCAGCGCGGTTTACATTTAACAACTCGTGCAGCGCAGGCAGAGCCCACGACTGGACTTACAATGAAAAGGGGTTTCTAAACAGGACTGACAGGGTAACTATGTACAGGCAAGCTAGCCGTCACAGGTGACGTAAGCTCACAACTATTTACAGATTTATTTACTTAATATATACAGATTGACTGGTCTAAGTATGTGCACAATTGCATCAGCAGATTATCTCGTGATCTAGTAAGTGGGGTTGCAACCCTGCAGGGTGGCTGCGATGGGGGTGGTGGTTTGGTTCCTGGGTGCACCTGGTTGAGAGATGTCGTATGAATCAGTATAGTGCTGGATGAAGAGATGGTGCTTCAGCGCTTTTCTAAACTGGACGAGGTCGGTGATGGCTCAAATGGCGGGTGGAAGAGCGTTCCAGCATGTGGGTGCGTATAAGGTGAAGGCTCTCTTTCTTGTTGACTGGGAGCATTTTGTGATCGCCTTTGAGAGTATCAATGTATTAACGGCAGCTGACCTCCTAGCTCTGTTGATGGGGGTGGGTTGGATGAGGTCCATGAGGGAGGTAGAGGAGCACATATTTATGGCTTTGAAGGTCAGCAGTAGCACTTTAAAGGAAAGTCTGCAGTGGACCGGCAGCCAGTGAAGGTGCTTCAAGATTGGCGTTATATGTTCCCTCCTGGAGGCTCCATGCAAGATTCTGGCAGCTGCATTCATTGCAAGCTGCAGTGGATTTAGCGTGCTCTTCGGGAGTCTGTATAGTATGGCGTTAGCATAATCAAAATGTGGGATTACTAGGGCCTGAAAGATTGTCCTGAAGTCATCTGGCTCGAGCAGCTGCCGGAATTGACGGAGCGACCTTATTTTGTGGGTGACTGCTTTGACCATGTTGCTGATCTGGGCCTTCATGTCGAAGCTGTTGGTCAAGCGTGACTCCTAGGTACCGTACTGTGGGCTTGCTGAAGAGCTTGGCATCTAGTGCATTCAGTGAGGTGGGGGGGGGGATGAATGCTGAGTTCCTGGTGATAAAGAGGACCTCCATCTTGTTGAAATTTATTTTGAGCCTCTGCATATGCAGCCAATCAGTGACGGCGTCGAAGCAGGCTGTCAATTGTGAGAGATCTGGATGTTTTGTTGAGATAGGCATGTAAAGCAGGACGTCGGTGGCGTAGACCAGGCAGTTAATATTGAAGGAGCAGATGAGAGCACAGATGGGTTGCATATAGACATTGAACAATAGGGCTGAGCGTGATGATCCCTGCGGCATGCCTTTCTCTTGTGGGAAAGGTTTGGAGGTAGAGGAGCCGGTTCGGATGTGCTGCCATCTGTCCGATAGATATGACTCACACCAGGTTAATGCTGTACCGTGGATACCCTTCTCCTTAAGACGTGTCAGGAGTATTTCATGGCTTACGGAGTCGAAGGCTGCGGCGATGTCCAGGAAGATCAGGGCAAACCCCTGCCTGATGTTGTCCAAGCCGATGGTTAAGGAGCTGAACAGAGTGGTTAACAGGGCCTCGATGCCATGCGACTCCCTGAAACCATGCTGACATGGGTCGAGGGGTGTGTTTGTCTTGATGTGGTGGTGAAGTTGACGTTGGACGACCTTCTCAATAATTTTGGCTAGAAGAGGGAGGGATACTTGAGATTGGCCTGTAGGAGTCCACCTTTGCCGGGTCCAGCTTGTTGTTTTTTAGAAGAGGTCTGATTGCTGTTTGCTTTAGACTTCGAGGGAAGGTCCCAGTAGAGAATGATAGCTCTATGAGTTTGACCAGGAACAGGCTACGGTCAACACGCAGGGATTTTACCCAAAATGCTGGGCAAGGGTCGTTTGGAGCTGTGGTGGTGTTTATTGCTGTGATGATGCCTTGAATGCCTTTCTCTGTTGGGGCCGAGAAGATGGTGAGTATGTCGCGAGTGTCCTTCAGACTGGAGGCAAGAAGGTGGATGGTTGGAGTCAGTGGGGTGCTCCTTGTGAGGGAGAAAGATTTGTGGTCCTGCCCGTCTGGCTCGATTTGGCCTGCAGGTAGTCGGCGTATTCCTGTGGGTCTGGCAGGCTTGGTTGGGTAAGGGAGGGGTCTTTTGTTAGGGACTTGACAATGTTAAACAGCTCGTGCGGTTTGTTTAGAGAGCGCTGTAGTATCTCTGCATGGAATTGCCGCCGCCTCGCTGTGACTGCTTCACTGTGCCTTCTTAGGTGAGTAGTGTACGCGTCATTGTTTTCGGTTGTGCGTGAATGACGCCAATGTCTCTCAAGCTTTCTAAGGTGGAGAAGTGACGCCCATAGCTCAGGTGAGTACCATGGAGAGTTCTGCCTTCTTCCTAGTGGTTTGTTTGTGGGTGGTTGATGGACGATGGCATCAAGGCTTGCGTTCTATGTGGAGATCATTTCATCGAGACTGTGTGCTGGCGGGTTACGGAGCGGTTGGGCTCTGTTCAGGATTTCCTCCTTGTTGAATGGCTGGAAGTATCTGGAAGATGTTGTGGGAGGCTTGGTTGAGGTCTGGGAGCTGATGTGGATGGGGGTGCATTGGCATCTGAAATGTTATCAGGCAATGGTCAGACCATGGCACTGGGGTGATGGATAGGACAAGGTCATGCTTGGGGTCTAGGACTGAGCGCAGGACGAAAATCATGTCCAGCATGTTCCCCTTTACGTGGGTGGGGGTATTAACTATCTGTGTGTATCCTATTATTGAAGAGAACACCACCTGTGCATCTATCTGCTTCACCCTCTGGCCCAGAGTCATGAAGTCACTTTTGATACACTCAGAAGTATAGCTGGCAGTATCATTTGTGCCGACATGGATTAGCAACATTGGGTAATAGTCAGTGGGCTTGATGAGTCTGCAAACTCTCCGTAACATCTTGGATTTTGGCACCTGGCAGACAGCAGACCTCTCTGGACATCAAGTCTGGTCGGCAGATGGTTGCCTCAGTACCCCTCAGAAGAGAGTCACCAACCACCACTACCCTTCGCTTCCTTGTGGTCACTGATTCTACAACTTTGGGGTACTTGAGCTCTGGTTCTTCCCTTTTCAGGGTTGCTTTCACCTCCTCCACTTCCAGGACTACAAAATGGTTCTTCATTTCAAGGGCTGGAGAAGTTGGATTGGTGATTCTGCAGGCCCTGGTGACTTGTGTCCAACCTTCATCATTCTGTAGACACCCATCTTCTCCTCTGCTGGAGAGCTTGGATGTTGCAAGAAGCATCTCATGAATGTATTTCTCACTGTCTTGAATGTTCCTCAGCCTCGCCACCTCCTCTCTGAGCTCCTCCACTTGTTTCCTGAGTGCTTCAGCATGTAGGCACCATGCACATGAAACACGTCCTTCAACTGGCATTTGGACCTCTGTCTGGACAGAAGCAGAAGCTGTAGTGGGGGCAACAGCTTTAGCAATACAATTTTTCCCAGCCATTGTTCAGTTCGTGGAGCTTAGGTATCTGTTAAAGCAAAAGAGAGAGATCTACCAAAGTACCAACTGGTTTCCCAGCTGTCCTTTCAGAGAAAAAGCAGTAAATTTCTTTAAGTATGTTCAAAATGTGCTGTTCCAAGTCCCTGTGTGTAAATTGGGGAGATGCCCTATAAAGCAAGACTGCTCACTAGGGGTGGGTGGGAGTCGGGGAGGGGGTAGGGAGGGAATTAAGAGCTCATTAGGTGTCAGTAGCTTCAGAGAGCTGAGAAAGATACTAAAGCAGAGTTTTAAACCTACCCCACTAAAGAAGATATTTCCGCTTTTAAACTAAAGCACCATAATGTAACTTTGTTTTAAAAATGTACCAAAACCCTTTTAAGAACTCCCAGGCAGAGAGCTAGTAATTTAAAAAGCCACAAACTCTTACATTTGCTTGAAATGTATAGCCCCTGTTAGGAATGCGTCAACAGTGCAGGGCTCTGAAGACTTTTATGCAGGCCTCAGCTGCTCTCAGTTCTTTCACATGCTAATCAGGCCCACTAACTCCTGATTAAGTGTCAGTAGCTTTAAAGAGCTGAGAAAGATACTAAAGCAGAGTTTTAAATCTACCCCAGACTAAAGAAGATATTTCTCATTTTAAACTAAAGCACCAAAACGAATGTAACTTTGTTTTAAAAATGTACCAAAACACTTTTAAGAGCTCCCAGGCAGAGAGCTAGTAATTTAAAAAGCCAGAAACTCTTACCTTTGCTTGAAATGTATAGCCCCTGTTAGGAATGAGCTCTGCTATAATACTGCTCTAATAGCAGGATAGAAAGCTTTGTTGTTCACCTGTAACAGATGATCTCTGGGAACAGCAGGAATCAGTCTTCACATATTGGTATTGTCGGTACTGACAGAGCCCGCACGGGAACATTCTCCAGAATCCAATTGGAAAGCTTTTGGGAGCAATCCGCTATGCCTGCGCATCTGCCTTCCCAAGTCCTCTCCTCTGTTGAGTTTGTAGTTGAGAGATAGAGGAAAAAAGAATACCCTACAACTCTTAGGGGAGGAGGGCAGGTTGTGAAGACTGATTCTTGCTGTTCCCGAAGATCGCCTGTTAAAGGTGAGTAACAACGCTATCTCCAGGAACAAGCAGGAATGCAGTCTTCACATATGGGACTCACTAGCTCCCAGATACCAGACTGGAGTTGGTGCAGTGGTATCCCCAAGGCTAAAGGTTAGAGCCAAGAAGGTGTGGATACAAGTTGCCCAATTGGAGTTGGCAGACCATCAACAGGACAGTCTGGTGGCAGAAAAAAAATGAGACAGAGGGTAGGAGTTGCAGTTAAGTCTCAAAAAGGTGCTGGAGGACAGCCTGGCCAAAGACAGCACCCCGATGGGAGTCCCTGTCTAGGCAGTAGTGTGCAGCGAAGGTATGAATGGAGGACTAGGTAGCCGTTCAACAGATTTAATCAATGGAGACGGAACAAAGATTGGCAACTGAAGTTGCCATGGCTTTCACATTGTGAGCAGTGACGTGACCCTCTAGGGAGAGTCCCGCTTCAGTGTAGGCAAAAGAGATGCACTCCACAATCCAGTTGGATAGGGTGCACTTCGATACTGGAAGTCCAAGGTGACTTAGATCAAAGGAAATGAATAATTGAGAATATTTCCTGTGAGTCTTGGTTCTATTCAAGTAGAAAGTCAGGATGCGCTTGCAGTCCAACGTGTGGAGCGCTGCTTCAGCCCTAGTTTGAGACCACCTTTGGTAGAAAGTGTGGATGTGTACGCAGAACTACCTTATCATGGAGGAACCGGATGTACTAAGGATCTGACACCAAAGCCTGCAGTTCACTGATACAATGAGCTGAGGTGAGGATGATGAAGATTACTTTCCAAGAGAGGAATTTTAAAGTAGTTGCTAAAGACGCAAAAGGAGGCTTTAGAAGTTGCGCTAAAACTACGTTGAGATCCCATGCCACCAGTGAATGATGGTTTGTTCGGCGGCTTGGATAATAGGAGACCCCGCATGCATCGTTGCACCAAGGGGTGTAAAGAAATAGGATGCCTGTCCACTGACCTGTGATAAGCTGAGATGGTACTGACTTAGTCTTGAGACCTGCCATGCACAAGTGGAGGAGATATTGTAAAACGTTTTGCGGGACAGGCAGAGGGGTCAGTATGTTTTGGGGTACACCAGAGGGTGAACCTGTGCCATTTAAAGGCATAGGAAGATTGTTGTACACCCAATTGCAACACTGGAACATCAAGATTTCTGCTATACCCTCCCTGCTTCTCTCTATCTCCTTGCCTTTGATATCGCTGAACTTTATACTATTATTTTATGGCGTTCCTTTCTTACTTTTGATTGTTGTTTTTATGGTAAACCACTCTGATATATGGTAAAGGGCGGTATATAAAGAAATTTAATAAACCATAAATGTCTAGTAGACTGCTTTTGTGTTGCAAGTAGCACATCCTTGACCTGTTGGGAAATATTGAGGCCAGCAAAGATTATGCTTTCAGCAGCCACACCATGAAATGGAGGGCTTGTGGATTGGGATGGAGCAGTGTCCCATGATCCTGTGAGAGGAGGTTAGGAGCATGTCCCAGACTGAGAGGTGAAGTCTGTGTTAGGTGAAGCAGCAAAGGAAACCTTGGCTGATGGGTCCATTAAGGGATTATTAGAATCATGAAACCTTGCAGCTTGAACAAGGTCTTGGGTATTAAGGGAGTGTGCGGGAATACATAAAGTAGTCCTTTTCCCCAGTGGAGAAGGAAGACATCCACTGCCTGGCTATGCTGGGAAGGAAGCCTTGAACAAAACAGCAAAAGTTGTGTATTCTCCTGGGTGGCGAGCAGATCTATCCTGGAGGTCCCATACATGTGGAAAATCCGAGATGCCGTTTCCCGATTCAGAGTCCACTCATGGACGCAGGACATAGCTGAGTCTGTCCACAAGGAGATTGAGTTGCCCTGGTAGATACAGCATCCTGAGATGGATGCTGTGTGCAATGGAGAAGAACCAGAGATGAAGGGCTTTTTGGCAGAGGGGATAAGATCCCATTCCCCCCTGCTCATTCACATAGAACATGGCTACCTGGTTGTCCATTTGGACTAAGATCTGTTTGCCCGAAAGTTGGGGTTGAAAAACCCGAAGGGCATTCGTGAGAGCACAAAGTTCCAGGAGGTTGATCTGCAACTGAGATTCCTGTTGTGTCCACTGCCCCTGTTTAGTGAGACTGTCGAGATGTGCTCCCCACCCTAGTTTGGAAGCATCCATTGTCTGGGTGCATTGAGGTGGAGGCATCTGAAAAGGTGACCCTCTGAATAGGTTTTGAGGGGAACCCCACCACAGAAGGGAATTGACAAGAGGAAGAATGATGCAAATCTTGCCTAAGAGATGCCTTGTCGCTTGAGTCCTTTGAGAAGAAAGCATCCATTGTGCTTGCCACATGTGGAGGCAAGCATAGGCGACGACATAGACTGTGGAGGCCATGTGTCCAAGAAGGCATAGCATCTCTCAAGCTGTCACAGTACTGTGATTCCTTATAGTGTGGGCCAGCTTGATAAGGCGGGTAGAGCGGTCCTGTGGAAGGAAAGCTCACATCTGACAAATGTTCAGAAGTGCCCTGATGAATTTGAGCCTCTGGGATGGAACTAGGTGCGATTTTTGAAAGGTTAAGATGAATCCCAGATTTTGGAGCACAGTGATGGTGCGATGAAGAGTTTTACCTCTTCTGGGGAGTTTCCCCTGATTTTCAGCCAATCATCTAAGTAGGAGAAGACAAAGATCCCTAAAGTATGCAGATAGGCGGCAACCACTGCCATGCATTTTGTGAACACTCAAGGTGCAGAGGCTAACCCGAAGGGGAGCACCTGTTATTGGTAGTGAGTTTGCTGGAACCGAAAACACAGATACTGCCTGTAATGAGGATGGAAGAGCAAGTGTGCATATGCCTCCTTGAGATCTAAAGGACATAGCCAGTTGTTTCTCTGAAGGTATGGCAGAAGTGTACCCAGGGATATCATTTTGAATTTTTCTTGACAGCGGTAGACTAAACGTTTGTGGCAAAGAATTTTTCATTTCAAACCGCAGAAGGCAAGCAGAGACCAGATTCCTGATTTAGTGTTTGGGACAGCAGCTGGCACAACTGACTTGTTCTTGCTACCGGGAGGCCTATAAAGATGTAACTCAACAAAGTACATCTTTAAACCAGCCACAGTGTCCATCTGACTCCTTTAGCCAAGAGTCAACTAGGACAGCTCCCTGTGGTATGTGCAGTGGCCGATTATGATCATTCATGTATGTATATGTGTGTGTGTATATATATATATATATTTATTTATTTTCCAAATATATAGGTTCCACTGCGAAAGCTAGAGGGATGCTTGGGTGCATAGGGAGAGTAATGGCCAGAGGAAGAAAGGAGGTAATAGTGCTTCTTTAAGTCTTTGGTGTGACCTCATTTAGAGTATTGTGTGCAATTCTGGAGACTGCACCTTCAAATGGATATAAACAGATTGGAGTCAGTACAGAGGGTAACTACTAAAATGGTTAGTGGTCTTCATTATAAAGCATATGAGGGCAGACTTAAGGATCTTAATATATATAGTTTAGAGGAAAGGTGGGATATAGGTGATATGATTGAGATATTTAAATACCATCGTAGCATAAATGCACAGGAGGAGAGCCTCTTTCAATTGAAAGTAAGCTCTGCTACGAGGGAACATGGGATGAGGGTGAAAGGGGATAGACTCAGGAGTAATATGCAGAAATATTTTTTTACGGAAAGAGTGGTAGATGCGTGGAATAGTCTCCCAGTGGAGGTGGTAGAGATGAGGAGCATATCTGAATTCAAAAAAGCATGGGACAAACCCAGAGGATCTCAAAAGGGAACTGTTGTAGTGGTTGATATGGAAGGGCAGACTAGATAGGCCATGTGGTCTTTTTCTACCATCATGTTTCTATGTTTCTACTGGCAGCTGCATAGCTATAGTCCACTTACTGCTGATATAATTTGCTGTTAACAGCCTCACATGAGCTTGGTTCATGGTAAAAATAAACAAAACAAATGAAAAGAGGTTGATAAACTACTCTCACACTCTAAATTCAAGAAAACATGGGTCCAACACAGAAGATCTCTAAAGGAAAAAAAGGGACTATAGTAGTTGGCTTGGAAGGGAAGACTGGATAGGCCATATGGTCTTTGTCTGCCATCATGTTTCTATGTTTACTACTAAACCAGTCCTCCCTCTTGCTCTTCGCTTCCCAGGATTTGCCTGTAGTCTTCTTCACATTCTCCTCCTCGTTATTCTACCTGCCACAGTATTTTCACAGGAATCTTTTGTAGGTTGTACTCCACTTTAAAGGATTAACATAACAAATGTTTGTGAATTGCCCATCGATTACTTACATGAGCTTTAGAGACATGACTGTAGAATTTGAAAAGGAAGCTCATATCTTCTAGAGCAGAGGGTTGATATTTTTGCACCAGACGAAAATGTTAATTGCTGGTCCCCTTCAATTTCAGATGCAATAGGATATTTTCCCCTCAAATCTACATTGCCAATTCACTCCACCAGGCAGCCCCTGGTATAAATTGCAGAGACATATATATTTTTTTATTTTTTATTAAATGTTTCCAATGATAGGAACAATTAACAAATAATGAAAAAAAGAAAATACACCACTATACGTTATTTCACAACATTAAATGATCAAAGCAGAAAAATAATGTCTCCATGGGAGAGAGAGAAACTGAAAAAACCCCACAAAAATATAAAGTAAAAAGAAGGAAAGCCAAAAAAAAAGATCTGGGCAACTATACACTTCAGTAGCTTCTTATCTAACATCTAAGGTCCAAACCAGTAACAAGAGGAAATTAAAAAGAAGTGGCATTTCAGAAAGGACATCCAAGTTAAATCAGAGACGTCTTAGGAAGGAACATGCAGAAAAACTCTAGGGATATCTGTCTTTGGCCAATTTTAGTAACACAGACATCCATGCTGGCATCCACATAGATGTCTCTCTTAGGAAAGCATGGGGTGAGGACATCCATCTCATGCAAGCTATTTTAAGGGGATGTCCAGCAGCAAAGCAAAATGAAGATATGAGCCCCCATTCCCCATTGGTGTTCATTGACATATTGCAAAATAAAGGGGATATTGGTGTAGCTCCTTTTCCACACCCTCCAGACATTTGCTTGATGATGCTCACTTTTCAGATGCCTCTTCCTGTCCAGAGCAGGTATAATAAGAGACGTAACTCTGGATGTCCAGGACATTTCTGAGATCAAGCATGGATCTCCCTTGGGGAAACTGCTAGGTACATATGACCTAGATTGGCCACTGTTGGAAACAGAATACTGGGCTTGATGGACCTTGGTCTGCCCCAGTATGGCATATCTTATGTTCTTATGACATGATGCAGAATAGCGCGGTATATAAGAGAATGTAAATAAATAAAATAAACTTCCAAGTTCTTGTGAATTTATTTATTTAGCTATTCTTATATACTACTTTCTCCGTGAACAAGCAGGAAAATAAGTCCTCACATATGGGTGATGTCACCGACGGAGCCCCACATAGAATGCTCCCCAGCTCCCAAAGGAAGCTTTTGGGAGGTACACTGCGCATGCATGCCTGCCTGCCTGCCTTCCAGCCCGCCATGGCACCATACCTTCCAGTAGTCTTTTTTTTCTGCAGAGCCCCTAGGACGTATTCTGCAGTCTGGAAAAGAGTTTTTCTATCTGGCCTTGGTGACTTGGATTTTTTTTCTCGTATTCTTTTCCACCTGTCATCGGTTAGCCATTTTTTCCCTTTTTTTTTTTTGTCGTCTTGTGCTTTTGTGAGGGTTTTTTCCCCCTTCGGGGTGGTTTCCCACCCATGGCAGTTTTTCAGTTTGATATTGCCGAGGTGATGTTTTTCGGTATGTCTAAGCCAGCTAGTGGCTTTAAGAAATGCACCAAGTGTGGCAAGACCATTTCTGCTACAGACTATCATAATTGATGCTTGCAATGCCTTGGACCTGACCACGAGCCAGCGTCCTGTGAGTTCTGCTTGCAGATGACGCACCGAGGGCTGAAAGGTCAGGAAAAGAAGAAAGAGTTCATCTGATTCAGCATCCTCAACCCTGTGCCCCTTGTCTACACCTGCGAAAGGTTCGGAGGCAACCAAGGGAAAAGAGCAGTGTGCTTAGTCGAAGCTGAAGGGCCCGAGGGATTAGGAGAGGATTCCTGCAGAGACTCCATCGATGTCGAAGGGTGAGCACCAGGAGAAGTGTCCTCACAGCTCTACTCAACAAGATGCAGAGAGGGATGACTGGGAGCGACTGGCAAGTTTCCCTGGTAGGAGGACCCAACCTGGATGGTGGAGTCCACTCCCAGTGCCCAGGAGGGCAGCCGGATGTCTCCCAGTACACCTATCATTGTGGAGTCCCCACCCAAGGTGGCATTGCCGATGTCCATGGCTGCAGCATTGGTCCCCTTGCAGGTGGCAATTCTGGAGGAACACCTTTGAGCCTTAGAAGCTCACTTGATGGCACTGGAAGCCTTGCAGAATGCAGGCTTTGTGGCACACATCAAGTCATCAATGCACTCTTTCCTATCCTGGAGACCCTTGCCCTGCCTGCGGAGGTTGGGACATCAGGTGGGAGATCGGTGTTGACCCCAGTTGCCAGAGCCATCTCCCTCTCCAGTGTATCAGAGTCTGAGGCCCAAGGACACTGCCATTGGATTGCCAGGAGGCATGAGGACCATCGGCATCCTCCCTCCCCCAAGCAGCAGCGGTGGGAGAAGGAGAATGTGTGGTATTTCGGCTTCCTCTCAGAATCTGAAATAGAATGGAAGACTGAGACAGAATCGATGGCATCGGACCTTTGGTCCCCAGATCTCCCATCTGACTTGTCGTCTCCACCCGAGCGGTGCAAGTTGCCCCCGGAGGATATATCCTTCCAGGACTTTCTTAGGGACATAGCCAAGGCCATCCCCTTTTCGCTGGAATCGGAGGAACTGAGGGCAGAAGAACTGAAACTCCTCCAGTACCCCTCAGGCCCTCCAGGAGGCGGTGACAGTTCCCAAACACCATATACTGCAGTGGCTGCTGCGGCTGTGGGAGGCACTGCTCACGCTTCTGGTCATCAGCCACTGGCTCGATTTCCCTATACCGGGTCCAGAAGGTCCTGGGGTTTGAAAAGCTTCAATTTCCCCACAATTCCATTGTAGTGGAGTCAGCCTTAAAGCATGGGAAGAGTGCTAAAATGCACTCCTCTATACTGCCGAGTCGCGAGGCTCAGACTCTGGACACCTTCGGGAGGATGTGCTTCCAGGGTTCCATGCTGATCACCAGGATATTCTGGCTTACCAGACTTACATGAGCACATTCCTCAAAGATGTCATGTCAGATCTGGTGGACTTTGCCACCCTGGTTTCCGAGGACTGTTGTGAGTCCTTTCATAATCTCGTGGCACACGGCAAGGATTGCTCGAAGCTCATGGTGCGAGGCACATGTGACATCTTTAAGAATATAAGATATGCCATACTGGATCAGACCAAAGTCCATCAAGCCCAATATTCTGTTTTCAGCAGGGGCCAATCTAGAGCACAGGTACCTAGCAGTTTCCCCAAAAGACACAGGTTTCACAATGCTTGTATTGGGGCAAGCAGTGGATAACCTTTAATAATGGTTTATGGCCTTTCCTCCAGGAACTTGTCCAAACCTTTTGTAAACCCAGCTACACTAACAGCTTTACAGAGTTTGATTACACGTCGAATGGAAAAATATTTTCTTCAGGAACAAGCAGAAAGTCAGCCCTTACATACAGAGCATTTCCCTGGCTTTCAAAGAAAGCCTTTGGTAATGCCACCACGCATATGTGGTCCCCTTCCCGCCCAAGGGTGCCATCTTACTCAGTCTCCCTTTTTCCGCGGAACCCTTTGGATGTGCATCTCATCCCCGAAAAAAGTTTTTCAATTCTTACTCTGTTTGTTCTTTCTGGCTGTCGTCGGTCCTTTTCCCGCTGTCTCGAGCACCACTGCTTTGGCTCTCAGTCTCTGGATTCTTTTTCCCCTTTTTTTTCTTCTTCCCATGCTTCACGCCCTTTTTAACTGCTGGCCACATTGAGGATCTTCGACTTCGCAGGGGTCCTTTTTGTCCCAATGGCCTCCAGTTTCAAAAAATGTGATAGATGCTTTAAAAACATGTCGCTCATAGACACCCACGACAGTTGTCTCAGGTGCCTGGGAGCTGACCATGACCCAGAGCTATGCTCCCTCTGTAAGAAGATGTCCTCCAAGGCTATCCAGAGTCGTAAGCAGAAGCTGGATGATCTCTTCCTCAAAGCAGCCCTTGTTTCCCCAGTAGCCTCCTGCTCTATGGCCCCGCAACCCCTGGAGTCTCCCGAGGCTCTTCTATGGGCCCCGAACAGGGGTCGCCCAAACGTGAGCGGAAGAAGAAGGTTGCAGCAAACTCAAGAGTTGGAGAGGGAGCAACCCAGAAAGGTATCTCAAACCGATACGGAGGCTTCAGACGATGGTGCTCAGTCTTCCGAGGGTTGTCCCGGCGAGGACCCCTCTTCTCCTCGATACCCAACCCAGTCACCACGACGTCAGTGTTGCAGGGCCCCATTCCCGATTAGGAGGCCCGAATGCTGGCTTGGAGCACAGCATTTCTACATCCCTCGCTGCTCAGCAGGTGCTATTGCCAGGTCTTGTTGGCACGCGCCCCGAGACCACAGGGACCTCGACTTTAAGGACTCCCTGGGTTGCTGCAGTGACCCCCAAGAGCCAGAGGTCTCGTGAGGTTCCTCGGTGAGGGTCTCAATCTCCGTTCTGTTTCTCGGGAGCAAGATCCTCTTGGATGAGCACCTCTGGCTCCGGGCAGACTTCGGCCTCAGGGACCCGGCGCGGGTCACTGACCCCTCTCGAACTACCCGACCTAGAGTCCTCCACGGACTGTTCGGACTGGGAATCCAAAAGGAAACCTTTCCTGAAACCTGGGTCCACTGGGACCTGCCGTCAGTCCCCTCCCCGCCAACCCAGAGGCAGTGGTCCCCTCCTGTGAACATCTCCTCCTTGGAGTTCATCCGGGATATGGCGTGCTTCTCTCCAAGCCCCTCCACCCGCCCTCCTCCAGTGGAATGGGACCTCAATGTGTTCCTCACGCAACTGACCAGGCCGTCTTTTGATCCCATGGCTACCTGCTTATGTGGCACCTGTCATGGAAGGTGGCTTTCCTGGTGGCCCTCACCTCCGCCCAGAGTCAGCGAGCTCCAGGCTCTGATGGCTGAGGCAGCGTACGTGAGGTTCTACGAGATCAGGGTAGTTCTGCGTAGTCACCCAAGTTCCTCCCGAAAGTCGTCTCAGACTTGCATCTCAACCAGGAGATAGTGCTACCCACCTTCTTCCTGAAGCCCCGAATGGGCATTGGCGACTCTCCATATGCTGGACTGTAAGAGGGCTCTTTTTTCTACCTGCAGTGGACTCGGGACCACTGCAGAATCAGGCAGCTCTTCGTCTTCTATGATCCCAGCTGCATCGGGCTAGCGATCACCAAGCGGAACCTGTCCATCTGGGTGGTGGACTGCATCGCTTTTGTCCAGGCTCAGGTCGGGCTTCCACTGGACTGCCGAGTCACTGCGCACAATGTCTGAGCGATGGCGACGTCTGTCGTTAGCCTGCGCTCTGTGCTGCTGGCGGACATCTGCCGGGCAGCCACCTGCTCCTCCACTCACACCTTCGCGGTGCACTAGTGCCTGGAGAGGGAGTCCCGCTGGGACAGCGCCTTCGGCCAGGCCGTATTCTGTAATCTGTTCGGGGTTTAAGCAACTTCTGCCCTCCGACACTTCTTGTTCCGGCTACCGGGAGCATGGCCATCCATGGACTTGCGGTCGTCAGGCTGCCTTCGGATTCACTGGCGACTGCTCACAGCTCCACCGTGGTATTTTCCTTTTCCTACAGGTCCTCGGTAGCCTGTAGCTGGGGAGTCCCATATGTGAGGACTGCCTTCCTGCTTGTTCCTGGAGAAAGAGTAGTTGCTCACCTGTAACAGGTGTTCTCCAGGGACAGCAGAAAACAATCCTCACAACCCTCCCTCCTCCCCTTGGAGTTGCTCTTCATTTTTGTCATCTTCTTGGAGAGGCTCTAGCTATGGCACCTGACTGAGTAAGATGACATCCTTGGGTGGGAAGGGAACCATGCATGCGTGGTGGCATTCCCAAAGGCTTTCTTTGAAAGCTGGGGAAATTCTCCGTGCGGGCTCCGTCAGTGTCGAAGTCACTCATATGTGAGGACTGATTCCTGCTGTCCTTGGAGAACACCTGTTACAGGTGAGTAACAAAGCTTTCTCTTATTAGTCTTAAATAGGTTACCCTGTAGCTTCATTGCATGTCCCCAAGTCTTTCTATATTTTGTTGGCGTAAACAATTGATCTGTGTTTACCTGTTCCACTCCATTCATTAATTTATAGACCTCTATCATATCTCCTCTCAGCCGTCTCTTTTCCAGATTGAAAAGCTTTAACCTTTTTAGCCTCATTTCATAGGGGTATCCCTTCCATCCCCGTTACCATTTTGATGGCTCTTCTCTATACCTTTTCCAATAACGCTATATCCTTTTTAAGATACAGCGATCAGAATTACACACAATATTCAAGGTGCGGTCGCACCATGGAGCGATAGAGATGCATTATAATATCCTTTGTTTTATTCTCCATTCCTTTCCCTGTGATACCTAGCATTCTATTTGCTCTCTTGCCGCCGCTGCACACTGGTAGGAAGGTTTCAACATATTATCCTCGATGATGTCTACATCTTTTTCCTGGGTGGTGCTTCCTAATGTGAAATCTTGCATTGTGTAATCATAGTTTGGGTTTTTCTTTCCTAGGTGCATAACTTTGCACTTGTCCACATTAAATTTCATCTGCCATTTGGATGCCCAGTCTTCCAGTTTATCAAGGTCCTCTTGCAATTTTGCATAGTCCTCATGGTTTTTAACAATTTGAATAATTTTGTGTCTGCAAATTTGATTACCTCACTTGTTCCTATTTCCAGGTCATTTACGAATATGTTAAAAAGCAGCGGACCCAGCACAGATCCCTGGGGCACTCCACTATTCACCTTTCTCCATTGGGAAAATTGACCATTTAGCCCTACCCTCTGCTTTCTATCTTTTAACCAGTTCCTGATCCACAATAGTACACTGCCTCCTATTCCATGACCTTTTAATTTTGCCACGAGTCTCTCATGAGGGACCTTGTCAAAGGCTTTCTGAAAATCCAGATACACTATAACAACCCGACTCACCTTTGTCTACCTGTTTATTCACACCTTCAAAAAAACATAACAGATTAATAAGACAAGACTTTCCTTGGCTAAAACCATGTTGGCGGTCTTACATTAAGCCGTGACTATCTACATGTTCAGTAATTTTGTTCTTTATAATGGTTTCTGCCATTTTTCCTGGTACTGACATCAGGCTCACCGGTCTGTAGTTTCCTGGAACTCTTTTTAAAAATTGGCGTTACATTGACCATCCTCCAATCTTCAGGTATTACAGATCATTTTAATGATAGTTCACAGATTACTAATAGGAGATCTACAATCTCAAATTTCAGTTCTTTCAAAACCCTTGGATGTATACCATCCGGTCCAGGTGATTTGCTACTTTTCAGTAAATCAAATAGTTGTAATACATCTTCCTGGTGTATCGATATTTCTTCTGCAGCATCACCTTTAAATACCATTTCAGTCATAGGTAACATCCATACATCTTTCTCAGTAAAGACCGAAGCAAAGAATTCATTCAGTCTCTCCGCTATAGCCTTGTCCCTTCTTAGTGCCCCTTTACCCTTCTATCATCTAATATTCCAACTGACTCTGTCACAGGATTTTTGCTATGAATGTACTTGAAAAAGTCTTTGTTAATCGTGTTTGCTTCCTCTTCTCAAATTCTCTCTTTGCTTGTCTTATCAATGCCTTGCATCTACCTTGCCAGTGCATAAGTCGTTTCCAATTTTCGTCATTTGGCTCCTTTTTCCATTTCCTGAAAGATGCTTTTTTGGCAACAGCCTCTCTGACCTCAACTTTAAACCATACTGGTAGTTTCTTGGACTTACTTCCACTTTTCTTAAAACATGGAATACAGCTGGTCTGGGCTTCCAAAATAGTATTTTTAAACAACACCCAAGCTTGATGTAAGTCTTTAACCTTTGCAACTGCTCCTTTTAGGGTTTTTGTTTTTTAAACTATTTTCCTCATTTTATCAGTCTCCCTTTCGAAAGTTAAAAGGGTAGTACTGTGGATTTCCTTTCCATCCCTCCTCCATTAATTAAATCAAACGCGATTATGCTATGATCACTATTGCCAATTGACCCCAACACCCTTATCTCTTGCACCAGATCTGGTGTTACACTAAGGACTAGGTCCAAAATAGCTTCCCCTCTGGTTGGTTCATGAACCAGCTGCTCCAAGAAGCAGTCATTTATTTCATCTAGAAACTTTATCTCCATAGCATGTCGTGCCATGACACTGACCCAGTCGATACCAGGGTAATTGAAATCACCCATTATTATTACTGTGCTGTAACTTTTGTTAGCTTCCCTGATTTCTTTGAGCATTTCATCATCCATTTGTTCATTCTGGCCAGGCGGTCGATAGTACACCCCCACTGCTTTCGCCTTCCCCTTTTTACTTGGAATTTCTATCCATAGAGATTCTACAGTGAATTTTGTTTCCTGCAAAACTTTAATCCTTTGTAACTCAATGCTCTTTCTAACATAGAGTGCAACCCCTACACCAATTTGATCTGCTCTATCATTACGATATAATTTGTACCAAGCTATCAGTGTCCCTCTGGTTGTCCTCCTTCCACCATATCTCTGAGATACCAATCATATCTAACTTCTCATTTAGTGCTATATATTCTAACTCTCCCATCTTATTTTTTAGACTTCTAGCATTTGCATACAAGCATTTTAGAGGCTGTATTTTATTCATATTAATCTGGCTATCAGTAGGCAGGGGTAATTTGCAATTTTTAAGCTCTGCTCTGTACTCAAGGGCATTTGGGTTACTTTTGTCTTTATTGGAACCTCTCTGTTGATATGCCCTAACTTCGATCTTTTGCTAGTATCCTTCAAAGATACAGTACATTGTTCCAAACCATGCACTCTTGGGCGACTGTCAGCTTTCCCCTATTATCTAGTTTAAAAGCTGCTCTATCTACTTTTTAAAGGCTAATGCCAGCAGCCTGGTTCCATCCCAGTTAAGGTAAAGCCCATCCCTTCGGAAAAGCCCCTCCTTTCCCCAGAATGTTCCTCAGTTCCTAACAAATCCAAAACCCTCTTCCTTACACCACAGTCTCATCCACGCATTGAGACTCTGGAGCTCTGCCTGTCTTTTGGGTCCTGCATGTAGAACGGGAAGCATTTCAGAGAATGCTACCCTGGAAGTTCTGGATTTCAACTTGTTACCTAAAAGCCTAAATTTAGCCTCCAGAACCTCCCTCCCACACTTTCCTATGTCATTGGTATCGACATGTACCAAGACAGCAGACGACGACTCCTCTAGGTGGCATATTAGGTCCGCTACCTTCTCACCAGGCAGGCATGTTACCAGGCGATCCTCACGTCCACCAACCACCCAGCTGTCTACATGCCTAATGATTGAATCACCAACTATAACGGCTGCCCTAACCCTTCTGGCATGGGCAAATGGCCCTGGAGAAACCTCCTTGGTGCGAGGTCCTAGCTATAGGATCACTTCCTGCCACACCAGCGTGATGCTCTTCTGTCACGAGACCTCTCTAGTCTATGGCAACTAGGATGCTGCCAGACTGGAGGTGGGACTTCAGTACTACATCCTTGTAGGTTTCATCTATGTACCTCTCTGTTTTCTTTATATCCTCCAAGTCTGCCACTCTAGCCTCCAGAAATCACTCATTCCCTGAGAGCAAAGAGCTCCTTGCACCTAGTGCACTCGTAAAACCCCTCACCAACTGGGAGAAAATCATACATGTGACAGTCAATGCAAAAGACTGGAAAGCCCTCATTGCGCTGTTGGACTGTTGTCTGCATCTTAGTTTTAAGGTTGTGTTTAGGTATTAAGTTGTTTACATACTAAGATTTGCTGGGGATACTTATATTAATAAAACTATACCTAATACATTTAATGGACTTTGTTCACCTCAAGCTTAATTAATCTCATGTCCTTAATATATACCTGATGAGGATAAACAGATCTGCTGGCAAAGTAGTGGTTATGGGCATCTCCACCTGCTGGATGGTGTGGCTACAGTCGTCAGACCTGAAGCAGTGGGTCCAGGGCAAGAACCTCTTCGGCAAGCACATGAAGGAGAAAGCCGAGAAGCTGGAGAAGGAGCATATGTCTCTCACATGGCTGTCCAGAAAGACCACGGACCCAGTGCGGAAGAAACATCACACCAAGAAGGCCTTCTATCTGCGCCCATGCTGATATTTCCCGGCACAGCCTAAAGTGCAGACTTCCTGGCCGCAATGGCAGGAGACGGCTTCGAAAGTTCAACCTGCCCCCAGCCCAAGCCAGGTGGTGGGTTTTGACGGGTCCTCAGGAGCATAGCCAGCTGACCATTGCCCATCGAGATACTCCCACAGGTCAGGAGGCAGCTCGTCCACTTTGCCCACCATGGCCCCTCGGACACTTGGGTGCTGAAGATTGTCTAAAGTGTATATCGGCTGCACTTCACCCAGCTACTGCCTCCATATGAACCATGGGAGTACCCGATGGACCCTGCGCACTGGAGCTTGCTGCAGACCGAGGTTGAATTCTGCTGTCCACCCTCACCATCGAGCCGGTCCCCCCCATTACAGATTGGGCAGGGCTTCTACTCCAAGTACTTTCTGGTTTCCAAAAAGACCAGCAAATTCCGTCCAATTCTGGACTTGCAAAACCTCAACCAGTTCCTGGTATGCAAAAAGTTCAAAATGGTCTCGGTGGTGATGCTCCCATATCTCATACATTACAATTGGCTATGCTCCTTAGATCTGAAAGATGTGTGTACGCGTATTCCGATCCACCCACATCACAAGCAATATCTTCGCTTCATGCTGGGCAGCCGGCACTATCAGTACTGCATGCTGCCCTCCGGGCTGGCCGCGCCCTCCTGGGTCTTCACAAAATGTCTGGTGGTCATGGTCGCCTTCCTCCAGACCCACAGGGTCTTTGTCTTCCTGTACCTGGATGACTAGCTAATCAAGGCTACCACACTGGCTGGTGTTTGACAGTCTGCGGCACTCACAGTTCAGCTGCTTGAGGGCCTTAGCTTCATGATCAGCTACCCAAAGTCTCACTTCCATCCAATGCAGCAACTGGAGTTTATCGAGGCCCTCCTTGATACCACTTGGGCATGGACCTTTCTGCCATCGGATCATCTGCAGCGCCTCATTGAGGTGGTGGGTGTGTTGCAGAGCCAGCACTATACCACTACCTGCAGGCTGTTGAGAGCCCTCGGACACATGACTGCCACGGTGCATGTCATTCCTCAGGCCCACTTCTCCATACAACAAGCCTAGTGGACCCTTCTACATGTAGTGGAGGTAGACATCGGGCCGGCTACGGGACCAGATAGTGGTCACCATTCCATTAGCGCAGTCCCTGGCATGGTGGTTCGAACCGGAAAATCTGCTGAGGGGCCTACTGTTCCAGCCAGCGGCCCCCTGCATGACGCTTATGACGGAAGTGTCCAAGCTCAACTGTAGTGCGCCTTTGGACAGTCTCAGCACTCAGGGGCTATGGTCCGAGCAGGAGATCCTCCATCAAATAAGCACCATCTTTGCCTTTCATGCACACCTGGCGACTCAGGTGGTCCTGATTCAAATGGACACCTAGGTGGCAGTGTTCCTTGTAAACAAACAGGGGGGGGGGGCATGGGATCATACCTCCTATGTTGGGAGGCTGTTCACCTCTGCAAGTTTGCTCTGCTCCACGGCATGGACTTATCTGCCCAATGACATACCTGCCCAACAAGCTCAACGGCTTGGCGGATCATCTCAGTCGGGTGGATCCTGAAGAGGGAGGTGATGGACCGAATCTTCTGGGATTGGGGCACCTCAGTGGTGGATCTTTTTGCCATGAAGCAAAATGCCCAGGTAGCCCTGTTCTGCTCCCGGAGGCCAGCCAGCGATCTCCTAGCCTTAGATGCCTTCCTTCTCCACTGGGGAGGGCCTGCTGTATGCCTACCCCTCTGATACCACTTGTGGCAAAAACTCTCCTGAAGCTCCAGGCCAAGAGGGGCTCCAGGATTCTGGTTGCACAGTACTGGCCTCGGCAGCCGTGGTTCCCTCTGCTGCTGCAACTCTCACTGAAGGAGTCTCTTTGCCTGGACTCCGACCCAGACCTCATCTCGCAGGAGGGTAGCTGCCTGTTGTACCCCAGTGTCCACTCCCTGGTGCTCACAGCATGAATGCTGAGAGGATAGTCCTCGCGGAACTTAATCTCCCTGAGGGCATTACCCACATCCTGCTGGCATCCCACAAGAACTCGATGTGCAAGGCTTACGCACTCAAATGGTGACTGTTTGCCGTCTGGAGTGCAGATAGGGTGCTGGCCCCTTTCTGCTGCTCTGCAAAACTGGCTGTTGGAGTACTTCTTAAATCTCTCTGACTTCAGGCTGAAGTCTAACTCTGTGCGAGTTCACCTCAGTGCAATTGGGGCTTACCATCGCGGCTGTGGGGGAGAAGTCCATTTCGTCCCTGCTTCTGTTGGCCTGGTTCATGAGGGGGCCTGCTCCTCTCAAATTCTCCACTCAAGCTCCCTACGGTCACTTGGGACCTCAGTGTGGTCCTTGGCTAGCTGATGCGGGCCCCCTTTGAGCCACTGGACTCATGCCCATTGAAATTCTTGACCTAGAAGGTCCTCTTCCTGGTGGCCATCCAGTTGGCCCAACATGTGAGTGAGCTGCGAGCTCTAGTCTCTCATCCTCCGTATACCAGGTTTCACCAGAACTGGATTGTGCTCCGCACACACCTCCACTTTCTTCCATAGGTGGTCTCCACATTCTACCTCAACCAGTGCATTGTCTTTCCTATGTACTTTCCCTGGCCTCACACAAATCGCAGTGAGGAGGCCTTGCACCCTCTAGACTCTAAGTGTATGCTGGCTTTCTATTTGGAGAGCACTACTGTCTTCCTGTTTTCAGAGGTGATCAAGATATGATCCAGTCTGAGTGGGGCTCACCTGCCTACCTGCCTAAAGAGTTAAGGTTCTGTAAGAAGATCTATGCTCTCCTGGAGGAGGAGCGTGGCGAGTAACTTGATATTCCCAGATGGATGCACAGGTCGCTGTGGATATCAGACTAATCACCATTCCCGTGAAAGGTAGATCGGCCTTAAAGGATGTTCTGGACTGCAAGGTCATTTCCTTGCTGAAGAGCCAGTGTGTCGTGGTGGTGGCTATTCTACAGATGAGGGTATGTACTAGCTTGACGTCTTGAGCGCTCTGCTCCAGTGACTTCAGTCTCTACCACCTGATGATACTTTCCCTCTTGAAGCCGGCTGCAGCCTTCCTTTCTGATGCCATGTATGACCTGGTGTACTTGGCAGCCGGGGATGGCACCCTGATGACGATGTTACGATGTTGGATTTGGCTCTGTCACTGGGCGGCGGACTCATCCTCCCAAGCCTGGTTGACTGTACTGGCCTTAAGGGGAACCAATTTGGAGAAGCTGGTGAAGGACCTAAGTGACTCAAAATCTTACCACCTTCTGGAAGACAGGTCCAGGGGGGGGCTGTAAAGCAGGCTAGTGCCCCTTTCTCCTCAGCCTCCGCCCATCCACCAAGGACACGCTGACCGGATTTCCAGAGATCTCGGGACTGTCATCACTACTGACCCCCAAAAAACCTTTCTTCCCCTATGCTTCAGGGCCTCGTTCCCATTCTCAGTCCTTTCATGGAGCACGTGGACCCAGGAACTCGGTCCCCTCCAGAGGGGGACCCTCCTGGGCTACACAGTGAAGGTTTGGGGGCCCTTTCCCTGACACCAAGCTAAAACACCACTCAGTTTGGCTGTGCCCTGGAATGCAAAGAGCTGATTCCCGATGCTTTCATCATTTCCCCTCTTGAGTCTACGATCAAAGATGCCGTGGTGCAGACCACCTTGGACAAGTTGCTTCACCTAAAGGCAGTGGTGCCTGTCCCCCCAGACAAGTTGGGCAAGGGCAGATACTCCTCCTTTGTGGTGCCAAGAAGAATGGTTCCTTCCAGCCCATTCTGGACTTAAAAGGGGTCAGTGAACACTTGTGTGTCCTGCGCTTTCAGATGGAAATCTTGTTCTCCGTGATTCAAGCAGTGCACCGAGGGGAGTTCTCAACTTCTCTGGATCTGGACCAAGCTGCATTTTCATATCCCAATCCAGTGGATCAGCAGGAGTATCTGTGTTTTGCCATGCTTGGCTCTCACTATCAGTTTTCCGCCCTTCCTTTTGGGCTCTCCACCACCCCAAGGATGTTCTCCAAGGTCATTGTGGTGGTGGTTGCGGCACCAAGGGATCTGTGTCCATCTCTGTCTGGGCAACCGGCTCATCCAAGCCCCTTCCCTGTTAGAAGAGTCTCGGGTGATGTCTCGAGTAGTGTCCTTTTTGGAAAGCCTCATTTGGGTGATTAATCAGGAAAAGAGCCAGTTTTCGCCTTCCCAGTCCTTGGAATTTCTGGGAGCATGTTTCGACATTCAAGTGGGCAGAGTTCCTGTCAAAGGAGAAAATCAGAAGACTGTTTAATTGCCTGGCAATTTTCTGTGCTCAGCAGGCCTGCAGAGTCTGGGATTATCTTCAGTTCCTCAGATTGATGGCGGCGACCATAGAGATGCGGCCACTCTAGCGGTCCTTGTTAACTCAGTGGTCCTTGAGTTCTCAGGAGTTCAAGCACAGGCTCCCACTGCTGTTGATGGTGAAGTTCAGTCTGTGGTGGTGGTGTTGGCAGTCCTGTCATATGAGGAAGGGTGTTCCGCTGGATGATTTCTCCTGGATTCTGCTGATGGCGGATGCCAGTCTCTTGGTCTGGGGGGCCCACTGCCAAGACCATATGGCTTAGGATTGTTGGAACTGCAGGGAAGCAGTGTGGTCCATCAACCGCCTCGAGGCAAGGGCAATTAGGTTGACTGTTCTGCATTTCCGGCTCCTGGTCGAGGAACAGGCAGATCGAGTGTTTTCAGAGAGTGCCACAGTGGTGGCTTACGTTAATCAGCAGGGTACAACAAGAAATGCTGGAGTGGCCCTGGAGATGGATCTTCTGTTTGCTTGGGTGGAGAAGAACCTCCTAGACTTGTCGGCTCAGCACGTTGCCAGAGTGGGCAATTTGGAAGCAGATTTCCTCAGCCAGCACTCTCTGAATCCCGGTGAGTGGGAGTTGAGTCAAGAAGCGTTTCAGTTGATTCTGAGTCACTGTGGTCACCCTGAAATGGATCTGATGGCGACCAGCTGCAATGCCAAAGTGTGCCACTTCTTCAGTCGCCGCATGAAGATGGGGGTCCAAGAGCAACTATGCCCTGACCCAGCTTTGGCCCACTCAGCGGCTGCTGTAGGTGTTTCCTCCATGGTCCCACGTGGTGCACGTGATTCGCTGTATAGTGCACCACCCAGGCAGGATTGTTCTGGTGGTGCTCGATTGGCCGTGGAAGACGACGTTTGGAGAATTGATGCAGCTCCTTCAAGTGCTTTCCCTTCAGCTGCTGCCATCTTGAGGCGGGGGGCTTTTACAGCACGGACCGATCGTCCTGGAAGACCCGGTTCCCTTCTCACTTACGGCATGTCTTTGAAAGTAGACTGCTAGCGTGTAAGGGCTGCTCTCCAGCTGTAAGCTCTGCTATATTTAGTGCCTGGAGGAGGTCTACTAAGCTAGTATACATACAAATATGTTACCTATTTGAGTGCTGGTGTGGCACGCAGTACTTGTATCCTGAGGCGGCCAAGGTGTCCTTTTTGTTGGCAATTCTGCAGGATGGCCTAGACAAGGGCCTCTCTTTTAGCTCCCTGACGGTTCATATGGCAGCTTTGACCTGTTTCTGTGGTCCAGTGGCAGGGAAGTCCTTGATCTTGCACCCGGACGTCTCCCATTTTTTCAAAGGAATTCGATGTCTGCATCCTCCCCTTCGGTCTGTGATCCCTTCATGCGATCTGTCTCTTGTGTTCAGCACCCTAATGGTGGCCCACCTTTGAATCATTGAAGTGCACTACCTCAAAGGATTTGACACTCGAGACTGTCGTCTTGGTCACAAATTGTTCTGCAAAGTGGATCTCCGAGCTGTAGGCTGTCTTGCTGAGATTCTTATCTGACTTTTTTAACTGAGGCCATTTCCATTCAGCCTGTGTCTACCTTCTTGCCTAAAGTGCTATCTCACTTCAGCTCAGTACTGGCCAAAATAATGAATCTCTCCTTCTCAACTGGCTCCTTCCCTTCAGCCCTTAAGCACACCTCTATCAGACCTCTGCTAAAAAACTGCAAGCTTGACTCCCAACAGGTGGAATCCTATAGACCCATATCTAGTATTCCACTACTCGCGAAGATCATTGAAAAGGAGGCCCAAAAGCAACTGCAGGATCACATTGACTCCGCTGCACCATTAGACCCCTGCCAACATGGTTTTAGGGAATTCCATGGAGTGGAAACCCTCCTTACCACCCTCTTCTGCAAAATAATCACTGGCATTGACGACATTCGTCAAGGATTTGCACTCATCTTTCTGGACATCGCTGCAGCTTTTGACTCAGTAAATCATGAGCTTCTACTAGGACGTCTGATTGACAAAGGCATTAATGGAAAAGCGCTTGAATGGTGCAGATCCTACCTGTCCGAAAGATGGCAGCATGTTCGTTCTGGAGGGATAAAGTCTGAACCTTTCCACCAAAGCCAAGGAGTCCCTCAAGGATCCTCCCTTTCTGCGCTCCTTTTCAATATTTACATGCAGCCAATTTGTAATATCATCCGGTCTTTCAAGGTTGACTGCATGTTATATGCAGACGATGTCCTGCTTTACATTCCCTTCTCTACCGAGCATCTGGACCTCTCCCCATTGACGAGTTGCTTCAATGCAATATCTGACTGGCTCCTGTCTCAAAACCTCAGAATACAACATAAGAAAACTGAAGTACTCTTCATAACAAGGAATCCCAATTTTACCCCCCCACAATATCTTAAAGTAAAAGAAGCGGAGTTGCAATCTAAATCCTCAATACGATATTTGGGAGTCACACTAGATCAACGCCTAGACATGAAAGCCCACATAGGAAACATAGTCAGATCAGTGTACTACAAGATCCGCTCACTTAGACACCTACGTTCCATGCTTGATCCAACTGATTTCCGGACAATCTTCCAGGCGTTGGTTATACCCCATTTCGACTATGCCAACGTCATATTACAAGGTCTTCCCCAATCTACATTAAACCCGCTTCAGCTAGCCATGAACGCGGCAGCAAGAGTCATCCATGGAGCCTCCAGGTACGACCACGTTACGCCCCTGCTGATACAGTTGCATTGGCTTCCTATTCAAGCTAGAATAGTTTTCAAGACCTTGACAATTACTTTTAAAGCTGTCAATAATCTCACATCGGCATCCTTATCCTCACTCATCCATAGCACATCTCCAGATAGAGCAAGGAGATCCATGGCTATAAACTCCCTCAAAATCCCGAAGGAACTTACTACTTGCACTAAATCGACAGCCAACAGAGCCTTCAGTCTCAGTGCCCCAATATGCTGGAATGCACTACCCCCTGATATCCGGGCTATTAGGAGCCTGACACAGTTTAGGAAAGCCCTCAAATGCCACCTCTTCAACAAATACCTTTTAGAACCCAATGGCATCACCTAGAGCCCAATAACACCCACTGATACCAGTCCCAGATAAATCTAGGGTATATCAACAACTCACCAAGTGTGATATTCATTGCTATAGTGGGCTGGTTTTTCTATGTATCTTCTGTGTATATGATTCCATGTAGTATGTTTTGTAAATAGTTACCCCGGTTATCCAAGTTATTTATACCCTGTTACCTGTAAACTCATACGTGTTAAATGTACTGAGCATTTTGTTCCATGTAAACCGCGCTGATGATGAATAGTGCGGTATATAAGAGACTGTAAATAAAATGTGAATCACGTGGTTTGCCTACCCTCCTTCTCTAAGGAGCAGTGTTGAGAAAAGGATAAGGATCTTTGCGGTACCTGCAGGTTATGAATTTCTTTTGTCAGACCATCTTTTTGTGCTATTTGCTGGCCTGCGTAAGGTGAAAGGGGTGGCCCAGTCAATCTTGGGGCGCTGGATTAAGAAGGCTTATTGACTCAGCATATTGCCCAATTTTGGAGGATTTGCGTGCCCATTCTACCTGAGCACAAGCATTCTCATGGGCAGAACGGAGCTTGGTTGCCCCTGCAGATATTTGTCGGGCAGCAACGTGGGCAGCACTTTCCACTTTTGTCGAGCATTACTGCTTGAATGTTCACGTATGGGCGGAAATGGCCTTTGACTCAAGAGTCTTGCAAGCTGCTGTCTTCTTCCTGCCCAGTGGTGGTGTAGCTTTGGTACATCCCACTTGTCTGGATTGGTTAAGCAGGATGATATGGAAGGTGATATTTTACTTACCAAATAATGTCCTCTCCATGAGTCCCACTAGACATGTCCAGGGCCCACCCCTGAAATTGTAGTCCCTTGTTTTTCTGCTGCAATACCCTTGTACCTGCTATGATTTTTATACTTGACTCTGCAGGTTCATCTTCCATGGACAGCCTTCTGTTTATGCTTCCTCTACCTAGTTCTTGACTGTTGCTTGGCAAGGTAGAAGGTCAATGCAAAAGAGGAATGCTGGCAATGAGATGGATCAATACAATGACAGCAGCTATGGGTGCCACTCTATCAACTATGAGCTGCCTGACTGATGATACTCGTCGCTCCCTCGTGGCCTCGGCAACCGTGGTTCCCACTCCTGCTCCAGCTCGCATCCGAGCCTCCGGTTCCCCTGGGCTGTGCCCCAGGCCTGCTAACGCAGGAGGGGAGGCGGATGCTACACTCTAACTTGGCCACGTTGTCCCTTGCAGCCTGGCGGCTGACTGGGTCTCCCTAGCCGCTCTAGACCTCCCGGAGGTTGAGGAGGTGGTCCTCACATCGAGAAAGGACTCGATGAGACGAGCTTACACCTTCAAGTGGCGACACTTCTCGGTCTGGTGCTCCGAGCTCCAGATTGACCCTTTCTCTTGTCCCACTCGGTGGGTCCTTCAGTACCTTCTCCATCTCTCGACAGAGGGGCTGAAGTCAAACTCTGTCAGGGTACACCTGAGCGCCATCTCGGTGACTCACCTCTCCGTAGAGGGCAAACCCCTCTCGGAGCAGCCCTCGGTCTCCCGCTTTATGCAGGGTCTCTTGCTGTCCAAACCTCCCATCCGGCCTCCCCTGGCGGAGTGGGACCTGAACATAGTGCTCATACAGCTTACCCGTTCACCCTTCAAGCCAATGGCAACGTGCTCGCTTCGGCACCTATCCTGGAAGGTGGTTTTCCTGGTGGCTTTGACCTCGGCCTGCCGAGTCAGCGAGCTCCAGGCTCTCATGGCTGAAGCCCCTTGCACCAGGTTCTATAGGAACAGGGTGGTCCTCCGTACCCACCCCAAGTTCCTGCCGAAGGTTGTCTCGGATTTTCATCTCAATCAAGAGATAGTCTTGCCGACCTTCCCGAGACCCCATGCCGACCAGGCGTCGGCACTTTTGCATACACTTGCCTGCAAGAGGGCTTTTGCCTTCTATCTGTAGCGCACCCAGCCTCATCGCAAGTCTGGCCGACTCTTCATGACCTACGATCCCAATCGCCTGGGGCATGCAGTCACAAAACGCACCCTCTCCATCTGGGTGGTGGACTGCATCGCCTTCCTCATGCGAAGGCTGGCGCCCCGTTGGTTCGCCAGGTTACCACACACGGCGTCCGAGCCAAGGCAGCTTCGGTAGCTTCATTGCGTTCAGTGCCTCTGATGGACATCTGCCGGGCTGCGACCTGGTCTTCAGCGCCTTCAGCCAGGCTGTACTCCGTAATCTGTTCGGGGTATAAGCAACTCCTGCCCTCCGACCCTTCTCGACGGCTACCGAGGGTTTCGCCCCAGGGACCCGAGGACTCGGGCTTCTTCGAGCATCAGCTTCTGCTTACGACCTTACAGAGGCGTTTGGTTACAGGTTCGGTAGCCTGTAGTTGGGGAGTCCCATAAGTGAGGACTGACTTCCTGCTTGTTCCTGGAGAAAGCGTAGTTACTCACCTGTAACAGGTGTTCTCCAAGGACAGCAGGAATCAGTCCTCACTACTCTCCCACCTCCCTGATGAGTTGCTGGATTTTTATCCTTCCCTTGCCATCTGCGTGGTAGGGCTTGAGCTAAGGGACCTGACTGAGCAAGATCTCACCTTTGGGCGGGAAGAGGACCACGCATGCATGGCAGCAATCCCAAAGGCTTTCTTTGTAAGCTGGGGAATTGCTCCAGCCGTGCTCCGCGCGTGCTTCATCGGTGCCGACATTATCCATAAGTGAGGACTGATTCCTGCTGTCCCTGGAGAACATCTGTTACAGGTGAGTAACCACGCTATATCATTGATTGTATTATATATCCTCACCTGTTACCTGTAATTGTTTAAAACGTTATAATTTAATACAGTTGTTCCAAATGTAAACCGCTCTGATTACATGATAAGGCAGTATAAAAGACATGCAAATAAATAAATAAAGCAAGACTAGACAGGTTATCTGTTGGATGTGTACAAAGAGAGAGACAAGAGTCAAAGATGACCTCAAGGTTGTGAGCCGAGGAAACAGAGAGCATGATAGTGTTATCCACAGAAAGCAAAAAAGGAGAAAGGGGGAATGTGGGGTTTAGGGGGACATATAAGGAGCCCTGTCTTGGCCATGTTCAATTTCAGATGGTGGTGGGACATCCAGGCAGTAGTAAGTATCAAGCCAAGCAGGCTGAGATACGGGCCTGGATGCCTGGAGAGATTTCAGGTGCTGAGAGGTAAAACTGAGCATCATCAGTATAAAGATGGTCCTGAAAACCATGGAAGGAGAATAGAGCACAAGGGAATGAGTATAGGAAGAGAAAAAAGAGATCCTGATACAAAGTAAGAGCTTAGTAAACAGCTGGGAATGGGATTGGAGGGTAGTGAGTTTGAAGAGAAGACTTTAGTCTCCTCCTCAGTGATATGAAAAAAAGGAAGAAAGGGTGATGGAGATTGAAAGAAGAATTTGAAAGTGAAAAGGGGGAAGAGGAGCTGGAGGTAGCCCTATGAAGAACTGAAGACTAATTTTGTGAATTTCATCATGGAAGTAGTCGGTCAAAGCTTGGGAAGAAAGTGAAGGAGGGGTTAGGGATGGAGGCAATTTGAGGAGAGAGTTGAGTTTTACAAAGAGCCAGCGAGGACTAGAGACGAGAGTTTGTCAGACAGACATAGTGGTGATGAGTGCTATGGCAGACTGGAAAGAGGTTAGTATGAATTTGAAATATAGCCAAAGACGCTCAGCAGAGTGGACACAGGAACATAAGTAGCAGATTTTATAGGTCAGCCAAGGTCAAGATACAGTATGCCTCACAGGGCATAGAATGGGAGGAGCGAGTATCCAAAGCAGAGGAATGTATAATGTTATAGGAAGAGACTGCCTCATCAGCCAACTCAAATGACATAGTAGAAGAAAAAGGAAATGAAGCAGCAGTGGAGAGAGTAGAGAAGTCAAAAGCTTGAAGATTCTTAAATGTGTTGGTAGGAGGCAGGAAGAGACTGTGGTGGTGGAGTATTTAAGAATGAACGTTAGCAGATGGTGGTCAGATAAAAGAACTGAAGTGGAGAAGTTTGAAGCCAAACAGTTGGAGAAAGAAAAAGACAAGGTCGAGGCAGTGACTGTGCTGGTGATTAGGGACAGTAGGAACACAGCTGAAGGTTGAATGTGGAGATTAAGGCAAGGAGCTTTAGGGCATAAGAATCAGAGGAATCAATATGAATTTTAAAATACCTAAGAATGAGGGAAGTGAAGGATGGTTCTAGAAAGAAGAGTCAGTCAGTGAGAAAAGAAAAGGTCTGCTTGTTAAGGGGTCGATAAATGACAGCTACTGTACCTGGAGAGGGAATGGAGTAAATAGATAGACTTCAAAGGATGAAAAGAGTAAGACTAAGGTGGAAGGAGAGGCTGAAACACACCACCACCACCACCACAGCCAACCGGGCAAGGTGCATGGGAGAAAAGGTAGCTTCCATGATAGAGGGCAGCAACTGGGAAAAGCCAAGTCTTGGTTAGAACAATAAGATGCAAAGCATTAGCGATAACAATAGATTTGTTGGCAGCAGAGTGGATATTTCACAGAGTGCATGAGAAAGGAAGAGAGGAGGGAGGAAGAAGAGGGATATGAATAAGATTAGAGGGTTACGGTTTGATTTGCATAGGGAGTGAGAGAAATGCCTAGGGGGGACCAGGATTGGGATTGATATCTCCAGATGAGAAAAGAAGCAGCGGAGAATACGGGAGGGAAGAAGAGGCACAGCAGTGATGAGAATGAGATGCTCTTAGAGAGAGTGGAGATGACTGAATGAGAGGAAGAAAATGTTAAAGCTCAAGAGCAGTTGATAAAGTAGTAGACAAAATGGTAGGACGGGTGATGAGAGTGAGGAATTGGGCGTTGAGGACTAGGACTTGAAGTTGTTGAAATGAAAGGAAAAGATTAGGGAGAGAAATTTGTGGGATTCTCTCCCTCAGACCCTTGATTGGCCTTGCTCCTCTATAGACAAACATTTCCACCAGCTGAATTGGAGTCGGGCCAGTTTCGATGGCTTGGGGTTAATGGGCTGACATGAGTGGTGAACTTTGACTCAAGGCCACATTTTGACCAGGGGAGGAGATCTTGCAGAAATGCTTAGACTCTCCTCCCCAAATATCTGCTGTGCTTCAGGTTGAATACTTTTTGCAGGTGAACAAGGCAAAGTATTTTAGGCCAGCACATCCTCTGGAGCTGTTTCTTCAAAAGCCTCAAAAAGGGGATAGGATATCTAGCTCAGTTACATTATATACAATATTAGTGTCCACCCAGCAGAGTTCCCTTCCCTACTAGGCACACTGGACGCGAGATTTGGGTAAGTGATGGGCAGAGGATTCTTGGGTGGGGATTTGGGGTAATAATTTTCGGATGTCTATCTGCCAGTCCCACCTGGATTCTCAGTATAAACTTCTTTTCCGGTGGATCTCATGCTTATCAACCTACATGCCATGAATGCTAATCATCCTGAGCACTGCTGGAGAGGCTATGGACGGCATGCCACGCTTATGCATATCATGTGGATATGCCCTAGGATCCAACCTCTTTGGCAGCATGTGGCCCGGCTCTGTGCCCTTCTGATGAGGCAGGACTATGTTCTGGACCCTGTTCTTCTTTTGCTGGGTTACATGGAGGGCCCACCTGCAGTCTTTTTAAATCAGGATGACCTGGCCATCTTCCTATTTCTAGCTGTCTGGGCTTGTATAGCAACATGTTGGAGGAACCCCCCACTCCCAGTCTTTGAAGATTGGCTGAGAAGGGTGGCGACAGTTACTGAGCTCAAGGTTGCCTGCAGTAGGGGATGTTTGGATAAGGTTCAGCGAATTTGGGCCCCTCTCCTTCTGTTTCTTTTTTAAATTACTCTTGGGCTTGTGAGGGAGTGGGTTGATGAGGTTACTAAGGATTGGGCAGACCTGGAAATTTGTTTCTATGATATGGTGTCTTCCCCCCCCCCCCCCCAATATGTTTGCCTCTGCCTTCTACTGCATCTTCTGGGCCCTGTGTGTGCTGCATCTCCCCCACTTCCTGCCTTTTCTGTTTTTCCTCTGTCCTTCCTCCTCCCCAGACCCTGTTCTTTTCCCTCTTTCCCTGTTGTCCTTTCCTCTACTCTAAGACATGGACATGTGTGAGTAACCTGATCTGGTGATTTAGTCATTTGGTAGAGGTTGTGCTTCTACCTGTTTCGGGTTACACATGCAGTCACAATCATGCTCACATTCTTCGTTGTTTTACTTGTTAATGTTTTATTCTTAACATTTTTATAATTTTGTTATATTCTGTTTACAATGTACATTCAATGCACAATGAACACCGCTGTGACTGGTAGATACAGCGGTATAAAAAAGTTGCTAAATAAATAAATCACACCAAACAATTTTTATATGATAGATGACAAATGTTGATGCTAGACTTTCCTTAGAGAGGCTGCATTTTCTGTTTTTGCTCTTTTGGATGATTATTGAACATTTGGAGGACAGCGTATTGTACTATCCATCTAAACTGTTTGTTGTTTGATGGCCATTTTGAAAAAAAAAGACAAAGATTAGGGCGAACCATAGGAATAGATGGGGAGATCAGAGGAAATATGATATGGTGGAGCAGGAGAGAAACCCAAGTGGGTTGGAGTGCACTTTTTTTTAGACGGAGAGGAATAATTCATTTATGCGAAAAGGTCTGGATCCCCTTAGTCTCTTGTGTGCCTCCTGTGTGTTTCCTTACTGTTTCCCTAGATATATTCTAGTCCCCAGTTCTGTTGTCTGCCTTGACTAGATTGTAAGCCCTGAGAACAGGGATTGTCTTTTACATATCTCTGTACAGTGTTGCGTATGCCCTGTAGCACTTTAAAAATTATTATTAGTAGTAGATGGAGGTTCTGACTGCAGAGGTGGCTGCAAAGTGGTAAAGCACAAGAAGCGACTGCCTCAGACACAGCAGGCTGATTTGGGGCATGGAAGGAGGCTCTGCTTCTGAAGATCACAGATCTGGAGAACAGATTAAGGAAAAATAACCTTCAGACGAGAGGAGTTCCACAAAATCCAGAATTCAATGACTGCCACAAGATGGCCAGTGCAATTTGTAAGGAATTGTTTCTGAAGGCTGGAGCAGAGAAGGTTCCCAAGGACATAAAGAAGGACAGGGAGCATTGGGCTTTGGGCTCTGCAAAAGGAGAACCTACCACGGTATATTGTGGTTTGCGTTCATGATTTTGTATTAAAAGATGAGAGCTATGCCTAAGTTCATGTGGCTATTTATGCAGTGGCAGGAACATTGCAAAGAAGAAGGGAGTTTGGTGGTATGATGGCCAAACTGAGATGGCATCAACTATGCTACAGGTGGTTATACCCCTTTGGCATAGCCTTCACGAAGGACAGTAAAACTTGGTATGCACCTAACTACGCAGAAGCAATGGCGCCACTACTGGAAGCAGAAATAGATACAGAGGGACTTCTAAAGCTCATGAGGAATACAGGGATGGTGGTAAAGCATGTGCGGTGGACTGCGGTGACCAAAGATGGAGGAACAGAGCAGAAAAGAGGACTAGGGAAAGATATGGCTGAAAGTACTGGTGAAGCCCCACAATAAGCGGGATGAGTGAATCTGTTGAGTGCTGAAGTGATAGGGTGAATGGTAGAGTGGATGTATGAATGGAGTTAAGGGGGGAGTGAGGCGGGATAGGGGAGGAGGGGAGGGGAAGGGAAGGGAAGGGGGGAGGTGGTGGGAAAATGGATGATGAGAGGGAGGTGGGGAGAGAAGGGAGAGTGGAAATGAAGGTGAGAGGTTGCAGAGAAGGGTGGTAGAGAGTGGGGGAGGATAAACGGGGGAATCAAGGAGGTAGTTGCTACTCATGATGGATATGCCTTGAAGGGAAGAGGCAGTATATAAAAGCAGGGGGAGGAGAGGTGTATGAGTTGGGATTTGGGGCAGAGGACGAAGGGAAGGAGATAGGGTGAGAGGAAAGGTGGAATTGATGGATGGATGGGTTAAATTCTTGGCAGAAAAGGAGATCTCTGAAAAAGGAGGGGGAATGTTTGAAGGCCGATATTCTCTTCGTACAGGAAATATATTTGAAGAGGGCTCTAGACAAGTTCTTCGCATCAAGGCATTATTCAAGGGTGTTTTTGGCTGGGGGAGGGGCGATTTTGGTTACAGGACAAAAGGTGTGGTGCAAGTCAAGAAAGTGATTAAGGATGGGAAGGGGACAGTATCTCTTCCTCCAGGTGGTATTGGGAGATGTGGAATTGCTAGAGGCATGTATTTATGCACCAAATGAGAAGCAAGGGGAGTTCTTTACTGTAAGTTGCCTCAGGGTGCAGAGATTCTGAGTGATGGTGTGCAGCTTTTCATGGGGATATGGGTGTAGCTCAACCAAGAGCAACTTTTATTAAATGAGCAAACTTAGAAGTGTGCTGGATATATGGGACGGTTCATGGGGTTCTGTAGGGTGTCAGTTCAGATGCTGTAGCACAGTATTGGAAACAATATTGCCACCTAAGAGCCCGATGATTGAAAGATTATATTTTGTGTTATATATGTGTGAGGTTGCGGGGTATAAGAATCACTGTATGAGGAGATTTGAAGGTGTTTGGAAGCCTTATCAGAAATGGAGGAGAGAATACTACTTGCTATAGTAGGAGGGATTAATCTGCTGTGAATTCCTCTTTTCTCCAGGACCAAGCAGGAAGTCAGTCCTCACATATGGGTGACATTGACGTCGATGGAGCCCTTGCGGAGCATTTCCCCAGCTTTCCAAGAAAGCCTTTAGGAATGCAGGCACGCATGCGCGGTTCCCTTCCCGCCTAAAGGTGCCATCTTGCTCAGTCTCTCATTTTCCGTGAAGCCCACCGGACGTAAGTCCTAGTCATCCCAGAAAATTCTTTGATTTTTTGCGATTCTTCGCTATTTTTCTTCTCCGGTTCGACGCCGGTTCCCCTCCCGCCGGGTTCGGTACACCGGTATCGAGCCCGATCTTCTTTTTTCGGTTTTTGCCCTTAGTGGCTGGCGTTCGCGCCCTTTTTTTCATTTTCCCTGGAAGGCCGGTCCTTTGACCTCGCGGGGACTCTTTTTTTCCCCGATGGCTTCCAGCGGTTTTAAGAAGTGTAATCGGTGCAAGAAACTGATGTCTCTCACCAACACACACGACTGCTGCCTTCGGTGCGTCGGTCCTGATCACGACCCTAAGACGTGTGGACCATGTGGTAAAATGTCTTCCAAGGCACTGCGAAGTCGTCAGCACCAAAAGGAAAGGCTCTTTTCTGACTCGGCCTCCGGCCGGGCCCAGACCTCGTCTGAGGCCTCGACATCTCGGGAGTCGGATCCCGAGCACCGTCGTGGCTCCTCGGACAGGGGGTCCTCCGACCGGGAACACAAGAGGAAGAAGCGGCTCGTGAGGGCGTCGTCGGAAGAGGTCCCTGGCTCCTCAAGAGCTAGGTCTCAGACCCCCGACCGTCGCTCCGGGCCTGTGGAACAGGAGAAGCCTTCCAAAGTCCCTCGACTGGAGCCGGAGTCTGCTGGACACGTAAGCCCTGTAGTCCTCTCCTTCCAGGGAGCCGACGTCGGGCCCGGCGCCGCCGGGGCCCGAGTCGGGAGCTGCTGAGTCTCCTGAGCTGGGTCTCAGGTTGACAGCCTTGGAGAGCAGACTGTCTGCCTTCATGGAACAGCAGCGGGCACTGATGGCCAGCCTATCTGGCGCATCTGCCCCAACCACCGGGACATCGACATCGAAGTCGACCCCGGAGACCGAGCCGATACTCACCATGAAGGCTCGAGGTCAACCTCGGTCGAGGTCTCCCTCGACCTCCCGTTCGGGACCGAGGGCATCGACGCCGGTGCCTTCGGTGTCGGGGCGAGTGCTCGCAGGCCCCGCGAGGTCGGACCCCGATTCCTCATCGGACGAGTCCGCATGGGAGACAGAGGACGAGGAGTCCCCCGACACCTTCAAGACTCGGTGCGTCCCCTTGGACTCACCGCAGTCTGAACCCCGGAGTAGATCCCCTCCGGAGGATACCCGGTTCTCGGAGTTCGTTCGGGATATGGCCACTGCGTTGGCTATCCCTGCGGACCCCAAGGAGGAGCCTCGAGCCGAGGAGCTCGAGGCCCTGCAGTACGACTCTCCTCCGAAGGAGGCCTTTACTGTCCCGGTTCCTCCGATGCTGGAACGGCTCCTCTTCCGGATGTGGGAGGCACCGGCTTCGGCGCCGGTTTTAAGCAAGCGGGTCGATTCGATCTGTCAACTCCGGAAAAGTCCTGGCTTTCAGAAGGCGCAGCTACCACACCATTCCATGGTGGTGGAATCGGCCATGCATCGCCTGAAAAGTCAGAAGATGCACTCCGCGGTGCCCCCTGGCAGGGAGGCCTGAAACCTCGATGGTTTTGGTAGAAAGTGCTTCCAGGGCTCGATGCTTGCTTGCCGTGTCCAGTCTTACCCAGCTGTACATGGGCATGTACTTGCGAGACCTGGCCAAGGAGCTGGCCGGGTTCTCTGCTGGTCTCTCCGGGGAACCCTTGCAGAGGTTCAAGTCCTTGTCCTCGGGGATCCGGAAATGCTCCAAGTTTGTCCCGTGCTGCCTACGATGCCTTCGATGCTTCGGCCCGTGTTGCGGCAGCCGGCATCGCGGCTCGACGCCAGGCATGGCTGCAGTCATCGGACCTCAAGCCATGGGTTCAGGACAAGTTGGTCGATGTCCCTTGCCGAGGTGAGAACCTTTTTGGCAAGCCTATGACTGAGAAGGCCGCACAGCTCGAGACCGAGCACCTCACAAGGACAAGGCTGTCTCGAAAGACTTCTGCCCCTTCTCACAAGAAGAAGGGCTCGGGTAAAAAGTCCTTTTACCCGAGGAAGGGCACTGCCTACAAACAGTACCCACACTATTAGGCTGCCCAAGCTGCCCCTCAGGGTCAGCAAGCCAAGGGCAGGGTAATGGGCCCCGTAGGCAGAGGACCCCCAAGCCTCCGGCCCCTGCTCCCACTCAGCCTCCAAGGCCTCCCCTGCACACAGATCTTCTCCTTCAAGAGCTACAAGGTCTGTTGGTGGACAGAGCAGTGGATCCTGTGCTTCCCCACTTACAAGGTCGAGGGTTCTACTCCAGGTATTTCCTGGTACCCAAAAGAACCGGTGGCCTTCGACCTATTCTGGATCTTCGAAACCTCAACAAGTTCTTGGAGAAGGAAAAGTTCAAGATGCTTACTCTTGGAACCCTTCTGCCCTACCTCCAGCAGGGAGATTGGCTATGCTCCTTAGATCTAAAGGATGCGTATACTCACATCCTCATTCATCCAGACCACAGAAAGTACCTCAGGTTCGTTGTGGGAGGAAACCATTATCAGTACAGAGTACTACCTTTTGGCCTAACCTCCGCTCCCAGGGTCTTTACCAAATGCCTGGCAGTGGTGGCGGCCTACCTGAGAAATCAGGGTATCTTTGTCTTCCCCTATCTGGACGACTGGCTCATCAGGGGTCAGACGTGCCAGGAGGCCAGACAAGCCACCCTCCGAACTATTGCTCTTCTTCAAAGCCTGGGGTTTGTCATAAACTTCGCAAAGTTCACTTTGCTCCCATCCCAAAACTTGATGTTCATAGGGGCAAGGTTGGACTCTCTGCTGGCAAAGGCATTCTTGCCAGAAGACAGAGCCCAAAGACTAATAAACTTGGCAAGCCAGTTTCTCAGCAGGTCACTGGTCTCCGCCAGACTCTGCCTGAGGCTTCTAGGCCACATGGCTTCGACGGTACATGTGACCCCCAATGCCAGGCCCCATATGAGGCCTGCACAGTGGTGTCTTTGGACTCAGTGGTCACAGGTCACAGGCAGCCTCAGAGACAGGATAAGGGTGTCCAGACAATTTCTGAAGTCCCTCAGCTGGTGGCTGCATCCACCCAATCTGCTGCAAGGGGTGCCTTTCCAGATTCCTGGGTTCACAGTGATGTTGACCACGGATGCCTCCTTGCAGGGCTGGGGAGCTCATTGTCTAGGCAAGTGCACCCAGGGCCTCTGGTCTCCTTGGGAAGCCGCACAGCAAATCAATCTACTGGAACTCAGGGCTATTTGGTTAGCCCTCAAGACTTTCTCTCCAGCCCTGGCTCATCAATCTGTCCTAGTTCAAACGGACAACCAGGTAGCCATGTTTTATGTGAACAAACAGGGCAGAACTGGGTCCAGGCTCCTTTGCCAGGAAGCACAGGACCTTTGCTTGTTTGTCCTCAAGCACAACATGCTCCTCAAGGCTGTGTACCTCCCTGGCCAGGAAAACTACCTGGCCAACAGGTTGAGCAGGATTCTGCAGCCCCACGAGTGGCAGCTCCATCCTTTGGTGGTTCAGAAGATTTTCCTGAAATGGGGTCTTCCATCCATAGATCTGTTTGCCAGTCCTCTGAACAGACAGCTGCCAAAGTTCTGCTCCAGGCAACCGCATCCTCTGCGGGTAGCAGCAGATGCTTTTCTGATTCCCTGGTCTCAGGGCCTCCTATATGCGTTTCCTCCCACGCCCTTGGTGGCCCGAACTCTGTTCAAGATTCTTCAGGACAAGGCCTCGGTCTTGCTGGTGGCTCCCAGGTGGCCCAGACAGCCTTGGTTTCCACTTCAGCTTCAGCTGGCAGTGGATCCCCTACTGCCTCTGGGGTTGCAACCCGACCTTCTCTCTCAGGATCAGGGTTCCCTTCTGCACCCCAATCTCAAAGCTCTCAATTTGATGGCATGGAGGCTGCAAGGATAGTTTTGGCTCCCTGGGGCTTCCCTCAGGATGTTGAGGTTGTCCTAGCCTCTAGGAAACAGTCCACTAGGAAAACCTATGCTCTCAAATGGAAAAGGTTTTCTGTGTGGTGTCAGCTGCGTACAGAGGATCCTTTCTCCTGTACTGTACCAGTAGTGCTTCAGTACTTACTGCACTTATCAAATCAAGGACTTAAGTCCAATTCTGTTCGGGTCCACCTCTCAGCTCTAGCAGCTCACCACTCACTGGTGGAAGGACATTCTCTGTCGGTTCACCCCTTGGTGTCCCGGTTTCTCAGAGGCTTGCTCTTGCTCAAGCCTCCAATCCGTCCCCCTGCTCCTGAATGTGGTCTTGCAGCAACTGACTCGCCCACCCTTTGAGCTGATGGCTACTTGTTCCCTGCGCTTCCTGTCCTGGAAGACACTTTTCTTGGTAGCCCTAACCTCGGCTAGGCGAGTGAGTGAGCTTCAGGCTCTGGTCTGTGACAGGCCTTACACCAGATTCTGTAAGAACAGGGTAGTCCTCAGGACTCATCCAAAGTTCCTCCCAAAGGTTGTCTCCTCTTTCCACCTCAACCAGGAGGTGGTTCTTCCAACATTCTTCCCTAGGCCTCATGCAAGCCAGGCTGAAGCAGTTCTGCATACCCTGGACTGTAGGAGGGACTTATCCTTCTACCTTGACCATACGCAGGGGCACAGAAGGGCTACTCAGCTATTCATATCTTTTGACCCTAATAATTTGGGGTTGGCGGTGTCCAAGCGTACCTTGTCCATCTGGGTGGCTGACTGTATCACCTGGGCTTACAAGGCGGCTGACCTTCCTTTGCAGGGTCGGGTCACGGCCCATCGTGTCAGGGCAGTGGCTGCCTCAGTGGCTCATCTCCGCTCTGTACCGTTGGTAGACATCTGCAGGGCTGCTACTTGGTCTTCAAGCCAGACTTTTGCGGCCCACTACTGTCTGGAAAGGGAGTCCCGTAGGGACAGTGCTTTTGGCCAGGCAGTACTCCGGAATCTCTTTGAGGTTTAGGCAACTCCTGCCCTCTGTTGGGCTACCGGTGGAGGTTCTGTCAGTGAAAAGCCTTTCTTTGATGCTGGGACTAGAGGGAGTTCTCTTGTTCAGCCTGGGTTCCTGGTAGCCCAGAGCTAGGGAGTCGCCCATATGTGTGGACTGACTTCCTGCTTGGTCCTGGAGAAAGAGTAGTTACTCACTTGTAACAGGTGTTCTCCAGGAGCAGCAGGAATCAGTCCTCACAACCCTCCCTCCTCCCCTGGGAGTTGCAGTTGTACATAGTTTATTTTTACTTTTTGTGTGCTGTTTTTAGCTATGTCATTTGACTGAGCAAGATGGCACCTTTAGGCGGGAAGGGAACCGCGCATGTGTGCCTGCATTCCCAAAGGCTTTCTTGGAAAGCTGGGGAAATGCTCCGCAAGGGCTCCATCGACGTCGATGTCACCCATATGTGAGGACTGATTCCTGCTGCTCCTGGAGAACACCTGTTACAGGTGAATAACTACTCTATCTTTGGTTCAGAGGGGATTTGCAGGGGGGAGAAGAGGGAGGGGGGAGAATGACTTATTGATCTGTAAGTTATTTTTTGTAAACTATGTTTATTATATATGATAGGCGATATAACTTTGTTTGAATGTTCTTTACCTGAAGGGGGTATTTCGTAGTGTGTGGAAATTACTGTATAGCGCATTCCAAAAATTAATTAAAGGTATATTAAGAAGTATGTGGGGAGGATGATGTCATTTGGGGGGTTGGTAGGAAGGAAACTGCAGAGTCTGATTTGAATTAGCTCAGACTATGTAAAGCCACTTGCTGGAGGGAGGGGGTTGGTGGGTATGTTTGTGAGCATATATAACTCCTTGAAAATCTAATAAAAATAAATTTTTTTTTAAAAAAGGCAGCCATTGAGAGAGGAAGAGACAAAGTTCAGTGCCAGAGACCAGGGTTAATTTTCTATCTTAGTGAAATAAGGAGAGATATAGGCACAGTGAGATTAGCAGATTTGGTACAAAAAGCAGAATGAAGAGAGAGCTGAGCAAATTACAAAACAGATATAAACAAATACATAAATAATACAAACAACAAATGGATACCAATAAGCTAAAAATTCTAAAACAAGCACAGTTAAGATGTCTGTAACAAAAGCTAGCACAGAGGTTTGCTTAGAAGTTATTCTCACCAAACAGAGAATCAAATCTACCTCTACTGTGGTAGTTTCTGCCAGCCAGTGAGTAGAGAACTAAGTGTGTCCTTTGAGTTTATTACTGTCTCCCAAGCTATCCAATCATGAATTCTGCAGGAGAAGATAGCAGCAGAGGGTATTAAGGATAAAAATAGGAAAGATCCTTCTCCACCCCCCATAAAATAATGTCAGAAGAACATTGACTTAGTATTGTATAGTGTCACCGCCTCTCACTCCCAGAGGCCTTAGCGTGGGTAAGGTGAGCGGGGTGATGTTCTTCTTAAGACTATGAACCACTAATTTGAGGCTTGGCAAAGCCTCCTGGGTATTGTAGTCCTTTAGCTCAATGAAGAAAATAGTTGTGCACAAAATGGTAAGGTATAAATGGGATTTATTCCCTTCCCAGGGTTGGAATTTAACCTTGAAAAATACAGCAACATAAAGTCCATACTTCTGGTACAATGAAACAAAAAGAGTAATCAAACTTAGGCAACGCTTATCTTCAGCTTCTTTAAGGTAACAGAAAAATAAGATACAGAAAACAGTTTAAACCTCCAAACATTCTTTGGACTGTTTTCTCTCTTATAGCAATATTATAGCAATGCTAGCATAAAGATTGTATGCTGTCTGACATCGTGTACGTACAATCCATGTAAACCTCTGTGTCTGGAGCTTGGTAAAACTCACACTGCATCCCATTCACGTCGTCCTCAGCTTCCTGTGGGGTGAACTCTTCCCCCTGCTCAATCACTTCCTCTGTGAAGGGTAAAGTGTTCCCATCCCCCAACAGCCTAGAGGAGCTTAGGTGTTTAGCATAAGAATCACGGTTGGCTCTTTCACACAGCTCCTGGTACGTACAAGGGTTTTGATCAAAATCTTCTGCTATGCTATTTGGAAGTATTTTCCTACCTTCCAGCAACTGCTTGTCCAGAGACCTCCCTTGGCTGAAATACGGCTCACGGTAAAACTTTTCCCTTTTGCTTTGCCTGGGCTTTCTCACAGGCAGAAACTCAGCTTCAGGGAAACAAGTTTTCCTTTCAGTATATTTGGTATTAGAAGGCTGAGACTGTCTTTTCAGGGGTTTAAAATAATATTCCTTGCCTTCAGGAGAATGGAGTTCCTCAGTGCACTGACCAGCCGTGTACTGCTTTCCACAGCATGGAACTGCCTGATTCCTGGAGTCAGCGTGGCTCTCACAGCTCCCTTCTCCAGATGAGCTTTCCTGGATAAGATGGGGATTCCCTTCCCTTCTCTTGTCCTTCCACACTGTTCTCTCCTTCTTGATCAACTCCTTCTCTCTCTCCTGTTCTTCACCCCTCTCCTCTCTCCTAACTAGAGGATTTTTAAATGTGTTGCCTTTTCCGTTTGCTTGGGCTCCGCCCCCCCATCAGCTGCTTCCCCTCTCCTAATGAGTCATGGGTTAGCACTTGGCTCGGGCGTTCCCTAGCACTGTGTGACATCATTTGTTTGGGGTTTCTATGCCAACCCTTCTCCCTGTTTTCCTCTGAAATGTCAAAAGTGTATTCATTCTGAGGTATAGTCCCTGTCTCCATGGGCTCTGATCCTTGTGCCTCATGACAATAGGCATCAAAGATTGGTTCATGTTATATCTTCCCCAATACTGGCAGAGAGCTCATTGTCTATAGTCTCTAAAGTTCATTGGTGTCTATCATAGATGTTTCTCACAATCTTTTAATTCCTCAGAAAAGCAGAAAATAGATTTATCTCCTGTTTTTTAGTTTACCAAACGGGAACCTGAAGATACCAAGAGTGCAGATTCTGACAGGGATGTGTTTAATGAGAAGCCTTCCAAAGAAGAGGTCATGGCAGCCACGCAAGCTGAAGGTCCCAAGCGGGTTTCTGATAGTGCCATTATCCACACAAGTATGGGAGATGTTCATGTAAAGCTCTTCCCTGTTGAGTATGTATTATTGCTTCTCTTTCTTTTCATGGCTCTTACCTGTCCTTAATATGTTTTATAAGATGTTGAACCAAGCAATGATCTAGTTTCTCGGGATATGAGCTATAACAGAAAAAATATTCATGTCCTTTTATTTCTGTATTCCTTTAATTTTATGGAATATTCCAGTTATTCATTGATTTTGACCTTCTTAAGTGCTGCCAACTTTATTTTGATCCTTTCCTAGGGCTTGATTTGTTGAGGCTTTTCTCCCATTCTTTGAGGGGGGAGTGGGGGAAGCTTAGTAAATGTGAAGCTCTTAATCTTGTAAAAGTTATATTATTTATTTTATTTTTTATTTATCTGTGTTTATATACCGCTCTATTTTGCAGGCAAAATGGTATACAGAAAACATCACATAACAGTACAGTATTACACTTTTAACAGGAAGGTTAACTTGGATAACTTTCCCAGACATCATCAGTGTAATTCCATTCTGCAAGTAAAAGAGCAGCAAAGAAAGGATGACATTTAGTAGCTTTGTTTAAACTTAGCAACCATGAATTTTAACTGTTCTTTGAATAATGTGTTTCTGAATATTTGTTTGTAATCAGAATTGAATACATCATATCTGTGAGACTGAAAAAAGAATTGCTGTTTTTTTTGGTATTTCACAGAGAAAAATGGAAGTGAAATTATCAGATTTATGCCATTGCATAACGCTGAAGATTTTTTTTTATTTAAAAAGTTCAGAATTTGGCATGTGTTAAACTTCTCTTCATTTTTTAAAGCATTTAAATATGCTGTACATAAATAAAGAGTTGCATTTAGTACACTTTTGAAACTTGTGAGCAGTAGCACCAACAGTCAAGGCTTCAGTCCTTGATGATTGGCGCTACTGCTCACAAATGTGTACTAATTCATCCTTTTTAAGAAAATCTGTTACCATGAGTACAGTATGGAGTTATTTTAGAAGCTCTAGTTGTGGTTTGGATGTCTGAAAGCACCCATTCAGACATCTAAATCACAGAGATGTCCTCTGAGACATTGTAGAAAGACAGCTGTGTATAGATGTCCCCAGTGCAAGAACGTCCATGATGTATGGGAGCATGGCAGAGGTGTGGCCTGGCCAGTTCTACAGTTTTGCACACCCCCATACAATTACAGAATGACTCATGCTATATTGTGCCAAAAATACATAAACGACTGGTCCATCCTCCTGGTCGACCTATTGTGGCCACTAGGGGTTCACTATTAGAACAGTCTTCAATTTTTCTAGATTCTTTTCTTCGTCCTCTAATGCCTGCAATGCGTTCATACATACGTGATTCTACTCACTTTTTACAGTTAGTGTCTCAGCTTGCAGAATTAACAAGGGTTCCTGCAGTTAAGTTGGTTACAATGGATGTGACTTCATTGTATACCAATATACCACAAAAGTCAGCTAATGAGATAGTTAAGAAGGCATTGCGTGATAGGGGAGATTTATCCATACAATTGCAAACTTTGTTGAATAGATTGACAGATTTGATATTATATGAAAACCATTTTGGGTTTGAAGGGCATGTTTTTCATCAAATCTCTGGAGTAGCAATGGGGGCGACTTGCGCCCCCTCTATTGCAAACCTTTATATGGAACAGTTTGAGCGGCAATGGATCTTTACTGAGCCTTTAAATCCCCATATTAAATGTTGGAAACGGTACATCGATGATGTTTTCATGTTTTGGGAGGGTTCCGAAACGGAATTGATCACCTTTATCACATGGCTGAATGCAAGAGACCCTAACATCATATTCACGTATGAATGGAATGAGGCCCGTATTACATATCTTGATGTTTTAGTTATGAAGGGAGATGGGGTATGGAATACGTCAATTTTTGCAAACCCACTGACAGGAACTCATTGCTACATTATTCTAGTGCCCATCCCGTTAACTTAAAAAATGGTCTCCCATTCTCACAATTTTTACGCTACCGGCGTAATTGTTCAGAAACCTTGGATTATAAAAAGCAGGCGAGGGGTTTAATGAAAAAATTCAGTGACAGGGGCTACCCACAGCCAGTTATATCTAGAGCTTACAAGAGAGCCCTCTATAATCATAGAGAAATTCTACTTACTGATTCACCTTATAAGCCTACAATAGACAATATAAATGTCAATTTAGTAACAGCATACTCTCCTTTTAGTTACAAAATACAAGGGTTTTTGAAACGCCACAGTAATGTGTTGCGACAAGTTAAAGGTTTGGAGGACAAATGCATTAGATGCGTTTGGAGAAGGCAACAAAATCTTAAAGAATTATTGAGCCCTACTGAATTACGTGGGTTAGAGTCAGAATGGAATACACAAGGCTTGGGTCATTCTAAGTGTGATGGGTGTGATATTTGTCCAGTTTCTTTAGAATTACAGTCCTTTGTGTATGAAGGAAGACATTATCGGTTATTGCACACCACCAACTGTCAGTCGATGTATGTAGTTTATGGGGTGTTCTGTCCTTGCCAATTGTTATACGTGGGTAAAACCATCAGGACATTACAAACACGCATGCGGGAGCATCGTAGCCGGTTGCACTGCCAACGACGAGAGGCACCTATGATTGACCATTGCCTTCAGTATCAACATACTTTTAATGAACTCAGATGTTTCTGCATAGAACAGGTTACCCGAGGAGTGAAGGGTCGGACGAGAGATCAACAACTTGTATACCGAGAGCAACTCTGGATATTTTCCCTTTCCACTGTGTCACCTAAAGGGTTAAATGCACAGGTTGATTGGCACTTGTGTAGCTGACTTGGGTATGCAAACATGTGAAAATAGCTCCTCCCATGGGGCTGGGGTATTTAATTCAAACAAGAGTATGGTCCGCATGCGCGGCGTCTATACGACATCACAAGGAAGGTCTGAGCGTCGATTGAAAACTTTAAACATACATATGATGATAAGAGGTAACTTTGGTTACGCTATAGTTTCTGATAGTTTGATAGAGTACTTTTACGAGTTCAATGCAGAAGTGTTAGCATGTTTTTGTGAACTTTGTTTGCAGTCCGTGCAAGAATGACGGAGGGAGATTGAAATTGAAAAACCCTCTGAAGATATTCAATTTGAACAGTTATTTCATGAGTGGAAGTTGGTTGTCTAAATTCCCCTGAAGAAACAACCAAGTGAAACGCGGGAGCGCTTCATTGTTATACGTCGGGAACATCAAGATTGGTTTTCTGAATGGGAGCTTCTTCTCAAAGCAACAACAGATAAGCACAGTGGGAGCATCAAGATTGGTTTTCTGAATGGGAGCTTCTTCTCAAAGCAACAACAGATAAGCACAGTTGTTTGTTATAAGTTGAAAACCATAAGGTCTTTCAAGACAAAGAGACATTAAGAGTTAATGGTGCTTTTCATGGACTGTGAAAATAATTTCAAGGATTCCTTTAGAAATTTATAAATACATGAGCTTTAAGGATTAAGAAATAAGATATAAATAATGGTTAAAAAATTGTAAAAAAAGTCATTCTAATGCAACTTACAAAAGGTCGTTGATGTGGAGAAAGGCATGTTCATTCCAGCAAGTCTGGCTGATTGAATGCTTCATTACAATTCTGAGACCTTGTTGCATTACTAGCATATAGAACTCATGGTGAATAATTGAGCTGATAATTGATGTTTTGTTACATGTTAAGGATAAGCTCCTGTTTGGAGAAGCATTGAAGGAACTGGGCGAGACCAAGGGGCATACTTGTCAGAGGACAAGTCTCAGGGGGATAAGACCCACCTGCCTGCCTGCCTGGGGAGGGGCCAGAGATTTCTGGCATTTCCGGAATACGAGGTTCCCTCCACCTCAGCGGGTGTATTACCCTTACTGAGGAAAGTTCTTTTGCGACAGAGAGACTTCTTATGGTTTCTATGGAGCAGGAACTGCCTCCTCGTCCAAGATGTCACAATAAAGCGAGGCAGGCCCAGGGGGAGGATCAGCTGAAAGGCGGTCGCCTATGATGATTTTACCACTCCTGGGTCCACATCACATCAGACCAATGGGGTGGGTCATCAATGTCCCCAAGAGCAAACTAATTCTGATTCAACGGTTGGTCTACTTGGGAGCGGAATGCGACAAGGAGAAGGGCGCGGTGACCCTCCCTCCAAAGATAATAGGCAAGTTACAGCTGCAGGTTTGACTGTTCCAGGAGATGAAAGCACCCTTGGCGTGGCATTACTTGCATGTGCTTGGGTTGATGGCAGCAGCCTTAGATTTGGTACCCTGGGCGAAAGTGCAATTGTGCCCTCAGCAGAGGGCCCTGTTCTCCAAGTTGTCTCTCCAACACTAGTTCCTCTCCAGGCAGCATCGATGTCCACGAGACTTAAAGGGCAGCCTAAGGTGTTGGTTGTCTTGAAGAAATCTGGAAAAAGGGGTATCGTTGGAAACCCCGGATTGGCTGGTAGTCAAAACGGATGCTAGTCTGTTCTGTTTGGGAGCGTACTATCAGTCTCAGGTTGCACAGGGACAATGGTCTGAAGAGGAGAATACCTAGTTGATCAATTGTCTCAAGATACGAATGATAAGGATTGTGTTCCTGCGATTCGCCTCAGTGTTTCAGGGCAAATGTTCTCATACAATGCCACAACGGTGGCATACATCAACAGACAGGGAGGCATGGGGCAGTATGGAGCTGACAGCAGAAGTGGCCCTGCTTCTACAGTGGGCGGGAGAGAACTTGACAGCCCTCTTGGCAGTGCATGTGGCCGGTAAGGACAATGTTCAGGTGGATTATTTGAGCAGACATCAGCTGGACCCCACGGAGTGGATGCTGGAGGACTCTGTTTTCCACGGTGTGGTGAGACGCTGGGGACAGCCGGTAATGGACCTAATGGCATCTGCAGACAAATCAAAGGTCTGTCGTTTTTACAGTCGCAGATGTGAGCGAATGTCCAAAGGGCTGGATACTCTGTCGCAGCTGTGGCCTTAGAAAGGGCTCCTGTACATCTTCCTCCCTTAGGTGCTGATCGGGCGCCTGTTACAGAAGATTGCTTAGCACAGGGAATAAATGATCCTTGTAGTTCCAGACTAGCCCCCGAAGACTATTGTATGTGGACCTGATCCGTTTGTCAGTGGAAAGGCTGTGGAGGCTTCCAGCCTGCCGTGATCTGCTGTTGCAGGGACTCGTGCTTATGCCGCAGGTGGATTGATTCTCGCTTACGACTTGGCTGTTCGGAGGTTGTGTTTGAGGAGGCAAGGCTACTCTCCCTGAGTTATTACAGCCCTGTTGAAGGCATGGAAGTGTTCCACATCTTTATTTATTTTATTTATTTAACTGTATTTCTATACCGCTTTATCTTACAATCAAGGCGGTTTCACAGCAAACAATCAAAAGGGGTGATAGTGTTTTTCATGCAATGAAGGATATATCGTGATTTGTGTGTATGTTGTGTTGTGTGTTTGATTATGTTGAGCTATGTACATTGTGCGCTATGATACATCGTGTTTTATAGTACATTCTTTTATACATTTAGTGTTAAGAAACATCATGTGCCGTTATAAATTCTCTTTGTCTTATGTACGAGTCTGGTGCATGTTTGAAGATTGGTGCAAAGATCAGGTCTCATGGCTTTCTACTCTTCGGTGATGGATGTTTTGGCCTTCCTGCAGGCAGGCCTGGAGTTCCTTTAGAGTACAGGTAGCAGCGCTGACCCGTTATCGAGGTAAAGTGTCAAGGGGCTTTGCTGGCCTTATATGCAGATGTGATATGATTTCTCAGGGCGGTTAAGCATCCAGTGAGATAGGTGGTTCCCCCCTTTGGGATCTCTACCTGGTTCTTTCAGCTCTCACAGAAGCTCACTTTGAGCCTCTAGGTGGAAGTTCATTAAAGGATGTGATCTTAAAGGTGTTTTTTTTTCTTTGTGGCGATTTGTTCAGCTTGACGTATCTCGGAGTTGCAGGCCTTGTCCTATAGTGAATGTTTCTTTCTATAAGAGAAGAAAAGGTGATGTTGCGGCCGGTACTGTCCTTTCTTTGTTTTTTTTTCTTTATACAACACAAGATACAACAATCACAAGTTATTCTCTACAACAAGCCATTATCGTGACAATGGTGTAACACCAAGCCGAATAAGATGGCTAAGACAGCTCAGAACAAAACTATCAAGCTCAAGTATGTTGACCCTTGTATTCTAGAAATTGGTGTGACGCCCTGCTCCCATCTTCCCCTGTCTTCTGGAATCGTGCTTGAAATCGAGCCCACAACTACTTATAGCAGGACCATTGAGGTGCAGTATTTATTTATTTATTTAAACATTTTTCTATACCACTTTGTCCTTCGCTCAAAGTGGTTTACATTATAACTTGAAACATCATACATAGAACTGTTAAACAGTGGCTAAAGTTGTACAAAGAACAGGTTATAATGGGTAAAAGTGGTGTGAGAACTATGTATAGTATTATGAGAGTAGAAACATAACTATATACAGATTAATTATATTACGTATAGCGTCCTCCAGTCCATAGCAAAAGCTTATATTCCTAGATGGCTTAGATCATCTTAACTTCAGGTGATTATGTAATATGATCAAAGTGATTCTTGAAGAGAAGTGTTTTTAGATTCTTTTTAAAATCCTTAACGTCTGAAATTGCATGTATGTCATCTGGGAGGGAGTTCCATAAAGATGGAGCATAGAGTGAAATTGCTCTTCCAGAGGTGGCTTGTATGGTCTTTTGGTATCCAAGAGGTGGGATAATGATGTTTTTATTGTTATTTCTCCTGGGTCGGTTGCTTGAATCTTTAGTTATCATGTCTTGCAGTATGTTTGCTGATAGCTGGTGAATGATCTTGAATATGGTTAGTGTTGCTTTGTATTGGATGCGTGCGTATATTGGGAGCCAGTGTAATTGATTAAGAATTGGTGTGATGTGTCTATATCTGTCCGTTCCTGTGATTAGGTGAGCTGCAGTGTTCTGCATTTGTTGAAGTGGTAAGATGGTTTGCTTTGGGAGCCCGTGGTATAATGAATTTCAATAGTCGAGCATTGGTGTGATAATTGCCTGACAGATGGTTCGGAAGTGATCCGGGTCTAGAATTGGTTTAAGTCTTCTTATTATCTTCATCTTAAAGTAAGCATTTGTGGTGGTTTTTGCAATGTGTGATTGCATGGTGAGGTTTTGGTCTATGATTACTCCTAGATATTTAATTTATTTTTTGACTGTTATTTGCCTCTGCAATATTGTGATTGTTTGTGGTGGGGTAAATGCTGTGTCCCTGGTGATGAAGAGAGTTTATTGACAGTTTGTTGTTATTGAACCATTTAACCATGTCTTCTACACATGCCGTTATGCTCGAGAGGTTGGGTTTGTGTATTTCTACAGGAGTGTATACCATAATATCATCGGCATATATTTTGTATTGTATTTTGTGTGATATTGATATATGATTATGATGTGCCAAGTTGTGCATGATGTTCACCCACTGGGAGAACGTCGGTGGCTGATCACCCACCCAGTTCTGCAGGATCACTTTCTCAACCCCCCAGATGCCCAAGAGAACAAATTTGCTCTCCGACTTGTGAACTCTCTGATTGCATAGCAGACCATCGTCTCCCAGCATCAGAAGCATCTAGGACCACCATTCAATGCACTTTTGGATAATGTCCCCCATCCCCTCTAATGCTCTTCCCCAAATCCCCGTTAACGTTGGGCATTCCAGAAAGGCATGATGAAAAGTCTCCACCATAGCACGACACATTTTGCATTGATCCGAGCTCCACACTCCCCGCTCTGCCCCCTTTGCTCTAATAAGATAGCTGCAATGCATACTGCATTTTCCTGTAATGAACACTGCAGGTCACTTGTGGAATAGCTTGGAAATATTATTGTAGGTTCTCAAACTGCACCGTGTCTGCCACATCCTCTGCTCATGCCCTAGCAAGAGTACCAAGATAGTTTGTATCCAACATGTCTCGCAGCAGTTTTTGCTTTTTCAACAGCGTGTTCCACTGAGGAGCCAGGTTTCACAGATTCTTGTCCACTTAGTGCTTTCCAAGCTCCCCAGCAACTCCATCTCCAGCTGGCACCAGTAATGGTGGACCTGTAAATTAGGAAGTGGTGCAAAGCCGGCAGAACAAGCATCTCCCCCAATCCTTTAAAATGCTTTCCCAGTCTGATCTGTGACAGGACCCAGAATAAATAATCCCATGTGACCCTATCAAATGCCTTCTCAACGTCAGGGCTCACCACCACCACCTCTTCCCCCTTGGGGCGACTTTCCCAAAAGATTGTCAGCACCTGGACCATATGGCTTACCGTAATACATCCCTTCAAAAACCCCACCTGATGAGATGAAGGGGAGGATCCAAGATGGCCACGGGATTGGACATGTACTGAGACACGCTCCCCTGATCTGTCCTGGTTGCTTTTGAATTGTTACCTTATGGCTCCGAAGAGAAAGGGGAAAGGTAAAAAGGATTAACAGCAGCAACAACAGATGGTCATTAGTGGCCCTACTGACCGCCATGTAGTGTCTGCGGCATCCGCATTGGTGTCAGCAGTTCCGGAGTTTGGGCATCCTCCCAAGGAGGTGGAGATTTCCCTGAGTTCTGGTAATGCTTGCGATGGATCTTCAGGGGCTTTGGTGTGTCTGCTATTGATTGTTGGCGTGGAGCCTCAAATACAACCTTTTCCAGGGACATGTGTGGAAGTAGAAGTGGTGAGCTCCAGGGAAACAGCAGCTGTCTTGTTGCATCAGAGTGAGAGTGTGGTGGCCTTGGCGGTGGGAGTTTCCTGGTCACCCACGGTCCCACTCCCCAAACCTCTGCCTGGCAGTGTTGGAGCTGGTGCAGCGGATCTTCAGCCCAAGAAGATAGGCTTGAGGATATTTGGGGTGTTTTGTGGCGAATCGAGGCTTCGTTAAGTACTAATATTTCTCAGGCTTTGGCGTTCTCACAGCAAGTGGTGGCCAAGATGGAAGAGTGTTCTTTGTCCAAGAGTCTTGGAGTTGTTGAGACTCAGATGTCATCAGTACAGACTGCCATGGGAAGTTTTATTAAAGATAGTTTATCTTTACACTATAAAGTGGACTTGATGGAGAATGTCAACAGGGCCAGAAACATCTGTCTGTTAAACTTCCCCAAGATTAGGCTATTGTCTGCTAAGAAGTTGTGGAAAATGTATTTAAAGGAGGTTTTGAAGATCATGAATCCAGATGAAATATCTCTTGGTCAACTGTTTTATATACCATCTAGGAAGAAGTTAGAGTTTGAAAAGGGGGGCGGACTAGATTCCTTAGTATCTGTGAATAGTTTGGACTTGTCTGCCTTTCTGGAGTCGTCTATGGATAACATCGCCACTTGGGCTACTTTGATTGTTGTGTTGAATTCAGAAGCTGATAAATCTAATTTGTTTAAGCTGTATTTCAAATAGAGAGATGTTGTTTTTGTGGGCAGAGTGTTCAGATGTTCCCTGATGTCGCAAGGGCCACTCAGGCACGGAAGAAATGTTTTCTCGCTTTAAGATCTGAAGTGCTTGCTTTTGGGGGTTCCTTTATTTTAAGATTCCCCTGCAAGCGTGTTGTGCGGCATCAAGGGGAGCACCTTTACTTTCTCTGATCCCCACACATTTAAAAAAAATTTTTGATGGTAAGGCTGTTTCTTGAATTTTCTTTTTCCGTTGTATATTCTATCCTGGGGATTTTTGGGGTTAAAAGTTGAATTGTCTGGTCGCCTATCTTTAGTAGTATTGTTCCTTGGATATTGCCTGATATGATTGCTAGTTCCTCCAAGTCTAGGTTTCCTATATGGTGGACTGGAGTATACAGGGTTAACTATTGTGGATGATGTTAATGTTACTTTTTTATTGTATTAGACCCTGTGTACTTTTCTTTTTATGTTAGTAATTTTGAAATTGGAAAATAATAGAATATGGAACCAACTAAGGAGAGCTCTGTGCTGGATTTAGTGCTCACCAACGGAGATAGTGTGTCGAATATCCAGGTGGGTGCCCATGTGAGCAGCAGCAATTATCACATGGTGTGGTTTGAGATAAAAACCAAGGTGGAATCCATTCGCAGCAAGCTCAAAGGCCTAGACTTCAAAAACACTGACTTCAGTAAAATGGCCAAATACGTGAAGGAGGAGTTGGTAGGGTGGGAAGGGATAAGGGAAGTGGAATTGCAATGGGCTAAACTAAAGGAGGCAATAAAAGGTGCAACAGATACATACTTAAGGAAAGTAAATAAAAACAAGAGGGAAAGGAAACCTATTTGGTTCTCCAAAGAAGTGATTGCACAAATAAAGGCAAAAAACACAGCTTTCACAAAATTAAGAAGCTCGTAAATAGAGGAACACAGAAAAGAATACAAGATCAAACTAAAAGAGACAAAAAGAGAAATAAGGATAGCAAAATCAAAGGCAGAAGAAAAGATGGCTAAAGATGTGAATTGTGGCGACAAAACGTTTTTCAGGTATATTCGGCAGAGGAGGAAAATCAGAGGTGGAATTGCAGGACTCAGAAGTGCTGGGAACAAATTTGTGAAAAGTGACATTGAAAAAGCGAAATTGCTAAGCAAATACTTCTGCTCTGTTTTCACTAGAGAAAATCCTGGAGAAGGACCACCTGTGATTGACAGATATACAAACAGGAATGGAGTAGATATCACACCATTCACAAAAGATGATGTGTTAGAACAGCTTGCAAAACTGAAAGTGGACAAGTCTATGTTTTTAATAGATCCTTGGAGACAGAAGAAGTTCCATGGGACTGGAGAAGGGCTGATATAGTATCTCTACACAAAAGTGGTAATAGGGGAAGAAGTGTCAAACTACAGGCCAGTAAGCCTTACCTCGGTGGCGGGAAAAGTAATGGAGGTGCTCCTGAAAGAGCGAATAGTGGACTTCCTCTGAACCAACAGGTTGCATGATCTGAGGCAACATGGTTTTACCAAAGGGCAATCTTGCCAAACAAATCTGATTGAATTCTTTGACTGGGTGACCAGAGAACTAATTCAGGGGCATGTGATGGATGTGATCTACCTGGATTTCAGCAAAGTCTTTGATACTGTTCCTCATAGGAGGCTTATCAATAAACTCAACAGCTTGGGGATGTGTTCCAAGATGGTGAACAGGATCATAAATTGGTTGACTGACAGATGACAGAAGGTGACGGTAAACTGAACTCACTTGGATGAAAGGAAGGTGATTAACAGTATGCCCCAGGGTTCGGTCCTGGGACCAGTACTGTTCAATATATTCGTGAGTGATATTGCCGAAGGGCTGAATGGAAATGTCTGTCTATTTGCAGATGACACCAAAATTTGCAACAGAGTAGATTCCCCTGAGGGAGTGACGAATATAAGGAAAGATCTACAAAAACTGGAAGAATGGTCAAATGCTTGGCAGTTATGATTTAATGTGCAGAGGGGGGCGGAGCCTGGTTTCTGGTCAAGATGGACGTGTAAGAGCTGTGCTCCAGAGGGCAATAGACAAGAATCCTGACTTTGGCAATCTTTAATCAAATAGTTCCTACCTACATTCATATCATTCGATCCCGGATATGTCTGGCCCCAAATAGACACGGCTGGATTACCAAGTATCCCAAAATGCTAGTGCAAAGAGAACCAAGACGGAACCTCTCTCACCTCACAAGATGGCGGTCATCCGAGATTGTCCTGAGACCTCACAGGAGATTCTGGCTGAGATTTGGGCAGTCAAAGACTTGGTCAAAACTAATGGAGAATCGCTATGTGTAATGCAGTAAGATATCAACACTTTGTGAGCTTCTTTGGAGTCAAATACGGCTCATTTGGGGAAGGTGGAGAATGTGGTGGCTTCACTTGGAGAAAGGCTCGAGGCCGTTGAGAAGCAGGCCAAGTTGATACGTTCATTTCAAAGAGAGGTGGAGGACGGTAATAATCGCTCTCGGAGGAATAACATAAGAATACTAGGAGTTCCTGAGGGAGCAGAGGGCCCTGATTTAGTGTTCTTTTTGCAGGCCATGATTCCAGGTGTGTTAAAGTTGCAGTTTGCTATGCCGTTCGAGATTGAGCACGCCCATAGAGTGCCTACTCGGTCCATGGTCATGGGCAAGCGTCCACGCCCAATCATCTTGAAAGTTTTACGTTTTCAGCAAGTATTGCAAATAATGGGAGCAGTCAGATCACTTTCAACTTTGGAATATTAGGGACATAAACTCTTGTTCTTCCCGGACTTCGCGAAGGCGACGGTGGATTGGAGAAAATGTTTTCTGGCGCTGCATCCATGCTTGGTCCACTGCAGGCCCGTTTTGGACTGCTATATCCTGCCCGCATGAGTCACGCTGCATAACGAGACCAAGACTTTTGATGAACCCAGGGAGTTGTATGCATTTCTGGAGGATAAGGAGTTGGCGGCGATGCAGTGAAAGTCATTTTGCAATTTTTATTTGCTACCATGGGTGTTTGACTGGTCTAAGGTCATATAAAGGCAACTTATCCACGTAGGAACGACATTTAATTATGTAACATTGCTATATACCGAGACATCCATTCTATATTGTGTGAAGGAGCTTCAGGGTACGATCCTGGTTGAGATGTTTATTTTGTTTTCTCTCTTTCTTCTTTTACAGAGCGCGATATTTTGAGTGACATTTATTTATTTTTATTTATTTAACAAACTTTTATATACCGCAACCTTCCAGTGATCAGGTGCGGTTTACATATAACAGTTAAGGAGACAGAAAGACATTTCTGTTTTTACATTGAACATTGCATGAATTAGGTACATTAACAGTTAAACTATTAAACTTTTAAACTTTGGAGAACTATTTACAGTTAACTATGTACAGTTAGCAAATGAGTTCAACAGTAAAGGTAGCTATGTAAAAACATCATATTCAGTGTCACGGTCATAATATCATGAGGCAATTGCAGTGTTAGTTTCGATGTGTTAAATAGATTATCCCTTTTCATATTGGTTTTGAGAATTTGCCAGTGGACCGTAGTGGGAGATAAAGAGGTGAGTTTTTAAGGTTTTGCGTAAGTCTTTAAGGTCGGTTAAGGCTCTGATTTCATCTGGTAGTGAGTTCCAGAGTATAGGGGCTGCATGGGAGAATGCTTTATTTGTTGTTTTTTTGGTCTTTGTGAATTCTTTTGGAATCTTTATTTTATTAGCTTTGCCTCCTCTATGTGCAGATTGGGGTGTGTCTTTAGTGATTAGATTATTTAGGGTAGCTGGGGCAGTGTTATTTAATGCTTTAAAGGTAGTTATTATTAATTTATAGTTTATTCTACATTGGATAGGGAGCCAGTGTAGTTTGGCTAGATAGGGTGAAATATGCTCAAAAGGGTGTATCTTCATTATAGTTCTGGCTGCAGCGTTTTGGGCCAATTGGAGCCTTTTGATATTTTGGTTAGTTGTGCCTAGTAGAGAGAGGTTGGCGAAGTCAAAATGTGGTGTGATGATAGCTTGAATGATGCTCAGGAAGTCTTGCAGGTGTACTAGCGGGCGTAATTGTTTTAGTACTTTGAGTTTGAAGTATATTTTCTTGGTTGTATTTCTTATGTGGGTGTTCATGCTAAAGTGTGTATCAAGTATCACCCCTAGATATTTTATTTCGTTTTTTATGTGGATGTCGTGTTTCTGAAGTGTAATGTGGGTGGGGGTGTGTAGGATTTGTTTTTTGTAACAATCAGTATGTCAGTTTTGGAATGGTTAATATAGAGGTTGTGGGCTTCTAGCCAAGTTGCTAGTTCCTTGAAGCAATCTGTTAATAGTTGTAGTGGAAGCGTAGGGATTGTAAAGGGGATGTACAACATAATATCGTCCGCGTTTATGTGATAATGGATTTTGCATTTTTTAAATATGTTGCAAATTGGTTGTATATATATATTAAATAGGAGTGCAGAGAGTGCAGATCCTTGGGGGAGGCCTATTTCCTGTTTGTATGTGTTGGAGGTTTGAGTGTTGATCCTGACAGTTTGGGTTCTGTTGTAAAGATACGATGTGAACCATTTAAGAACTATTGAGTTAGCACCTATTTGACTGAGCCTATTGAGCATTAGTGTGTGGTGAACACTGTCAAATGCTGCAGAGATGTCTAGAAAAAGTAGTAAGAATGCATTTTTAGGGCTATCTATTCCTCTTACTAGTGTGTCTAGGAGTACAGTACGAAGTATTAGGTCTTTTTGCCCTCCGTGTCTGTCTTGTCCTGGTGGGCTCACCCGCTAAGTTTTTGTGCGTTATATAGCTCCCCTGGGTTTGTGGTTTTGGGGAGATGTTTTTTCAGAGTTAGGTATTCTTATTATGAGTGATCATATTTTGACGGGGCTGGGGCTAAAATGTGCCTTTTTTTGTTGGGTTTTCTTCTTCGGGCTATAGGGGCAACTAACACTTTGAGGGCGCTTAAGGGATAATCGTAGCTTTATAGGTACTTACACATCTTAAAAGACAGGAGGTGCTTTCAGGTGAAGCTCGTTACCCAAATCAGTCATACACTAAGGACCTGAGATTAATTAAGCTTCAGGTGAACAAGGTATATTAAACGTATTAGGTACAGTTTTATTAGTATAAATATCCATAGCAACCCTTAGTAAGTAAAGAACTTAAAGATCTAAACACAAACTTAAAACTAAGATGCAGACAGCAGTCCAGCAGCGAGATGGGGGCTTTCCAGTCTTTTGCATTGAGTGAACATAAGAACATAAGATATGCCATACTGGGTCAGACCGAGGTCCATCAAGCCCAGTATCCTGTTTCCAACAGTGGCCAATCTAGGTCATACGTACCTAGCAGTATCCCCAAAAGACACAGGTTCCACAATGCTTGTACTGGGTCCCTTTTTAATAGTGGTTTATGGACCTTTCCTCCAGGAACTTGTCCAAACCTTTTTTAAACCCAGCTACACTAACAGCCCTTACCACATCCTCCGGTAACAAATTCCAGAGTTTGATTACACGTTGAGTGAAAAAATATTTTCTCTTATTTGTCCTAAATAGTTTATCCAGTAGCTTCATTGCATGTCCCCTAGTCTTTCTATATTCTGATAGCGTAAACAATTGATCCACGTTTACCTGCTCCACTCCATTCATTAATTTATAGACCTCTATCATATCTCCCCTCAGCCGTCTCTTTTCCAGTTTGAAGAGCCCCAACCTTTGTAGCCTCTCTTCATAGGAGTAGCCTTCCATCCCCTTCACCATTTTGGTGGCTCTTCTCTGTACTTTTTCTAATAATGCTATGTCCTTTTTAAGATACGGTGACCAGAACTGCACACAATATTCAAGGTGCGGTCGTACCATGGAACGATAAAGAGGCATTATAATATCCTTTGTTTTATTTTTCATCCCTTTCTTTATGATAACCTAGCATTCTATTTGCTTTCTTGGCCGCCGCTGCACACTGGGCAGAGAGTTTTAACATGTTATCCATGATGACTCCTAAATCTTTTTCCTGGGTGGTGGTTCCCAATGTGGAACCTTGCATTGTGTAACTATAGTGTGGGTTGTTCTTTCCTAGGTGCATAACTTTGCACTTGTCCACATTAAATTTCATCTGCCATTTGGATGCTCAGTCTTCCAATTTATCCAGAGCCTCCTGCAGTTTTCCACAATCCTCTTGGGTTTTAACAACTTTAAACAGTTTTGTATCATCTGCAAATTTGATAACCTCACTCGTTATTCCCTTTTCCAGGTCATTTATGAATATGTCAAAAAGTAGCAGACCCAGTACAGATCCCTGGGGTACTCCACTATTCACCTTTTTCCATTGGGAATATTGGCCATTTAGCCCTACCCTCTGCTTTCTATCTTTTAACCAGTTCCCGATCCACAATAGTACACTGCCTCCTATCCCATGACTTTTTAGTTTCGCCAAAAGTCTCTGATGAGGGACCTTATCAAAAGCTTTCTGAAAGTCCAGATACACTATATCAACCGACTCACCTTTGTCTACCTGTTTAATGCACACCTTCAAAAAAACATATCAGATTAGTAAGACAAGATCTTCCTTGTCTAAAGCCATGTTGGCTGTCTCCCATTAGGCCATGACTATCTACATACTGAGTAATTTTATTCTTTATGATGGTTTCTACCATGTATGATTTCTCCCAGTTGGTGAGAGGTCTTACGTGTGCACTAGGTGCAAGGAGCTCTTTGCTCTCAGGGAACGAGTCCGTTCTCTAGAGGCTAGAGTAGCAGACTTGGAAAACATAAGAAAGACAGAGAGATACATAGACGAGACCTACAGGGATATAGTCCTGAAGTCCCACCTCCAGTCTGGCAGCATCCCTGTTGCCATGGAGGAGAGAGGTCACGTGACAGGAGAGCATCACCCTGGTGTGGCAGGAACTGATCCTGTAACTAGGACCTGTCCTCCAAGTGATGTAAAACCCTCTTGCACCAAGGAAGTTTTTCCAGGGCCATGTGCCCATGAGGGAAGGGTTAGGACAGCCGTTATAGTTGGTGATTCGATCATTAGGCATGTAGATAGCTGGGTGGGTGGTGGATGTGAGGATCGCCTGGTAACATGCCTGCCTGGTGCGAAGGTAGCGGACCTCACGTGCCACCTAGATAAGGTTTTAGATAGTGCTGTGGAGGAGTCTGCTGTCTTGGTACATGTCGGTACCAGTGACATAGGAAAATGTGGTAGGGAGGTTCTGGAGGCTAAATTTAGGCTTTTAGTTAGGAAGTTGAACTTCCAGGGTAGCGTTCTCCGAAATGCTTCCCGTTCCATGCGCAGGACCCAAAAGGCAGGCAGAGCTCTGGAGTCTCAATGCGTGGATGAGACAGTGTTGCAGAGATGAGGGTTTTGGATTTGTTAGGAACTGGGGAACATTCTGGGGAAAGGAGGGGCTCTTCCGAAGGGATGTGCTTCACCTTAACCGGATGGAACCAGGCTGCTGGCATTAACCTTTAAAAAGGAGATAGAGCAGCTTTTAAACTAGATAATAGGGGAAAGCCGACAGTCGCCCAAGAGCGGATGGTTCGGAAGAATGTATCCTTGAAGGATACTACCAAAAGCAGAGAGGTTCCAAAAGAGTAAAGTAGCCCAAATGCCCTCGAGTATGGAGCAGACAGAGCTTAAAGATCCAAAATTACCCTTGTCTACCAATAGCCAAATTAATATGAATAAAATACAGTCTCTAAAATGCTTTTATGCAAATGCTAGAAGTCTAAAAAAATAAGATGGGAGAGTTAGAATATATAGCACTAAATGAAAGGTTAGATATGATTGGAATATCAGAGACATGGTGGAAGGAGGTCAACCAGTGGGACACACTGATACCTGGGTACAAACTATATCGTAATGATAGAGCTGATCAAATTGGTGGAGGGGTTGCGCTCTGTTAGAGAGGGCATTGAGTCAGAAAGGATTAAAGTTTTGCAGGAAACAAAATTTGCCGTAAAATCTCTATGGATTGAAATTCCATGTAAAAAGGGGAAGGCGATGGCAGTGGGGGTGTACTATCGATCGCCTGGCCAGAATGAACAAATGGATGATGAAATGCTCAAAGAAATCAAGGAAGCTAACAAAAGTTACAGCGCAGTAATAATGATGGGTGATTTCAATTACCCCGGTATCGACTGGGTCAGTGTCACGGCAGGACATGCTAGGGAGATAAAGTTCCTAGATGAAATAAATGACTGCTTCTTGGAGCAGCTGGTTCATGAACTGACCAGAGGGAAAGCCATATTGGACCTAGTCCTTAGTGGAACAGCAGATCTAGTGCAAGAGATAAGGTTGTTGGGACCACTTAGCAATAGTGATCATAGCATGATCGCCTTTGATTTAATTAGTGGAGGAGGGATAGTAAGGAAGTACTACCTTTTAACTTTCGAAAGGGAGCTATGATAAAATGAGGAAAATAGTTAAGAAAAAACTAAAAGGAGCAGTTGCAAAGGTTAAAGACTTACATCAAGTTTGGGTGTTAAAAAATACTATCTTGGAAGCCCAGACCAGCCGTATTCTCCAGGAACAAGCAGGAAGTCAGTCCTCACATATGGGTGACGTTGGCGCCGACAGAGCCCCCATGCGGAGCATTTCCCCAGCTTTCATAGAAAGCCTTTGGGAATGCAGCGCACATGTTCGGTCCCCTTTCCACCCAAGGGTGCCATCTTGCTCAGTATTTTTTCTGTGGAGCCCGACGGATGTATCTTCGTTTCACCCGAGGAAGAAGTTGATTTTCTCTGCGTTAACCTGTTTTTCTTCGGTTTGACGCCGGTTTCCCTTTCCCGCCTGGGCCCGATACATCGGTATCGAGCCCGGATCTCTTTTTTGGTTTTTGTCCTTAGTGACTAGCGTTCGCGTCATTTTTTCTTTTTTCACTGGAAGCCCTGTCTTTTGACCTTGCAGGGGCCCTTTTTCCCCCGATGGCTGCCAGCGGGTTTAAAAAGTGTGATCGGTGCAAGAAACCTATGTCTCTCACCAACACATGACTGCTGCCTCCGGTGCCTCGGACCCGATCATGACCCGATGATCTCTGGTCCGTGTGGGAAAATGTCCTCTAAGGCATTATGGAGTCGGCAGCACCAAAAGGAAAGAATCTTGTCTGACTGCGCGTCCGGTCGGGCCCGGACCTTGTCAGAGGCCTCGACATCTCGGGACTCCGGCCCCGAGCAGGGTTGAGGCTCCTCTGAAAGGGGGTCTCCCTCGCGGGATCATCGTAAGAAGAAAAAACCCGCGAGGGCAGCATTGGTGGATGCACTTGGCTCCTCGAGGGCCAAGTCACATAGCCCGAGCGCCGTCCAGGGTCTTCGGAGTTGGAGAGGCCTGCAAAACAACCTCAGGTGGAGATGGAGTCCCCGGGTCACGTGAGTACTGTAGTCCTTGTGGACTCACCTCCAGGGGAGCCGACGTCGGGCCCGGTGCCGCCGGGGCTCGAGTTGGGGGCTGCTGAGTCTCCTGAGCTCGGACTCAGGTTGACGGCCTTGGAGAGCAGCTTGGCTGCCTTCATGGAACAGCAGCAGGCACGGATCGCCGGTCTCACCGGTGCATCTGCCCCAACCACCGGGACATCGACGTCCAAGTCGACCCCGGAGGCCGAGCCGATCCTCGAGTCCATGCGAGCTCGAGTCGATCCTCGGCCAAGGTCCCCCTCGGCCTCCCATTCGGGACCGAGATCGTCGATGCCGGTACCCTCGGCGTCGGGGCGGATGGCATCGATGCCTGCCCGACCGGAGCCGCTCGATTCCTCCTCCGAGGAGTCCGGCTGGGAGACGGAGGATGAGGAGTCGCCTGACACCTTTCGGACTCAGTGCATTCCTTTGGACTCGCCCGAGTCCGAGCCTCGGAGAAGGTCCAGTCCCCCCCCCCCCCGGAGGATACCCGGTTCTTGGATTTCGTGCGGGACATGGCCAAGGCTTTGGCATTCCCCGCGGATCCCAAGGAGGAGCCTCGAGCCGAGGAGCTCGAGGTCCTACAGTATGACTTTGCTCCGAAGCAGGCCTTTACTGTTCTGGTTCCTCCGATGCTGGAATGGTTGCTCTTCCGCATGTGGGAGGCACCGGCCTTGACGCCGGTTTTGAGCAAGCGGGTCGATTCCATCTATCGAGTCCGCAAGAGCCCCGGGTTCCAAAAGGCACAATTACCGCACCACTCCATGGTTGTGGAATCGGCCATGCATCGTCTGAAGAGTCAGAAGATGAACTCCTCGGTGCCTCCCGGCCGGGAGGCCCAGAACCTGGATGCCCTCAGTAAGAAGTGCTTTCAGAGCTCTATGCTTGCTTGCCGTGTCCAGACCTACCATCTGTACATGGGCATGTACCTTCAAGACCTGGCAGAGGAGATTGCCGGGTTCTCTGCTGGTCTCTCCGAGGAACATTTGCAGAGGTTCAATGCTCTTTCCTCAGGTATTCGTGAGTGCTCGAAGTTTATATCTCAAGCAGCCTATGATGGCTTCGGCCCGAGTAGCCGCGGCCGGCATCAGTGCACGCCGTCAGGCTTGGCTACAGTCATCGGACCTCGAGCCATGGGTGCAGGACAAGTTGGTCGATGTCCCCTGCCGAGGTGAAATCTTCTTTGGCAAGCTGATGGCTGACACGGCTGCCGAACTCGAGACCGAGACTCTTACCCGGACAAGGCTGTCTAGAAAAACCTCTGCCCCTTCTCAGAAGAAGAAGGGCTCAGGGAAAAAGACCTTTTACCCGAGGAAGTCATCTGCCTATAAACAGTACCCTCATTATCAGGCCTCTGTAGCTCCCCAACAGGGTCAGCAGGCCAAGGGGCAGGGGCAGAGTCATGGGCCCTGTAGGCAGAAGGCCCCCAAACCTCCTACTCCGGCTCCTGCTCAGCAGGGAGGTTGTTTTTGACTGCATTGGCATAGCCTCTCCTCCTCAGCTGGCTCCCATCAGCACTGGAGGCAGGCTGGCCCTGTTTGCCCACAGGTGGTCAGCCATCACAAGGGATACCTGGGTTCTAAGTATAGTCCAGAAGGGCTATCTCCTCCACTTCCACCAGGTACCCCCTCCTATTTTCCAGGGGAGCCTCCCAGACTCCCTCTGCACAGGGACTTACTCCTGCAGGAGTTGGCAGGTCTTCTAAAGGATCAGGCAATGGAACCGGTGCCCCACCACCTGAAAGGTCACGGCTTCTATTCCAGGTACTTCCTGGTACCAAAGAGAACAGGAGGCCTCAGACCCATCCTAGACTTGCGAAACCTTAACAAGTTCCTGGAGAGGGAAAAGTTCAAAATGCTTACCCTTGGAATCCTGCTGCCCTACCTCCAGCAGGGAGATTGGCTATGCTCCTTAGATCTAAAGGATGCTTGTACTCACATCCTTATTCATCCAGACCACAGACAATATCTCAGATTTGTAGTGGGAGGAAACCATTATCAGTACAGAGTACTGCCTTTTGGCCTTACATCTGCCCCCAGGGTATTCACCAAGTGCCTGGCGGTGTTGGCGGCCTCCCTCAGGGTTCAGGGCCTCTTTGTCTTTCCATATCTGGACGATTGGCTCATCAGGGGTCACTCCCCACAAGAGGCCAATCAAGCCACCATTTGCACTGTCGCTCTGCTTCAGCACCTGGGGTTTGTCATAAACTTCGCAAAGTCCAGTTTGCATCCCTCCCAGAACATGGAGTTCACAGGAGCTCGACTGGACACCTTTCAGGCAAAGGCCTTTCTACCAGTGGACAGGGCCCACAGATTGATGGCTCTAGCCAGGCTATTCCACAGCAATTCTCTAGTCTCTGCCAGACAATTTCTGAGGCTCTTAGGCCACATGGCATCCACGGTCCATGTGACTCCAAATGCCCGTCTACACATGAGACCAGCTCAGTGAGGCCTCAGGACTCAGTGGCACCAGGCCACAGTAAGCCTTGCGGACAAAGTGAGGGTGTCCAGCCTGCTACAGTCTTCTCTGCAATGGTGGCTTCATCTTCCGAATCTAGTACAAGTACCGAATCTGGAAAATAAAACAAAAGATATTATAATGCCTCTATATCGTTCCATGGTGAGACCGCACCTTGAATATTGTGTGCAATTCTGGTCGCCGTATCTTAAAAAGGATATAGAGTTATTAGAAAAGGTTCAGAGAAGAGCCACCAAAATGGTAAAGGGGATGGAAGGATACTCCTATGAAGAAAGGCTAAAAAGGTTAGGGCTCTTTAACCTGGAAAAGAGACGGCTGAGGGGAGATATGATAGAAGTCTATAAATTAAAATTAAGAACTCTCAAATTCGCTGCCCTTGAAGCGTTCTTAATTTTCCATCCATGCCTGGGGTGACGGCCCTTGACATGTTCAAGCGTTACCTGAAGGAAGTTTTGAAAGTTCCTGAGGACCTGATACCACCTCTTACTAAGGTTTACTACCTGCCACGACCAAGTAAGAAAGCTGAAACTGTAGAGACGGTGTCCCAAGTGAACTTTAACGTTCTTGATGTGACCGGTTTTCTTGAGGGCACTGGGGGCGGGGGTTCTGTTATTGTACCTTCAACTTTATTTGTTCAGTGTGCTTTAGTATCTGATAAAAATTGGTTATTAAAAATGTTCTTTAGGAAACGATTGGAGAACTTCCTAGGGTTCAAACTTTCAATGTTTCCGGATTTGGTTAAGGAAACTCAAAAGAGGAGGAAGCAGTTTCTAATGTACAAATTCAGTGTGTCACAAATCGGGGGAACTTTTTTCCTGAGATACCCATGTAGATGTTTAGTGTTATATAAGGATTCGAAATATGCATTTACTGATCCTAATGACCTTAATGCCTTTATTAATGCTAGACTCTCTGAGGTGTTCCATCTGAGTAACACTGGTTATCACTTGTTAGTCCTCCTGGATGTAATTCCGGGCCCCCCGCAGCCACCTGGTTTTTTTGCTTTTCCTTTTTCCTGATTTGTTTTTCAGTCAAAGGCTTCGATTTGGCTGAATGTTTTTCCTTTCTTTCTCCCTGACTGTAACGAACTGCAACGGTTTATGTAATCTATTGTATCCTAGATTGTTATCTTTTTTCCTTTATTGATTGATTTTTCATATTCTGTAATCTGGTAAGGAATTTAGTTTTCTTTGCTGTATAATTGAAAATTCATATAAATAAAAAAAAAAAAAAAAAAGAAGTCTATAAATTAATGAACGGAGTGGAACGGGTAAACGTAGATCGATTGTTTACATTATCAGAATATAGAAAGACTAGGGGACATGCAATGAAGCTACAGGGTAAACTATTTAAGACTAATAAAAGAAAATATTTTTTCACTCAACGTGTAATCAAACTCTGGAATTTGTTACTGGAGGATGTAGTAAAAGCTGTTAGTATAGCTGGGTTTGAAAAAGGTTTGGACAAGTTCCTGGAGGAAATGTCCATAAACCATTATTAAGAAGGGACCCAGGATATCAATGCTTGACCCAGTACAAGCATTGCGGAACCTGTGTCTTTTGGGGAAACTGCTAGGTATGTATGACCTAGATTGGCCACTGTTGGAAACAGGATACTGGGCTTGATGGACCTTGGTCTGACCCAGTATGGCATATCTTATGTTCTTATGTTCTACAAGGGGTGCCTTTTCAGGCACCTCCACACTCTCAGGTGCTGACAACCGATGCTTCTCTACAAGGTTGGGTTGCACATTTCCAAGGGGCATGTACTCAAAGCCTGTGGACTCCTTGGGAGGCCACACAGCAGATCAATCTCTTAGAACTGAGAGGTATCCGCTTAGCCCTGAGAACTTTCTCTCATCTCATCTCTCGCCAGTCCGTCTTAGTTCAGACAGACAATCAATTGGCTATGTTCTATGTGAACAAACAAGGGGGCACAGGGTCCCGTCTTCTCTGTCAGGAGGCGCAGAAACTGTGCTCCTGGGCAGTCAATCATGGCATTTTCTCAAAGCAGTCTACCTCCCAGATCAGGAGAATTACCTGGCGGACAGATTGAGCAGGATTCTGCAGCCACACAAATGGCAGTTGAACCCTTTAGTGGTTCAACAGATCTTCCTGAGATGGGGTCTTCCAACCATAGATCTCTTTGCCAGTCCTCTGAACCGTCAACTTCCCTGGTTCTGCTCCAGACAACCGCATCCTCTCAGAGTAGCAGCGGATGCGTTTCTCATTCCATGGTCTACAGGCCTCCTATATGCGTTTCCTCCCACGCCTCTAGTGCCCAAGACACTATTCAAGGTGATCCGGGACAAGGCCTCAGTGATTCTGGTGGCCCGCAGGTGGCCAAGGCAACCCTGGTTCCCACTACTGTTGCAACTAGCGGTGGACACTCCTCTCCCTCTGGGGATGCGACCCGATCTCCTGTCTCAGGAGCAGGGATCTCTCATGCTCCCCAATCTCCAGTCCCTCAGTTTGATGGCCTGGCTGCTGAAAGGGTAGTCTTAGCGCCTTTACTACTGCCTAGGGAAGTGGAGGACGTAGTCTTGGCCTCTAGGAGGCAGTCCACCAGAAAGTCTTATGCCCTTAAGTGGCGCAGATTCTCTACCTGGTGTACTCAGCACAACGAGAATCCCTTCTCATGCCTGGTACCAGTGGTGCTGCAGTATTTGCTTCACCTTTCCAACCTAGGCCTTAAATCCAATTCTGCTAGAGTTCATCTTAGTGCTCTTTCCGCACACCACTCACAGGTGGAGGCTCAGTCTCTCTCCAGCGATCTTTTGGTGGCTCGCTTCCTCAGAGGCCTGCTTTTGCTTAAGCCTCTAGTGTGTCCACCTGCCCCTGACTGGGATTTAAATGTGATCATGCAACGCCTTACTTGCCCACCATTTGAACCTATGGCTACTTGCCCTCTGCGTTTTCTGTCCTGGAAAACGCTGTTTCTGGTAGCCCTTACCTCAGCTAGGCGAGTGAGTGAGCTTCAGGCCCTAGTTTCAGAAGCACCTTATACTAGGTTCTGTAGGAACAGGGTAGTCTTACGGACTCACCCTAAGTTCCTCCCAAAGGTTGTCTCCTCCTTCCACATCAATCAGGAGGTGGTTCTTCCGACTTTCTTTCCCAGGCTTCATGCTAGCCGGGCTGAGATGGTCTTGCATACCCTGGACTGTAGGAGGGCGTTGTCCTTCTACCTTGACCGTACGCGGGAACACCGGAGGGCGGTTCAGCTCTTTGTCTCTTATGACCCCAATAAGTTGGGGTTGGCTGTCTCCAAGCGTACTTTGTCCATATGAGTAGCTGACTGCATCGCCTGGGCTTACAGGGCAGCCGGCCTCTCATTGCAGGGTTGAGTTATGGCTCACCGTGTCAGGACGAAGGCTGCGTCAGTGGCTCATCTCCGCTCTGTTCCGTTGGCAGACATCTGCCGGGCCGCTACTTGGTCTTCAAGCCAGACTTTTGCGGCACACTACTGCCTTGAGAGGGAGTCCCGCAGGGACAGTGCTTTTGGGCAAGCGGTACTCCATAATCTCTTTGGGGTCTAGGCAACTCCTATCCTCTGGCCCTGGTGTTGGGCTGCCTGTTGGGGGCGTTATCAGAGAAGATTCTGTTCTTGCATGCTGAGGCTCTAGAGGGATTTAATTTTTCAGTTTGGGGCCTCTGGTAGCCCCTAAGCTAGGGAGTCCCATATGTGAGGACTGACTTCCTGCTTGGTCCTGGAGAAAGAGTAGTTACTCACCTGTAACAGGTGTTCTCCAGGAGCAGCAGGAATCAGTCCTCACAACCCTCCCTCCTCCCCTTGGAGTTACAGTCATATGATTTATTTTGCTGTTTTGCTGTCTTTTAGCTATGTCATCAGACTGAGCAAGATGGCACCCTTGGGCGGGAAGGGGATCGCGCATGCGCGCTGCATTCCCAAAGGCTTTCTATGAAAGCTGGGGAAATGCTCCGCATGGGGGCTCCGTCGGCGCCGAAGGACTGATTCCTGCTGCTCCTGGAGAACACCTGTTAAAGGTGTGTAACTACTCTTTCCACGCTTTAAGAAAAGTGGAAGGAAGTCCAAAAAACTGCCAGCATGGTTTAAAGGTGAGGTCAGAGAGGCTGCTGTTGCCAAAAAAGCATCTTTCAGGAAATGGAATAAAGAGCCAAATGATGAAACCTGGAAACAGCACAAGCACTGGCAAGTCAAATGCAAGGCATTGATAAGGCAGGCAAAGGGAGAATTTAAGAAGATGCTTGCTGCGGAAGCAAAAACATGAAATAAAGACTCTCTCACAGGTTTTTTGCTAAGAATGTACTTGAAAGAGTCAATTAGTCCATTAGATGATAGAGGGGTTAAAGGGGCACTAAGAGGCGACAAGGCGATAGCGGAGAGACTGAATGAATTATTTGCTTCGGTCTTTACTGAGGAAGATGTAGGGATTTTACCCATGACTGAAGTGGTATTTAAAGGTGTGGAAGAATTGAAGGAAATATCGATACATCGGGAAGATGTATTACAACTATTAGATAAACTGAAGAGTAGCAAATCACCTGGGCCGGATGGTATACATCCAAGGGTGTTGAAAGAACTGAAATATGAGATTGCAGACCTGCTATTAGTAATCTGTGAGCTATCATTAAAATCATCTCTAATACCTGAAGATTGGAGGATCGCCATTGTAACACCAATTTTTAAAAAGGGTTCCTGGGGTGATCCGGGAAACTACGGACCGGTGAGCCTGACGTCAGTACTGGGAAAAATGGTAGAAACCATCATAAAGAATAAAATTACTCAGCATGTAGATAGTCATGGCCTAATGGGAGACAGCCAACATGGCTTTAGACAAGGAAGATCTTGTCTTACTAATCTGTTATGTTTTTTTGAAGGAGTGAATAAACAGGTGGACAAAGGTGAGTCGGTTGATATAGTGTATGTGGACTTTCAGAAAGCCTTTGACAAGGTCCCTCATCAGAGACCTTTGGCAAAACTAAAGAGTCATGGGATAGGAGGCAGTGTACTATTGTGGATCAGGAACTGGTTAAAAGATAGAAAGCAGAGGGTAGGGCTAAATGGCCAATTTTCCCAATGGAGAAAGGTGAATAGTGGTGTACCCCAGGGATGTGTGCTGGGTCCGCTGCTTTTTGACATATTCATAAATGACCTGGAAAGTGGAATAACGTGTGAGGTTATCAAATTTGCAGATGACACAAAACTATTTAAAGTTGTTAAAACCCAAGAGGATTGTGGAAAATTGCAAGAGGATCTTGATAAATTGGAAGACTGGGCATCAAAATGGCAGATGAAATTTAATGTGGATAAGTGCAAAGTTATGCACCTAGGGAAGAACTACCCAAACTATAGTTACACATTGCAAGGTTCCACATTAGGAACCACCACCCAGGAAAAAGATTTAGGCATTGTGGATACCATGTTAAAACCCTCGGCCCAGTGTGCAGTGGCGGCCAAGAGAGCAAATAGAATGCTAGGTATCATAAGGAAAGGAATGGAAAATAAAACAAAAGATATTATAATGCCTCTCTATCGTTCCATGGTGAGACCGTACCTTGAATATTGTGTGCAGTTCTGGTCGCCGTATCTTAAAAAGGATATAGCGATTTTAGAAAAGGTTCAGAGAAGAGCCACCAAAATGGTAAAGGGGATGGAAGAATACTCCTATGAAGAAAGGCTAAAAAGGTTAGGGCTCTTTAACCTGGAAAAGAGACGGCTGAGGGGAGATATGATAGAAGTCTATAAATTAATGAACGGAGTGGAACGAGTAAATGTAGATCGATTGTTTACATTATCAGAATATGGAAAGACACGGGGACAAGCAATGAAGCTACAGGGTAAACTATTTAAGACTAATAACTCAACGTGTAATCAAACTCTGGAATTTGTTACTGGAGGATGTAGTAATGGCTGTTAGTGTAGCTGGGTTTAAAAAAGGTTTGGACAAGTTCCTGGAGGAAAGCTCCATAAACCATTATTAAGAAGGGACCCAGGATATCAATGCTTGACCCAGTACAAGCATTGTGGAACCTGTGTCTTTTGGGGAAACTGCTAGGTACGTATGACCTAGATTGGCCACTTGGAAACAGAATACTGGGCTTGATGGACCTTGGTCTGACCCAGTATGGCATATCATATGTTCTTATGTAAGTTGTTCTACAATGTAAAACTAAATGCTACAATTTGGTATGTTTCTGCAACATTTGACTGTTAATCGGAGCTATATTGTCACTATGCTTTCCTTTAAGATCATTTGACTGAATGTTAAGGATATTAATAATCCAATTAAGAGGAAAAGTTTATTTGGTATGGTAGGAAAGAAAGTGCTGACATCTTACTGCTGTAGGAGACACACATGAATGTAGAGGAGTCGTTGAGACTAGATAGAAAGCCATGTTCTTTAGGGGTTTATCAACTGCCCATCATAAGAACAATGGGGTAGCCATCGTAGTGAGGAAAGGGGTTTTTTTTTGTTGTTTTTTTTATAACTCACTCTTTAGGATTGAAGAGAACACCACCTGTGCACCTAACTGCTTCACCCTGTGTCCCAGAGCCATGAAGTCACTTTTGATACATTCCGAGGGATACCTGGCAGTATCATTTGTTCCAACATGGATTAGCAACATTGGGTAGGATGCTAATGTGCCACGGGAGGTGTAGGTTTCTGTGATTCCAGTTACAAATACAATTTCGATTTCAATTCCAATTGGATGTTATTACGGTAATTTAGCTTATTCTCAGCAGTTCTGGGTGTGGTGGATGCTGCTTTGACAATAGGATACTGAGGTGTCAAGGGAGCTTAGAAGCTCTTGTGTGGTGACATCAACAGACATTTGAATATTCAGTCTCCAGCTGCTGATGGACGGAGACAACCCAATTAGTTGGACTGGACTGGAGGGACTCCATGAAAAGAAAATTAGCAGGTAAGATCTAAATTCACCTTTGTGTGCTACTGGGGAGATTACTATAGGTGCTTATCATGCCTTGATAAAACAAAATACCTCAAAAAAAATCCTGTATACCAATCAGTAACATTTAATATCTGCAAAAATGAGTTTGTTTTTATCCATTAGCTGTCCTTTACTCAGAAAAAGATATATACACCCTCTTTTTCTGAGTAAAGGACAGCTAATGGAGGTGCACTAGAACACTGCTGTACCTGATTTTAGTTTGATAAAAATATAAACTCATTTTTGCAGATATTAAATGTTATTGATTGGTATACAGGATTTTTGGGGGGTATTTTGTTTTATCAAGACAAGATAAGCACCCATAGCTTGCTTTTCAAAATATATTTTAGCCTGCTAAAAGGTGTTTGTACCAACTAGCTTGTTTTTCTTGTAACTAATTTTATTTGTAAATTACTGATGCAAATTTGCTGCAGTTTGATAGTAACCTAAAATTATTACTAAGCTGCTAATATGATGACTGGTTTCCATGGCCCACAGATCACTGTCACAGTTTACATCATTGTTGGCAGTCATACCATGAAAAATGATTTCCTGTATCACCTCCAGAACAGAGTTCAGCCATATTGGCAGGACACAGTGGGGAGGTTTGCACTGTGTATGCTGTACTTTGGAGCATTTAACTTATTAAAGAAACTGTTAAACTGTGATTTTGATTTCAGTTCATAAAATTCATAGCATGTAAAAAAAAAAGCAATAATGAAATAAACTTAGTAATGCATAGGATCATAGAAGGAGCAAAATGTATGTGAACACAACTATGCTATAGCTAACTTGAGAATCTGCAATTTGCAGGTGCCCCAAAACAGTTGAAAACTTCTGTGTTCACAGCAGGAATGGTTACTACAATGGGCATACTTTTCACCGTATCATCAAGGTAAGAGACAAAATACAGAGTCCACTATTTGCAGAACCCTTAAGTTAACTATTCTGGACTTGGATTTTAAAGTTCTATGATAATCACATCTTTAAGAGGAGATGTTTATGTTCCACATGTGATCCCCCTCAAATTACACTCTGAAACTATTTTTATGTTGTGCAATTAATTTATCAGGAAATTAATTTTACTGATAATCCTATCTTAAAATATTATTTGTATCCTTCAATACAGAACTTGAGCATAGGGAGTAAATATTGTATTTAATTGCTGCCTTGATTAGTTTGATGTGTGCCAGCAAATACACATTATTGAAGCTATACACACTATGCTCATGGTGGTTATCAGCACCACAAAAATATCACAGGTACTTTAAACAGCCCCAAGATGTATGTGAATGGGAAACTAGAGAAAAGAAAGTAGAATATGAAGGGAGAGAGAGGGAAACAGGTTGCCTAAAGTGAGAGAAGAACTAGGAAACAAGATAGACTAGGAAATGAATTCAGTGAAATTTTTTCAGAAACAGATAAAATGTTTCATAGTGTGTTAGACCAAAAGGTCCATCAAATCCAGCAATCCTGCCTATGGTTGCTAGCTACTAAACAATACCCAGTAGAATCCCAAGGAATAGAGCAAGTCCTCATTGCCCATACAGATATAAACGGTGACGTTCCCTTGATTTCATTGGTAATGGTTCATGGACCTTAACATAATAAATGAGCTTTTTTTTTTTTTTAAGAGTATGTGTAACAATATAAGCAATTGTTTTCTATAAACTTTGATACGATAGATGAATGAGGTGTTTATAGGCATAAAATTAGTAATGCCATATTATCCTACTTATGAACTTTTCCACTAGGATCTTATCTAAACCCTGTTTGAACCCAGCTATGCTAACTGCTTTGATCACATCTTCTGGCACATTGAGTGAAAAAAATACCACCTTAGTTTTGTTCTAAATGTGCTGCCTGTTAGTTTTCTGGAATGTTCCCTAGTTGTAGTACTATTTGGAAGGCTAACAACCATTTGTTATTTACCTGTTCTACTCTACTCTTGACTTTATGGACTACTATGATATCAGCTCATAGCCACTTCCTCTGCATGCCGCAAGACCATAATCTGTGTAGCCTTTCCATCCCCTTTATCATCTTGTCTGTCCTTGGTATGACCTCATCTTATGTGCAGGTCTGGTTGCCCCATCTCAAAAAGGATATAGTGGAACTAGAAAAGATTCAGAGAAAGGAAACACAAATGATAACTGGGATAGAACACCTCCCTGATGAAGAAAGGCTAAACAGGTTACGGCTCTTCAGCTTGGAGAACAGACACCTGAGAGGGGATATGATAGATGTTTATACAAATATGAGTGGGGTGGAACAGTTAATTAGGAATTGGTTGTTTTACGCTTTCAAGCAATACAAAAACAAGAGGATGCTCTGTGAAACTAATAACCAGCAGATTGAAAACAAATTGTTCATGTTTGTTACATTTGTTATACCGCTCAGGCCGAAGCATCAGAGCGGTTTACAATACTATATAAATGTTATAGAAAATATGAAAGGACCACCATTTATAAGATAGGACAGAATAAGAGATACAGTGATAGTTAAAGGAATAGAAGAGACAAGAGGGAAGGAAATAGCAGGTTACAATCATGATATACCAGCATGACAGTTAAGCCCAAGGCTGTAAAGTAAGATTTTAATTCTAACGCCGCAGACTCACGCCAAAGGGCCCTCTGGGGAGGCCCTCAGGCAGGGGCCTGCAAGGCGTAGGCGCACTTCAGAAGCAGCGGTTATGAGCCGTTGTAAAGGGCTGCTGATTGGCAGGCTCTGATGGTGATGAGGAGCTCCTGCATACTCCTTCCGATGGCAGTTGCTGCTCTCCCCGATCTTGTGGGCACTTCAGAAGCGGCGGTTATAAGCCGTTGTAAAGGGCTGCTCATTGGCAGGCGCTGATGATGACGAGGAACTCCTGCATACTCCCCCTGATATGGTTGTCTGCTCCTGAGCACCTCATGTACAAAGTTGTACAAAGTTTTCTTTTTCATATAGTGCATAATTTAAGAGGTGGAATCTGTTGCCTGGAGGATATTGTCAAGATGAATAACAGCTGGATTCAAAACAGGTTTGGACAAGACCTTGGAGGACTTGTCTATAAAACAAATTACTCACCTGTAGTAGGTATTTCTGTGGACAGCAAGAGAAGCCCTCATGTATGGGTAATGTCATCGAAGGCGCTTGCATACCATTTACTTTCTAGAAGTTTTTGGAAGCTCCACTACACATGTATGCCACTCCCTGTCTGCTACTTATCATACCTCAACCTGGCTGTCTTCAACAATCCACTACCTACGTTTCTGTGCCCACTCAGCTGAGCGCCTTTGGCTCAAATCACATACCCTTGCTGACTACCTACATTTCAGATTCATTCTAACCTCTTTCCAGTCAACTATAGCACTTGCCAAACAAGAGTACTTTGTCCATCTGACTAACTCTCTTACGTCTGACCCTCGCCATCTCTTTGCTATGCTGAACTCTCTCCTCAAGGTCCCTCCTCTCCCAGTCTCTCCCTCGCTTTCTGTCTAGACCTTGGCTGACTATTGTCACGTATACGATTTTCTCCCAGTTGATGAGAGGTCTTACGTGTACACTAGGTGCAAGGAGCTTTTCGCTCTCAGGGCATGAGTCTGATCTCTGCTACTCTAGGAAGCTAGAGTAGCAGACATAGATGAACTAAGGAAGACAGAGAGATATATAGACGAGACCTACAGGGGCGTAGTATTGAAGTCGCAACTACAATCTGGCAGCCTCTCTGTTGTCATGGAGAAGAGATATCATGTGAAAGAAGAGCATCACCTTGGTGTGGCAGGAAATTACTGTAGCTACGACATGTCCTCCAGGTGATGTAAAACCTTGCACAGAGGTGGTTTCTCTAGGGCCATGTGACCCCATGAGAGGGAAGGGTTAGGATGGTTGGCGATTCAATCATTAGGTATATAGATAGATGGGTGGCTTGTGGACATGAGAATTCCCTGGTAACATGCCTACCTTGTGCGAAGGTAGCAGACCTCACGTGCCACCTAGACAAGGTTTTAGATAGTGCTGGGGAGGAGTCTCTTGTCTTGGTGCATGATGGTGCCAATGACTTAGAAAAATGTGGGAGGGAGGTTCTAGAGGCCAAATTTAGGCTTTTAGGTAAGAAGTTGAAATTCAGAACTTCCAGGGTAGCATTCTCTGAAATGCTTCCCATTCCACATGCAAGACACAAAAGGCAGGCAGAGCTCTGGAGTCTCAATGAATGGATGAGATGGTGCAAGGAAGAAGGTTTTGTATTTGTTAGAAACTAGGCAACATTCTGGGGAATGGAGGGGCTTTTCCAAAAGGATGTGCTCCACCTTTACTGGGGTGGAACCAGGCTTCTGGCATTAACCCTTAAAGGAGATAGAGCAGCTTTTAAACTTGAAAATAGGGGAAAGCAGACAGTCACCCAAGAGCACACGGTTTGGAAGGATGTATCCTTGAAGGATACTAGCAAAAGAGGGAAGTTAGGGTATCCTGATAGGGAGGTTCCAATAAAGATAAAAGTAACCCAGATGCCTTTAAGTACAGAGCTGACAAAGCTGGAAGATTCCAAATTACCCTTGTCAACTGATAAGCAGATGGCCTGATGGAAGGGAGGACAAGCAGTGGGATACCATGATGCCTGGGTACAAACTATATCACAATGATAGGGTAGATCAAATTAGTGGAGGGGTTGTACTCTGTTAGAGAGGGTGTTGGGTCACGCAGGGTAAATGTTTTGCAGGAAACAAAACACACTGTAGAATCTCAATGAATAGAAATTCCATGTAAAAAGGGGAAGGCAATGGCAGTAGGGAGTGTACTACCATCGGCCTGGCCAGAATGAACAGATGGAGCTTTAGTGCTAAAAGAAATAAAAAAAAATAGCAAAAGTTACAACACAGTAATAAGGGGTGATTTCAAGTGCTCTAGTATTGACTGAGTGAATGCCACAGCAGAACATGACAGGGAGATAAAGTTTCTAGTGGAGGAGTGGCCTAGTGGTTGGGGCAAGGTACTTCAGGCCAGAAGGTCGGGGGTTCAAATCGCACTAGAGGACAGCAACCTTGGGCCGGAAGAACTGGGGTTTCTAGTCCCACAGGTGCTCCTTGTGGTCTTGGGCAAGCCACTTAACCCTCCATAGCCCATGTTCCCTGTAAAATAGTTATCTCCAAGTTATAATGCCCTGTTCAATGTAATTTCAGTTTGTTCAATGTAAACCGCACTGATGCAGAATAGTGCGGTATATAAGAGAATGTAAATAAATAAATAAATAAAAATAGATAATATAAATGAATGCTTCTTGGACTGACAAGAGGGGAAGCTATTTTGGACTGAGTCCTTAGTGGAACACAGGATCCTGGTGCAAGAGATAAGGGTACTGGGGCCACTTTGGCTATAGTGATCATAGCATGATCACATTTGATTTAATAAATGGAGGGAAGATGGTAAGGAAATCCACAGTACTACCTTTTAACTTTCAAAAGGAAGACTATCATAAAGTGAGGAAATAGTTAAGAAAAAACTAAAAGGAGCAGCTGCAAAGGTTAAAGGTTTGCATCAATCATGAGCATGGTTTAAGAATACTATTTTAGAAGCCCGGACCAGATGTATTCCACGCTTTAAGAAAGGTGAAAGGAAGGCCAAAAAACTGCCAGCATAATTTAAAGGTGAGGTCAGAGACACTATTGTAGCCAAAAAAATAAAGCATCTTTCAGGAAATGGAAAAAGGAGTCAAATGACGAAAACAGGAAACATAAGCATTGGCAAGTTAAATGCAAGGCAGTGATAAGGCATGCAAAGAGAAAATTTGAAAAAGGTTGCCATGGAAACAAAAATGCACAATAAAAGCTCTTTGAAGTACATTCGTAGCAAAAAAACCCTGTAAGAGTCAGTTGGACCATTACATGATAGAGGGGTAAAAGGGCGCTAAGGGAGGACAAGGACAAGGCCATAGCGGAGAGGCTGAATGAATTTTTTGCTTCGGTCTTTACTGAAGATGATGTAGGAAAGTTACTCATGTCTGAAATAGTATTTAAAAAATGATATAGCAGAAGAATATAAACAAATTCCGATAAACTGGGAAGATGTATTACAACTATTTGATAAACTGAAGAGTAGCAAATCACCTGGACTGGATAGTATACATCCAAGGGTGCTAAACTGAAATATGAGACTGCAGACCTACTATTAGTAATGTGTGAACTATCATTAAAATCATCTGTAGTACCTGAAGATTGGAGAATGGCCATGTAAGACTAGTTTTTAAAAAGGGGTCCAGGGGTGACCCAGGAAACTACAAACTGGTGGGTCTGATGTCCGTATTGGGCAAAATAGTAGAAACCATTATAAAGAATAAAATTACTTAACATGTCAATCAGTGATTCTCAACCCAGTCCTCTGGGACACCCAGGCCAGTCAGGTTTTCAGGATATCCCCAATGAATATGCATAAGATAAATCTGCATACAATGGAAGCAGTGCGTGCATATCTATTTCATGCATATGTGGATATCCTGAAAACCTGACTGGCCTGGGGTTCCCAGCGGAATGGGTTGAGAACCACTGTTGTAGATAGTCATGATTTAATGGCTGAAAGCCAACATGGATTTAGCCAAGGAAGATCTTGTCTTACTAATCTGTTATTTTTTTTTTTAAGGTGTGAATAAACAGGTAGATAAAGGTGAGCTGGTTGATCTAGTTTTTCAGAAAGCTTTGACAAGGTCCCTCGTGAGAAACCCTTGTTGAAATTAAAAAGTGATGGGATATACAGTCGCACATTTAGCACTTTCCATGTAAGTGCTTAATTGTATTAAATGGGGTTAGATATGTTTATACGGACCACATACAACTTGAGACTTTTCTGGATAATTGTTAGAGCTTGGCTGGGAGTAGCCTCAATAATTTTTGATTTATGTCTTGTTTGTTTTTGTGTAGTTAAGTGTAGGTTTATATCCTGATTTGTATAAGTTATATTCTCCATTGATTGGACCTTAGTTCTCCATGATGTGGGCTACGAAACAAAATATTGTATCGTAATGGGTCTTTGATCTCTGTTAGTATTTATTTCCTTGATTGTTTGAGTACTTGTAGCTTCTTGTATTAATGAGTATTCTATGTATTTTGGAAATAAAGCAAAAAAGTAATGGGATAGGAGGCAGTGTCCTATTGTTGATCAGGAACTGGTTAAAAGAAAGCAGAGAGTAGAGCTAAATGGCCAATTTTCTCAATGGAGAAAGTTAATAGTGGAGTACCCCAGGGAAATGTTCTGGACCCGCTGCTTTTTAACGTATTCATAAATTACATGGAAATGGGAATAACAAGTAAGGTGGTCATATTTGCAGATGACACATAATTATTCATAGTTCTTAAAATACAAGAGGATTGGGAAAAATTGCAAGAGGACCTTGATAAATTGGAAGACTGGACGTCTAAATACTAGATGAAATTTTTTTGTGGACAAGTGCAAAGTTATGCACCAAGGCAGGGCCGGTGCTAGGGTTTCTAGCACCACCCTGGAACCTATAAATCGGCACCCCTCCCTTATTATTAATATTGGCTGTACCCTACCCTCCTTTTTCCCCAAAACTGCTTTGTTAACTCTTTTCAAGCGATATTAGTGTTTCTCCTTCAAATCCAGTGTTGTAAGAAAATTGCAGCAAAGAGCAAATGCATAACCAAAATAAAAATACTTAGCATTATACAAATAGGTTGTGATAGTCCAAAAAAAAATAAATAATTAGATAAATAAAATCTGATTCTGGTCATCTCAATAACAAACAACATTCTCCAGTGCCAAGCATATTGTGAACTAATATAAAACACTGCAAAAGTCACTGAATATCTACAAAATCAAATCTATCATACCATACCAGCATACACTTCCAAAACTCATACAATAAGGGGCCTACCCAGAAAAAAGCAGCACTACAAATACTGCAATGGGCCCCAAAAACTCCATACACCTATTTGAAAAGCTGTACAAGTCAAATTACTACAGTACAGATCCCTACATACAAACTCCGTGTTAACAGAACACCTGGCCTTGGTCACACACTCAGAACAAACACCCTCACCAAGTAAAGAATAAGTGACCACAACCTAAAGTACAAATAAAAATATGTGGACAAAAATTAAAATGAAACCCCAAGAAGCCAGACTCCGCATGCGGTGCCACACCAGATAAGAGAGGCAATTCCCCATACTGTTTGAAATATAAAGATAGCGCAAAGTCCAATCAATAAATTGAAAATAAAAATTTTTTTTCTGCTTTTGTTGTCTGATGATTTTTGATCATGCTGGCCCTGATCTGAGGTTTGTTTTCCTCTGTCTTCTCTTAGCTTATTTTCTATGGTCTGTAGTCCATCTGGTATTTCTTGTCTCTCCTTTTGTTTTCTTCATTTTCTTCCATCAGCCTTTTTCCAGTCCCAGTAACCCTCCCCAGTATCAGCCCCCTTTACAGCCTCCCCTCCCAGTACCTTCCAGTGTCAACCTCCTTGCATTCCCAGCACTGCCACTGGTGTCTATTCCATTTTAGTCCCCCTCCTTCTCCATCGTCCAGCCCCTTCTAGTCCAAATACCATCCCGGGTATCAGCAAACTTACAGTCCCAGTGCCTCTTCCCATGTCAATTCTCTTCCAGTCACCCTCTCCTCTGTCCATCTGCCTTCCAGTGCCATCCCTGGGTGTCAGCTCCCTTCAAGCCCCCACCTTCCCTCCAACCTCCTCCTTCCCCTCTTTTCTGCTCCCTTCCAACCCCCCATGTGAGCTCCCTTTTAGCCCCCACCTTTCCTCCTATCAGTTCTTTTCCAACCCCCCTCCTATTACCCAACCACCTTCCAGTCCCATCCCCAAGTGTTTGCTCCCTTTCAGCTCCCCTCCTTTGTCCTGTTCCCTTTCAGCTCCCCAGGAGCTACTCCCTTTCAGCTCGCCTTCCCCCCCCCCCCCCCCGTTTCTGGTCCTTTTCAGCCCCCCCCCCTCCCGTATCTGCTCTGATTCGTCCTTCGAAAAAGAAAGCAGCCACGGGATCTTTTCTCTTGTCCTGTGGCTCTACTCTCTTTTAAGCTGCTAGGTCATGGAGTTTATAAAGGCAAGAATAAGCATTTCTTGTTTCTTGCTGCAGTCATCTCTTCCAACTATCACATTCTTAACCTATCACTATAAAAAAATAATGGCAGAAAAAGGACCATATGGGCAATCTAGTCTGCCCTTCAATATCAAGTATTATTTTTAATTCCTTTAGAGACATGTTTGTCCTATGCTTTCAACTGCAACTGTTCCTGTGGTCTTCAAACATGCTCTGGTCACACCTTTCCTAAAAAAGCCCTCACTAGAACCTACCCGTCCTTTTAGCTATTGGCCTATCTCTCTTCTCCCCTTTGCTTCAAAACTACTTGAATGAGCAGTTCACCGCCACTGTCTTGATTTTTTTTCCTCTCAAGCCCTTCTGGATCTATTGCAGTCTGGCTTTCATTGTCTACATTCCACAGAAATGTCTCTTGCCAAACTCTCCAGCGACTTTTTCCTCGTCATATCCTTTACTCTATTCTCATCTTTCTTGACCTTTCTGCTGCCTTTGACACTGTTTCTCAACACCTTCTCCGCGGTACCATGTGCTTGCTTGGTTTTGGAGCAGGCATTCCCAAACCTGTCCTGGGTTCTCCCCAGCTAGTTGGGTTTTCCGGATATCTACAATGAATATGGATGAGAAAGATGTGCATACAATTGGAGGCAGTGCATGCAAATCTTTTTCATGCATATTTATTGTGGAAATCCTGAAAACCCAACTGGCTGGGAGACGAGTTTGGGAACAGCTGATTTAGAGGCTCTGTTCTGTCCTGGTTTTCTTCTTCTTCTCCCATTGTACTTTTAGCGTATGTTCTGGTGGATCCTCCTCTGTCAGTTGGTGTACCTCAGGGCTCTGTTTTTGGACCTCTGCTTTTCTCTCTCTACACTCAGTCTTGTTGGTGCACTTATTTGCTCCTGTGGTTTTTAGTGCCATATTTCTGCTGACAATTCCAGATTTACCTCTCTGCACCTGAAGTCTCTCCAGGAATCCAGTCCCAAATCTCTGCCTGCTTATCAGACATTGCTGCCCAAATGTCTCTCTGCTGTCTGAAACTGAACATGGCCAAAACTGAGCTCCTTATCTTTCCCCCTAAACCCACCTCCCCCTTTCCTCTCTTATCTATTTCTGTGGATAACACTATACTCCTCCCTGTTTCCTCAGCTCGCAACCTTGGAATAATCTTTGACTGTACTCTTTCTTTCTCTGTGCACCATCCAACAGATAGCTAAAATCTGCCACTTCTTTCTCTATAACATCTTCAAAATTCATCTCTTTTTTTCTACTCACACTACTAAAACCCTTATCCACTCAGTAGTCACCTCCCACCTTAACTATTGTAATCTGCTTCTTCACCGGTTTCCCTTTGAATCATCCGTCTCCCCTTCAATATGTTCAAAACTCAGCCGCATTACTTATCTTCTGCCAGTGTTGCTGTGCTCATGTAGCCCCTCTTCTCAAGTCACTTCACTGGCTCCCTATCAGTTTCCACATCCAGTTCAAACTTCTCCTGCTGACCTACAAGTGCATTCGGTTTGCGGTTCCTCACTATCTTTCCTCTTATCTCACTCTACATCCCTCCTCGAGAGCTCCGCTCCTCTGGCAGATCCCTTTTATCTGTACCCTTTTATGTACCTGCCAACTCCAGACTTCATTCATTCCACCTTGCTGTTCCATATGCCTGGAACAAACTACCTGAATCTGTGTATTGGGCTCCTTCTCTAGGCCCTGTTCAAGTCCAGGCTAAAACCCCACCTCTTTGAAACAGCTTTCTGAGCCTGATGCTCTTTAATCTCTTCTCCACTACTTATGTATGTCTTACCATACTCTAGGCCCTAATTTAGCTATGGGGGTCATTCCGAGTCGCGTTTAGTGGGGATGGACGTCTGGTTTGGACATCCATCCCTGCTAAACGCCAGGGGGCTGATTCTGAACACAGAGCTCACCGCACATACAGAAGAGATGTGCGGGGAGCTCTGTATGGGGGAGGGAGGGGCGGGCCGGAGGCAGGACCCTGACCCAGATGTACAGGACCGATTACGGTTGCGGCCCTGTATGTCCAGGCAGGAGGAGTTAGCTGGGGGATTTATTACATCCTGGAGGTAGAATAAGCCCTCCCCCCCCCAAAGTGGATGTCAGCGCGCCAGGACCACCTCAACCTAGGTTTGCAGACGTGGTAGGTTCCCTGCAGCCCGACCCAAGCCCTGGCAGGCCCAATCAGGAGTTGGACAGCAGGAAAATGAGCAGGGGAGCTGCATTCCAGCAATTGGGACTCCTACAGGATGTCTCTGTGCCATGGTGATGGGACGCCATGGCACCAGGCTCCACTTAGCAGCCCCGGGCGGGTTGTACGGGGAGCGATCTGAACGTAAGAGGCCCAGAATCGGTGCACATCCTGCCTGTCCAGGCTGGTGGTTGCACCTGATTCTGATCCCGCAGGGATGTCTAGCCCCCTTGGGATCAGAATCTGGTGCAAATCCAGCTTGTCCAGATTTTGGATGTCTGGACGGGCCCCGATGGGCATCGGGTCCTGTGTGTTTTGTCTTGATTAGATTGTAAGCTCTGATGAGTAGGGACTGTGTCTTACATCTATACGTACAGCGCTGCATACGCCTTATAGTGCTATACAAATGATTAGTAGTAGTGGTGGTCCCTTGTCACTTGGGATTGCCTCAGTGTAACACATTAGCTGAAGGAAGAATACAACTCCAAGAGGAGGTGGAAGGGTTTTGTTAAAACTTCTCTTGCTGTCCACAGAGAGCACCTGCTACAGGTGAGTAACCATTATCTCCAGGAACAAGCAGGAATGAGTCCTCACATATGGGTACGTCGGTACCAACGGAGCCTGCGCGGGAACGCTCCCCAGCTTCCCAAAAAGGAAAGCTTTTGGGAGCATCCCACAGCGCCTGCGCGCTGCCTTCCCTAGCCTTTCCTAACCAACTCTCCTCAGTTCTTCTTTTCCGCGGAGCCAGCAGGTCGTGTTCCTGTCACCGCTGAAGAAGTTCTTTATTTTGACTTATTTCTTTGGTCGCGTGTCTGCCTTCCCCGACGTCGGACCGGTACCGCCGGTCTTTTCTTTTCTTTCTTTAAAAAAAAAAAATATATACTTTTTCCTCACTTGGTGTATTTTTCTTCTTAGGCCTCCAGGCCCACAAGAAAATTTTCCCTCATGGAAAAACCAGCCTCCGGGTTCAAAAAATGCACTAAGTGTAGCGGTACAATTTCTGTTACAGATACCCATGAATGGTGCCTTAAATGTTTGGGTCCTGAACACTCCATTCCGGATTGCCAGTCCTGCTCTCTAATGTCTAAACGGGGGTTACAGAACCGAGCAGCCAAGCTCCATGTGCTGTTTCCCACGGATGCACCGGCGGTGCAGTCGACATCTTCCAGGTCTTCCTCTCCTGATGGGTCTTAGGTAACCAAACATAAACCTAGCAGGTCCTTAAAGGGCAAATCTCCTTCTAAGCATCGAGATGCCTCCGGGCTTGCCCTCGAGGATCCTGCCCCAGCCAAACAACCCCGGCAGGAAGCTCCGGCTTCCAAAGCTCCTCCTATGGGGTTACAGGTTGACATCGATGGCACGGCCTCGACCGATCACCTGTTAGACTGCTCTGGGGTACCGGCACTTTCTCCCGGTACCGACATCCAGGCAGTCGTGGCATCCATGGATCACACTGTTCAATCCATGCAGCAGGCTATAATGGCTTTTATTAAGGCTGCGACGCCGACGGTACCGCAACGAGTCCCGTTGTCGGTACCGGCGCCGGTACTGGTACCGGTACCAGCGCCGATACCGGTACTGACTGCATCGACATCGACCAGGATACCGACTCCGGTTCCTTGTCCAGGACTGTTTCTCGGTACCGATCCGGTACCGGGGACGCCTGATGTCGATACCGATCGATACGCGTATCGTTCGTTGGAAGCGGGCAGACGATACTTCGATTCCTCTGATGATTCTGATTCATCAGATGAGTCTCCTGAAGTATCCATTACCCTTCCTGAGGAGCCTACTTCTCCAAAAAGGAGAATGTCTCCTCCAGAGGATTTGTCCTTTCAAGACTTCATAATAGAAGTGGCTAAAGGACTCTCTATTTCAGTAACCTCTGAAACAGAGCCTAGAGCAAAAAAAATAGATATTTTAGGATATTCTAAGGCTCCCAGAGAGGCAGTCACCTTGCCAATTCATGAAATTCTTCATGAACATATGATTGACTTATGGGGAGACTCCTCTCACCCTTTCTCCTCATTCTCGCAGATTGGACACTATGTACCGTGTCCCTCCTTGTCCTGGATTTCAGAAAACCCAGCTTCCTCACCATTCCATTGTGGTGCAGTCAGCTATGAAAAGGATAAAGAGTACCAAAAGACACTCTTCTGCTCCTCCAGGAAGAGAATGCAGGACCTTGGATGCTTTTGGTAGGAAAATCTTCCAAGCCAGCATGCTTATTGCCAGAATCAACTCATATAGTCTTTATATGGGTATGTTTCTAAAGGAAGTTGCACTAAAGCTGCACAACTTTCTCCCATTTCTTCCAGAGGACAAAAGGGATGACTTCCTCCTTTTGCTTAAGCATACTCAAGACATTTCAAAGTTTTCCAACAGGGCAGCCTTTGACTCATTTGAAGGTGCCAGCAGAGCCTCAGGCATTGCCATAGCTGCTCGCAGAATTGCTTGGCTCCAGGCTTCTGATCTAGAGCCCTGGGTTCAAGATGGCTTAGGAAATCTGCCCTGTGCAGGTGAAAATCTCTTTGGCAAAGAGTGGCAAATAAAAGCCACTCAAATGGATGCAGAGAATTCTGCTCTGGATAGACTTTCCAAGTCAACCTCCATTCCAGCCAAGAAAAAAACTTTCAAAAAGCCTTTTTACAAAAGGAGCAGATTTCCTTCCACTTCTGGCCAACAATCTTCTACAGGTCGCTTTGCTACTAAGCGTCAGCAACCTAAACAGGCCAGGCCTAAACCTGCAGGGACTGCTACAACCCACCAGTCCCAACCTCCTCAGGGTTTTTGACTTGATACTAGAGAACTTAACCTTTCTGGCTCTACAACAGCCAGAACCTCTCACCATTCCAGGAAGGTTAGCTCATTTTACTCCCAGATGGGAGCAAATCACATCAGAGCAGTGGACCCCTCTCCATCATAAGAAAGTGCTACAAACTTCATTTCTCAAACCTTCCTCCTTACACCATGGTGAGACACTTCAATTCTCCCACATCTCTCCTCAACCTTCTGGATCAGGAGGTAACCACCCTTCTGGTCCAGGGGGCCATAGAAGAAGTTCCTCTTCTTCAACAGGGGTCAGGGTTCTACTCCCCCTATTTTCTCATTCCAAAGAAAACAGGGGGATACAGACCCATTCTAGATCTCAGAGAATTGAACAAATTCCTATGCAAGGAGAAGTTCAAGATGCTTTCTCTAGGCACTCTCCTTCCATACCTGCAGAGTCAGAATTGGCTTTGTTCTCTAGATCTCAAGGATGCGTACACTCATGTCCTCATCCATCCATCTCACAGAAAATTCCTACGTTTTCTGTTCCAGGGAAAACATTACCAATACAGAGTGCTTCCTTTCGGTCTAGCCTCTGCTCCAAGAGTGTTCACCAAATGCATGGCAATAGTTGCTGCATTTCTACGCACTCTGGGAATATTTGTCTTCCCATACCTGGACGACTGGCTCATCCGAGCTCCAACCCAGTCAGAGACTCAGATCTCCCTGAACCGCACCAGGCGCATTCTGCAATACCTGGGACTTGTGGTAAACCTCCCAAAGTCCCAGCTCACTCCTACTCAGTCCCTGGAATTCATAGGGGTCTGGTTGGACACCACTTCTGCAAGGGCCTACCTTCCTCAGGCCCGTTGCCAACGTCTAATGCAGTTAGCCTCCCAGATTCAGTCAAAGAGCCACTTAACTGCCAGGGAGATGCTACAGCTGCTAGGCCACATGGCTTCCATAGTACATGTGGTACCCTATGCTTGCCTACACATGAGAGCAGCTCAATGGACTTTGTCCACCCAGTGGACTCAAGCTTCAGGAGCTCTCTCAGACCAAATAGCAAACCTCCAAACGTCTCTTTTGGTCTCTCCAATGGTGGATGTCCACTCAAAATCTGTTGCTGGGGTCCTCCTTCCAACCTTTGTTGCCCCAAGCAACCCTCACAACAGATGCCTCCCAAACAGGTTGGGGAGCTCATCTACAAGACCTCTCCACCCAAGGAACTTGGTCCCCACAGGAGACCTCTCTTCATATCAACCACTTGGAACTTCGAGCAGTGTTCCTAGCTCTCAAGGTCTTTCATACCCTCCTCAGCTACAAGACAGTCCTCATTCATATGGACAATCAAGTAGCCATGTTTTACATAAACAAGCAAGGAGGAACTAGCTCTCTGTCGCTTTGCAACGAAGCTCTAAGATTATGGGCCTTCGCCAGAGAGCATCAAATCCATCTCCTGGCAGTATACCTCCCAGGAATCCAAAACTTTTGGGCAGACAGACTCAGTCGAGTTCTGCTTCCACACGAATGGTCCCTGCACATGGATCAGGTACTCAGAATCTTCCAAGAATGGGGAACCCCGGACATAGACCTCTTTGCAAGTCCGTGGAATGCCAAACTTCCCCGGTTCTGTTCCAGAATTCCGTGTCAGGGAGTTCAGGCCAAAGATGCCTTCCTCCTTCATTGGGGTCAGGGCTTCCTGTATGCCTTTCCACCCATTCCTTTGATTCCCAAGACTCTGTTCAAACTCCAGAGGGATCAAGGCTCTATGATCCTCATAGCTCCACGCTGGCCACGCGAAGTGTGGTACCCTCTACTTCTGCATCTCTCCCAAGCCCCCTCCCTGGACTTGTGAGCTGCTCCAGACCTTCTGTCCCAGAAGGAAGGGACCTTACGGCATCCAAACCCCAAGTCCCTTCACCTCAGAGCTTGGTTACTGAAGGCCTAGACCTTCAAGACTTAAATCTTTCTCAGCAGGTGAAGGATATCCTCCATGCTTCCAGAAAACCTTCCACCAGGCATTCCTATGCTTTTAAGTGGAAAAGATTTTCCATTTGGTGTGCTCAAAAGGGTCTTGACCCTCTGGCACTTCCTGTGAATTCTCTATTAGAATATCTCCTGCATCTCTCCAATGCAGGCCTTAAAACGAATTCAGTAAGGGTCCATTTGAGTGCTATTGCAGCATCCCTTAAGCCTCGCAATGGACAACCTATTTCCTCTCATCCTCTTATTGCAAGGTTCATGAGAGGCCTAACTTTAATTAAACCTCCCATTCGACCTCCTCCAGTGGCATGGGACTTAAACTTGGTTCTTGGTCAGCTTATGAAGCCACCTTTTGAACCCTTAGCCACTACCTCCTTGAAATTTCTTTCCTGGAAGGTTATTTTCCTCATTTCAGTCACTTCTGCTCGCCGCATCAGTGAACTGCAGGCCTTAGTGGCTAATCCACCTTATACAAGGTTCCATCATGATAAGGTAGTCCTTAGGACAAATCCTCACTTTATGCCTAAAGTGGTCTCACCTTTTCATCTTAATCAAGAGGTATATTTACCTGTCTTATTTCCAGCTCCTCATGCATCCAGTGCAGAGAGGAACCTTCATACTCTAGATTGTAAAAGAGCTCTTGCTTTTTACTTGCACAGTACACAGCAACATAGAAAGTCTTCCCAGCTTTTTGTTGCTTTTGATCCTTCTCATTTAGGACTTCCAGTCTCTAAAAGAACACTGTCCAATTGGATTGCTCAGTGTATTTCTTTTGCTTACCAGAGTAAGAACCTTTCTCTGGAAGGCCATGTCACAGCTTACAATGTGAGGGCCATGGCCACCTCTATGGCTCATCTTCATTCTGTGTCCATCGACCAGATCTGTCGAGCAGCCACCTGGGCCTCGGTTCATACCTTCACAGCCCATTACTGTTTGGACAAGGACTCCCGCCGGGATGCCTTGTTTGGTCAGGCTGTCCTCAGACACCTGTTCCATTCTTGAACAACTCCTGCCCTCCTTCCCTGAATGGATGCCTGAGATCCATAGGAAGACGAGGAACCCTTCAGAGTCTCATATCTTTGGGGATCTCCCAGGCATCTTAGCTAGGGAGTCCCCATATGTGAGGACTCATTCCTGCTTGTTCCTGGAGATAGCACAGTTACTTACCTGTAACAGGTGATCTCTGGGAACAGCAGGAATTAGTCCTCACAACCCTCCCACCTCCCCTAGGAGTTGTATCTCTCTCTATCTTTCCTTTCCTCTCTCTCTCTATTGTCTCAGCTTTAAACTTGAACTGAGGAGAGTTGGTTAGGAAAGGCAGGAAGGCAGCGCGCAGGCGCTGTGGGATGCTCCCAAAAGCTTTCCTTTTTGGGAAGCTGGGGAGCGTTCCCGCGCAGGCTCCGTCGGTACCGACGTACCCATATGTGAGGACTAATTCCTGCTGTTCCCAGAGATCACCTGTTACAGGTAAGTAACTGTGCTTTCTCTGTGGACAGGAAGGACAATGTCCCCTTATATGGGAATCCCTAGCTAAAGGCTACTTCCAAATTTAAAAAAAGGAGAAAGAACAGGTTTCACAGCTAGCTGACAATGAATACAACAAAACTTTTATAAAACATTTGTGTCCCTTTTTTTAAATGAGAGGCAGCCTGGAAAGAAAAATTGGCCTGGTGGGGATGGAGCTGGATTCTAATCCCTGAACAGATTTTGGAGAACAAACTGACCAAATCTACTCTTGCATTGGGAGTTCCTTTCTAGATAGTAGTGAGAAGTGAATGTGTAGATAGAAGTTCACATTGTGGATTTGGATATCTCCTCCATGAAGGCTGATCTCAAATGGGCTACCAAGGTGGCCATGGCTCCAGCATTATGAGCCATGATGTGACCCTCAAGAAGCAAACCTACCTGGACATAAGCGAAGGAGATGCAATCTACTAACCAATTGGAAAGTTCACATTTCTCCGTGGCAGCTCCCAGCCTGCTTGGGTCATGGGAAACAAAAAGTTGGATGGGCTTTCAAAGGCAATAATCCACACCAGATAGAAGGCCAAGGCTCTCTTGCAGTCCAGCCATGTGCAAAGCACCTTCCCTTTTATGAATACAAGGTCTGGGAAAAAATGTTGGATAATTAACTGACTAAGGTGGAAATCCAACAACACTTTAGAAAGGAATCTAAGGTGGTTTGGTAGCCTCATCCAATTAGTGTAAAACTTGGTATAGGGTGGGTCACTTAACTAGAGCCTAGAGCTCACTGACTGTGCTAAAGTCACAGCCACCAAAGTAAGACTTTCCAAGGCAGCTCAAAGGAAGTTTTCATCTGCTGGATAAAGACAACGTTTAGGTCCCATGACGCTGCAGGTGGCTTAATGGGAGACTTCATTAGAAGCAAGTCTCATATGAAATGAACAACTAGATATTCAGCCTTTTTCTTTGCTTCACCCTTTCTCTGGAATGCACTTCCACCAATCTTGTGCAATGAATCTTCTTTTAAGAAGTTGAAAGTGGGCCTAAAAACCCATTTATTTATATTAGCTTTTGGGAATGAGTGAGGGGTGCACTATGATCAGGCTCAGCGGGAGGGGGGGAATTGCCTGCACATACTAATTACTTTTCTGTCTCTTCTTTCCTATCAATATTGTATTTTCTTTTTCCTTTTTAAAAATGTATGTATCTGTTTTATTGTGAACCCCAAGAGGCGGTACTAAGAAAACAGTCAGTCAAGTAGCAATGTTCTGCATCGACGAGCAGGGAGGAACGGGCTCGTACCTCATGTGTTGGGAAACAGTCAGGTTGTAAAAATTTTCCATCACCTATGGGAACCTACTGGACTCGATACATCTTCTGTTAACAGACTACAAAGAGAGGTCTCTCCCACACCTTCATCTGCACATCCTTGAGGATTCTGTGAATGGTTATTGCCAAAGCTTTCTTAGAGGAATCAAGGAATTGGAGTATTTCCCATACTTTTCTTCTCTTTAGCTGCTCTGTCTCCTTTTTAAAGGTTAATGCCAGTAGCCGGGTTCCACTATGGTTAAGGTGGGACCATCCTTTCAGAAAAGCTCCCCCCTTCCCCAGAATGTTGCCCATTTCCTTACAAAACTAAATCCCTCTTTCCTGCGCCATTGTTTCATCCGCACATTGAGACACCAGAGCTCTACCTGCCTTTTGGGCCCTGCTTGTGAAACAGGATCATTTCTGAGAATGGAACCCTGGAAGTTCTGGATTTCAGTTTCTAGAACCTCCCTCCTACACTTTCCTCTGTTGTTAGTACTAATATGTAGCAAGACAGCAGACTCCTCTCCAGTATTATCTAAAACTTTATCTAGGTGACATGTGAAGTCCACCACCTTCACACCAGGCAGACAGGCTATCGAACAATTCTCACCGGGGCCATACCAAGCCATAAATGCACCCTGTGCGACTTGTACATCTGGTGCACCCCCCACCCCCATCACATTTGCCCCATGCCCAGCATCTTACCCCACACTTCCATGTCTAGCTGGCTCTCTGCCATGATGCCTTCCCTTGCCCTACCGCCACATTTTGTGTTTCCTTGGCAGTAGCAGTGCCAGCAGCAGCGGAGCGGACCTGATCTCAGATTGGAAAAAAAAAAAAAACACGGATCTTTCCAACTCCGTGCTTGCACACAGGTTTGATCCCTTCCTCCTCTGACGTAGGCTTACATCAGAGGAGGGAGGGACCAGAGCAGCCATTCAAGCGTGGAGTTTCAAAGACCCGCATTTGAATGGCTGGTCTGTTCCTTTCCTCCTCTGAAGCGAGCCTACATCAGAGGAGGGAAGGATCAGACCTGCATGGAGTTGGAAAGACCCACGTGTTTGTTTTTTAATTTGAGATCATGTCCGCTCTGCTGCTGTCACTGCTGTCGCCATCAAGGGAACACATATATCGGCAGCAGGACAAGGCCAGGATCATGGGGGGAGCAGAGTCCGGCAACCCCAAATGCACCCCTAATCTTTTGTGCCCTGTGCAACTGCATTACTCACACAGGGCTAGGTATGGTGCTGATCCTTGCTTCCACCAGCCACCCAGCTATCTACATGCCTAATGATCGAGTCACCAATTCAGTGAAGACCACCAATCACCCTAATCACTACACAAACCGATCTAAGCCATGACACACACACACACCATACAAACACCCATTACTCTCATTAAGATATATATAGTTTAGATAATGTTCCAAGAGACTATTCAGGTTGTTGAAGTTATAATGTTACTGTTGATATTTACAAGTTCTTTGTATAAGTTGACATTTTTACAAGTTCTTTATATAAGTTAACGTTTTGCAAGTTCTTTGTATAAGTTGAAGTTTATTGTAAACCGCCTTGAGTGAATGAAAAGGCAGTATAGAAAAACTGTTAAATAAATAAATAAATTATAACGGCTGTCCCAACTCTTTCCTAATGGACACATGGCCTTGGAGAAACCTCCTCGATGCAAGAGGATCTGGAGGGCAGGTCCTAACTACAGGATCACTTCCTGCCACACCAAGGAGATGCTTTACTTTCAGGTGATCTCTTTCCTTCATTGCAGCAGAGAGGCATCCAGACTGCAGATGGGAGTTCTCTATGTTCCTGAAGGTCTTGCCTGTATACCTGTGTCTGCCTCAGCTCCTCCAAGTCTGCTACTCTAGCCTCCAGAGATCGTACTCGTTCCCTGAGAGGAAGGAGCTCATTGTACCTAGTGCACACAAGACCTCTCACCAACTGGGCAACAATCCATACATGCAGCACTCAATGCAAAAGACTGGATAGTTCCCATCTCACTGCTGTCTGCATCTTAGTTTTAATGATTTGTTTAGCTATTCAGAGTTGTAAAGGTATTTAAAGTTGCTAGGGGAATAGCAACTCGAACCAGTACAAATGTAGCCAATAAAAGGTTAATGTTCACCTCTAAGATGAACTGCAAGAACCTAATCAGTATATTCCTAATAACTTGCTGATGAAAATCTGTTAAATCTGAAAGTGCGTAAGATCTCTCCTTTCCTCTTAACTTGTTTAATAGCCAAAGATTGTGCCTGTGGTGGGTGAGAAATAAACACCTACTGAAAGTTTGCCTGTTACACTATGCCCTTACAGACTTAATAAAACACAGAATTTTAAAATAAACACAGATGTTATCAGCTTAAACCTAAAGAATTCCCTTTCTACCCAAAATTTTGACAATTTCCCAGCAGGTAAATACTTAAGTGTAGATGCCTTCCAGCAGTAGCAGCTCCTTTCTCAACAATCTTTCATTCATTGAAATAATTTTATACGAAAAGATCTACTTTTTTGAAATCTGGTAGATGTTTGTGACCTGGAGTGGTCACTGTCAGAGATAGGTTGTGGACTTTATGGACCTTAGTCTGATTCAGCACAGCTGTTCTTATGTGCCTTTCCTAGTTCTGTTGTATTTCTTTTGGAAATGGAGTGAGCAGAACTGTACATGGTACTCAAAAGTGCAATTGCACCATGGATCAATACAGAGAAACATGATATTTTCTACTCTATTCTTCATCCCTTTACAAACAATTCCTTGCATTCTATTTGCTTTTTAGTCCACTGCTACACACTTAGCTGGAGGCTTCGGTATATTGTTCACAAGGATTCCAAGGTCCTTTTTTAGGATGGTGACTTCCAATATGGAGCCCAGTAACATGTACCTATAATTAGAACTTGTTCCCAGAGTACAATTTTACAGAAGGCTGGAGCCCTTTTCATTGCACATCTGTACTAAAGTGTATACATACGAATGATTTGTTGACCATTCTGTTTCTTCCTGTTTAAGGATGTTCGTTAGTGGTCAGCTCATCATATATTACTAGCTGGTTGTTTTTGGAATAATGAGGGTAAAGTGACTCTTGGATATTTTCCACCATGGGACCTTGTTTCCTCCCAAGTAGTCTGCCACTGAATAGACACCATATAGCCAAAATCCTTTAGAGGAAGTGTGACATCTGTTGGCAGGCATTCTAATTTCATCAGGACTGTTATAAGCGTTTACGTTTTTGATACTGTTATGGAATATAAGGAGGAGGAGGAGTAGTAGCCTAGTGGTTAGAGCAACTGCCTAGTACCCAGAAGATCAAGGGTTCGATTCCCACTGGCACTTCTTGTGACTTTGGGCAAGTCACTTTACCCTCCATTGTCTCAGAAGAAAAGGCTGGCAATCTACTTCCGGTGATACATTGCCAAGAAAACCCAGAGGTAGCTGGGTTGCTATGAGTTAACACTGACTTGATGGCACTAAAAAAAAAAAAATGGAATATAAACCTGTCAAAACAGCTATAACTTCTCTTGTGTTTTCTTATTTGAATTCAGGGTTTCATGATACAAACTGGTGATCCCACCAGTACTGGAATGGGAGGAGAAAGTATATGGGGTGGAGAATTTGAAGATGAATTTCATTCAACATTACGACATGACAGACCCTATACACTTAGCATGGCTAATGCAGGAGTAAATACCAATGGCTCACAGTTCTTTCTAACAGTGGTACCAACAGTAAGTAAAGTGTTTTAAGTTGTATCTCCATATATACATGTACTGTTTTAAAAACTAATCTCTAGATTACTGTTTCACTAATTCACAAATATGTCAGAATATCACAGAGTTTCCTGGCAAATAGTTTGACAACATATCTATGTGAAATTGATTAACACTACTGTGAACATCTTCAAAATCTGACCCCTCAGTAGTCAAAAACTCATCATCTAAATTGATGCATAATTCAGTTCTTTTACATAGAGACATAATGCTGTTGGGGCAAGAATAACCCCTCAACCTTTTTAAAAATGACTAGATACTATCAGCATAATTTAATTTTAAGCAGCTTGTTTAATTTTGCCCTTACATTGTATGTGATCAAATACAAATCTGCAATTCCTTATCGTCCCTCCAGTCCAGTCCCACACCTCTGGGTAGTGCACACCTCCAGAAGCTTGGAGACTGAGCATGTCAAGAATTGAAGACACCAGTACTACTACCGCTGGCATTGCACAGCAACTCCCAGTATGCTCAGTCTCCAAGCAGCTGGAGGTGCTGAGCCAGGGTGCAGGGCTCACTGAGGAGCAAATAAGGAGCAAATAGGGTTTCTTTACCTGTTGGTAAATAAAGAAAATTGTTCAACTCCAACTACAGGATCACATTGACTCTTATGCCCCTCTAGACGAGCAGCAATATGGTTTTTGTCTATTCCATGGAGTGGAAATGCTTCTCACAGTTCTAATTGACACACTTGCAAGAGGTATCGACAATACAAATCAAGCATTTCTCCCTATTTTTCTGGATATCACTACTGTGTTTGATAGCATTAACCACCAAGTAATGCAAACTAGGTTACAGCAGATAGAGACTAATACAGTACTTAAATGGTTCTCCTCATACTTAGCTGACAGAACACAGGAAGTAAGAATTGAACAGCAAATCTCAGATCCATACAAACAAGAACAAGGTCTCCCCCAAGGCTCCACTCTTTCTGCCCTACTTTTTAATATTTATCTTCAACCCGTCTGTTCCATCTTTAAAAGATTCTGCGTAAATTATCATATCTACGCTGATGATATTATGATATAGCTCCCGTTTGACACCTCAAACTCGTCATTTCAACTACTCACTGATTGTTTCTCAGAAATTATGAAATGGCTAGAGAACCACAACCTCTATATTAACATTTCAAAAACAGAGGCTATGTATGTTACTAGAAGCCAGAACTTCATAAGAACATAAGATAAGGGAGGTCATGTGATGCGGTGAGCCTGAGCGGACGCACGAAGCTTGGGCTCCGGACCCCTTTCCCCTGAAACGTTGAAATACTGCCGTTTTTGACAGTGGCTTGGAGCTGCTACAGAGGAAAGTGCTTGGCAGAACTGCTGGGTACCCATTGGAAAGCAGCGTGTGGAGATGGCGGCTGCAGCTAAGGCAGGGCGGTGAGACAAAGAGCATGCGGCTGGTGCCCCAAAAATGGCGGAGTCCCCTCCGAAGCCTAGTGCCGCGGCCTCCCCTACCCTGACCGACGAAATCACGGCAGCGGTCAGAAATGCCTTGGCTTCCCAATTTGAAGCATTGCACGCTAAGATGGACGTGCTTCAGAGCTCTTTAAGCGTGCTGGGGGAGCGGATGCAAGAAGCCGAGACTCGCCTTACCCATGCTGAGGAGGAAGTGGAGGGCCTGAAGCGGGAGTTACTCGTGCTGCAAAAGGCCTCCACAGCCCACAGCCCACGAGTTGAAGCTGGATGACCTCGAAAACAGGTCCTGGCGAAATAACTTACGTTTTTTAGGGATCGCTGAATCTGTCCCGGAAAAGGAGCTGCGGAGAATGTGGAGAATCTGGCTGCCTTCCTGCAAGACGGGGGGGGACCCGAGCTGGCCCATAGTGGTCGAGAGAGCCCATAGAATAGGGCCTAAGCCGCAGTCTGGGAACCACAGACCCAGGGTGGTCCTGGCAAAATTCCTCAGCTACAGACAGAAGGACGCGGTGCTCCGAGTGGCGAAGCAGAGGGGCATCGTCGAATGGGAGACGGCGAAGATCCGGATAACTCAAGATTACTCTGCCGCCCTGAGCCAACGACGGAAAGCCTATGCCCCGCTCTGTCAAAAGCTTATCGAGGCCGGGGTGCGGTTTAGCGTTCAATACCCCGCTAGACTCCACGTGCTATCCCAGGGTTCGCACCGTGCCTTTGAGTCTGCGGTGGCAGCGCAGCCGTATGTGGAGCAGTTGCTGCTAAAAGATGTGACCAGCCTGGCCGATCAGTGAGGTTCTTAGTGCCTCCATGTGGACTTGGGACCTATTGGCTAAGATGGGAGATGCAGGGCCCACCAACGAGTCTTGCCTGGACGATGGCCCTTACCGTTGCCGGTAGGGGTATAGGAACCATCGCTATGTGGAATCTTGGCCTACGTGGGGAGTCCCTGCAAAGGCCGGAGGGTGTGTGGCCCGGGGCCGTGCAGCGGAGCCTGGGTTCGCTGCCTTCACAGTGGCGGGGAATCTGTGTGGCCGCTCTGGTGGGTTCCCCGACTTGATGACATTTGCTGGGGCCATGTGGCGGCCCCCCACGGTTGGAGTATTGCGGGCCCACTGCCTTGATCCAGCCCCTCCCGGTCTGCCTGTGCTCTATCGAGAGAAGAGTGGACTTGTTTTAAGAGTTGGAAATGATCCTTTGTCTGTTTTGTTGGTAATACTTATGTGTGTTGTTATTGTCTGACATAGTATTGTGAGTAAACTGAGGATGGCTGGAGTTTGGGGGTTAGATGATTGATGGGGGAGAATGCGGTTAATAGTGTGAATGGGGGGGATAGAGGACGGTTGAAAATGTATGACTGTGGTGGGGGGTTGGGGGGTGGCCTGTGTGAATAGTGTGCCTGGGATTGGATGGGTTGGAGCCTGTTTTATGGGATTGGATGGGTTTGGGGGGGGGCCTCCCAAGCACTTAGGCGGCAACTGCCTGGAGAAATGACTGGTTGGGTTGGAGGGTTGGCCCCTTCTGGGATGGTTACCCCCTGTGTGTCCTCAGCTGAGTGTGATTGCGTGGGGTTCCAACTCACTGAGAAGGGCTGTTTATTTGGGGGAGGGGGGGTCCTTTCCCATTCTAAGTGACCCGGATGGGAGTGGGAGGGAGGTTAGTGATTGAGTGTGGGGGTTGGAGGGGGGTTGGGATGAAGGTGGGTGCTGGAGGTCTGGAGGGGGGAGGGGTGGGGAGGGTAGGGGAGAGGGGTGGGTTCGGGGTAGGGGGTGCATAGGGGGGGCCGCGGGGGGCACAGCAACACTGTGGTGGGAGTGATAGGGGCCTGTATGGGGGCGCAATATGGATAGGGGGGGTCCCGCCTTTTAGTTTCTTTGTGACTGATATTAATCGCTTGACCCTTTACGACCCGCCCTGAAGGTTATCTCTTGGAATATCTGTGGAATAGGCAGTCCTATTAAGCGGTATAAGGTGTTACAGACCTTGGCTCGGTTGAAATGTGACATAGCAATGTTACAAGAAACCCACCAGACAGCGGAAGAGCATGTTAAATTGCAGAAAATGTGGGTGGGGCAGTGTTGGGGATCACCGGCCAAGGGGAGAAAGGGTGGAGTGGTCATACTGATCAGTAAACATACCCGTTTTGAGTTACTCCAGGAGTATTCTGATCCGGAGGGCTGATATATCTTGGTTCATGGTAATCTGGATGGTCGGCCGGTGGTGTTGGGCTGTGTGTATAGCCCCAATGTATTGAGTCGGGTGTTTTATGATCGCCTGGCGTCTCGCTTGGAGCAATTGCCGGACGTCCCCTTAATTCTGGCTGGTGACTTAAATGGGGTTCTAGATGCAGGACTTGACGTGTCTGGTGGGGGGGGGCACATTTGCGTGTCCCGACTACGAAGGTTTTGAGGGGTTTTTGCAGGCGTTTGGGCCTGGTGGACCCGTGGCGGCTGCTTCACCCTGATGAGCGGGACTTTACCCATCAGTCGAGAGCGCATGGTACCAGTGCTCGCTTGGATTATGTTTTAGTGTCGGAGCGGTTGTTCGTACAGGTTGAGGATGCGCGGATTGGCCCCTCGGCGGTGTCCGACCATGCCCCGGTCTGGGTCGAGCTCAGTGGGGGGGGGCCCGGCCGCGTCGACGAGGGTCTGGCGGTTCCCTTTGGGCTTGTATCAGGACGCGGAATTCTGGCTCTATCTTGTTAAGCATTGGCAGGAATTTATGCATCATAATGAGCAACATCAGGATGATCCGGAGTTGCTCTGGGAGACGGCTAAAGTCGTGTTAAGGGGGGACATTATTGCGTATGTGGCCAGGAAACGGCGGTTAGTGGCGCGGCAAATTGTCCAGTTGGAGAAGCAAGTGGTGCGTGCTCGACGGCGGTGTGCGGGCGCTCCTAGTGTATTGAACAGGCGACGACTTTGGGAGTTGCAGACGTCTCTCAATGAGTTACTCCACCAGCGAGCGAAGAAATCGTACATGTATTATCGCTACCAGCTCTTTCGTTTTGGTGATAGACCAGGGAAACTTTTAGCGCGTTGCCTGCGGGGCCACCAGGGCCATCGGCTAGTGGCGGCGTTACGAGATGATCAGGGAGCCTTGCACAAGGATAACGTTGGTATCGCTCGAGTGTTCCGCTCTTTTTTCCAGAAATTGTATGCCCGGAGGGAGGGAGCGCCGGAAGCCATGCAGCAGTACTTGCAGGAGTTGTCGTTGCCGAAGATGTCCGCAGCGCAGAGGGCCTGCCTTGATGCACCGGTGACGGTGGACGAAGTCCAGCGCGTCATACAGCAGGCTGCTTGTTGTAAGGCCCCCGGCCCGGATGGATTTGGAGCCGAGTTTTACAAGCTGTTGGGTGAGTTCACACCCCCAACATTAGTGGCGGTATATCACCGGCGGGTGGCTCAGGGGCATTTTACTTGGGGCACTAACCATGCGCATATTTCCCTAATTCCTAAGCCCGGGAAAGACCCTACTCAAGCAGCTTCGTATCGGCCCATTTCATTGTTGAACTTTGATCTGAAAATCTTCGCGAAGGTGTTGGCCGATCGGCTGGCTTTGGTGTTGGGGGATTTGGTTCATGAGTCACAGGTCGGGTTTGTAAAAGGGCGCTATGCCGTGCGGAATCTACGAAAGCTGTTAGCATCTCTAGAATGGGTCCGGGAACGGGACCTCCAGTCTTTGGTAATCAGTTTCGATGCTGAAAAGGCGTTCGACCAGGTCCAGTGGGAGTACCTGAAGTTTCTGTTGCCTCAGTATGGGCTGGGTGCCCCTTTCTGCCGGATGGTGGACTTGCTTTATACTGACCCTACAACGGGGGTCCTATGTAACGGGGTGTATTTGGATTCATTTCGTTTGGAACGTGGTACGCGGCAGGGCTGCCCGCTCTCTCCTTTACTCTTTGTCTTATCCTTGGACCCGCTGATACGGAAGATCGAGGACTCCCCTGTTATCTGTGGGGTTCGTATCGCTTCTAGTGGCTTTAAGGTGGCCGCCTTCGCCGATGATCTCTTAGTTCATCTTTCTTCTCCCCAGCAGTCGCTTCCGAGGTTACTTGAGGAGCTTTCGCTAAATGGACGGTTCGCGGGGTTGCGTATTAATATGGCCAAATCGGAAGCTTTGGACGTGGGGGGTATGTTACGGGAGAACTGGTCGGGGAATTTCCCGCTCCGTTGGGCCGCGGACTCGATTATTTACTTAGGTATCGTGTTAACCCGGAAACTGACATTGTTGTACCCCACTAATTTTGAACGTATTTTATCCAAGACTCGAGCGCAGCTGCGGGCCTGGGCCCCCCTCCCTCTGTCTTTGCTTGGTAGGGTGGCCGCCTTGGGGATGGTGATCTTTCCACGTGTGCTTTACTGGTTGCAGATGCTTCCTGTGTGGCTCTTGAAACGTGATCTGGCGCGTTTAGAGCGAGAGATTCGGGGATTTCTTTGGAAAGGTCTTAAGGGCCCGCATACCGATGGCGCGATTGCGGGGAGGCTGGAGGTCCGGTGGAGTGGGGGTTCCTGACCTGTGGAAATATGCGTTGGCATGCCAGGCCCGCCATTTAAGTGATTGGTTGGGGGATACTGAGACCTATACCCCGCGGGGTCTCGAGGCAGCCTTTGTGGCACCCCACTCTTTAGAAGCGGTCTTGCACTTACCGTGGGCAGTCCTGCCACCTCGCCTGCTGAACAGTATGTTACTGCAGGCAGCCCGACGAACATGGCAGCAGCTAAATAAGTGTTGGGGCAGTGACGCTGCGGTCTCCTGCTGGCTGCCGATACAGGGCAACGCCTGCTTTTTGCCTGGTTCGGACTCGGCCCCCTTTCGCAAGTGGTGGCGCGCCGGTGTGTGCCGATTGGGGCAGGTGGTGGACCCTACTGGCTGCTGTAAGGCGCTGGGGGTGTTTTGTAGGGAGTATGGGTTGCCTGTGGGTCCCTCGACGTTTGCGTACGTTCAGATCTCTCATTATATCGGCTCTTTGCCACGGCAGGAGCTTACGGTGGAACACTCGGGACGCATCCTGGGGTTTTTTGCGTTGGGGGCGGACATACCGCCGACGATCGCTGATTTGAAGAAACGTTTGGACCAGCTAGATAAGCCCCCGGATTATTCGAGGGTGGAAAGCCTTTGGGCGCGAGAGCTGGGTAGGGAGGTTGCTCGGGGGTCCGTTCGGGCGGCTCTTGGTAGGATCGCGCAGCTCGTGGTTGGCGCTCGTTGGCGAGAGGTGCAGTTCAAATGTATCCTTCGTGCTCAATTTTCCCCGCGGCGGGCATTTCGGAGTCATCTTGCCCTCCATGGCGGGTGCCCTAAGTGCTCGTGTGCATTGGCCGATCTGGGTCATATGTGGTGGAGTTGCCCCTCTATTCGCAGGTATTGGCGCTACATTGAGACCTATATGAGTGGGCTGTTGGGCCAGCAGCTTTGTTGGTCAGGGACTTTGGTAGTGCTGGATCAGTTGGGACCACTCCACCCGAAGGGTAGATGGGATAGGGTGTTGGTGCGAAAAGCTTGTCTGGTGGGTAAGGGCCCTATTCTTAGTCGTTGGAGAGAGCCTACGGCTCCCACTTTCTGCGAATGGCGAAATAGCCTGCATCAACTTATGCTTTTGGAGCGGAGAGTGGCGTTACGACACCCCCGGGCCTGGACCACCTTTTTGTTGATTTGGATGCCATATATCCAGCGCTTGGGCCCTAGGGCGCGTAGTGAAGTACTTAAGTTGGGATAATGGTGGTCAGGGACCCGCGTCCCCAGATGATTGCTTGGGCTTGTGCTACTGGTGCTGCTGTGCTTCCCGCGGAGGGGGAGGTGGGTGGGGGGAGGGTTTTTTTTAAGAGTTAGTAGCGTTTAGTGACGTGTTCTATCTGTTTTTGTTGGGTCCCAGGGTGGTGGACAAGACACAGCCCTGCCCGGGACTAGTTTTGTACTTGCCACAGTGAAAACTGAACATGTTGGTTGTTGCTTGTTATTTGCATCTTGTAATATTCAATAAACAGAGTTTTGAAAAAAAAAAAGAACATAAGATATGCCATACTGGGTCAGACCAAGGTCAATCAAGCCCAGTATCCTGTTTCCAACAGTGGCCAATCTAGGTCATACGTACCTAGCGGTTTCCCCAAAAGACACAGGTTCCGCATTGCTTGTACTGGGTCAAGCATTGATATCCTGGGTCCCTTCTTAATAATGGTTTATGGACCTTTCCTCCAGGAACTTGTCCAAACCTTTTTTAAACCCAGCTACACTAACAGCCTTTACTACATCCTCCGGTAACAAATTCCAGAGTTTGATTACACATTGAGTGAAAAAATATTTTCTTTTATTAGTCTTAAATAGTTTACCTTGTAGCTTCATTGCATGTCCCCTAGTCTTTCTATATTCTGATAACGTAAACAATTGATCTACGTTTACCCATTCCACTCCGTTCATTAATTTATAGACTTCTATCATATCTCCCCTCAGCCGTCTCTTTTCCAGGTTAAAGAGCCCTAACCTTTTTAGCCTTTCTTCATAGGAGTATCCTTCCATCCCCTTTACCATTTTGGTGGCTCTTCTCTGAACCTTTTCTAATAACGCTATATCCTTTTTAAGAGACGGCGACCAGAATTGCACACAATATTCAAGGTGCGGTCTCACCATGGAACGATATAGAGGCATTATAATATCTTTTGTTTTATTTTCCATTCCTTTCCTTATCATACCTAGCATTCTATTTGCTCTCTTGTCCGCCGCTGCACACTGGGCGAAGGGTTTTAACATGTTATCCACAATGACGCCTAAATCTTTTTCCTGGGTGGTGGTTCCTAATGTGGAACCTTGCATTGTGTAACTTCTCCCCCCCCCCCTTCAATTCTGATCAATGACATGAACATTGCAGTAAAAATCAAGTGAAATACTTAGGTGTATTCATTGATCGCACACTCAGCATGACATATCATATAACGCAGACAACTAAAAAGATATTTTACAAGCTCAAACTCTTAAAGCTACTCCGTCCTCTTCTCCACCAACACGATCTCAAATCAGTCATCCATGCAATGATTACTCCACACTTTGACTTTACCAACTCCATTCTACAAGACATCACAAAACAGGATTTAAGATGACTTCAACTAGCCCAAAATTTGGCTGCAAGAATAACTATGAACATCAATTCAATGGAACACATCTCACCCACATTGTATGCATTCCACTGGCTACCCATACAAAGCCATATAAATTACAGAATACTTGTAACAACCTTCAAGCTCATCAATAACATTGCACCTTCCCCCTTATCCACTCTCATCTCAAAAGAAAACAACAATCGTACTCAACGCAACGGGAACAAAAATAAACTTACTATACCAATAGGTTTTAGGAAATCTAGAAAGATGATAAATAACAGAGCATTCTCTCACACTGCCCCTTACCTCTGGAACACTCTTCCTGACAACCTTAGAGAATTAAATGACCTCCAAACATTCAGAAAGAACCTTAAAACTCATTTATTTACCCTCCTTTGGCACTCAACACCAACAAAATACACTTGATTCAAGGACTTCTTCTTCCCAAACCTAATCCAGTGCATGCTACCTCACCACACACAAAGAGCTGTATATTGTTATTGCTTAATCTACCTCATCCTCAAATATTATCTATCTTGTTCATGTATATAGTTAAATGTTTATTATACCATTGTAAATAGTTCTACATTGATCCATGTAACTGAGTATATAACTGTTTTGTATTACTCAAGTTGTTGCTACTTGTAAACCGCGATTGATCTTCTGGAAATTGCGGTATAGAAATTGTTAATAAATAAATAAATACGTGTAGCATTTTGTTACTGGGTTTGGAAGCTGTGGGCCTACAGAGAAATTGGGTAGGCAGCTACTTTTTCTAATGTGGAATGTATGTGGCATCGGATCACCTATAAAACGACAAAGTTCGGAAGTCCTTACATGAAAAGAAAGTGGATATGGCATTTCTCCAGGAAACATACCAGACTGACAGCGAGCATGGTAAATTGAAAAGGTGGTGGATGGGAGAGGTATATGAAGTGACCTCAGGGACCAGGAAAGCTAGAGTTGTCATCTTGATTAGCAATCAGAAACCGTTACTCTGTAAATGTAACTCAGAAGTATACCTGAGGTATTTTGTATGCCTAAGGAGTTGCTGGCAAGTGTCTACCCTAAGCGACTGGTTACTAAAGGTCCTTGATGCAATAAGGGCTTGACCAGTCCAATGTTTTGGACTGGGTTCTGTTTGCCCGTGAAGTCTGAGACCTAATAGTCGCTTTGTGTGAGGTTCAATCCTTAAAAACATATAACTCAACCAGCATAGTTGATACATTGTACTTTCGAGTTACATTTACAGAGTAACGGTTTCTGATTGACAAAGTTATTGCTCTGTGAAAAGTTAGACCGATACTATATATCTTGATTAGCAAGACAGTTGGGTTCACCAAGAAGGTGGTGATTATGGACCTTGATGGGCGGTATGTTTTGTAGTTGGGCTGCAAGGCTAGCATGTGGTACTGGGGAATGTTTATGCCCTAACAGGTATGAGGCCAACTTCTATGTGGGGTTGGAGGGGTGCCTTTCCTCTATTGATACTGCATGATTATTTTTTTGTAAATATTTGATATACCGTTAAATGGTATGCACATCATAGTAATTTACAATAGCCACATGATTTAACAGAGGACAGTGACTGCAAAACAAAGGCAAAAAAGGTGAACAATAAAGGCACAAAAATTTGGGAAACGATGGGGAGCGGCAGGGGAGCAGCACAACAGTTCTCAAGATGGAGACAATGTCAACAGGCAAACAAGAGGAAGAAAGAATAGGCCAATTACTGGAAGGCCTATGTGAAAAACCAGGTTTTCAGACCAATTTTAAATTTCTTGTAGGAGGATTCAGCATCAAGCTCTGCAGTCAGGCAGTTCCAGGTGAGGCCTGGAGTAGCCTAATGGTTAAAGCACTGGCTTGGTAACCAAGAGACCAGGGTTTGATTCCCACTTGCACTCCTTGTGGCCTTGGACAAGTCACTTAACCCTCTATTGCCTCAGAAGAAAGGTCTGGCAATCTACTTCTGTTTACAGTGCCAGAAAACCCAGGCGCTGCTAAGTTGCCAGGAGTCAGCACTGCCTCAAAGGCACATTTGCATTTGTATCGATTGGGGGGGAGAGGTAATCGGGATACCCTTCTTAATTTCAGAGAGCAATTTAAGACGGGCATGTTTGGGGTGGTGCTATGGACTCAGATGTCCCTACTTGATTTTTTATGGGACAAACACAGAAGATCTCTAAAGAAAACAGGAATAAAAGGAACTATAGTATGAAAGGGCAGACTAGATAGGCCATATGGTCTCTTTCTGCTGATTTGTTTCTATGGAAAGAAAAGGTAATGGAGCAATAGGATTCTAGGCAAAGATTGTTTTTACAAAGAACTGTTAAGAGATTTGTATTAGACGAATATCAAGTACGTGAAGGACAATAAGAAATTGGAACTGAATGAAGATAAGATGGTAAACCAGTGTAATAAGCACAATATGTCAACAGTAACAGTTTGAACTTGGTGTGAACTGCAATCAGGAGCCAATGCTACTCATACAATAAGGGAGTAGCATGATCATAGCATTTGGCATTGTAAATTAATTTAACGGCTGTATTTTGAATTACTTGAAGGCGTTGTAACTGAACTTGGGAGTACCTATCAGTAGGAAGTTGCAATAGTCATGCCTGTTCATGGCTAGAGTGTGGAGCAATATTTTTAAGACCTTGGCATCGATGAATGGTTTCATGGATTTAATTTGTCTGAGTGCAAAACATAACTTTATTTATTTATTTAAACGGATTTCTATACCGCCTTATCCTGCAATCAAGGCGGTCTGGACAGCAAACAATCAATAAGATACAGTGTCTAGTGTGCACATGCAGTGGGTAGTGTATGCGTGTGAGTATGTCTGTACATTGATTCTTGGTGTGCTATTTACAGCGTGCACTATTTACAATGCTATGGGTATCAGGTCCTTGCTTAATTACACTTCTAGTGACATGTGGGGGGAATTGAGGTGACTTGTTGCATGGTTTAAGTAATGTCACCGTAGTGTTCTATGAAGAGTGTCGTCTTCAGTAGTTTCCTGAACTCCTTAATGTCTGTTGTTGAACGCAGTTCGTCGGGGAGGGCGTTCCAGATTGTTGGTGCCGCTTTTGATAAGGCTCGTTTTTCGGTGTCCTTGCATCCCCTGTTGATAATTTTAGGTGTGTTGACACGGTTGGATTGCCTCTTCTCCTTGGTCTTGTGCTATTGTCGGGTTGTATGAGTGGGTGTAGGCTGAAGGCTGATGATTGATGTTTGATTTTGAAAATGTTTATGATTGTCTTGTATCTGATTCGGGCACTGATAGGCAGCCAGTGGAGCTCTTTTAGGGTGGGTGTGATGTGTTCTTGTCTTGTGGTGCTGGCAATTATGCATGCTGCAGTGTTTTGTGCCAGTTGCAATGGTCTTAGTGTCTGTTTTGGTAGGCCCAGATAGATTGGGTTGCAGAAGTCTAGGATTGGGGTTATTAGTGCCTGACAAACTGTGCGGAAGTGTTCCTGAGCAAGGAGGGGCTTGAGGCGTCGTACTAGTCTCATCCTGTGGTATGCATTTTTGGTGGTTCTGCTGATGTGGGATTGAAGGTTAAGTTCTTTGTCCATTGTCACTCCGAGGTATTTCACTTCTGGTTGTATGGGTATGGTTGTGGTGCCTATCTTGATGTCGTGGGGGGGGGGGATGAAGTCGGAGTTTCGTGTGATGATTAGCGCCTCTGTCTTGCTGTAGTTTATGGTAATGTTGTTGTCTTGAAACCAGGTGTTCATATGTGTGAGACAGTCTGTTATCTTGGTGTAGTCTGGGTTGTTGAGGGTGATTGGTGTGTATATCATTATATCGTCCGCATAGACTGTGTTTTATCCCGTGCTCTTTTATGATGTTGCATATTGGTTGAATGTAGATGTTGAATAAGAGAGCTGATAGTGCGGATCCTTGGGGTACGCCTTGCATGACTTTTATGGGTTGGGATGTGTTGGGCCCGATCTTGACCTGTATCTGTCTGTCCATTAGGTAAGATTGGAACCATCTCAGTGTGGCTCCGTGTAGTCCGATGTACTGAAGTCTTGCTAGTAGTGTTCCGTGCTCGACTGTGTCAAACGCTGATGATAAATCAAAGAAGATCATTAGTATTCTATTCTTGCTGTTGTCGTCAAAGAGGTATAGCAGGAGTGTTTCAACTCCGTGGGTGGGGCGGAAACCGTGTTGGTTGTGGTTGAGTTGTGCATAGTTGTAGATGTGGTCTTGTAGTTGATGTTGTACCGCTTTCTCAATAATCTTAGCCAGTAGGGGGATGCTTGAGATGGGTCTGTAGGCTGCTGGATTGTTTTTGTTGAGTGCTGATTTCTTCGGGATTGGTCTTATTGTGGCACATTTTAGCTGGTCTGGCATGATACCTTGGGTTAGAGAACTTTTCACCATGTTGTGTATGGTGTGGATGAAGTTTGACTTTGTCATTTTGATCCATGTGACTGGGCATGGGTCTGTTGGTGCCGTGCTTGTGTTGAGAGCGGTGATGATATGTGAGAGCTGCTCTGTGGATGGGTTGCTGAATTTGTCCCATGTTTTTCTTGGGGGGGGGGGGGGTTGGTTTGGTGCTTGTTTTAGTTTTGGACCATTCTAGCAATATGGGAGCTGAAAATAAGGTGTTCATCAAACAAAACCACAAGAGAGAGATTCTGACATTTAAGTGAGATAAATGAGGGGAGGGTATTTCAATTGTGCATTAGATGAGCAGTTAGATAGATCAATGCAGAAGCTAGGGGCTGTTCACCACAGGCATGACGAATACAGGGCCATATATTTTTTTGGTTATGTAGCGTATACTTCATCCCACATGATTATATGCACATGTAACTAACTTATGGATCTTGCTCACGCATTGATTATCTTCTCTTGACGGATGGATATCTTGAGAGCACCGAACATGCAGAAATTGGCCCTTCAGAAATATCTGATCATGCCCCAGTGTGGGTGGATCTGCAATGGGGTGGCAGGTAGGGGACATACACATGGCACATTTCTCTCTTACTAGTTAACAACACTGCTTTCCATGGGTTCCTACAGACACAATGGGCTGAGTATGAGCAGAATAACTTGGTGCATAAGGACAATCCCCTGTTGTTCTGGAAATCCGTTAAAGCAGCGATATTGGGAGCTATCATTGCCTGTTCCTCTCAGAAGAAAGATATTGTTAGGAGGAGTGAGTTCTCTGGAAGGAATGCAGAGCTTACGTGGTGCGCCCCCACGGCAGCTGCAAAGGCCCTGCTTTTAGCATCTCAGGCATAACTGAACACAAATTGCATGACTGGGCATGGAATTCAATGCTGTACTATCACTATAAACTGCACAGCTTTTGCAATAAAATAGGTAAAATGCCGGCGGCACTGATTCAGAATTATTTTTTTTTTGTATTAATATTTAGCTCATGCTTTTCCAAGAGAAGAACAAAGCGAGTTACACTGTTACTGTGTACATTTCTGTGTACATATTGCAGAGAGCAAGCAAATCTGAGCTATCAGGAATTGAGCGGGATGCATTTGTACGGTCACTGAAGATGTTGAGCGGGTATTTTATGATTTCTATAAGGATCTTTATGTTTTGGAGCCGAATGATATACACAAGATGGAGTACGTTCAGAGAAGTCCACTTCCTAAGTTGATAGGTGAGCAGTGCCATCTCCAGAATGCCTCAATGATAAGTCGTTCAATATTAACACTATGAAAAATGAAGTAGATCCAAACTCCTTCCTTTTAACTAAATCAGAAGCACTTGCAACAATTTTAGAAGGTCTCAGACTTATATTGGCACTAGCTTCCAGACCATCGTCTTAAATCAGTACAGTGCCTTATTGCATCAACGACCTTCAATTTATTTTCACCAGTGGAGCTGATTTATAGAGAGCTAATGTATTAACTGACATGAAGGCCGTGACAGTCTCAATGAAAACAAATTGTAAACTGCACACTTAGCTTTCAAATTTCAACTGTTGTTCTCTTAGCTCCTCTGTTATATAACTTTGATCCCGACGCCTGCCCCAGGTACCGTTCATGTGTTTCACGATATCAGTTTCCTCAGGGGGATCTGCTTTTCCTTTTTTATTGTGCTGCATAAAGATAAAATATAATAATAAACCCCACTCCAAATTCTAAAGAGTTACTCCCTAAAAAACTAGTGAATGCTAAAATTAAAAGAATAATAAAAACACCTTTGTCTCTCCTACCTCCGATGCTGCCCGCGTTCAATACTTGTGAAACCCCAAACACACTACATCTCCGTAGCAAATTCTTTCTCCGTTAGGGTAACAAACACCGCGCATGCGAGGTGCTGAACTAAACTCCACATTTAAATGGCCCACCAGCTCTTCTCTGGGTAACTCCCAACCTCACCCCCTTCGTCACCCTTATCCAATGAAACTCTCTGTCTACCTTATTTATTTATTTACATTTTTTTATATACTGCACTATTCCCCATCAGTGCGGTTCACATGGAACAATTAAACTACGCATTTCACAAGGATGATCTGCGTTTACAATTAACAGGTGATAGAACTTGGGTCAAGAATATTGGTAACTATTTACATCTGTACAATAGTGATAAGGAGTCACATTTGTACTATGTTGGTCAGCTCGATATTGCGGTTCTTGTGGAGCCAACATCAGGGTAATACAGTAGGAAGAGGTGATGTTTCAGAGCCTTCCTAAACTGTGTTAGCTCAGTGATTTACTCTGCCAATCATTTAACCCTACTTAGCACCTTGATATCCAATCACTCCTCCTTTTTAGGGGATCGAACCTCCCCAAACGTGTGCTTTCTCTCCCCAGTTCCAACACTATGATGAATAACTCCCCTAATGGTTGAAGCACACTAATCAGCTGATCCAGCTCTCGAATGCATTCCAGTCACCACTCTCCTCACTAAACCCAGCCATAATTTCCTCATTATATAATGTATTTATAAATATGCTGTCCATTCGATACTCACATTCAAACCTAAAGGTGCTACTGATTGTAATCGGTGAATCCATCTCTGTTCCTTTACTATCAATGTGTGGTCTAGCGATCTACCTATCCTACCTTCCTCTACCTTATCTATACAGAGGCAGCGAAGCTGTTCAAACACATGCCCCTTCGATACACAATTTTGAACTATCGGAGCTTTCTTTATCTTACACTTTAACCGGCTCCTATGCTCTCTCATACGTTTTCTAAAGGGGCGTGTTGTTTTACCCACATACGCTAGCCCACAGGGGCATACAGTAACATAAACCACATGGCTTGAGTCGCATGTTGTACTACAGCTTAAAAAGAAAGTTGATCCTCAGTACTCAAACTCAGAGGCCGCTATAGTAATGTCACATATGTCACAACCTCCACAGCTTCTATGTCCTTTCTCCTGTATAGTCTGTGTCTGTTCAGCTACAGGGCTTAACACTGCTGGGCTCAGCCATTCTTTCAGGTTGCGATCTCTTTGCCACACGCAGCGTACTCTTTTATCTACCAGGCCTGGGACTGCTGTTAAAACATTCCCATGTTTTTTTGTCACCCGTTGAATATCTAAACTCAATGGGGAATACCTAGTTATCAAGTTGACAGTACCTGAATCAATATTTTCATTTTTACCAGTAGACTTCATTATCAGTAGTGAACTTCTATAGTTGTACAATGCTCTGGAGTACCCTTGTTTAACTATTTTCCTAGGGTAACCTCTGGCTAGGAAATTATTGAAAAGCTGTTTTGACTTATGTTTATAATCATTCCTATCTGAACAATTTCTCCTATATCGTAGAAATTGTGAGAATGGAAGGCTCTCCTTTAGTCGCCTGGGATATGCACTCTTAAAATGTAGAAATGTATTCCTGTCAGTAGCTTTTCTATATATGGATGTTATCCATTCATCTGGACCCCTGTTAATCTGTACATCTAGATAAGTAAGCGTCTCCTTGTGGTATGCATGTGGTGTACTTTAATCTACGCTTTGTCACAAGATAATCTTGTGTATCTAATACCACCACCACCCCTGGAGGTTTTTAAAAAACTGGTGTTGAATGATCTACAGGAACTTGAGAGAAAATGTAGATTAAAGTACACCACGTTGACTAGATCAGAGAATCAGGCTCTACATGAGTTGAAGAAACGATCAGACTTAGTCATCAGAAGAGCCGGGATCAAAGTTATATAACACAGGAGCTAAGAGAACAACAGTTGAAATTTGAAAGCTAAGTGTGCAGTTTACAATTTGTTTTCATTGAGGCTGTCACGGCCTTCATGTTAGTTAATACACTAGCTCTCTATAAATCGGCTCCACTGGTGAAAATAAATTGAAGGTTGTTGATGCAATAAGGCACTGTACTGATTTAAGACGATGGTCTGGAAGCTAGTGCCAATATAAGTCTGAGACTTTCTAAAATTGTTGCAAGTGCTTCTGATTTAGTTAAAAGGAAGGAATTTGGATCTACTTCATTTTTCATAGTGTTAATATTGAACGACTTATTATTGAGGTGTACATCGGTGATCGTTCAGAACAAGACCAAGACGCAGTGTGATCTCCAGAATGCGGCTATAAAGGAGCATGATGTGCAAAGGGGGATTAAGGGATTTGAAGAACTGTCAAGCACCGGGCAGGGATGGATTTTGGAGCAAATTGTATAAGTTGTTACAAGACAAGGTCTCTGTTCCAATGGCAGAGGCATTTTCAATACTCATAGAGCTGCAAAAGTTCCTGTATGTGCCTATCAAAGTGGCTATAATGGTGATACCAAAGCTGGGGAGAGACTGCAACCAGGGTCGGATAGGCCTCTTTCACTCTTTAACATAGATCTCAAGCTATTTGCAAAGATTTTAAATGATCGCTTATCGCTTTATTTACCCTTTCTGATCGAGGAGTTGCAGGTGGGCTTTATGAAAGGTTAGCATATAGTAAAAAATGTTAAGCAGATACAGCTGTGGTCAACATTGGCACCCTTGCATTTTAGGTATGTTGTGTACAATATTTTGAGAAATAATTGGAAACATTCCAACTGTATGTCATCATATATTAATATGTTCAAAGGTATACAACAACAAAAAAGATCTCTGTGCAAAGTAGACATAGTAATTTCTGATGAGGGTGTTGAGGTATGATGGTGCTATGTCATGTATGAGTTTGAAAGTACAGTAGTTATTAGTAGTTTGTATTTTATATGGGCAGTTATGGGCAGCCAGTGTAGATCAATTAATATTGGTGTGATGTGTTCAGCAATTTTCTTCTTCATGATAACTCTGGCTGCGACGTTTTGAGCCATTTGGAGGATCCTTTTTCAACATTCTTTTGTATTTTGGATGTATGCTTTGGGTCATTATCTTGCTGGAGGACCCATGATCTTCGTCCCAGACCTAGCTTTCTGACACTAGGTAGCACATTTCGCTCCAGAATACCTTGGTTGCCCTCTGACTTAATGCTTCCTTTAATATGATCCAGGCCTCCAGTTTTCATTTTATTTTATTTATTTATTTGCATTTGTATACCGCTACTTCCAGCGATCAGAAGCGGATAACATTACACATCAAACATTTATTTATTTATTTATTTATTTAACAAGTTTTCTATACCGCCTTTTCATTCAATCAAAGCGGTCACAAGAAATACAAAGGTTATAGGCAAGGGAAACAAACACAGTATAAACATAACAGTACAATGGTACATTTACATTTAGATTTCGGTAAGGTTACAACTGTGATGAAATTAAATTTACATTTGATTTTCATGTGAGAATCATTAGAATTTACAGAGTAATTTCAACATAAGAATAAACATTTATACATATGTACACTTTTATGTGAGAAGAGCCTTATGCTTGGGCTTGTGATAGTTCATAGGTTAGTGATTGACATTATAAATTGAGGAATGGTTCTTTTGTCTCTATTTATTGTTTAGGTCCGGTTGAATAGTTCTTGAAAGAGGTGTGTTTTTAGCTTTTTTTCTAAAGTCTTTCAAGTCAGAAGTTGACCTTAGGTCCGCAGGCAGTTGGTGCCACAAAGTAGGTGCTGTGTAAGTGAAAGCTCGATTAGTTGTGTATGCTTTGGCTGATCTGATGCTGTTTGGTATGTATAAGGTGTTTGCGTTACAACTTCTTCTATTTCTGGATGGGGGTAGAATGTTGATGAGGGTGTTGAGGTATGATGGTGCTATGTCATGTATGAGTTTGAAAGTAGTTACTAGTAGTTTGTATTTTATATGGGCAGTTATGGGCAGCCAGTGTAGATCAATTAATATTGGTGTGATGTGTTCAGCAATTTTCTTCTTCATGATAACTCTGGCTGCAACGTTTTGAGCCATTTGGAGGATCTTTAGAGTTTTCTTTGGCAGGCCTTGAAGGATGGAGTTACAGTAGTCTATGTGTGGGGTGAGCAGAACCTGTGCTATAGTTCTGAAATCTGAGTGGTCGAGGATGTTGCGAAGGGGTTGAATAATCTTTAGTTTGTGAAATATTGCTCTATTGGTTAACCAGAGATGTTTTTCCATTTTTAAATTGGTGTCAAGGGTTACTCCTAGGTATTTTATCTCGTCCTTTACCGTGTAAGTGGTGGTGTTCATTGTTATAGTAGGGGGTGGTTTGAAGTCTTGATTTCGGGAGATGTACATTACTTCTGTTTTTTTGTGGTTTATGGACATGTTTTGGAGCAACCATGTTTGCATCTCTTTTAGACAGCTCTCAAGATGATCATAGTTCGGGTTTTCTGTATCCACTTGTGTGTATAACATTATGTCATCCGCATATAAATGGTATTGTAACTTATGTTTACGAAATATTATGCAAATTGGTTTTATGTAGAGGTTGAAGAGTAGAGAGGATAACGCTGATCCTTGTGGAATTCCTTGGGTTTGTGGAAATGGTTTTGCCTTTTCACCGTTGAATTGGACTTGCTGCATCCTGTTTGTTAAGTAGGATGTGAACCATTTTAGTGTATTTCCTGTTATTCCCATGGAAGCCAATCTGTTAATGAGTGTTGCGTGGTGAACTGTATCAAAGGCAGCTGATAAATCTATAAAGAGTAAGATGAAGGTTCTCTTTTTGTCTTCAAGGCCTTTGAGTAGGTTATCTAGAAGTACTAGAAGTAGAGTTTCGACACCGTGGTGTTGTCGGAAACCGTACTGTTGGTCGTCTAGTTCTTTTCTTGAGTCGATATGGTCCTGTAGTAGTTGTTGGACTGTTTTTTCGATAGTTTTGGCTAAGAACGAAATACTTGAAATTGGGCGGTAGGAGGTGGGATCATCCTTTTTGAGTGTTTTGTTTTTTAGTATAGGTCTTATGATAGATTTTTTAAGGGGTGTTAGCATAGTTCCTTGCTGTAATGATTGGTTAACTATGTGTGTAATGAATTGGGCAATTTCTAGCTTAGATGTTTTGATCCATGCTGTGGGACATGGATCCAATTGAGAGGTTGTGGTATTTAGGTTTGCGATTAAGTTTACTATTTGTTTTTCATCAGTTCTGTGGAATGTGCTCCATACTTCGTTCTTGCTTGAGAAGGTAATTTGTTGTGATGAGCTGTCAGTGATTTGGTTTTGTGGGGGTTGCGAAGATGTTGGTGTGTTTAATTTGCTAGCATAATGGTCCGCTAGTGTCTGTGCTTTAATAGGGTAGTTTGAGGTATCTTCTTGGGAAGCCTTTGTAAGTGATTTAATTAATTCAAACAATTCTCTGGGCCTGTTCAGCGATTTGTTGAGTATGTTGGTATGGTATGTTTTTTTCGCCTGGTTGATTTCCTCTTTGTATTTTGCGAGGAGGATTAAGTATTCTGTTTTGCGTTCATGTGTTTTCACTTGTCTCCATTTCTTTTCCAGTTTTCTCAGGTCTTTTTTCATCCTTTTTAGAGTTGTGGTGTACCGTGGTTCGGATCTGGTTCTAGTTGTGGGGGTAACGTATTTGTAATCCGTGTACATTGGTTCTGCAACTTTCTCTATCCCTTTGTTCCATTGGTTGATTAGAGTTTCTAAGTCGTAGTGGTTCAGGTCTATGTGGGTCGCAATGGATTTTATTAGAGCTTCTTTGTCAAGCTTTTGAAATTTTCTTTGGAACTGCATTGAGGACCTGGGTTGGAGGTTAGGGTCTGTTTGGTATGAGTAGAGTGAATTCTATTAGGTGGTGGTCAGACCAAGGGACATGTATGATCCGTGATATAATATCATGGACTATTTCTTGTTGGTGTTCTTTGGGTATGAAGACCAGATCCAAGGTATTTCCTTTGTTGTGTGTAGCCTCATGCATTATTTGTTTGTAACCAAGCTGGTCCATGGCTTCAAGGAATGTGTTCATATGCGTAGGTAAAGATGATGCTAGATTTAGGTCACCCAATATTATTTGATATTTTTTGCTGGCAGTGGTTGAGAGTATTTCTAGCGCTGCAGCCAGAGTTTCGTGGGGTGACGAAGGTGGTCTGTATATGAGGCAGATGGCCAGTGTTGTGCTTTCCAGTTTTAGTATGTCAATTCCATCGACAGTGTTCTATGATATATTAATTAGATTTAGTGAATCCTTGGCTAAGATTAGCACTCCACCACCTCTTTTGTTGGTGCATGGAGAGTTAAAAAGTTTGTATCCAGGTTTGTTTAGTTGGTTGATTATGATAGGATTGAATTCGGTGATCCAGGTTTCCGTGACACAGAGGATGTCTGGTTTTTCATCCATAATGATGTTTTGTATAATGTGTATTTTATTTCTTATTGATCTGGCATTTATAAGTATACAGGTGCATGGGGTATAAGTTTTCTTGTGATGTTGTGTTGTGTGAGTGATATTGTGAGGTTGTGGGATTTTGAATTGTTTTTTTGTGTTTCTTGGTTGGTGAGTTTCTTTTATCTTAGTGTTATGGATATTATGGGTTGTGTTTCGAACTTTTGTATGCATGTAGTGGTGTGGAGTGAGGATTGTATGAGTGGGTATTGTAATAAGGTTGTGTGGGTGTAATGATTGCCATGCATATGGGTTGTTTGGGATGAATGGCTGCAATACAAGTGGGAGCATGTAGATTGGATTTGAAAAGCATTTACATGTGTATATTGTTAAGTACATTAATGTCAATAATATGACCTTAAGTAGATCCATTTTCCGAGGTCCTGGTGGAAACAAGCTCAGAGGTATTTAAGTTGTTGCTAGTTAGCTTTGTTGTGTTTGAGAGGAAGTAATGTTGGGGTTGCTGTTTGTGACTGCTCAATGTTGCCAATAATTATAGTTCCGTCTCTAAGACATGTGCATTTGTTGAATGCTTACTGTGCTACATGTATTTTTTACCTTATATCTCGAGGTGGTGTTGGTTCTGGTGTTCCTTTGTTCCAATTCCAGTGGGCGTTTGGGCTAGGGTTAGTTTCGGTGCGCTGTTTAGGCTCCGTGAAATAAGCGCGATCGTGCTGATTCGAGCAGGGATGGTCTGGGGTTAGCGGGATACACTTCCACTCCAGGTAGCGCAGGATGTCTGAAGTGGATGTACGGGAGTCAGTACTTTGCTTTGTAAATTGGAGAGTATGGGTGTTAGCAGTGTCCGATGTTCCTTCCCTGCAGATCACTATGGTTTATTTCACAGGACCCCGCCTAAGGGCCACGCCAAAGAGCCCTCTGGCGAGGCCCTCAGGTGCGGGCCCGCCCGATGGCTCGATGAAATTTAAAGTTCTTTGCTTGCCCTGATTGGGCGATGATGGCCGCTGCTCCTCTCGCCGCTGGAGGCTCGGATCCCCAAGGGGAGAGCTGATGATGGTGGCGGGAGTGTTCTCCTGTTTGCGCCCGATGGCGCGATGAAATTTAAAGTTCTTTGCTTGCCCTGATTGGGCAATGATGGCCGCTACTCCTCTCGCCGCAGTTCTTGAAGCACCAAAACAACCCCACAACATTACGGAACCTCTGCCATATTTAACTGTAGGAAGGCTGTGTTTTTCCTTATAAGCTTAATTTCTTTGCCTGAAAATGTATCGCGCTGGTCTGCATTGCCAGAAAGCACAAGTTTGGTTTCATCTGTTCACAGAACATTTTTCCAGAAGGATTGTGGTTTCTCAAGGTGGGTTTGGGCAAAGATTAAACGTGCCTTTTTATCTGCCTTTGAGCAGACATAAAAAGGCACTATGGGTGCCCATTACGTCCTTCTTTGTTTAGTGCGCGGTCTATGGTGCAGGTTGAAACCACCACTCCAGATTGCTCCAAGTCAACCTTAAGCTCTTTGGATGTTGTATGAGGTATTCTTCCAACAGTTCGTACTAACCTTTGAAGATGACTTGGATTAATTTTCCTCTTTCCACCACATCCTAGGAGGTTTTTGCCAGTTCCATGAACAGAAAACTAATTAACATTGTGAACTGTAGAGACAGGAATCCAAAAGCTTTTGGAGATGGCCTTGTACCGGTTTGATGTTTGGTGATAATGGCTTTTCTGACCATCTCAGGCAGCTCTCTTGTCTTCACCATTTTGAAAATGGAGCAGGGAGTGAATGTGGCCATTTTAAACATTAGAGCCATCTTTTATTGATTGATTCAAGTCATGTGAGACCTGACATTTGATCACAGGTACATCTAATTTTACTGCAGTGGGATTGTGGTTCTTCTGTTCAAACTGATTTGAATTGTTTATAAGGGTGCCAATAATCATGTCCTATCAAAAAAGGGCCTATTCCCATTAAGGTTCTGACTCTACTCAATCTTCTGAGCTTGATGGGGATGTTCGCCTGTCACAGGATCTTTGAGTTATGATAGACCTGAAATGCAGTGCTGTGTCATACCCCGTTTTTCTTTTCTTGCTGCGTGGAAGATGCATTTATTTATTTATTTATTTTACAGTTTTTATATACCGCGCTTTTTGGTATCAGCGCGGTTTACAGATAACAAATTTTCGCATTAGAACAATCTTTGCTTACATTATAACAGGGTCAGTAACTTGGAGATAACATGGTAAACTATATACAAACTATGTACAGAAAGATATATTACCTCTGGCAAATTACAGTTCAAGTTGGGATCATGAGCATTTGCTTTAAGAATGGACTGACCATAAGATAAGTGACTGCTTTCTCCTTATTGTGTATATTTTACTGCACAATGTGATTAAAATGGTAGCGGTGTGAGTTAGGGGTTAAGTTCTCACCCAGACATTGGTCCAAAAAAACAATAAGTTATCTTGATAATCAGAACCTTAATGGGAATAGGCTCTTTTTTTTAATAGTACTTTTGGGATTAGGCCTTTCTTCCCGTTGAGATATTTTTGTATGGGAATAATTATGTCCTGGCAATGTCCCAGTTTTATACTATTTCTTACTATCTCCTTTTTTCATTGTCTTGTTTTATTTGGTTCTCTTGTGTGTGCATAAATAGTCCAAAGCTGTTTCGCTGGCCACTTTTTCTTTTTTTTTTTAGGAAATATTGGACATTAAGGAGCTGCAAGGATGCCAATAATGTTGACCACAACTGTATTGGCATCAATGTATTGTACAAAGTGGAAGACTCCATCCCTCCTTATAAGCTTTGATGCAGAGAAAGCTTTTATTTATTTATTTATTTCTTCTATACCGCCCCTTCCAGAGATCAGGGGCGGTTTACATGGAACAAGTAAACAAATTTGTATACTAATGTATACATTACATGGAACAGAGATTTTTTTAACTTTATACAGATAATAGTTAGTATATTACACGGAACAGAGATTTATAACTTTATACAGATAACAGTGTATTAATTGTCGGAACTATTTACATTTTGTATACTTTTATAAATTTCTGTATCATAGTATTGAGCAGAATTTTCTACCTTTTTACAGGTAGTGAGGCGATTGCATCAACTGGAATTATATTTATGTGGTGTGCCAGTTGTATTCCTACCCGCAGGGGGGTGGTATTGGTATATGGTAAGCACACCTTGGATTTCTCTTTGCAATGGGGCACTAGACAGGGGTGCCCTCTTTCTCCACTTTTTTGTATTAACATTGGAACTTCATCTTAAGGGCATTCCTACGAACCCTTAGTTAAAGAGGATACTGCTAGAAGGTAAGGAATTCCAAATAGAGGTATTTGCAGTTGATATGTTGGTGGCACCTGATGGAACTACAGTGTTCAATGGACATCTTGATCCAGAAGTTTCAGGAGTAAGGCATATCTTTTGGCCTTAACCTAAATTTGGATAAGTCTGAGGGGTTGCCCTTCCCACCGCTCAAGGACAGTAGATAAGATTGGCATTTTCCTTTGAAATGGGCAGAGGATGCCTTTAAATACCTAGGTATTATGCTGCCCAGCTATCTGACTCGGCTTTATGAAGTGAATGTGAACATCTTGACTAAGGGCATGGAAATCTGCCTGTTGAAGTGGAAGGGACTTGCCATTGACACTGAGTGGCCAAATTACGTTATACAAAATGGTGGTTTTTCCCAAGTGGCTTTATGATTCATAAACCTTGGCCCTTATCTTATTGAAGAGGAATATTGGGCAAATGGTGCATTGCCTGAATGACTTTTTCTGGAAAGGGAAGCAGGCAAGGGTGCATCTGAATATGTTGCAGAGGCCGTGGGAGAAAGAGGGGTTGGGATTGCCTGATTTAGAGAGCTACAATGCTGCATGTACATTACAACATCTCAGAGACTGGCTCTTTGACACAGCAGATTATACGCCGCTGGAGAAGGAGAGGGCACTTTGCCCGCCACTAGCATTAACATTTCTTCTGCATATGAGGGAAGCTCAGCAGAGCCTTGATGTGAAAGAGAATATGTTGCTTATGTTGGTATGGATGTACTGGTGTTATTTGTGCAAGAAGCAGATTAATACGTATCCACCCTCATCAGACACCTAATAACTGCAATTCCCCACCCTTCTGAAATGCATTCTTGTCAATGCAAGATCCATAAGAAATAAAATACCAATAATTGTTGATCTTACAAAAGATGAGAAACCTGACATCCTATGCGTCACCGAGACATGGCTCTCCCCAGCTGACAGCATCCTAATAAACCAACTTCAGATTCAAGGATATGACCTATTCAATTGCCACTGTGACTCAAAAAGAAGTGAGGGAGTACTCATAATGTGTAAAAAGGAACATAAAATTACCCTCGCAATCTTGAGCAACCTAGATGGAATGGACATGCTAAAGGTACAAAACAAGAATATATCAATATGTCTCTTATATATAGACCACCAACACCCAACCACAATAGCCTTACTACCATCCTTGAAACAGTATGCTCAGCCTCCCACAAGAAACCAGTCGTCATACTAGGAGATATCAATCATCTCATACATCCACCTTCCTTGACTCAGTGACAGACATGGGATTCAAATAAATCATACGCACACCCACACCCAAAGGGAAACTCTCTTGATCTAGTTTTCCTCCCAACCCTACCTACCAATCATCATATGTACATTTCCCCCACAATTACGGAGGTTTCTTGGTCAGACTACCATCTAGTGACCTTCTATATGCCCCTGCATCACTCAGTTTCCACAAAGACAGACACAATACCACAGAACAGGAGATTTGCACATTTCAATAAAGATACCTTCTTAGACAGTATACTCCCTCAGCTCACTACAGACTCCTTAGACATCAACACAATGATAAACACATGGAACGACTCTATACAAAGGGCTGCAGCATCTCCCATAAAACTCCCTAGGCATCCCCCAAAAAAATCTGAAAAATGGTTTACAAATGAGCTTGCCAAACTAAAAAGGCAGTTAAGAAAACAAGAAAAGAAGTGGAGATTAACCAAATCGCAAGAAAACAAACAACTCTACGTTAACATACTCATTACCTACAAAGAAACAATAAATACAACAAAAAGGGACTACTACACAGAGAGTCTAAACTCCTCTCTGAATCGTCCAAGGGAGCTGTTTGGCATCGTTAGATCCTTAACTAAGACAGGGTGAGCTGAAACAGAAACATGTAATTTAAACCCTCAGGCTCTCGCTGCACATTTTGCAGACAAACTAAAAAATAAAAACCCTAGCCATAACACCCTATTGCTTCACCACCCAACAAACCCCAACATGTGGGAAAACGTCCACCTAGTCGATCAAAAACACCTGTTGAAAATCATAACAAGCATCAACACCACAACCTCCCTGCTTGATCCTTGTCCGGTATCATGGATCAAAACTTCAAAGGCTGAACTGGCACCATGTCTCCTACACATTACACAGGTACACTAAAAAAAATTTTTTTTAAACTGCCTCTAATGTTTCGATTGATTTTTACGTTTTTTGGTGCGCTGAATCCAAATCTGGTAACCAATTTGCTCCATCACATACAGATTTTTTGCTACATTGGGTTAGCAGTTTGAGGTGAACGTTTCAGATTGAGTGCGATCGAGATAAAAGTTTCTTGGATGAATTCTTTATACTAATTGTTTAGTAGTTATTCAAATAAGAATAAAGAAAATTGTAACAAGGCAGCACATAAGAATAGAGTAATGTCAACAAAACACACTGTGATGGTAGCAAAATTGTCTGCACTTAAAACAGCCACATACATGTGCACAAACATTGAGCATATAAGAGCGAGGTTAGACACAAAGCAAAGCAAAGAAATGTGCAAAAAATGTTGTACAGGTATGTATGTAAGAATAGAAAACGCAAACCGCACCATTGCAATACATGAAGACAAACACCCGATTGTGTGAAAATAAAATTCTAATAAATGAGATCCGACACTGTGGTAATAACTAGCAAATTTTTATTTCAAAGTTTAGTAAAAACACGATATTTGTCAACACAGTTTAGATTTTAAAGTCATTCTTGGGTCAATCAATCTCCTGGTGGGCCCGTTTCTTCTTCCCCCGAATGCTTCTCTTGGTGCGCTGCTTGGCGTATTTTTCATCTGGGGTTTCCCGCAGCAGCAACCAGCAGAAATCAGCCATCATAGTGGTGTTCCATCTTCCTTGGTACCTTCTCTCTGCGTCCTTGATGTCCTGGTGAAACCTTTCACCTTGTTCTTCACTGTACGCCCCCAAGTTTTCGGGAAAGTAGTTCACATGGGAGTGCAAGAAATGGACTTTCAGGCTCATGTTACAGCCTTGTTCTTTGAAGGCATTGAGCATCCTGGCAACAATATCCTTATAGTTCTCATCCCGCCTGTTCCCCAAGAATTTGAGAACAACATCCTTGAAGGAATCCCAGGCTTCTTTTTCCTTCTCAGACATCGTTTCAGCGAATGCTCCATCTGAAATGAGTTTCCTTATATCAGGGCCAACAAACACTCCTTCCTTTAGCTTTGCTTCAGAAAGTCGGGGGAACTTTGAGCAAAGGTAGCGAAAGCACTCACCATCTTTTGGAAGGGACTTGATGAATTGCTTAATGAGACCCAACTTAATGTGGAGAGGTGGTAATAGAATTTTATCACGAGGTACCAAGCTCTCATGAAGAACATTTTTCTCACCGGGTCTCAAATACTCCCGAATTGGCCAGTCTTTTTTCCCCCAGTGTAGGTCGCGGGCCCGGCTATCCCACAAGCAAAGGAAGCAGGGATATTTGGTGAAACCGGATTGCTGCCCTAATAGCATGGATAGAATTTTAAAGTCTCCACAAATCATCCACTTATGCTCATCATAACGAATCTTCTGAAGAATCAGGGCCAAATTCTCGTATTTTTCTTGGAGAATAACAGAGTGAGCAATAGGAACTGAAGCGAATGTGTTGCCATTATGAAGAAGAACACCTTTTATGCTGTCTTTTGACGAATCAATGAACAGCCGCCATTCAGCAGGATCATACTTGAGTTTAAACTTTTCCATCACTCCGTATATATCGTTGCAAAATACCAAATCTTCCTCTTTGCTGAAATACTTCAAAAATTGTGTCTCGCGGGTTGCGTGCGGTACCAATAAAAAGTTGTTCCTGGTGACAATAGATTTTTCTGTTTAAGCCGAGAACCTAGCAGTTGGGCAGCATCTTTTGGGAGTCCTAAATCCCGGACTAAATCATTCAATTCAGCTTGAGAGAAAAGTTCAGGTTTCGGATCTGGTTCAGTTTCAAACTCAGAAGTACTGGACTCATCGGGAAAAGCCATCTGATGAGTCTCATCATGATCAGAACCGTCCACACAAATATGATCCAAAGATTTTGGTGGTTCAGGCACAGGTACTTCGTTGCTATAGGCCTAATTGCTGAGGGAAGGTTGGGGTAACTTATTACGTTCTTATTTTTTAAGTTGTATCCCTTCACAATGCAAGAGCAAAAATAGCAGTCACTGCTGTGGTCTCTTTGTTCACGCCACATCATAGGTATTCCAAAACGAAATGCTTGTTTTTTACCTTTCATCCATAAGCGTAGATCTTCCTCACATGTCTTGCACACTTTGTGAGGAGCCCACGGTTTGTCTTGATCGCCTAACTTCAAACCGAAATAGGCAAAATATACTTTTTTAATAAATGCAGAAATGTTCCTCTGCCGCTTTTTCACGGTATATTCCCCACAAATAAAACAAAAACTGTCTGGAGAGTTGACGCAACCTCTGGCTCTGTGAGCCATCACAAATACACAGCACTGCAAACTACAACTGTAGTGAACCACTTCGGAATAAAGCTGGATTACGACTGAGCAAACAAAAGGTAATAATGAACTTGCAAGAAACTGAAATTTGACAGGAACGTTCATGTCGCAACCACCATGTTTGAGCGAGCGAACGAGGCGAGGCGAACAGGAAAGAACATGTGCCAGCGCGAGTACTGGATTTAGCCCCCCGCCTCCCAATTGTCCTGTTAATGTATAAAATGAATACAAAACACTCTAAAATATCATGAGGGAGTGTTTCTAGTTAGTTAACCATTACAACCTCTATTTTGGGCCAAGAAAATAAACTGCAGTCGGCTAAAAAGAAATTATGTGAACATTCCTTATATGGGTAAGAAATCTAATTTTGCAAGAAAACGTGACGTGATGGAACATTTTGGCTATTTTTCCTGGATTCAGCACCCCAAAATCTATAGGAATCAGTTGCAAAACTGGAGGCAGTTTTTTGGTAGTGTACCTGTGTTATCAACCAATCATTCCTTCAAGGCATTATGCCAAATGAACTTAAATTTACATCCATCAGACCAATTCTTAAGAATAAGACCCTTGACAGAAATGACCCAAACGCATACAGACCCATACAATTTATCGCTAAAATAATAGAAAAAGTCATACAATTACAACTACAAGACTACATTGACCTCAATGCCCCTCTAGATACTCACCAATTTGGTTTTAGACCATTTCATGGAGTTGAAACTTTGCTGCCTACCCTAATGGACCACCTTATCAGAGGCATCAATGACCCTAAACAAGCATTCATTCTACTCTTTATTGATATTGCATCCGCATTCGACAACATTAACCATGACATCCTCATCGAAAGATTAACACAAATTGGAATAGGAGGTAATGTACTCCTTTGGTTCAAGTCATACATAACAAATCGGAAGCTACGTGTTCAAATAGGACAGGAAAAATCAGATACTTTCCCCCAAGACAAAGGTATACCCCAAGGTTCTGCACTCTGGGCCCTACTCTTCAATTTATACCTGCAACTAATCACTAACATCTTCCGAAAATTCAACATTAGATACTACATATATGCTGACGACATCATGTTGTCCTTCCCCATTGACTTAAACAATACTACCTACAGTAATCTATCAGAGTGTATCAGTGAAACAGAATCATGGGTAAAGGACAACAACCTTCATATAAACTACAAAAAAACAGAGATCTTAATTATAACAAGAAATCAAAAGCCCCCCCCCCCCACACACACACACAAACCATCACAATTAACAATGTCATCCTCCCTGTTAAACAAGAGGTAAAATATCTAGGAATAATACTGATCAGTCTCTCACCATGCTCCCTCATCTAAAACAGCAAGAACCATCTTCTTTAAGCTAAAAATCGTGCAACACCTAAGACCCCTTCTAGATATTAATTACTTCAGGTCAGTAGTCAAAGCTATCATCACTCCCCACTTTGACTACTGCAATAGTCTGCTACAGGGTTTACCAGCCAAAAACATTAACATTCTCCAAAGAGCGCAAAATATCACCGCCAGAATTGTATGCAAGGCCCGACTAACTGAACACATAACTCCTATACTATACGACCTCCACTGGCTCCCAGTAACAAGCCAAATAAAATATAAGATATTGATGATAACCTTTAAACTGATCAATAACATCTCACCATCATATCTAACTACCCTTATCCATACACAACCAGATAACAGAGCACGTAGGTAAAATGCTAACCATTCTGTCAACCCCTCTATCAATTCGCAAAACAAAACAGACGAGTACCAGAGCCTTCACATTTACTGCCCCAGGTCTCTGGAACTCACTGCCATTACCAATCCGTGAGATCAAGGATCTCCAGATGTTCAGAAGAGAACTCAAAACATTCCTATTCACTGCCCACTATGGAGATATAAATAAAAACCCCATCACAGAAACCCCCAATCAACATACGCAATAGCTGGCATTTACACAACACATCCAACAGTACCCCATCCACATCAAATCTCTATGACCTAATATTACCCAGTGTACCTTGTATATAGTTGATTATGTTAAGGCTAATAGTCTTATGTATGATCTTATGTAGCAATTCGCCCTACCTATCATATGTAACTTAAAATGTGGTTTCTTGTTAAATATCCCGTTTGACTATGTAAATAGTTTTACTACTGTTCTATGTAACTTGTTATGTTATTTGTAAACCACCCCTAAACTCTAGAAGGGGCAGTATAGAAGAAAGAAAGAAATAAAAGCAGGGGCGGTCTGCAAAAAGCTCTATTTACTTGCCTCTATATGGAAATGGAAACTTTCTCCCTGGAGTTCGAGGGAAGGTCTTTTCTAAATGGTAGGAGAGGGGCATTTTGTAATTAGAACAGCTGGTTGATGAGAATGGGATCCTGCTACGGTTTGCTGATCTGAGGGCTAAATATGGAATAATAGACACTGGCATTTTTCCTTTCAAGAATGCTTGGAGTTATTTAGATATTATGCAAGAGAAAGATTTATCGGGCGCATGTAGTATGCAATTAGAAGAAATGATGATAGTAGAGTTCGGGTCTCTATTTCTTTCCTGAAATAAGCACTGGTGGGGTTGGATGTGTTGCCTGACTTAGATCAGTTGGCCCAGTGTTAAAATAGGGAGCTGGGTACGTAGGTCTCGAGCAGGGACTTGTTTGAATTCCCTAGCCCACATACTGGTTCCTAACACTGCATTGAGGGAGCTTTAGTATAAAGTGACGTGCTGATTATATTTCTCCCCTCATTGAGCTTTTAGGGCTGGATGAATGCAAACAGCAGACTGTCCATGGTGTGGGAGCTTGCTAGCAACGCTTGGTCATATGTTTTGGAATTGCCTGAAGGTAGCAAGGTTCTGGAGCCACATTCGGGTATTTATGCAAGGGGTTCTATGTACGCAAGTTGAGAGCCTCAGGCAGTGGTTTTTCATGTTTGCAGTACCCTAGTGGAGGTAGATTCTAGAACAACAGTGTGGATCCCGTTAGCCTGGCTCATTGCAGTGTTTTGCGTTTCTGGTTGGAGAATTCCGGACTGTTGTGTTAGCAATGGAGGAATGCCCTAAACCAGTATATGCTATTAGAAAGAGAAGGAGCTAGAGGCCATATACGTCGATGTGATAATTTTGAGAGTATGGGGGGTCTTTATACAAATCCTATCACCGAGGGCACGCAGTCAAGTTATTAACCAACAGTAAAGGAGAGTGAGAGTCAGGGTGCTTTCTCATTTCAGCTGAACCACCAGGGGAGGGAGATGGAATGGATGGGTAGGATTAGTTTTAGGGATAGGCAGGAAGGGAAGTAACATGTTGGGCTAGGGTAAAAGGGAGACAGTCCACAGAGGTAGCGTTTTGAACCATCAGGTATCTATTTCAGAGTATGTAAGAGTCCTTGTGCTCCAAATAACTTGCTCGACAGTGTTAGCCTCTATTCATGCTGTCATCTTGCTCAATGGGTATTAGAGTGTGAATAATGGTGGGGAGGAAGTGGGATGTCATGCATTTGTTTCTTTTCACCTCTTTACCTCTTTTTCTCATTCTGTTGTTCCATTTATCTTTTTCTCTTCTACCTTCCTTTTCTTCTTTGGGTTATGGAGTCAGTGACTGCTGGTGAGCCACGCTCCGTATGTTTATGGTGGCTGTTATGTGAATTGTAGGGCAGAATACTGTCTGAGTGGAGGGGGTAGGGTGGGTTGAAAATTGAGAAAATGCTGATGGTTCTTCCATATGACTATTTTGATCATATGGAGTTGTTTCACGCTCTGCTGGAAAGGGTGTATAGTCTTGTTTTTGCCTTTATTGGTTAATAAAGATGATTTACCTTATACTAAAATATCAACCTATTTTCTTGGTGAACAAAGGGAGATGGGAGGAGGAAGGCCACTTGGGCTTTGTGTCCCAGGCATAGATTGCCCACAGGTTACAGAGCAGAGAGTGAACTACAACTCCTTCCATGCCCTGCACTATGATTTGTGACTAGAGTTGAAGGCTGAGAATAGAGGGAAGCATAGACAGTGCAACTGGAGACAGCAGCAGAAATGGCAAATCACTTTGGGGAGTTTTGCAGGTCAGGTGATATCTCTTTGCCGTGAAAATTGGGGTTTATCAGTTATAACCAGTAAACGTGATTTGAGCTTTGAGGGTGTCCTATCTGTATTTATTGGTTATGCCCTTTTTATAACATGGAGGTATTTAAATATCTCCAGGAACAAGCAGGAATGAGTCTTCACATATGGGTACGTCGGTACCGATGGAGTCTGCGCGGGAACGCTCCCCAGCGTCCAATCAGAACGCTTTTGGAAGCATCCCAGCACACCTGCGTGCTGCCTTCCTGCCTTTTCCAACTGCCTCTCCTTAGTTTTCGTTTTTCCGCGGAGCTGGCAGGACGTCCTCCTGTCACCGCAGAAAATTCTTCTTTTATTTTTTGGTTTTCTTGTGGTCGCGTCTGCCTTCCCCGACGCCACCGGTACTGCCGGTGTTTCTTTTCTTTTTTCTTGTAAATGTTCCTTTTTAAGGAATACTTTTTTCCTTGTTAGTGCCTGACAGTTTTTTTCGGCCTGCTAGGCCTACTCACTTTCCTTCATGGAAGCGCCAGCCACCATCCCTAAGAAATGTTCAAATTGTGGCGGTACAGAATTGATTTTAGACACTCATAATTGGTGTCTACCCTGCTTGGGTCCTGACCACTATCCGCTGAAGTGTCCCTCCTGCAACAGTATAGTCGGAAGAAGTCTTCAGCATCGAGTTCACCTCGATAAGCGGTCCCCATTCAACTTCAGGGCACCGACCACCTTCTATACAAGGTGCCCCCTTCTCCAGGTTTTCAAAAGACTCAACTTCCTCATCATTCCATTGTTGTAGAATCAGCAATGAGGCGTGTTAAGAGTACTAAAAAGCACTCTTCTTATCCGCCAGGTCGTGAGTCTAAGACTTTAGATGCCTTTGGACGCCAAACCTTCCAGGCATCCATGCTTTCAGCAAGAATTCTCTCATATATTTTCTATATGGGATTATCTCTTGAAGAAGTCACAAAGAAATTACTACTTTTGACTCCTTTTCTTCAAGAGCCCAAAAGAGCAGACTATTCCTTATTGGTTAGTCATGCTCAAAATATCTCTAGGTTCCTTACTCGTGCTTCCCTAGACTCCTTTGAGTCTGTTAGCAGAACGTCTGCTATAGCTATAGGGGCACGATGTAAAGCCTGGCTCCAAGTTTCAGACTTGGACAAATGGGTACAAGAAAGACTGGGAAATACTCCTTGCACTGGAGAAAATCTCTTTAACAAGGAGTCTTTACTCCAAGCTGCTCAGTTAACCACTGACATTGCTGTTTTCAGAGGCTTGTCTACGCCTTCCTCTTTCCCAGTTGGTAGGAAATGTCCTAACAAACCTTGTTCCCCTAAGGGGAAAAAGTTTTATCCATCTTCTACCCATCATACAGATGTTCCCAGACAGGGGAAACATCGAACTGGGCTAAAGAAACTACAACCTCAACAGGTTCAGCAAACCCAGCAGTCGCAGGGTTTCTGATAGATTATCATTACATCTCCTGTTTGGGGGTTAGAGTTTGTAGTCTGCTTCTTTTCACTTGAAGCATCAACACTAATTTCATCCTAAATTCTCATGGATCTCTTTTCACGAGACATCCTTTCTTTTTGCTCTAAGAGTTTTTATGATGATCATGCCTATAGTTAACAGGTTTCTCTTCCTCCTACTGGGAAAAAGAGGTGTAACAACTATCAATAAGACAGTTTTCCCTGTACTAGCATGTATCATCTTACCTTTCAGAGACTCACTACATCGTCAGTCTCCTTTAACTCTGTCTTACCCTGCCCTCTTACTACAACATTCGGTTTGTGAGAGTGGTTCTATTACACTGGTAAGCCCCTATGGTTCTCTACCTATTCCAGGAAGGGGTTTCCTTTCCAGAGTTGTCTCCCCCTTTCACATTCTTACTTTAGGGCAGCTTATCAGACAATAATGAAGTCTTACCACTCCTGCTTATGTCTGTTGTTTTCTGTTTCCAATTAAAAAAAAAAAAAGAGAAAAAGAGATTTTTTTTCCGCTGCCCTGGTAATTGCTACAAATGCAGCAGTTCCTAGTGGTTAAATCACTGGTTCTGTTCACCACACAACCAGGGTTTGTCCTCCACTAGCAATCCTTCCGGCCTCGGTAGTAAACCCAAAACAGGTTATCAACCTTTTTTGGAAACCCTATTATCACAGGTTTGTTGGTTTGACTTCTATTCTTCACCATCTCCAATTCCCTTGTTTTTGGTAGAATAGTTTGTTACCTAAAGGCTTTAAGCAGCCAGTTTTTTCTTCTAACCAACCTGCAACATGCTCTCTGCAACTCTACAGAGTAGCTTTGCACTATGGGCCCTTGCTAGAGAGCATTAGTATCTTGTCTAGCAGATAATCCCAGATGGTTAGGAGGGGTTCACCCAGTCATGCTCCCATGACTGGTAGGTGTTCCCTACCCTTACCATCTCATCTAAAATCTCTTTTCGAAACAAAAGACACAGGCCTTACATCACGTGAAAACCTAAAGAATGGCCAATTCCCTGGCTTGGTCCACATCTTCTTGGATTTCTCACCAGGGATAGTTTTCTTTTCGTTGCAGCTCGTCCTTATATGCTTCCTTCCCAATACTTCAGGGGACGCTCATGTTCAACTGAAGGACGCATGATACCCATCTTGCCCTCATAGGCGGGTCAATATGGTATCTTATTCCATTGGCATCCTCTATCCATTTACCATACTGGAGTTCTAGAGAGATCTGGACTTGCTGCCTGCAGACTGAAGTTGTCCTCTGCATTTTTCACGTAGGCCTGCCTTTTTATTCAAGAGCTCGAACTCTTAAAGGAATCTAGACTCCTCCTTGTCAGGGAGACCATTCCTCTGACTCTGTCAATCATAACCAGGGAAAGAAGATTCTCTATGCATCTATTCAAGCAGGAATCACCCTTCTTGCTATTAGATGAATCTTTCTCTCTCCCCATATTCCTATGGGGATCTAGTTATATAGCCATGTCTCCATCTACATACGTGGAGACATGTGTCTATATGTCTACATATTTATTTATATATATCTCTATATATATGTATCGGTGTATCTTCTGCCCAGGTATATCTCTGTATATATATATATCTTTATAAATATCTATCTATCTATCTATCTATCTATCTATATATATATATATATATATATCATATATATATATATCTGTCGAGATATATCTTTTAGGTAGATATGTATCTACGTACTTATCTGTCTGTTTAGGTTCATATATCCATATATTCCTATATGACTCTGACAGATGGGCACTACCCCTATCAATGCTGTGCCAGCATGCTTAGGGTTCTACACATACAACCACTCCCTGTGGTAATTAGCAAATTTTTTTTGTTTTTCTTACCATAACCTTTCAGGGTTAGGTACCTCTGAAGCTCCCCATGTACCTTTTTCTTTCCTAATTGACCTCATTTAGGAAAGACATTACGGATCTTCAGTTAATCTAAAGCTGTAACGCTTCACAAGTCTGTCCTTACTTTATTATCGGATACAGGGGTCTTCCATACCCCTTCTCTCCTACATGGACTATTTCTTTTGTCAGTCCAAATCGGTCAGACTTATTTTTCCTTTTGGTCCTAGGATTGTTCTTCGGCCAAAAGAGCTTAAGCTTTGTCTAATAGTACCTTCTGTGTTTCCCGCTGAAGCCCTACCTCATTGTACTATCCCAGTTTCCCCTGGGGCTATTTCTCACCCTGAAGGGTTCTGACCTCCACTTGTTTTTCCTACAGTTTATTACCTCTACTTCACAGTGAGGTACTCCTTGAGGATCTTCTACTGGCTCTTCTGACAGATCCATATGAACCTCAATAGACTTTTTTACAATACCACCAAGGGAGGTCCATATTAGAATATTGCACTCAATATTTTTACTACTAAATATCATCTATACAGGGTCTTCCTCTATAGAAGTCCTGTTCTAGTCCAGCTGTTTTCCACAGCACCTTTCTGTAATTCAACTCCTACCCTCCATCCCCAGGATGACTGAGGTTCTGAGGAGTAGCATGGCTCATTCTAGATTCGCAAAATGCTAGGATTCCCTCCGGGCATCTTAGCTTGGGGAGTCCCTATATGTGAAGACTCATTCCTGCTTGTTCCTGGAGATAGCACAGTTACTTACCTGTAACAGGTGATCTCTGGGAACAGCAGGAATAAGTCTTCACAACCCACCCACCTCCCCTAGGAGTTGCTTTTCTCTATCTCTATCTTTCCCTTTCTCTCACACTCTCTCTTGGTCTCTGCTTTAAAACTTAACTGAGGAGAGGCAGTTGGGGAAGGCAGCACGCAGGCGTGCTGGGATGCTCCCAAAAGCGTTCTGATTGGACGCTGGGGAGCGTTCCCGTGCAGACTCCGTCGGTACCGACGTACCCATATGTGAAGACTTATTCCTGCTTTTCCCAGAGATCACCTATTACAGGTAAGTAACTGTGCTTTCTCTGTCATACCACCACCTCCCTCCTTTTCTCCAAAGTATATATATCTTGAGATCTTTAAGTCCATCTCTACATGCCTTATGATGAAGATCATTGACCATTTTAGTAGCCATTCTCTGGACAGACTCTATCCTGTTTATTCCTTTTGAGGAAGGTGAATTCTTCAGACTTGTACACAGGACTCCAAATAATGTCTTACTAGAGATTTATACAAAGGTACTATTTACTGCTGGCAGTTCCTCTCCCTATACACCCAAGCAACCGTCTGGCTTTTGCCATCCACTTTTCTGTCTGTTTGGCTGCTTTATGAACATCTCATACAATCACCTCCAGGTCCCATTCTTTTTTTGTGCATTGAAGTACTTCACCCCTTATACTGTATCACTCCCTTGGGCTTTTGCAGTTCAAATGCAGGACCTTTCACTTTTTAGCATTAAATCTTAGCTGCCATTATTCTCGACCATTATTCAAGTTTCACTAGCTCCCTGCTCATGTTATACACACCTTCCAGGATGTCTACCCAGTTGAAAATTTTAGTATTGTCTAAAAAGAGGCAAACCTTTCCTTTATAGACATTCCACAATATCTCCAGTCCTCCAGGATCACTCCCATCTCTACAAAAGCACTTGAAAAGGTCAGCCAGTGGAGCTGGCAGTACTTTCTATATCCTCTGAATCTCTTACAGCCCTATTGCATTATCTACTTTTACTTTTGATATGCCTCACGAACACTGTTTTCTGAAAAGAAATTTGAGTTCTATCTCCTCTCTATTCCTATTTGTGTTTGTTTTTTGGCAGCGGCGTCTCAAGGCAATCTGCTGCCTGAGGCGAAGGATGAGATGGTGCCCCTCCCCCCCTGTAGAGTGTGGGGGGGGGGGGGGCCTTCTCAAAACTCCAGTCAGGGACTGAACTGAACCAAACCAAAAAGCTGATTAGATAATATGGAGGCATTAACTCATTTTTATTTTGTTATAAACTGCATTATGGTTCTTGCTTTTTCTTTTTGAACATATATTTTGCGTCCACAGAACCCCTTCCCTCAACAGTGGGTGCAGAGCAGGACTAGGACATTCACCCACAGAACTCAATATCTTAAAAAAAATATTCTGATTCTGGTCATCTCACTAACAAATACTCTCCAGTACCAGAAATATTGGGAACTAATATAAAACCCTACAAATGTCACCAAAGATCTACAAGGCCAAATCTACCATACCATTAGCAGCATAGACTTCCAAAACTCATACAAAAAAAGCAGCACTATAAATACTGAAGCGGGCCCTAGAACATCTAACACCTATTTGAAAAGCTGAACAAGGCAAATTGCTACAGTACAGATCCCTGCGTACAGATTTCATGTTAACAGAGCACATACTCACCAAGTACAGAATAAGTGATCACAACCTAAAGTAAAAATAAAATATCTAGACAAAAATTAAACCGAAACCCCAAGAAGCCAGACTCTGCATGCAGTGCAACACCAAATAAGAGATGCAGTTCCCCATACTGTGTAAACTATAAAGATAGCACAAAGTCCAATCACTAAATTGAAAATAAAATTATTTTTTCTACCTTTGTTGTCTGACCATTTTATTCTCTGGTCATGCCGGTCCTGATCGGAGGCTTCTGCTTTCCTGTCTTCTCTTAGCACTCTATCTGCCGTTTTTTGTCATTTCTTTTGTTTTCTTCACTTCCATCAGCCTATTTCCGGTCCCAGTGACCCTCCACATGTGTCAGTTCCCTTCCAGTCTCAGTGCCCCCTCCCTGCCAACCTCCTCCCCATTACCTACCAGTCCCATTCCCAAATGTCCGCTCCCTCCAGTCCCACCTCCAGGTGTCAGCTCCCTTCCATTCCCCCATGTCAATTCCCTTCCAGCCCCTAACTTCCTCAACATGTCAGTTCCCTTCCAGCCATCTCCTTCCCCTCTCAGTTCTCTTCTGCTTCCTCTCCTTCCCACCATGTCAGTTTCCTTCCAGCCCCCATCTTCTCCCCATATCCGTTCCTTTCCAGCCGTCTCTTTACCCTCTCTGTTCCCTTTCAGCTATCTCTTTCCTCCCCTGTCAGCTCCCTTCCAGCCCCCTCTTTGCCTGTCAGCTCCCTTCCAGCCCCCTCTTTGCCCCGTGTCAGCTTTCTTCCAGCCCCCCTTTCTACTTCTCAGTTCCCTTCCAGTCCTCTTCCCCCGTCAGCTTTCTTCCAGCCCCATGTCAGCTCCCTTCAACTCCCTCTCCTCCCCCCCATGTGTAGCTCGTTCCTCTTCTCTCATTACCCCCCCTTGTAGCTTGCTCCGCTTCTCTCATCCCCCCTCCTATATAGTTCATTCCACTTCTCTCCTCCCCCCCCTCGTGTAGCTTGTTCTGCTCTGCCAGCTATGTCTCCGTAATTCTGCCCCTTACCCTTCATGTGATAGCTTTTGAAATGAAAGGAAACCGGTGCAGAGCCTCCTGGCATTATGGAACCTCTGCTGCTGCTGCGTCACTTCCTTTTGGGGGTGGGACACGGTAGCAGCAGAGGTTTCATACCACTGGGAGGCTCTGCACCAGTTTCCTTTCATTTTAAAAGCTATCGTGGCCGCAGCAGTTTGTGTGGTGTTTTTTTTTTAACTGAAGACAGAGTGAGGCGGCTTTTTTGGGGGCATTTTTGCCGCCCGAGGCCACGGTCTCACTTTGCCAAATAATAGAGCCGCCCCTCTTTTTTGGGGGTCCTATTCCCTGCCCTTTATCTGTGAACACAAAATAGAAATAGCTGCTGAGCAATTCCGCTTTATTTTCAACAGCCTCTACATCAGTGGTCCCCAAACTTGGGGTCAGGACCACAGAAACATGACCATTTCACCTTCTCTCTGGACTTTCATTGTTACCTGTTACTTTTACTGTTAAATTGCCTCAGGTACAAAACATAGATTGAGAGCCCCTCAGGGACAAGGGAACTATATACCGTACCTGAATGTACTTCGTTTGACCTGGTGAAAAGCAGTATATTAGCATTGCTAAATAAATAAAATAAATACCTATGCCATAAGTTTTAGGACTTTTACTTTGCCAAATAGTAGCAGTTACCAGCCAGCATGTAAGCCTGGGAGCCAGTGAACATTCATAGGCTCCTGTCCCCTCCTCAGTGAGCTTCCTGTCAGACTGGGAACAAGTACGGGGGTCTGTAAGCATCCACTGCACACTGACACAAGGGACTCTGTGCTAACTGCTATTGCAATTACTGTTGCTGCTGCCTTCCTGCTTTGAATAAGTAGAGGGAGGGAAGGAGGCTGGTTCTCCAGGAACAAGCAGGAAATCAGTCCTCACATATGGGTGACATCGACACCGAAGGAGCCCTCGTCCGGAGCAATTTCCCCAGCTTTCAAAGAAAGCCTTTGGGAATGCCTTGCGCATGCGCTGTCCCCTTCCCGCTCAAGGGTGCCATCTTGCTCAGTCTTCTTTTTTCCATGGAGCCCGACAGACATCGTGCCATTTTCCTCGGAAAAAGTTGATTGTTTTTTGAACATTCTACCGTTTTTGATATCGGTTCGACGCCGGTTCCCCTTCCCGCCTCGGCTCAGTACACCGGTATCGAGTCCGGCTAATTTTTTTGTTTTTTGTCCTTAGTGACTAGCGTTCACGCTCTTTTTCTTTTAACTGGCAGTCCGGTCTTTTGACCTCGCAAGGGCCCTTTTTCCCCCCGATGGCTGCCAGCAGGTTTAAAAAGTGTGATCGTTGCAAAAACCTTATGTCCCTCACCAACACCCATGACTGCTGCCTCGGACCCGACCATGACCTGGTGGTCTGTAGTCCGTGTGGCAAAATGTCCTCCAAGGCGTTGAGGAGCAGGCAGCACCAGCACGAGACTATTTTCTCTGAGTCTGGATCCGTCCGGGCCTTGTCCAGGTCATCATAACCAATAACACATTTACAGGGAAACTTTAGAAAAAACGTAGCACCCAGTGCCAAGACCCGAGACTTAAGGTCTAAAAACTGTCTCCGGCGCAACTGGGTGCTACTTGCAACATCAGGAAATGTACTGACCAACAGGCCACAGAATTTAACCAATTTGACCTTAAAAAAGGCCTTAAGTATACGCTGCTTAATTTCCACAGAAGGAAAAGTTACCAAGAATGTAGCCCGAACATTAAAAATATCATGGGAGTCCTCCAAAAAGGCCGTCAAATTAGCCATAGGAGAAACAATCTCATCTAATTCCCCTTCAACCACATTAAGTTTCTTAACAGATGACGGGATGTAATAAATCTGTGAAACATCAATAGTATCCATAATAGCCAAAACCTTTTTTAGAAACTTATCTAAAAGAAACCTATGCGATATTAAAGGGGAATAAGGAAAATTAAGAAACCGCAAATTAGAAGCTTGGATGGAATTCTCAAGGAGCTCTAATTTAGAATGGAGCATCAAAGAATCCTTAATCCCTGCCACACTAGAAGCATGTAATGGGAGGACCTGAGATTCCAATTTACTAACGGCCACATCAACAAATGTAACTTTTTCATCCAACTGTTGCAAGGAAGCAACAGTTTCCTGAGAAAAAGCGGAGAAAGAATTCAAGGAAAAAGACACTTTAGAATCAATACATTTTAACGCGGCCCATACATCATTTAAAGTATTATCAGAATCAGAAGAAGGGGTAGGAAGCTCCGTACACACGGTTTTAGAAGAACAGGGTGGTGCTCCGCACACACCCCAAGTTCCTCCCAGAAGTGGTTTCCTCGTTTCACCTCAACCAAGAGGTGTTTCTTCCAAACTTCTTTCCCAGGCCACACACCAGCAAGGCAGAAACAGTTCTGCATACCCTGGACTGTAAGAGGGCGCTCGCCTTCTACTTGGAGTGTACGCGGGGGCATTGGAGGGCTTTTCAGCTCTTCGTCTCTTATGACCCTAGTAAACTGGGTCTACCGGTCTCCAAGCGCACGTTATCCACCTGGGTGGCGGACTGCATCGCCTGGGCATACAGGGCAGCTGACATCCAGCTGTACAGTCGTATCACGGCCAACTATGTCAAGGCTAAGGCCGCATCAGTGGCTAATTACCGCTCTGTTCCATTGGCAGACATCTGCTGGGCCGCAACTTGGTCTTCAAGTCAGCCTTTTGCAGCCCATTACTGCCTGGAGCGAGAGTCCCAACAGGACAGCGTTTTCGGTCAGGCGGTACTCCGGAATCTATTCGAGATTTAGGCAACTCCGACCCTCCAGCCCTCTGGTGGGAGGCTACCATGGGGGCTGCATTCTCGGAGAAAGTTCTCTCACTGCTGTTGCGGCTCGCCTAGAGGGAGCCTTTTTTCGGCTATAGGTTCTCAGTAGCCTGTAGCTAGGGAGTCCCATATGTGAGGACTGACTTCCTGCTTGCTCCTGGAGAAAGCATAGTTACTCACCTTTAACAGGTGATCTCCAGGAACAAGCAGGAATGAGTCTTCACATATGGGTATCGTCAATACCGACGGAGCCTGCGCGGGAACGCTCCCCATCGTCCAATAAGAAAGCTTTTGGGAGCATCCCACAGCGCCTGCGTGCTGCCTTCCCCAACCGCCTCTCTCCAGTTCTTCTTTTCCGCGGAGCCAGCAGGTCGTGTTCCTGTCACCGCAGACGAAGTTCTTTATTTTTTCTTTATTCTTTTGTGTCGCATCTGCCTTCTTCGACGTCGGACCGGTACTGCCGGTCTTTCTTTTCTTTCTTTCTTTCAAAAAAAACAAAAACGCTTTATCTCTACTGTCCATTTTCAGTTTTTGGGCCCTAGGCCTAAAAATATTTTCCTCATGGAGAAGCCCACTTCTGGGTTTAAAAAATGCACAAAATGTGGCGGTACTATTTCTGTCACCGACACCCATGACTGGTGTCTAAAGTGTTTGGGACCTGACCATTCCATCACGGATTGTATGTCCTGTACCATGATGTCTAAGAGAGGTCAGCAGAACCGAGCAGCCAAGATCAGTACCCTGTTTCCCTCTGATGCAGCTTCGGTAGCATCGACGTCTTCCAGGGCCTCCTCTTCCTCCCATGGATCTCAGGTAACCAAGCATAAATCTGGCCGGTCCTCGAAGGGTAGATCTCCCTCCAAGCATCGAGATGCCTCTGGGCTTGCCCTCGAGGATTCTGCACCGGCAAAATTACCCCGGCGGGAAGCTCCGGCTTCCAAAGCATTATCTATGGGGTCACAGGTTGACATCGATGGCTCGGCCTCGACAGATCACCTGTTGCCGTGTTCTGGGGTACCGGTGGCTCCCACTGGTACCGACATCCAGACTCTGGTGGCGTCGATGGATCAGAAGATTCTGAGCATGCAGCGCACCTTAACGGCTTTCATACAGGCTGCGACGCCTCCGGTACCACAACAATCCCCATTGCTGGTACCGGCTCCGGTACCGGCATCGCTCCCGGTACCGATACCGATTGCATCGACATTGGCTTCGGTGTCGACTGCAACAGTACCCTGTCCTATGATGCCCATCGGTACCGAACCGGTACCGATTACTCCTGATGTAGATCCCGCTCGATACGGTTATCGGGCTTTACAGGAGAGCATCCAGACAGGCGATACTTCGATTCGTCTGAGGACTCTGAGTCTGAGGGTTCTGTAGAAGCATCGATACTTCTTCCTCAGGAGTCGTCTTCACCTAAACGAAGAATGTCTCCTCCAGAAGACTTGTCTTTTCAAGACTTTGTTAGGGAAGTGGCTAGGGGCCTCTCTATCACAGTGGCCCCTGAGTCAGAACCCAGAGCCAAGGAGTTGGATATTTTACAATATCCTAAAGCTCCTAAGGAAGCAGCTACTTTACCTGTTCATGAGATTCTGTATGATCTCATGTTGAGGATGTGGGAGACACCTCTCACCACCTCTCCTCATTCTCGCAGGTTAGACACCATGTATCGTGTCCCTCCTTGTCCTGGCTTCCACAAGACTCAGCTTCCTCACCACTCTATTGTGGTAGAGTCTGCCATGAAGAAGATCAAGAGTGCAAAAAGACACTCATCTAATCCTCCAGGGCATGAATGCAGGACCCTGGATGCTTTTGGCCGAAGGGTTTTCCAAGCTGCTATGCTAGCTGCTAGGATCAATTCCTATAGTCTCTATATAGGAATGTTTCTAAAAGAAGTCACAGATCATCTGCAGACTTTAACCCCTTTCATTTCAGAGGATAAAAGACAGGAGTTTCTCACTTGGCTCAAACATGCCCAAGATGTCTCCAAATTTTCCAACCATGCAGCCTTTGACTCTTTTGAGTGTGTAAGCAGAGCTTCGGCTATTGCCATAGGGGCACGCAGAATTGCTTGGCTACAAGCTTCTGATTTGGAGCTCTGGGTCCAAGATCAATTGGGAAATCTCCCTTGTACAGGTGAAAACCTTTTTGGTAAGGATTGGCAAGCAAAGGCCACTCAGATGGATGCTGAAAACTCTGCTTTGGATCGACTTTCAAAGTCTACCTCTGCTCCTGTTAAGAAAAGATTGTTTAAAAAGACATCTTTTTCCAAAAAGGGAAGATACTATCCTGCTTATGGTCAGCAGACATCTTCTGCAGGTCGTTTTGCTGCAAAGCATCAGCAACCACCCAAACAGGCCAAGTCAAAGGCAGCTAGACCTTCCACGGCCCAACAGCCTCAGCCTCCTCAGGGCCTTTGACTTGCAACTAGAGAACTTAGCCTTTCTAGCTCTGGAAGGCCATCATAAGGGAAGGGTACAAGCTTCATTTCTTAAGCCTTCCCCCTCACACCATGGTGAAACAGTTCAATTCTCCAACATCTCTCCTCAACCTTCTAGGTCAGGAGATTGCCATCCTTCTTGCCCAAGGGGCAATAGAAGAAGTACCTCTTCTTCTACAAGGCACAGGGTTCTACTCCCCTTATTTTCTTATTCCAAAGAAAACAGGGGGCTACAGACCCATCTTAAATCTCAGAGAATTGAACAAATTTCTGTTCAAGGAGAAATTCAAGATTTCTCTCGGTGCTCTGCTTCCATACCTTCAGAGTCAGGACTGGCTTTGTTCTCTAGATCTCAAGGATGCGTACACCCATGTCCTCATCCATCCAACTCACAGAAGGTTCCTTCGGTTCCTTTTTGGAGAAAAGCACTACCAATACAGGGTGCTTCCTTTTGGTCTGGCCTCTGCACCAAGGGTGTTCACGAAATGCATGGCAGTAGTAGCTGCATTTCTACGCACTCTAGGAATATTCGTCTTCCCATATCTGGACAACTGGCTCATTCGAGCTCCATCTCAAGCAGAGGCCAAGACTTGTCTAACCTGCACAATGCGTGTCCTTCAGTATTTGGGACTAGTAATAAACATCCCAAAATCCAGTCTCACCCCTACTCAGTCCCTCGAGTTTATAGGGCCTTTGTTGGATACCACAACTGCAAGGGCCTGTCTTCCTCAGGCCCGTTGCCTACGCTTGGTGCAGTTAGCCTCCCAAATACAGTTAAAGCCCCTTTTAACTGCTCGAGAAATGTTACAACTCTTAGGTCACATGGCATCCACTGTACATGTGGTTCCATATGCTCGCCTTCACATGAGGGCAGCTCAATGGACTTTGTCCACCCAATGGACTCAGGCATCAGGTTGCCTGTCAGACAAAATAGCAAACTCCAGTCGCCTTTTTTGCTCTCTCCAGTGGTGGAAGTCCTCTGAAAACCTGTTGCTGAGGTCCCCTTTTCAACAGTCACTTCCCCAAGCAACCCTTACAACAGATGCCTCTCCAATGGGTTGGGGAGCTCATCTGCAAGATCTCTCCACCCAGGGCATCTGGTCTCCACAGGAGACTTCACTACACATAAATCTCTTGGAACTCAGAGCAGTTTTCTTAGCTCTGAGTGTTCCACTCCCTGCTCAGCTACAGGACAGTCCTCATCCACACGGACAATCAAGTAGCCATGTTCTTTGTAAACAAGCAGGGAGGGACTGGCTCTCTGTCGCTTTGCAACGAAGCTTTGCGACTGTGGGCCTTCGCCAGAGAGCATCAGATTCATCTTATGGCAGTATATCTTCCAGGTGTTCAAAACTCTTGGGCAGACAGACTCAGTCGAGTTCTGCTTCCACACGAATGGTCCCTCCACAGGGACCAAGTAGCCAGGATTTTTCAAATTTGGGGAACCCCGGACATAGACCTATTTGCAAGTCCGTGGAATGCCAAACTTCCCCGGTTTCTGTTCCAGGATTCCGTGCAGGGAGTTCAGGCCAAGGATGCCTTCCTCCTTCACTGGGGTCAAGACTTCCTTTATGCCTTTCCACCCTTTCCCCTAATTCCCAAAACACTATTCAAGCTTCAGAGAGACCGAGGTTCTATGATCCTCATAGCACCACATTGGCCACGCCAAGTGTGGTACCCTCTACTTCTGCATCTCTCTCAAGCTCCGTCCCTGGAGTTGGGCTCTGCTCCAGATCTTCTCTCCCAGGAAGACGGAACGTTCTGGCACCCAAACCCCCAGTCTCTCCATCTCAGGGCCTGGTTGCTGAAGGCCTAGACCTTCAAGTTTTCCATCTCTCTCAGCAAGTCAGAGATATTATTCATGCTTCTAGAAAGCCTTCCACTAGACGTTCCTATGCTTTCAAATGGAAAAGATTTACTGTTTGGTGTTCAGAGAAGGGTCTTAACCCTCTTGCAATACCTTTGAATTCTTTACTAGAGTATCTTCTGCATCTTTCCCATGCAGACCTCAAAACGAATTCGGTAAGTGTCCATTTGAGTGCTATTGCAGCGTCCCTCAAGCCTCTCAATGGACAGCCTGTTTCCTCTCATCCTCTTATAGCAAGATTCATGAGAGGCCTTCTTTTAACTAAACCTCCCATTAGACCACCTCCAGTGGCATGGGACTTAAATCTGGTTCTTGGCCAGCTTATGAAGCCACCCTTTGAACCTTTAGCCACCACCTCCTTGAAATTTCTTTCTTGGAAGGTTATCTTTCTCATTGCAGTCACCTCAGCACGTCGCATCAGTGAGTTGCAAGCCTTGGTGGCTAATCCTCCTTATACAAGGTTCCATCATGATAAGGTAGTCTTAAGGACCAATCCACACTTTATGCCCAAAGTGGTCTCGCCTTTTCATCTGAACCAGGAGGTATACTTACCTGTCTTTTTTCCAGGACCTCATGCATCAAGTGCAGAGAGGAATCTTCATACTTTGGATTGTAAAAGAGCTCTCGCCTTTTACTTACAAAGAACACAGCAACATAGAAAGTCTTCTCAACTCTTTGTTGCTTTTGATCCTTCCCATTTAGGACTTCCAGTTTCTAAGAGAACACTGTCCAACTGGATTGCTCAGTGTATTTCTTTCGCCTACCAAAGTAGGAACCTTTCTCTGGAAGGCCATGTCACAGCTCACAATGTGAGGGCCATGGCAGCCTCAATGGCTCACCTAAACTCTGTGTCCATCGACCAGATCTGTCGAGCGGCCACCTGGGCCTTGGTTCATACCTTCACAGCCCATTACTGTTTGGACAAGGACTCCCGCCGGGATGCCTCGTTTGGTCAGGCTGTTCTCAAACACCTGTTCCATTCCTAATCAACTCCTACCCACCTACCCTGGTTGGATGCCAGAGATCCATGGGGGTAGGTGGAGCCCTTTTCAAGGACACACAACTCTGGGGTCTCTCCCTGGCATCTGCAGCTAGGGAGTCCCCATATGTGAAGACTCATTCCTGCTTGTTCCTGGAGATAGCACAGTTACTTACCTGTAACAGGTGATCTCTGGGAACAGCAGGAATAAGTCTTCACAACCCACCCACCTCCCCTTGGAGTTGTATCTCTCTATCTATCTTTCCTTCCCTCTTTCTCTCTTTGTCTCAGCTTTAAAACTCGAACTGGAGAGCGGCGGTTGGGAAAGGCAGGAAGGCAGCACGCAGGCGCTGTGTGATGCTCCCAAAAGCTTTCTTATTGGACGCTGGGGAGTGTTCCCGCGCAGGCTCCGTCGGTACCGACGATACCCATATGTGAAGACTTATTCCTGCTGTTCCCAGAGATCACCTGTTACAAGTAAGTAACTGTGCTTTCTCCAGGGACAGCAGGAATCAGTCCTCACGACCCTCCCTCCTCCCCTGGAGTTGCAGTTACTGTTATTGATTTTTATTCATTTTGCCGTCTTTTTAGCTATGTCAAAGATTCAGAATGAAAAATCACTCAATTCATATCTTGAGGGTCTAGATGTACTCCAAACCAACTCACTCTTATGGTCAAACTCTTTTTAATCTATACCAACCAATTGTTGTATATCTTGTTATGAAAAGGTCTCAGACTTAATGGCACCAGTTTTATGACTGAGCAAGATGGCACCCTTGGGCGGGAAGGGGACCGCGCATGCGCAAGGCATTCCCAAAGGCTTTCTTTGAAAGCTGGGGAAATTGCTCTGCATGAGGGCTCCGTTGGCGTCGACGTCACCCATATGTGAGGACTGATTCCTGCTGTCCCTGGAGAACACCTATTACAGGTGAGTAAGAACGCTAAACCTGCTCTTTTGATTACATCATCATCTGGGTGTCATGTGAATTTCAGTTGTTAAAATGGGGTCATATGGGATAAACGTTTGAAAAGCACTGCTCTACATCTGCCTCTCCTTCACCTTTGAATCTCACAATGGCACCTTTGCACTTCCTACTTTCAGTAAAATACCTGTGCTTTACTGTATTGGCTATTTTTACTTCCATTTGCAAAATTGCTTTTCTCTACTTCTATTTCCACTAGAATCTTCAGCTTTTTAGGGAGGACCTAGCCCATCCTCCACAAAAGGGCCCAAGTCTCAAATACCTAACAGTGCCACTGCTGTTGCTTTAGATTTTGTTCAGCCAGGTTGACATACTATTTGAAGCAAAATTTGTTAATGACTAATTTAAAAGGGAAGTGAACGGTTATATATCATGTCCAAATATAATTTTATTATAGTAACAAGCAGTGTAACTGTTTACACTGAACTTTCTTATGATTGGTTACTTACAAAGTTTGTATTTCTAATTTAATTCCTATTTTTTTCTTTTCCAGCCTTGGTTAGACAACAAACACACAGTATTTGGACGTGTGATGAAAGGAATGGAAGTTGTCCAGAGAATCTCAAATGTGAAAGTCAATCCTAAAACTGATAAACCTTATGAAGATGTCAGCATAATTAGTATTACTGTGAAATAAATATGAATTTTGTATCTTTTGATACTCTGCTTAGGAAAAGATGTGAGGAAGCTTGTTAACTGCTTGTTTCTGCTCAGGAAAGCCCAGGACTATACTGACCTTAGGCATTTTAATTATACTCTGCAAATGCTAAAAGACAATACCTTTTATGATTTTGACCTGCAAAAATAAAAGTTGGCCTACACTGAAGCAGTGTCAGGTCAAGAACAAATCACATTGTTAAAATGAAATTATTTAATTTATATATTTAGTTTATTTTATCCTCTCTCTATTGGTTTTAGTAAATGCTCTGTAACAGAGGTTCTCCAGGACCAAGCAAGAAGTCAGTCCTCACATATGGGTGACGTCGGCACCGACGGAGCCCTCATGCGGAGCATTTCCCCAGCTTTCAAAGAAAGCCTTTGGGAATGCAGCGCGCATGCGCAGTCCCCTTCCTGCCCAAGGGTGCCATCTTGCTCAGTCTTCTTTTTTCCGCGGAGCCCAACGCAAGTGTGTCGTGGTCACCCATGAAAAAGTTGATTTTTTTTCGGTGTGGATCCGTGTTTTTTCTCGATTCGATGCCGGTTTCCCTTTCCCGCCTGGGCCCGATACACCAGTATCGGGCCCGGTACACCAGTATCGAGCCCGGACCATTTATCGGTTTTGTCCTTAGAGACTAGCGTTCGCGCCATTTTTCCCTGGCAGCCCAGTCTTTTGACCCTTCAGGGGCTCTTTTTCCCCCGATGGCTGCCAGCGGGTTTAAAAAGTGTGATCGGTGTAAGAAACTGATGTCTCTCACCGACACACACGACTGCTGCCTCCAGTGCCTCGGGCCCGACCATGACCCGCTGGTCTGTGTCCCGTGTGGCAAAATGTTCTCCAAAGCATTGAGGAGCCGGCAGCATCATCGCGAAAGGATCTTCTCTGATTTCGCATCTGGCCGAGCCCGGACCTCGTCAGAGGCCTCGACGTCTCGGGAGTCCGACCCCGAGCGTCGTCGGGGCTCCTCTGAGAGGGGGTCTCCTTCGTGGGAGCACCGCAGGAAGAAGAAACCCACGAGGGCGGCGTCGGTGGAAGCTCTTGGCTCCTCGAGGGCCATGTCGCATAGCCCCGACCGCCGTCCCGGGTCTTCGGAGTCGGAGAGGCCTGCTAAGCAACCTCGTGTAGAGACGGAGGCCCCGGGTCTTGTGAGTACTGTAGTCCTCAGGGACTCTCCTCTGGGGGAGCCGACGTCGGGGCCCGAGTCAGAGGCTGCTGGGTCTCCTGAGCTTGGACTCAGGTTGACAGCCTTGGAGAGCAGTTTGGCTGCCTTCATGAAACAGCAGCGGGTACTGATCGGCGGTCTCACCGGTGCATCTGCCCCGACCACCGGGACCTCGACGTCCAAGTGACCCCGGAGGCCGAGCTTATCCTCGAGTCCATGAGATCTCGAGTTGATCCTCGGCCGAGGTCACCCTCGATCTCCCATGCGGGACCGAGGTCGTCGATGCCGGTGCCCTCAGCGTCGGGGCGGATGGCATCAGTGCCCGCCCAACCGGAGCCGCCTAAATCCTCCTCGGAGGGGTCAGGATGGGAAAAGGAGGATGAGGAGTCCCCGGACACTTTTCTGACCCGGTGCATCCCTTCGGACTCACCGGAGTCTGAACCTCGGAGAAGGTCCCCTCTGGAGGATACCCGGTTCTCGGATTTCGTGAGGGACATGGCCAAGGCTTTGGTCTTCCCTGCAGTATGACTCTCCCCCCAAGGAGGCCTTTACTGTACCGGTTCCTCCGATGCTGGAACGGTTGCTCTTCTGTATGTGGGAGGCGCCGGCCTCAACACCGGTTCTTAGCAAGCGGGTCGATTCCATCTATCGAGTCCGCAAGAGCCCGGGGTTCCAGAAGGCACAGATACCACACCACTCCATGGTTGTGGAATCGGCCATGCATCGTCTGAAGAGTCAGAAGATGCACTCTTTGGTGCCCCCCGGCCGGGAGGCCCGGAACCTGGATGCCCTCGGTAGAAAGTGCTTCCAGGGCTCTATACTTACTTGCCGTGTCCAGACTTACCAGCTGTACATGGGCATGTACCTTCGAGACCTCGCAAAGGAGATTGCCGGGTTCTCTGCTGGTCTCTCCGAGGAACCTTTGCAGAGGTTCACAGCCTTGTCAACTGGGATTCCAGAATGCTCGAAGTTTACGTCTCGAGCAGCTTATGATGACTTTGAGGCTTCGGCCCAAGTAGCCACGGCCGGCATCGGTGCACGCCGTCAGGCCTTGGTACAGTCATCAGACCTCGAGCCATGGGTGCAGGACAAGTTGGTCGATGTCCCTTGCCGAGGTGAAAACCTCTTTGGCAAGCCCATGGCTGAAAAGGCTGCAGAACTCGAGTCCGAGACTCTCACCAGGACAAGGCTGTCCAGGAAGACCTCTGCCCCTTCTCAAAAGAAGGGGGGCTCGGGGAAAAAGTCCTTTTACCCGAGGAAGTCATCTGCCTACAAAACGTACCCTCAGTATCAGGCCTCCACAGCTCCCCAACAGGCTCAGCAGGCCAAGGGGCAGGGACATGGGCCCCGTAGGCAGAAAACCCCCAAGCCACCGGCTCCTGCACAGCAGGGAGCGGGGTTTTTACTCCAGTGGCATAGCCTCTCCTCCTCAGCTGGCCCATCTCAGCACAGGAGGCCGGCTGACCCTGTACGCCCACTGGTGATCAGCCATAACAGGGGATACCTGGGTGCTCAGCATAGTCCAGAAGGGCTATTTGCTCCACTTCCACCAGTTACCCCCTCCTATTTTCCAGGGGAGCCTCTCAGACTCCCTCTGCACAGGAACTTACTCCTTCAAGAGTTGACAAGTCTTTTACAGGAGCAGGCGGTGGAACCGGTGCCCCACCACCTGAGAGGGCAAGGCTTCTACTCCAAGTACTTTCTGGTACCAAAAAGGACAGGAGGCCTCAGGCCCATCCTCGACTTGAGAAATCTCAACAAGTTCCTAGTGAGGGAAAAGTTCAAGATGCTTACCCTTGGAATACTGCTGCCCTACCTCCAGCAGGGAGATTGGCTATGCTCCTTAGACCTAAAGGATGCTTATACTCACATCCTCATTCATCCAGACCACAGACAATATCTCAGATTTGTAGTGGGAGGAAATCATTTTCAGTAACAGAGTACTTCCATTTGGCCTAACCTCCGCCCCCAGGGTTTTCACCAAATGCCTGGCGGTGGTAGCGGTCTATCTGAGTCCATGGCATATTTGTCTTTCCATACCTGGACGACTGGCTCATCAGGGGTCAGTCTCCACAGGAAACCAGACAGGCCACCCTCTGCACTGTCTCCCTTCTACAGCATCTGGGGTTTGTCATAAACTTCGCAAAGTCCACTTTGCACCCCTCACAGAACACAGAGTTCATAGGAGCAAGGCTGGATACCCTTCAGGCAAAGTCTTATCTGCCTGTAGACAGGGCCCACAGACTGATGGACTTGGCCAGACAGTTCCACAGCAATTCTCTGGTTTTCGCCAGGCAACTCCTGAGACTATTAGGCCACATGGCATCCACGGTCCATGTTACTCCAAATGCCCATCTGCACATGCGGCCTGCTCAGTGGGGCATCAGAACTCAGTGGCTGCAAGCTATTAGCTCCCCTATTAGCTTTTAAACTAGACAATAGGGGAAAGCCGACAGTCGCCCAAGAGCGTATGGTTCGGAAGAAGGTATCCTTGAAGCATACTACCAAAAGCAGTGAGGTTCTGAAAAAGAGTATAGTAGCCCAAATGCCCTCGAGTATGGAGCAGACAGAGCTTAAAGATCCCAAAGTACCCATTTCTACCAATAGCCAGATTAATTTTAATAAAATACAGTCTCTAAAATGCTTGTATGCAAACACTAGAAGTCTAAACAAAAAGATGGGAGAGTTAGAATATATAGCTCTAAATGAGAGGTTAGATATGATTGCAATCACAGAGACATGGTGGAAGGAGGATAACCAGTGGGACACTGTGATACCTGGATACAAAGTATATCGTAATGATAGAACTGATCAAATTGGTGGAGGGGTTGCACTCTGTTAGAGAGGGCATTGAGTTAGAAAGGACTAAAGTTTTGCAGGAAACAAAATTTGCTGTAGAATCTCTATGGATTGAAATTCCATGTAAAAAGGGGAAGGCGGTGACAGTGGGGGGTGTACTATCGACCGCCTGGCCAGAATGAACAAATGGATGATGAAATGCTCAGAGAAATCAAGGAAGCTAACAAAAGTCACAGCAGAGTAGTAATAATGGGTGATTTCAATTACCCCGGTATCGACTGGGTCAGAGTCACGTCAGGACATGCTAGGGAGATAAAGTTCCTAGATGAAATAAATGACTGCTTCTTGGAGCAGCTAGTTCATGAATCGACCAGAGGGGAAGCCATACTGGACTTAGTCCTTAGCGGAACACCAGATCTGGTGCAAGAAATAAGGGTGTTGGGACCACTTGGCAATAGTGATCATAGCATGATCGTGTTTGATTTAGTTAGTGGAGGAGGGATAGTAAAGAAATCCACAGTACTACCTTTTAACTTTCGGAAGAGAGACTATGATAAAATGAGGAATATAGTTTAAAAAAAAACTAAAAGGAGCGATTGGAAAGGTTAAAGACTTACATCAAGCTTGGGTGTTGTTTAAAAATACTATCCTGGAAGCCCAGACCAGCTGTATTCCACGCATTAAGAAAAGTGGAAGAAAGTCCAAAAAACTGCCAGCATGGTTTAAAGGTGAGGTCAGAGAGGTTGTTGCTGCCAAAAAAGCGTCTTTCAGGAAATGGAAAAAAGAGCCAAATGATGAAAACTGGAAACAGCACAAGCACTGGCAAGTTAAATGCAAAGCATTGATAAGGCAGGCAAAGCGAGAATTTGAGAAGGAACTTGCTACGGAAGCAAAAACACAAAATAAAGACTTTTTCAAGTACATTCGTAGCAAAAGGCCTGTGAGAGAGTCAATTGGACCATTAGATGATGGACGAGTAAAAGGGGCAGTAAGAGGAGATAAGGCTATAGCGGAGAGACTGAATGAATTCTTTGCTTTGGTCTTTACTGAGGAAGATGTAGAGATGTTACCCAAGACTGAAGTGGTATTTAAAGGTGATACGGCAGAGGAATTGAGAGAAATATCGCTACACCGGGCAGATGTATTACAACTATTTGATAAACTGAATAGTAGCAAATCACCTGGACCGGATGGTATACATCCAAGAGTGTTGAAAGAACTGAAATATGAGATTGCAGACCTGCTATTAGTAATCTGTGAACTTTCATTAAAATCATCTGCAATACCTGAAGATTGGAGGATTGCCAATGTAACGCCAATTTTTAAAAAGGGTTCCAGGGGTGATCCGGGAAATTACAGACCAGTGAGCCTGACGTCGGTACCGGGGAAAATGGTAGAAACCATCATAAAGAACAAAATTACACAGCATGTAGATATTCATGGCCTAATGGGAGACAGCCAACATGGCTATAGACAAGGAAGATCTTGTCTTACTAATCTGATTTGTTTTTTTGAAGGTGTGAATAAACAGGTAGACAAAGGTGAGTCAGTCGATATAGTGTATCTGGCCTTTCAGAAAGCTTTTGACAAGGTCCCTCATCAGAGACTTTTGGCAAAACTAAAAAGTCATGGGATAGGAGGCAGTGTACTGTTGTGGATCGGGAACTGGTTAAAAGATAGAAAGCAGAGGGTAGGGCTAAATGGCCAATTTTCCCAATGGAAAAGGGTGAATAGTGGAGTACCCCAGGGATCTGTACTGGGTCCGCTACTTTTTGACATAGTCATAAATGACCTGGAAAAGGGAATAACTAGTGAGGTTATCAAATTGCAGACACAAAACTGTTTAAAGTTGTTAAAACCCCAGAGGACTGTGCAAAGCTGCAGGAGGATCTGGATAAATTGGAAGACTGGGCATCCAAATGGCAGGTGAAATTCAATGTGAACAAGTGCAAAGTTATGCACCTAGGGAGGAAGAACCCAAACTATGGTTACACTATGCAAGGTTCCACATTGGGAACCACCACCCAGGAAAAAGATTTAGGAGTCATCGTGGATAACATGTTAAAACCCTCCGCCCAGTGTGCAGCTGCGGCCAAGAAAGCAAATAAAATGCTAGGTATCATAAGGAAAGGAATGGAAAATAAAACAAAGGATATTATAATGCCTCTGTATCGTTCCATGGTACGACCACACCTTGAATATTGTGTGCAATTCTGGTCGCCGTATCTTAAAAAGTATATAGTGTTATTAGAAAAGGTACAGAAAAGAGCCACCAAAATGGTAAAAGGGATGGAAGGCTACTCCTATGAAGAAAGGCTACAAAGGTTGGGGCTCTTCAGCCTGGAAAAGAGACTGCTGAGGGGAGATATGATAGAGGTCTTTAAATTAATGAATGGAGTGGAACGGGTAAACGTAGATCGATTGTTTACATTATCAGAATATAGAAAGACTAGAGGACATGTAATGAAGCTACAAGCTGATCTATTTAAGACAAATAAGAGAAAATATTTTTTCACTCAATGTGTAATCAAACTCTGGAATTTGTTGCCAGAGGATGTGGTAAAGGCTGTTAGTGTAGCTGGGTTTAAAAAAGGTTTGTACAAGTTCCTGGAGGAAAGGTCCATAAACCATTATTAAAAAGGGACCCAGGATATCAATGCTTGACCCAATACAAGCATTGTGGGACCTGTGTCTCTTGGGGATACTGCTAGGTATGTAGGACCTAGATTGGCCACTGTTGGAAACAGGATACTGGGCTTGATGGACCTTGGTCTGATCCAGTATGGCATATCTTATGTTCTTATGTACAGGACACTTGGGAGACAAAGTAAGGGTGTCCAAATGACTGGCGGCCTCCCTGCAATGCTGGCTGCATCTCCCAAATCTAGTGCAAGGAGTGCCTTTTCAGCCACCGCCACAAACACAAGTGCTGACAACAGATGCTTCTCTTCAAGGTTGGGGTGCACATTGCCAGGGGGCCTGCACCCAAGGCCTCTGGTCTCCTTGGGAGGCCGCACAGCAGATCAACCTCTTGGAGCTGAGAGCTATCCGTTTGGCTCTCCAAACTTTTTCTCGTGTCCTCTCTCACCAGTCTGTTCTGGTTCAGACAGACAATCAAGTCGCCATGTTCTATGTGAACAAACAAGGATGCACAAGGTCCCGACTTCTGTGTCAGGAGGCCCAAGCCCTGTGCTCATGGGCAGTTAAACAGGGCATGCTTCTCAAGGCAGTTTATCTGCCCGGCCAAGAGAATTACCGGGCAGACAGGTTGAGCAGGATTCTGCAACCACACGAATGGCAGTTGAATCCTCTGGTGGTACAGCGGATCTTCCTAAGGTGGGGTCTTCCAATCATTGATCTCTTTGCCAGTCCACTCAACCGTCTAGTACCCTGGTTCTGCTCAAGACAACCGCATCCTCTGAGAATAGCAGCAGATGCTTTTCTAATCTCTTGGTCTACCAACTCACTATATGCGTTTCCTCCCACGCCTCTAGTGGCTCGGACTCTTCTCAAAATACTTCGGGACAAGGCCTCGGTGATCCTTGTAGCCCCCAGATGGCCGAGGCAGCCGTGGTTTCCACTCCTTCTGCAGTTTCCTGTGGACACTCCACTCCCTCTGGGGGTGCAACACGATCTATCTCAGGATCAGGGATCTCTCTTGCACCCCAACCTCCAGTCCCTCAACTTGATGGCCTGGATGCTGAAAGGGTAGTTCTAGCTCCCTTACTGCCACCTAGGGAAGTGGAGGAGGTGGTCTTAGCCTCTAGGAGGCACTCCACTAGGAAATCTTATGCCCTCAAGTGGCGTAGGTTCTCCACCTGGTGTGCTCAGCACAAGGAGGCTCCTTTTTCGTGCCTGGTGCCAGTGGTGCTGCAATATTTGCTTCACCTGTCCAACCTGGGCCTTAAATCCAGCTCTGTTCGGGTCCACCTCAGTGCTCTGTCAGCGCGCCACTCACCGGTAGAAGGTCAGTCTCTGTCGGGCCACCCTTTAGTGGCCCGCTTCCTCAGAGGCCTCCTTTTGCTCAAGCCTCCGATTTGTCCACCTGCACCTGAGTGGGATTTGAATGTGGTCTTGCAAAAACTTACTTGTCCACCTTTTGAGCCTATGGCTACTTATCCTTTACGCTTTCTTTCCTGGAAGGCATTGTTTTTGGTAGCTCTTACCTCAGCCAGGCGAGTCAGTGAGTTACAGGCTCTAGTCTCAGAGGCACCATACACAAGGTTCTATAGGAACAGAGTGATCTTACAGACTCACCCAAAGTTCCTTCCAAAGGTTGTCTCCTCTTTCCATCTCAATCAGGAGGTGGTTCTTCCGACATTCTTTCCCAGGCCGCATGCCAGCCAGGCTGAAATGGTCTTGCATACCCTGGACTGTAGGAGGGCATTGTCCTTCTACCTTGACCGTACGCAGGGACATCGAAGAGCTGTTCAGCTCTTCGTATCTTTTGACCCTAATAAGTTGGGGTTACCTGTCTCCAAGCGTACCTTGTCCATCTGGGTGGCGGGCTGTATCGCCTGGGCGTACATGGCAGCCGGCCTCTCCTTGCAGGGTCGAGTCACAGCCCACCGGGTCAGGGCGAAGGCTGCGTCAATAGCTCATCTCCGCTCTGTTGGCAGACATCTGCCGGGCCGCTACTTGGTCTTCAAGCCAGACTTTTGCGGCTCATTACTCCCTCGAGAGGGAGTCCCGCAGGGACAGTGCTTTCGGACAGGCGGTACTCCGTAATCTCTTTGAGATTTAGGCAACTCCTACCCTCCGGCCCTGGTGTTGGGCTACCGTTCTGGGGCGTTCTCAGAGAGGATTCTTATCTCGCATGCTGGGGCTCTAGAGGGAGCTCATTTTTTCAGCTTTGGGTTCTCGGTAGCCTATTGCTGGGGGATCCCATATGTGAGGACTGACTTCCTGCTTGGTCCTGGAGAAAGAGTAGTTACTCACCTGTAACAGGTTTTCTTCAGGAGCAGCAGGAATCAGTCCTCACAACCCTCCCTCCTCCCCTGGGAGTTGCAGTCATATAATTCATTTTGTTTTTTGCTGTCTTTTAGCTATGTCATCCGACTGAGCAAGGTGGCACCCTTGGGCGGGAAGGGGACTGCACATGTGCGCTGCATTCCCAAAGGCTTTCTTTGAAATCTGGGGAAATGCTCCGCATGAGGGCTCCGTCAGCGCCGACATCACCCATATGTGAGGACTGATTCCTGCTGCTCCTGGAGAACACCTGTTACAGGTAACTACTCTTAATGGAAAGCACCAAGCATCTTTAGGTTGCGATGTGGGAAAGCAGGGCAATATTTCTTGGTGTTTTAATAAATACCAAAGAAAAAGAACTAGGGGGACAGGGGGATAAATAGATTTAAAAAAAATTGTTAAATGCTGTTATTTTCAAGATCTGGATTCAGCTTGGGGAAAAAGATGTCTGAGGGAAGATATTGTAGAGGTCTATAAAATGAGTAGAACGGAATGGGCAAATGTACATTGGTTGTTTATTTCTTCAAAATATAGAAAGACTAGGGGATATGCAATGAAGCTATAATGTGGCACATGTAAGACTAATCGGAGAAAATATTTTTTTTTCACTCAATGGAATTTGTTAACAGAAGATGTAGTAAAAGCTGTTAGTATAGCTGGCTTTAAAATAGGTTTGGACAAGTTCCTGAAGGAACTGTCTATAAACCATTATTAAATTGGACTGGGGAAATCCACTGCTTACCCTTGGGATAAGCAACATGCAATCCTTTCTACCTTTTGGGGACCTGAATTTGCCGTTTGAAAGGATACTAGGCTCAATGGACATTTGGCATTTCTTATGTTCTTAATATGGGCAGGGTTTTTTTTATGTGTATGTGAAGGCTTTTCCCTTTAAAATATATGTGAGCTTTAGAACAAGACCAAATAAATACATTTTATTTCTTTTAACCCACCAGTCAGTTGTTTATGTGCTGTTTGTCTGCTGCCATTAAAATATAATCAGTCCTGTCATACACGGTATCTGTCAAACCAGAACTGTGCATGGGTTTGGATGCTGGGCCCAGTAGTCAGCTGGCAGCAGTCAGCGTTTCTAAAGTGTCTGGCCGCTATAGGCAAAAATGAAGCTAGATATTTCTTCAGAAACAAGTAGGAAGTCAGTCTTCACATATGGGTGATGTTGGCGCCGACGGAGCCCGTGCAGAGGATTTCTCGGCTCCTTTTGTTTTTTTTTGATCGAGGCTCCCCTCAACTGGCGTTTGTGCCCTTTTTCGCCTGGGGGTCATCAACCCTGTCCAGGTGTTCCCCACCAAGTCCTCCAGTGGGTTAAAAAAATGTGATCGCTGCAGTCAAATGATGTCAGTAACTGACACCCATGACTACTGTCTGTGCTGCCTGGCCCCAGACCATGACAGCACCTCCTGAAACCTGTGCCAGGCCATGATACCTAAAACCAATAAAAAGAGTCTGAGTTGCAGGAAAAATTGTTCCCCGGGTCTGACTCAGCACCGGCCTCCCCAACGTCGAGCTCCAAGCCCAGCACTTCCTGTGAGGCCCGAGCGTCCTCAGAGCTCCGAGAAGACCTCTGACCCTGAGAGAAAGAAGACAAAAATCATTCAAATCCACCGTGGTTGTACTGGAGAAACTTGGTAAAACCACCCGGAGGGACTCGGGTGGCTCCGAGAAGCTTCCTACCAAGATCCTCAAGGATTCCTTGGGCAGTGGAGACCGTGCGAGGTTCCTCGAGACTGTAGTCCTCATTGAGGATGCACTTGCGAGAGTGCCTGCACCAGGCCTGAGGTCCTCTGTACCCACACCAAAAGCTGCGGAGCCTTCAGGCTTGGAAACTAGAATGGTGGCCTTGGAGCAGAATATCACTGCTATCCTGGCCCTGCAGCAGGCAATGATGGCTGGTTCGTACAGGTCATCTGCCCTGACGACCAGGCCCCCCGACTGTCTTGAATAAGCCTTCAGTTCTGGTCGAGGTCTCTGTCCTGGTCCTCGGCCATCTGATCCTCCCTGGCCAGTTTCCACAACTCAGGCCAAGGTCCTCTGGAGGCCACCGGCCACTTGGCTCCAGCCTCGACATGATGAGTTGCAGGGCCTTGGACTGGTCGTCACCACTTGACTCTAAGTGGGAGACCGACGACGCGGTATCCCCAGAAACCAAGTAGCACAGAGATATTCCCTCGGACCCATCACCACCGGTACCATTCTCTTCCAGAAGACATGGCCTTCCATGACTTTGTCAAGGATATAGACAGAGATTCCTCAGTGCAAACTGAGGCAGAGGAAGATCCACACACCGAGGAATTGGAGATTCTCCAGTATGAGTCTCCACCCAAGGAGACTCTCACAGTGCCGGCTGCTACTCAGAATGTGGGAGACGCCAGCCTCAGTGCTGGTGGTGAGCCAGCACCTCGATACCATCTACAGCTTCCGGAAGGGCCCCGGGTTGCCAAGCCCCAACTCCCACATAACTCCATGGTTGTCGAATCGACCATGCAGAAACTTAAGAGCCAGAAGACCCACTCTTCGGTTGCTTCTGGAAGGGACAGTAGAGCCCTCGATGCTCTCGGGCACAAGTGTTATCAGGGCTCCATGCTGGGTTGCAGGATTCAAACCAATGAATTGTATATATCCATTTGCTCCACAGACCTCGTTTGCTGTCTATTCAATGGCAGTATTCAGCCACTAAACAGCTAAGTCAATGGCTGTCCTAACCTTTTGTGGTTTTGCTGTCTTAACTGTATGCAGTTACCTATCCATTATCAGGCTGAAAATTGCCACAGATAGGTGCCGGGTCTGCTCCAGCACTGTCTAGATCATGCCAAAGCAGTATGTGGTGATATTCAATGGCATGGGCTGGTTAGTGCTACTGCCTGTGCTTTAAATAATGTGTATAGTTCTTTGTGTTCAGAGTTCTGTGTGTGCTGTAGACCAACAAACTCTAGCCAGAGACAAAGCAGTTTCTTTTTGAGTGTCGTCTCCCCCCCCCCCCCTCAACTTACGTTGGTAAACAGTAACAAGTGTCTGGATTTTAAGATACCTGATTCCAGAGCAATCGTAGCTGCAGAAGCATGGGTTTTTTTTCCAGCTAGAGTGGTGGAATAAGAACAGAGTTGGCAACAGTTTGGGACCCTGGGTCTCTTCCTTTCTGAAACACTACTAAGACACTTATTCGCTTTTTAGTAATCTCGCATCTAGACTATTGCAACCTCATTCTTGGTGGTCTCCCCTTCAATCTGTTCAAAACTTGGCTGTGCGGCTAATCTTCTGCCTGCCTTGATATGCTCATAACATCCCTCTCTCAAGTCGCTTCATTGGCTCCCTATTCATTTCCACTTTCTACTGCCCTATAAGTGCAATGTGAAATCAATGGGGCCGCGGCTCCGATAACGATCAGAAACTGCTACCGCAGCTTTGTAAACAAGCCCCAAAGTTAACTGCAACTGTTTATAGTGAGCATTGAAAAAACTAGCAAAACAGGCAGGCATGGCAATTCTGTAAGAAAGATTTGTAAATGGTGACTCACTTCATAGCTGGCTGTGAAGTTCCGATGGCAGAAACCTTCTATACAGAAAGGCACAAAGTAGTGCCACCTCTCCTACATTTGGAACTCTGGAAACACTACACCATCACTATCCCTGAAAAGCACTAAGTACATGACCCTAAGCGAATTGCAGAGACTACTACTATATATCATTTGTATAAGGCTACAATGCATATGCAGCGCTATACAGAGACATGCAACACAGTCCCTGCTCATAAGAGCTTACAATCTAGTCAACCAGAAATTATTCCTCCCCTCACTCACTTCAACCAATATATGCCCTTTCAACGAGTGACTCAAAAGTGACTGATATGTATACTAAATACCATGTGTTAATTTTTTTGTCGGAAGTTATTGCCTGGAGAGATTACTCCCTCCTGAAGCGTGACTTCCCTTTTAATTACTTTTATGGTAACAAAACCACCGTATAAAACCTGTGAAGTAATTGCATTACCCAATGCTACTACACAACCAATTTTAAAAATCTTAATTGTTGAGCTTCAACTCTAAAAATTCATTAACCGCAGATCTTCAACGGACACAGTACTGCGTTTAGAACCTCATTCTTTTTCCGGTCCTGTTTCAACGCTTAATATCTGCTCATATACTCATCTGAGTTAGTAACTTCTTTCATTCAGATGAGTTCGTTGTCAACGCTGTTGTAACTCTCCGTTATCAACCGGATCGCTCCGTTGTTACAGCCTTACTTATGTGAGTATCAAAGCAAAGTGAAAAAGTGTTTTAAAGCTAATAAGGACCACCCCTCTACCGACGTCAGTAATAGTTTAACCAATCCGGGTTACTGATCGATCTTACTACCCATGATGTTTAAATTAGGCTCAACCAATCCTGTTCAGCATTCAATCCATCTGGTTCTAAACAGCCAATCCGAAAAATCTAATGTTGTTCAATCCATTGGAGGCGTTGCTCTCTATTACCGCCTCTTGGACTTGGGAAAACTTGATCAATAATACGCCATTGAAAATCGGTAAAAGAATGCCCAAATTCAATGCAGTGTTGTACTAGTGGGGCCGTAATAACTGCATTTCGAATTCTAGAGGCATGTTCCTGAAGACGAAGTTTTACCTTTCTGATCATTCGACCAACATACACTTTGACACAGGGACATATCAAAATGTAAACCACAAAAGTGGTAGAACAGGTGGTAGAACCTTTAGAAATCTGTGTTATTGTTGTATGTGGAATCTGCCATTGCTTTCCCTCTATTGATTGCTGACATAAATCACATGCTAATCCTTTGGAGCACCGAAAATGTCCAATCAGAAGATCATCTGAAGCCTGTAAATTACGTGGCTGTGGTACATTGAGGAAATTGCCTATATTCTGACCTCTGGTATATGCTATTCGTAATGGTTTACAAAAACAATTATGAAGAGCCAGAACATGCCAATGTTTTTGAGCCCGGAAACGATCCTCAGTCAATTGCTGCTTTAATTGTGATTCCAACAGTTCTATTTCTGCTCGTAGTTTTTGCTGCTCATTATTAGAGCGTTGACTCAAGAGTGCCACCAGATCTAAACTACATTTATTAAGAATGCTGTTCCATTTCGCATGAAATTCAATGTCTTCAGCATATAATTTCGGGGGTTTCAACTGTTGGAATCACAATTAAAGCAGCAATTGACTGAGGATGTGATTTATGTCAGCAATCAATAGAGGGAAAGCAATGGCAGATTCCACATACAACAATAACACAGATTTCTAAAGGTTCTACCACCTGTTCTACCACTTTTGTGATTTACATTTTGATATGTCCCTGTGTCAAAGTGTATGTTGGTCGAATGATCAGAAAGGTAAAACTTCGTCTTCAGGAACATGCCTCTAGAATTTGAAATGCAGTTATTACGGCCCCACTAGTACAACACTGCATTGAATTTGGGCATTCTTTTACCGATTTTCAATGGCGTATTATTGATCAAGTTTTCCCAAGTCCAAGAGGCGGTAATAGAGAGCAACGCCTCCAATGGATTGAACAACATTAGATTTTTCGGATTGGCTGTTTAGAACCAGATGGATTGAATGCTGAACAGGATTGGTTGAGCCTAATTTAAACATCATGGGTAGTAAGATCGATCAGTAACCCGGATTGGTTAAACTATTACTGACGTCGGTAGAGGGGTGGTCCTTATTAGCTTTAAAACACTTTTTCACTTTGCTTTGATACTCACATAAGTAAGGCTGTAACAACGGAGCGATCCGGTTGATAACGGAGAGTTACAACAGCGTTGACAACGAACTCATCTGAATGAAAGAAGTTACTAACTCAGATGAGTATATGAGCAGATATTAAGCGTTGAAACAGGACCGGAAAAAGAATGAGGTTCTAAACGCAGTACTGTGTCCGTTGAAGATCTGCGGTAATGAATTTTTAGAGTTGAAGCTCAACAATTAAGATTTTTAAAATTGGTTGTGTAGTAGCATTGGGTAATGCAATTACTTCACAGGTTTTATACGGTGGTTTTGTTACCATAAAAGTAATTAAAAGGGAAGTCACGCTTCAGGAGGGAGTAATCTCTCAAGGCAATAACTTCCGACAAAAAAATTAACACATGGTATTTAGTATACATATCAGTCACTTTTGAGTCACTCGTTGAAAGGGCATACAATCTAGTCAAGGCAGACAACCCACAAGAGGTTAAAACGATCACTTAGGACATTCCTGTTCCAACAGATAAGAAACTACGAGGGCCGTTTTTTTTTCAACCTCCGATCGCTCCGTGCAGACGCTACGCGGGCAGCAGAAAGCGGGCATGCGCTGTAAGCGACTGTGCAGCTCTTGCACTACACATTCCGCCATTGTTGACATTCAGGCGTCAGTCGGCGTTGTGCTACAGCCACGTAAACATGTCCACCATGATTGATGCTCCCTCCAAGTGTGAATTGCGAAGTGTGATTCGTTTTCTACAGGCTGAAGGCCATAGTGCTGCAGAAATCCATCGGAGAATGAGTCGTGTGTATGGGGAAAACTTCATGAGTGATGGTGTTGGGCCAAGGACGCAAATCTGTCATTTCAGATGACCTGGTGCAACGAGTTGACAGAATGGTTAAAGAAAACCTCAGATTCACCATTACTGCTTTGTCTACAGAATTTCCAGAGGTTTCAAGGTCTGTTTTGTACTCTATTCTTACTGAACGGTTAGGCTACAAAAAACTTTGTGCACGTTGGGTCCCAAAAATGTTGACGGACGGCCACAAAAGCGCTTTCAAACCAATAAGGACCTTCAAACCAACGTCAAGGACTACTTGAATTCATTGGCGGCAACTTTCTTTGCAGAGGGTATTGAAAAGCTTGTCCACAGATATGACAAATGTCTCAATCTCTTCGGTGATTATGTCGAAAAGTAACCGTAAGTGTACCAATCTTTTGGTAATAAAATTATTGTTTTATATGAACTTGTCTTTTATTTATAGCCTATCGGAGGTTGAAAAAAAAACGGCCCTCGTAGATGGAAGAAACCAGACATAGTGGTAAAGGAAAAAAAAAACATCAGAACGGCATTAATAAAGGTATTGGTTCCAAGTGATTATTCTGTGAATCGTATGGAGAGGGAGAAGATCCTGAAGTACCAAGGAAATACAGCAGAAAGATACAGAAATATTTCCTATTGTGTTGGGAGCCACAGGCCTGATAAAGAACTTCCAGTCACATCTTGACAAACTACCTCTATACATTATTATGAACGCCAGAAGGAAACTCTTGGTGCAATGCAACTCCTACAGTGAGCATTAGTAGTAAATTTGAGATTGAGATCATACTCCACATTCCTTGGCTTAGAAGTGAGGCTCATGACTGTCATGTGTGTAAAAAAATAACCCATTTGGAGAAATTGCCTCCCCCTTCAAGTCTCTGTAATCAAGCATTTATAGGCTGTACATTACAGAGTTTTTGTCACTTCATAGGATGGTCTTTGTTTTAATACAATTTATTCTCAAAACATGATTAGATCCTAATTTAAACCCTGAGGAGATAACACTATTGAATAAATAACTTGCAAGATGGATATTTTTGATTATTTATTCAAAAACAAGTATCCTTGTGCGAAAGTTTATGACCCCTTCAGTAACTGATAGTGCCTCAAATGTTGTGAGTTATTTATTCAATGGTGTTATCTCCTCAGGGTTTAAATTAGGATCTAATCATGTTTTGAGAATAAATTAGGATCTAATCATGTTTTGAGAATAAATAAATCGGAGTGGAGGAGTGGCTTAGTGGTTGGGGCAAGGTACTTCAGGCCGGAAGGTCGGGGGTTCAAATCCCACTAGAGGACAGCAACCTTGGGCCGGAAGGACTGGGGTTCCTAGTCCCATAGGTGCTCCTTGTGGTCTTGAGCGAGCCACTTAACCCTCCATAACCCATGTTCCCTGTAAAATAGTTATCTCCAAGTTATAATGCCCTGTTCAATGTAATTTCAGTGTGTTCAATGTAAACCACACTGATGCAGAATAGCGCGGTATATAAGAGAATGTAATAAAATAAAAATAAATCTAATCATGTTTTGAGAATAAACTGTATTAAAACAAAGACCATCCTATGAAGTGACAAAACCTCTGCTAAACATTTCCTGTAATTATTGATCAGTCTGATATTAGAAACATAGAAACATGATGACAGAAAAAGACCACATGGCCTATCTAGTCTGTCCTTCCATAACAACAACTACAACAGTCCACTTTTTACCTTTAGAGATCCTCTGTGTTGGTCCCATGCTTTTTTGAATTCAGTTACTGTCCTTATCTCTACCACCTCCACTCGGAGACTATTCCATGGATCCACTACTCTTTCCGTAAAGAAATATTTCCGCATATCACTCCTGAATCTATCTCCCTTCACCCTCATCCTATGTCCCCTCGTAGCAGAACTTGCTTTCAGTTGAAAGAGGCTCTCTCCCTGAACATTTATGCCACGGAGGTATTTAAGCATCTCAATCATATCACCTCTATCCCACCTTTCCTCTAAGGTGTACATATTAAGATCCTTAAGTCTGTCCTCATAAGCTTTATAATGAAGCCCATTAATCATTTTAGTAGCAACCCTCTGCACCGACTCCATCCTGTTCACATCCTTTTGAAGGTGCGGTCTCCAGAATTGCACATATTATCCTTGAGGAATTTTGCCCATTTTCCTATAAAGAGTAGCTTAAACTCTAATACTTGAAGGTTTCCTTGTATGAACTGGTTGCTTCAGATCTTGTGAAATGAACTAGAACAGAAAAAAATATATATATCAGGAAATTGGTTCATTGGGGCTTTTTTCTTTTTTACCCGGAAGACAAACTTGTAACTCTCATTACTACACTTAAGGAATGTAGTCTTCACATATGGGTGATGTCAGTACCGACGGAGCCTAAGCAGGAACGCTCCCCAGCGTCAAATAGGAAAGCTTTTTGGGAGCCTGTGTTGCTGCCTTCTCACCTTTGTGACTCTCCCTCCTCAGTTCTTCATTTTTCACAGAGCCAGCAGGAGGCAAATCCTGTCACCGCAGAAAATTTCTTCTTTATTATTTTTTGTGGTCGCATTTGCCTTCCCTGCGACACTGGAACAAAACTTTTCATCTGTACTACTTCTTTCTGTGTTAAAAAAAAATAAATAAATAAATAAATAATTCTTTCAGGCGCTTTGACGTCGTTTCAGGCCTTAGGCCTTCCAACCAGTCTACTAACGCGATGGAAAAACCAACTAGTGGTTTCAAAAAATGTTCCAAGTGTGGTAGTACTATTTCTGCCACTGATACCCATGACTGGTTCTCAAATGCCTCGGCCTAGATTACCAGCCATCTGAGTGTCCCCTATGCAAAAAGATGACAGAGGCCTACAGAATCGGGCCACAAAGCTCAGCTCCCTGTTTGCCTCAGATGCAGTCTCGCTTGCTTCAACATCAGAAGAAATCGTCTTTTTCACATGGATCTCAGGTATCGAAACACAAGTCTTCTTCCAAGACAGATCTACCCTTAGGAGGATGGCCTATCTAAAAATAGAGATGCCTTGTGCGTTGCCTTAGAGGTGTATCGACCGGCCAAACTGCCCCGGTGGGAGGACCTCCCCTCCAAAGCCTTATAAGGAGTCCAGGTTGCTCCAGAGGCCTCCATCTCCGGAGGGCTCCTGGTGACATGCTCTGGAACGGTAGCCCAAGCTTCCGGCATCTGCAAGTTCAATGGATCAGCGCATACTAGCCATCGAGCAGAGTCTTGTGGCTCTATTAGCAGCATCAGTACCTGTCAAGACATTACCACCTGTATTAATACCACCAACGATGCCGATATAAAGCGTCATCAGGCTTCATGCCCCTCGGCACACTCCTGCCTATGCTGGGCCTCAAGTCTGTCCCCCAGTTCCGAGGTACCAATACGGCACATCTCTCACACCAATACCAATCTCAATCGTTACCGTTCTTTACAAGAACAAGAGCATCGCTCTCATCGATACTTTGAATCTACTGATTCCGATTCTTCGGACGATGAATCAATCGGTACCAGAGAGATGAGGAGTCTCCCCAAGGATCCCTCTCCATAACAGCACATGTCTCCTCTCGAAGACGTGTATTTCCAGGAGTTTATCAAGAAAGGCAAGGGACCTATTCATTAGACCATTCCAGGATTCCCCACTATACAGCAAAGGAGCCCATCCATAGGTGTAACTATCTCAGCTGTAACATGTGGTGTGTTTTATTTGAAGGAGGGGGGGTATGCAGACTGTGGAGTGCAGTTACCTTCCCCATGGTTTCTTAAACAGTTATTTCACATCTGGTTTTGCCTAAAACAGTTTTAATCTTTTTGTCTAGGGGCTCCTCCAGAAACCAATCTCAACCAGCACAGCAATGAAGATTATAGTAAACAAAGTTTCTCCAGGAACAAGCAAGAAGTCAGCCCTCACTTATGGGTGATGTCGGCATCGACGGAGCTGGCACGCATGCATGGTCCTCTTCCCGCCCAAAGGTGCCGTCTTGCTCAGTCTCCCTTTCTCCACGGAGCCCATCGGATGCACGTCCTCGTCCCTCGGAAAAAGTTTTGTTTTTTCGCCTGACAGGCATCTCTATTTTCCAGTTGCACCAGTCCTCTACCCATCCTTCCCCTGCTCTACCTTTTTAGAGTTATTGGGGATACTCTTTTCTTCTCATTTTTTCGTTAGGGGCTTTGTGCCCTGTTTTCTTCCTTTAACTGCTGGCCGCGTGGGTCTTTGATCTCACAGGGGCCATTTTTGCCCCCATGGCCACCGGATTTAAAAAATGTGATAGATGCTCTAGGAACATGTCGCTTACGGACACTCACAACTGTTGTCTGTGGTGCCTCGGAACTGACCATGATCTGGAGCTCTGTTCGCACTGCAAGAAAATATCCTCTAAGGCCCTGCTCAGCCATAAGCAGAAGTACAAAGACATAAGAACATAAGATATGCCATACTGGATCAGACCAAGGTCCATCAAGCCCAGTATCCTGTTTCCAACAGTGGCCAATCTAGGTCATACATACCTAGCAGTATCCCCAAGAGACAGGTCCCACAATGCTTGTATTGGGTCAAGCATTGATATCCTGGGTCCCTTTTTAATAATGGTTTATGGACCTTTCCTCCAGGAACTTGTCCAAACCTTTTTTAAACCCAGCTACACTAACAGCCTTTACCACATCCTCCGGCAACAAATTCCAGAGTTTGATTACACGTTGAGTGAAAAAATATTTTCTCTTATTTGTCTTAAATAGATCACCTTGTAGCTTCATTACATGTCCTCTAGTCTTTCTATATTCTGATCATGTAAACAATCGATCTACGTTTACCCGTTCCACTCCATTCATTAATTTAAAGACCTCTATCATATCTCCCCCTCAGCCGTCTCTTTTCCAGGCTGAAGAGCCCCAACCTTTGTAGCCTTTCTTCATAGGAGTAGCCTTCCACCCCTTTTACCATTTTGGTGGCTCTTTTCTGTACCTTTTCTAATAACACTATATCCTTTTTCAGATACGGCGACCAGAATTGCACACAGTATTCAAGGTGCGGTCGTACCATGGAACGATACAGAGGCATTATAATATCCTTTGTTTTATTTTCCATTCCTTTCCTTATGATACCTAGCATTTTATTTGCTTTCTTGGCCGCCGCTGCACACTGGGCAGAGGGTTTTAACATGTTATCCACGATGACTCCTAAATCTTTTTCCTGGGTGGTGGTTCCCAATGTGGAACCTTGCATAGTGTAACCATAGTTTGGGTTGTTCTTCCCTTCCCTAGATGCATAACTTTGCACTTATCCACATTGAATTTCACCTGCCATTTGGTTCCCCAGTCTTCCAATTTATCCAGATCCTCCTGCAGTTTTGCACAGTCCTCTGGGGTTTTAACAACTTTAAACAGTTTTGTGTCGTCTGCAAATTTGATAACCTCACTAGTTATTCTCTTTTCCAGATCATTTATGAATATGTCAAAAAGTAGCGGACCCAGTACAGATCCCTGGGGTACTCCACTATTCACCCTTTTCCATTGGGAAAATTGGCCATTTAGCCCTACCCTCGGCTTTCTATCTTTTAACCAGTTCCCGATCCACAACAGTACACTGCCTCCTATCCCATGACTTTTTAGTTTTGCCAAAAGTCTCTGATGAGGGACCTTGTCAAAAGCTTTCTGAAAGTCCAGATACACTATATCGACTGACTCACCTTTGTCTACCTGTTTATTCACACCTTCAAAAAAACATATCAGATTAGTAAGACAAGATCTTCCTTGTCTAAAGCCATGTTGGCTGTCTCCCATTAGGCCATGAATATCTACATGCTGTGTAATTTTGTTCTTTATGATGGTTTCTACCATTTTCTGAAAGGCCACCTTGGAGTCTCCGGTGGCACCCTCGGTCATCTCTCCCCTGGTGGGGTCCCCCCCTGCAGCCCCAAGCTCTCGGTGGCACTCCAACCAAGGGTCCACTGAGGTGGAGTGGCCCAAAAAGAAGACGACCTCAAAGTCACTGTCGGGGGGCTCATTCACTCGCTCAGCCCCCTTTGGCATTCCCGAGAGTCTGACCGGGAGCGGCCCTGCAAGGTACCCCATACGGAAGCGGAGGCCTCCGGCGAAGGCGCCCAGTCTCCTGAGTGTTGTCCCGGTGAGGACCCCCTCTCCTCCTTGATGACCGACCTGGTGACCCCGGGATCGGCGTCACAAGGCCCCATGCCCGCTTGGGAGTCCCACATGCTGGTGCTGGAACGCAGCATTTCTGTGTTCTTTGCTTCCCAGCAGGCGCTCACGGCCAGCTTTACTGACCCATACCCAGAGACCGTGGGTCCCTCGCATGGGATACCAAAATCCATCCAGGAAACCCCCATGAGGGTCCTTGACGTTGGTCTCACTCGCCCTCCCATTCCTCGGAGATGAGGTTGTCCTGGGCCTCCGGCTCCAAGCGGGCACCGGCCATTGGACAGGGCGATCTGCCCAGCTTGGACTCCTCGACCGATTTCTCGGATTGGGAGTCCAATGGGGGCACCTCCCTGGAAACCCGTATCCACCAGGATCTTCCATCAGACCCCTCACTGCCCACATTCCCGCGGCGCTCGCCACCCAAGGACACCTCCTTCCTGGTGTTTGTTTAGGACATGGCACAGGCCCTTAACTTGGCCACCCAGGCTGAGGAGGACCCTCGTGCTGAAGAACTCAACATTCTGCAGTACAAGTCCTCACCCAGGGAATCCCTCACTGTGCTCGTACCTCCTATTCTATATCTCAGCTGCTGCTCCGCATGTGGGAGGCTCCCGCCTCGGTCACCATCATAAGCAAACACCTTGACACGATGTATGTTACAATGTGGGCCAGGCTTCCGAAAGATCCAACTCCCACACACCTCTATGGTGGTGGAATCGGCCATGAGGAAGCAAAAGAACCCGAAATCGCACTCGTCTGTACCACCCGGCTGAGAGTCGTGAGCCCTTGATGCCCTGGGCTGCAAGGCCTACCAAGGCTCCATGCTCTCTTGTCGCTTCCAGGCATACCAACTGTACATCTGTATGTTCCTGCGCGAGTTGGCTAAGGAGCTCAGGGGAGAGCCCCTCAATAGGTTCGTCACTCTGTTGAAGTCCGTCGCAGACTGTTCTACGTACCTCTCCTGAGCCTCCTATGATGGGTTTGAGACATCGGCTCAGGGAGCGGCTGTGGGCATTGGGCCCCATCGCCAGGCATGGCTCCAATCCTTGGATTTGGAGCAATGGGTGCAGGAGAAACTCCTGGACATGCCCAGCCTCAGCGAGTAGCTCTTCGGTGAGCCGATGGAGGATAACGCCGTGAAGATAGAAACGGAGTTGGTCACCAGAACCCGTCTCTCACGTAAAACCTCTACTCTGCCTTGAAAGAAGCAGCCAACCAAGAAACCCTTCTTCCCTAGAAAGGGCCTTCAGTACCGGGGCTATCTGCCATATCCGGCTACCCCCATGCCGACCACTCCGGGTCAGGGAAAATCTGACCAAGGGCATCATAAGCCAAAAGGGACAAAGGCCCAAACACCAGCTCCCCCACAACTCACTCAGGGGTTTTGATGTCATCGGCATAGCCCCTTGCCCTCTGGCGACGCAGCAGCCATTGGGGGGATGCCTGTCACACTTCGCCCCATCATGGGCTTCCATCACCTCGGGCACCTGGGTCCTCCAAGTCGTCTGAGATGGCTATCGCCTTCGCTTCGACAGGCTTCCACCTCCTTTCTCCCTGGCGGAGCCTCCTCTACTCCCCGTGCATCAGCTTCTGCTGCAGCGGGAATTACACTCTCTCCTTGCCCAACAGGCAGTCGAGAAGGTCCCTCCGCACCTTCAAGGTCGGGGCTTCTATTCCCGATACTTCCTTGTCCCGAAAGAGACGGGGGGGGGGGGGTCTGAGGCCCATCCTCGACCTCCGCAGGTTAAACAAGTTTCTGGTGCGGGAGAAATTCAAGATGGTGTTCTGCTGTCCTTCCTCCAGCAGGGCAACTGGCTATGCTACTTGGATCTAAAGAACGCTTATGCCCACATCTTAATTAACCCCAACACAAGGCAGTACCTGTGCTTCAGGGTGCAGGGAGAGCACTTCCAGTACAAGGTGCTCGACTTCGGTCTCGCGTCTGCCCCGCAAGTCTTCACAAAGTGCCTCATCATGGTCACCGCTTACCTTCAGTGTCGGGGCATGCCGGTCTTTCCATACCTCAACGACTAGCTCGTTACGGGCTCCTTGGTCGAGGAGGCTCGGCAAGCAATGTCACGCACTATCCTCCTCCTGGAGAGCTTGGGGTTCTTGGTCAACTACCCGAGTCTCACCTTGAGCCGGTGCAGGCTCTCAAGTTTATTGGGGTATGTCTCGATACTCAGCAGATGACTGCCTTCTTACCGGTGGATCGTGCCATCCGCCTCTGAGCTCTGGCGGCTCACGTCCAAAGCACTCCCCAGGTCACCGCTCAGACCATGCTACGTCTCCTGGGCCACATAGCCTTGACCGTGCATGTGGTCCCACATGCCCGCCTGCACATGCGGACGGCTCAGTGCCCAATGGAGCCAGTCCCTCGGACCCCGTCAAGGTCCTTCCCGACCTCTGCTTGTCCCTGAGCTGGTGGCAAAATCCCCGCAACCTCCTGCAGGGATTGCCCTTCCAGACCCCGCAGCACGATGCGGTGCTGACGACAGATGCTTCCCTGTTAGGTTGGGGAGCCCACTGCGGGCCACTTTGCACACAGGGGCAATGGTCACCCGAGAAGTCTCAGCAGCAAATAAACTTGCTTGAACTCCTGGCAATTCGGTGAGCCCTGAGGACCTTTGAGGAACATCTCAGCGGGAGGTTGATGTTCTACATCAACAAGGAGGGAGGCACGGGATCGCGCTCCCTCTGCCAGGAAGCAGTCCTCATCTGCTCTTTCGTTGTCCAACGGAGGATGTCCCTCAAGGCGACGTACCTCCCAGGTCAGGAGAATGGCCTGGCGGACAGACTCAGCAGAATCCTGCACCCCCAAGAATGGCAGCTGGATCCCAGAGTAGCAGACTGGCTGTTTCTCCGCTGGAGGACGCCGGCGATAGACCTCTTTGCCAGTCCCCAGAACGCTCAGCTCCTCCGCTTTTACGGGCTGGTGCTGCATCTGAGCAGAGAGGGCCCTAATGCATTTCTCCTGCACTAGTCATCCAGCCCACTCTATGCATTCCCTCCCTTCCCTCTCATGGCAAGGCTCCTTTCAAGGCTCAGGGGGACAGGGCATCATTGATTCTCATGTCCTCGGCAGCCTTGGTTGCCGCTCCTGCTCTTGACGGAACCTCCTGTTCCCCTGGACTGTGCCCTGGGTCTGCTGACACAGATGGAGGGTCGGGTGCTGCACCCGAACCTAACCTCCCTATCCTTCATGGCCTGGCGGCTGAATGGGTCTCCCTAGCCCCTCTGGCCCTTCCAGAGGAGGTTGAGGAAGTCCTCCTCGCCTCGAGGAAGGACTCCACTAGGCGAACCTATTCCTTTAAGTGGTGACACTTTTCCGTCTGGTGCTCGGAGCGCCAGATCAACCCCTTCTTGTGCTCCGTTCGATGGGTCCTCCAGTACCTCCTCCATCTCTCAAGGGAAGGGCTGAAATCGAACTCTGTCAGGGTACACTTGAGCGCCATCTCGGCAAATAACCTCCTCATCGAGGGAAAACCCCTCTCAGGGTAGCCATTAGTCTCCCGCTTCATGCGGGGTCTCCTGCTTTCCAAGCTGCCCATCCGTCCTCCCCTGGTGGAATGCGACCTGAATGTGGTACTCATGCAGCTCACCCGTCCACCCGTCAAGTCAATGGCAACATGTTCGCTCCGACACCTGTCCTGGAAAGTAGCCTTCCTGGTGGCACTGACCTCAGCCCGCCAAGTCAGTGAAATCCAGGCACTCATGGCTGATGCCCCTTACACCAGGTTTAATCGGAACACAGTGGTCCTCCATACCCACCCTAAAGGTCGTGGGTTCAAATCCCACTAGAGGACAGCAACCTTGGGCTGGAAGGACTGGGGTTTCTAGTCCCACAGGTGCTCCTTGTGGTCTTGGGCAAGCCACTTAACCCTCCATAGCCCATGTTCCCTGTAAAATAGTTATCTCCAAGTTATAATGCCCTGTTCAATGTAATTTCAGTTGTTCAATGTAAACCGCACTGGTGCTGCAGAATAGCGCAGTATATAAGAGAATGTAAATAAAAATAAATAAATTCCTGCCTAAAGTCATTTCGGACTTCCATCTCAACCAGGAGATAGTCCTGCTGACCTTCTTCCTGAGGCCCCACGTTGACCAGGCGTCAACGGCTCTCCACACCCTCGACTGCAGATGGGCCTTCGCCTTTTACCTGCAACATACCCAGACTCATTGCAAGTCTGGCCGGATTTTCGTGACCTATGATCCCAATAGACCGGGACAGGCAATCACCAAGCACACCCTGTCGGTTTGGATTGCGGACTGCATCGATTTCGCCCATGCAAAGGTGGCTGCCCCGCTAGATTGTTGATTCACCCCACACGGAGTCCGGGCCAAAGCGGCCTCTATGGCCTCGCTGCGCTCCATACCCCTGATGGAGATCTGCCAGGCAGCGACCTGGTCTTCCACGATTACCTTCGCTGCCCACTACTACCTGGAGAGGGAGTCCCGCCAGGACAGCACCTTCAGCCAGGCTGTACTCCGTAACCTGTTCAAGGTATAAGCAACTCCTGCCCTCCGACCCTTCTTCATGGCTACCGAGGGCTTGGACCCAAGGACTCCAGCTTCTTCAGGCTTTGGCTTCTGCTCCTGCTCCTGGCCTCGCGGAGGCGTTTTTTTGGTTACAGGTTCAGTAGCCTGTAGCTAGGGAGTCCCATAAGTGAGAACTGACTTACTGCTTGTTCCTGGAGAAAGTATAGTTACTCACCTGTAGCCCCCCCCCTCCCCCCGCCTCCCCTGATGAGTTGTTGGCTTTTTGTCCTTCCCTTGCCATCTGCTTGGTAGGGCTCAAGCTAAGGAACCTGCCTGAGCAAGATGGCACCTTTGGGCAGGAAGAGGACCACGCATGCATGGCAGCAATCCCAAAGGCTTTCTTTGAAAGCTGGGGAATTGCTCCACGTGGGCTCCGTTGGTGCCAACGTTACCCATATGTGAGGACTGATTCTCCAGGACCAAGCAGGAAGTCAGTCCTCACATATGGGCGACGTCGGCGCCGACGGAGCCCTCGCAGAGCAATTTTCCCCAGCTTTCAAAGAAAGCCTTTGGGAATTGCAGCGCGCATGCGCGGTCCTCTTCCCGCCCAAGGGTGCCATCTTGCTCAGTCTTCTTTTTTCCGCGGAGCCCTACAGACGTTGTTTGTAATTCCCCGCTAGAAAAGTTGATTTTATTTGTCTTTTTTCTCGGTTCGACGCCGGTTCTTTTCCCGCCCGGACCCGCGACGCCGGTTGCGAGTCCGTTCTTTATTTTTCGTTTTTTTGTCCTTCGTGACAGATTTCACGCCTTTTTTTCTTTTTCACTGGCAGCCCTGTCTTTTGACCTCGCAGGGGCCCTTTTTCCCCCGATGGCTGCCAGCGGGTTTAAGAAGTGTGATCGGTGTAAGAAGCTCATGTCTCTTACCGACACACACGACTACTGCCTCCGCTGCCTCGGACCCGATCATGACCCGATGATCTGTGGTCCGTGTGGCAAAATGTCCTCAAAAGCGTTGAGGAGTCGGCAGCATCAGCGGGAACGTATCTTCTCTGACTCCGGCCGGGCCCGGACCTCGTCAGAGGCTTCGACGTCTCGGGACTCTGGTCCTGAGCATCGAAGTTCCTCTGAACGGGGGTCTCCTACCCGGGAACATCATCGGAAGAAGAATCCCGCGAGGGTGGGGTCGGTGGACGCTCCTGGTTCCTCGAGGGCCAGGTCGCATAGCCCCGATACCCATCCCAGGTCCTCGGAGATGGAGAGGCCTTCCAAACATCCTCGTCTCGAGATGGACTCGCCCGCTCACGTGAGTACTGTTGTCCTCGTGGACTCGACTCCGAAGGAGCCGACGTCGGGCCCGACGCCATCGGGGCCCGAGTCGGGGGCTGCTGGGTCTCCTGAGCTCAGACTCAGGTTGACGGCCTTGGATAGCAGTCTGACTGCCTTCATGGACCAGCAGCGGGCATTGATCGCTGGCCTCGCCGGTGCTTCTGCCCTGACCACCGGGATGTCGACGTCCAAGTTGACCCCGGAGACCGAGCCGATCCTCGAGTCCATGAGGGCTCGAGTCGATCCTCGGTCGCGGTCTCCTTCGGCCTCCCGTTGGGGACCGAGGTCGTCGACGCCGACTCCCTCGGCGTCGGGGCGAACGGCATCGATGCCCGCCCGACCGGAGCCGCTCGACTCCTCCTCCGAGGAGTCAGCCTGGGAATCCGAGGACGAAGAGTCACCTGGTTTTTTTCGGACTTGGTGTGTCCCATCGGACTCCCCCGAGTCCGAACCTCGGAGACGGTCCCCCCCGGAGGATACCCGGTTCTCGGACTTCGTGCGGGATATGGCCAAAGCCTTGGCCTTCCCCGCGGATCCCGAGGAGGAGCCTCGAGTCGAAGAGCTCGATGCCCTCCAGTATGACTCTCCCCCAAAGGAGGCCTTTATTGTACCGGTTCCTCCGATGCTGGAACGACTTCTCTTCCGCATGTGGGAGAGCCCGGCGTCTTCGCTGGTGTTAAGCAAGCGGGTCGATTCCATTTATCGAGTCCGCAAGAGCCCCGGGTTCCAAAAGGCACAACTACCGCACCATTCCATGGTGGTGGAATCGGCCATGCATAGACTTAAGAGTCAGAAAATGCACTCCTCGGTGCCTCCCAGTCGGGAGGCTCGAAGCCTGGATGCCCTCGGTAGGAAGTGTTTCCAGGGCTCTATGCTTGCTTGTCGAGTCCAGACCTACCAGCTCTATATGGGCATGTATCTCCGAGACCTGGCTAAAGAAATAGCCGGGTTCTCTGCTGGTCTCTCCGAAGAACCTTTGCAGAGGTTCCAAGCCTTGTCAACTGGTATTCGGGAGTGCTCAAAGTTTATCTCTCGAGCAGCCTACGATGGCTTTGAAGCATCGGCTCGAGTATCCGCAGCCGGCATCGGTGGCCGCCGACAGGCTTGGCTTCAGTCATCCGACCTCGAGCCATGGGTGCAGGACAAGTTGGTCGATGTCCCCTGCAGAGGTGAAAACCTCTTTGGCAAGCCCATGGATGAGAAGGCTGCACAGATCGAGACCGAGACTCTCACCAGGACTCGTCTCTCAAGGAAGACCTCTGCCCCTTCTCAGAAGAAGAAGGGCTCGGGGAAAAAGCCCTTTTACCCGAGGAAGGTGGCTGCCTATCACCACTACCCTCATTATCAGGCCTCAGCAGCTCCCCCACAGGGTAAGCAAGCCAAGGGACGGGGTAATGGGTCCCGTAGGCAGCAAGCCCCCAAGCCTGCACCACCGGCCCCTGCTCAGCAGGGTGGGGGTTTTTGACTTCATCAGCATAGCCTCTCCCCCTCAGCTGGTTTCTCTCAGCACAGGAGGCCGGCTGGTCCACTTTGCCCACAGGTGGTCCAACATCACTACAGATACCTGGGTACTTCACATAGTCCAAGAGGGCTATCTTCTGCACTTCCACCAGGTACCTCCCTCCTACTTTCCGGGGGAGCCTCTCAGACTCCCTCTGCACAGGGACTTCACCTTCAGGAGTTAGCAAGTCTTCTTCAGGAACAGGCTGTGGAACCGGTGCCCCACCACCTGAGAGGTCAAGGCTTTTACTCCAGGTACTTTCTGATACCAAAAAGAACAGGAGGCCTCAGACCCATCCTGGACTTGCGGAACCTCAACAAGTTCCTCGCAAAGGAAAAGTTCAAGATGCTTACCCTTGGAATCCTGCTGCCCTACCTCCAGCAGGGAGACTGGCTATGCTCCTTGGATCTAAAGGATGCCTACACTCACATCCTCATCCACCCCAGCCACAGACAATATCTCAGGTTTGTTGTGGGGGGCAATCATTACCAGTACAGAGTACTACCCTTTGGCCTATCCTCCGCACCAAGGGTGTTCACCAAATGTCTAGCAGTGGTGGCGGCTTATCTAAGACTTCAAGGCCTCTTTGTATTTCTATACCTGGACGACTGGCTCATCAGAGCACAGTCTTCCCAAGAGGTCACTCACGCCACGCACCGCACTGTGGCTCTGCTCCAGCACTTGGGCTTTGTCATAAACTTTGCAAAGTCCACTTTGCTCCCCTCTCAGGATCTCGAGTTCATCGGCGCAAGATTAAACACGCTTCAGGCGCGTGCCTTTCTGCCTCTCGACAGGGCAAACAGGCTCATGGATCTTGCCAGCCACTTTCACAGCAATTCCCTGGTCTCTGCCAGGCAATTTCTGAGACTGCTCCGCCATATGGCTTCCACAGTCCATGTGACCCCCAATGCCCGCCTGAACATGCGGCCTGCTCAATGGTGCCTTCGCACACAATGGCATCAGGCCACTGGGAGCCTAGCGGACTCCATACAGATCTCCGACCCGCTGGTCTCTTCTCTGCAATGGTGGCTTCATCTGCCAAACCTAGTGCTAGGAATGGCTTTTCAGTCTCCTCCGCCTTCTCAGGTCCTAACGACCGATGCTTCTCTCCTGGGTTGGGGAGCACATTGCCAAGGAACATGTACTCAGGGCCTCTGGACTCCTTGGGAGTCTGCCCAGCAGATCAACTTCCTGGAGCTCAGAGCTATCCGCCTAGCTCTGAGGGCTTTCTCCCACCTCACTTCTCACCAGTCTGTGCTGGTCCAGACGGACAATCAAGTTGCGATGTTCTACGTGAACAAACAAGGGGGCACAGGCTCCTTCCTTCTCTGTCGGGAAGCACAAAAGCTGTGCTCTTGGGCCGTCAGCCGCGGCATCCTCCTCAAAGCTGTTTATCTCCCGGGTCAAGAAATTTGCCTGGCAGACAAACTGAGCAGAATCCTCCAGCCACACGAGTGGAGATTGGATCCGTTAGTGCTTCAGCGGATCTTTCTCAAATGGGGCCTACCCACCATGGATCTCTTTGCCAGTCCTCTCAACCGGCAACTTCCCCGATTCTGCTCTCAACAACCGCATCCTCTCAGAGTAGCGGCGGATGCTTTTCTTCTCTCCTGGTCCACAGGCCTTCTGTATGCCTTTCCTCCCATGCCGCTGGTCTCTCGGACGCTCTTCAAGGTTCTCCGGGACAAAGCCTCAATGATCCTCGTGGCTCCCCGGTGGCCGAGACAGCCCTGGTTCCCGCTTCTGATGCAGCTAGCGGTGGACACTCCTCTCCCTCTGGGGTTTCAGCCCGATCTCCTGACCCAGGATCACGGGACTCTCCTACACCCCAACCTCCGGTCCCTTCATCTGATGGCCTGGCTGCTGAAAGGGTAGTCCTTGCTCCCCTCCTGCTGCCTCCAGATGTGGAGGAAGTCATCTTGGCCTCCAGGCGACCCTCCACCCGGAAGTCCTACGCTCTGAAGTGGCGTCGGTTCTCCGTCTGGTGTGCTCAGCAGTCTCAAGATCCCTTCTCCTGTTCGATATCAGTGATCTTGCAGTACTTGCTTTGCCTCTCCGATCTTGGACTTAAGTCCAACTCGGTCAGGGTCCACCTCAGTGCTCTTTCTGCGCATCACATGCCAGTGGATGGCAGACCTCTTTCCAGCCACCCTCTAGTGGCTCGTTTCCTCAGAGGCCTCCTTCTCCTTAAACCACCTTTGCGCCCACCAGCCTCTGACTGGGATCTGAATGTGGTTTTACAGCGGATTACCTGTCCGCCTTTTGAACCTATGGCTACCTGTCATCTTCGTTTTCTTTCTTGGAAAACCTTATTCTTGGTAGCCCTCACTTCTGCTAGACGGGTTAGTGAGCTACAGGCCCTAGTATCTGATCCTCCTTACACTAGGTTTACAAGAATAGGGTAGTCCTACGGACTCACCCTAAGTTTCTTCCTAAAGTGGTTTCCCCTTTTCACATCAACCAGGAGGTGGTACTTCCGACCTTCTTTCCCAGGCCACACTCCAGCCGAGCTGCAATGGTCCTGCATACCCTGGACTGTAGGAAGGCGTTAACCTTCTACCTTGACCGTACGCGGGAGCACCGAAGGGCTGTTCAGCTCTTCGTGTCTTATGACCCCAATAAGTTGGGGCTCCCTGTCTCCAAGCGTACTCCGTCCATCTGGATTGCTGACTGTATCGCTTGGGCTTATGAGGCAGCCGGCCTCTCGTTGGAAAGTCGAGTCACGGCTCATCGTGTTAGGGCGAAGGCTGCGTCAGTGGCTTACCTCCGCTCTGTTCCATTGGCAGACATCTGCCGGGCCGCTACTTGGTCTTCAAGCCAGACTTTTGCGGCCCATTACTGCCTGGAGAGGGAGTCCCGCAGGGACAGTGCTTTCGGACAGGCAGTCCTCCGTAATCTCTTTGAGGTATAGGCAACTCCTGCCCTCCGTCCCGGATGTTGGGCTACCGGTTGGGGGCGTACTCAGAGAAGATTCCTTCCTTCTGTGCTACTGAGCTTGAGGGAGCTCCTTTTTTGTGCTTAGGGTCTCCGGTAGCCTTAAGCTTGGGAGTCCCATATGTGAGGACTGACTTCCTGCTTGGTCCTGGAGAAAGAGTAGTTACTCACCTGTAACAGGTGTTCTCCAGGAGCAGCAGGAATCAGTCCTCACAACTTCCCCTTGGAGTTGCAGTTCTATGATTTCGTTTTTGCTAATTTTTTGCTGTCTTTTAGCTATGTCATCAGACTGAGCAAGATGGCACCCTTGGGCGGGAAGAGGACCGCGCATGCGCGCTGCAATTCCCAAAGGCTTTCTTTGAAAGCTGGGGAAAATTGCTCCGCGAGGGCTCCGTCAGCGCCGACGTCACCCATATGTGAGGACTGATTCCTGCTGCTCCTGGAGAACACCTGTTACAGGTGAGTAACTACTCTTTCCTGCTGTCCCTGGAGAACAAATGTTACAGGTAAGTAACTACACTTTACTATTTGGATCTGGGGAAATGCTTTCCCAACCCACCATAGAGCAAAAAGCAGGCCCAACTCCCCTGATGATTTCAAATTGATTAGCATTGGCTCTGTGCAGAAGGAGGCCCCCATCCAGCTGTGTGATTGGCTTGACTTCCTCCTATTCCCACTTATCCTTTGGCACAAAGGCCCCACCCCCACCATGACAGTGAGTGGTGGCGCTATGACTTGAACTTTTAGTGCCTTGTTCACCTCGGTGATGAATGGTGACGCGCGCATTACATCTGTTTTGAGTTGAGGTGCTCTATCTTTATTAGAATCCTTTTGCTCTTTAGGGAGTGTAAAAGTAGCCTAGTGGCTAGAACAGCAGCCTGGTGACCAGGGTTCAATTCCCACTGGCTTTGTTGGGCAAGACATTCTGCCAGGCCTGTTTTGTAAGGCAATGGAGGATAATCAACTTCCAGTCCACTTTGCCAAGAAAACCCAGAGGTTGCTGGGTCAGGAGTCAGCATTGACGTAACAGCACACATTGCATTGCTTTTTAGGGAACTACTGAGTTTATCCTCCCTCTTTTCTCAATTCTAGTACTGTTTTTGCTGATACCATCTCTTTTAGGTATGCATTCCAGGCATCCGCCACTCTTTTTGTGGAAAAATATTTCCTGGTGTTGCTTTAATTCTGCCTATCTTATTTTCTTCTTTTTATCATGCCTTTTACTATGCCAAATGCTAGTTTTTTAGATTTTATGTTCATGGAGGATTCTAGTTGTTACGCTTGAAACGTCTCTTCATTTTATGCAGTTGTACAAATATATAATATAGTCTCTGCCTGGAAATACTTTAAATATTGACCTGAAACATTTTTAAAACACCACAGCAAGCATTTAAATAAAATGCATAGATTCAGTGCATAACAAGCAGCTCTCTCTCTCTCTCTCTACAGCTAACAGCCTGGCACTATCCAGCTAGTCTGTAATAATTTTCAGCTGCACACTATGTACAATGCTAGCTAGGGCAATTATCTACTTAACAGAATTATTCATCTAATCACCTTTGAAGATTAGACCATTTATTCTCCTCTTATCTAGTCCTATTAATGAGTTGTCCAAGTTCTATTCATAGTTATCTCTATTTTAGACAATTTTCACTAGTATTGGTTTAGTATAGACAGACCAGTTATTAGATGGATGTACATAAAGCATAGTTACTCACTTATAAAAGGAGATCTCCGGGAACAGCAGGAATTTAGTCTTCACATATGGGTGATGTCGGCACCACCGGAGCCCATGCGGGAACACTCTCCAGCATTCTATAGGAAAGCCTTTGGGAGCACTCAACTGTGCCTGCTCTATTGTCTTCCTGCTCTTTTAACTCCTCCTCCTCTTCCTCAATTGCATTTGTAGCTGAGAAGGAAGAGTAAAAATAACCCTACAACTCCATGGGGAGGAGGGTGGGTTGTCAAGATGAAATTCCTGCTGTTCCTGGAGATCACCTGTTACAGGTGAGTAACTATAGTATCTCCAGGAACAAGCAGGAATGTTATCTTCACATATGGGACTCCCTAGCTCCCAGATCTTCAGGAGACTTGGAAACCAGGTCAGAGTGGTCAGACTGGGTTCAGTTGGACATAGACATCCCTGCAGTGGAGATCTGGATAAACAGTGTGGGCGGGGGGAGGAGTTGTAGCTATGTTCCAAAAATATGCTGGAGGACCACCTGGCCGAAGGCTGCATCCCAGTGGGAGTCCTTGTCCAAGCAGTAGTGGGTGACAAAGGTGTAGATGGAGGACCATGTTGCTGCATGTCATATTTCGTCAATGGCTACTGAGCATAGATTGGCTATAGAAATTGCCATGGCTCGGACATTGTGAGCAGTGATGTGCCCTGTGAGGGTGAGTCCTGCTTTATCATAAGTGAAAGCGATGCAATCTGCTATCCGTCTTTGTTACAGGAAGCCCCAAGTGAGTGGGGTCAAGGGAAACGAGAAACTGTGAGGATTGGTGAAGATCCTGAGTCCTCTGCAGATAGAAGGCCAAGGCTAATTGCCAGCTAGAATGTTGCAGCCAAAGTAGAAGGGGAAACCAGGGTTGACGGGGCTATGAGAATGGTAGTGCCTTCATCGAGCTGGAGTTTGAAGAGGTCTTTAGTATTAGGGGTGTGGCGGGGGAAATACATAGAGGTCCTTGACCCCAGTGTAGCTGAAAAGCATTGTTTGCTTGGATGGAACTTGAACAGAACTGCGGGAGTTTGCTGTTCTGTGGAGTGGAAAAGAGGTTGACGACTGGTTCCCCAAGCTTTGGAGATCTGAGCCACTATGCGAGGGTCTAGACTCCACTCATATGGGTGGAGGATGCAACTGAGCCTGTCCGCAAGGTGATTCTGATTGCCGGGAATAGACACTGCATGAAAGTTTATTTGGTGAGAGATGGCGAAGCTCCACAGGTGACAGGTCTCTTTGCAGAGGGAAAGTGAGCCTGTCCTGCCTTGCTTGTTCAAATAGAACATTGCCACCTGGTTGCCTGTCCTGACGAGCACCTGGCTGTTTGAGAGGTGGTTTTGAAACACCTGTAGGGCATTTGTGATTGCCTGAAGTTCCAACAAGTTGATTTGTAAGGATGATTCCCCAGTCGTCCACGGGCCTTATGTGGACACTGACTCCAGGTGGGCTCCCTAACCCAGTTTTCATGCATCTGTGGTTAGGGTGTGCTGAGGTTGACGCATCCGAAAAGGTAACCCTCCCAGCAGGTTTGCTGAGGTGCACCACCATAGGAGGGATTAGAATAGTGGGTGGGTGATCTGAATGATGTCCTTTAGGTGTCCTATGGATTGTGTCCATTGTGCTAGGCACATTTGTAGTCTTGCATATAGCACCATATGCACTGTGGATGCCATGTGGCCCAAGAGACGAAGGAAGTCTTGAGCTGTCGAGCTTGTCTGTTGATGAATGTGGATGACTACAGTTAGTAGTCGGTGCATCTGGTCTAGTAGTAGAAAGACTCTGGATAGCTGAGTGTTTAGCACAGCTCCTATGAATTCCAATCTTTGAGTTGGGGTTAGATGGGATTTTGGGAAGTTTACTACAAATCCCAGGTATTGCAGTGTTTCGAGGGTGGTTTGGAGTGAAGTGCAGAGTTCTCCTGGAGAGTCTGCCTTTATCAACCAGTCATCTACATAAGGGAAAACAAAGATCCCCTTGCCTTGCAGGTAGGCTGCTACCACGGACAATATATAAAATTAATTACTCCAATGTATGAATATTTCCTTCATTCAATTATTCTATAAACAGTCTTCCTTACAAAACTACTTATCTTTTTCTAAGCGGGTCTCAGACTTGCGGGCAACTTTCTGTGATATATATCACTTAGTGCACCTTTTTGCATCAATGACCCATTTTCATGTCATTCTTATAACTTTCTCATGACTTTTTCTAAACTATTATTTCAAACGTCCAGTTGGATAATGTGAGATATCTTATAACAGCAAGCTTATCTTTTGTCTTTTTCTTCAATGTCCCAACGCCAGACTGGGCGCCTCTGCGTTTCACAGCCTTTATGTTTCTTCAGGGGATTTTACTTAGACAGGCTTGTAATATCAATTATCTCTGGAAAAACGGAAACACCATATTTAAAATCATTCATTTTTACACCTTCAAAAGAGACTATATATCTAATATATTGTTAAAAAAATGACGACGGAGTGCTGCTCACCATCTGTTGCTTCTGAGATTGAACCTAGTTTTGGATAGCAAAGGGACGCGCATGCGAATGTGCGTTTCCAAAGGTCTTTTAAACTTCCTGTTTAATCAGGCTTCAGAAAATAAAAAACCTCAATTAAAATTATGATCAGGTGCATAAAGCCCAATCTATTTGGGTATTCAAGCCTGGAGGGGTTACTGTTTGTAATGTGTAGATCCATCGTTGCTCTCGAAGGACCAAAGTTTGATCAAGAGTTCTACCCCCCATGCCGCTATAAACTGGGGGGCATGGGGGGTAGAACTCTTGATCAAACTTTGGTCCTTCGAGAGCAACGATGGATCTACACATTACAAACAGTAACCCCTCAAGGCTTGAATACCCAAATAGATTGGGCTTTATGCACCTGATCATAATTTTAATTGAGGTTTTTTATTTTCTGAAGCCTGATTAAACAGGAAGTTTAAAAGACCTTTGGAAACGCACATTCGCATGCGCGTCCCTTTGCTATCCAAAACTAGGTTCAATCTCAGAAGCAACAGATGGTGAGCAGCACTCCGTCGTCATTTTTTTAACAATATATTAGATATATAGTCTCTTTTGAAGGTGTAAAAATGAATGATTTTAAATATGGTGTTTCCGTTTTTCCAGAGATAATTGATATTACAAGCCTGTCTAAGTAAAATCCCCTGAAGAAACATAAAGGCTGTGAAACGCAGAGGCGCCCAGTCTGGTGTTGGGACATTGAAGAAAAAGACAAAGATAAGCTTGCTGTTATAAGATATCTCACATTATCCAACTGGACGTTTGAAATAATAGTTTAGAAAAAGTCATGAGAAAGTTATAAGAATGACATGAAAATGGGTCATTGATGCAAAAGGTGCACTAAGTGATATATATCACAGAAAGTTGCCCGCAAGTCTGAGACCCGCTTAGAAAAAGATAAGTAGTTTTGTAAGGAAGACTGTTTATAGAATAATTGAATGAAGGAAATATTCATACATTGGAGTAATTAATTTTATATATTGGCTAAACAGTGGCATTACTCTGAAGATTTTTGGATCTATTGCGGTTGTGCTACCACGGACATGCATTTTGTGAACACCCTGGGAGCAAATGCTAGGCTGAAGGGGAGGAGTCTGTACTGGTAGTGGGTCCCCTGAAAGACAAAGCAAAGATATTTCCTGTGTCCTGGATATCTCAGGATATGGGTATATGCATCATTGAAATCTAAGGAACATAGCCAGTCTTATTCCTGCAAATAGGATAGGAGAGTTCCGAGGGAAATCATTTTGAACGTTTCCTTGCCCAGGACTTTGTTGATATTCCAGAAGTTGAGGATGGGCCTGTATCCTCCTGACTTCTTCAGTATGAAGAAGTAAGGAGAGTAGAAGCCCTCGTGAAGTTCTTGTTGTGGAACCTCCCCTATGGCTCCTTGGGCAAGCAGGTTGGAGATTTCCTCTGAGTAGAGCCCTGAGGATTAGTTGAAGGGGCTATTTGCCTCTGAAGTGAGGCAAAGAAGGTGGTTTGACGTTTAATTGATACCCCTCCTGAATGATGTTTATGGTCCACTGTTCTGAGGTGATCATTTGCTAATGGTTGGCAAAGAACAAAGTTGACCTACTATTTCTTTGTTAGATTGGGCCTTTGCAGGGGCAAGATGTCCATGTTCCCCAGGATGGAGTCAAATGTTGGGTGTCACTTGTGGCTGAGCTGTTGGCTGTTTAGCAGTTCTGGGCTTCTTAGCAGGTTTAGAAACATAGAAATATGATGACAGAAAAAGACCACATGGCCTATCTCGTCTGTCCTTCCATATCAACAACTACAACAGTCCCTTTTTTACCTTTAGAGATCCTCTGTGTTTGTCCCATGCTTTTTTGAATTCAGTTACTGTCCTCATCTCTACCACCTCTACTGGGAGACTATTCCACGGATCCACTACTCTTTCCGTAAAGAAATATTTCCGCATATCACTCCTGAATCTATCTCCCTTCACCCTCATCCCATGTCCCCTCGTAGCAGAACTTGCTTTCAATTGAAAGAGGCTCTCTTCCTGAACATTTATGCCACGGAGGTATTTAAACATCTCAATCATATCACCTCTATCCCGCCTTTCCTCTAAGGTGTTTAGATCCCTGTTGCTTGCCCCGAGGCTGGTAAGGAGGTTGTGAATAAGAGAGGTAGAACTTTTTCTTTTTAGGATAGTAACATAGTAAATGATGGCGGATAAAGACTAGTATGGTCCATCTAGTCTCCCCAAAAGATGGAAAGAGTAGGTGCACCTCCTGCTCTGTGCAGGCCACCCCTCCCCATGTCTTTTAAGGGTGAACCCACCGCTCCGTGTAGGACACCCCTATATGTTGAGGAATTAGATAGTAGTTGATTTGATTTTATCCTGTTGCTGTAAAGGGATCCACTGTGTCTGTCCCATGCCATTTTGAATTCTGTCACTGTATTTGCCCCCAACACTTCCATCGGGAGGGCATTCCAAGCATCCACCACCCTTTCAGTGAAAAAGTATTTCCTGACATTGCCTTTCAATTTACCCCCTTGCAGCTTCATGTTATGCCCTCTAGTTTTACAGCTTCTCCGTCTTTGGAAGAGGTTTGTTTGCTCATTATTTCTCTTTAAGTATTTAAAGGTCTGAATCATATCCTCCCCTGTCCCCCCTCTCCTCCAGCGTGTACATATTTAGGTCTTCAAGTCTCTTCTCATAAGGCTTCTGGCGCAGGCTCCAAATCATTTTGGTTGCCTTCCTCTGAACAGTTTCCAGTCTTTTTATATCTTTTGCAAGATATGGTCTTCAAAACTGAACACAGTATTCCAAGTGAGGCCCCACCAGTGACTTACACAGTGGTCTGCTTCCCAAGTGCATGGCACTGCACTTCTTCGCATTAAATCTTAACTGCCAAGCATTAGACCATTGTTCCAGCTTTTGTAGATCTTTCCTCATGGTATCCACTCCCTCAGGGAAGTCCACTCTGTTGCAAATTTTCATGTCATCTGCAAAAAGACAGACTTTTCCATGCAGTCCCTTCATCAATATCACTCACAAATACATTGAACAGTGCTGAGCCCAGGACCGAACCCTGGGGCACCCCACTAATCACCCTCCTTTCATCCGAGTGAGCTCCATTTACCATCACCTTCTGTCAGTCAACCAATTTCTGATCCAGTTCACCACCTTGGGACCCATCCCCAAACTACTGAGTTTATTGATAAGCCTCCTATGAGGAACAGTATCAAAGGCTTTGCTGAAATCCCGGTAGATGACATCCATCGCATGCCCCTGCTCTAGTTCTCTGGTCACCCAGTCAAAGAACCCAATCAGATTTGTTTGGCAAGATCGTCCTTTGGTAAAACCATGTTGCCTCAGATCATGCAACCAGTTGGTTTTGAGAAAGTCCACTATTCGCTCTTTCAGAAGCACTTCCATTACTTTTCCCGCCACCGAGGTAAGGCTCACGGGCCTGTAGTTTGTCACTTCTGGCCTGTAGTTTGTCACTTCTTCCCTGTCACCACTTTTGTGAAGAGGTACCACATCCACCCTTCTCCAGTCCTGAGGAACTACTTCTGTTTCCAAGGATCTGTTGAAAACATCCTTTAACGGCCCTGCAAGAACCTCTCTGAGCTCTTTCAGTATCCTGGGATGTATCCCATCCGGTCCCATGGCCTTGTTCACTTTCAGTTTTGCAAGTTGTTCTAACAGATCATCTTCAGTGAATGGTGTGGTATCTACTTCATTCCCATTTTTATATTTGGGAATCACAGATGGTCCTTCTCCAGGATTTTCTTTAGTAAAAACAGAGCAGAAGTATTTGTTTAGCAATTTTGCTTTTTCAATGTCACTTTCCACAAATCCATTCCCAGCACTTCTGAGTCATGCAATTCCATCTCTAATTTTCCTCCTCTCCCGAATGTACCTGAAGAAAGTTTTGTCACCACACTTCACATCTTTAGCCATCTTAGCTACTCTTTACTATGCTACTCTTTACTATGTAAAAATCTCATGTATATAGTTACCCATGTTATCCAAGTTTGGACCCCTGTTCGATGTAAAACCAAACAGCATGTTGTTATGGTTGTTGTGTTATAATGTAAACCGCGCTGATGCCAAATAGCGCGGTATATAAGAATTTGTAATAAATAAATAATAAATAAATAAATCTTTTCCTCTGCCTTTGATTTTGATTTCCTTATTTCTCTTTTTGTCTCTTTTAGTTTGATCCTGTATTCCTTACTGTGTTCCTCTGTTTGCAAGCTTTTGAATATTGTGAAAGCTGTGTTTTTTGCCTTTATTTGAGCAGCCACTTCTTTGGAGAACCAAATAGGTTTCCCTTCTCCTCTTGTTTTTATTTATTTTCCTTACATATTTATCTGTTGCCCTTTTATTGCCACCTTTAGTTTAGCCCATTGCAATTCCACTTCCCTTATCCCCTCCTACCCTGCCAACTCCTCCTTCAGGTACTTGGCCATTTTACTGAAGTCAGTGTTTTTGAAGTTCAGGACCTTTGAGCTTGCTATGATTGGACTGCGCCTTGGCTTTTATCTCATACCACACCATGTGATGATCGCTGCTGCTCACAGGGGCACCCATCCAAACATTCGACACGCTTTCACCATTAGTGAGCACTAAATCCAGCATTGAGCTTTCCCTGGTTGGTTCCATCACCATTTGTTTAAGTGACGCATCTTGGAAAGCATCCACAATTTTTTTGCTTCTTGACAGATTCGCAGAAGGAGTACTCCAATCCACATCGGGTAGATTAAAGTCACCCAATATGATCACTTCCCCCTTTGTGGCTATCTTGGCAATATCTATAATCAATTCATTATCTATTTCTTCGATTTGAGTTGGAGGTCTGTAGACTACAGCAGTATGGATGACAGTGCCATCTGCTCTTTCCAACACAATTCATAGTGCTTCTTCTTTTCCCCATGCCCCCTGCATTTCAGTAGCTTTAATATTGCTTTTTACATACAAGGCTACTCCTCCTCCTTTTCCACTTTCTCTGTCTCTTCTGAATAGATTATAGCCAGCTATTCATTAAACCATGTTTCTGTAATGGCCACAATGTCTAAGTTCATTTCCACCATTAGGGCTTCCAGGTCTGCAACTTTGACTAAGCTTCGAGCATTTGTGCTCATTGCTTTCCAGCATTTAACTGGCTTGCATGTATTTTGCATTGATTTTGTTCTGCCCACTTCTTCCCACTTGTCTTTGATGTGTGGTTTAAAAGTGTGGCTGTTTCTGATGATGATCTGCTTTTGCCGGGAGTGACGTCCTGAACTAGTCCTTCCCCATCTGTCACCCCCTTTTTCTAGTTTAAATGCATATCCACATACTGCCTGAATTTTTCACTTGGGATTCTTTTCCCTGCGACAGAGAGATGTAGTCCATCAGCACAGTATAGTCTCTTGTTGGTCCATCTGTTTCCCCAGTTGCCAATAAATCTGAATCCTTCTTGTTCGCACCAGGTCTAGAGCCATGTATTAAAGCTGTTTATGCAATGCAGCCTTTCTGCCCTCTTACCATGAACAGGTAGAACCTCTGAGAATGCTACAGTGTTAACAGTGGGCTTGAGTTTCTCTCCCAGAGTCTGGAAGTCCCTTTGAACTGCAAAGGCACTGTTTCTAGCCAGGTCATTTGTACTCAGGTTGATGACATCAATTTTGGAGTGCTCACTTTCTGCGCTAAGTACATCAACAATTTGGTTTGTATTCCTGCTGGCTGAAGAGCCTGGGAGGCATTTGACTATCTTCTCTCCTTTGAACTGTGTTCCCAAGTTGGTGCCTCTGATGATGGAATCTCCAAGTATTAGTAGTTTTCTGTTTGGTGAGTTTTTCTTCATATTTGATGCTTTAGCAGGAGATTGGGCATTGACTGACTCATTTAAGGGCCCTTCACTTTCCATGGATTGGTGATCCTCATTAACCAAAGCAGAGAAGGCATTATGCAGGGATATCTCTTGATGTATAGGATGTCTCTGCGTTACAGGTCGCAATCTACCCAAGCCCACTGTGATCCATTTGTTCCTGGGATGTTTGATTCTTTGTGGAAGCGGCAGGGCCGGATTTGCCTATACGCCACGTACGCCGTGGCGTAGGGCCCACAGCTGGCAAGGGCCCACCGGGAATGTTTTTTGCACAGGGCCCCGCGTTTCAGGGGGCCCCGCGCAAAAAACATTCATTTCATCATTAAAATTAAAACAAAAAAAAAAAAAGCTGTCGCTGCCTCTGCCGGGGCCGCCGCGGCAGAATCGAGTGTGCCGCGGGGCCCCCCCTGCCCAGCAGAGCCTGGCCTGCCCTCCCCGGTATCACCTCTCGAGTCTCAGCTGCCGGCTTTCAGAGCGCGAGGGAAGAGTTTTTCCCTCGCTGCTCTGTTTAAGCCCGCGGGGGCTGATGGGACTTCCCATCAGCCCCCGCGGGCTTAACAGAGCAGCGAGGGAGAAACTCACCTCGCGCTCTGAAAGCCGACGCGTGTGACTGGAGGGAGGCAGCTGAGACTCGAGAGGTGATACCGGGGAGGGCAGGCCAGGCTCTGCTGGGCAGGGGGGGCCCCGCGGCACAATCGATTCTGCCGCGGCGGCCCCGGCAGAGGCAGCGACAGCTTTTTTGTAAAAAAAAATTCGCTGGGCTGGGGTGGGCTGGGGGGGTTAGGACTGGTGATGGGCTGAGGGGGTTAGGAGTGGTAATGGCTGTGGGCTGTTGGGGGGGTTAGGACTGGTGATGGGCTGGGGGGGGTAGGAGTGGTAATGGCTGTGGGCTGTTGGGGGGGTTAGGACTGGTGATGGGCTGGGGGGGTAGGAGTGGTAATGGCTGTGGGCTGCTGGGGGGTTAGGACTGGTGATGGGCTGGGGGGGGTTAGGAGTGGTAATGGCTGTGGGCTGTTGGGGGGGTTAGGACTGGTGATGGGCTGGGGGGGGTTAGGAGTGGTAATGGCTGTGGGCTGTTGGGGGGGTTAGGACTGGTAATGGGCTATGGGGGGGTTAGGAGTGGTGATGGGCTATGGGGGGGCTATGGGCTATGGGGGAGCTAAGTCTATATGGGCTGATGGGATTAGGACTGGAAGTGGGTTGATGGGGGCTTAGGACTGGTAATGGGCTATGGGGGGGGCTTAAACTAAAAATTGGGTGATGGGGATTAGGACTGGAAATGGGCTGGTGGGATTAGGACTGGGAGTGGGCTATGGGGGGCTAGGACTGGTAATGGGTTGGGGGATTAAGACTGAAGGTGGGCTGATGGAGTTAGGACTGGTAATGGGCTGTGGGCTGTTGGGGGGGGGTTAGGACTGGTAATGGGCTATGGGGGGCTAGGACAGGAAATGGGCTGATGGGAAGGGGTTAGGACTTGAGGTGGGCTGATGGGGTTAGGACTGGTAATGGACTGTGGGCTGATGGGGGGGTTAGGACTGGCAATGGGCTATGGGGGGGTTAAGACTGGTAATGGGCTGTTGGCTGATGGGGGCTGTCTGATAATGGGCTATGGGGGGTTAGGACTGATAATGGACTATGGGGGGGGGGCTAGGACAGGAAATGGGCTGATGGGGAGGGGTTAGGACTTCAGGTGGGCTGATGGGGTTAGGACTGGTAATGGACTGTGGGCTGATGGGGGGGGGGGGGTTAGGACTGGCAATGGGCTATGGGGGGCTGACTGGAAATGGGTTGATGGGGGTTAGGACTGGAAGTGGGCTGATGGGGGGTTAGGACTGGTAATGGGTTATAGGGGGGGCTTAAACTGAAAATGGGGTGATGGGGGGTTAGGACTGGAAGTGGGTTGATGGGGGGGCTAGGACTGGTATTGGGTTGATGGGAGGGGCTAGGACTGGAAATGGGCTAATGGGGGGCTAGGACTGGAAATGGGCTGATGCAGGGACTAGAAGGGAATGGATGCTGGGTGAGGCTGGAACTAGAAGGGAGCTGGTGTTGGGGGAGGATTAGAATGGGATGGTGCTGGGAGAGTAAAATGGAGAGGGGAAAAATATTTTGTGTGGGAGGGATAAAAAATCTACAATTGGCCGGGTATTGGGAGAGTAAGTGGGGATTGAGGATGGAGGGGTAAATTTTGAGTAGATGAAATAGGAATGAGGAAAGAGCAAAAGGAGAAAGATTAGTATGTTAAAGCAGATGTAGAGAGAGAATGGAAAAAAAAAAACCAAGAAGACAGAAGAAAGGACAAATGGACAGCAGATGGAGAGTTAGCAGAAGACACAAAGAAACCAGAAGAAAGTGGCTGGAACAATTGCAACTGAAAAAAAATGCACAAAAGGTAGAAAAATATCTCTTTATTTTGAATTTATTAACTGGAATATGTCAGCTCTGGGAAATGTGCATCATTAATTTTTGCGCTTTGTTTAGTACAAGAGGAAATTAATTTATAGTTTTATTTCTACAGTGTTGTTGTATATTCCAAGTTTGGCTTTTGGGGTTCCCAGTTTAATTATTGTCTTCCTGTTTCTAAATTGTGATTCCTTGTTTGGTGATGGTCTATGTTGTGCATGTGTAACTGAGCTGAGGTATTCTGTTTATATAATTCCTATTTGACATTGCCACTTGTTCTTTCCCCAGTAGGTCATGTATTGTTGTTCTCTGAAATGTATTGGTTTAATATTTGCAGTGTTGCCTTTTGATAGTTAGGGTATGGTGCTTTGTGAGTCCTGGTAGTGCTGTTAGGATATGGCGGGTTTGCTATGGGTTCTAAATGGGCAGTGTTTGTAGTAGTTCCTAATGTGCCTGGCGGTTGGTACTGGATTATAGTAATGTAGAAACCTTTTAGTCTTTCTTTATCCATATACTCATTAAGAGGCATGTTTACTAAAAGTTAGTGTATGGCAGAGCTACTCAATTCCAGTCCTGGTGGTCCACAATCCTGCAGGTTTTCAGGATATCCCTAATAAATATGCATGAGATATATATGCATTGGAGATATCCTGCTTTAACCTTTCCCAGCATTCCCGGCTTCACAGAAACAGCCGCCAGCGTGAAGGAAAAGGCTCTTCACGCTGGCGGCTGTACAGAGGGAGCCGGGGCCTCGCGCGGGCTTCCCCGGCCCCCTCTGAAGCCCCTCAGACAGCCGCGATGCTGTCCGGGGGGCCAGGACTGCATGGGGGGGCCCAGGACTGCACGGGGCGGGCCAGGACTGCACGGGGGCACGGGGGGGGGCCCAGGACTGCACCGGGGCGGGCCCAGGACTGCACGGAGGCACGGGGGGGGAACACGGGGGGGCCCAGGACTGCACAGGGGGGGCACAGGACTGCACGGGGACATGGGGGGGGGCCCACAATTTTTCTTGGCGTAGGGCCTCACTCTAGCTAAATCCGGCCCTGGGAAGCGGTGGTGGACTTTGTTCTGTTTGTATCCTAGAAGAGGTGCTTTTCATTGCTGCTAGTTCTTCCCTTAGTAGAGTCAATTCTTTATGCATGGCAGCTGACTTGAGGCACATAGGACAAGCTCTTAGGTACAAATGATTCGTCTCAGAATGAAAGCACAACAGTTATTACACTGAATACCCAACATGCTGATTAAGCAGTCCTAAAAGAAGAAGAAGAAAAGGTGGGCCTAACACCAAATTAAAAAGAATAGATGGCAACGTATGTGACTACTATATAGGCAATGTAGCCCTGGGGTGGGCGGGAACCTAAGTGTCCCTGGCCAGTAGGCCTTACATGAACAGTGAGCACACTCAGATATCTGATTTAAGGGCTACACAAGGAATGTAGGCAGTCAGAATATTCCCAAAAAGTAATGTATAACCAACAGTTAAATTCTATATTAGCAACAGGCAAAAAAGATGGAAAACTGAAAGCTTAGCTGTGTGGAGGCTCTGGAAGCTGTGAAGACTGGAGTTGACCAGGTACTTGTGGCAGGCTGTAAGATAATCTAATTAGCCCCTCCCTGGGAGCAGGCTTGCAACAGAAAATTCAAACAATGGAAGCAGAAATAGTCAAACTGAACTTTTTATTTCTTTGTATCTGCCTACTGTGCAAAGGTCCCTCTAACTTTAACTGATACCTTTGCTTCTAAAGTAAGTGGGAGACTTAGGTAAAAGACCAGGTCCCTGCAATCTAAGTATTTCTATTCCAAGTAGCTTTATATCACTTTGATGCTGGCTTCTTTTTTGAGAGGTCAGAAATCTTTCTGGAGAGCCTCTTCAGAATGGTATCATCAGTTTCAAGCTCTCCGGCTTTTTCTCTCCAGTTTTTACCGAAGAGATTTTCCCAAGTGCAGGGGATGTTACCCAGTTTGTCCTGGACCCATTGCTCTAGATCCGAGGCCTGTAACAATGCTAATCTTCGAGCACCGATTGCAATAGCCGATGCTTTGCTGGTGGATTCGAATGCATCAAAGGCTGCCCTGTTCACAAACTTTGAGACATTCTGGTTGTTTTTGAGGACTGTCTCAAAAGCTGGTCTCCTCTCTTCTCCAGGAAGAAGCAGGAAGTCCGTTCTCACATATGGGTGATGTCAGTGCTGACGGAGCCCCACAGAAGCATCTTCCCAGTTTTCAAAGAAAGCCTTTGGGAGATGCCGCCACACATGCATGGTCCCTTTCCCGCCAAAGGTGCAATTTTACTCAGTCTCCCTTTTTCCTCGGAGCACTACAGACATACCGTCTTCTTCTGTAAAAAAAAAGTTGATTTTCTTGTGCATTAAGTGCATTTTCCTTCTCTAGTTAGCACTGGTCCCTTTCCTGCCTCTGAGCCTCGGTGTCAAATCTTGGAACCATTTAAGTTTTTTTCCTCCAGTGCGGTTTCACATCTTTTCTAACCGCTGGCTACGTCGAGGGTCTTAGACCTTGCAGTGATCCTTTTTGCTCTAGTGGCCAGTGGGTTCAAAAAGTGTGATCGGTGTGCAAAGAACATGTCCCTAGCCAATACATACAACTGCTGCCTCTGGTGTCTAGGTGCCGACCATGACCCAGTGGTCTGTACCCTGTGCAAAAAGATGCCAGCTAAGGCATCCAAAGCCATCTGCAGAAACAGGATGACATCTTCCACAGGTCAGATTTAGCCCAGGTGTCCCTGGTAACCTCACACTCTAAGGCCCCGCATGGATCCTCGGAGTCATGACACCTGATTGGGTCTGTGGACACTCTGACAAGGGTTCTCTGGAGTGGGAGTGCAAGAAGAAGAAATCCTTGAGGACCTCATCCTGGGAATCGGACACACACGGCAAGTCCGGTGCAAGATCCCACAGTCACCAGAGGGTGGGTATCCGAGGAGTTGGAGTGGGAGTGGCCAGCAAAGGTGCTCAGAACAGACGCTGAGGCCTCCGGTTTTGAATCATGGTCCCCCAAGACCTGTCCTGTCGAAGACTCCCTCTCCTCACTGATGCCAGACCTGGTCACCTCAGCATCCGTGTCAAAGGCTGCAACTCCCGAGCGGGATGCCAGGATGATGGTATTGGAACACAGTGTCACTGCCTTTCTTGCCTCGCAGCAAGTGTCGATGCCTGGCTCTGCCGGTGCTCACATGTAGACCGCAGGGACCTTGATGTTGAAGACTCCGTGGGCTGCCGATATGATCCTCGAGAGCCCCAGACCTGAAGCAGATCCTTGGCGAGGGTCTCGATCCCCTCCTGGTCCTCGGGAGCGAGATCCTCCCCAGCAAGCACTTGTAGCTCTAGCCAAGCAGCAGCCGTAGGTCATTGAAGACCCGATCCAAACCCAATGCCTCAGGAGCAGTCAGGCGTCAAATTCTCAACGGACTACTTGGACTGGGAGTCTGAGGATGAGACTTCCTCAGAGACATGTAAACATCGTGATCTCCCCTTGGTTCCATCTCCCCCGGCATCAAGACACTGGTTCCCTCCCAAGGACACCTCATTCCTCACATTTGTCCGGGACATGGCGAAGGACTTGTCTCTCACGATTTATTTTATTTATTTATTTATATTCCTTATATACCGCGCTATTAACATCAGTGCAGTTCACAGTGAACAGAAACATACTACAATGCGTAAGTCACGTTGAGTTTACAGAGAACAGGGTTTGAACTTGGGAGAACCGGGGAAACTAATTACAGGTCATATTGAAATAACAACAGTGTATTTACAATTGGACACAACAGAGTATTTACAGTTGGGCAGAGGTTGGTGGTACAAGGAGAGGTGTACCAGAAGGTGTAAGCTGACTATCCGTTCTCTTTTCGAGTCAGGGTGATGGAGCTACTAGGGAGGGGAGACAGGGGGTCCGTCGTGATTTTTCCTGTTTTAGTTTCTGGATAGTATTTTAAAAACAGGTAGTGTTTGAGCGCTTTTCTGAATGGGGTAAGGCTTGTGAAGGCTCTAATTTCGGAAGGGAGGGCATTCCAGGCTATGGGTGCATAAATCGAAAAGGCTCTACTGGCTGTAGCCTTCGTGCATTAATATCTTAGGGATCTTTACTGCGTTCAACATTGCAGATCTACGGTTTCTGTTGAGGCAATTTGTGGATCAACTTACTAATGGGTGTGGAGGACTGGTTCTTCAGAGCCTTGAATGTAAGGACTAGGGCCTTGTAGTGGATTCGGGCCGGTAATGGTAGCCAGTGGAGTTTCATCATCACTGGCGTTATGTGGTCTGACCTTGATATACCTACAAGTACTCTAGCCGCCGAGTTCATGGCAAGCCGGAGTGGACTTAGCGTGGACTGTGGGAGGCCATGGAGGATGATGTTAGCAAAGTCCAGGTGCGGTATCACTAAGGCTTGGAAAATTGTCCGGAAGTCAGAAGTCCAGCAATGGTCGAAGATAGCGTAAAGTGCGTATTTTGTGGTAAACTGCTTTTGTGACATTTTTCACATGAGTTATCATATCAAGCCGCTGGTCCAGTATGGGGTCGGAGGAGGATCCTCACATGGAGGAGCTTGAAATACTCCACTATGAGGCTTCACCTAAGGAAGACCTCACGGTCTCTGTCCCCGCCATACTCAGGTGACTCCTTCTTTGAATGTGGGACACAGAGACATTGGTGGCGATAGTTAGCCAACACCTGGAAACCATGTACTGGGTCTATTGGACCCCGGCTTCCGGAAGGCACAACTTCTTCACACCTCTATGGTGGTGGAGTCAACCATGTACCGGCAGAAAAGCCCGAAGACTCACTCTTCTGTGCTCCCGGGCAGGGAGTCCCACACCCTTGGACGCAAATGCTACTAGGGCTCGATGCTGGGTTGCCGAATACAAGCATATCAGCTGTATATTGGAATGTATCTCTGAGACCTAGCAAAAGAACTTGCAGGTTTCTCAGTGGGTCTCAGTGGAGATCACCTCCAGCAATTCCAAACCCTCACGAAGTGCATCGGCAAGTGCTCTATATATGTAATATGTCTCGAGCCACCTATGACATCTTCGAGTCTAATGTGAGGGTGGCTGCCACAGGCATCGGTGCCCGATGCCAGGCCTGTCTCCAGCCATTGAACCTCAAGCAATGGGTCCAGGAAAAACTCCTCGATGTCTTCTGCCTTGGCTAAAACCTCTTCAGCAAACCGATGGAGGATAAGGTGGCAGAGATCGAGACTGAGCTCTCCAGGAAGACCTCCACCCTTCCCAAGAAAAAACACACTGGGGAAAAGGCCTCCCTTCCACAGGAAAAGTCAGCCCTACCAGGGCTATTCCCAATACCAGAACCCACAGCAGGGTCACCAGGGCAAAGGAGCGGGCCAGGGCCAATGCAAGTCTAAGCACCATACACCAGCTCCTTCCCAGGCTGGGTCGGGGGGTTTTGATTCCCTGAGTATAGCCTCTCCACCCATGGGGAGCAGCTGCCAATAGGGGGGCATCTGATTCATTTTGCCCTTCGGTGGCCTGCCATCATCACCAACACCTGGGCACTTAAGGAGGTCAGAGAAGGCTATCTCCTTCACCTGGACCAGATGCCTCCCCCTTCCTTTCCAGGAGAGCCCCTTGGAACTCTCCTGCAGCAGGCCCTGCTACTGTAGGAAATCGCAAGCATTCTTGGGGACAGGGTCACGGAGCCAGTACCCCACCACCTAAGAGAGAAGGGGTTCTACTTCAGATATTTTCTGGTCCCAAAAAGAACAGGAGGCCTAAGACCCATTCTCCAGGACCAAGCAGGAAGTCAGTCCTCACATATGGGTGACGTTGGCGCAGACGGAGCCCCCGTGCAGAGCATTTCCCAAGCTTTCAAAGAAAGCCTTTGGGAATGCAGCACGCCTGCGCGGTCCCCTTCCCGCCCAGTCTTTCTTTTTCCGTGGAGCCCGACGGACATGAGTTTGTGTCACCCAGGAAATGTTTGGGGGTTTTTGGTGATTTTCACGTTAATTTATCCGGTTCGACGCCAGTTCCCCTTCCCGTCTGGGCTCGGTACACCGGTATCGAGTCCGGACTAGTGATTTTCGTTTTTTTGTCCTTCGAGACTAGCGTTCGCCCCTTTTTGTGTTTTCACTGGCAGCCTGGTTGTTTGACCTTGCAGGGGCCCTTTTTCCCCCGATGGCTGCCAGCGGGTTCAAAAAGTGTGATCGGTGCAAGAAACTTATGTCTCTCACTGACACACATGACTGCTGCCTCCGATGCCTCGAGCCTGACCATGACCCGCTGGCCTGTGGCCCATGCGGCAAAATGTCGTCGAAGGCGCTTCGGAGCCGTCAGCATCAGCGTGAGAGAATATTCTCCGATTCCACGTCCGGCCGGGCCCGGACTTCGTCAGAGGCCTCGACATCTCGGGAGTCCGACACCGAGCACCATCGGGGGTCCTCTGAAAGGGATTCTCTCTCACGGGAGCACCGAAGGAAGAAAAAGCTCGTGAGGGCGGCATCGGTGGAGGTGCCTGGTTCCTCGAGGGCCAGGTCGCATAGCCCTGGCCGCCGCCCCGGGCTCTTGCAGTCGGAGAGGCCTTCCAAGCTACCTCATGTGGAGCCGGAGTCCCCGAGTCACGTAAGTGCAGTTGTCCTCGTGGACTCTCCTCCGGGGGAGCCGCCGTCAGGGCCCAAGTCGGGGGCTGCTGAGTCTACTGAGCTTGGACTCAGGTTGATGGCCTTGGAGAGCAGCTTGGCTGCCTTCATGGAACAGCAGCGGGTGCTGATCGCCTGTCTGACCGGTGCATCTGCCCTGACCACCAGGTCCTCGACGTCTAAGTCGACCCCGGAGACCGAGCAAATCCTCGAGTCGATGAAGTCTCGAGTCGATCCTCGGTCAAGGTCCCCCTCGACTTCCTGTGTGGGGCCGAGGTCGTCGACGCCGATACCCTCGGCGTTGGGGCGGGTGGCACCGAGGCCCACACGGCTGGAGCCACTCAACGACTCCTCGGAGTGGTCAGAGTGGGAGACGGAGGACGAGGAGTCCCTGGACACCTTCCGGACCCGTGGCGTCCCTTCAGACTCACTGGAGTCCGAGCCTTGGAGAAGGTCCCCCCCGTGGAGGATACCCGGTTCTCGGACTTCGTGACGGACATGGCCAAGGCCTTGGCCTTCCCTGCGGATGCCAAGGAGGAGCCTCGAGCCGAGGAGCTCGATGTCCTCCAGTATGAATTTCCTCTGAAGGAAGCCTTTACTGTACCGGTTCCCCTGATGCTGGAACGGCTGCTCTTCTGTATGTGGGAGGCACCGGCCTCGACGCCGGTTCTTAGCAAACGTGTCGATTCCATTTATAGAGTCCATAAGAGCCATGGGTTCCAAAAGGCGCAGCTACCGCACCACTCCAAGGTTGTGGAATCGGCCATGCACCGTCTGAAGAGTCAGAAGATGCACTCCTTGGTGCCCCCCGGCCGGGAGGCCTGGAACCTGGATGCCCTCAGTAGAAAGTGCTTCCAGGGCTCTATGCTGTCTTGCCGTGTCCAGACCTACCAGCTGTACATGGGCATGTACCAACGGGACCTGGCAAAGGAGATTGCCGGGTTCTCAGCTGGCCTCTCCGAGGAACCTTTGCAGAGGTTCAAGGCTTTGTCAACGGGGATTCAAGAGTGCTCGAAGTTTATCTCTCGAGCAGCCTATGATGGCTTCGAGGCTTCGGCCCAGGTAGCCATGGCCGGCATCGGTGCACGCCGTCAGGCCTGGCTACAGTCATCAGACCTGGAGCCATGGGTGCAGGACAAGTTGGTCGATGTCCCCTGCTGAGGTGAAAACCTTTTTGGTAAGCCCATGACTGAAAAGGCTGCAGAAATCTAGACTGAGATTCTCACCAGGACAAGGCTGTCCAGGAAAACTGTCCCTTCTCAGAAAAAGAAGGGCTCAGGGAAAAATCCCTTTTTCCCGAGGAAGGGTACTGCCTACAAAACCTACCCTCACTATCAGGCCTCTCCAGCTCCCCAACAGGGCCCGCAGGCCAAGGGGCAGGGGCATGGGCATGGGCCCCATAGGCAGAAGACCCCCAAGCTGCCAGCTCCGGCTCCTGCACAGCTGGGAGCGGGATTTTGACTCCCACATCATAGCCTCTTCTCCACAGCTGGCTCCACTCAGCACAGGAGGTCGGCTGACCCTGTACGCCTACAGGTGGCCAGCCATCACCGGGGATACCTGGGTCCTCAGCATAGTCCGACAGGGCTACATGCTCCACTTCCACCAGTTACCCCCTCCTACTTTCCAGGGGAGCCTCTAAGAATCCCTCTGCACAGAAACCTCCTACTTCAGGAGTTGGCAAGTCTTCTGAAGGAACAGGCGGTGGAGCCGGTGCCTCACCACCTGAAAGCGCAAGGCTTTAACTCCAGGTACTTTCTGGTACCGAAAAGGACAGGAGGCCTCCGGCCTATCCTAGACTTGCGAAACCTAAACAAGTTTCTGGAGAGGGAAAAGTTCAAGATGCTTACCCTCAGGATACTGCTGCCCTACCTCCAGCAGGGAGACTGGCTATGCGCCTTAGACCTAAAGGATGCTTATACTCACATCCTCATCCATCCAGACCACAGACAATACCTCAGATTTGTGGTGGGAGGAAACCATTTCCAGTACAGGGTACTTCCTTTTGGCCTGACTTCCGCCCCCAGCGTTTTCACCAAATGCCTGGCGGTGGTGGCGGCCTATCTCAGAAATCAGGGAATTTTTGTCTTCCCATACCTGGATGACTGGCTCATCAAAGATCAGTCTCTCCAGGAGGCCAGACAAGCCACTCTTCACACTGTCTCTCTTCTTCAGCATCTGGGCTTTGTCATAAACTACGCAAAGTCCACTTTGCTCCCCTCACTAGAGTTTATAGGGGCAAGATTAGACACCCTGCAGGCAAGGACTTACTTGCCCAAGGACAGGGCCAACAGACTGATGGACTTGGCCAACCAGTTCCTAAGCAATTCTCAGGTCTCAGCCAAACACTTCCTGCGGCTCCTGGGCCACATGGCGTCCATGGTACATGTGACCCCGAATGCCCGTCTGCACATGCGGGTGGCTCAGTGGTGCCTCAGAGCTCAGTAGGCCCAGGCCACAGGTGACCTCCGAGACAGAGTAAGGGTGTCCAAACCACTCTTGGACTCCTTGCAGTGGTGGCTGCATCTCCCAAACCTTCTCAGGAGGGGGTTCCTTTTCAGGCCCCAGCACACACAAGGGTGCTGACGACCGATGCTTCTTTGAAGGGCTGGGGTGCACATTGTCAGGGCACGTGCACTCAAGGCCTCTGGTCTCCTCGGGAGGCCACACAGTAAATCAATCTTTTGGAGCTGCGAGCAATCCACTTGGCTCTACAGACTTTTCTCATGCCCTCTCTCACCAGTCTGTCTTAGTTCAGACAGACAATCAGGTAGCAGTGTTCTATGTGAACAAGCAAGGGGGCACAGGGTCCAGACTCCTATATCAGGAGGCGCAGGTCCTTTGCTCCTTTGCAGTCAAACAAGGCATGTTTCTCAAAGCGGTTTATCTGCCTGCTCAGGAGAACCTTTTGGCAGACAAACTAAGCAGGATTCTCCAGCCTCACGAATGGCAGTTGAATCCACTGGTGGTTCAGCACATCTTTCTACGATGGGGACTTCCATCCATCGATCTCTTTGCCAGCCCACTGAACCATCAGCTGCCCAGGTTTTGCTCCAGACAGCTGCATCCCCTGAGGGTGGCAGCAGATGCTTTTCTGATCTCTTGGTCGACGGGCCTCCTGTGTGCGTTTCCTCTCACGCCCCTGGTGGCCTGAACTCTGTTCAAGATTCTACGGGACAAAGCCTCGGTCATTCCACTTCTTCTGCAGCTGGCAGTGGAAACTCCATTCCCTCTGGGGTTGCAACCCGATCTTCTGTCTCAGGATCAGGGTTCCCTCCTGCACCCCAATCTCAGATCCCTCAATCTGATGGCCTGGCTGCTGAAAGGATAGTTCTAGCTCCCTTACTTCTACCTAGGGAAGTTGAGGTGGTGGTCCTGGCCTCGAGGAAGCAATCCACCAGAAAGTCCTATGCACTCAAGTGGCGCAGATTCTCAGTGTGGTGTGCTCACAACAATGAAGATCCTTTCTCCTGCCTGGTGCCAGTAGTGCTACAGTACCTTCTTCACCTGTCAGACCTAGGCCTTCAGTCCAACTCTGTTTGGGTCCACCTCAGTGCTCTTTCAGCACACCACTCACTGGTGGAGGGACAGTCGCTGTCGGCTCACCCCTTGGTGTCCCGCTTCCTCAGAGGCTTGCTTTTGCTCAAGCCTCCGATTTGTCCCCCTGTCACTGAGTGGGACTTGAATGTGGTCTTGCAACAACTGACTCGCCTACCGTTTGAGCCGATGGCCACTAGTCATTTACGCTTCCTTTCTTGGAAGGCGCTCTTCCTGGTAGCTCTTACCTCAGCTAGACGTGTGAGTGAACTACAAGCTCTGGTTTCTGATAGACCGTACACACGGTTCTATAGGAACAGGGTGGTCCTTCAGACTCATCCGAAGTTCCTTCCAAAGGTTGTCTCCTCTTTCCACCTCAACCAGGAGGTGGTTCTTCCGACATTCTTTCCCAGGCCGCATACCAGCCGGGCTGAGACAGTCTTGCATACTCTGGACTGTAAGAGGGCATTGTCCTTTTACATAGAACGTACGAAGGAGCATCGAAGGGCTACTCAGCTCTTCGTATCCTTTGACCCTAATAAGTTGGGGTTACCTGTCTCCAAGCGTACGTTGTCCACTTGGGTAGCAGATTGTATTGCCTGGGCATACAGGGCAGCCGTTCTCTCCTTGCAGGGTCGAGTCACAGCCCACCGTGTCAGGGCGAAAGCCGCGTCAGTAGCTCATCTCCACTCTGTTCCATTGGCAGACATCTGCCGGGCCGCTACTTGGTCTTCAAGCCAGACTTTTGCAGCCCACTACTGCTGCGAGAGAGAGGCCCGAAGGGACAGTGCTTTCAGATAGGCGGTACTCCGTAATCTCTTTGAGGTTTAGGCAACTCCTACCCTCCGGCCCTTGTGTTGGGCTACCGTACAGGGGCGTTCTCAGAGGATATTCTTACATGAATGCTGAGGCTCTTAAGAGGGAGCCATTTTTTCAGCTTTGGGTTCCCAGTAGCCTATAGCTGGGGAGTCCCATATGTGAGGACTGACTTCCTGCTTGGTCCTGGAGAAAGAGTAGTTACTCACCTGTAACAGGTGTTCTCCAGGAGCAGCAGGAATCAGTCCTCACGACCCTCCCTCCTCCCCTGGAGTTGCAGTCATATACTTTATTTTGATTTTTGCTGTCTTTTAGCTATGTCGTCAGACTGAGCAAGATGGCACCCTTGGGCGGGAAGGGGACCGCGCAGGCGTGCTGCATTCCCAAAGGCTTTCTTTGAAAGCTGGGGAAATGCTCCACACGGGGGCTCCGTCAGCGCCAACGTCACCCATATGTGAGAACTGATTCCTGCTGCTCCTGGAGAACACCTGTTACAGGTGAGTAACTACTCTTTCTGGACTTGCAAAATCTGAACAAGTTCCTGGTGCAGGAGAAATTCAAAATGCTCTCCCTTGGAACATTGCTGCCCTACCTCCAAGCAGGGAGATTGGCTATGCTCCTTGGACCTTAAGGATGCTTATACCTACATCCTTATTCATCCCAGTCACAGGCAGTACCTGAGGTTCATGATTGAAGACTACCACTACAGGGTATTACCCTTCGGCCTAGCCTCCGCACCAAGAATCTTCACCAAATGCTTAAAGTGGTGGCACCTACCTTCATCTCCAAGGGGCCTTCGTCTTCGCATACCTGGATGACTGGCTCGTGAAAGGGGACACGGCCACCAAGGTGTGCAATAGGTCACGGCCTGCATCATTAAGATCCTGCAGTATTTGGGTTTCGTGATAAACCACCCCAAATCTCACCTCACTCCAATACAGGATATGGAGTTCATAGGAGCTTGTCTGGACACTCCAGGCCATGGCCTTCCTCCCCCTGGACAGGATGGATCACCTCAGGGTCCTCGCCACTAAGGTGCAGCACCATCACACAGTGTCAGCGTGGTACATGCTCCGCCTACTAGGCCACATGGCATCCACAGTCCATGTGGTCCCCCACACCTGCCTCCACATGTGGGCAAGCTCAGTGGTGCCTCCGCTCATAGTGAGCACAAGCCACGGGCAGGCTCTGGGACAGGGTCTCAGTGTCCTGTCAACTAGCAGAGTCGCTTGACTGGTGGCAGGGCACACAGCACCTGCAAAAGGGCATGCCCTTCCAGCCCCCAAACCCCCAGAGGATCCTCACCACAGACGTGTCCCTACTGGGGTGGGGTGCCCACTGCGAGAAACTGCGCACACAGAGCAACTGGTCCCTAGTGGAGAGTCAACAGCAGATCAGACTTCTGGAGCTCAAGGCCTTCCACCACCGCCTGTAGAATCAGTCGGTGCTAGTCCAAATGGACAACCAGGTCAGAATGTTCTACCTGAACAAGAAGGGGGATACAGGGTCTCAGCGCCTCTGCCAGGAGGCAGTAGCCTTCTGCTCGTATGCGATCAGTCAGGGAATGCTCCTCAGAGCAATATACTTTCTGAGCCAAGACAATGTCCTAGTGGACAGGCTGAGCAGGGTCCTCCAGCTGCATGAATGGCATCTAAACACCAGGGTGGCGCAGTGGCTTTTCCAACTCTGGGGAAACCAGAGTCTGGACCTATTTGTCAGCCCAGCCAACGCTCAGCTGCGCCGCTTCTGCTGCCCCCAGATAGCGGTGGACGCCTCTCTCATTTTGTGGTCGGAGGGCCTACTGTATGCCTTCCCTCCCATGAAACCAGTCCAAAGCGTGATAATGTGGAAAGACAAAGATCTTTATTAAGCGTTTGATAGCCCAACAGGTAGGAACAACAGTACAAGAGCAAGAACCCCGCAAAGCTAAGGGAAACCAGTCCAAAGCGTGATAATGTGGAAAGACAAGGATCTTTATTAAGCCTTTGATAGCCCAAACAAAGGCTTAATAAAGATCCTTGTCTTTCCACATTATCACGCTTTGGACTGGTTTCCCTTAGCTTTGCGTGGTTCTTGCTCTTGTACTGTTGTGCCTTCCCTCCCATGCCACTATTTGCCCAGACCCTCTTCAGGGTCCTGCAGGACAAGGCCTCCATGATTCTGGTGGCCCTGCGCAAGCCCAGACAGCCTTGGTTTCCCCTGTTGCTCCGCTTCTCAACAGAGCTCCCGGTCCCTCTGGAGAATGCCTTGGGGCTTCTAACCCAGGAGGAGGGCTCGCTTCTTCACCACAACCTGGGGTCCCTATCATTAACAGCATGGCTGCTGAGCGGGTCACCTTAGCACCCTTCAACCTGCCAAGGGAGGTGGAGGAAATCCTCCTGGCCTCTCGTAAGGACTCCACGAGATGGGCCTATGTCTTCAAGTGGCAAAGATTCTCAGTATGGGGTGTGGAGCAATGGGTAGACCCATTCTCTTGCCAGGTGCATACAGTGCTGTAGTACTTGCTTCACCTTTTGCAGACCGGACTCAAGTCCAACTCAGCCAGGGTGCACCATCCCTCCATAGAGGGAAAACATGTTTCTGCGCAGCCCCTCATTACCTGATTTATGTGGGGCTTGCTGCTCTTTAAGCTTCCCACTGCCTGCCCCTGGTAGATTGAGATCTCCACGTAGTTCTAACGCAGCTCATCAAGCCGCCTTTTGAACCTCTGGCTACCTGCAGAGACAGCAAGCTTCAGGCCTTGCCATCTTACACCAGGTTCTACAAGAATAGGGGTGTGCTTCGCACCCACCCTAAATTCCTTCCAAAGGTGATATCCGCCTTCTACTTCAACTAGGGAATGGTTCTCCCCACCTTCTTTCCACAGCCCCATGCTGACAAGGTGGCGGCCGTTCTCCATACTCTGGATTGTAAGAGGGCTCTATCCTTCTACTTGCAATGTACCCAGGGCCACCACAAAGCCTCGCAGTTTTTCATTTCCTATGACCCCAGTCAACTGGGGGAGGCTGTTTCCAAGCAGACCCTGTCCATCTGGGTGGCAGAGTGCATCGCCTTCATCCACGATCAGGCTGGGCTCTCGGAGCACCAGGTCAAGGCACACAACGTCAGGGCTATGGTGACCTCTGCAAGCCTACATTCTGTCCCTATGGCAGACATCTGCTGGGCTTCCACCTGGTCACAGTTCACACCTTTGCAGCTCACTACTGCTTTTGGCCAGGCTGTACTCCATAGTCTGTTCGGGGTTTAGGAAACTCCTGCCCTCTGCCCCCTTCTTGTTCAGGCTACCAGAGCGGTGATTCTCCCTGGACACTGGGCCGTGTTTTTCTACAGGTTCTTGGTAGCCTGTAGCTAGGGAGTCCCATATGTGAGGCTGACTTCCTACTTGTTCCTGGAGAAAGTGTAGTTACTTACCTGTAACAAGTGTTCTCTAGGGACAGCAGGAATCAGTCTTCACAACTCTTCCTCCTCTCCTTGGAGTTGCTGTAATTTTTTTGCCATCTTCTTTAGTCAGCTCTTACTATGTCATCTGACTGAGTAAGATGGCACCATTGGGGGGGGGGGAGGGGACCACACATGCCTGGTGACATCTCCCAAAGGCTTTCTTTAAAGCTGAGCAGATGCTTCTGCGGTGATCCGTCGGCACAGACGTCACCCAAATGTGAGGACTGATTCCTGCTGTCCCTAGAGAACACCTGTTATAGGTAACTACGCTTTCTGGGATGAAGGGAAGAAAGGCTTCCCAATCCTTAATGATTTTCTTAAAGAACATTTCCATATATAAGGTGTAAGAATTAATTGTACTGGCCAGCATGGAGGCTTGAAAAGAACGCCGACCAAAGGAATCGAGATTCCTCGATTCCCTGCCGGGTGGGGGGGGGGGGTTGGGGTATCAATGCATGTGTCTTACCACTTTTGATGCGGTACATCATTGATTCTACTGCCATCAAGTGATGTCGTAGTTGCATCTTTTGAAAGCCTGGGACTTCCGGTACTCGATACATGGTATTAAGGCATCTGCTGATGGGCGAGACCATAAGCATGGTCTCCTACATGTGAAGCATCAGGTTATGTAGGATCTTATGATTCTCCAGGAAGAAGCAGGAAGTCAGTCCTCACTTATGGGTGACACTGACACCGACGGAGCCTGCGTGGAGCAATTCCCCAGCTTTCAAAGAAAGCCTTTGGGATTGCTGCCACACATGCATGGTCCTCTTCCCGCCCAAGGGTGCCATCTTGCTCGGTCTCCCTTGTTCCGCGGAGCCCTTTGGATGCATGTCCTCATCCATCGGAAAACGTTTCTCTCTTTTTTTGTCTTTTGGCCTTTTTTCCAGGTGCACTGGTCCGCTCCTGTCCTCCCCGAAGCCCCTGCTTCGGTTGTGCGCCAGGGGATCCCTAATTTTTCCTTTTCTTCCTTCGGGCCCTTTTCTAATCGCTGGCCACCTTGAGGGCTCCTTTTGCCCCCATTGCCACCGGCTTCAAAAAAATCGACAGATGCTCCAAAAACATGTCGCTCACGGACACCCACAACTGTTGTCTGTGGTGCCTGGGGGCTGACCACAACCGGGAGCTCTGCTCGCTTTGCAAGAAAATGTCCATTAAGGCCTCACAAAGCCGTAAGCGGAAGTCAGATGACATTTTCCGTAAGTCAGCCCCGGAGTCCCCGATGGCGCCCTGCTCCACCGATCCACCACTTGCAGGGTCCCCCGCAATGACTCCGCATCCCAGATGCCATTCTGACCAGGGTTCGCCTGAGGTTGAAAGGCGAAAAAAGAAGACAACCTCAAAGACACTGTCAGGGGCTCCGGATAAGTGTGAGCGGTCTCGCGCTCATTCCTTTAGACCTCCCCGGCGTTCGAGAGTTGGACAAGCAGCGACCTCGAAAGGTACCTCTTACAAACACAGAGGCCTCTGGCGATGGCTCCCGGTCTCCTGAGGGTCATCCTGGTGAGGACCCCCTCTCATCCTCCACACCAGACCCAGTAACCCCGGCATCGGCATCACAGGGACCCAACTCCTGAGTGGGAGTCTTGTATGCTGGCACTAGAGCGCAATATTTCTGCCCTCCTAGCTTCCAAGCAGGCGCTCTTGCCCAGCACGGCTGGCTCGTGCCTTGAGACTGAGGGTCCCTTGACTGTAGTCCCAAAAACTGCCTTGGAAACCCCAAGAGCCATGAGCCTTGTGAGGGTCCTTGGCACTGGCCTCACTCACCGTCCCATTCCTCGGGGGCGAGGTCTTCCAGAGTTAGTGCCTCCAGCTCCAGACGGGCCTCAGCCACCGGATGTGGGGATCAGCCCGACATGGAGTCCTTCTCGGATCTCTCAGGCTGGGAATCAGATGGGCCGTACAACAGGTAGGCAGTACTCACGTAAGTAGCACAAACACAGTCCAAAACGTGAGATATGTGGAAGACAATTTATTGAAACTCACTGAGCCTATGGCAACCCGACACAGGCCGTGTTTCGTAACCTTTGTCAGGGGTTGATTAGGCCAAATACTACAAACATAAAAACATAAATATTAAAAAACATCATATTAAAAACGATAAAAGAACAAATAGGACCATAATATATATATATATAAAAAAATATATAAAAATAATAAATAACTCAAATTTCATGTTAAGATTGAAATAATTAATAAACCATAAAAAATGTGATGGAACGCTAATTAAACAACAAAACACAATCTAATGATATGATTGGAGACATTACAATCTTAAGTTCTCAACTAACATCAGTAAAACCAACACATAGGTGTGACAAGCAAAGTACATACATCTTTATAATAAATAGCTGTTAGTGGACAAACTTAAAATAGAAAACCGTGACTACAACCTTTAAAATGGTTATGCACATAAACCATAAGTTAAAATCAAAAAACTACTACTCTGGAGCAAGGGAAATTAAGAAGAAGGCAGCAGCAGGAGCGAACAGGGTATTCTTCCACTAAATGAAAAATACCTTATTTCTGTAGACTCTAGGAGCATACAATCCAAAAGACCAATGGTGGTATCACTAAAATGAATAAATAAATAAATAACTCTAAAACCTATCACTATACTTGCGTGTGTGGACAATCATAGTTACTACTCTAAAACAAGTGATGATGAATAAATAACTAAAATCATCTAAGACAGGGGAACTAGGTAATAAATACATCAAATACATTGTAACAAAAGTTAAAAGTAGTAAATAATTGATAATGTATTATCAGACCAATACTCAGGCATGAGGTGTCAATTGTTTTCAAAACCATGTTGTTCATATCAATAAAAAGATTAAATAAGAATGATGTTAAAACAAATATTAGTTAAATTTCAAAAAACCGCGAAATTTAAGAACCTAAAAACAGCTTAAACATATAGTTATGGACATAGGACTAGCATTCATTAAAGGCGAAATATCGGTCATAAGCCTACATGAAAAAGATGTGCTAAATAATGTATGATAGCATATCACCCGCCGTTATAATAATCGCCCTTGCTTTGGGTTTGCAAGAAGAGATGTGTATTAGTAGATTGGGTCATTTTTAGTTTTTTATTTTTATTCACCCGAACTGATCAAAAGGGACATAGTATACTGATGAAAAAGGTCTATATTCTAACATAATTTAGCAGTAACAACCATTTTTCTTGCATTGTCATCTGATAACTCGGCAAATCTCTTATACACTATATCCGTGCTGCATCGTGAAAGGGGACTATAGAACTCAATCAAAAATAAATTCCTAGCAGGATAAAACAAAAAGATTCCAATACCTATTAATCTTTCACTGCAGTGTTTAGATGCATTGTATACATGTACATTACACAGCCGCGGAGAAAAAGGAATAGGGGAACTGCACACATAATGATAAAAATGCTCCGATGAAATAAAATACCATATGAGGAGATCCTCTCTCTCCTCCATGGTAACTCCTTGCATTGGCAATCAAAAGACTTTAACTTGCCGGCACAAGCGCATCTAATAACCGCCAAAGAGCGGGAAAAGGGGGCATGCCAAGACAAAAAACGGAGTGTCTAGCGAATATAAAATGTTAAAAAATATTAAGAACAAAGATCTTTTAATAATAGAATCCACATCGGGAAGTAAAACTCAAGCAGGAAAAAAGATATACTTGTCAACTTTTCTCTGCAGTGTCTAGTACCGTCAGCATACATTACATTACACAGCCGCGGAGATAAAGGGGATGAAAAAAGAAATTGCACAAGCAATACTAAAATTACACAGATCATAATAAAATAAAAATGATACCATTTGAGGAAATCCTCTCCCTCCTCCGATGAAACTCCTTCAACACTAAAAACGGCAAACCGCTCACATCGACAATCTGTAAGGCTTAAAACGCTGGCACATGCGCACCTAATAACCTCCTGGGAGCGGGAAACAAAGGGGGCGTGTCCAAACAAAAACAGAGCATCCAACAAAAAATTACAATAGCATGACCTATTTTGTTATAAATTTCACATTGGGTAGCAAAGCTAGCACTATCTTAGCTAGGGAGATCCAGCCAGCAATTATAAAAATTCTCACAAGGGAACATATAATACAATTTAATTACAAACTCAAAAGCAGAAGAGGACACGTCTCTAGGAGGATCCTGATGTCTGTCATTATTTTCTTCTCAGTGTGCAAATCTAGTATATGCATAAACGGAAGTGCACAAACGTTATTAGAAAAAGTATATATCAATTGAAGAGACCGGCAAGTTAAAGTCTTTTGATTGCCAATGCAAGGAGTTACCATGGAGGAGAGAGAGGATCTCCTCATATGGTATTTTATTTTATCGGAGCATTTTTATCATTATGTGTGCAGTTCCCCTATTCCTTTTTCTCCGCGGCTGTGTAATGTACATGTATACAATGCATCTAAACACTGCAGTGAAAGATTAATAGGTATTGGAATCTTTTTGTTTTATCCTGCTAGGAATTTATTTTTGATTGAGTTCTATAGTCCCCTTTCACGATGCAGCACGGATATAGTGTATAAGAGATTTGCCGAGTTATCAGATGACAATGCAAGAAAAATGGTTGTCACTGCTAAATTATGTTAGAATATAGACCTTTTTCATCAGTATACTATGTCCCTTTTGATCAGTTCGGGTGAATAAAAATAAAAAACTAAAAATGACCCAATCTACTAATACACATCTCTTCTTGCAAACCCAAAGCAAGGGCGATTATTATAACGGCGGGTGATATGCTATCATACATTATTTAGCATATCTTTTTCATGTAGGCTTATGACCAATATTTTGCCTTTAATGAATGCTAGTCCTATGTCCATAACTATAGGTTTAAGCTGTTTTTAGGTTCTTAAATTTCACGGTTTTTTGAAATTTAACTAATATTTGTTTTAACATCATTCTTACTTAATCTTTTTATTGATATGAACAACATGGTTTTGAAAACAATTGACACCTCATGCCTGAGTATTGGTCTGATAATACATTATCAATTATTTACTACTTTTAACTTTTGTTACAATGTATTTGATGTATTTATTACCTAGTTCCCCTGTCTTAGATGATTTTAGTTATTTATTCATCATCACTTGTTTTAGAGTAGTAACTATGATTGTCCACACACGCAAGTATAGTGATAGGTTTTAGAGTTATTTATTTATTTATTCATTTTAGTGATACCACCATTGGTCTTTTGGATTGTATGCTCCTAGAGTCTACAGAAATAAGGTATTTTTCATTTAGTGGAAGAATACCCTGTTCGCTCCTGCTGCTGCCTTCTTCTTAATTTACCTTGCTCCAGAGTAGTAGTTTTTTGATTTTAACTTATGGTTTATGTGCATAACCATTTTAAAGTTTGTAGTCACGGTTTTCTATTTTAAGTTTGTCCACTAACAGCTATTTATTATAAAGATGTATGTACGTTGCTTGTCACACCTATGTGTTGGATTTACTGATGTTAGTTGAGAATTTAAGATTGTAATGTCTCCAATCATATCATTAGATTGTGTTTTGTTGTTTAATTAGCGTTCCATCACATTTTTATGGTTTATTAATTATTTCAATCTTAACATGAAATTTGAGTTATTTATTATTTTTATATATTTTTTTAAATATATATATTATGGTCCTATTTGTTCTTTTATCGTTTTTAATATGTTGTTTTTTAATATTTATGTTTTTATGTTTGTAGTATTTGGCCTAATCAACCCCTGACGAAGGTTACGAAACACGGCCTGTGTCGGGTTGCCATAGGTTCAGTGAGTTTCAATAAATTGTCTTCCACATATCTCACGTTTGGGAATCAGATGGGGACATGTCCCCTGAAACTCGTGCACATTGAGACCTTCCTTCTGACCTGTCCCCGCCCGTCTAGTGAAGACGGTCACCCCCTGAAGATACCTCCTAATTGGTATTCGTGCGGGATATGGTTCGGGCCCTCAATATGCCCACGCAGACCAAGGAAGAGCCAAGGGCAGAGGAACTCGACATTTTGCAATATGAGTCTCCCCCAAGGGAGTCTCTCACGATCCCTGTGCCATCCATCCTGACCTGGCTGCTCCTCTGCATGTGGGAAGCACCTATCTGTGTCCCTGTTATCATAGTAACATAGTAAATGACGGCAGATAAAGACCAGAGTCCAGCGCGGTCCTGGGTTTCGAAAGGCCCACCGGAAATCTAAGGGGCCCAAGACCCAACCACCGGCACCATACCAGCCAGCTCCGGGGTTTTGACGCCAAATGCAGAGCTTCTCGTCTTCCGGCAGCACTCCCGCCGGTAGGAGGACATCTGTCCCTTTTTACACCCAAGTGGAAGGCCATCAACATCGGACACCTGGGTCATCCAGGACGGTTACAGTCTCCATCTGGACAGACTTCCCCCTCCCTTCTCCCCAGCGGAGCCTACTCGGCTTCCCTCACACCAGGCTTGCTTAAAGCAAGAATTGAACAACCTCCTCGGTCAATAGGCAGTTGAAAGGGTCATGCCCCATCCTCGATCTCAGGAACCTGAACAAATTTCTGGTGAGGGAGAAGTTCAGAATGCTATCGCTTGGCATCCTGCTACCCTTCCTCTGGCAGGGCGATTGGCTATGCTCCTTGAATCTCAGAGACACGCCCACATCCCTGTTCACCCCAAGCACAGGAAGTACCTGCGTTTCAGGGTGCAGGGGGATCACTATCAGTACAGAGGTCTCCCCATCAGGCTTGCATCTGCCCTGCGGGTCTTCACCAAATGCCTGTTGGCAGCTGCGGCCTACCTCCGACTGCAGGGCATATCTATCTACCCCTACCTAGTTGATTGGCTCGTCACAGGCGCATCGGTCAAGTAGGCACACCTCTCAGCAATGAACTCCAGTGCCTGCACCAGTTCGAGGTGGGACTTGGAATAGTTGATCAGGAAACTGAGGCGCTCGAGGAGGACCAGCGCAGCCTATCCAGTTCCCTGGATTGGTGGCAGAATCTCCAAAGCTTACTTCGGTGCATGCCCTTCCAGGCTCTGCAACATGAGCTCATCTTGATGACGGATGCCTCGCTGTCATGCTGGGGAGCCCACTGCGACAACCTCCGTACATGAACATTGTGCTCATGCAGCTGACGGGACCACCCTTCGAGCCAATGGCGACGTGCTCACTTTGGCAGCTCTCCTGGAAGGTAGTCTTTGTGGTGGCGCTGACCTTGGCTCAGCGAGTCAGCGAACTTCAAGCCCTCATGGCTGCAGCCCCCTAGGTTCCCAGGTTTTACGGGAACAGGGTGGTCTTTCCCACTCACCCCAAGTTCCTACTGAAAGTTGTCTCGGATTTCCACCTCAACTAAGAGATAGTCTTACTGACTTTCTTCCTGAGACCTCACGCCGACTGGGCATCGGCAGTCCTGCATACCCTCGACTGCAAGAGGGCTCTCACCTTCTACCTTCAGCACACCCAGGGTCATCGCAAGTCCAACCGGCTCTTCATCGCCTACGATCCAAAACATCTGGGGCTTGCAGTCACCAAGCGCACCCTCTTCATCTGGGTGGTGGACTACATTGCCTTTGCCCAGACAAAGGCTGGGACCCTGCTGGATCGACAAGTCACTGCTCATGGCGTCCATGCTAAGGCAGCATCAGTGACTTCGCTGCGCTCAGTGCCTCTGACGGACATCTGCCGGGCTGCGACCTGGCCTTCAGCGAATACCTTCGCTTTGCACTACTGTCTGGAGGAGGGAGTCCCGTCGGGACAACGCCTTTGGCCAGACTGTACTCCATAATCTGTTCAGGGTATAAGCAATTCCTGCCCTCCGACCCTCCTTCTGCGGCTACCGGGAGCTTGCCCCCCCCCCCTTTCCCCCCGAGGACTCAGGCTCCCTTTGGATTGTCGGCATCTGCTCACAGCTTTGTGGAGGTGCTTTGCTTATAGGTTTTGGTAGCCTGGAGCTGGGGAGTCCCATAAGTGAGGACTGACTTCCTGCTTGTTCGTGGAGAAAGCATAGTCACTCACCTGTAACAGGTGTTCTCCAGGGACAGCAGGAATCAGTCCTCACTACCCTCCCACCTCCCCCTTAAGCATTTCTATTCTTATCCTTCCCTTGCCATCTGCTTAGTAGGGTTCTAGCTATGGGACCTGACTGAGCAAGATGACACCCTTGGGTGGGAAGAGGACCACGCATGCGTAGCAGCAATCCTAAAGGCTTTCTTTGAAAGCTGGGGAATTGCTCCATGCGGGCTCTGTCGGTGTCAATGTCACCCATGAGTGAGGTCTGATTCCTGCTGTCCCTGGAGAACACCTGTTACAGGTGCATAACTATGCTATTGGTAAGATCACTGCCTCCTTCATTGCCATGGGGTACTGTAGAATTTCCAATTCCTCCATGCGGGGCTCCAGTTCCACCATGGCTGGTATCGATAGCCCTGCCGCCATGCCCTGAATAAATTCCTGGAAGGACATGTCCTCCGAGGGGGACTTTTGGCGGGAGGTGGTACTTGGAGGTGAAGGCTCAGATGCCGATGCCATATCCAGTAGCTTCTCAAAATCGAGGAATCGATGGTCTGAATCAGAGGCCTCAGAATCTGAGCTCGGCGAGTGTTTTCTGTGCCAATGAGGTGTGGTCTAGTGGTTAGGACAAGGTACTTCAGGCCGGAGGGCCGGGGGTTCAAGTCCCACCTGGGGACAGCAATCTCAGGCCGGAGGGACTGGGATTTCTAGTCCTATAGGCACTCCTTGTGGTCTTGGGCAAGCCACTTAACCCTCCATTGCCCATGTTCCCTGTAAATATTATTTATTTATTAACATTTTTTTTAATATACCGCACTATTCGTTATCAGCGCGGTTTACATGGAACAAGAAACTTCAGACAATTTACATTTATCTGATTTTTTACAGTTAAACAGGCAAACCAACTTGGATAGCAGGATAACAGGAGCAACTATTTACAAAACAACTATTTACATAACAGTGTCATATAGTCTGAATAGTGTATTGTTAATCTATTGAAGAAGTGTGAAGTGAAGTTGAGACAGGAAAGTTTACGTGGTTGGGCTGATGTTATTGATATTTGCGTGTGACTGTTTTTTTGTTCTCCGGGAAGTATTTGAGGAACAGGTGATGTTTTAGGGCCTTCCTGAACTGGATGAGATCAGGGATGGCCCTAATGTGAGGTGGAAGGGTGTTCCAGAGTTTTGGGGCACATAGGCTGAAGGCTCTGCTCGATGTTGTGGAATTGAATCTTATGACTTCCTTTGGTACGCTTAGCATATTTAGTTCTGTGGTTCTTCTTAGTCTATTGTGTATGATTGGTTGAATCATCTCTGATAAGGAGGTGGATGCGAGACCTTTGTATGCTTTAAAGGTAAGGAGCAGAGTTTTAAAGTGATTCTTGCTTGGATAGGAAGCCAGTGTAGTTGTTTTAGAAGGGGCGTTACATGGTCTCTTTTGGATGCTCCAAAAAGCACTCTTGCTGCACTGTTCAAGGCAAGTTGAAGCGGATTTAATGTAGATTGAGGAAGGCCTTGTAGAATGGAATTTGCATAATCGAAATGAGGAATGATAAGAGCCTGGTAAACAGTACGGAAATCGTCTGGGTCAATCAGTTGGCGTAGATGTCTGAGGGAGCGGATCTTGAAATAAATTGCTCTTACTGTGTTGGATATGTGGTTCTTCATGTCAAGGTTTTGATCAAGGGTTACTCCTAGGTATCGGATATGAGGTTTTACTTGCAGCTTAGCATCTTGAATCTCAAGGCATGTAGGTGGTATGAAGTTCGAGTTCCTTGAGATAAAGAGAACCTCTGTTTTTTTATGTTGGATTCTGAGGTTTTGTGTCAGTAGCCAGTTCGATATGGCGTTGAAACAGTTAGTTAAAGGAGTGAGGTCCATCTTATCTAGGCAGATCGGCATGTATAATAACACATCATCAGCATATATCATACAATTGACATTAAAAGATCTGATGATGTCACATATAGGTTGCATGTATATGTTAAATAGTAATGATGATAGGGAGGATCCTTGTGGGACCCCTTGTCCTTGATGAAACGGATCTGATATTGCTCCATCTGATCGCACATGCTGCCATCTACCTGATAAGTAAGAGTTACACCATTTTAGTGCTGTTCCAGAGAGGCCCTTTTCTTTTAGACGGATAATAAGAAGCTCATGACATACCGAGTCAAAGGCTGCCGCAATGTCCAAAAAGATAAGAACGAAACCATTCCGGATGTTGTCAATGCCGGAGTTAGCATGTGTGTCTCATATCCCCTCGTGTTAAATGTATCCCCCAATTGACCGCTTTGACCCGGTGAAAAGCGGGATATAAATACAGCTAAATAAATAAACAATGATCGTGTGAATTGTGCTGCTGGTACCAGTTCTGCTCGATGTGCTCCCTTTGCTGTCTTAACTGGTATCGACCACATTGATGGGGCTCCCAGCAGTGGAGCCAGAGGCATGGGGAATAGGGACATCAGGTAGTTGTACAGATACTGATGTCGGTATTGATACTGCTTCCCCCTGTCAGTACTGATGTCAGCAGTCCTGGAGTCATCAGAGTTTTGGGCACCAAGGCTGCTAGGTTTTCTCGATGGATAGCATACGCTTATCCAATGAGATTGTCAGTATCTTGTCCGGAGACAGAACGGGGCACCGGGGACCAAGGTCGATGCCTCGGAGGCCTCCCAGTTCCCCACAGAAGCTTTGAAGGACAAGTCCTCTCACTGAGGACTTTTGACTTGATGGCCAGTGTCAGAGGACATCTTCGGGGAGTCCCTGTGTTTGGAATGGGAGCTCTCCCTCAATGTCTCTTTGGAATCCTTGGATGAAGCTTGAGACTCCTTCAGATCCCGTGGAGATCTCAAAGTTTTCTTCCTCTTAGAGCTTGAACTATGTTTTGAGGTTTTGGATACCTTTGAAGCCGATGAAGTGTGGGAGGATGTCGATGTCAACAACACTGAATCCAATAGAAAAAGTTCCGACAGCTTTTTGGCCCAGTTTCTTAGGTCTCTTTTTGTCATTTGCTTACAGAGGGGAAAAAGTTTCTGGATCATGGTCAGGACCGAGATACTTGAGGCATCATTCGTGTGTGTCCGTGACAGAAATTGTATGGGAGCACTTGGTGCATTTTTTAAAACCACTAGGGTGGTGTTCCATGATGGAGAGGATAGGCATGAGGCCCTCATAGAAAAAAGAAAAAATTAAACAAAGTATGAATAAAAGAAAAATAAAATAAAGGTACTGCATCGGTTACGTGATGCTGGAGTGAAAACAAAAAGGCAGAAGTGCTATTCCAAGAAAAGCTTTTTTGCGGTGACAGAAAAAGGATCCTGATGGCTCCATGGAAAGAAGAACTGAGGAGAAGGAGTGGGAAGGTAGTCATGTAGGCAGAGTGGAGTAACCCTCAAAGGCTTTCCTATAGGACTCTGGGGAGAGTTCCTGCACGGGCTCCATCGGTGTCGACATCACCCATATGTGAAGACTACATTCCTGCTTGTTCCTAGAGATAGCTGTTTTCAGTTACTGATTCCACTTAGTTATGTTCTTTGCAAGCCATTTTTGGCAATCTTTCCTGAAGTCAAACAGAACCTGCAGCATAGTAGTTGTGGTAGTCTGTAATAACTTAGTGCTGTGTAGAATATATAGGCTGACATTTATTGAAGCATAAGCTTTTGAAGGCAAGAGTTCACTTTGTTATATGCAATTGATGATATGAACTGTTGTCCTCAAAAGCATATTGTCTCACTAAATGTTAGTACTATTTTTTTATTTTTATTTTTATTTATTTAACTATTTCTTTTATACCGCCCCTTCCAGAGATCAAGGGCGGTTTACATATAACAAGTCAACAGTCATGTACACAGTTTGTATACATTTTACATAGAACATAGAACATAAAACAATAGAAATCAACTATTTACATTAAACAGTAAATATACCATTTATAGGTATTAAAGCAAACATATTAAACTTTATACAAATGAATATTTACAGTGTGTTTACTATCATGTGTTTACTATCATGTCCATACAAAATTTTCAGTACATGACTGGGAGATTAAGAACATAAGATATGCCATACTGGGTCAGACCAAGGTCCATCAAGCCCAGTATCCTGTTTCCAATCTAGGTCACAAGTACCTAGCCGTTTCCCCAAAAGAGACAGGATCCACAATGCTTGTATTGGAGCAAGCAAGTAGATATTATGGGTCCACTTTAATAATGGTTTATGGACCTTTCCTTCAGGAACATGTCCTCATGACAACATTAATGAACACCCTCATCATAGGAACCCAAACCAAACACTCTGGATATGCCATGATCTTCTTAGACATATCAGCAGCCTTCGGCACCATCTCCCACGACATCCTCATGCACAGACTACAAGCAATTGGCATCAAAGATACCGTACTTCAATGGTTCCACTCCTACCTAACCAATAGACGACAACTTATCCGCACAAACATATCAACCTCACCACCCTTCCAGCAACACCAAGGATCCACACTATCTGCCATGCTCTTCAACGACTCTGCACAATCATACGCACCCACAACATCAACTATCACATCTATGCAGATGACATAATGCTGTACGCACCAATCACAACCTCTAACCCAACAAATAAACACCTATCAGAATGCTTCACAGAAGTATCCAGCTGGCTACAAAAGAACAACCTATCCATCAACATAAAGAAAACGGAAGCCCTTATAGTAACAAAGGACCCAGACTTCACCCCACCTTCGCACCTCAACATTGGAACCACACAAATACAAATACAACCGCACATCAAGTATCTAGGAATCATCATAGATCAAGCACTCACACTCAAGCAACAAATAAAAAAAACCACTGGAATGATATTCCACAAAGCCAAAACAGTACAACACCTCAGACCTCTCCTTGAACCACAGGACTTCAGAACAGTGATGCAAGCCATGACACTCCCCCACCTGGACTACTGCAACATAATCTACCACGGACTACCAGCCACCCACACCAACCCACTCTGAACTGCCTTAAATACCACAGCAAGGATTATCCAGAAAACAAAAAAATGAGACCACATCACCCCTGTCCTAAGGGAGCTACACATACTCCCCCTCAAAGCAAGAACCAAATACAAAGCCGCCCTACTTACTCATAAAGCTCTCTACCAAACTCAGACCTCCCAGCTCCGCACACTACTACCCCGACCAGCCCACAACAGAACAACCAGACAAACCTCCAACAACTCCCTCACCATCCCCCATAAACGAACCAAATGCAATCAACGGACCTGCAACAGAGCCTTCGAACTATATGCACCAACCCTCTGGAACTCGCTACCAAGTCACATCAGAAACAATGGAGACCCCTCATCATTCAGGAAACAACTAAAAACCACCCTATTCCAAGAATATCTCGGACCAGAAACAAGCACCCACCACTGACCACCTCCCAACCCCCCCCCCCCCCCCTCCCAGCTCACCTCCATGAACATATGCTCTAAAAGACTGTAACGCAACATCTATGTCTATATCCCAAGTATTTGTTAAAATCATTAATGTTGGACACCTGGTGATAGCCCCCACCCCCCTCTCTATGTTACACTGCTTTGACCCGGTGAAAGGCGGGATATAAATACAGTTAAATAAATAAATAAAATAAAAATAATCCTTTTTTAAACCCGGCTACACTAACAGCTTTTACTACATCCTCTGGTAGCAAATTCTAGAGTTTGATTACACATTCAGTGAAAAAATATTTTCTCTTATTAGTCTTAAATATGTTACCCTGTAGCTTCATTGCATGCCCCCTAGTCTTTCTATATTTTGATGGAGTAAACAATTGATCTACGTTTACCCGTTCCACTTCATTTTTTTATAGACCTCTATCATATCTCCCCTCAGCCGTCTCTTTTCCAGGTTGAAGAGCCCTAACCTTTTTAGCCTCTCTTCATAGGGGTATCCTTCCATCCCCTTTACCATTTTGGTGGCTTCTATGTACTTTTTCTAATAATGCTATATCCTTTTTAAGTTACGGTGACCAGGATTGCACACGATATTCAAAGTGTGGTTGCACCATGGAACAATATAGAGGTATTATAATATCCTTTGTTTTATTCTCCATTTCTTTCCTTTTGATACCTAGCATTCTATTTGCTCTCTTGACCACTACTGCACACTGGGCAGAGGGTTTTAACATGTTGTCCACGATGACGCCTAAATCTTTTTCCTGGGTGGTGGTTCCTAGTGTGGAACCTTGCATTGTGTAAACATAGTTTGGATTTTTCTTTCCTAGGTGCATAATTTTGCACTTGTCCACATTAAATTTCATCTGCCCTTTGGATGCCTAGTCTTCCAATTTATCAAGATTCTCTTGCAATTTTCCACAATCCTCATGGGTTTTAACAACTTTGAATAGTTTTGTGTCATCTGCAGATTTGATAACCTCGCTCATTATTCCCATTTCCAGGCCATTTATGAATATGTTAAAAAGCAGCGGACCCAGCACAGATCCCTGGGGTATGCCACTATTCATCTCTCTCCACTGGGAAAATTGGCCATTTAGTCCTACCCTCTGCTTTCTATCTTTTAACCAGTTTCTGATCCACAGTAGTACATTGCCTCCTATCCCATGACTTTAATTTTGCCAAAAAAGTCTCTCATGAGGGACCTTGTCAAAGGTTTTCTGAAAATCCAGATACACTATATCACCCGACTCACCTTTGTCTACCTGTTTATTCACACCTTCAAAACAACATAACAGATTAGTAAGACACAGGTTAAGGGCACCTTCACAAAACATTTACCTTTGCTTAAATCCAGTTACATGTAAATAAGTGTTGCAGAAAGTGGCCGAAGTAGATCTGCATTAAACGTCTTATTTTTAAGTGCTTCGTTATACTTGTGCTAAAATTCTTATTATTCAGTACACTGAAATTCTTCCAAGAAGATTCACTATCTAATCAGATATCTGAATTCAAAGGTAAGCATTTTAATTCCAAAAGGTATTCAAATTAACAAGTAATAAGGTGTCTGAGAAGTTTCCATGCTATTTTGTATACAGACAATGATGCCATATTTTGAGAAGTATTGTTGAACCATGCTATTTGGGATCTTTGAAACCCATAATCAGCTTCAAATATACTCCAGGTGGACTGTAAAATTTCTAAAATTCAGAAGCACCTGCCCCCTTAAATCATATGTTTTTGGTATATCCAATTTTACCTCAGTAGATAAATCTGAATCTCCAGGAACAAGCAGGAATGAGTCTTCACATATGGGTACGTCGGTACCGACGGAGCCTGCGCGGGAACGCTCCCCAGCTTCCCAAAAAGGAAAGCTTTTGGGAGCATCCCACAGTGCCTGCGCGCTGCCTTCCCGCCTTTCCTAACCAACTCTCCTCAGTTCTTCTTTGCCGCGGAGCCAGCAGGTCGAGCCCTGTCACCGCTGAAGAAGTTCTTTATTTTATTTTATTTCTTTGGTCGCGTGTCTGCCTTCCCCGACTCCGGACCGGTTCCGCCGGTCTTTTCTTTCTTTCTTTAAAAAAAAAAAACATTCAATATTTTTCCTCACTTGGTGTATTTTTCTTCTTAAGGCCTCAGGGCCCACAAGAAAATTTTCCTCATGGAAAAACCAACCTCCGGGTTCAAAAAATGCACTAAGTGTAGCGGTACTATTTCTGTTACAGATACCCATGAATGGTGTCTTAAATGTTTGGGTCCTGAACACTCCATTCCGGATTGTCCGTCCTGCACCCTAATGTCTAAACGGGGGTTACAGAACCGAGCAGCTAAGCTCCATGTGCTGTTTCCCGCTGAGGCACCGGCAGTAGCATCGACATCTTCCAGGTCTTCTTCTCCTGAAGGATCTCAGGTAACCAAACATAAACCTAGCAGGTCCTCGAAGGGTAGATCTCCCTCTAAGCATCGAGATGCCTCCGGGCTTGCTCTCGAGGATCCTGCACCAGCCAAACAACCCCGGCGGGAAGCTCCGGCTTCCAAAGCTCCTCCTATGGGGTTACAGGTTGACATCGATGGCACGGCCTCGACCGATCACCTGTTAGAATGCTCTGGGATACCGGCATAATCTACCGGTACCGATCTCCAGGCATTCATGGCGTCGATGGATCAGAATGTTCTGTCCATGCAGCAGGCTATTTCAGCCTTCATTCAAGCTGCAACGCCAGCGGTACCGCAACGGGCTCCGTTGTCGGTATCGGCTCCGGTACCGGCACCAGCTCCGATGCCGGTACCGACTGCATCGACATCGACCAGGATACCGACTGCTGCGGTTCCTTGTCCAGGGTTACTTCTCAGTACCGATCCGGTACCGAGAACGCCCGATGTCGATACCGCTCGATACGCGTATCGAGCGTTAGAAGAACACCCTGACAGGCGATACTTCGATTCCTCTGATGATTCTGATACATCAGATGAGTCTCCTGAAGTATCCATAGCCCTTCCTGAGGAGCCGCCTTCTCCAAAAAGAAGAATGTCTTCTCCAGAGGACTTGTCCTTTCAAGACTTCATAAGAGAAGTAGCTAAAGGACTCTTTATTTCAGTAACCTCTGAATCAGAGCCTAGAGCAAAAAAATTAGATATTTTAGGATACTCTAGGGCTCCTAAAGAGGCAGTCACCTTACCAATTCATGAGATTCTTCATGAACACATGATTGATTTATGGGAGACTCCTCTCACTCTCTCTCCTCATTCTCGCAGGTTGGACACTATGTATCGTGTCCCTCCTTGTCTTGGGTTCCAGAAAACTCAGCTTCCTCACCATTCTATTGTGGTGCAGTCAGCTATGAAGAGGATAAAGAGTACAAAGAGACACTCTTCTGCTCCTCCAGGAAGAGAATGCAGGACCTTGGATGTTTTTGGTAGGAAAATCTTCCAGGCCAGTATGCTTATTGCCAGAATCAACTCATATAGCCTTTATATGGGTATGTTCCTGAAAGAAGTGGCAGAAAAGCTGCACACTTACCTCCCTTTTATTCCAGAAGATTAAAGGGAAGAATTCCGCATGTGGCTTAAGCATACTCAGGACATCTCCAAGTTTTCAAACAGGGCAGCCTTTGACTCCTTTGAAGGTGCCAGTAGAGCCTCAGGCATTGCCATAGCTGCTCGCAGAATTGCTTGGCTCCAGGCTTCTGATTTAGAACCCTGGGTTCAAGATGGCTTAGGAAATCTGCCCTGTACAGGTGAAAATCTGTTTGGCAAAGAGTGGCAAATTAAAGCCACTCAAATGGATGCAGAGAATTCTGCTCTGGATAGATTTTCAAAGTCATCCTCCTTCCCTGCCAAGAAAAAGATCTTTAAAAAGTCTTTTTACAAAAAGGGCAGATTTCCTTCCACTTCTGGCCAACAATCTTCTACAGGTCGCTTTGTCACTAAGCGTCAGCAACCTAAGCAGGCCAGACCAAAGTCTACAGGGGCTGCTGCAACTCAGCAGTCCCAACCCCCTCAGGGTTTTTGACTTGATGCTAGAGAACTTAGCCTTTCTGGCTCTACAACAGCCAGAACCTCTCACCATTCCAGGAAGGTTAGCTCATTTTGCTCCCAGATGGGAGCAAATCACATCAGAGCAGTGGACCCTTTCCATCATCAGAGAGGGCTACAAACTTCATTTCTCAGACCTTCCTCTCCACACCATGGTGAGACACTTCAATTCTCCCACGCCCCTTCTCGACCTTCTGGGTCAGGAGGTGACTACCCTTCTTGCCCAAGGGGCAATAGAAGAGGTTCCTCTTCTTCATCAAGGGTCAGGGTTCTATTCCCCCTATTTTCTCATTCCAAAGAAGACACAGGGATACAGACCCATTCTAGATCTCAGAGAATTGAACAAATTTCTATGCAAGGAGAAGTTCAAGATGCTTTCTCTGGGCACTCTCCTTCCATACCTTCAAAGTCAGGATTGGCTTTGTTCTCTAGATCTCAAGGATGTGTACACACATGTCCTCATCCATCCATCTCACAGAAGATTCCTGCGTTTTCTTTTCCAAGGAAAACATTACCAATACAGAGTGCTTCCTTTCGGTCTGGCCTCTGCCCCAAGAGTGTTCACTAAATGCATGGCAGTAGTTGCTGCATTTCTACGCACTCTGGGAATATTTGTCTTCCCATACATGGACGACTGGCTCATCCGAGCTCCATCTCAGTCAGAGGCCCAGATTTCCCTGGACCGCACAAGGCGCCTTCTGCAGTATCTGGGACTGGTGGTGAACCTCCCAAAGTCCCAGCTCATTCCTACTCAGTCCCTGGAATTCATAGGGGCCTGGTTGGATACCACCACTGCAAGGGCCTACCTTCCTCAGGCCCGTTGCCAACGTCTAGTGCAGCTAGCCTCCCAGATTCAGTCAAAGAGCCACTTAACTGCTAGGCCACATGGCTTCCACAGTACATGTGATACCCTAAGCTCGCCTACACATGAGAGCAGCTCAATGGACTTTGTCCACCCAGTGGACTCAAGCTTCAGGAGCTCTCTCAGATCAAATAGCAACCTCCAAACGTCTCTTTTGGTCTCTCCAATGGTGGATGTCCACTCAAAATCTGTTGCTGGGGCCCCCCTTCCAACAGTTGTTGCCCCAAGCAACCCTCACAAGAGATGCCTCCCAGACAGGTTGGGGAGCTCATCTACAGGACCTCTCCACTCAAGGCACTTGGTCCCCTCAGGAGACCTCTCTTCATATCAACCACTTGGAGCTTCGAGCAGTTTTCTAGCTCTCAAGGTCTTCCATACCTCCTCAGCTACAAGACAGTCCTCATCCATATGGACAATCAAGTAGCTATGTTTTATATAAACAAGCAAGGAGGAACTGGCTCTCTGTCGCTTTGCAACGAAGCTCTAAGATTGTGGGCCTTCGCCAGAGAGCATCAAATCCATCTCCTGGCAGTATATCTCTCAGGAATCCAAAACTCTTGGGCAGACAGACTCAGCCGAGTTCTGCTTCCACACGAATGGTCCCTGCACATGGATCAGGTACTCAGAATTTTTCAAAAATGGGGAACCCCAGACATAGACCTCTTCGCAAGTCCGTGGAATGCCAAACTTCCCCGGTTCTGTTCCAGAATTCCGTGTCAGGGGGTTCAGGCCAAGGATGCCTTCCTCCTTTATTGGGATCAGGGCTTCCTGTATGCCTTTCCACCCATTCCCTTGATTCCCAAGACTCTGTTCAAACTCCAGGGGGATCAAGGATCTATGATCCTCATAGCTCCACGCTGGCCACGCCAAGTGTGGTACCCTCTGCTTCTGCATCTCTCCCAAGCCCCCTCCCTGGGCTTGGGAGCTGCTCCAGACCTTCTGTCTCAGGAGGAAGGGACTTTGTGGCACCCAAACCCCAAGTCCCTTCACCTCAGAGCTTGGTTACTGAAGGCCTAGACCTTCAAGACTTAAATCTTTCTCAGCAGGTGAAGGATATCCTCCATGCCTCCAGGAAACCTTCCACCAGGCGTTCCTATGCTTTTAAGTGGAAAAGATTTTCCATTTGGTGTGCTGAAAAGGGTCTTGACCCTCTGGCACTACCTTTAACTTCTCTGTTAGACTATCTCCTGCATCTCTCCAATGCAGGGCTTAAGACAAATTCAGTAAGAGTCCATTTGAGTGCTATTGCAGCATCCCTTAAGCCCATCAATGGACAACCTATCTCCTCTCATCCTCTTATTTCAAGATTCATGAGAGGCCTAACTTTAACTAAACCTCCCATTAGGCCTCCTCCGGTGGCATGGGACTTAAACTTGGTTCTTGGTCAGCTTATGAAGCCACCTTTTGAACCCTTAGCCACTACCTCCTTGAAATTTCTTTCCTGGAAGGTTATTTTCCTCATTGCAGTCACTTCTGCTCGCCGCATCAGTGAACTGCAGGCCTTAGTGGCTAATCCACCTTATACAAGGTTCCATCATGACAAGGTAGTCCTTAGGACAAATCCACACTTTATGCCTAAAGTGGTCTCACCTTTTCATCTTAATCAAGAGGTATATTTACCTGTCTTTTTTCCAGCTCCTCATGCATCCAGTGCAGAGAGGAATCTTCATACTCTGGATTGCAAGAGAGCTCTTGCTTTTTACTTGCAAAGGACACAGCAACATAGAAAGTCTTCCCAACTCTTTGTTGCTTTTGATCCCTCTCATCTGGGACTTCCAGTCTCTAAAAGAACACTGTCCAATTGGATTGCTCAGTGTATTTCTTTCACCTACCAGAGTAAGAACCTTTCTCTGGAGAGCCATGTCACAGCTCATAATGTGAGGGCCGTGGCCACCTCTATGGCTCATCAAAATTCTGTGTCCATCGACCAGATCTGTCGAGCAGCCACCTGGGCCTCTGTTCATACCTTCACAGCCCATTACTGCTTGGACAAGGATTCCCGCCGGGATGTCTTGTTTGGTCAGGCTGTCCTTAGACACCTGTTCCATTCTTAAACAACTCCTGCCCTCCTTCCCTGGATGGATGCCTGAGATCCATAGGACGACGCAGACCCCTTTCAGGGTCTCATATCCTTGGGGATCTCCCAGGCATCTCAGCTAGGGAGTCCCCATATGTGAAGACTCATTCCTGCTTGTTCCTGGAGATAGCACAGTTACCTGTAACATGTGATCTCTGGGAACAGCAGGAATAAGTCTTCACAACCCACCCACCCACCTCCCCTAGGAGTTGTATCTCTTTTCTATCTTTCCTTTCCTCTCTCTCTCTATTGTCTCAGCTTTAAACTCGAACTGAGGAGAGTTGGTTAGGAAAGGCGGGAAGGCAGCGCGCAGGCGCTGTGGGATGCTCCCAAAAGCTTTCCTTTTTGGGAAGCTGGGGAGCGTTCCCGCGCAGACTCAGTCGGTACCGACGTACCCATATGTGAAGACTTATTCCTGCTGTTCCCAGAGATCACCTGTTACAGGTAAGTAACTGTGCTCTGTGTATGGATTCTTACAAAATATAGCAATAGAATGAGAGGTGGACAGTTAGAAACTAAGAACATAAGAAATGCCATAGTGGATCAGACCAAGGTCTATCAAGCCCAGTGTCCTGTTTCCAACACTGGCCAATCTGGGCCAGAATACCTGGCAGGTTCCACAATGCTTGTCCCTGGGTCCTCTTTAATAATGATTTATGGACCTTTCCTCCAGGAACTTGTTCAAGCTTTTTTTAAATCCAGCTACACTTTTACTATATCATCTGATAAGGAATTCCAGAGTTTGGTTATGCGTTGAGTGAAAAAATAATTTTCTTTTATTAGTCTTAAATGGGTTGCATTGTAGCTTCATTGTGTATCTCCTAGTCTTTCTGCTTTTTGATGGAATAAAGTACAAGTAGGTCTTACCTGCGAATTATATTTCCTTGAGTCCCTCCAGTCCAAGCATATGGGTTATGCCCTACCAGCAGATGGAGACTGAGAACCACTGGTTTGATGATGCCACTTTATAAGGGTCCTGCTCGGAGGCTCCTCAACTCAGTAATTTCAATAACAAAGCAGACTCTACAAACACAACTTATAAACCTAGAAACTTGCATTACCTACTACAAGTCCAAGGACCAGCCCCCCCCCCCCCCAGCTAAACTGAGGGACCACTGAACCTAGGGTATCACCCCACTCCCAAATAAACCTCCTAATCAAGGGTAGCAGTTCATACCACAGTGTCAGGATATACAAGCCCCCGAGAAACACCATTGTAACCTATTGCCTCTACCTGAGCTCAACCTCCACTGGAAAATCAGAAAGATTGAAAATCCCATAAAAAGAGTGCTTTCTGGACTGGACTAGAGGGATGCAAGGAAAGACAATTAGCAGGTAAGACCTACTTGCACCTTTGATATCATCCCATCAGTCCAGTCCAGACGTACAGGATGTAACACAACAGTACCTACCAGGAGGGAACCTGAGAGCCCAGCCTGCAAAACTCATGCCCCAAAGTCAATAACGGCCCTCGCCTGGACATCCAGGTGGTAATGCTGCATGAAAGAGTACAGTGAAGACCACGCCGATCACTGCTAGACAAATATCCAGAAGCAGTAGCAAACCAAACTCTGCCTATGAAAAAGACTGAGCCCTAGTCGAATGCATCTCAAGCCACTGCGGAAATCAGTCTTCCTGTAAGGAGATAAGCTGATGTAATAGATTCCTTGAGCCAGCCCACAGTGGAGGCTTTGGATGCCACTTCCCTTTTCTGCTGACCACCAAAGAGCACAATAAGATGATCCAACTTCCGAACAGCTCAGTAGACTGGAGGTAATGTTGCAATATGCAGCGCACATCCAGCTTATGCAACGCCCAGTCTTCCAGCCTACTACCAGCTCTGGTGAACACTGGCAGGTTCACATAAAAAGCCAAAACTACTTTAGACAAAAAGGAAGTAACCAGCTGCAGAATCACCATCTCCTTAGATATGTTCCCAACAAGACAAAGCCTGCAACTTGGAAATCTGACGAGCCAAACAAATGGCCTCCAAAACCAGTCTTCAAAGTAAGATCTTTTAGAGTAGCATATGCTAACTGCTCAAACAGCACTGTGATCAAGATGGAGAGGACCAAATTAAGATCTCATGGGAAATCACCCCATGCATCTGAGGCTGGACCTGCTTCACTCCCCGAAGGAAACACACAATATCAGGATGCCCCCATCAACCTTCCCTTGGAAACAGGCCAGTGCTGCTACCTGCACCCGCAGAGAACTGAGTGCCAGCCCCTTCTGGAAACCTGCCTTGAGGAATGCCAAAATGTCCAGCAAGGAAGCCACAAGAGGAAGAAGTTCTCTGGCTGCTGCCCAACTCTTGAACAGCTGCCACACCGGGACATAAGCCAGAGAAGTGGACTGCTTTCACGTCCGCAACACTGAAGTGATGACCTGAGACAAGTACTCTCTTCTCAGATGAACTGTCTCTCAAGAGCCACACCGTAAGCAAGAACCGACCCGCATCTAGCATCAACACCAGCCCCTGAGACAGCAGATTGGCCACCACTGGCAGGGGCCAAGGATCCTCCACTGCCAGCCATATCAGGACTGTATACCATGGCCACTACCCACAGTCACCAGACCCTGGTGCACTTCCACCTTCTGAATCACCCGACCAATGAGAGGCCATGGTGGAAAGACATACAGCAGACCCCTTCGAGGCCACTTCTGAACCAGTGCATCAAGGCCCTTGGACATTGGTTCTCACCTTCAGCTGAAGAACCGGCCGACCTTGGCATGTCTGCATATGCCATGAGATCCATGATTAGAGTCCCCCAGCATCCTACAATTTGATGAAACACATACTTCACCAGAGACTACTCCCCCAGGTCCAACAAATTTCTGAGGAAGGTGGCCCTGACATTCTCTTTGCCTACCAAGTGAGCTGCCGAGGGCAACCAGGTACACTTCTGTCCACCTCAACAGAGGTGTTATCTCCTAGACTGGCAACTCTTGGTACCCCCCCGGCAATTGATGTAAGCTACAGCTGTCACGTTGTCAGATAGGATCCGGACCATCATGTGTAGAATCAGGGGCCGAAAGGGCTGAAGCACCAGAAACACTGCTTGTCTCCAACCAGTTGATAGACCAGAGACTGCCCTTCTCCAACTATTGGCCCTGTGCTAGACAATGGGCTCCCCAGCCAGAGAGGCTAGCATCCATCATCACCACGATCCAATTGGGGGTCTCGAGGGGGCTTCCCCTCAGATTGTTTTCGCAGCGCCACCACTGAAGACTCCCCTGAACTTCCACTGGCAGTGCTAAGGCCTCCACAGTGAATTCTTCTGAGCTGACCATCTCCTTAGAAGCGCCCTTTGGAGAGGATGCATGTGTGCCCTGGCCCAGGGCACCAATTCCAGAGTTGCCGCCATGGAACCCAGAACCTTAAGATAACTCCAAGCACAGAGAATAAGTTTCCTCAAAAACTGCCAGATCTGCTCCTTCTGCTTTTGAATCCTTGCAGACATCAATGAGACTCTGTCCCTTTCAGTATCAAAATGGGCTCCCAGATAATCCAGAGACTGGATTGGCACCACTCTGCTCTTCGCAAAGTTCACGACCCCGCCCAACTCCTGAAGCAGCGCAATCACCCGCTACGTCACCTAGTGGCTCTCCTGGAGGGGCTTTGCCCTGATGAGCCAATCATTTAGATACAGGTACACGATGACCCCCTTCCTTCCACAGTGCTGCAGCTACCACTACCATCACTTTGATGAAAGTCTTAGGAGCCATTGTGAGCCCAAACCTGGAAATGCCCGCAAGGAACTGTGAAGTGCAGGAAGTGCTGATGATCCAGCAGGATCGGGATGTGCAAATATGCCTCAGACAGGTCCAGTACCCTTAGGATCTCCCCCCGACAGACTGCTACTGTAACCAACCTCAAAGTCTCCATTTGAAAATAGGAACCCACAAAGCCTCAATGACGCCTTTGAGGTCCAAGATTGGCCAGAATGTTCCCTCCTTGGGAACCACAAAATAAACTGAATACAGTGTCCGCACTCCTGTGGAGGCACTGCCTCTATCGCCTGCAGCTGAATCTGATGCTGCACCGGTTTTACGTCCATCCAGGCCTTCCCTTGCATTCCTCCAGGTGAGACCATAAAAGCGTCTGAGAGGGGATGAGCAAATTTGAAAACATACCCTTCCTGTATGACTTCCAGAACCACTGGTCTGACATGATTTGGGTCCAAGCAGAATAAAAGGCTTATAATCGATCCCCCATGGGGACCAGCTGTTTGGACCCCGAAACTTCATTTCAAGGGCTTGGACCCACCGGAGGCCCCAAATAGTCCATCCCCCTCCTCTGAAAGAGGGTTCTGCATGAGAGAAACTGCATCCTCTAGGGAGCCCCAAATCTCATGGGCCCAAACCTTCGAAAATCCCTAGCACACCCCCAGGCTATGGTAGTGGACTTCACTGACTTAGGTTTATTTTCCGGCAACAGGGGAGCTTTACATTCCCCCAAATCTTCACCAGCTTCTACAACGCCTCTTCAAACACCGACTTCCCCTGGAAGGGGAGCTTAATGAGGTGCCCTTTGAAAGAGGCATCTGCAACCAGGTACGCAACCACAAGAGTCGCTGAGCTGTCATCATGGACTTGCAGGTCAGATTATAAAAGGCATCAACCAGGAAGGCCAAGCCTGATTCCAGCAGAAACTGACGCTGCCTCTGGCAGCTTCTGGGACCAATGCATACATACCCATCCAAATATGCCCCACAAATAGATGCCTGTAAAGACAATGCCAAAACCTCAAATGACTACTTCAGCATAGTCTCCAGCTTCCTATCTTGCCAGTCCTTGAGAGCCACCCCTCCCCTCTATGGGAATGGTGGTCTTCTTGATCACTGCTATCACCAACACATCCACCGTCTGGAAGTGAAAACTCTTCTTGTCCTCCGGCGGGATCAGGTACAGCCTAGACATCGCCCTTTGCATATGCAAGTTGGCCTCCGGAGACTTCCACTCCACTTCTATCATATCCCGGATAGCCCTATGCACTGGGAAAAACTGGGAGAGTTTCTGGATGCCCTCCAACAGAGAGGCCTCTAGCCAACACTCAACAGGGGATCCACCAGAATATTGAGCGCTACCAGTGAAGGGGAGATCAGAGATGACAACTCGTCCCTATAGAACACCCGCACCACTGAGGGATCCTCCCCGGGGTAAGTTCGCTCTATTCAAAGCCCTCACCCCAGAACTCCTTGAGCCAGACTGAAGGGCCCTCCAGGGAGTTGTCCAAGCCTTCTGATGCTCGGTCCTCCAGCCAATCCCACTGAGGCTGTTTGGCTGCAGGGGCTGACTGCCCCAGTTGTGCCCCAGGTTCCTTCCGACCTTCACTCACCGTGGATACCAGGCCCTGCCTCATGCAGTACGCCTGATGTAACAGGAGAACAAATTCTGGCGAAAATCAATTGTAGGAGCTGCCTTCCGGCAGAACCGTAGGACCTCGATCTGGCCACAAAAATGCTGCTGACAGGGCCCCCGCAGCCTGACCAGGTTCCCTACTGCCTGAAGCAGGCCGGGACAAAATGGCAATCTTTCTCACCCAAACTGGGTCTACCCGTGGCTGAGGAGAGGCTGCGTTTGAATTAGCTGCATATCCCTCAGTCTTCTACAGTATACGATCACGCCACCGGCCCTCTTCCTCTTCACCGCGGCTACCTTCTGTACAGCTGCGGCATACCCCGGAGTCAGAAGAGACACTCCGGCTGCTGCCACAGGCTCAGTATACCTTGTGCCTCCTTGGCATGCCATCGGCCTCAAAAGCACACCAAAGACTGCCCCTGATCAGTAACGGAGCAGCTCCCACACTCCAGTGATGACTGCTGCCCCACATGGAGCTGTCTTAGCTCCAATCTCCTTTCTTTTTTTTAAGTCAGGCCACGCAGCTGGAAGGAGCAGTTCACAGTCCCAGTACTGCTGCTGCCTCAATTGCCAGAAGGGGGCAGAAGCAGAGTAACACTGGGAAGGGACCCTGCTCACCAGGCCCACCTTGTGAATCCTCAGCTGAGCCAAGCAGGGACAGGGAAGCCCCACTGTATGGCTTGCTCTAAGTTGGACCTCTCTCCATGAAATACTTCTAAGACTTTTTTTTTCCCCCAGTCTTCAAGCTGTCCAGTAGAGTCCAGACTACAGGAACCTAGACACCCTCCATTTGCTGGAGGCTGAGAAATAAGTGAGTTGAAGAGCCTCTGAGCAGGATTTCCTTATAGGGTAGCATCTTCAAACTCAGTCTCCATCTGCTGGTAGGAGGGCATAACTTATACATCTGGACTGGAAGGATGATATGGAAACAATCGATCTACATTTACTCATTCTACTTCATTCATTAATTTATAGATCTCTATCAAATCATCACTCAGCTGTCTCTTTTTCAAACTGAACAGTCCTAACCTTTCCTTATAGGTGGTAACCTTCCATCCCCTTTACCATTTTGGTGGCTCTTCTGCACACAGTATTCAAGGTACGGTTGCACTATGAAATGATTCAAACGCATTACAATATCCTTGTTTTATTCTCCATTCCTTTCCTTATGATTCCCAGCATTCCATTTGCTTTCTTGGCTGCTGCTGCTGCACATAGGGCGGAGGGTTTCAATGTACATCCATGACGACACCTAAATCCTTTTCCTGGGTTTTGATTCCTAATGTGGAACCTTGCATCGTGTAACCGTAGTTCTTTTCTGGGTGCATAACATTTGCACTTCTCCACATTAAATTTCATCTGCCATTTGGATATCCAGTCTTCCAGTTTATCAAGGTTCTCTTGCAATTTTTCACAATTCTCTTGTGTTTTAAAAACTTTGAATAATTTTGTATCATCTGCAAATTTGGTCACCTCACTTGTTAATAATAAATGACCTGGAAATGAGAATATGTTAAAAAGCAGCAGGCCCAGCACAAATTCCTGGGGTACTCCTCTATTCACCTTTCTCTAGTGAGAACATTGGCCATTTAGCCCTACTCTCTGCTTTCTATTTTTAACCAGTTTCTGATCCATAATAGTACACCGCTTCTTATCCCATGACTTTTTAAATTCGCCAAGTCTCTCTCATGAGGAACTTTGTCAAAGTTTTTCTGAAAATCCAGATATACTAATACAGATACAACCCCTCTGTACACTCATCAGATCCCACAACCTCAACTTCCACATCTATGCTGATGACATCATGATTTATGGCACATTCAACACACAACTCCTCTCCTACTCTGCTCATCAAGAATGTTTCCCAGATGTTTCCAACTGGTTGAATAACAACAATCTGGCAATCAACTACAAGAAAACCGAAGTGCTATTTATAACAAAAGACAACATTCACCCCCCCCCCCCCTCAAAAGCAATAACCCTGAAGACTACATCAATCAAGATCCAGACAGAAGTCAAATACCTCAGAATCACCCTGGAACATCATCTCACCTTCAAGGCCATACAAGTCACCAGGGCACTATACTACAAAGCAAAGACCATGCTGCGCCTCTGAACACTACTTGAACCAACAGATTTCTGCTCAGCAATGTAAGCTATAGTCCTACTACATTTTGACTACTGCAATGCGATCTACCAGGGTGTCCCACAAACGACACTAATGCCCCTGTGTACTGCCCTCTACACAATGGCATGCTCGAGATATGACCACATTACACTCACACTCGAACAACTCTACTAGTTATCACTACTGAGCCAGCCATATAACATACAAAACCCTCCTCCTAATTCAGAAAATCATCCATTCCAACCCCCCCCCCCCCCAGCCAAACAGATCAAGATGCACAACACTGACCATTCCACATGCCAGGACCAAATTCAATCAACAGGCCTCTGGACGAGCCTTCCAACTCTACGCACCATCACTCTGGAACAAGCTACCAGACCCACTAAGGAACATCTCCAATCTCAATACATTCAGGTAACACCTAAAGACACACGACTTCTCGAACATTTCAGCTCCACCACATAACCCCTCACCTAAAGATGCCCCTCCATACAAACTGCTCAATGTATATAGTTACCCCCTGCAACCACATAAAGCCCCAATACTTGTACATTTGTATATAGTTATCCAACCCCCTAATTAACCATTGCATGCTGTATATAGTAAAATTGTTTCAATGTAACTACTACTATATTTTGTTTCATGTGCACCATTTTGCACTATTTTGTTTCATGTGCACCATTTTGACTGGAGAAATCCAGCTAATAAAAACATTATCAACTGGCTCATCTTTACCTGTTTATTCACACCTTCAAAAAAAATAACAGATTAGTAAGACAAGATCTTCCTTAGCTAAATCCATGTTGGCTTTCTCCCATTAAACCATGACTATCTACATGTTCAGTAATTTGGTAGAAAACATTATAAAGAATCATTCTGCCCAGTACTGATGTCAGGCTTACCAGTATGTAGTTTCCTGGGTCACCTCTGGAATCCTTTTTAATAATTGGCATTAGACGTTCTCCAGTCTTCAGGTACTACAGATGATTTTAATGATAGTTCACAGATTACTAATAGTAGGTCTGCAATCTCATATTTCAGTTCTTTCAGCACCCTCGGATGTACACATCTGGTCCACGTGATTTGCTACTCTTTAGTTTATCAAATAGTTGTAATACATTCTCTCAGTTTATTTAAATTTCTTTCAATTCCTCCGATATATCACCTTTACTGTAAATACCATTTCAGGCATGGGTAACTTCCCTACATCTTCTTCAGTGAAGACCAAAGCAAGAATTCATTCATTCAGTCTTCCTTTAGCACCCCTTTTATCCTTCTATCATCTAATGGTCCAACTGACTCTCTCACAGGTTTTTTGATACATATGTACTTGAAAAGGTTTGTGTACATATTTGCTTCCATGGCAAGCCTTTTTTAAAGTTCTCTCTTTGCTAATCATCTTTTTGTGCTGTTTGCTGGCCCGCGCAAGGGTGACGCAGTGGCTAAGTCTATTTTGGGGTGCTGGATTAAGGAGGCCTTTGCCTCTGTGTATCTTATACAGAACCAGCTGGTTCCAGAGAGTTTGCACACCCATTTACCTAGACGCAGGCAGAGCAGAGCTCAGAACCCCTGCAGACATTTCTCAGGCAGCAACATAGACTGCTAGACCAGACTAGGGCACACCCTCGGAACTGTATTGCTCCGTTCTTCTTCTGCAGTACCCTTGGGTCTGCTCAGATTTTTATAATTGGCTCTGCAGATTCATTATCTACTGTCAGTCTTGTATTTTATGCTTTTCTGTGCATAGTTTTCTGCTGTTGATCACTCATTGTTGCCCATGGCTGAGATTGTGTGAGGCTTGCCACGTTTCTTCCATGTGCTTTAGGACGAATACTGAAGGGACCTCTGGTGGCTGAGGCGAATAGAGTCATGGGAGTGATGTCATTGAAATCTGGGCTTTTCAATGGTTGTCTCCACCAATCTGCTGGTAGAGGAACACAAGCCACTTTTCTGGACTGGTCTAGCAGGACTCAAGGAAAGGACATTAACCAGTAAGTAAATTGTCACCACCTTCTGGTATGAGGGACAATTTTATCTACAAATCTTTAGTATTATGTGAGCCACCATAGCACCCTCAATGACCATGGCAATGATATGGCAGATAGAGGAAATATTGATTTATTCTTCTCCTTAATTTTGGAAAGTACAACTTTGGAACTGGTTTCTGGATGATATATTTTTTGTATGGAATGGCTCAGAAAGTGAACTGAATATATTTTTATTGGTTAAATGAGTGTAAACAGACTATTAAGTTCAAAAATTGTTTTGTTGTTTTGTTTTAGATTTGCAGATTATAAAATAGGATCATTTTGCCACAACTCTGGCAGAAGCCAACAGAGAGAAATAATTATTGCCTCGTCAGAGTCAGCAGCCAGGGAGACTAAAAGCAGGTCTACCAGTGGGACAGTTCTTCAGTCTGAGACAGACCTGCTCCACTGTAGAGGACTTAAAACTGCAAGCTAATCTACTGAAGAACAGATTGCACGACTGGAAATGTCCTTCTGGGGTAGTGAATTGTGCTTATAAGAGAGCTCTAGCTGCACAGTGACTTCTCCTATTGGACTAGCAAATGAGGGATGTGGAGAGCCAAATGATGTGTGAGATACCTTACCTCAAAAGCATTACAAATCTGTCAAATACATTAGAGGAACTAGCAAAAATTGTCATTAAATGATTTTTTTAACCACCTAGGGTAGGAGTATAGGGGATATAGTTGTACATTCAGCTTTAGGTCCCCATTGGATATTGAGCAGGACCCTGTAGGGCAGGGATGGCCAACTCTGGTCCTAGTGCATCACTATCCAGCCTAGTTTTTGGGATGTCCCTAATTAATATTCATGAGGTATAATTGCATCCACTGCCTCACATTGTATGCAAATATAGTTCATGAATATTCATTAGGGGCATCTGGAAAATCAGGCTGGATCATGGTGTACTAGGACCAGAGTTGGCCACCCCTTCTGTGGGGCATTTTTGATGTGGTTCATGTCAATATTGTGACCGATCAATGGAGGGTAATGAGTCAAAGGATCCTGTGACAGAAAAAAGTTTTGTCTGCATCATTCTACATGCCTAACAGGAGTGATTTACATTATACAGTGTCCTGGTCCAAAACTTTCTCTGCCATACTAATTGGGCATTCAAGATACAGCTGAGTGAATATAAGTCCCATTTTAAAACAAAATATTTGTCAGCCCCATTGGTAAAACATTTTATGAATGAACAACATAGTTTCACTATGTTTCAATGGAGAGTAATTCATAGACTCTTTCCATATTGGCAAGGGAAAAATCCATAAAATTGGATCATCAAGTTAAACACTGTTGAACATAATAGGTTAAATGCTGAAATTGGTTCTCGCTATTGGGTCGTTAGTGGGATTACAAGAGACTGTGGGACTGGAGCAGGATGTTTTGAAAAATGGAACTGGAAGTTGAACCTGTGAAGCCAGTTTTGGCAGTACTGAATGGAGGATACTGTTGCTGCAGAAGAAATGAATGAGTGATTCCACCTTCAGAATAATAGTTGTGCATGATGGTTATGTTATCTGAGTGGACAGATAACATAGAAGGAATATAGTCTATCCTGCTGAAACATTACCTACTGTCCTTTTTCTCTCCCCTCTAACTCCCTCTAGAATTTGCCACAGGTAGTCCCCTTCTCTCATCTTCAACATCAGCATTTACCAACATCAACCTCTTCCTCCTAGCAGCATCTTTTTTTTTTTGTCTTAGCTACACCCCTGCAGCAGCAATAGAAAAAGGTTTTGGTCGGAAGGACCAAGCAATGCCATCTATGGATCCATCCTAACTGCTGACATGGGGCTGGGTAGAATAATTGTAGAGCCGTGGACCACACACCTCCACTTCCTATACCCAAAATCTGGCTAAAGCTCGAGTACAGCAGTGGGAGCTTGTTTCTTCACTCCTACTGCATTTTCTTTAGTTAGTGCTGCTGCTGCTGCTGCTGCTGCTGCTACTGCAGAAAGGTTTGAAACATGAGAACAACCACTTCCTGTATCTTTGAGATATAGGGCATGCCTGTTTTAAAAGCTGCCTGTGGTTTTGATGCCTATGCTAGCTGAAGAAAGGCCAAGTTAAGGAAAAAGTGCCTATTTCTGCAATAAGTGAGCTAGAAAGGTAAGACCTTTACTACTCTTACGCTTCAGTTTCCCAAGCCATGGTTTGTTGACCTGTCCCTTAAATTAGCACTGCTCGTACAGTTTGTGACAAAACAATAGCCTTCATGGATGTACTCACACTGCAGTTTCTATGAGATTTCTTCCTCAGATGAGAATTCTACTATAGTTCTTGTCAGAATTATAACAAAAGCTTAATGAAAGCAAATATGGAAGTGAGGCACTTAGTCCAGGGTGGAACAAGACTACTGGCATTAAACCTTAAACAATAGAGAGCAGCTTTTAAACTACATCAGCGGTGTCCAAATCCATCTTGAAGGGCTACAAACCAGGCACATCACTAAAGAATATGCATCAGATAACTTCAAATACAATGGGGGCAGTGCATGCAAATATATCTCATGCATACTCATTAGGACTATCCCAAATACTTCCAGGACTGGTTTGGAAACTGCTGCAATAGATAATAGGGGAAAGCCAACAGTGCAGGGTTCAGAAGTACATATCCTTGAAGGATACTAACAAAAGAGGGAAGTTAGAGCATCCAGAAAGAGAGGTTCCATTAGTAATAAAAGTAGAGAGGAGTGGCCTAGTGGTTGGGGCAAGGTTCCACAGGCCAGAAGGTCAGTGGTTCAAATCCCACTAGAGGACAGCAACCTTGGGCCAGAAGGACTGAGGTTTCTAGTCCCACAGGTGCTCCTAGTGGTCTTGAACAAGCCACTTAACCCTCCATTGCCCATGTTCCTTGTAAGTATTAGTGTGTGTCTCATATCCCCTCATGTTAAAATGTATCCCCAATTGGGTTGTGACCACTTTGATTGAAGAATAAGGTGGTATACAAAACTGTCTAAATAAATAACCCAGATGCCCTTAAGTATAGGGCAGACAGAGCCGAAAGATTCCAAATTACCCCTGTCAAATGAAAGCCAGAATATGAATAAAATACAACCTCTAAAATGTAGGCAAGGGAGGAGTGGCCTAGTGGTTAGGACAAGGTACCTCAGGCCAGGGGTTCAATTCCCATTTAGGAGCAGCAATCTCAGGCTGGAGGGACTAGGGTTTCTAGTCCTATAGGCACTCCTTGTGGCCTTGGGCAAGCCATTTAACACTCCATTGCCTCAGGTACACTTGTAGATTGCGAGCTCTTTGGGGACGAGGGAATATATCCAGTACGTGCTTGTAAACCGCTCTGATGCTCTTCAGTATTGGCGGTATTTCAAGAAATTGCATAAACATGATAGGCATCTCAGAGACCTGGTGGAAGGAGGACAACCAGTGAGAAACCAATAACTAGGTACAAACTGTATCACAACTATAGGGTAGCTGAAATTGGGGGAGGGTTTGCACTCTGTTAGAGAACATTGAGTCACACAGGATTAAAGCTTTGCAGGAAATAAAATACACTATAAAATCTCTATGAATAGAAAGAACATGTAAAAAAAAAAGGGAAGGTGTACTACTGGTTGCCTGGCCAGAATGAACAGATGTATGGTGAAATGCTGAAAGAAATCAGGGAGGCTAACAAAAGTTACAGCACAGTAGTAATGGAGTGATTTCAATTATCCTGGTATTGACTGGGTCAATGATACAGCAGGACATTCTAGGGAGATAACGTTTCTAGATGAAATAAATGACCATTTCTTGGAGCAGGTGGTTCATGAACAGACAAGAGGGGAAGCCATTTTGGACCTAGGTCAGAGTAGAAGTGATAAGGGTATTGGGGCCACTTGACAATAGTAATCATAGCATGACCGCTTTTGATTTAATAAATGGAGGAAGGATGGCAAGGAAATCCACAGTACTACCTTTTAACTTTCAAAAGGTAGACTATGATGAAATGAGGAAAATAGTTTAGAAAAAAGAAAACTAAAAGGAGTAGCTGCAATGGTTAAAGATTTACATCAAGCATGGGCATTGTTTAAAAATACTTGGAAGCCCAGACCAGATGTATTCCACACTAAGAAAAATGGAAGGAAAGCCAAAAAACTGCCAGCATGATTTAAAGGTGATGTGAGAGAGGCTGTTGCAGCCAGAAAAGCATCTTTCAGGAAACAGAAAAAAGAGCCAAATGACAAAAACGGGAAACATAAGCACTGTCATGTTAAATGCAAATCAGCAATAAGGCAGGCAAAGAAAGAGTTTGAAAAAAAAGCTTGCCGTGGAAGCAAAAACACATAATGAAAACTTTTTCAAGTACATTTTTAGCAAAAAAACTCTGAGAGTTAGTTGGACCATTAGATGATAGAGGGGTAAAAGGAGTGCTAAGGGAGGATTTATTTATTTAACAATGTTTTTATACTACCTTGCAGAATTATCAAAGCGGTTTGCAATAAGGCCATAGCAGAAAGACTGAATGAATTTTTTGCTTTTGTATTTACTGAAGATGATGGGAAGATACCCATGCCTGAAATAGTATTTAAAGGTGATGTATTCGAAGAATTGAAAGAAATTGTGATAAACCAGGAAGATGTAGTACAACTATTTGATAAACTGAAGAGTAGCAAATCAGTAGCAAGGATGTTAAAAGAACTGAAATATGAGATTGCACGCCTACTATTTGTGATCTGTGAACTAATCATTAAAATCATCTTTAGTATCCAAAGATTGGAGAATGGCTAATGTATTGCCAATTTTCAAAAAGGGTTCAAGGAGTGATCCAGGTAAGGCTGACTTCAGTACCAGGCAAAATGGTAGGAACCATTATAAAAAATAAAATTACTAAACATGTAGATAGTCTTAGTTTAATGGGAGAAAGCCAACGAAAGTCTTGTCTTACTAATCTGTTATATTTTTTTGAAGATGTGAACAGGCAGGCATATTAAAGGAGAGCCTGATGATTATAGTGTATCTAGATTTTCAGAAAACGTTTGACAAAGTCCCCCATGAGAGATTCCTGTTGAAATTAAAGTCATGGGATAGGAGGTAGTGTACTATTGTGGATAGAAAACTGCTTAAAAGATAGAAAGCAGACAGTACAGTTAAATGGCCAATTTTCTCAATGGAGAAAGATGAATAGTGGAGTAACCCAGGGATCTGTGCTGGGCCTGCTGCTTTTTAACATATTTAAAAATGGCGTGGAAATGGGAGTGAGGTGATCAAATCTGCAGATGACAATTATTCAAAGTTGCTAAAATACAAGAGGATTGTGAAAAATTGCAAGAGGACCTTGATAAATTGGAAGACTGGTTCCCAAATGGCAGATGAAATATATTGTGGACAAGTGCAAAGTTATGCACTTAGGGAAGAACAACCCACACTACGGTTAACATGATGCAAGGTTCCATATTAGGCACCACCGCCCAGGAAAAAGATTTAGGCATCATATGCAGCGGTGGCCAAGAAAGCAAATAGAATGCTAGGAATCGTAAGAGAAGGAATGGAAAAAAACCCCAAGGATATTATAATGCCTCTGTATTGTTCCGAGGTGTGACTGCACCTTGAATATTGTGTGCAATTCTGGTCACCATATCTTAAAAAGGATATAGCAGAATTAGGAAAGGTACAGAGAAGAGACACCAAAAATGGTAAAGGGGATGGAAAGATAACCCTCTGAGGAAAGGCTTAAAAGATTAGGGCTCTTCAACATGGAAGACAGCTGAGGGGAGATATGATAGAGGTCTATAAATTAATGAATGGAGTGGAACGGGTAAACATAGATCGGTTGTTTATGCCATCAAAACGTAGAAAGACTAGGTGACACACAAAGCTACAATGTAACACATTTAAGAGGAATAAGAGAAAATATTGTTTCATTCAACGCATAATCAAACTCCGGAATTCATTTCCGGAGGATGTAGTAAAATCTGTTAGTGTAGCTGGGTATAAAAAAAGATTTGGACAAGTTCCTGGAGGAAAGTCCATAAACCATTATTAAAGAGGACCAGGGAAATCCACTGCATACTCCCAGGAAAAGCAACATGGAGTCTACGTATCTTTTTGGAACCTGCCAGGTACTTGTGACCTGGATTGGCCACTGTTGGCAATAGAATACTGGGCTTGATGGACCTTGGTCTGATCCAGTATGGCATAAAGCATAGTTACTCACCTGTAATAGGTGTTCTCCAGGGACAGCAGGAATCAGTCCTCACTTATGGGTGACGTTGGCACCAGCAGAGCCCGTGCGGAGCAATTCCCTAGCTTTCAAAGAAAGCCATTGGGATTGCTGCCACACACGCGTAGTCCTCTTTCTGCCCAGGGGTGCCATCTTGCTCAGTCAGGTCCCATAGCTAGAGCCCTACTAAGCAGACAGTAAGGGAAGGACAAAAATAGCAACTCTTTAGGGAAGGTGGGAGGGTAGTAAGGACCGATTCCTGCTGTCCCTGGAGAGCACCTGTTACAGGTGAATAACTATACTTTCTCCAGGAACAAGCAGGGGACTTATGGGACTCTCCAGCTACAGGCTATAGAGGCTGTAACCCAAAAACACCTCCGGGAGACCATGAGCAGAAGTCGATGCCCGAAGGAGCCCGAGTCTTCGGGTCCCTGGGGCAAAGCTCTCAGTAACCGTCGAAGAAGGGTTGGAGGGCAGGAGTTGCTTATACCCTGAACAGATTATGGAGTACAGCCTGGCTGAAGGCGCTGTTCCAGCAGAACTCCCTTCTCTAGGCAGTAGTGCAAAGTGAAGGTATTCGCTGAAGACCAAGTCACAGCCCGGTAGATGTCCGTCAGAGGCACGGAACGCAGCGAAGCCACTGAAGCCGCCTTGGCCCGGACACCGTGCGCGGTGACTTGGTGATCCAGTGGGGCTCCAGCCTTTGCCTGAGCGAAGGTGATGCAGTCTGCCACCCAAACAGATGGTGCATTTGGTGACTGCCTGCCCCAGGAGATTGGGATCGTAGGCGACAAAGAGCCAGTCAGACTTGGGATGAACCTGAGTATGCTGCAGGTAGAAGGCAAGAGCCCTCTTGTAGTCGAGTGTATGTAAAACAGCCAATGCCCGGACAGCATACGGTCTCGGGAAGAAGGTCGGGAAGACTATCTCCTGATTGAGATGAAAGTCTGAGATCACCTTCAGTAGGAACTTGGGATGGGTACGGAGGACCACCCTGTTCCCGTAGAACCTAGTGTAGGGAGCCTCAGCCATGAGGGCCTGGAGTTCGCTGACTTGCCAAGCTGAGGTCAGAGCCACCAGGAAGACTACCTTCCAAGAGAGGTGTCAAAGCGAGCATGTTGCCATCAGCTCGAAGGGTGATCGTGTAAGCTGCAGCAGCACGATGTTCAGGTCCCACTCCGCCGGTGGTGGCCGGATGGGGGGCTTGAAAAGTAAGAGGCATCACATGAAGCGGGAGACCAGGAGCTGCGCCAAGAGGGGTTTACTCTCGATGGGGGGTGGTGCGCTGAGATGGCGCTCAGGTAGACCCTGACTGAGTTGGACTTCAACCCCTCTTTAGAGAGGTGAAGGAGGTATTGCAGGACCCACCAGGTAGAACAAGAAAATGGGTACATCTGGAGCTCGGAGCACCAGACCGAGAAGCATCGCCATTTGAAGGCATAGGCCCGTCTCGTCGAGTCCTTCCTCGATGTGAGGAGGACCTCTTCGACCTCCCCCGGGAGGTGCAGCAGGGCTAAGGAGACCCGTTCAGCCACTAGGCCGTAAAGGACAGTGAGGCCAGGTTCGGGTGAAGCACCTGTCCCTCTTCCTGCATTAGCAGGTCCAGGGAACAGCCCAGAGGGACTGGAGGCTCTGACAAGAGATGGAGCAGGAGCGGGAATCAAGGCTGTCGAGGCCATGAGGGGGCCTGTCTGATCGCTTGCAGAGATCAGGCTGATTTGTTCGATGTCGGCAGCACTCCAGTTGTTCCTGCTGGATGAGAGGGAACCCTTGTCAGTTCCCTTCCAGCCTCCTCCTTCCCCAGTGTCAGCCCCCTCTTCCCCCAATGTCATCCCCATTTCAGACCCCACCTTCCCTTCATGTCAATTCCCTTCCAACCCCTTCTGTCAGCCTAGTTGCAGACCCCACCTTTCCCTTGTCAATTCCCTTCCAGCCCCCTCCCTCACCCCTGTCAGCCCCCTCCCCCATCCCTCCTGTCAGCCCCATTGCAGATATCACCTTTCCCTTCTCCCCTGCCCCCTCCTCCCATCTCCCCATGCCTGCCTGCTACTGCCCCTACTGTAGTTCCTGTGCCTCCTTCTGCAGCCGCAGCTCCCTGCCTCTTAGGGAACTGCGGCTGTGCTGGCGGAGCCGGTGCAGAGCCTTCCTGTCTCTCGGAGTGCTCCGTGCAGCATTGTCCCGCCCCCGACAACTTCCTTTGGGGGTGGGACAATGCTGCACGGAGCCCTCCGAGAGATGGGAAGGCTCCGCACCGGCTTCACCAACACAACTGTGGTTCCCTAGGAGGCAGGGAGCTGCGGCTGCAGAAGTAGTAGTTAAGCGGTGAGTTTGCCTCTGCCGAGAAGTGGACTCGGCAGTGGCAGCAACAACTTGTGCGCTTTTTTTTTTTTAAACTTGAAGGCGAATTGAGGCGGCTGTTTTGGAGGCATTTGCCGCCCTCAAAACTTTGCCACCTGAGGCAGCTGCCTCACTTTGCCTCATTATAGAGCCGCCCCTGTGTGTGACGCTGACAAGTGGGCTTCTTTGGCCTAAGTACACGTGATGAGCCAGTCGTCTAGGTAAGGGAAGGATGGGTATGCTCCATCACCAGAGGAAGACGGCGGCCGTGGAGAGACACTTTGTGAAGACCCGCAGAGCGGACGTGAGCCTGAAGGGGAGCACCCTATATTGGTAATGCTCTCTCTGCACCCTGAAGCACAGGAACTGCCTGTGCTGGGGGTGGACTAGAATGTGGGTATAAGCATCCCTTAGGTCTAAGGAGCATAGCCAATCACCCTGCTGCAGGAAGGGCAGCAGGACGCCAAACGATAACATTTTGAACTTGTCCCGCACCAGAAACTTGTTTAGGTTCCTGAGCTCAAGAATGGGGCATAGACCCCCTGTCTTCTTTGGAACGAGGAAGTAATGGGAGTAGAACCTGCAACCTCGGAGGTGCGGTGGTACTTTCTCGACTGCCTGCTGGGAAAGGAAGTTGGTCAGCTCCTGTTGCAAGCAAGTCTGGTGTGAGGGAAGCCAAGAAGGCTCCGCTGGGGAGAAGGGAGGAGGAAGCCTGTCCAGGTGATAATATCTGTCCCGGACCACCCGGAGCACCCAAGTGTCTGATGCGATCGACGCCCGGTGGGAGGCAAAAATGGACAGACGTCCCACCACTGGGGGAAGTACTGCCAGGGGGCAAGAGGCTACGCTGTCGGCGTCAAAAACTCTGTTGGGGTGGCGCCGGGAGGGGTGGGCCTTGGGCCCTTTAGGCTTGCGGTGACCATGTGCTCCACCCTTCCCCTGCGTGCCAGAGGCCGGCGTGGGGTGGGGCAGGTAGGGAGGGTATCCCCGGTAGGGGAGCCCCTTCCTCTGGAAGAATGGTTTCTTAGTTTGCTGTTTCTTCTGAGGGAGAGAAGAGATCTTACGCGAGAGGCGGGTCAGAGTCACAAACTCCGTCTCTATTTCAGCGACCTTCTCCTCCATGGGCTTTTCGAACAGTTGTTCGCCTAGGCAGGGGATGTCCAGGAGCTTCTCCTGGAGCCACACCTGGCGCCGAGCCCCGATGCCAGCTGCCGCCACTTGGGCAGAGGACTCAAATCCATCATACGCGGCGCACTCAGTGAAGGACCTCAGGAGGGTTTGGAACCTGAAGAGGGGCTCATCGCCAAGACCTGTGGAGAAACTGCTGAGCTTCTTGGCGAGGTCATGCACATGTCCATATACAATTGGTAAGCCTGGATACAGCAAGTGAGCATGGACCTTTAATAGGCTTTTCACCCAAGGGCATCGAGGGCTCTAGACTACCTGCCCGGCAGGACCGAAGAATGTGACATCGGGTTCTTTTGCTTCGGCATCACCGATTCCACAACCATGGAGGTGTGCGGAAGTTGGGTCTTTTGGAACCCTGGGCCACGCTGGACCCTATACATGGCATCGAGGCATTTGCTCAAGATGGGAACCGAAGCAGGTACCTCCCACATGCGGAGGAGTAGCTTGGACAGGCTGGGAGGAACTGGGACAGTAAGAGACTCCCAAGGCGGGGACTCATACTGTAAGATGTCAAGCTCCTCAACTCACGGCTCCTCCTCACACCATGTCCCGTACGAACACCAGAAAGGATGTGTCCTTGAGCGGTGAACGCCTCTGAGAGGTGGGCGGAGATGGGTCTGAAGGGAGGTCCCAGTAGGCACGGGTCTCCAGGGAGGTGTCCCTGTCCGACTCCCAGTCTGAGAGGTCTGAGGAGGAGTCCAATTCGGGCTGGTCGCCCTGTCCGGAGGCCGAGGCCTGCTTGGAACAAGAAGCCTCGAAGGATCTCACTCCCGAGGAACGGAAAGGCAAGCGAGACTGACGCCTAGGACCCTCACAAGGCCCACGGCTCTCAGGGGTTTCTGGGCGGGTTTAGGTACCCCTCTCGAGGGAACCGGGGTCTTGAGGCGGAGGCCAGCCATGCTGGGCATGAGCACATGTTGGGCAGCTAAGAAGGCAGAAACGCTGTACTCTAGTGCCAGCATGCGGGACTCCCATGCAGGCATGTGTCCCTGCGCCACAGACACCAGGGTTAACGGGTCAGGCATAGACGAGGAGAGGGGGTACTCACCGGGACAACCCTCAGGAGACTGGGCGCTGTCGCCAGAGGCCTTCGTGTCTGTAAGAGGTACCTTTCGAGGCCACTCCATGTCCGACTCTCAGGAATGCCAGGGAGGGCTGAATGACAGAGTGCGGGAGCACTCGTGCTTGTCTGGAGCCCCAGACAATGACTGTGCGGTCTTCTTCTTCTTGCACCTCTCCACCTCAGGGGATCCCTGATCGGAGTGCCACCTTGAATGCGAGGCCGAAGTGGGGAATCCCACCAGCGGAGGGACGACCGAGGGTGCCACCAGGGATTCTAGGGCCACTTTACGGAAAATGTCATCGACTTCTGCTTACAACTTAGAAGGGCCTTGGAGGACATTTTCTTGCAAAGAGAGCAGAGCTCCGGGTTATGGTCAGCCCCAAGACACCAAAGACAGCAATCATGGGTGTCAGTGAGCAACATATTTTTGGAGCATCTGTCGCATTTTTTAAAACCTGTGGCCATTAGGGCAAAAAGGGCCCTGCTAGGTTGAAGATCCGTTAGGCCAGCGGTTGAAGAAAAGGGTGGGAAGCCCGCAAAAGAAAAAATTCTTAATAAAAAGGACATCCCCTTGCTCAAAAGTAAAGGACGGGAGAGGACCGGTGTTACCAGAAAAACACAGGCCAGAGGCCGAAAAATGAACACTTTTTCTGAGGGACAAGGATGTGCATCCGAAGGGCTCAGCGGAAAATGAGAGATCCCTGAGCGGGAAGTGGACCACGCATGTGTGGCAGCAATCCCAAAGGCTTTCTTTGAGAGCTGGGGAATTGTTCTGCGCAGGCTCCGTCAATGCCAACGTCACCCATAAGTGAGGACTGACTTCCTGCTTGTTCCTGGAGAACATAAGAACATAAGATATGCCACATACTGGATCAGACCAAGGTCCATCAAGCCCAATATCCTGTTTCCAACAGTGGCCAATCTAGGTCATAAATACCTAGCAATCTCCCCTAAAGACACAGGTTCTTCAATGCTTGTATTGGGTCAAGCAGTGATATCCTGGGTACCTTTTAATAATGGTTTATGGACCTTTCCTCCAGGAACTTGTCCAAACCATTTTTAAACCTAGCTACACTAACAGCTTTTACTACATCCTCCGGTAACAAATTCCAGAGTTTGATTACACGTTGAGTGAAAAAAATATTTTCTCTTATTAGTCTTAAATAGGTTACCTTGTAGTTTTTTCTTTATTCTTTATTCAAAACATTTGATATACTGCCCATTGCCGGAGCGTCAAAGCAGTGTACAATAATAACGAAGTGCAATTGGTGAAAGTAAAGGAGGAAGAAGGAATGCCATTGGTATGATAGGAGAGCCAATAGAAAAGAAGAGAGAAAGATAGTAAGGACAGTGATAGACCCAGGGGGACGGTATAGATAAAGACAAAGGACGCTACAAATAAAGACCAACACAAGAGATGGTAGACAGGACTGGTGGGGATGGGAGGGGCTGTAACCTGAATACCAGAGAATGCAAGGCGATATTGCAGAGGGGAGTAGTTCAGTGGCATCTTGGTGAATGGAAATCGGGGGGAATAGGGAGATCATAGGCCTGGCAGTAAAGGTGGGTCTTGAGAAGGGCCTTGAACCGGGAAAAGGATGCTTCAGTATGGAGAAGGTGGGGCAGAGAGTTCCAGAGGGCAGGACTCAGAAGAAAAAAGCAGCATGACGGGTTGATTCGAGGTGGGCCTGGGCAGGGGACGGAAGGGGGAGACAATTACCATGGGCTGAACAAAGTAGATGGGGAGTTGGCTGGAGGTAGATGATGGCGAGTTACTGAGGTGTACTGGTGTGAAGAACCTTATGAGTAATGGTGAGAAGCTTGTACACGAAACAAACTTTGATAGGAAGCCAGTGAAGGGAAAGAAGACAAGGAGTCACATGATCCCGAGGTGAGGAGTGAGTGAGAAGACACCTTCATTGTATGTCCCCTAGTCTTTTTATATTCTGATGATGTAAACAATTGATCTACGTTTACCCATTTCACTCCATTCATTAATTTATAGACCTCTATCATATCTCCCCTCAGCCGTCTCTTTTCCAGGTTGAAGAGCCCTAACCTTTTTAGCCTCTCTTCATAAGAGTATCCTTCCATCCCCTTTACTATTTTGGTGGCTCTTCTCTGTACCTTTTCTAATAACGCTATATCCTTTTTAAGATACAGCGACCAGAATTGCACACAATATTCAAGGTGCGGTCGCACCATGGAATGATACAAAGGCATTATAATATCCTTTGTTGTATTTTCCATTCCTTTCCTTATGATACTTAGCATTCCATGTGCTCTCTTGGCTGCTGCTGCACACTGGGCGGAGGGTTTTAACATGTTATCCACGATGACGCCTAAATCTTTTTCCTGGGTGGTGGTTCCCAATGTGGAACCTTGCATTGTGTAACCATAGTTTGGGTTGTTCTTTCCTAGCTGCATAACTTTGCACTTGTCCACATTAAATTTCATCTGCCATTTGGATGCCCAGTCTTCCAATTTATCAAGATCCTCTTGCAATTTTCCACAATCGTCTTGGGTTTTAACAACTTTATCAAATTTCCAGATGACACAAAACTATTTAATCTCACTCATTATTCCCTTTTCCAGGTCATTTATAAATGCCACTATTCACCTTTTTCCTTTGGGAAAATTGGCCATTTAAGCCTACCCTCTGCTTTCTATCTTTTAACCAGTTCCTGATCCACAATAGTACAATGCCTCCTATCCCATGGCTTTTTAGTTTTGATAAAAGTCTCTGATGAGGAACTTTGTCAAAGGCTTTCTGAAAGTCCAGATACACTATATCAACCGACTCACCTTTGTCTACCTGTTTATTCACACCTTCAAAAAAACCATAACAGATTAGTAAGGTAAGATCTTCCTTATCTAAAGCTATGTTGGCTGTCTCCCATTAAGCCATGACTATCTACATGTTGAGTAATTTTGTTTTTTATGTTTTCTACCATTTTTCCCAGTACTGATGTCAGGCTCACCAGTCTGTAGTTTCCTGGATCACCCCTGGAACCCTTTTTAAAAACTGGCGTTACATTGGCGATCCTCCAATCTTCAGGTATTACAGATGATTTTAATGATAGTTCACAGATTACTAATAGCAGGTCTGCAATCTCATATTTCAGTTCTTTCAACACCCTTGGATGTATACCATTTGGTCCAGGTGATTTGCTAATCCTCAGTTTATCAAATAGTTATAATACATCTTCCCAGTGTATGGATATTTCTTTAAATTCTTCCGCAGTATCACCTGTCAATACCACTTCAGTCATGGGTAACATCCCTACATCTTCTTCAGTAAAGACCGAAGCAAAGAATTCATTCAGTCTCTCCGCTATAGCCTTGTCGCCTCTTAGTGCCCCTTTAACCCCTCTATCATCTAATGGTCCAACTGACTCTCACAGGTTTTTTGCTATGAATGTACTTGAAAAAGTCTGTGTTTTTGCTTTCACAGCAAGTTTCTTCTCAAATTCTCTTTGCCTGCCTTATCAATGCCTTGCATTTAACTTGCCAGTGCTTGTGCTGTTTACAGTTTTCGTCATTTGGCTTTGGGTTTCTTTTTTCCCTTTTCCTGAAAGATGCTTTCTTGGCAACAGCCTCTCTGACCTTACTTTTAAATCATGCTGGCAGTTTTTTGGACTTCCTTCCACTTTTCTTAAAGAGAATTTACAGTATGTTCTTGTAGTATCCCTTTGTAGCCAGGAGAGGTTTTGTAATGTTCCTTCTTTATAGTTTACTCTTAGTTAAGTATCCAATCACTCTACAATGGCTCCCAATTGCCAGCAGAATAAAATACAAATTCATAATGACCATGTTCAAACTAATCCATAATATAACACCCTCTTACCTCACAACCCTAATCCACACAAGCACAGATACCAGGGCTATAAGATGGAACAACCAAAAAGAGTAGTTACTCACCTGTAACAGGTGTTCTCCAAGAGCAGCAGGAATCAGTCCTCACATATGGGTGACACTGACGTCGATGGAGCCCCTGCGGAGCATTTCCCCAGCTTTCTATGAAAGCCTTTGGGAATACTGCACACATACGCGGTCCCCTTCCCGCCTAAAGGTGCCATCTTGCTCAAATGACATAGCTAAAAAACAGCACACAAAAAAAGTAAAAATGAACTATATACAACTGCAACTCCCAGGGGAGGAGGGAGGGTTGTGAGGATTGATTCCTGCTGCTCCTGGAGAACACCTGTTACAGGTGAGTAACTACTCTTTCTCCAGGACCAAGCAGGACGTCAGTCCTCACATATGGGTGACTCCCTAGCTCTGGGCTACCAGGGAACCCAGGCTGAACAAAAGAACTCCCTCTAGTCCCAGCATCAAAGAAAGGCTTTTCACTGAAAGAACCTCCACCGGTAGCCCAACGGAGGGCTGGAGTTGCCTAAACCTCAAAGAGATTCCGGAGTACTGCCTGGCCAAAAGCACTGTCCCTATGGGACTCCCTCTCCAGGCAGTAATGGGCTGCAAAAGTCTGGCTTGAAGACCAAGTTGCAGCCCTGCAGATGTCTGCCAATGGTACAGAGCAGAGATGAGCTACTGAGGCAGCCATTGCCCTGACACGATGGGCCGTGACCCGACCCTGCAAGGGAAGGTCAGCCGCCCTGTAAGCCCAGGTGATACAGTCAGCCACCCAAATGGAGAAGGTACGCTTGGACAGCACAGTTACTTACCTGTAACAGGTGATCTCTGGAAACAGCAGGAATAAGTCTTCACATATGGGTACGTCGGTACCAACGGAGTCTGCGTGGGAACGCTCCCCAGCGTCCAATCAGAACGCTTTTGGAAGCATCCCAACACACCTGCGTGCTGCCTTCCCCAACTGCCTCTCCTCAGTTAAGTTTTAATGCTGAGGCAAAGAGAGAGAGAGAGCAAGAAAGGGAAAGATAGAGATAGAGAAATGCAACTCCTACGGGAGGTGGGTGGGTTGTGAAGACTTATTCCTGCTGTTCCCAGAGATCACCTGTTACAAGTAAGTAACTGTGCTATCTCCAGGAACAAGCAGGAATGAGTCTTCACATATGGGGACTCCCAAGCTAAGATGCCCGGAGGGAGTCCTAGCATGTTGCGAATCTAGAATGAGCCATGCTACTCCTCAGAACCTCAGGCATCCTGGGGATGGAGGGTAGGAGTTGAATTACAGAAAGGTGCTGTGGAACAGCTGGACTAGAACAGGACTTCTATAGAGGAAGACCCTGTATAGATGACATTTAGTAGTAAAATATTGAGCGCAATATTCTAATATGGACCTCCCTTGGTGGCATTGTAAAAAGTCTATTGATGTTCAAATGGATCTGTTAGAAGAGCCAGTAGAAGATCCTCAAGGAGTACCTCACTGTGAAGTAGAGGTAATAACTGTAGAAAAAAACAAGTGGAGGCCAGAACCCTTCAGGGTGAGAAATAGCCCCAGGGGAAACTGGGGTAGTATAATGAGGTAGGGCTTCAGCGGGAAACGCAGAAGGTACTATTAAACAAAGCTTAAGCTCTTTTGGCCCAAGAAGAGTACAATCCTAGGACCAAAAGGAAAAATAAGTCTGACCGATTTGGACTGACAATAGAAATAGTCCATGTAGGAGAGAAGGGGTATGGAAGACCCCTGTATCCAATAAGGAAGTAAGGACAGACTTAAGAAGCGTTAGAGTTTTAGATTAACTGAAGATCTACAATGTCTTTCCTAAATGAGGTCAATTAGGAAAGAAAAAAGGTACATGGAGAGCTTCAGAGGTACCTAACCCAGAAAGGTTATGGTAAGAAAAAGGTTTGCTAATTGCCACAGGGAGTAGTTGTATGTGTAGCATTGATAGGGGTCGTGCCCATCTGTCAGGGTCATATAGGAATATATGGATATCTGAACCTAAACAGACAGATAGATAAGTACGTAGATACATATCTACCTAAAAGATATATCTCAACAGATTTTATATATATATATTCATAAATATATATACATATAGGGTATATATGCATATATATATATACAGAGATATACATGGGCAGAAGATACATATATATATATATATATATATATACATATAGACACATGTCTCCACGTATGTGGATGGAGACATGCCTATATAATTAGATCCCCCTAGGAATATGGAGAGAGAGAAAGATTCATCTAATAGCATGAAGGGTGATACCTGCTTGAATAGATGCATAGAGAATCTTCTTTCCCTGGTTATGATTGACAGAGTCAGAGGAATGGTCTCCCTGACAAGAAGGAGTCTAGATTCCTTTAAGAATTCGAGCTCTTGAATAACCAGGATGGCCTACGTAAAAACTGCAGAGGATAACTTCAGTCTGCAGGCAGCAAGTCCAGATCTCTCCAGAACTGCAGTATGGTGAATGGATAGAGGACGCCACTGGAATAAGATACCATAGTGACCCGCCTATAAGGGCAAGATGGGTATCAGGCGTCCTTGAGCTGCCACTGAAAGAAAACTATCCCTGGCGAGATGTCCAAAGGAGATATGGACCAAGCCAGGGAATTGGGGAATTGGGGCCAGGGAATTGGCCATTCTTTAGGTTTTCACATGATGAAAGGCCTGTGTCTTATGTCTCAAAAGAGATTTTAGATGAGATGGTAAGGGTAGGGAACACCTACCAGTCATGGGAACATGACTGGGTGAACCCCTCCTAACCATCTGGGATTATCTGCTAGGCAAGATACTAATGCTCTCTAGCAAGGGCCCATAGTGCAAAGCTACTCTGTAGAGTTGCAGAGAGCATGTTGCAGGTTGGTTAGAAGAAAAAACTGGCTGTTTAAAGTCAGTAGATAACAAACTATTCTGCCAAAAACAAGGGGGCGAAGAATAGAAGTCAACCAACAAGTCTGTGATAATAGGGTTTCCAAAAAAGGTTGATAACCTGTTTGGGGTTTAGCACTGAGGCTAGAAGTATTGCTAGTGGAGGAGAAACTCTGGTTGTGTGGTGAACAGAACCAGTGGCTTAACCACTAGGAATTGCTGCATTTGCAGCAACTGCCAGGGCAGCGGAAAAAAAATTATTTTTCCCCCTTTTTTTTTTTTTAGATTGGGAAAAAGAAGCAACAGACATAAGTAGGAGTGGTAAGACTTCCTTATTGTCTGATGAGCTGCCCTAAGGTAAGAAAAAAAGGGGGAGACAACTCTGGAAGGGAAAATCCCCTTGTGGAATAGGTAGAGGACCATAGGGGCTTACCAGTGTAATAGAGCCACTCTTACAAACCGAATGTTGTAGTAAGAGGGAGGTAAGACAGAGTTGAAGGAGACTGACTATGTAGTAAGTCTCTGAAAGGTAAGATGATACATGCTAGTACAGGGAAAAACTGTCTTATTGATAGTTGTCACTTCTCCCAGAAAGAGGAAGAGAAACCTGTTAACTATAGGCATGATCATCATAAAAACTCTTAGAGCAAAAGAAAGGATGTCTCGTGAAGAGAAATCCGGGAGAATTTAGGCTGAAATTAGTGTAGATGCTACAAGTGAAAAGAAGCAGACTATCATTACATCTGTTTGGTGGTTAGAGTTGCAATCTATCTGAAACCCTGCGACTGCTGGGTTTGCTGAACCTGTTGAGGTTGTGGTTTCTTTAGACCAGTGCGATGTTTCCCCTGTTTGGGAACATCTGTATGATGGGTAGAAGATGGATAAAACTTTCTCCCCTTAGGGGAAGAAAGTTTTCTAGGACATTTCCTACCAACTGGGAAAGAGGAAGGCATAGAACAGCCTCTGGAAACAGGGATGTCAGTGGTTAACTGAGCAACTTGGAGTAAAGACTCCTTGTTAAAAAGATTTTCTCCAGTGCAAGGAGTATTTCCCAGTCTTTCTTGTGCCCATTTGTCCAAGTCTGAAACTTGGAGCCAGGCTTTACGTCGTGCCCCTATAACTATAGCAGAAGTTCTGCTAACAGACTCAAAGGAGTCTAGGGAAGCATGAGTAAGGAACCTAGAGATATTTTGAGCATGACTAACCAATAAGGAATAGTCTGCTCTTTTGGGCTCTTGAAGAAAAGGGGTCAAAAACAGTAATTTTTTTGTGACCTCTTCAAGAGATAATCCCATATAGAAAATATATGAGAGAATTCTTGCTGAAAGCATGGATGCCTGGAAGGTTTGGCGTCCAAAGGCATCTAAAGTCTTAGACTCACGACCTGGCGGATAAGAAGAGTGCTTTTTAGTACTCTTAATACGCCTCATTGCTGATTCTACAACAATGGAATGATGAGGAAGTTGAGTCTTTTGAAAACCTGGAGAGGGGGGCACCTTATATAGAAGATCAGTTGCCCTAGAAGGTGGGGGTACCGTTAAAGGAGTTTCCCACATTCGAAGGAGGAGATCCTGCAAGGTCTGATGCAAAGGAAGCATGATGTTTTCCTTTGGACTCCAGGGAACATACAGTGATTCTGTATTCCCTGGTGTAGGATCCTGACCCGGTAAAGAAATTGCAAGTGACTTTGCCATATCAAGCAGGAATGCTTGAAAAGAAAAATCCCCAGAGGGAAATCCTCTAGAAAGAGGAGGACAGGCTAGATCTGTTGAAGAACTAGCATTGGCACCCAGGGATCTATCCAAACTTAGAGGAATAGAAGACCCTAAAGGGTGGAGTATCGGATCCTTAGAGGATGGTCGCCGGTACCGCAGGAGGTCGGGACCAGCAACAGTCGGTAGCACATCGTCCATGCTAGGGATCGATTCCAAACTCGGTACCGAGGGAAGCGAGCCTGATGAGAGAAGCATGGAAGGTACCGACAGCAATGGTAATGTGGATACCGGTACAGACTCCGGCACCGTATCCGATACCAGTGGATGAAGGCCAGCCGGTGACAGCTCTAGTGGTATCGAAGAAACCGAGTGTGCCGGACCTGGATCATCAGAACCGTGCCTTCGGTACCGTCCGGTATCCGGTACCAAGGCGAGTCGGTACCCAGTCACCCAGACTGGAGATCGATTCCAGACTCAGCATCGAGGGAAGCGAGTCTATCGATGCACCTCTGGAGGGTACCGGCGTCGGTACCAGTACCGGTACCGGGATCAATACCGATACTGAAAGACGGGTCTGTAGCGTATCCAACGGGCCTGCAGCCGAGGATGCCAGACTACGATCTTTGGTGAGGAATGTTTCATCCAACACCATTGCCGATGCCGGGGTATCGGTACCGCTCAAAGCGGATGCCACCACCGAGCATGGCTCAGGTATGTTCGGAGAGGGGTGAACCTTAGGAACAACCTGAAACCCCACTAAGGATTTAGAGGCCGAAGACTCCCACCGGGGTTTTAAAGCCAGTGTGTCCTCGAGGGCAAGGCCAGAGGCATCTCTATGCTGTGCATGAGATCTACCACTCGAGGGCTGGCTAGTCTTAACAGACTGTTTTTGGGTTACCTGATCCTGTGAAGAAGAAACGGCGGTCGGTGCCCTGAAGATGAATGGGGACCGCGTATCGAGGTGTACTCTATGCTGAAGACTTCTTCTGACTATACTGTTGCAGGAGGGACACTCCAGTGGATAGTGGTCAGGACCCAAGCAGGGTAGACACCAATTATGAGTGTCTAAAATTAATTTTGTACCGCCACAGTTTGTACATTTCTTAGGGATAGTGGCTGGAGGTTCCATGAAGGAAAGTGAGTAGGCCTAGCAGGCCGAAAAAAACGTGAGGCACTAACAAGGAAAAAAGTATTCCATAAAAAGGAAAATTAACAAGAAAAAAGAAAAGAAACACCGGCGGTACAGGTGGCGTCGGGGAAGTCAGACGCGACCACAAGAAAACCAAAAAATAAAAGAAGAATTTTCTGCAGTGACAGGAGGACGTCCTGCCGGCTCTGCGGAAAAACAAAAACTGAGGAGAGGCAGTTGGGAAAGGCAGGAAAGCAGCACGCAGGCGTGTTGGGATGCTTCCAAAAGCGTTCTGATTGGACGCTGGGGAGCGTTCCCGCGCAGACTCCGTCGGTACCGACGTAACCATATGTGAAGACTCATTCCTGCTTGTTCCTGGAGATACAGCTAACCCCAAATTATTAGGGTCAAAAGATATGAAGAGCTGAGTAGCCCTTCTATGCCCCTGCGTAAGATCAAGGTAGAAGGATAAGGCCCTCCTACAGTCCAGGGTGTGCAGGACTGCTTCAGCTTGGCTTGCATGAGGCCTAGGGAAGAATGTTGGAAGAACCACCTCCTGGTTGAGGTGGAAAGAGGAGACAAACTTTGGAAGGAACTTTGGATGAGTCCTAAGGACTACCCTGTTCCTATAGAAGCGAGTGTAAGGCTTGTCACAGACCAGGGCCTGAAGCTCACTTACTCGCCTGGCCGAGGTTAGGGCTACCAGGAGGAGTGTCTTCCAGGACAGGAAGCAGAGAGGACAAGTAGCCATCGGCTCAAAAGGTGGGCGAGTCAGTTGCTGCAAGACCACATTCAACTCCCACTCAGGGGCTGGAGGACGGACAGGAGGCTTGAGCAAGAGGAAGCCTCTGAGAAACCTGGACAGCAAGGGGTCAACCTACAGAGAGTGCAGCAGGTACTGAAGCACCACTGGTACAGCACAGGAGAAAGGATCTTCTGTACGCAGCTGACACCACACAGAAAACCTTTTCCATTTCAGGGCATAGGTTTTCCTAGTGGACTGCTTCCTAGAGGCCAGGACGACCTCCTCAACTTCCTGAGGGAGGCCCCAGGGAGCCAAAACTACCCTTGCAGCCTCCAGGCCATCAAATTGAGAGCTTTGAGATTGGGGTGCAGAAAAGACCCCTGATCCTGAGAGAGAAGGTCGGGCTGCAACCCCAGAGGCAGTGGAGTGTCCACTGCCAGTTGAAGCAGAAGTGGGAACCAAGGCTGCCTCGGCCACCTGGGAGCTACCAGAACGACCGAGGCCTTGTCCTGTAGAATCTTGAACAGGGTTCGGGCCACCAGAGGCATGGGAGGAAACGCATACAGGAGGCCCCGGGACCAGGAAATCAGAAAAGCATCTGCTGCTAGCCGCAGAGGATGCGGTTGCCTGGAGCAGAACCTGGGCAGCTGTCTGTTCAGGGGACTGGCAAACAGATCTATGGATGGAAGTCCCCATCTCAGGAAAATCTTCTGAACCACCAAGGGATGGAGCTGCCATTCGTGGGGCTGCAGAATCCTGCTCAACCTGTCTGCCAGATAATTTTCCTGGCCAGGAAGATAAACCGCCTTGAGAAACATGTTGCGCCTGAGCGCAAACAAGCAAAGGTCCTGTGCCTCCTGACAAAGGAGCCTGGACCCAGTGCCACCTTGTTTGTTCACATAAAACATGGCTACCTGATTGTCCGTTTGTACTAAGACAGACTGGTGGGCCAGGGTTTGAGAGAAAGTCTTGAGGGCTAAGCGAATAGCCCGTAGTTCCAGTAGGTTGATTTGCTGCATGGCCTCCCAGGGAGACCACAGGTCCTGGATGCACTTGCCCAGACAGTGTGCTCCCCAGCCCTGCAGGAAGGCATCGGTGGTCAACACCACTGTGAACCCAGGTGTCTGAAAGGGCACCCCTTTCAGTAAGTTGAGGGGATGCAGCCACCAATGTAGGGAGTGCAGGAATGGTCTGGACACCCTCTGTCTCTGAGGCTCCCTGTGGCCTGCGACCACTGAGTTCTGAGGCACCATTATGCAGGCCTCATATGAAGCCTGGCATTGGGAGTCACATGTACTGTCGAAGCCATGTGGCCAAGAAGCCTCAGGCAGAGCCTGGCGGAGACCAGTGACCTGATGAGAAACTGGTTTGCCAAGCTTACCAGTCTGCAGAGAGTCTAGCCTTGCCCCTATGAACTTCAAGTTCTGGGAGGGGAGCAAAGTGGACTTTGCGAAGTTTATGACAAACCCCAGGTGTTGAAGTAGAGAAATCGTTCGGAGGGTGGCTTGCCTGGCCTCCTGGCACATCTGACCCCTGATGAGCCAGTCATCCAGATAGGGGAAGACAAAGATACCCTGATTCCTTAAGTAGGCCGCCACCACTGCCAGGCATTTGGGTAAAGACTCTGGGAGCGGAGGTGAGGCCGAAGGGCAGCACTCTGTACTGATAATGGTTTCCTCCCACAATGAACCTGAGGTACTTTCTGTGGTCTGGATGAATGAGGATGTGAGTGTATGCATCCTTTAGATCTAAAGAGCATAGCCAATCTCCCTGCTGGAGGTAGGGCAGAAGTGTTCCAAGAGTAAGCATCTTGAACTTCTCTTTCTCTAAGAACTGGTTGAGATTTCTGAGGTCGAGAATAGGCCTGAGGCCCCTTGTTCTCTTTGGTACGAGGAAGTACCTGGAGTAGAAACCGTGACCTTGTAGCTGGGGAGGCACAGGCTCCACCGCCTTGTCTCGCAACAGACCCTGAAGCTCCTGCAGGAGGAGGGCTGTATGGAGAGGAGGCCTTGGAGGCTCTCCTGGAAAGTAGGGAGGAGGCAACTGATAAAAATGAAGCATGTAGCCCTTGTGGACTATGCTTAAGACCCAATTGTCTCCTGTAATGGGTGGCCACCGGTGGGCAAATAGGGCTAGTCGACCTCCTGTACAGGGATGGGACAGCAGAGACGGAGATGCTATGCCTTGGGAGTCAAAAACCCCCACCCTGCTGAGTGGGAGCAGGAGCCTGAGGCTTGGGGGCCTTCTGCCTACGGGGCCCATGTCCCTGCCCCTTGGCCTGCTGACCCTGTGGGGGAGCAGGGGAGGCCTGGTAAGGTGGGAACTGTTTGTAGACAGTCACCTTCCTCGGGTAAAAGGACTTCTTATACGAGCCCTTCTTTTTATGAGAAGGGGCAGAAGTCTTTCTAGACAGCCTTGTCCTCATGAGGTGCTCGGTTTCGAGCTGTGCAGCCTTCTCGGCCATGGGCTTGCCAAAAAGGTTCTCACTTCGGCAAGGGACATCGACCAACCTGTCTTGCACCCATGGCTCGAGATCCGATGACTGCAGCCATGCCTGGCGTCGAGCCGCGATGCCGGCTGCCGCAACACAGGCCGAGGCCTCGAAGCCATCGTAGGCTGCTCGGGACATGAACTTAGAGCATTCCCGGATCCCCGAAGACAAGGACTTGAACCTCTGCAAAGGTTCCCCGGAGAAACCAGCAGAGAACCCGGCAAGCTCCTTCGCCAGGTCCCGCAAGTTCATGCCCATGTACAGCTGGTAAGACTGGATACGGCAAGCAAGCATCAAGCCCTGGAAGCAGTTTCTACCAAACGCATCCAGGTTCCGGGCCTCCCGGCCGGGGGGCACCACAGAGTGCATCTTCTGGCTTTTCAGACGATGCATGGCCGATTCCACCACCATGGAATGGTGTGGTAGCTGCGCCTTCTAAAAACCAGAGCTCTTATGGAGTCGATAAATGGAATCGACCCGCTTGCTTAGAACCGGCGCCGAGGCCGGTGCCTCCCACATCCGGAAGAGGAGCCGTTCCAGCATCGGAGGAACCGGCACAGTAAAGGCCTCCTTTGGAGGAGAGTCATACTGGAGGGCCTCGAGCTCTTCGGCTCTCCCCCCTGAACCTGCTGTGTTTTTAAATTTTTTTTTCCTGCCCTAACCTACCAAGTGAACCCCCCTCCCCTCCCCCTGCTGAGGTATTGTGTAGCCTTCTTCCTGTCTCCACCACGTGTGCATAGTCAGTTTTGTTTGCTTCTCTCTGCTCTGGGAAGAGCAGTGCTCTAACAGTTCTCTGCTAGAGAGGTGGATATTACCTCCTGTGACAACTTGCAATGAGTTCTAGCTGTTTATTTAATTATTTATTGTTTGTCTTATTGGTGTGCTGCTTCAGCTTTCTCAGCTGTATAACTTACCTTGCCTCTCTCAACTAACTGGGCTTTGTGTGGTACCCCCCTCCCCCCCTGCTGAGGGTTCAGGACAGAGTACCTTGTAACTGCCCTCTTTAATAGGACTTATTTCCCTCCCTCCCTCCCTCCCCAGCACCCACCCACCCCTTGGGTAATTGTAGCTTTATAGGTACCTACACATCTTGAAGGAAAGGGGCTGCTCTCATGTGCCGCTCTTTATCCAAATCAGTCATACACTGAGGACCTGAGATTAATTAAGCTTCAGGTGAACAAGGTGTATTGGGGGTGTTAGATACACTTTTATTAGTATAAGCATCTACACCAGTCCTTATTATATACAGAATTTAAAAGACCTAAACACAAGCTTTAAATTAAGATGCAGACAAAAGTCCAGCAGCGAGATGGGGGCTTTCCGGTCTTTTGCATTGAGTGTCACATGTATGATTTTCTCCCAGTTGGTGAGAGGTCTTACGTATGCACTAAGTGCAAGGAGCTCTTTGCTCTCAGGGAACAAGTCCGTTCTCTAGAGGCTAGAGTAGCAGACCTGGAAGACATAAGAAAGACAGAGAAGTACATGGACGAGACCTACAGGGATATAGACCTGATGTCCCACCTCCAGTCGGGCAGCATCCCTGTTGCCATGGAGGAGAGAGGTCACGTGACAGGAGAGCATCACCCTGGTGTGGCAGGAAGTGATCCTGTAACTAGGACTGTCCTCCAGGTGATGTAAAACCCTCTCGCACTGAGGACATTTCTCCAGGGCCATGTCCCCATGAGAGGAGATTCAGGACAGCTGTCATAGTTGGTGATTCAATCATTAGGAATGTAGATAGCTGGGTGGCTGGTGGACGTGAGGATCGCCTGGTAACATGCCTGCCTGGTGCGAAGGTAGCGGACCTCACGCACCGCCTAGATAGGATCATAGATAGTGCTGGGGAGGAGTCTGCTGTCTTGGTACATGTTGGTACCAATGACATAGGAAAATGTGGTAGGGATGTTCTGGAGGCTAAATTTAAGTTTTTAGGTAGGAAGTTGAAATCCAGAACTTCCAGGATAGCGTTCTCCGAAATGCTTCCTGTTCCACGTGCAGGACCCACAAGACAGGCAGAGCTCCGGAGTCTCAATGCGTGGATGAGACAATGGTGCAAGGATGAGGGTTTTGGATTTGTTAGGAACTGGGGAACATTCTGGGGAAAGGAGGGGCTCTTCCGAAGGGATGGGCTTCACCTTAATCAGGATGGAACCAGACTGCTGGCATTAACCTTTAAAAAGGAGATAGAGAAGCTTTTAAACTAGAAAATAGGGGAAAGCCGACAGTCACCCAGGAGCGCATGGTTTGGACGAAGGTATCCTTGAAGGATACTACCAAAAGCAGTGAGGTTCCAAAAAAGAGTATAGTAGCCCAAATGCCCTTGAGTAAGGTGCAGACAGAACGTAAAGATTCCAAATTGCCCATGCCTACCAATAGCCAGATTAATATTAATAAAATACAGTCTCTAAAATGCTTGTATGCAAATGCTAGAAGTCTAAACAATAAGATGGAAGAGTTAGAATATATAGCACTAAATGAGAGGTTAGATATGATTGCAATCTCAGAGACATGGTGGAAGGAGGATAACCAGTGGGACACTGTGATACCTGGATACAAACTATATCGTAATGATAGAACTGATCAAATTGGTGGAGGGGTTGCACTCTATGTTAGAGAGAGCATTGAGTCAGAAAGGATTAAAGTTTTTCAGGAAACAAAATGTGCTGTAGAATCTCTATGGATTGAAATTCCATGTATGAAGGGGAAGGTGATGGCAGTGGGGGTGTACTATCGACCACCTGGCCAGAATGAACAAATGGATGATGAAATGCTCAAAGAAATCAAGGAAGCTAACAAAAGTCACAGCAGAGTAGTAATAATGGGTGATTTCAATTACCGTGGTATCGACTGGGTCAGTGTTACGGCAGGACAAGCTAGGGAGATAAAGTTTCTAGATGAAATAAATGACTGCTTCTTGGAGCAGCTGGTTCATGAACCGACCAGAAGGGAAGCCATACTGGACCTAGTCCTTAGTGGAATGCCAGATCTGGTGCAAGAAATAAGGGTGTTGGGACCACTTGGCAATAGTGATCATAGCATGATCGTGTTTGATTTAATTAGTGGAGGAGGGATAGTAAAGAAATCCACAGTACTACCTTTTAACTTTCAAAAGGGAGACTATGAAAAAATGAGGAATATAGTTAAGAAAAAACTAAAAGGAGCGGTTGCAAAGGTTAAAGACTTACAGCAAGCTTGGGTGTTATTTAAAAATACTATCCTCGAAACCCAGACCAGCTGTATTCCACGCATTAAGAAAAGTGGAAGAAAGTCCAAAAAACTGCCAGCATGGTTTAAAGGTGAGGTCAGAGAGGCTGTTGCTGCCAAAAAAGCATCCTTCAGGAAATGGAAAAAAGAGTCAAACGAAGAAAACTGGAAACAGCACAAGCACTGGCAAGTTAAATGCAAAGCATTGATAAGGCACGCAAAGCGAGAATTTGAGAAGGAACTTGCTATGGAAGCAAAAACACTAAATAAAGACTTTTTCAAGTACATTCGTAGCAAAAGGCCTGTGAGAGAGTCCGTTGGGCCATGAGATGATAGACGGGTAAAAGGGGCAGTAAGAGGAGACGAGACTATAGCAGAGAGACTGAATGAATTCTTTGCTTCGGTCTTTACTGAGGAAGATGTAGGGATGTTACCCAAGACTGAAGTGGTATTTAAAGGTGATACTGCAGAGGAATTGAGAGAAATACCGCTACACCGGGAAGATATATTACAACTATTTGATAAACTGAATAGTAGCAAATCACCTGGACCGGATGGTATACATCCAAGAGTGTTGAAAGAACTGAAATATGAGATTGCGGACCTGCTATTGGTAATCTGTGAACTTTCATTAAAATCATCTGTAATACCTGAAGATTGAAGGGTCGCAAACGTAACACCAATCTTTAAAAAGGGTTCCAGGGGTGACCCGGGAAATTACAGACCGCTGAGTCTGACGTCAGTACCGGGGAAAATGATAGAAACCATCATAAAGAACAAAATTACACAGCAAGTAGATAGTCATGGCCTAATGGGAGACAGCCAACATGGCTTTAGACAAGGAAGATCTTGTCTTACTAATCTGATATGTTTTTTTGAAGGTGTGCATAAACAGATAGACAAAGGTGAGTCGGTTGATATAGTGTATCTGGACTTTCAGAAAGCTTTTGATAAGGTCCCTCATCAGAGACTTTTGGCGAAACTAAAAAGTCATGGGATAGGAGGCAGTGTACTATTGTGGATCGGGAACTGGTTAAAAGATAAAAAGCAGAGGGTAGAGCTAAATGGCCAATATTCCCAATGGAAAAAGGTGAATAGTGGAGTACCCCAAGGATCTGTACTGGATCCGCTACTTTTTGACATATTCATAAATGGCCTGGAAAAGGGAATAACGAGTGAGGTTATCAAATTTGCAGATGATACAAAACTGTTTAAAGTTGTTAAAACCCAAGAGGATTGTGGAAAACTGCAGGAGGATCTGGATAAATTGGAAGACTAGGCATCCAAATGGCAGATGAAATTCAATGTGGACAAGTGCAAAGGTATGCACCTAGGAAAGAACAACCCACACTATAGTTACACAATGCAAGGTACCACATTGGGAACCACCACCCAGGAAAAAGATTTAGGAGTCATCGTGGATAACATGTTAAAACCCTCTGCCCAGTGTGCAGCGGCGGCCAAGAAAGCAAATAGAATGCTAGGTATCATAAAGAAAGGGATGGAAAATAAAACAAAGGATATTATAATGCCTCTGTATCGTTCCCTTGTACGACCGCACCTTGAATATTGTGTGCAGTTCTGGTCACCATATCTTAAAAAGGACATAGCATTATTAGAAAAAGTACAGAGAAGAGCCACCAAAATGGTGAAGGGGATGGAAGGCTACTCCTATGAAGAGAGGCTACAAAGGTTGGGGCTCTTCAACCTGGAAAAGAGACGGCTGAGGGGAGATATGATAGAGGTCTATAAATTAATGAATGGAGTGGAGCGGGTAAACGTGGATCAATTGTTTACGCTATCAGAATATAGAAAGACTAGGGGACATGCAATGAAGCTACAGGGTAAACTATTTAAGACAAATAAGAGAAAATATTTTTTCACTCAACGTGTAATCAAACTCTGGAATTTGTTACTGGAGGATGTAGTAAGGGCTGTTAGTGTAGCTGGGTTTAAAAAAGGTTTGGACAAGTTCCTGGAGGAAAGGTCCATAAACCACTATTAAAAAGGGACCCAGGATAATCAATGCTTGACCCAGTACAAGCATTGTGGAACCTGTGTCTTTTGGGGATATTGCTAGTGTGGTGATACGCATGCAGCACAGCCCTTTAAAAGTGAAAAAAAGAGGGTTTTTTTTCATAAACGGGGGATGGGCTCACCAAAGCATAGCTCCCAGAGAGAAAGTGAAACTAACACACATACTAGCAGAGCTAGCCTGAAGCCACACCCAGTCTCCAGAGCAGCTGCAGGGAGAGAGAGGGTGGGGCCAGAGAAGGAAACAGGCTACAGAGCATTTAAACTGCGTCACTCAGAAAGTGAGGGAGAGCAGGAAGGAGGGCAGGAAGAGACGGCCAGAGTGCAGGAAAGAGAGACGAACAAAGGAAGTGGAAAGCAGGAAGGAAGCCACGAGGAGAGGCAGAGAGTCCAGAGAGACCAGGAGAGGAGACAGCACTGCAGGGCTGTGAGACCTGGTGATTCAAAAGGGACCAGCCATAACTGCCAAGGCAAGTGTCAGGGCCGTGGGAAAGAGAGGAGCTGGGAAAAGATTCAGAACTACATTTCTGACTCTGAAGACAGCAGCTCAAGTCCTGAGCCCATAACCAGACAATACAGAAAGCCTTACAAAAGAAGGGTTTCTGCAAGCCAAGCAAATCAAACATTTCCTGAAATTGAGTTAGTAAGGGAAAGAAGGGCAAGAGGTTCTGACCCAGTTCCAAAGGGGAGGAGGAATCTTAAGTGGGAAAAGCTTTTTAAACTTTTAAAGAAAGTGCAGCTGAACGTTCCAGAACGTGCCCCAAGCCCTGAGCCTTACAGCACAGAGGAGGAGATGGAAGTTGGGTCTTATCCAGATAGTCCAATGTCCTCAGAAGAATCAATGGAATGTGGGTTTTGTACAAGCAATGTTTAGAGCTTTTATTGAAGGCTGTGTGAGACAGTGTGAGAAGATAAGAAGTGCTGGTGCCAATTAATGCCAAGGAGAAAAGCAGACAAAAAGGTAGAAAGCCTCTTGTTTTAAAAGCAGCCATTTTTACCAATGCTGGAGCCATGTTAAGAATGCTGTTTGTTTTAAACTAAGAGGCAGCACATGATTATACACTGGTCTGTAGCAGCTGAGAATAGCAAAGTTCAAAACTGTCTTGCTGAAGTTTAAGTTTTGCTGGACTGTGCATGTAACAGGGTTCAACTGTTTGTTAAAGTGAAGAAGAATTTAAAGTTAACCAAAGAGTGAAGAAACTGCTTTGAAAGTGTTTTGCTGAGAATGTTTTGTTGGAGAAATTATCCTACTTTAAGTTTGCTATTTTTGAAACCTTTATCAAGGTCATTTGCCAAGTTGACACCAAAGAAAAATAAAACAAATTTATTTAACAAATTTTCCTGTGTAAGCCTCATCCACTCGGACTGCTTTAATAACAAGCCCACAACTACACTAAAAGGGCCTCAGCTACTACGTTGAAGCATTAAAAGAAGTGTGATGACCGGCGCACCCTTGCTAGGCAGCCGCCTGGGAAGGACGGCGCCGCCACACTAGGTACGTATGACCTAGATTGGCCACTGTTGGAAACAGGATACTGGGCTTGATGGACCTCGGTCTGACCCAGTATGGCATATCTTATGTTCTTATGAGGCTCCTCCTCGGGGTCCGCAGGGATCGCCAAAGCAGTGGCCATATCCCAAACGAACTCCGAGAACTGGGTATCCTCCGGAGGGGATCTACTCGGGGGCTGAGACTGCGGTGAGTCCGACGGGACACACCGAGTCTTGAAGGTATCGGGGGACTCCTCGTCCTCCGTCTCCCAGGTGGACTCATCCGAAGAGGAGTCGGGCTCCGACCGCGCGGGGCCCGGCAGCACCCGCCCCGATGCCGAACGCACCGGCATCGACGCCCTCGGTCCCAACCGGGAGGTCGAGGGTGACCGCGACTGAGGACGACCTCGAGCCTTCATGGTCTCGAGTATCGGCTCGGTCTCTGGGGTCGACTTCGACGTCGATGTCCTGGTGGTCGGGGCAGATGCGCCAGCGAGGCTGGCCATCAGCACCCGCTGCTGATCCATGAAGGCAGATTAGTCTGCACTCCAAGGCTGTCAGCCTGAGACCCAGCTCAGGAGACTCAGCAGCCACTGACTCGGGCCCCGGCAGCGCCGAGCCCGACGTTGGCTCCCTGGGAGGAGAGTCCTCGAGGACAACAGGACTTACGTGTCCAGCAGACTCCGGCTCCACATGAGGCACTTTTGACGGCTTCTCCTGCTCCACGGGCCCGGGACGCCGGTCGGGGGTCCGAGACCTAGCCCTCGAGGAGCCAGGTACCTCCTCCTCCAACGCCCTCTCGAGCCGCTTCTTCCTTTTTCGCTCCCGCTTGGGGGACCCCCTGTCCAAGGAACCCCGACGATGCTCGGGGTCAGACTCCCGAGACGTCGAGGCCTCAGATGAAGTCCGGGCCCGGCCAGAGGCCGAATAAGAGAAAAGCCTTTCCTTTTGGTGCTGACGACTTCGCAGTGCCTTAGTGGACATTTTGCCACACGGTCCACAGATCTTAGGATCATGATCAGGACCGAGGCACCGAAGGCAGCAGTCGTGTGTGTCGGTGAAAGACATTAGTTTTTTGCATCGATCACACTTCTTAAAACCACTGGAAGCCATCGGGGAAAAGAGAGCCCCCACGAGGTCAAAGGACCGACCTTCCAGGGAAAAAGAAAAAAGGGCGCGAACGCCAGCCACGAAGGGCAAAAGCCAAAAAAATAAGATTGGGCTCGATACCGGTGTACCGAACTCGGCGAGAAGGGGAACCGGCGTCGAACCGGAGAAAAAAAACACGAAGAAATCGCAGGGATAACAAGAAAAAATCTAACTGTTTTCCGGGTGAACTAGGACAGACGTCCGACGGGCTCCATGGAAAAAGAGAGACTGCGCAAGATGGCACCTTTAGGTGGGAAGGGGACCGCGCATGCGTGCAGTATTCCCAAAAGCTTTCATAGAAAGCTGGGGAAATTCTCCGCGGAGCTCCATCGACGTCACCCATATGTGAGGACTGACTTCCTGCTTGGTCCTGGAGAATACCAACCTCATTCCGTAGAACCAAACAAACAACAAGTAATAGTGCATACACATTTGTTGCTCCCATTCAATGGAACTCCCTCCCGGAAACATCAAGAGAAATTAAAGACCTCCAAGCATTCTGAAAGGAATTAAAACATTCCTATCATCCCAACTCCACCTCCAACAAACTTCTACATAACAGCAGCTCCACAGAACACCTGACCACTACCATTCACCAATCCAACCCCCACCTCACCTCCATGTAAATACAGGGCATTCCACGCCCCATAAACACCGTCCATTGTATATCAGTTATAACACCCTTGCACTTCCATTCCCATCCAGAATTAAGTGCAAATGTTGTCAAGCTTATTGTAAAGAGTTATTGTTTCAATTTCTTTATTGTTAATAGTTATCGGTTACGATATTGTTCAATGTATTATGTTCGTTACATTGTAAACCACTCCTGATCTCTGGAAGGAGCGGTATAGGAAAACGTTTCAAATACATAAGTATATAAACCCCCTCAATTATTTCACACCCAGCACCTGTCCTATCCCATTTCTATGTACAAAGCTTTTTAACAATCAGAATTGTCCTACAGTCCTCCTATAATCCCTAAAGAGCCCCTCAGTTTGTTTAATAAAAGCTCTAGTTGTTTCTGTCTGCCAGCAGGATCTAGCTTCAGTTTTAATTCTATCAACTCTAATCTAAACAACTGCCCAAATATACAGCCTTCCTTGTTACTCAAAAGTGAGTTTTGAAAGATAAAGCGTAATTACTCACCTGTAACAGGTGTTCTCCGGGGATAGCAACAATCAGTCCTCACATATGGGTGATGTTGGCGTCGGAGTCCTCGTGGAAGCATTTCCCCAGCTTTCAAAGAAAGCCTTTGGGAGATGCCATCACGCGTGTGATTCCCTTCCTGCCCAAAGGTGCCATTTCCTTCCCACCCAAGGGTGCCATCTTACTCATAGCTAGCCGATAAAGAAGATGGCAAATATATATATATATATATAGCAACTCCAAAGGAGGGCGGGAGGGATGAGAGGAACGATTCCTGCTGTCTCCTGAGAACACCTGTTACAGGTGAGTAACTACGTTTTCTCCTCGAACAAGCAGGAAGTCAGTCCTCACATATGGGACAGAGTAGTTACTCACCTGTAACAGGTGTTCTCCAGGAGCAGCAGGAATCAGTCCTTACATATGGGTGTCATCGGCACCGATGAAGCCCCAGCGGAGCATTTCCCCAGCTTTCCATGATAGCCTTTGGGAATGCTGGCACGCATGCGCGGTTCCCTTCCCACCTAAAGGTGCCATCTTACCTCAGTCAATTGACATAGCTAAGAACAGCACACAAAAATGTAAAACAAACTATGTACAACTGCAATTCCAAGGGGAGGAGGGAAGGTTGTGAGGACTGATTCCTGCTGCTCCTGGAGAACACCTGTTACAGGTGAGTAACTACTCTTTCTCCAGGACCAAGCAGGAAGTCAGTCCTCACATATGGGTGACTCCCTAGCTCTGAGCTACCAGGAACCCAAGCTGAACAAGAGAACTCCCTCTAGTCACAGCATCAAAGAAAGGCTTTTCAAGGACACAACCTCCACCGGTAGCCCAACAAAGGGCAGGAGTTGCCTAAACCTTAAAGAGATTCCGGAGTACTGCTTGGCCAAAAGCACTGTCCCTACGGGACTCCCTCTCCAGACAGTAATGGGCCGCAAACGTCTGGCTTGAAGACCAAGTTGCAGCCCTGCAGATGTCTACCAAGGGCACAGAGCGGAGATGAGCCACTGAGGCAGCCATTGCCCTGACACGATGGGCCGTGACCCTACCCTGCAAAGGAAGGTCAGCCGCCTTGTAAGCCTAGGTGATACAGTCAGCCACCCAGATGGACAAGGTACGCTTGGACACAGCCAACCCCAACTTATTGGGGTCAAAGGAGACGAAGAGCTGAGTAGCCCTTCTATGTCCCTGCGTACGGTCAACGTAGAAGGATAAGGCCCTCCTACAGTCCAGGGTATGCAGGACTGCTTCAGCCTGGCTAGCATGAGGCCAAGGGAAGAATGTTGGAAGAACCACCTCCTGGTTGAGGTGGAAAGAGGAGACAACTTTAGGGAGGAACTTTGGATGAGTCCTAAGGACTACCCTCTGTTCCTATAAATCCTGGTGTAAGGTCTATCACAGACCAGGGCCTGAAGCTCACTCACTCGCCTAGCCGAGGTGAGGGCTATCAGGAAGAGAGTCTTCCAGGAAAGGAAGTGTAGAGGGCAAGTAGCCATCGGCTCAAAGGGTGGGCGAGTCAGTTGCTGCAAGACCACATTCAGCTCTCACTCAGGAGCAGGACGACGGATGGGGGGCTTGAACAAAAGCAAACCCCTGAGAAAGCGGGACACCAAGGGGTGACCTGGCAGAGAATGTCCCTCCACCAGTGAGTGGTGAGCTGCTAGAGCTGAGAGGTGGACCCGAACAGAATTGGACTTAAGTCCCTGATTTGATAAGTGCAGTAAGTACAAGAGAAAGGCACAGTACAAGAGAAAGGATCCTCTGTATGAAGCTGACACCACACAGAAAACCTCTTCCATTTGAGGGCATAGGTTTTCCTAGTGGACTGTTTCCTAGAGGCTAGGACAACCTCTTCAACTTCCTGAGGCAGGCCCCAGGGAGCCAAATCTACCCTTGCAGCCTCCAGGCCATCAAATTGAGAGCTTTGAGATTGGGGTGCAGAAGGGAACCCTGCTCCTGTGAGAGAAGGTCGGGCTGCAACCCCAGAGGTAGTGGGGCATCCACTGCCAGTTGGAGCAGAAGTGGAAACCAAGGCTGCCTCGGCCACCTGGGAGCTACCAGCAGGACCGAGGCCTTGTCCTGAAGAGTCTTGAAAAGAGTTCGGGCCACCAAGGGCGTGGGAGGAAACGCATACAGGAGGCCCTGAGACCAGGACATCAGAAAAGCATCTGGTGCTATCCTCAAAGGATGCGGTTGCCTGGAGCAGAACTTGGGCAGTTGCTTGTTCAGCGGACTGGCAAAGAGATCTATCCAAGGGAGACCCCACTTCAGGAAGATCTTCTGAATGACCAAGGGATGCAGCTGCCACTCGTGGGGCTGCAGAATTCTGCTCAACCGGTCGGCCAGGCAGTTCTCCTGGCCTGGAAGGTACACCGCCTTGAGAAGCATGTTGTGCTTTAGGGCAAAGGAACAAAGGTCTTGAGTCTCCCGATAAAGGAGCTTTGACCCAGTCCCGCCCTGTTTGTTAACATAAAACATGGCTACCTGGTTGTCTGTTTGAATCAAGACTGAGCGGTGAGCTAGGGCAGGAGAAAAAGCCTTGAGAGCTAAGCGGATAGCTCGAAGTTCTAGGAGATTGATCTGTTGGGCTGCCTCCCAGGGAGACCAGAGGCCTTGCGTGCACTTGTCCAGACAATGAGCACCCCAGCCCTGCAGAGAGGCGTCGGTGGTGAGGACCACCGAGTATTCTGGCATTTGGAAGGGCATCCCCTTCAGCAGATTGGGTGGATGTAGCCACCAGCTGAGGGAGGCCAAAAAGGGTCTGGACACCCTTATCCTGTCTCGTAGGCGGCCTCTGGCCTGAGACCACTGAGTCCGAAGGCACCACTGTGCAGGCCTCATATGGAGCCTGGCATTGGGAGTCACATGCACTGTCGAAGCCATGTGGCCCAGAAGCCTGAGGCAGAGTCTGGCGGAGACCAGGGACCTGTTTAGAAACTGTTTGGCCACGTCCATCAGTCTTTGAACCCTGTCTTCTGGCAAGAATGCCTTTGCCAGTTGAGAATCCAACCTTGCCCCTATGAACTCCAAGTTCTGGGAGGGCAGCAAAGTGGACTTTGCGAAGTTTATGACAAAGCCCACGTTTTGGAGCAGAGCAATGGTTCTGAGGGTGGCTTGTCTGGCCTCCAGGGACGTCTGACCCCTGATGAGCCAGTCGTCCAGATAGGGAAAGACAAAGATGCCTTGATTTCTCAGGTAGGCCGTAACCACTGCCAGGCACTTGGTAAAGACCCTGGGAGCGGAGGTCAGGCCAAAAGGTAGTACTCTGTACTGATAATGGTTTCCTCCCACAATGAACCTGAGGTACTTTCTGTGGTCTGGATGAATGAGGATGTGAGTGTACGCATCCTTTAGATCTAAGGAGCATAGCCAATCTCCCAGCTGGAGGTAGGGCAGAAGTGTTCCAAGAGTAAGCATCTTGAACTTTTCTTTCTCTAGGAACTTGTTGAGGTTCCTGAGGTCCAGAATGGGTCGAAGGCCACCGGTCATTTTGGGTACCAGGAAATACCTGGAGTAGAATCCGTGACCTTGCAAGTGGGGAGGCACAGGCTCCACCGCCCTGTCCACCAACAGACCTTGGAGCTCTCGAAGGAGAAGGTCTGTGTGCAGGGGAGGCCTCAAGGGCTCCCCTGGGAAGTAAGGAGGAGGCAGTTGATGAAAATGCAGGGCATAGCCCTTTTGGACTATGTCCAGCACCCAACTGTCGGTGGTAAAGAGGAGTTACTCACCTGTAACAGGTGTTCTCCAGGAGCAGCAGGAATCAGTCCTCACTTATGGGTGACGTCGGCGCCGACGGAGCCCTCGCGGAGCAATTTTCCCCAGCTTTCGCAGAAAGCCTTTGGGAATTGCAGCGCGCATGCGCGGTCCCCTTCCCGCCCAGGGATGCCATCTTGCTCAGTCTGATGACATAGCGGAAAGACAGCAAAAAATTTGCAAGATATGCAATAAGAATGACTGCAACTCCAAGGGGAGGAGGGAGGGTAGTGAGGACTGATTCCTGCTGCTCCTGGAGAACACCTGTTACAGGTGAGTAACTACTCTTTCTCCAGGACCAAGCAGGAAGTCAGTCCTCACTTATGGGACTCCCAAGCTTAAGGCTACCGGAGACCTCAAGCCTAAAGAGCTTCCTGAAGCTCAGCAGTACAGAAGGAATCTTCTCTGAATACGCATCCGGCCAGTAGCCAACACCGGGGCCGGAGGGTAGGAGTTGCCTAAACCTCAAAGAGATGGTGGAGGACTGCCTGACCGAAAGCACTGTCCCTGCGGGACTCCCTTTCCAGGCAGTAGTGAGCCGCAAAAGTCTGACCTGAAGACCAAGTAGCGGCCCGGTAGATGTCTGCCAACGGAACAGAGCGGAGGTGAGCCACGGACGCGGCCTTCGCCCTGACCCGATGAGCCGTGACGCGACTTTCCAAGGAGAGGCCGGCTGCCCCGTAAGTCCAGGCGATACAGTCGGCCACCCAGGTGGACAGAGTGCGCTTAGAGACAGGCACCCCCAACCGATTGGGATCAAAAGACACGAAAAGCTGAACCGCTTTTCTATGCTCCCGCGTACGGTCAAGGTAGAAGGACAAGGCTCTTCTACAATCCAGGGTGTGCAGGACAGTCTCAGCTCGGCTGGCATGCGGCCTGGGGAAGAAGGTCGGAAGAACCACCTCTTGATTGATGTGAAAGTGGGAGACCACCTTTGGAAGGAACTTAGGGTGGGTCCGCAGGACCACCCTATTCCTGTAGAACCTAGTGTACGGAGACTCCGACACTAGGGCCTGCATCTCACTTACGCGCCTCGCGGAAGTGAGGGCTACCAAGAAGAGAGTTTTCCAGGAGAGGAAACGAAGAGGGCAGGTAGCCATGGGTTCAAAAGACGGGCAGGTAAGCCTTTGCAGAACCAAGTTGAGGTCCCAGTCAGGAGCTGGAGGGCGCAACGGAGGTTTAAGCAGAAGGAGGCCTCTGAGGAAACGCGCCACCAAGGGGTGCGAAGAGAGAGGCTGGCCTTCAACCGGTGAATGATGTGCAGAAAGAGCACTGAGGTGGACTCTGACAGAATTGGACTTGAGACCTAGATCGGAGAGGTGAAGCAAATATTGCAGTACCACCGATACTAGACAGGCGAAGGGGTCCTCAGATCGCTGAGAACACCAGACCGAGAAGCGACGCCATTTGAGGGCGTAAGACTTCCGGGTGGAAGGTCGCCGAGATGCTAGGACGACAGTTTCCACCTCCGGGGGTAGCAGCAGTGGGGCTAGGACTACCCTTTCAGCAGCCAGGCCATCAGATGCAGGGCCCTGAGGTTGGGGTGCAGAAGAGTGCCCTGATCCTGGGTCAGGAGATCGTGCTGAAACCCCAGGGGAAGAGGGGTGTCCACTGCTAGCTGTAGAAGCAGAGGGAACCACGGTTGTCTCGGCCACCGGGGCGCTACCAGGATCACGGAGGCCCTGTCTTGGACAACTTTGAACAAGGTCCGGGACACCAGTGGTGTGGGAGGGAAGGCATACAGCAGACCCGTGGACCACGGGATGAGGAAAGCATCCGGTGCCACTCGAAGAGGGTGAGGGTGCCGGGAGCAGAATCTGGGGAGCTGCCTGTTCAGGGGACTGGCAAAGAGATCCACAGTGGGAGAGCCCCACCGGCGGAAGATCTGCTGGGCCACCGCGGGGTTCAACTTCCATTCATGCCGCAGCAGAATCCGGCTCAGTTTGTCTGCCAGGCAATTGTCCTGCCCTGGCAGGTAAACTGCTTTGAGGAGGACGTCGTGATAGGAAGCCCGGAGGCTGTGCTCTTGGGCTGTCGGACATAGAAGGAGGGAGCCCGTGCCCCCTTGTTTGTTCACATAGAACATGGCAACCTGATTGTCCATCTGCACCAGTACAGACTGACCGAACGTCAGGTGAGAGAAGGCCCGCAGAGCTAGGCGGATCGCCCGTAGCTCTAGAAAGTTTATCTGCTGGGTGGCCTCCCAAGGTGTCCAAAGGCCTTGCGTGCATGTCCCCCGACAATGCCCCCCCCCCCCGCCCAGGAGGGAGGCATCTGTCGTGAGCACCCGGGACGGTGGGGGCGACTGAAAGGACATGCCGAGCACTAGGTTGGGCAGGTGAAGCCACCATTGCAGGGAGGAGACCAGACGGTCGGAAATCGGTATCAGGTCCGACAGTCTCCCTGTGGACTGATGCCATTGAGTGCGAAGGCTCCACTGAGCAGGTCTCATATGTAGACGGGCATTCGGAGTGACATGGACCGTGGAGGCCATGTGTCCGAGCAGTTGCAGGAACTGTCTGGCAGGGGCCGGCGACTCGCTGTTGAACCTGCCGGCTAGAGCCATAAGCCTGTTGGCCCGTTCCAGAGGCAAGAAGGCACGAGCCTGCCGAGTGTCCAGCCATGCCCCTATGAACTCGAGGTCCTGAGAGGGAAGCAAAGCGGACTTCTCGAAGTTTATGACGAAGCCCAAGTGCTGAAGCAGAGCCACCATACGCTGGGTGGCCTGGGCGACCTCTGGAGCAGACGATGCTCGGATGAGCCAGTCGTCCAAGTATGGGAAGACGAAGAGGCCTTGAAGCCTTAGGAAGGCTGCCACCACTGCCAGGCACTTCGTGAACACCCTGGGAGCGGAGGATAGGCCAAAGGGCAGTACTCGGTACTGATAATGGTTCCCTGCCACCACAAACCTTAGGTATTGTCGGTGGTCCGGGTGAATAAGGATGTGGGTATAAGCATCCTTTAGATCCAAGGAGCATAGCCAATCTCCCTGCTAGAGGTAGGGCAGTAGGGTTCCAAGGGTAAGCATCTTGAACTTTTCCCGCTGCAGGAACTTGTTGAGGTTGCGTAAGTCCAGAATGGGTCTGAGGCCTCCTGTTCTCTTTGGCACCAGGAAGTACCTCGAGTAGAAACCGTGACCGCACAGATGCTGGGGCACTGGCTCCACCGCCCGTTCCTGAAGCAGACTTTGCAGCTCCTGAAGGAGTACGTCCTTGTGCAGCGGGGGTCTGGGAGGCTCCCCTGGGAAGTAGGGGGGGGCACCTGGTGAAAATGTAGGAGGTAGCCCTTTTGAACCACCCGCAACACCCAGGCATCGGATGTTACGGCTGACCACCTGTGAGCAAAGTGGGTCAGCCGGCCCCCCGTGCTGAGCGAGGGCCCCTGGGGGGGAGAGGCTATGCTGGCATAGTCAAAAACCCCCACCCTGCTGGGCCGGGGCCTGCGTGGTGGGCTTGGGGGCTTTCTGCCTCCGGGATCCGTTACCCTGCCCCTTAGGCTGCTGCCCCTGATGAGGGGTTGTCGAGGCCTGATAGTGTGGGTGGTGCTGCTTATAAGCGAACACCTTCCTCGGGTAAAAGGGCTTTTTTCCCGAGCCCTTCTTCCTCTGAGAAGGAGCAGAGGTTTTTCTGGAAAGGCGAGTCCTGGTGAGAGTCTCTGACTCGAGCTCCGCCGCCTTGTCGGCCATGGGCTTGCCGAAGAGGTTTTCCTCTCTGCAAGGGACATCGACCAACTTGTCCTGCACCCACGGCTCGAGGTCGGAGGACTGAAGCCAAGCTTGGCGGCGAGCCCCGATGCCGGCTCCGGCTACTCGAGCCGATGCTTCAAAGCCATCATAGGCCGCTCGAGAAATGAACTTCGAACACTCTCGAATCCCTGTGGACAGGGCTTGGAACCGCTGCAAGGGTTCCTTGGAGAGACCGGCGGAAAAACCCGCCATTTCTTTCGCCAGGTCGCGGAGATACATACCCATATACAACTGATACGTCTGGACCCGACAAGCAAGCATAGAGCCCTGGAAGCACTTCCTACCGAGGGCATCCAGATTCCGGGCCTCCTTACCCGGAGGCACCGAGGAGTGCATCTTTTGACTTTTAAGTCGATGCATGGCTGATTCCACCACCATGGAGTGGTGCGGTAGTTGCGCCTTCTGGAACCCAGGGCTCTTGCGGACTCGATACATGGAATCGACCCGCTTGCTCAACACCGGCGTCGAGGCCGGGCTTTCCCACATGCGGAAGAGAAGCCACTCCAGCATCGGGGGAACCGGTACAGTAAAGGCCTCCCCAGGGGGGGAGTCATATTGAAGGGCCTCGAGCTCTGCGGCTCGGGGTTCCTCCTCCGGATCCGCGGGAAAACCAAGGCCTTGGCCATATCCCTCACGAAATCGGAGAACCGGGTATCCTCCGGGGGGGACCGCCTCCGAGGCTCCGACTCAGGCGAGTCAGAGGGGACGCACCGGGTCTGAAAGGAACCGGGTGACTCGTCCTCCTCCATGTCCCAGCCCGACTCCTCCGAGGAGTAGTCGAGCGGCTCCGTGCGCGTGGGGCTCGGGAACCTCCTCCCCGATGCCGAGGCCGGCGTCGAGGACCTCAGTCCCGAACGGGAAGCCGAGGGAGACCTAGGTCGAGGATCGACTCGAGCTCATATGGACTTGAGGATTGACTCGGCCTCAGGGGTCGACTTGGGCGTCGACGTCCCGGTGGTCGGGGCAGATGCACTGGCGAGGCCGGTGATCAATGCCCGCTGCTGGTCCATGAAGGCAGAGATACTGCGCTCCAAGGTCGTCAGTCTGAGACCAAGCTCAGAAGACCCAGCATCCGCCAACTCGGGGCCCGACGTCGGTTCATCTGTGGGGGAGTCCAGGAGGACTATATAGCGTAGTTACTCACCTGTAACAGGTGTTCTCCAGGAGCAGCAGGAATCAGTCCTCACATATGGGTGACGTCGGCGCCGACGGAGCCCTCGCGGAGCAATTTTCCCCAGCTTTCAAAGAAAGCCTTTGGGAATTGCAGCGCGCATGCGCGGTCCTCTTCCCGCCCAAGGGTGCCATCTTGCTCAGTCAGATGACATAGCAAAAAGACAGCAAAAATTAGCAAAAACGAAAGCATAAAACCAACTCCAAGGGGAGGAGGGAGGGTTGTGAGGACTGATTCCTGCTGCTCCTGGAGAACACCTGTTACAGGTGAGTAACTACGCTTTCTCCAGGACCAAGCAGGAAGTCAGTCCTCACATATGGGACTCCCAAGCTTAAGGCTACCGGAGACCCTAAGCACAAAAAGGAGCTCCCTCTAGCTCAGCAGCACAGAAGGAAGGAATCTTCTCTGAATACGTCTCCAACCGGTAGCCCAACATCCGGGATGGAGGGTAGGAGTTGCCTATACCTCGAAGAGATTACGGAGGACTGCCTGTCCGAAAGCACTGTCCCTGCGGGACTCCCTCTCCAGGCAGTAATGGGCAGCAAAAGTCTGGCTTGAAGACCAAGTAGCGGCCCGGCAGATGTCTGCCAACGGAACAGAGCGGAGGTAAGCCACTGACGTAGCCTTCGCCCGAACACGATGAGCGGTGACTCTACCTTCCAGCACGAGGCCCGCAGCCTCGTAAGCCCAAGCAATGCAGTCCGCAATCCAGATGGACAGAGTACGCTTGGAGACAGGGAGCCCCAACTTGTTGGGGTCATAAGACACGAAGAGCTGAACAGCCCTTCGGTGCTGCCGCGTACGGTCCAGGTAGAAGTTCAGCGCCCTTTTACAGTCCAGGGTATGCAGGACCATTTCAGCTCGGCTGGAGTGTGGCCTGGGAAAGTAGGTCGGAAGTACCACCTCCTGGTTGACGTGAAAAGGGGAAACCACTTTAGGAAGAAACTTAGGGTGAGTCCGTAGGACTACCTGGTTCTTGTAGAACCTAGTGTAAGGAGGATCAGATACCAGGGCCTGCAGCTCACTAACGCGTCTAGCAGAAGTGAGGGCCACCAAGAACAAGGTTTTCCAGGAAAGAAAACGAAGAGGACAGGTAGCCATAGGCTCAAAAGGCGGACAGGTAAGCCGCTGTAAAACCACATTGAGATCCCAGTTCGGGGCTGGCGGGTGCAAAGGTGGTTTAAGGAGTAGGAGGCCCCGGAGAAAACGAGCCACCAGAGGGTGGCTGGAAAGAGGCCTACCCTCCACCGGTAGGTGGTGCGCAGAAATAGCACTGAGGTGGACCTTGACCGAGTTGGACTTAAGTCCAAGATTGGAAAGGGAAAGCAAGTACTGCAAGACCACTGATGCTGAACAGGAGAAGGGGTCTTGCGACTGCCGAGTACACCAGACGGAGAACCGACGCCACTTGAGAGCGTAGGACTTCCGGGTGGAAGGCCTCCTGGAGGCCAAGACGACCTCTTCCACATCTGGAGGTAGCTGGAGAGGAGCAAGGACTACCCTTTCAGCAGCCAGGCCATCAGATGAAGGGATCGAAGGTTGGGGTGCAGGAGCGTCCCCTGATCCTGCGAGAGGAGGTCGGGCTGAAACCCCAGAGGAAGAGGTGTGTCCACCGCCAGCTGGAGCAGAAGCGGGAACCAAGGTTGTCTCGGCCACTGGGGGCCACTAGGATCACCGACGCCTTGTCTCTGAGAACCTTGAAGAGCGTTCGAGACACCAGAGGCATGGGTGGAAAGGCATACAAGAGGCCTGTGGACCATGGAATCAGAAAAGCATCCGCCGCTACCCGGAGAGGATGCGGCTGCCGAGAGCAGAATCTGGGAAGCTGCCGGTTCAGAGGACTGGCGAACAGATCCATGGTGGGGAGGCCCCACCGGAGAAAGATCCGCTGAACCACGAGCGGATCCAATCTCCACTCGTGCGGTTGGAGGATCCTGCTCAGTTTGTCTGCCAGGTAGTTTTCTTGACCTGGGAGATAGACAGCTTTGAGGACGATGTTGCGATGAACGGTCCAAGAGCAGAGCTTCTGTGCTTCCTGACAGAGAAGGAAGGAGCCGGTTCCGCCTTGTTTGTTCACGTAGAACATGGCAACCTGATTGTCTGTCTGGATAAGTACCGACTGGTGAGAAATCAGGTGAGAGAAGGCTTTGAGCGCTAGGCGGATGGCTCTGAGCTCCAGGAAGTTGATCTGCTGAGCGGACTCCCAAGGAGTCCAGAGACCCTGAGTACAAGTCCCCTGGCAATGTGCTCCCCAACCCTGGAGAGAAGCATCGGTCGTCAGGACCCGAGAATGTGTAGGGGGCTGAAAAGACACCCCCAGCACTAGGTTTGGTAGATGAAGCCACCATCGCAGAGAGGAGACCAGCTGGTCGGAGATCTGTACGGAGTCCGCTAGGCTCCCAGTGGCCTGATGCCATTGTTTGCGAAGGCACCATTGAGCAGGTCGCATGTTCAGGCGGGCATTGGTGGTTACATGGACCGTGGAAGCCATATGGCCGAGCAGTCTCAGAAATTGCCTGGCCGAGACCAGGGAATTGCTGTGAAAGCGACTGGCGAGATCCATGAGCCTTTGGGCCCTGTCCAGAGGCAGGAAGGCCCGCGCCTGAAGAGTGTCCAACCTGGCGCCGATGAATTCTAGATCTTGAGAGGGGAGCAAAGTGGACTTTGCGAAGTTTATGACAAATCCCAAGTGCTGGAGCAGAGCCACCGTGCGATGAGTAGCCTGAGTGGCTTCTTGGGCAGACTGGGCCCTGATGAGCCAGTCGTCCAGGTATGGGAACACAAAGAGACCCTGAAGTCTCAGATAGGCCGCCACCACTGCTAGGCATTTGGTGAACACTCTGGGGGCGGAGGATAGGCCGAAAGGCAGTACTCTGTACTGGTAATGGTGTCCGCCCACAACAAACCTGAGGTATTGTCTGTGGTCTGGATGAATAAGGATATGAGTATACGCATCCTTGAGATCTAAGGAGCATAGCCAGTCTCCCTGCTGGAGGTAGGGCAGCAGGATTCCAAGGGTAAGCATTTTGAACTTTTCCTTTGCAAGGAACTTGTTGAGGTTTCTCAAGTCTAGGATGGGTCTGAGGCCTCCTGTTCTTTTCGGAATCAGGAAGTATCGGGAATAAAACCCCTGACCCTTCAGGTGGTGGGGCACCGGTTCCACGGCTTGTTCCTGAATAAGACTTGCTAACTCCTGAAGGAGTAAGTCCCTGTGCAGAGGGAGTCTGGAAGGCTCCCCTGGAAAGTAGGAGGGAGGTACCTGGTGAAAATGAAGAAGATAGCCCTTTTGAACTATCTGAAGCACCCAGGTATCTGTGGTGATGTTGGACCACCTGTGGGCAAAGTGGACCAGCCGGCCTCCTGTGCTGAGAGAAACCAGCTGAGGGGGAGAGGCTATGCTGAGAAAGTCAAAAACCCCCACCCTGCTGAGCAGGGGCCGGTGGTGCAGGTTTGGGGGCTTGCTGCCTACGGGACCCATTACCCCGTCCCTTGGCCTGCTTTCCCTGTGGGGGAGCTGGTGAGGCCTGATACTGAGGGTAGTATTTATAGGCAGCACCTTTCCTCGGGTAAAAGGGCTTTTTCCCCGAGGCCTTCTTCTTTTGAGAAGGGGCAGAGGTCTTCCTTGAGAGACGAGTCCTGGTGAGAGTCTCCGTCTCGATTTGTGCAGCCTTCTCATCCATGGGCTTGCCAAAGAGGTTATCACCTCGGCAGGGGACATCGACCAACTTGTCCTGTACCCAGGGCTCGAGGTCGGACGTCTGAAGTCAAGCCTGGCGGCGTCCACCGATGCCGGCCGCGGCTACTTGAGCCGATGCCTCAAAACCATCATAGGCTGCTCGAGAGATAAACTTGGAGCACTCCCGAATACCAGTAGACAAGGATTGGAACCTCTGCAAAGGTTCGTCGGAGACCAGCAGAGAACCGGCTATTTCCTTAGCCAGGTCTCGGAGATACATGCCCATGTAGAGCTGGTATGTCTGGACTCGACAAGCAAGCATAGAGCCCTGGAAGCACTTCCTACCGAGGGCATCCAGGTTTCGGGCTTCCCTACCAGGGGCACCGAGGAGTGCATTTTTTGACTCTTCAGTCTATGCATGGCCGATTCCACCACCATGGAATGGTGCGGTAGTTGTGCCTTTTGGAACCCGGGGCTCCTGCGGACTCGATAAATGGAATCGACCCGCTTGCTTAACACCGGCGACGACGCCGGGCTCTCCCACATGCGGAAGAGAAGCCATTCCAGCATGGGAGGAACCGGTACAATAAAGGCCTCCTTCGGGGGAGAGTCATATTGGAGGGCATCGAGTTCTTCGACTTGAGGCTCCTCCTCGGGATCCGCAGGGAAGGCCAAGGCTTTGGCCATATCCCTCACAAAGTCCGAGAACCGGGTATCCTCCGGGGGGGACCGTCTCCGAGGTTCGGACTCGGGGGAGTCCGAAGGGACACACCGAAAGGAACCAGGTGACTCTTCGTCCTCAGATTCCCAGGCCGACTCCTCGGAGGAGTCGTCGACTGGCTCCGGTCGGGCGGGCACTGATGCCATCCGCCCCGACGCCGAGGGAGTCGGCGTCGACGACCTCGGTCCCGAACGGGAGGCCGAAGGAGACCTCGACCGAGGATCGACTCGAGCCCTCATGGACTCGAGGATCGGCTCGGTCTCCGGGGTCGATTTGGAGGTCGACGTCCCGGCGGTCAGGGCAGAAGCGCCAGCGAGGCCAGCGATCAATGCCCGCTGCTGGTCCAAGAAGGCAGACAAACTGCACTCCAAGGCCGTCAACCTGAGTCCGAGCTCAGGAGACCCAGCAGCCCCCGACTCAGGCCCCGACGGCGTCGGGTCCTTCGGAGGCGAGTCCACGAGGACAACAGTACTTACGTGAGCGGGCAAGTCCACCTCGAGTCGAGGATGTTTTGACGGCCTCTCCGACTCCAAGGACCCGGGACGGGAATCGGGGCTATGCGACCTGGCCCTCGAGGAACCAGGAGCGTCCACCGATCCCGCCCTCGCGGGTTTCTTCTTCCGATGATGCTCCCGGGTAGGAGACCCCCTTTCAGAGGAACTCCGACGATGCTCAGGACCAGAGTCCCGAGATGTCGAAGCCTCTGACGAGGTCCGAGCCCGGCCGGAGTCAGAGAAGATACGCTCCCGCTGGTGCTGCCGACTCCTCAATGCTTTTGAGGACATTTTGCCGCATGGCCCGCAGATCATGGGGTCATGATCTGGGCCGAGGCAGCGGAGGCAGAAGTCATGAGTGTCTGTAAGAGACATAAGTTTCTTACAGAGGTCACACTTTTTGAAACCACTGGCCGCCATTGTGGGAAAAAGGGCCCCTGCGAGGTCGAACGACCGGGCAGCCAGGGAAAAAGGAAAAAAAAAAAAAAAAGCGCGAAATCTGTCACGAAGGACAAAAAAACGAAAAATAAAGGACGGACTCGCAACCGGCGTCTCGAGTCCGGGCGGGAAAAGAACCGGCGTCGAACCGAAGGAAAAAATAGAGAAAAATCAACTTTTCTGCAGGGATTCACAGGCAACGTCTGTAGGGCTCCGCGGAAAAAAGAAGACTGAGCAAGATGGCATCCTTGGGCGGGAAGAGGACCGCGCATGCGCGCTGCAATTCCCAAAGGCTTTCTTTGAAAGCTGGGGAAAATTGCTCCGCGAGGGCTCCGTCGGCGCCGACGTCACCCATATGTGAGGACTGACTTCCTGCTTGGTCCTGGAGAACACTCACGTGTCCAGGAGTCTCCACTTTGAGACGAGGAAGCTTCGAAGGCCTCTCCCCCTCCGAGGGCCCGGGGGAGTCGGGCCGGGCTGAGCGACCTGGCCCTCGAGGAACCAGGATTGCCGTCCGGCTCCACCCTCGCGGGCCTCTTCTCCCGCCGGTGTTCCCGGCCGGGGGAGCCCCGTTCAGAAGAACTCCGACGATGGTCTGAGCCGGAGCCACGAGACGTCGAGGCCTCTGACGAGGTCCGCGCGGAGTCAGAGAAGATACGATCCCTTTGCGACTGCCGATTCCTCAGGGCCTTCGAGGACATCCTGCTGCACGGGCCGCAACTCATAGGGTCATGCTCGGCCCCCAGGCAGCGGAGGCAGCAGTCATGCGTGTCAGTAAGAGACATGAGTCTGACACAGCGATCACACTTTTTAAACCCGCTGGCAGCCATCGGGGGAAAAAGGACCCCTGCAAGGTCGAAAGACCGCGCTGCCAGGGAAGAAGGAAAAAGTGGCGGGAACGCCAGTTGGAATAAAAAAAAAAAAAACGTGAATGGGCTCAAAAGCCCGGCGGGAAGAGGACACACGAACCGAGAAAAAATTTAACGAGAAATCAAACTAAAGAAATCAACTTTTTCAGCGGCGGTAACAAACTACGTCTGTAGGGCTCCGCGGAAAAAAGAAGACTGAGGAAGATGGCATCCCTGGGCGGGAAGGGGACCGCGCATGCGCGCTGCAATTCCCAAAGGCTTTCTGCGAAAGCTGGGGTAAATTGCTCCGCGAGGGCTCCGTCAGCGCCGACGTCACCCATAAGTGAGGACTGACTTCCTGCTTGGTCCTGGAGAATGAGAGGCCACTAGTGGGCAAAGAGTACAAGGTGACCGCCTGTGCAGGGCTGGGAAAGCAGGGACGGAGTGGCTACGCTCAAGGAGTCAAAACCCCCCACCCTGCTGAGTGGAAGCAGGGGCAGAAGGCTTGGGGTCCTCTGCCTACGGGGCCCATTACCCTGGCCCTTGGCTTGCTGACCCTGGGGGGCAGCTTGGGCAGCCTGATACTGAGGGTACTGTTTTGTAGGCAGTGCCCTTCCTTGGGTAAAAGGACTTTTTACCCGAGCCCTTCTTTTTATGTGAAGGGGCAGAGGTCTTCCTCGACAGCCTTGTCCGGGTAAGGTGCTCGGTCTCGAGCTGAGCGGCCTTCTCGGTCACGGGTTTGCCAAAAAGGTTCTCACCTCGGCAGGGGACATCGACCAACTTGTCCTGAACCCATGGCTCGAGGTCCAATGACTGCAGCCACGTCTGGCGTTGAGCCGCGATGCCGGCAGCCACAACTCGGGCCGAAGCCTCGAAGCCATCGTAGGCGGCGCGGGAAATGAACTTTGAGCATTCCCGAATCCCCGAGGACAAGGTCTTAAATCTCTGCAAGGGTTCCCCGGAGAGACCAGCAGAGAATCCGTCCAATTCCTTGGACAGGTCTCGCAAGTACATGCCCATGTACAGCTGGTAAGACTGGACACGGCAAGCAAGCATAGACCCCTGGAAGCACTTTCTACCGACGCCATCGAGGTTGCGGGCCTCCCTGCCGGGGGCACCGCAGAGTGCATCTTCTGGCTCTTCAGATGATGCATGGCCGATTCCACAACCATGGAATGGTGTGGTAGCTGTGCTTTCTGGAAACCAGGGCTTTTGCGGAGTCGACAGATGGAATCGACTCGCTTGCTCAAAACTGGCGCCGAGGCCAGTGCCTCCCACATCCGGAAGAGGAGCCGTTCCAGCATCGGAGGAACCGGGACAGTAAAGGCCTCCTTCGGAGAAGAGTCGTACTGTAGAGCATCGAGTTCCTCGGCTCGAGGCTCTTCCTCGGGATCGGCAGGGATAGCCAAGGCAGCGGCCATATCCCGGACAAACTCCGAGAACTTAGTGTCCTCCGGAGGGGTATCTACTCTGGGGCTCAGACTGCGGTGAGTCCGACGGGACGCACCGAGTCTTAAAAGTATCGGGAGACTCCTCGTCCTCCGTCTCCCAGGCTTACTCATCCAAGGAGGAGTCAGGGTCCGACCCTGTGGGGCCCCGAGGCACCCGCCCCGACGCCGGGGGCACCGGCGTCGACACCCTCGGTCCCGAACGGGAGGTCGAGGGAGACCTCGACCGAGGACGACGTCGAGCCACGAGGGTCTCGAGTATCGGCTCGGTCTCCGGGGCTGACTTCGAAGTCGATGTCCCGTTGGTCGGGGCAGATGCACCAGACAGGCTGACCATCAGTGCTCGCTGCTGCTCCATGAGGGCAGACAATCTGCACTCCAAGGCTGTCATCCTGAGACTCAGCTCGGGAGACGCAGCAGCCACCGACTCGGGCCCCGGTGGCGTCGGGCCCGATGTCGGCTCTCTGGGAGGAGAGTCCACGAGGACTACGGGGCTTACGTGTCCAGCAGACTCCGGCTCCACGCGAGGAACTTTGGCAGTCTTCTCTTGGTCCACGGGCCCGGGACGGCGGTCGGGGGTCTTAGACCTGGCCCTCGAGGGACCAGGGACCTCCTCAGACGCCGCCCTCGCGAGCCGCTTCTTCCTCTTGTGTTCCCGGTCGGGGGACCCCCTGTCCGAGGAGCTTCAACGGCGCTCGGGATCGGAATCCCGAGATGTTGAGGCCTCAGATGAGGTCCGGGCCCGGCCGGAGGCAGAGTCCGAGAAAAACCTCTCCTTCTGATGCTGTAGACTTTGAGTGCCTTGGAAGACATCTTCCCACATGGCACACACGACTTGGGGTCGTGGTCAGGGCCGAGGCACCGAAGGCAGCAGTCGTGTGTGTCGGTGAGAGACATAAGTTTCTTACATCGATCACACTTTTTGAAACCACTGGAAGCCATCGGGGAAAAAAGAGCCCCTGCTAGGTCAAAAGACCGGCCTTCCAGGAAAAAATGAAAAAAGGGGCGTGAATGCCAGCCACGAAGGGCAAAAACCGAAAAAGAAATAAGCGGGCTCGATACCAGTGTACCGAACCCGGCGGGAGGGGAACCACCGTCGAACCGGAGAAAAATAGCGAAAAATCGCCGAAGAAAAAAATCACTTTTATCCGGGAGAACAGGACACACGTCCGGTGGGCTTCTCGGAAAAAAAAGAGACTGAGGTAAGATGGCACCTGTAGGCGGGAAGGGAACCGCGCATGCGTGCCAGCATTCCCAAAGGCTTTCATGGAAAGCTGGGGAAATGCTCCACTGGGGCTTCATCGGCGCCGATGACACCCATATGAGAGGACGGACCTCCTGCTTGGTCCTGGAGAATCCCTAGTTACAAGCTACCTAAAGCCCATAAGGAAAAAACATGGTCACCCTCAAGGGGAGCCGTAAGCAGCAGCAGAGTCTGCAGAAACAGACTTCAGTAGGATCCGAGTGTCCAATGGAACCAACACTTCGATTTATTTATTTATTTATTTTACATTTCTGATATACCGCCTTTCATGATATCAAGGCGGTTTACATTGAACAAACTGAAATTACATTGAACAGGGCATTATAACTTGGAGATAACTATTTTACAGGGAACATGGGCAATGGAGGGTTAAGTGGCTTGCCCAAGACCACAAGGAGCACCTGTGGGACTAGAAACCCCAGTCCTTCCGGCCCAAGGTTTCTGTCCTCCAGTGGGATTTGAACCCCCGACCTTCCGGCCTGAGGTACCTTGCCCCAACCACTAGGCCACTCCTCCTCCTCCTCCTCGATAGCTTGAACACAGAAGGGTCAGAGGGTAGGAGTTGCCTAGACCACAAAAAGATTACAGAGCATGGCCTGGCTGAAGGCGCTGTCCTGTTGGGACTTCCTCTCCAGGCAGTAATGAGCTGCAAAGGTATGAACTGAAGATCAGGTGGTGGCCCGGCAGATGTCCAGCATCAGGCCTGAGCACAGGTTTGCCATAGAGGCTGCCATGGTCTTGACACTGTGGGCCATGACACGACCATCTAGCGTGAGCCCAGCTCACTTATAGGCGAGGGCGATGCAGTCCGCCACCCCGGTGGACAGTGTCTGCTTGATCACCACTAGTCCCAGACAACTGGGGTCTTAGGAAACGAAAAGCTGAGGAGATATGCGGTGACCCTGCGTACACGTAATATAGGACAGGGCCCTTTTTCAGTCCAATGTGTGAAGGACGGTCTCCGCCCTACTGGAGTGAAGCTTTAGAAACAAGGTGAGGGAGTACCACCTGTTTTTTGAGGTGGAAGGGGGACATCATTTTTGGTAGGAACTTGGGATGCATGCATAGGATGACGCTGTTCTTGTAGAACCTGGTATACAGTGCCTCTGCCACCAGGGCATGAAGCTTGCTGACTGCAAGCTGATGTGAGCGCTACCAGGAACGCGACTTTCCAGGAGAGATACCTGAGATGGCAGGTGGCCAGGGGCTCGAAGGGTGGGCAGGTGAGCTGTGATAGCACCATGTGGAGGTCCCATTCTGTCGCCGGGGGGCAGACGGGGGTTTCAACAACAGGAGCCTTCTAAGAAAGCAGGTCCCAGAGGCTGAGCCGAGAGGTGCACGCTGACAGAATTCGATTTGAGCCTGGATTGCGAAAGATGGAGAAGGTACTGCAGCACCAGCTGCAACAGACAGGAGTACGGGTTCACCCTTTGCTCTGCACACCACACAGAGAATCTGCACCATTTGAAGGTGTAAACTGTCCTTGTGGAAGCCTTACGGGAGGCCAATAGGATCTCCTCCACTTCCCCTTAGAGGTTGAAGGAGGCTAAGGCTACCTTCTCAGCAGCCATTCTGTCAGCGATAGGGACCCCAGATTGGGGTATAGGAGAGAGCCCTCCTCCTGGGACAGGAGGCCACTAGGATTAGTGATGCTGTGTCATGCAGGACCTTTAAAGGGGTCTCGGCAGCCGAGTGGGTGGGAAGGCATATATGAGGCCTTCTGACCATGAGATGAGAAACGCATCCGCTGCTACCCTGTCCGGGTGGGGCTGGGGGAGCAGAAGCAGAGCAACTGGTAGTTGTCCGGGCTGGCAAAGAGGTCCCCCGGAGTCAGAAGAGCTGGGCAGCCACTCTGGGGTCCAGCTGCCATTCATGCGGTTGAAGGACCCTGCTCAATCTGTCCGCCAGGGCATTGTTCTTGCCAAGTAAATACGCTGCCCGTAGGAGTATTCCCTGGTGGATCGCGTAGGAGCAGAGTATCATCACCTCGCAACAAAGGGTGCGAGATCCCATGCCCCTTTGCTTGTTCACATAGATCACTACCTAGTTGTCATTTTGGATCAGCACAGGCTGGTGGCTCAGATTGTGGTGAAAAGCTTGTAGGGCTAAGTATATGGCCGGAGCTCCAGGAGGTTGCTTTGCTGGTTGCCCTCAGCTGGTGACTAGCTGCCCTGGGTGCGAAGTTCCTCGCAATGGGCTCCCCATCCCAGTAGGGAGGCGTCCGTCGTGAGGACCTTTAGGGGGTTCAGGACTTGGAAGGGTATCCCCACCAGGAGGTGCTGAGAGTCCTGCCACCACGTCAGGGAGTCTGCGAGCTGGTGGGTCACTAAGATTCGGTCTTGGAGCTGATCGGTGGCTTGTGTCCACTAGTCCCGAAGACACCACTGGGCTGCCCTCATGTGCAGGCAGGCATCAAGGGTGATATGGACCGTGGAGGCCATGTGGCTGAATAGGCAGAGAAGAAGCCAGGCAGAGACGGAGCGACAATGCTGCACCATCTGCAGCTAATGCTCGGAGATGGTCAGCCCAGTCCAGGGGGAGGAAGCCCTTTGCCTGGACTGTGTCCAGCTTTGTCCCTATGAACTCCAGCCCCTGTGTCGGTAGGAGATGGGACTTGGGGTGGTTTATTATGAACCCCAGATATTGTAGGACGTGGATGGTGCGGGCCATAGCCTACTGTACCACAGTGGCTGTGCTTCCTTTTATGAGCCAGTCGTCCGGGTAGGGGAAGACAAATACCCCTTGGAGACAGAGGTAAACGGCCACCACCACCAGGCACTTGGTGAAGACCCTTAAAGCAGAAGCCAGCCTGAAGGGTAGTACTCTGTATTGGTAATGGCCTCCCCCCACCATGAAGCTCAGGTATTACCTGTGGCAGGGGTGAATGAGGATGTGGGTATAAGCATCCTTCAGATCCAAGGAGCATAGCCACTCTCCCTGCTGGAGATAAGACAACAATGTTCCAAGGGAGAGCATCTTGAACTTCTCCCCCTCACCAAGATCTTGAGATTTTGCAGATCCAGGATGGACCTTAGGCGCCCTGTCCTATCTGGCACAAGGAAATACCTAGAGTAGATCCCTTTGCCTCTGAGATGTTGGGGAACTAGTTCCACCGCCTTGTCTATGGGAAGTCCTGCGAGTTCCTGTAGTAGCAGATCCCAGTGAAGGTGAGTCCTGGGGGGCTCTCCTGGGAAGAAGGGGGGAGGTGTCTGTGCCAGGTGGAGGAGGTAGCTCTCCCTGACCACCTGGAGCGCCCAGGAATCTGTGGTGATGGCTGGCCACCTGTGGGCATAGAAAATCAACTATCCCCCTGCTTGGGGAAGAGAGGCTATGCCCAAGGAGTTAAAAGCTAACCCCCAGGCTGGGCAGGAGCAGACCTGGGGCTTGGGAGCCTTCTGCTTACGTGGGCCATGCCCCTGTCCCTTGGGCTGCTAACCCTGCTGGGGAGCTGGGGAGGCCTGGAAAGGAAGGTAGTTTTTGTAATCAGCCCCTTTCCTTGGGTAAAAGTGCTTTTTCCCTGAGCTGTTCCGTCGGGGAAGGGTAGCAGTCTTCTTGGAGAGCCTGGTCCTCATCATGAGTTTTGGTCTCCAACTTGGCAGTCTTCTCTGTCATGGGTTTGCCAAAGAGGTTCTTCCCTTGGCACGAGACATCGACCAATTTGTCCTGAACCCATTGCTCAAGGTCAGAAGACTGTACCCAGACTTGGCATCTAGCACAGATACCCACCACGGCTAATCTAGTCGCCGACTAGTAGCCATTGTAGGCTGCTTGAGTCATTTATTTATTTATTTATTTTTATTTACATTCTCTTATATACCACGCTATTCTGCATCAGTGCGGTTTACATTGAACAAACTGAAATTACATTGAACAGGGCATTATAACTTGGAGATAGCCCATGTTCCCTGTAAAATAGTTATGGAGGGTTAAGTGGCTTGCCCAAGACCACAAAGAGCACCTGTGGGACTAGAAACCCCAGTCCTTACGGCCCAAGGTTGCTGTCCTCTAGTGGGATTTGAACCCCCGACCTTCCGGCCTGAAGTACCTTGCCCCAAACACTAGGCCACTCCTCCACTCCTAAACTCAAACTTGAAGCACTCCTGGACAGCTTTGGATAGGTTCCTGAAGCGCTGCAGAGGTTCCTCAGAGAGATCAGCCGAGAACCCAGTGAGTTCCTTCGCCAGGTCTCTCAGGTACATGCCCATGTACAGCTGGTAGGCCTGGATCCGGCCAGTCAGCATCGAGCCCCAGTAGCACTTTCTGCTGAGGGCATCCAAGGTGCGGGCCTCCCTACCCAGCGGCACAGAGGAGTGCATCTTCTGGCTTTTTAGCAGATGCATGGTCAACTCTACCACCATGGAGTTATGCAGCAGCTGTGCCTTCTGGAAGCCAGGACTCTGGTGGATCCGATACATCGAGTCGAGCTGCTTGTTCATGACGGGCACCGACATGTGATTCCCACATGCAGAGCATGAGCCGTTCCAGGATGGATGGGACGGGGACCGGCAATGATTCCTTCAGTGGAGTCTTGTACTGGAGGATTTCTAATTCCTCCGTACAAGGGTCCTCCTCTGATTCCGTGGGGAATGCCAGAGTTTTCGACATGTCCCGCACAAAGTCAAGAAACACCATGTCCTCGGGCGGAGACAGATGTCGAAACTCTGAAAGGGACAGGTCCGAGGAGACATCATGGTGGTAATGGGTATCGGGGGACTCCTCGTCCACGATCTCCCAATCTGTGTAATTGGTGGAACTCGAGGGGAGGGCGACCCGAGTGCTCCAAGCCCAAACCTGATCCAAGCCCCTAAGAGGCTCTTTGGTTGGTATCATGCATGCTAGCCAGAGAAGACCTTGGTCCCGCCGAGTGGGATCTGGATTGAGACCTCAACTGAGGATCAACTCGGGGCCATATGGCCTCGAGGTTCAGCTCAGCCTCCGGGGACGTCCTCTATGTTGAGGGCCTGGTGGTCTGGGCAGAGGAGTTGGTTGTGCTGGACATAAACACCCATTGCTGGTCCATGAAGGCAGACTGGCTGTGCTCCAAGGCCTCCATTCTGGACTCCAGCTCAGATGGCTCTGCAGCTCTCGGCGTGGGCACTGAGAATCTCGGGCCTGGCACCGGTTCCCCCAAAGGGGAGTCTTCAATAAGGTTGTCTCCCGGTTGGATTATTGTAATGCATCTCTGGCCAGTCTTCCACTTACTCAGCTTTGTCGCCTTCAGCTAGTTCACCACACCGCAGCCCGTCTTCTGACCCACACACCTCGGTCTGCTCATGTCACTCCTCTGTTTATTCGTCTACACTGGTTACCTATCCCTTTTTGTATACAGTATAAGATTCTGATTTTCATACACAGGTCTTTGCACACTGATGGTTCCACTCTCTCTCTCTAATCTGGTTCATTTTTACTGTCCTTCCAGAGTTCTTAGATCCCTCCATGCTAATCGTCTCTTTCTTCCACCTCCCTCTCAGGCTTGTCTTGAATCTACACGTTCCTCTGCTTTCTTTTTCCTTGGCCTCCATCTCTGGAACTCATTGCCACTCTCGTTACGGTTGGAACCTTCTTTTCACACTTTCAAAGCTAATCTTAAGACTCACCTCTTCTGCACAGCCTTTGATCTTCCCCTTCCCCCTCCCCCTGCCATTACCTGATTGTTCACCTGCCCTTTGTCCTTTTTATTTCTAATATTATTGTTGTACTGTTACTTTTGCTGTCCTTTTTTTTTTTTTTTAAACAAATGGCGTTCCGTTTCTGTTTCTTTTTCTCAGTAGTTCCTTTTGTTTTTATTGTAAACCGCTGCATGCCTAATTGGTTTAGGCGGTATAATAAATTTTAAATAAAGATAAAGATAAGAAAGATGGCCTCTGGTCAATTCCTTCCCAGCGACCTTGGTATGCCGCTCCCGCTCCAAGCCCTCTGATGAGCAGCATGGACTGCAGGACCTGGCTCGGGACTTACCTGGCCTGTCAGAACCATCCAGAGACACTGCCTTTGAGGGATACCTGTTCTTTCTATGCTCCCTCAATGGAAACCCCCTTTCTGAAGGCACATGGTGTCGACCGGGATCCATGGGAGTGTCACAGGAGTCAGAGGCTTCAGACAGGGCCTTGACATTCGGTAGTGCTGGGGACTCTGGGAAAAACTTGTTGGACTGCTACTGATGGCTCTTGAGGGCCTTGGTGAACATTTTTTTTTTAACAAAGACCACAGGCTGCAGGGTTGTGGTCTGGTCCGAGGCAGCGTAGACAACCATTGTCAGTGTCGGTGAGAGACAATTTTTGTACACAGATCACACTTTTTAAAACCACTGGTAGCATGGGTGAAAAAAAGCACACCGGTGAGGTCAAAGACCTGCGGTACTGCCAGATAGGAAAAAGGCACGAAGGTGCCAAAGGGGGAAAAAAAATAAAAAACGGATCAGACACTTGATGCTGGAGCAGCTGGTTCGGGTGGCGGGAAGAAAACCGGTGAAACTGGAGGGAGAGTATGAAACTGAGCAAAAAATCAACTTTTTCCGGGGAAAGACAGAACAGATGTCTGAAGGGCTCTACAGAAAAAAGGAGACTGAGTAAGATGGCACTCTTGGGCGGGAAGGAAACCATGTATGCGTGGTGGCATCTCCCAAAGGCTTTCTTTGAAAGCTGGGGAGATGGTTCCACGAGGGCTCCGTCGGTTCCGACGTCACCCATATGTGAGGACCAACTTCCTGCTTGTTCCTGGAGAAGACCTGGGTTTTTTTGGAAAGTTACTAGACTGCTTATAAAGTTACTATTTGGTCTCTTTTTTTATTGGTCTCTGGTTTTGAAATTTTAATCTGTGTGATGTGAATATTATGTATGATACAATATCAAATCTGTAAGGATTGTAAATTATGATTGTATGTTGATGTACACTGCTTTTGTCTCACTACTGGGTATGTAAGTAGAGTGTAGTTACTCACCTGCAACAGGTATTCTCCAGGGACAGCAGGAATCAGTCCTCACATGCGTGACATCGGCGCTGATGGAGACCACACAGATCCACTCCCCAGCTGTCAAAGAAAGCCTTTGGGAGTTACACCGCGCATGTGCGATCACCTTCCCGCCCAAAGATGCCATCTTGCCTCAGTATGATATCATAGCTCAAGATAGCACAAAAGAAAAAAAACAAAACAACTCCACGGGCAGGAAGGAGGGTTATCAGGACTGATTTCTGCTGTCCCCGGAGAACACCTGTTACAGGTGAGTAACTACGCTTTCTCCGGGAACAAGCAGGACGTCAGTCCTCATATATGGAACTCCAAAGCTACAAGCTGCCAAAAAAACTTGTAAAAGCCACAGATGAGCCAAAAAACAGACCATAAAGGGGAGCAGGGGATGCTGGTTGGCTGGAAGTCTGCCACTGCAGTAGCAGCATTGAAGATGCAATCCGCACTCCAGTAGCCTGGACACAGAGGGCTGGAGGAAAGGAGTTGCATTATTCCTTGAAGAGGTGACCGAGTATGGCCTGGCTGAAGGCACTATCCCTCTGGGAGGTCTCTTCCAAACAGTAGTACGCAGCAAACATGTGCACAGAGGACCAGGTGGTGGCCCAGCAGATGTCCATCAATGGCATCGACCGCAGGCTGGCCACTGAGGCCACCATGGCAGGCACATGGTGAGCCATCACATGATGCTTCAGAGAGCCCCACCTGTTGATAGGTGAAAGAAATGCAGTCAGCCACCCAACATGAGAAGGTGCACTTGGAAATTGCGACCCCAAGTCAACTGGGATCAAATGAGACAATAAGCTACGTTGAGCAGCAATGAGGTTGCATCCTCTGGATGTAGAAGGACAGGGCACGCTTGCAGTCTAGCATTTGCAGAGAAGCCTCCTGAGAAAAAAAAGTGGATAACACTACCTCCTGATTCAAATGGAATGCAGAGACCACCATTGAACATAAGATAAGCCATACTGGGTCAGACCAAGGTCCATCAAGCCCAGTATCTTGTTTCCAACAGTGGGAGTGGCCAATCTAGTTCACAAGTACCTAGCAGTTTCTCCAAAAGGCACAGGTTCCACAATGCTTGTATTAGGTCAAGCAATGGATATCCCGGGTCCCCTTTAATAATGGTTTATGGACCTTTCCTCCAGGAACTTGTCCAAACCTTTTTTAAACCCGGCTACATTAACAGCTTTTACTACATCCTCCGGTTGCAAATTCCAGAGTTTGATTACACTTTAAGTGAAAAAATATTTTCTCTATTACTCTTAAATAGGTTACCCTGTAGCTTCATTGCATGCCCCCTAGTATTTCTATATTTTGATGGTGTAAACAATCGATCTACATTTACCTGTTCCACTCCATTCATTAATTTATAGACCTCTATTATATCTCCCCTCAGCCGTCTCTTTTCCAAGTTGAAGAGCCTTAACCTTTTTAGCCTCTCTTCATAGGGGTATCTTTCCATCCCCTTTACCGTTTTGGTGGCTCTTCTCTGTACCTATTCTAATAATGCTATGTCCTTTTAAAGATATGGCGACCAGAATTGCACACAGTATTCAAGCTGTGGTCACACCATGGAATAATACAGAGGCAATATAATATCCCTTGTTTTATTCTCCTTGCCTTTCCTTATGATACCTAGATTCTATTTGCTCTCTTGGCCACCACTGCACACTGGGCGGAGGGTTTCAACAAGTTATCCACAATGACGCCTAAATCTTTTTCCTGGGTGGTGGTTCCTAATGTGGAACCTTGCATCATGTAACCATAGTTTGGGTTTTTCTTTCCTAGGTGCATAACTTTGTACTTGTCCACATTAAATTTCATCTGCCATTTGGATGCCCAGTCTTCCAATTTATCAAGATCCTCTTGCAATTTTCCACAATCCTCATGGGTTTTAACAACTTTGAATAGTTTTGTCTTATCTGCAAATTTGATAACCTCACTCGTTATTCCCATTTCCAGGTCATTTATGACTATGTTAAAAAGCAGTGAACCCAGCACAGATCCCTGGGGTACTCCACTTTTCTTCATTGACAAAATTGTCCATTTAATCCTACCCTCTGCTTTCTATCTTTTAACCAGTTTCTGATCCACAATAGTACACTGCCTCCTATCCCATGACTTTAATTTTGCCAAAAGTCTCATGAGGGATCTTGTCAAAGGCTTTCTGAAAATCCAGATACACTATATCAACTGACTCACATTTGTCTACCTGTTTATTCACACTTTCAAAAAAACAACAGATTAGTAAAACAAGACCTTACTTGGCTAAAGCCATGTTGGCTGTCTCCCATTAAGCCACGACTATCTACATATTGTGTAATTTTGTTCTTTATGATGGTTTCTACCATTTTTCCCAGTACTGATGTCAGGTTCAATTGTCTGTAGTTTCCTGGATCACCCCTGGAACCCTTTTTAAAAATTGGCGTTACACATTGGCCATCCTCCAGTCTTCGGGTATTACAGATGATTTTAATGATAGTTCACAGATTACTAATAGTAGGTCTGCAATCTCATATTTCAGTTCTGTCAACACCCTTGGATGTATACCATCCGGTCCAAGTGATTTGCTACTCTTCAGTTTATCAAATAGTTGTAATACATCTTCCTGATGTATCGATATTTCTGTCAATTCTTCTGCAGCATCACCTTTAAATACCATTTCAGTTATGGGTAACATCCCTACATCTTCCTCAGTAAAGACCAAAGGAAAGAATTCATTCAGTCTTTCCACTATGGTCTTGTCCCCTCTTAGTGCGCCTTTTATCCCTTTATCATCTTATGGTCCAACTGACTCTCTCACAGGTTTTTTGCTACGAATGTACTTAAAGTATTTTTTATGCATTTTTGCTTCCACAGCAAGCTTCTTCTCAAATTCTCTCTTTGCCTGCCTTATGAATGCCTTGCATCTAACTTGCCAGTGCTTGTGTTTCTGGTTTTCATCATTTGGCTCCTTTTTCCATTTCCTGAAAGATGCTTTTTTGGCAACAGTCACCTCTCTAACCTCACCTTTAAACCATGCTGGCAGTTTTTTTTAGACTTCCTTCCACTTTTCTTAAAGCGTGCAATACAGCTGGTCTGGGCTTCCAAGATAGTACTTTTATATTCAAACTGTTTATTCAAAGGAATTAGACAAATAATCATGATACATGGTACAAAAGAAGCACTGAGGCACACAATTGAATTTTGTTATATTCCATGCCCTTCCACATTTCCCATTCCACTTTTTATTTTATTTATTTTATTTACATTCTCTTATATACCGCGCTATTCTGCATCAGTGCGGTTTACATTGAACAAACTGAAATTACATGAAAAGGGCATTATTACTTGGAGATAACTAGTTTACAGGGAACATGGGCTATGGAGGGTTAAGTGGCTTGCCCAAGACCACAAGGAGCACCTGTGGGACCAGAAACCCCAGTCTTTCCGGCCCAAGGTTGCTGTCCTCCAGTGGGATTTGAACCCCCATCCTTACAGCCTGAAGTACCTTGCCCCAACCACTAGGCCACTCCTCCACTTTTCTCCCCACCCCCTCACAAACCTCTTGTCCTCCCTGTCCTTCCCTTCTCCTCCCCCTTCCAATACACTTAGTAAGTATTAAGTAGTCATTCAAGTAGGTAAAGTGCCAGCTGATAGTCAAATTCCAACAATTCTATGTGCATTACCTTGACCCACCTAGACCTAAGTTCAGTCTACATTGATTCCTACTAGCCCTCTCTCTCCAATGTCCCCATCCCAACCCCCACTTCCTTCCCCCTTCTCCTTTCTTCCCTTTACATCCCAGTGGCATCCCATTTATTAATGTACCTTCCCCAATTACCACTCCTACCCCCATCCTATCCCCTCTCTCTATCCCTCCCCTCCTAACCATCTCCTAACATCGACCCCCTCCCCTCAGGCAGAGCTTGGCTGATACTCTGCCTGGGGTCATCCATACCTACTTAGAGGACTCTTACCCGCCAACCCCCACTCCCCTCCACCCCAAGCCCCCTTTATTAATAGGCCACTTTGCCTCCTCTCAGCACCCCCTCCCTTATAAGGTCAGCAGTTCATTCCTCACCAGCGGGTTAAGCTTGTCCAGATAACCCCCCCATATCAATAAGCATTGAGCTCTCTTTTCTGGGTGTCCCCAGAAAGCCATCAACTCCTGGGTCATAAGTTGATGGAATACGTGCCTCCATTCCCAATATGGAAGCCCTGAATCTTGTCTCTGATTTCGGACTATAGGCAGCTTTCCTGTAATGCATGCTTTGCATATCAATAAACGCTCCCATCGCCCCTTAGGGGATGCCACAGGGAGGTGATCGCTCACCACTAAAGCTGCCATCCACTGCACCGCTTGCCCGATCAAATCACACATGTAACACTGAATTCGATACAAATACTGTTGTGTCCTTGTGCAGCTCCACCACATATGTCCTAAGTTTGCTCCCGCCATCCCACACCATGGGCAATCCCCATTTGGTTGTAACCCACTGCAGAATGCCTGCATTGGCGAGAACTGGGCTCGACTGATTGCTCACACCTGCAATTCTCTTAGTCGAGATGCTGTGACCACCCTTGGAACCCACCCCAGTGCTTCCTTTATACTTCCCTCTGTCACCGCACACTCCCCACCTCAACCCCTCATTTTACATGTAGCCCTGCATAATCCTTCGGGGGCAGCCACTGCCCCAATTGCTTAGCCAAGCTAGATAGGGATACGCTCTCTTGACCTCCTATATCAAAGAGCTCCAAGACCCTTGCAGTCTGCTCATTCTTCACACTATCCCCAGGGAAAGAACGAATATAGTGATGTAGCTGATAAGAAGAAAATGTTGGGGTTTCCCCAGTTCAAACTCTCTATAGAGCTCTGTGAGAGATTTCATTGTAACCTCAAGGGTCAACACATGACCTGCACTTCGGATCCCCCTCCCTCTCCACTCCCGAAAGGTCTGACTCTCCATCCCCGGCCGGAAATCTGGATTGCCACATATTGGTAAAAACCTTGAGGACTCCGCCGATGTGTTCCACTTGGCGCGCACAGGAACCTCCAAGCCTTCCGTACTGGTTCTATTAACTGACTTCGGTGGAGCCTCTGTGGCACCTCTGCTCTTTTCATGTACAAAATTGCCATCAGCGAATGAGGTTTCACAAATTCCTCTTCTAGCTCCCTTGGGGTGAATTGCTCCATCTGTCCTATCCAATCCCTCAGGTGTCTAAGGGTACCCGCCCTTGCATAACTTAAAATATCAGGTATCCCCACCCCTCCCTGGGCTCATGAGCCTCTGAGCCGGGTGTATGGGACCCGGGCTCAACCCCCCCTTCCATAAAAATCTCCGGATCTCTCGTTCTAGGCATTTCATGTCTCGATGAAGGAGGAACATGGGCAAGGACTGCAAAACATACAAGAGTTTAGGGAACAGACCATCTTAAATGCTGCAACTCTCCCCATCATCGACAGGGGCAATGGGGTCTAATCCTTCATCTTGTTAATTACATGTTCCATAACTTTATCCCATTTCCTCCTATAAAGCTGTAGTGGGTCCCTTGGCAAACACACCCCTAAGTATTTGAACTCACCATCTGCCCACTGCAGAGGAAACGGTCATCCCTACCATCCACATACTATGCCAAGGACATCTAGCACTTTGCATTTATCTTGGTTCAGTTTAAGGCCTGCCACCCTCACATAGGAGTCAATTGCCAACAATAATCTAGGCAAGACCACCCTCGGCTTTGTAAGATGGACCAGCAGGTCGTCCGCAAAAGCTGCCAGCTTAAACTGATATTGACCCATCGTGACTCCTGGGATCGCTTCACACTCTAAGAATCAAATGAGGGGAGTCCAGCGATAAGACAAAAAACAGTGGTGATAATGGACATCCCTGTCTGGTTCCTCTCTCCAGGGGAAAGGAAGCTGATAAGATACCATTTACCAATGCTGAGGCTATTGTCCTTGTGTAGAGAGGCAGAGGACTTGGGCAGCCAAAGGTGATCAAACTGAAGCAATCGAGGAAGAAAAACACCAAAGAATGGGCTGAAAAAAAATCAACTTTGTCCAGGGAGCATAGACAGCATGTCTGCAGGGCTCCGTCGAAAAAAGACTGAGGCAAGATGGTACCTTTGGGCAGGAAGGTGACTATGCATGCGTGGTGAAACTCCCAAAGGCTTTCTCTGAAAGCTGGGGGAGTGGATCCATGTGGGCTCCATCGGCACCGATGTCACCCATATGTGAGGACCGACTCCCTGCTTTGTTCCCAGAGAATATAGAAAGATTTATATTAAAATTAAAAAAGCTGAGATATTTTTTGAGTAAGAGCACAGAGTACCTCTCTCTTTGCACTGTGCAATCCTGTGCCAGTGCTTCTAGGAAAGGCACAAGTGGTCTTTGTCCTGTGAACACCATCACTACCTGTTCACGACAGGTCCCCCATGTGCATTTGTGATCATGTATTAATTTCATTTGGATACAAACATTTAAAGGGCATACAACTGCTTCTACATACATATACCTATGTGTTAACATGTATACATAGTAAGATACATAGTATATGGCATAGATAAAAACCATCATGGTGCATCTAAGTCTGCCCAGCAAGGTGGCAAGAGTAGGTGCACCTGCCGCTCTGTGCAGGTCACCCCTCCTCTCCATGTCTTTCTTTAGGGGTGTACCCACCACTCTGTGCAGGTCACTCCTATTTGTTGAGATAGCAGAGACAGTTAAGGCTATTTTGATTTTATCCTGTTACTATAAAGGGATCCAGTGTGTCTGTCCCATGCCACTTTGAATTCTGTCACTGTAGTTGCTCCCACCATTTCTATCAGGGGGGCATTCCAAGCATCCACCACCTTTTCAGTGAAAATGTATTTCCTGACATTGCCTTTGTTTACCCCTTTGCAGTTTCAAGTTATGTCCTCTAGTTTTGCAGCTTCCCCATCTTTGAAAAAAATTTGTTTGTTCACTAATACTCTAAGTATCTAAAGGTCTGTATCATATCTCCCCTCTTCTCTAGCATATACATATTTAGGTCTTCAAGTCTCTTCTCATATCTTATGGCGCAGGCACCAAATCATTTTGGTCACCTTCCTCTGAACTGTTTCCAGTCTTTTTATATCCTTTGCAAGATATGGTCTCCAAAACTGAACACAATATTCCACGTGAGGCCTCACCAGCTACTTGTATAGTGGCATTAGTACCTCCTCTTTTCTGCTGGTAATTCCTCTCTGTATACAACACAGCATCCTTCTGGATTTGGCCACCGCCTTGTGATAGTGTTTTGCCATCTTGAGATCCTCAATCAATCATTCGGAGGTCCTTCTCCTGGTCCGTGCACACCAAACTCTCACCCCCTATCGCATACAATTTCCTTGGATTTCTGCATACCAAGTGCATGACACTGCAATTCTTCATAGCAGTTTACACCCTTAAAAATCCTAGTGCATGCTCAATGCATGCCTAAAGAACAATTATGTGAAAAATTAAGCATGCCCAAAAATTGGAAAAAAAATTTAATTGAGCATGAATCAAACATTTTTTGCCCATGTACATGCCTAGTCTGAAGTTTTCTCCTTGAATCTCTTATCATAAATCTCTTCTCTTCTATCTAATCACAGTTTGTTTTTAGGACAGCAGCAGTGGCAATTCAACTCTGACCAATACAATATCCCATAAACTCAAAGAGCCTTTAGGAAAAAATTGTTTTGTCTGACACTTATATAAAAGACAGCTCATATCAAGCTATCCCAATTAAGAGTCCATTTTACTTTATTCAATCATAATCTACCACAGTCCATTTTTAAAAAACATTAATGCTAATATATTCGACACCATAACAGACAACATTGCATTTCAAACTTTCAATCACTTAAGTCCTGCATCAGGATAAGCACTGATATCCTCATCTGAAAATTAGATTGGCAACAAGTATTGATTTCAAGGATACTGAAGGATTATGTGATGCGGCTATTGCAATTGGTGTTTTGAGAGAATTACTTTTGTTTCAATAACGTTTTCTATCACCTAACGTTTGGTGTGGCAATGGTGCTACTGTCGCCCCTATTTTTGTGACATTATATCTGGCAGCCTTTGAGAAAGAATTTCTTTATAGATCTTCGTGGGTAGCTTGCATGAAGCTATGAAAATGTCATTTAGATGATGTGTGTTTTTTGAGGGATGATTTGATATCATTACACCAATGTGTTTTGTGGTAAAATACAAAACCTAATCTTAAATTCAAATGTTCGAATAGTCTGAAAATGATTTCATTTTTGAACGTTAGGATCATCAGACATGACTGCATGGTTGTGACATAGTTATATAAGAAATTGGTGGCATAGAACAACGTATTGATGTTTGGAAGTCATTGTTCTAAATTAGAATTGGGATTACCGGTTAGTCAGTTTCTCCAGATTCGAAGATTGTGTACCACTGAAAAAGATTATGTGGAACAAGTCCAATCTTTGAATCAACAATATATGGATCAAAGTTCTCTTTTTTCAGTTATTAAAAAAAGCTTACTTAAGGGGATTGTATGCTCAGTGGGATTTACTATTACAAGGAAAGAATGAAGTCAACAATGTTAATTCCCACCTGTAACAGGTGTTCTCCAGAGAAAGCAGGAATCAGTCCTCACATATGGGTGACGTCAGCCTGTGCGGAGCAATTCCCCAGCTTTCAAAGAAAGCCTTTGGGATTGCATCACACATGCGCGGTCTCCTTCCCACCCTAGGGTTCCATCTTGCTCAGTCTACTGACATATCTAAAAAGACGGCAAACAGAACAAAATCAATAGTAGGGCTGCAACTCCAGGGGAGGAGGGAGGGCCATCAGGACTGATTCCTGCTGTCCCTGGAGAACACCTGTTACAGGTGAGTAACTACGCTTTCTCCAGGAACAAGCAGGAAGTCAGTCCTCACATATGGGACTCCCTAGCTATAGGCTACCGAGAACACACAGCTGAAAAACGGCTCCCTCTAGAAGAGCCGCAGCAGCTGTGATAGGAATCCAGCAGAGACACAACTCCCCTGGTAGCCTGACACCAGAGGGCTGGAGTTGCCTAAACCTCAAATAAGTTGCGGAGTACCGCCTGGCCGAAAGCACTGTCTCGTCGGGACTCTCCATCCAAGCAGTAATGGGCTGCAAAAGTCTAGCTTGAAGACCAGGTTGCGGCCCGGCAGATGTCTGCCAGCAGAACAGAGCGGAAGTGAGCCACTGATGCAGCTTTAGCCCTGACACGGTGGGCCATGACTCGACCCTGCAACGGGAGGTCGGCTGCTCTGTACACCCAGGCAATGCAGTCTGCCAACCAGGTGGACAACGTGCGCTTGGAGACAGGTAGCCCCAGCTTACTGGGGTCAAAAGAGACAAAGAGCTGAGGGGCCCTTCGACGCCCCCGCGTACGCTCCAAGTAGAAGGCTAATGCCCTCTTACAATCAAGAGTATGCAAAACCACCTCTGCCCAGCTAGCATACGGTCTGGGAAAGAATGTCGGAAGAACCACCTCTTGGTTGAGGTGGAACGGAAAGACCACTTTCGGGAGAAACTTGGGGTGGGTGCGTAGGACCACCCTGTTCCTATAAAACCATGTGTACGGTCTTTCTGAAACTAGAGCTTGTAGCTCACTCACTCGCCTGGCAGATGTGAGTGCCACCAGGAAGAATACCTTCCAGGAGAGGAAGCGCGGATGGCAAGAAGACATCAGCTCAAAAGGTGGGCGAGTAAGCTGTTGCAAGACCACAATCAGATCCCACTCTGTCGCTGGAGGATGAACCGGGGGTTTTAGCAGAAGTAAACCTCTGAGGAATCTGGACACCAAGGAGTGAACTGAAAGAGGTTGTCCTTCCACTGGTGAGTGATGTGCTGAGAGAGCACTCAGGTGGACCCTGACAAAGTTAGACTTGAGGCCTAAGTCAGAGAGGTGAAGCAGGTACTGCAATACCACTGGTATAAGGCAAGAGAAAGGGTTTTCATTGTGTTGGTTACACCACACCTCAAACCTCCGCCACTTGAAGGCATAGGATTTTCTAGTGGATTGCCTCCTTGAGGCTAGTAACACTTCTTCTACATTCTTAGGTAGGAAGAGAGGAGCCAGCACTACCCTTTCAGCATCCATGCCATCAGGTTGAGAGACCTGAGGTTGGGATGTAAGATGGAGCCCTGCTCCTGGGACAGGAGGTCGGGTCTCATCCCCAGAGGGAAGTGGGGTCTCCACTGCCAGCTGGAGGAGAAACAGGAACCAAGGTTGTTTTGGCCATCTGGGGGCTACCAGGATGACAGAGGCCTTGTCCTGCAGGATTTTGAACAGAGTTCGGGCCACCAGAGGCATGGGAGGAAACGCATACAGAAGGCCCACAGACCAGGAGATCAGAAAAGCATTGGCAGCCATCCTTTGGGGATGTGGCTGTCTGGAACAAAAGTTGAGCAACTGATGATTCTGCGGGCTGGCAAAGAGATATCTATGGACGGATGTCCCCAGCAGAGGAAGATCTGCTGGGCCACTTCCGAATTCAGTTGCCATTCGTGAGGTTGAAGAATTCTGTTTAGTTTGTCTGCTAGGCCGTTCTCTTGGCCTGGCAGGTAAACTGCCTTGAGAGACATACCCTGTCTGATGGCAAAAGAGCAAAGGTCCAGTGTCTCCTGGCACAGGACACGGGACCCTGTCCCTCCCTGCATGTTCACGTAGAACATAGCCACCTGATTGTCTGTCTGCACTAAGACAAACTGATGAGAGAGAACATGGCAGAAGGCTCAAAGAGCTAGGCGTATCGCTCATAGCTCTAAGAGGTTGATTTGTTGTGTCTTCTCTTAAGGAGATCACAACCCTTGAGTGCATGAGTCCTGGCAATGGGCTCCCCAGCCCAGCAGGGATGCATCTGTCGTCAGGACTCTTGAGTATGCTGGAGGCTGAAAAGGCACTCCTCCCAGCAGGTTGGGTGGCTGAAGCCACCAAGTCAACGACTTCAGCAGTCATGTGGACACCCTTATCCTGTCTCGGAGTAGCCCTGTGGCTTGCGTCCACTGATCCCAGAGGCACCACTGAGCTGTTCTCATGTTGAGACAGCATGTGGGGTCACATGCACCATGGAGGCCATGTGTCCTAGAAGGCGCAGAAAATGCCTTGCTGATATCTGAGACTTGTGGCTGATTTCATGTACTAGATCCAGAAGCCTCTGTGCCCTGTCCTCTGGCAGGTAAGCCTTTGCTTGAATGGTGTCCAACCTCGCCCCTATGAACTCTAAGTTCTGTGTGGGGAGCAAGGTGGACTTTGCCTGATTTATGATAAAGCCTAGATGCTGCAGTATGTTGATAGTGTGAATTGTGGCCTGTTGGGCCTCCTGAGGCGACAGGGCCCTGATGAGCCAGTCGTCCAGGTACAGGAAGACAAAGATTCCCTGATTCCTGAGAAAGGCCGCCACCACCGCCAGATACTTGGTGAACACTCTGGGCGCAGCGGCTAGGCCAAATGGAAGTACTCTGTACTGAAAATGGTTTCCTCCCACTACAAATCTGAGATATTGTCTATGGTCTGGATGTATAAGGATGTGAGTGTAGGCATCCTTCAGGTCAAAAGAGCATAGCCAATCTCCCTGTTGGTGGTAAGGCAGCAATATTCCAAGGGAAAGCATCTTGAACTTTTCTCTCACCAGGAACTTGTTTAAGTTTCGCTGGTCGAGGATGGGTCTGAGGCCTCCTGTTCTCTTTGGTATCAAAAAATACCTGGAGTAGAATCATTGCCCCTGTAGGCTGTGGGGTATCAGCTCCACCGCCTGATCCTCTAGAAGACCGGCCAACTCCTGTAAGAGGAGTTTCCTGTGTAGAGGGGGTCTGAGAGACTCCCCTGGGAAGAAGGGGAGAAGTACCTGGTTGAAGTGGAGCAAATAGCCCTCCTGGACTATTTGTAGGACCAGGTATCTGTAGTGATTGCTGCCCACCTGTGGGCATACAAGGCCAGCCTTCCTCCTGTGCTAAGTCTCACCCCTTGCTGGAGAGAGACACTGCTGTGGCTATCAAAAACCCCCTACCAGCTGGGAAGGAGCTGGTGCCTGGGGGTCTTCTGCTAACGCGGGCCATGCCCCTGTCCCTTGGCCTGCGGGCCATGCCCCTGTCCCTTGGCCTGCTGCCCCTGCTGGGGAGCCAGAGAGGCCTGGTGAGTAGGGTAGCTGTGGTAAGCAGCACCCTTCCTCGGGAAAAAGGGCTTTTTACACGAGCCCTTCTTTTTAGAAGGAGCAGAAGTCTTTTTGGAGAGTCTTACCCGGGTCAAGTACTCAGACTCGATTTCGGCAGCCTTTTCAGTCATGGGTTTGCCAAAATGGCTGTCACCTCGGCATGGGACATCGACCAATTTTTCCTGTACCCATGGCTCTAAGTCCGATGACATTAGCCATGCCTGGCATCAGGTCCCGCTGCCGGCTGCGGCTACTCGGGCCGAAGCCTCGAAGCCGTCATAGGCTGCCCGAGACAAACTTTGAGCACTCTCGAATCACCATGGACAAGGCCTTGAATCACTGCAAGGGTTCCTTGGAGAAGCCAGCTGAGAACCCGGCAATCTCCTTTGCCAGGTCCCCAAGTACATGCCCATGTACAGCTGGTATGTTTGGACCCGGCAGGACAGCATCGAGCCCCGGTAGCACTTTCTGCCAAGGGTGTCCAGGTTATGGGCTTCCCTGCCAGGAGGCACCGAGGAGTGCATTTTTTGGCTCTTAGCCGGTGCATGGCCGATTCCACAACCATGGAGTTGTGCGGCAGCTGCGCCTTCTGGAACCCAGGGCTCTTGCGGACTCAATAGATGGAATCGACCCGCCTGCTGAGAACTGGCATTGAGGCCGGTGACTCCCACATACGAATCATCAGCTGTTCCAACATCAGAGGAACCGGTACCATAAGGGCTTCCCGAGGGGGAAAGTCATCCTGGAGGGCCTCAAGCTCCTCGGCTCGGGGCTCCTCCTCTGTGTCCGCCAGGGATGCCAAAGCTTTGGCCATGTCCCTGACGAACTCCAAGAACCGGGTATCCTCCGGGGGGGGGGGGGGGACGACCTTCTCCGAGGCTCAGACTCCGGCGAATCCGAAGGGACACACCGGGTCCAGTGGGTGTCCGGGGAATCTTCATCCCCCATTTCCCATGCAGAGTCCTCCGAGGAGGAATCAATGGGCTCCAGCCATGAGGGCTTCGGTCTCGACTGCCCTGACGCCGATGACACCAACGTCGACGACATCGGTCCCGAACGGGAGGTCGAGGGAGACCTCGGCCAAGGATCAACCCGAGTCCGAAGAGTCTCGAGGATTGGCTCGGTCTCTGGGGTCGACTTGGACATCGAGGTCCCGGTGGTCGGGGCGGATGGACTGGTGAGACCGTCCATCAGCACCCACTGCTGCTCCATGAAGGCAGACATGCTGCGCTCCAAGGCCGCAATTCTGAGACCGAGCTCAGAAGGCTCCACAGCCTCCGGCTCGGGGCCTGATGCCTGTTCTCCCGGAGGAGAGTCCACAAGGACAACAGCAGTTACCTTCCTCTGCGTCTGCGGCTCCATGCGAGGTACCTTTGCAGGCCGCTCCAACTCCGAGGACCCAGGGTGGCCATTGGGACTCTGCGACCTGGCCTGCGAGGACCCAGGCCTATCAGAGGCATCCAACGCCGCCGCCCTCGTGAGCAGCTTCTTCCTCCGGTGTTTCCTCGAGGGAGACCCCCGTTCAGAAGACCCCTGACAATGCTCGAAGTCAGACAACTCCTGAGACGTCGAGGCTTCTGACGAGGTCTGGACCCAGGTGAATGCGGACTTGGAGAAAATCCTTTCACGCTGCTGCTGCCTACTTCTGAGTGCCTTAGAAGACATCTTGCCGCATGGGCCACAGGCCATCAGGTCATGGTCGGCCCCGAGGCAGCGGAGACAGCAGTCATGTGTGTTGGTGAGGGACATTAACTTTTTACACCGATCACACTTCTTAAACCCGCTGGCAGCCATCGGGGGAAAAAGGGCCCCTGCGAGGTCAAATGACCGGGCTGCCAGTGAAAAAAGAAAAAATGCGCAAACGGTAGTCACTAAGGACAAAAACCGAAAAATACTGACTGGACTCGATACCGGTATACCGAACCCAGGCGGGAAGGGGAACCGGCATCAAACCAGGGCGAAGAAAAGAATCTTCAGGAGATTTGACACACTTTTTCAGTGAGGGAATTAGGACCATGTCCGTTGGGCTCCATGGAAAAAGGGAGACTGAGCAAGATGGCACCCTTGGGCAGGAAGGGGGACCACGCATGAGTGATTCAATCCCAAAGGCTTTCTTTGAAAGCTGGGGAATTGCTCCGCACGAGGGCTCTGTCGGCTCCGACGTCACCCATATGTGAGGTCTGACTTCTTGCTTGTTCCTGGAGAAATTACCATTTTCAGTTCCAGGTCCCCTTGTGGCGACATTTATAGACATTGGAGAATTTTGCAATTCCAATGTTTTGATGCTTCTCTTATAGTAGCTTACTGGTGGGGAAAGAACATTGCTAATTTTGTATGTCTATTACTTGAGACATGGATTCTGATCATATAGTTACTCCGGATGGGCATTTTGTATGTGATTTTTGTAGTACAACTATTGAACAAGCACTGTGGAACTACCTGTCAGGTGGAAAACCATTGAAGAGAAAGGTTAATACCACTTGTCAGACTTCTTTTGTAGCATATGCCTTAATTTGTCCTTGCAATAAAGTATATATCAGATGGGCAAAGATCAAGGTAGCTACAATTTAGGGAGCATCAGTCTTGTTTTGTGGCAGGTGCAGGCCTGTGATCCACGGTGTCTGACATAAGCAGGCAGGCCTAACTAGCTTGACCTGTAAATGAAGCCTGTGGAGAGGCTCATAGGAATTGCACATCCCCCAACATGCTGCTATTGTAGGATAGAACTCTGTAAGAGAACTAAACTAACTTAGGTAAGCAAAACTGAGAGATGGAAAAATACAGAAAAATATGTTTAAAAGTTACTGATAAGAAAAGTACATCTGCAAGGAATATAATTGGGAGTGCTGACAGATGAGTTGCAGAGCCCTGCTCCCCTGCATGCACAAATTGGCTCTATGGCCTTGAGAGAATGAAAGTAACAAGTTGATGAACTGGCCATTGTAATTGGGACTAGAAGGGGGGTATGCAGGTGCCGAGCCCACTGAAGGAACATAATTGGATAATCTTATCAGTACCGGGACCAATGGAAGGAGTACGGGAGGTACGGGAGAGTACCGGGACCAATGAAGTGTTTTCCTATACCTAGAATGGAACAGAAGTCTATAAAGGTTGTTGTAATGCTAGAAAACTTTGCTCAGCCATTTTTAAATTGACATTGCTTGAGACTTGTGCACAAATAAATGATTTGGACCTTCTGAACAGACTTCTGGTATCATTGGTTTGTCTGCGCTTTGCTGCTACATATTCTTGGTGCATTGGCTGGGAAGTTGTGGAATCAAAGTGTATATAGGGCAATATACCACGACTTTCCGCCTCTATAGGCTTGGTCCTGCCGGGATCGCGCCCTTCCGACGAGGGCTGCTCCCTGGCGCCGCCGGTCCCTTGTATCGGAGGGAGCTGGTCAGACCTCGGCGGGTGCCGGGCCCGGCTGGAGCCAACGCCTCGAACCCGAGTGAGGGGAGTCCGAGGTCCAACTCATGCGCCTGCTTGGGAAGTTTGAGGACCGGATCCGGTGAGTATAGTTTTGATTTGGTGTCTAGACAGATATAGAAAGAGCAGTACTGCCATTGGAACTTGGAATTTGTAATCTCGAGATATTGGAAATTGGTAAGAGAGCTTGATCACCTCTCAAAGAAGGGCTGAGTAACCCCGCATGGGTATTCGCCGGGTGAAACCCCCATCTTTTTGTAATTGGGAAATTGGTAAGACTAGTCAGAATAGATAGAAACTAATGCATTCTGGGATACGTTGCTAGCATGATTGCGTGAATGAAGTGTGAATGAGAGGTCTGGCAGCACGGACCAAGTGAAGGCGGACCCCTGAGTAGCGCATTTCCTGACCGGGCGACTGCGTTCAGGTCGCGAAAAGGGGGAAGCGATTGTCGTCTTGTCTTGTTATTTGTACTCCTTATACGTTTCCAGGGCCGTGAGGACCCCTTACCCACGGTCCGCCCTCCTTTTCCCTTTTGTCTGTTGTTGCGCGCACACATCGAAATGGGAGGGGCGGGGTCTACTAGAAACACTCCATTAGAATGTATGATCGCACATTTTAAAGAGGGATATTCTGGAGATTATGGTATTAAATATGACAGCAGCCCGTTTCCAGATTTTGTGTACTAGGGAGTGGCCCGATCTAGACCCCACCTGGCCCCGAGAGGGAACGTTCAATGTAGAAATTATTCAGTTAGTACACCGTAGAGTGCGGATAGCGCACCCCGATCAGTACCCCTATATAGATTCCTGGTTAAGTATTTGCGAAGATCCGCCCCTCTGGGCGCAGCGCTGTTATGAGGAACAGTGCAGAATAATGTTAGCTAAAACAGATTCTAGACAGAAAACAGAACAGCCTAGAATGAAAGAGCAGGATAAGAAGTCCAGGAAGAAGCCCATCCTGGTAGATCCTGACTCCCCAGAAATAATTCCCAGACAGCCTCGAACCCCAGGTCCAGTAAGAGTAGCCCGGCGTCCTGCCCCAGAGCCCCAGAGACAGCCGGTGCGGGACCCAACCCCTGACCCACCTCCCGGAGGGCAGAGAGAGGAATTAGCTGAAGAAGATGATATTATAAAAAGCGAGTCAGATGCAGAGGTAGAGGAGGAAGAAAATGAAAATGCCCCAAGCGAGGATGACAGCGTACAAGTGGTTGTCAGCACCAGCGTGCCAGCAAAATGTACACCTAAAGTGAAACCTGTTGAAAAAGTGAAAGTGACCTCTGGAAAGACAGTTACGAAAACAACCCTTAGATCCCACAAGACAGCTACTGCCAAAATGATGCCTTTACGGCAAGTCCCGGGAGTGCCTATAAAGAACGATAATGAGGTGGTGGTAGCGGGACCCTTAACTTATGTGTATATCCCTTTCTCTACAACTGATTTGTTAAATTGGAGGTCGCATTATGCCTCCTATACTAATAAGCCCCAGGAGCTGACAGAATTAGTAACTACTATTATGGAAACCCACCAACCCACTTGGCCAGATTGCCGCCAGCTCCTGACCACTCTATTCACGACAGAAGAGCGAACACGAATTAGAAAAGCAGCTATTGAGTGGATGGCAGATAACCCTGTAGCTCCGGGACAGGGGCTAAACAGAATAGACTATTGGGAAGCGGCCCAGAGAGAATTCCCGAATGAAGACCCCCATTGGGATCCAAATACAGAGGAAGGATCCACAGCCCTAGCCCGTTTTCACCAAGGCTTTTTACAAGGCCTGAGAAGGAGAGGCCAAAAAGCTATGAACCTTTCCAAAGTTGCAGGAGTTATCCAAGGTGTAGATGAGAGCCCAGCAGACTTTCATGAAAGATTAATCGGAGCATACAGAATGTATACTCCCTATGATCCCGAAGCACCAGGAAGTTTATGTATGGTGAATTCTGCTTTTGTAAACCAGTCTCAACCAGACATTAGACTAAATTACAGAAATTAGAAGGGTTTGCGGGCATGAATGCAACGCAGTTACTGGAAGTCGCTCATAAAGTGTATGTGAATCGTGATAATGAAAGACAGAGAGAATGTGATAGAAAGATGAAGAAGAAAGCTGATTTTTTTGGCTGCGGCCATAGTTGAACAGAAAAGGGGAGGTATCCCTAGTCGACGGAGCAGAGGAAGAGGGCGGGGCCAAGGCCGAGGCCGGTCCCAGAAGCTAGGCGTGAACCAATGCGCCTATTGCAGAGAAGAAGGACATTGGAGAGATACGTGCCCGCAACTCGAACGCCCAGCAAGATGACGACAGCAATCATCAATGGCGAGAAGAAAGACGAGGCTATCCCCGAAACCGCAGAGGAGCCAATCGAGAACAATTCCAGCGAGAAAGAGGAGGAGCCATTCAAGCATTGGCCACAGCGATCCATGATGAAAATGACGTGGATTAGGACAGACCGGGCTCCAAGTTTGCTTTAGGTCTCCAGGAGCCTATGGTCGGAATACAAATAGGAGACCAAGTTATGGACTTTATGGTTGATACTGGAGCACAACATTCAGTAATAGATAAAAAGATAGCCCCATTTTCTACAAAAGCAGTCACCATTATAGGAGCAACTGGTGCCAAAGCTACAAAGTCTTTTCTTCAGAATCGTATATGCAGTCTAGGAGGACAGCAAATAACTCATCAATTCCTTTACATGCCCGAATGTCCAGTGCCACTACTGGGACGAGATATGTTAGCCAAACTCCAAGCACAAATATCTTTCTCTGAAGAAGGAGAAATGCAAATGACAGTAAATCCCCAAGCCAAACCAGCAGGAATAATGCTGCTGACAGTTCCCCGAGAAGAAGAATGGAGGTATTATATTGATGACTCTATTCAAGACACTTATTTTGAACAAACTTTAAAGAACATTCATGCACCACCTGGAGTATGGGCAGAAGGCAGTCCCCCAGGCCTAGCCAAGCATATAGCTCCAGTAATTGTAACCCTCAAGCCTAGTGCTACACCAGTGCACGTCAAACAGTACCCTCTCCCAAGAGCTGCAATTGAAGGCATTCATCGTCACTTGCAAAGATTGCTCGAGTATGGCCTACTAAAAGTATGTCAATCCCCATGGAACACTCCACTTTTGCCAGTAAAGAAACCTGGGACGGATGATTATCGCCCAGTGCAAGACTTAAGGAGAGTAAATGATGCAGTTGAAACTATACATCCAGTTGTACCTAATCCTTACACTCTTCTAGGACTGATACCTGCTGAAGCTACCCATTTCACTGTACTGGATTTAAAAGATGCATTCTTTTGCATAAGATTAGCCCCTGTAAGTCAAATATTGTTTGCATTTGAATGGCAGGACCCCATCTCTGGAAGAGGGGGCCAACTCACCTGGACAAGATTACCCCAAGGATTCAAAAATTCGCCTACCATCTTTAGTGCTGCACTGAATCAAGACCTTTCAAGCTATCCAGTGGCCCCGGGGAAGAGAGTGCTTCTCCAATACGTGGAAGATCTGCTGATAGCTGCCATATCAAAAAGTGAATGTATACTAGCCACCAAAGATCTCTTGCAGTTACTAGATGAAGCTGGATACAAAGTTTCCAGAGCAAAAGCACAGCTATGCCAAAAAGAAGTGAAATACTTGGGTTTTCGTATAACCCAAGGAAGCCGAAAATTAGGCAGAGAAAGAAAAAAAGCAGTATGCAGAATTCCAACCCCAACAACCAGAAAGCAAGTCAGAGCCTTTCTGGGAGCGGCAGGATATTGCCGAATCTGGATACCCAACTTCGCCCAAATTGCCAAACCACTGTATGAAGCCACAAAAGGAGAAGAAAAGTCGCCACTGGAGTGGGGACTTGAGCAGGATACAGCCTTCAAGAAGTTAAAGGAAGAATTGATGTCATCACCAGCACTTGGACTACCAGATGTCCACAAGCCTTTCCACTTGTTTGTACATGAAGCACAGGGAAATGCCTTAGGCATGTTGACTCGGAAATTGGGAGCGACCTGTAGCCTACCTATCGAAACAGTTGGACCCTGTGGCCAAAGGATGGCCACCATGCCTGAGAGCAGTTGCAGCTACAGCACTATTAGTGAGTGAAGCAGACAAGCTCACACTAGGACAGAACATACGAGTCACTGTGCCACATGCAGTCCTTGCCCTTATGGAACAAAAAGCAAATTATTGGCTCACCAATTCCCGAATGTTGAAGTACCAGAGCATGTTATGTGAAAACCCACAGATACAACTAGAAGTGAGTCATGCTTTGAATCCAGCCACCTTGATACCCATCAGTGAAGAACTCCCAGAACATGACTGTATCGAAGTCATGGAAACTGTGTTCTCCAGTCGACCCGACTTGACAGATGTGCCCATAGACAATCCGGACCAAATCTATTATGTTGATGGGAGCAGTCTCATCCTCGATGGACGACGCTGTGCCGGATATGCAGTCGTCACTCAACACGAAGTAGTTGAATCATCAGCTTTAGCCTCAGGCACATCAGCCCAAAAAGCCGAATTGATAGCACTCACCAGAGCATTATTGTTAGGAGAGAAACTTGTGCTAAATGTATATACAGATTCCAAGTATGCCTTCACCACTCTGCATGCCCATGGAGCCCTCTATAAAGAACGAGGGCTCATCACATCCGGAGGAAAGTCAGTCAAATATGGTCCCGAGATATTGATGTTACTTGATGCAGTTTGGGCCCCAACAAGTGTAGCTGTCATGCATTGCAGAGGACATCAAGCAGGAAAAGGAGAAGTTGCCCGAGGAAATAGATTTGCAGATGCTTCAGCACGACAAGCAGCTATGACAGGACAGATTACACCACAAGCTATGCCAATGCAAGCAGCATTGTTTCCAGTACCTCTGAATTTATGGACACCACGATATACCACCCAAGAATTAGATTACTACTGTAACAAGGAAGATGGAGTACTGAAAGATGGATGGATTGAGCTGCCACCAGAAGAGGGCAGTCAACCCCCTGGACGAATAGTAATTCCTGAACTGTTAGGACCATCTTTTATCAAGGCTTTCCACGAAGCCACCCACTATGAGAAAAGTGCTATGGAAAAAGCACTCAGACCACATTTTTACATCCCTCTATTGACAACCATATCAGCTTCAGTAGCACGTCAATGTCTAACCTGTGCCAAAAATAATGCCAAGCAAGGCCTTATAACGGCACCCCGAGTTCAGTCAGGAGGTGTAACCCCCATGCACAACCTCCAAATTGATTTTACCGAAATGCCAAGAGCCAATGGATACCATTACCTATTAGTATTAGTTTGTACTTTCTCTGGGTGGGTAGAAGCCTTCCCAACCAGAACTGAGAAAGCCCGAGAAGTTAGCAAAGTCTTAATGAGAGAGATTGTCCCTAGGTTTGGAATTCCAGCAGTAATAGGGTCAGACAATGGACCCTCATTTGTCTCCCAAGTTACTCAACAGTTAGCAAAAGCTTTGCAGATACAATGGAAACTCCACACTGCATACAGACCCCAAAGTTCAGGGAAAGTTGAGCGAATGAATCGTACCCTAAAAGCCCAAATGTCTAAGCTTTGTCAGGAGACACACTTGAAGTGGCCCCAAGTGCTCCCAATAGCTTTACTCAGAATACGCTCAGCTCCTGTAAAGTCAACAGGATTTTCCCCTTTTGAAGTTTTGTATGGTAAACCCCCACCAATAGTGCAGGGAGTCAAAGGAAGTTTAGCCCAAATTGGTTCAGAAGTAACCAGACAAGAACTCCTAGCTCTTAGTTTTGTTCTGCAGACTCTCCATGCGTGGATCCAAGACCAGTTGCCTATCAACTTGACGGAACCCTTGCATCCCTATCAGCCTGGTACCTCGGTGTGGATCAAAGATTGGAAGAAAACACCATTGGAACCCCATTGGAAGGGACCGTACACCGTCATCCTGTCTACCCCAACTGCAGTAAAGGTAGCCGAGATCGACGCCTGGATCCACCACAGCAGAGTCAAGCCCGCCGCTGATCCTGAACCTGAGCAGTGGACAGCAGAGCAGCATCTTGATGCACCCTTGCGAGTTACTCTGAGACGGCAACCAGCAACTTAGACACTTCACCACAGTGCTTTGCAGTAGCCAAGTCTTTCGAAGAGGATTGCTGTTTTCCATGCAGCAACAGTTTTGTTTCAACGAACTCAATCTGTGCGTGATTTTGCACACTACTTTGATACTACATTGACTAGCCAGACTTCACAAGCCAACTGAAATTACTAATAAGTTGGTTAATGTGTACTGGACAACCTGAGGATCTTCAATCAACACTCAGCACCCGTTAAATTGCTTCATTAGCAAACGGGACGAAGAAAGGAGAACGCCGTGATCAAGATCAGCAAGCTGAGGATTCAGAAGAACTCCAATCAACATCAACATGCATCTTTACTTTTGCTTTGCCCTGGTTGCCTTCTTTGGAGGTTTTGAACTGACTTATGCTTTACCTCCATGCACTGCTTGCATTACTTCTACTCAAACTGGACTGAAAATAACTCAGACTTTGATTTACCATTCGTACTATACCTGCAAGGGAAAAGTGACTCGGTGTATTTATAACACCACTGAACTAAATATTTGCACTTATGGCAAAATTAGAGCATGCTATAATCCGCATCAGAATCCATCCTATTACACGCTGGAAATACGATGGAAGGATGCAGATGGACCTATAATAGCTGCTACCTCACCACTTAAGGACATTACTAAACCTGCTGTTTTGAATTTTGATGCATGTAATGTCATTAACAGAGATAGTTATTCCACCTGTGGTACTTGGGAGAAAGCGTATCGAAATGACCATAAGTATATGTGTCCAGAGGGTGCCACAGGATGGTGGAAGTGTACAGGTAAAAAGGAACCAGGCTATAGTACTGCCCCAGCAGCAGACTACTATTGCCCGTATTGGGAATGTGTTTTTTATGCTACCTGGAATACTGGTATAGTTGATGAGAAGATAGATAAACGAATGGCCACTTTAACCAAGCCAATCACAAATGATAAATGTCAGAAAGATGCTTGTAACCCTTTACATTTACGCATACACAATCCCTATGCATGGAAGCAAGGATACAAGTTTGGTTTACGTATTGCTGGAGGGGCAATAGATCCAGGTACCATTGTGTATATTAGATTGAATACCCAAGCCCACAAGTCATCTAAATATCATATCTATAATACCTTCTATGAGGCCATGCATGTAAATAAGTTTGAGATCCCTCATCCTTCTCAGAATTTATTTTTAGAATTAGCCGGAGCAGTAGTATCTAGTCTTAAGATCTCAGATTGCTATTTCTGTGGCGGAACCCAAATGGGAGACCAGTGGCCATGGGAAGCCCAAGAATTGAATTATTCTTTGATTTACAATCAGACTGAATTACGCAAGACTACTAGTGAATGGGTGTTAGCGCACTCAATCGTTGGACGTCTTTGCTATGCCAGAACTGGACCCCAGTTCACCCAAAAGGTAGGACAGCTGGTCTGTCTTAGCCAGAAGTACTATAATGCCACAACCAGAAAGACGGCATGGTGGTCAGGAATCAAACATCCTGAACCTCCTAACCCATTAGCCAGATTTCCTGAACTTGCTGATTTATGGACTAACCTTGCCAAAGTCCATGCCTGGCAAGCCCCACCTGGCCTATATTGGATCTGTGGAAACCGAGCGTATGCACAACTCCCGCCACACTGGGGAGGAGCATGTGTCTTAGGAACCATCAGACCTTCTTTCTTTCTTTTAAACACTGAACATGGAGAACAATTAGGATACCCTGTATACACTACCCACCGACACAAAAGAGCACTAAGACAGAAAAGAGAAGCCTTACAGATAGGCAAGTGGGAGAAGTGGCAGGGTGATGATTGGCCACCAGAAAGAATCATTGAGTATTATGGGCCTGCCACTTGGAATGATGATGGTATGTATGGTTATCGAACTCCAATCTATATGATTAATTGTATTATTCATTTACAAGCAGTAGTTGAAATAATAACCAATGAAACTAGTCATGCTCTTACGCTCTTAGCTAGACAAAGTACTCAGATGCGCACTGCTATATATCAGAACCGCTTAGCACTTGATTATTTGTTAGCAGCTGAAGGAGGAGTATGTGGTAAATTGAATTTAACCAATTGTTATTTAAAAATAGATGATAAGGACCAAGTAGTTGAAGAAATTGCTAAAGATATGCAAAGACATGCTTATGTGCCAGTACAAACTTGGCACTCATTGAAGTTCCCTAACTGGTTTGCTAATCTTTTCTCCTGGCTGGGAGGATTTAAGACTTTCATTGTCTTAGTACTAATTCTTGTTGTTGTTATTTTCTTATTACCATGTTTAATCCCATGTTGTATGCGTTCTATTCATAATGCTATTGATAGCACAGTAGAGCGGAAGACCGTAACTAAAATAATGGCCCTATATAGAGCCAGCCCTAGTCGTAATCCTTCAATCATGATGTGATTCTTCTAAAGGTGATTTAATTCTCACACCTTATTAAGTAATAGGGTGAGATTAATCAAAGGGGGGAATGTGGCAGGTGCAGGCCTGTGATCCACGGTGTCTGACATAAGCAGGCAGGCCTAACTAGCTTGACCTGTAAATGAAGCCTGTGGAGAGGCTCATAGGACTTGCACATCCCCCAACATGCTGCTATTGTAGGATAGAACTCTGTAAGAGAACTAAACTAACTTAGGTAAGCAAAACTGAGAGATGGAAAAATACAGAAAAATATGTTTAAAAGTTACTGATAAGAAAAGTACATCTGCAAGGAATATAATTGGGAGTGCTGACAGATGAATTGCAAAGCCCTGCTCCCCTGCATGCACAAATTGGCTCTATGGCCTTGAGAGTATGAAAGTAACAAGTTGATGAACTGGCCATTGTAATTGGGACTAGAAGGGGGGTATGCAGGTGCCGAGCCCACTGAAGGAACATAATTGGATAATCTTATCAGTACCGGGACCAATGGAAGGGGTACGGGAGGTACCGGGACCAATGAAGTGTTTTCCTATACCTAGAATGGAACAGAAGTCTATAAAAGTTGTTGTAATGCTAGAAAGCTTTGCTCAGCCATTTTTAAATTGACATTGCTTGAGACTTGTGCACAAATAAATGATTTGGACCTTCTGAACAGACTCCTGGTATCATTGGTTTGTCTGCGCTTTGCTGCTACAGTTTGAACACAAAAACTCATTCAGTTCCCATAGTGTCTCACTGCATACAATATAATCACTCTTTTTTATCCATCTTCGATGGAGAGTGCTTGAGTATGTTCCCATGTTCTGCAGAAGTGGAAATCGTGAAGCTTGGCTCAACCAGAGAGAACAGCTCTGGATATATACTTTAATAACTCCATCAACACACAACACACAATAACTCCATCTCACATATATACAGTTACCTATTTCAATGTTTCAAATATGTACATAGTTTCCCCCGTTATCCAAGTTGATTGCTCCTGTTCATTGTAATGACCTGACTCTTGTTTATTGTCGGATACTGTTTGTTTTATGTAAACCGCGCTGATCGCAAATAGTGCGGTATATAAGAAATGTAAAATAAATAAATAAATAAAATAAATAAATAAATACTGTTTCAATGAACAAGTAGACTGGCATACTTTATTGTATTATTTGGACATTGGCTCTTTAAGGATTCCGAAATGGAGTGCTTTAAAAAGACACCACAACCATGTTGGAATTAAGCTAGAGTGCGAAGAATACAAGCTCTCTTTTCAAATGAGTATATCAATGCTTATCCTGATGCATTACCTAAGTGATTAAAAGTTAGAAACGCAATATTCTGTCAGTCATGGTGTTCAATATATTAGCACTGATGGCTTTTTAAAAAACGGACTGTGGTAGATTGAATAAAGTAAAATGGACTCTTAATTGGGATAGCTTGATATGAACTGTCTTATATAAAAGCAGACAACACTTTTTTTTTCCTAAAGGGCTGTTTGAGTTTATGGGATATTGTATTGGTCAAAGTGAGATTGGTTTCCCATAATTGATTCAATATGAGTCCACCCAATTCAAAACATAACACCAGCCCCACACAGCAGAAGAGCAGGTGGCTCAAGATACTACATTGCCACCTTTATCTAACAAATATCACAGTAGGACGGAGAAGCGAGATATGGCCTGGCAGCAGTTGCTTCTGCTTAACTCTCCTCCTACTGCAGGGATTCTTCATGGAGCAGGGAATTCCATAGGAAAAGCTGGAGCGTGCAATACTTACTACAGCATCACAAGAAACCGGAGGAACTTGATTTAGGTCAAAAGGTTACTTAACATGAATTGAAATATGCTGACAACCTCCCGCAACAAACAAAAACAGAAAGGTGCGCTAGGCTTTGTGCACAGGTTAGCTCAGTTTTGCCACTCAATTTTGTATGTTACCAATACAGGAACATGTTTAAATCCATTTAAATGCATGGCAATGAAGCAATTAGCTATGAAATGCAGATGCAGGGAAATGCGCAGATGACCAGAAGGCTGAGCTCAACACTGGGATTTTAATGCAAGGTTTGAGAGGACAAAGGATTAGTTCAGTCTGTGATCAGTGCTGGTGAGGAATTTATGCCAGTTTCTTCTCTAAATTGAACATACAACACCTGAAACTTGTTTTCTGGTTTTGCTGAAGGGAGTGGTGGGAAAAAAAAAAAGCAGGGAGGTATGCTAGGACAATGTTATGCACATGTACTGGAATGCTATCTGGCGCATAATCATCAGTATTCTGGACAGAATTTCTGTGCAGAAGATAATCTGTATTTTGAATACAGATATGTCTGAGCAGAACTTCTGTGCAGAATGATATTGCTGTATGTGCCAGATAGCATTCCAGCATATGCGCACAAGTGCCAAACATTTTTTTGTGTGCAAGACATATTTGCTGCTAATGCAAACCTCATATGTATGCGTCGGGCTCACTCTCCTTGTTCAAAGCAGACTTTGTGCATGCTGTTTGCATAGAGCATCTGTGAGCAAATCCTCTGTGTTGAGGTGAAATTAGATCTTACCTGCTAATTAGCTTTCCTTGAGGAACTCCAGTCCAGTCCTGCACCTCAGGTTTGAGCACCTCTTCCAGCAGCATGGAGACTGAGCATGTCACAACTTTGATGACATCAGGATACTTAGGCAGCTGGCACCACCCCCAGCCTTCCAGTAACCTATTGACAAAGCAGAGTCACAGGAGCAACAAATAAGAAGTTAAGAACGTAATAAAAATAATGATTCTACAAGGAAATATCCAGGAACTCCACTTTCCTCTGATAGTCCTCTGTTCGGGCCATCCCCAGATGGAAAACCAACCACCCCAGAGAGACCACTTGTTATAATAATCCCTATTTCTTTCTCTTTTTTTTTTTAAACAGTGAGAAAACTTACTTAGAAACCCAACTACAACACGTCATCGAAGAAAGAACCCCAACGATCTCTTCGTACCCTGGCCAACACATCCTAGTTAAAACTTCTTTTGGCCCGGGATCACCTAAGCACACAGAACTACAGAAGGGAGGGTTCCGGGACTGGACTGGAGTTCCTCAAGGAAAGCTAATTAGCAGGTAAGGTCTAATTTCACCTTCCTTATCGTCCCTCCAGTCCAGTCCCGCACCTCAGAGATGTATCAAAGCCCTTTAAACACGGGAGGGCCTGCGAGCCTGGTCTGAATCACTGCTGAGCCGAACTTCACATCATCCTTCACTTGTACATCCAACCAATAGTGTTTTACAAAGGTATGCAATGACTACCAGGTGGCCACCCGACAGATCTCTTCCAGTGAAACCGAACTCCATTCCGCCCAAGAAGCAGCTTGCGCTCTGGTGTAGTGCACCCGCAATCCCTGTGGGACCTGTTTGCCCTTCAACAGATAAGCTGAGACAATCGCTTCTTTTACCCATCTGGAAATGGAGGACTTAGCCGCCGCCTCCCCTTTACGCGGACCTCTGAAGAGAATGAATAAATGATCCGACTTTCAAAAGGAAACCGTCCTGTGCAAATAACATCTTAGAGTCCTTCAGAGATCGAGAAGACGCAGCTTTGGATCCTGTAAATCCCCCATCAAACCAGATAAGACCGGAAAAACCACTGGCTGATTCAAATGAAACAGAGACACGACCTTTGGCAAGAAAGAGGGCACCGTCCGCAATACCACCTTCTCTTTAGAAAAAACAACCTAAGACGCCTTACAAGACAATGCCTGAAGATCCGAAATTTTTCTGGCCGAAGAAATTGCCACAAAAAAAAAAAACATCTTCAGAGTACAAGACGCTAACAGCTCAAAAGGCTCTAGTGACAATGCCGAAAGCACTAGGTTCAGGTCCCAAGACGGAACCAAGGCCCTTCTTGGCGGACAGATTTGCTTAACAACTCTCAGAAAACGAACTACCTCTGGCTGCATTCCCAAGGAAACCCCTTGGATCCTTCCTCAATAACACGCTAACGCTGCTACCTGCACGCTCAGTGAGCCCCAAGCCAAACCTTTCTTGAGACCCGCCTGCAAAAAATCCAACATTTCAGGAACCAACACAGCCAAAGGCCTGCATCCTTTCTGTGCGCACCAGCTCTCAAACATTCTATACACCCGAATACACGCCAGGGAGGTGGATCTCTTCCGGGCCCTAAGGAAAGTGGAAATTACTTAAGCGGAATAGCCTCACTTTCTTAACCTCACCCTCTCAAGAGCCATGCCGTAAGTGAGAACTGATCCACCTGCGGCATCACTATTGGGCCCTGCACTAACAGATCTGGCCTGTCGGGGAGTCTCCACGGCTCGGCTGACAATCCGGTGTAATGACCATGACCAATCCCAGGTGCACTTTCACTTGCTGTACTACTCAACCTATGAGCGCCCATGGAGGAAAGACAGAGGAGACCTTGCGCCAGCCATCCCTGAACCAGCATGTCCAGTCCCTCGGACATTCTTTTCCTCCGACGACTAAAATCGACTGGCCTTGGCCGACGCGAAGGTTGCCATCAGATGCATAACCAGTTCCCCCCCACCAGTACACGATCTGCTCGAACATCTCCTGATTCAGTTGCCATTCTGCAGGATCTAACCTCACTCGATTGAGATAATCGGCAGCAATGTTCTTTGTGCCCACCACGTGCACTGCTGAGATCGCCTGCAGGTGAGCCTCTGCCCAAGACATCAGGAGTTCTGCTTCGGTCTCCAATCTGGCACTGTCCGTGCTGCCTTGATGATTTATGTACGCTACCATGGTAGCATTGTCTGAGAACACTCAAATCGCCCGAACTCGAACCCTTGGGAGAAACCTTTGCAGGGCTAAGTGAATGGCTCTCATCTCCAGCCGATTGATGTACCAAGTCCTCTCCCTCCAGAGCCCATTCGCCCTGTGTCACTCGCTCCTCACAATGGGTCCCCCCCCATCCTGAGAGACTTGCATCTGTCATCAGTGGAAGCCAGCACGGCGATTCCAATGGGACTCCCACTTTCAGGTTCTTTCCACTCAGCCACCACTTGAGGGCTTTTCGCACCTCTCACGGACATACCAGCCTGCAAGTTAGTGGCTGGTGCTGATGCAACCAGCACCGCAACAGAGCCCTTTGCAAAGGCCTCATGTGAGCCCGTGCGCCCAGGGATCCAAATTGATTGCTGCCGCCATGGTCCCTAAGAGCTGAAGATAATGCCATGCAGTTGGTTCCACCATACATAGAAACTGTCATACCAACACCTGCAGAGCCACCACCCTCCTTTGAGGCAGGAACACCCGAGCCCCTCGAGTGTCGAACTGCGCCAACAGGTATTCGAGGTCCTGAGAAGGGGTCAAGTGATTCTTGTTGACATTGATGATCCAGCCTAATTCACTCAAGAAATGGACCACCCGCCCAGTTACCTGAGCACTTTCCTCCTCAGACTTTGCCCGAATAAGCCAATCGTCCAGGTAGGGATGCACCAATATGCCCTCGCGTCGCAATGCGGCCGCCACCATGACCATCACCTTGGTGAACGTCCGTGGGGCCGTTGCAAGACCGAACAGTAACTCCTGAAACTGAAAATGACCCATGGGCACTGCAAATCGAAGAAACCAATGATGATCTGGATGGATTGGAATATGTAGGTACGTTTCGGTGAGCTGTAGTGAGGTTAGAAACTCCCCTGCTTGCACAGCCATCATCACTGAGCGAAGAGTCTCCATATGAAAACGTGGAACTTGCAGACAGCGATTTACCTGCTTGAGATCGAGAATAGGTCGAAACGACCCTTCCTTTTTTGGCACTATGAAATAGAGTATCGACCGGTACCGCACTGCTCTGCTGGGACCGGAACAACCCCCCCCAGTTGTAGCAGGCGCTGCAGCGTCTGCTGCACTCCGCATGCCTTCGACCATGCACAGCAGGGGGAAATAACAAAGGCTGGCGCCAGAGACTTGGCAAAATCTAGCACGTAGTCTTCCCGAATCATGTGCAGAACCCACTGATCTGATGTAAAATGGACCCAGGCGTGGTAAAAATCCCTTAACCGACCTCCCATAGGATGCACCACTGCCTGGGCCCCCCTCACTTCATTGTTGTTTTCTCTGGGTCGACATAGAGGCCGACATTGTGTAATAACCTCTGCTGGCCCCCCGAAACCCCCAAAAAGGCGGTGCCCTGGCCGCAAACCGACCTCTCTGGAAAGGGGAAAATCTTACTTTTCAAAAATGCCTAAACTCCCTAGCCTGACCCCGGTTAGGCCCTGACGTCTGAGCCTGCTTCGGCTTATCCTCGGGAAGACGTCCACCTTTGGACTCCCCCAAATCCTTTACCAACTTTTCCAGCTCCACTCCAAACAATGGTCTCCCCTTGAAAAGTAACTTACTCAGATGAGCCTTTGAGGACACATCTGCCAACCAGTTGCGGAGCCAGAGATAACGGCAAGCTGCCACCATAGAACCCATACTGTTCGAAAGCGCCCTTACCAAATCATAAAAGGCATCCGCCAGATAAGCCGCCCCCGGACACCAGCCTCACGGCATTCTCCTAATTCTGCGTCTCTCTAGACGATCCCGGGAGGTCTTGCGCCTAAGCGCAAGCATGCTTGCTTCGTAAGCGGAGGCCTGTAACGATAGGGCGCTCACATCAAAAGCTTGTTTCAACAACCCATCCAGCTTCCTATCCTGAATATCCTTGAGGGCCGCACTACCCTCAACTGGAATCGTGGTCTTCTTGGTTACTGCCGAGACCGCAGCATCAATTCTGGGAGACTTAAACATCTCTCTTTCCAACTCCATTAATGGTTACAGGTGGGACATGATGCATGACCCTCTGAGCCCAATTTCAGGGAGTTCCTACTCCTACCGGATCATCTGCTTAATGACCCTGTGCAGAGGAAAAACCTTCTGCGGTCTATGCACCGTCTGGAGTATCAGATCTTCTAACGTCTCCTCCTCAACAGCTCCCGCTGGGGGCATGTTGAGTGTCTTGACCGATTCAGCAATGAGCCCCACCAGATCGTCTTTCTGGAACACCCTAACAATCCAGGACTCATCTTCCTGTGGGATCTCTCCCTCTTTGAGATCCTCCTGGTCTATTGCCAGGTCATGTACCCCCCCTCTGAGGAAACAGAACCAGCCTCTTCAGCTAGCTCAGTTTCCCGACATTTCTTAATCCCAGACAATAATGGATCCGGCTCCGCATCCAGAACCTCCACCGGAGCTCCCCGCTTCTTAGCTTTAAGGCCTTTAGGTTTACTTTGCTGCTTTAAGCAAAACGCCTTATGAAGCAGCAAGATAAATTCTGGAGAAAAATCGCTGGGCACCAATGTTCCGGACCCCCACCCGGACGAAGGGCCAGGGGGACTTTCTTGCTGATCCTGCTGTAGCCCCAATGGAGCCACAGCGCCACTCCCCTCTCTCTCCGAGGCGAGGGACTGGGCAGCAGAGACACCAGTTCACTGACCATAGCAGCCTCCCCTCCAATATAATCTGTTCTGCTGAGTGGGTCTCTGCAGCGCAACCCCTGCAGAACCTCTCAGTGGAAAGTGCGCTTCGGCGCGTTCCACATGCCCCACACTGAGACCTAGACGGCATGTCCCAGCCCGAGGCCAATTCACCAGAAAGAAAAAACAAAATTGGGGGGGAGTTTCAATTTAACTTAAAAATAATTCCGTTGTAAACCCAGCAGAAACAAAATCCTGGGACCTAAATATCAGCACCAACCATGTACATACAAGAAAAAGTCACTGCTTTTACCCCTGCCATCATGATCCGCGCTTCCCGCTCAAAGAAAATGACGCAGAGAAACGCCGGACACCTCTAAACGAGATGCCTGCCACGTGGTAAAAAAAAAAACCCGCGGCCTGAAAAAAACCCGGAGCTCCCGTTTACGCAACTTACCCAATCGCTAATCTCCACCGGAAGAAAGAAAAAACTCTCTGCTGTTATGCAGTAAGGCAGCTGCCGATTTCTTTCAACCGGTGGCTGCCCTAGTGACAGGATCTCTGCTCAACCAGCCCCGGGGGTTTCGGGAATGGAATAGAGCCTGACTCACCGGCTGGCAACTCCTCAGCATTAAGAGTCATGCCTCCAACAAAGATCAGCTGCTTGTTCTTACTTTTCCGAGTGAAGGAAAAAGACCCTGATCTCTTATTTTTTTTTAAATCTTTACGGCTTCTCAGAGGAACCATAACAACTCAGTTAAGAAATTTAAAGTAATCTAAAGTAATTTAGAAGTAATACAAAAACTAATCCTTCTCAGTTGTCCCTTCAGTGAGTCCGCACCTAAGGATTCACCTGCTCCAGCTGCTTGGAGACTGAGCTTACTGGAAGGCGGGGTGTGGTGCCAGCTGCCTAAGTATCCTGATGTCATCAAAGTTGTGACATGCTCCGTCTCCATGCTGCTTGAAGAGGTGCTCAACCCTGAGTTGCAGGACTGGAGGTGAAGGATTGGACTGGAGGGACGATAAGGAAACTTGTGTTAGGAAACCCTGCACTGAGCTTTAAACATAGGGTTCTAATGCAGGGCTTCTGCATTGCCCCAAAATCCGAAATAGCTAGGAACTCTGGTCAAGAGAAGAGAGCATACTAGGACTGCCCAGGGCCAATGGAGATCCTAACACTCTGGCAGCTGCAAAGGATGAGGAGAGGAAGTAGGAAAGAAATGTGGAAAATGAGCACTGGAATGGCGAAAAGAGCTTTGGCACTGGTAGAGCCATATGATCTAAGGTTTCACATAAGCAAATATTGGTGAGTAGTGAATGATGGCATATATTGCACTGCATTTGCAGTAAAAGCTACAGATAAAATTATGAAATTAAATAACATTTGACTTAACAGTGATTTCTGTTAACTAATTTCTTCAACAATATTTACTGTACAATCTGCACTATAGTACTTCATTAGAAAAAGAACAAAAAATAATTCATTTTGTTTTAATCTGCACTTTTATTTTTAAATTGAACATGCGTTTTACGACAATTGAATGTTATCACAATACATAAATTGCACTCACACTTCCGTATAGGTACTGTGCCCATTTTTAATGGTTCAGCCTATACATAAGGCTCTAACTCTTTTTGCTCTAGACCCAGTGTTCCATCTAGAACTATACAAGTTAGTAATAGCTTCCAATCTAATCTATTATTTACAGTGACTTTTACATATATAGTAGAAACACGCCAGAACAGAAATTGTTTCCAAAGTTACGACTAGAGTGTGAAAACACTTCCTGTACTACATACATCTAAATCTCAATAAAAACAAAACTGTAAAACACTTTCAGCTTACTACCAAAGCAGTCATCTGTGATATAGTTAACTACACTCATAAAATCTATTATTGTACTTATGAACCATAGGTTCTATTTCATCAAGGGCAAAATCTACTGTACCTTTCACAGTTCCTTGAGTGTTGATAGGATTAAGTATTAAATAATTTCTGACATTTTACTTATGTAAGCATACAACAGGTAAAGCAGACTCACTTTTATACTGAAAAAGTGAGACTAGAAACCCAAATTACTTACCCATAGCAGGTGTTTTCCATGGACAGCAGGAAACAAGTCACCCATATGTAAGAACCTGCTATCCTGCTTTTCCTTAGAGAAAGTGTAGCTACTCACCTGTAACAGGTGATCTTCAGGAACAGCAGGAATTTAGTCTTCACATATGGGTGACATCAGGTGCCGACTGAGCCCACATGGGAAGCTCCCCAGTTACCAATAGGAAAGCTTTTGGGAGCAGTCCACTGCGCCTGCACTGGTGCCTTCCTGCTCTTCCAACACACTCTCCTCAGTTGAGTATATAGCTGAATAAAAGGAGAGTAGAGAAGAGAGAATAGAGAGAACATAAGGAGAATGTTTATTTGCTGCTGGAGGAGGGCAGCCAGGGGAGGTTTGGAAGGAAGATGCCCTCTGTAATGGTGAGGGGGAAGCTCTTGAAAGTTGAGTTGATACCCCTTTTGTATAATGGTGAGAGTCCACCTTTCTGTGGTGATGCTATGCCATCTTTGGGTGAACAGCCTTCCTGGAATAGGTATGCAATCTGGCAAATGTGGGTGGGGTCTGGCTATGCTCCATATCTGGGCGTCAAAAACTCGACATAGTAGCTGCTGGTTGAGTTTGTGGTTGTGTCTTGGTGAGTCTGGGCTTCTTGGCCTGCTTGAGGCCCTGCTGCTTCTATTGAGAGTGGTAGACTGGCTGGGAGTAGGAAGGATAAAACCTTCTCTTTTTGGGGTAGAAGGCTTTCTTAGGTGGTGCCTTCTTTTTGGAAGGGTCAGATGTCTTCATAGAGAGCCGCTTGAATGCTGTATCATTGGTCTTAAGTTCCCCTGCCTTCTCCCGCCAGTTCTTACCAAATAGGTTTTCGCCTGTGCAGGGGATGTTGCCCAACTTGTCTTGGACCCATTGTTCCAAGTCAGAGGCCTGAAGCAAAGCCAGACGGCTTGCCTCTATAGCTATGGATGCATCAAAGGTGGCTCTATTGACGATTCTGGATACATTTTGGCTATGGGAGAGGATAGCCTGGAATGCTGGTTGTTTTTCCTCTGGGAGGAATACTTCCCAGGTCTTGTTCAGTTCTTTCAGGAACATCCCCATATAGAGAATGTAGGAATTTATTCTACTAGCCAGCATCGATGCCTGAAAAGAGCACCGGACAAAGGAATCGAGGTTCCTTGATTCACGGCCCAGAGGGATGGAAGCATGGTTCTTCCCACTCTTGATCCGGCACATCGCCGATTCCACCACCATGGAATGGTGAGGAAGCTGCGGTTTATGAAAGCCGGGGGCATTCAAGTACTCGATACATGGTATCTAGCCGACAACTTATAGGGGAGATGGTGAGAGAGGTCTCCCACATTCGTAGCAGCAAGTTGTGTAGAATTTGATGCACCAGTAGGATGATGGCTTCTTTGGGTGCTGCGGGGTAAGTGGAGAATCTCCAGCTCCTCCGCCCTCTGTTCCGGTTCTAATGCAGCCTGGATGGATAGGCCAGCTGCCATGTCCCTGATAAACTCCTGAAAGGACATTCCGGAGGTTGTCGGAATCCAAGGACCGGTGATCGTCAGTGCCGATGCCAAGTGTCCCGTCAATGCCCTTCGATGTCTTCAGGGTCTAAGCCGTGCACTGTCCAGGAGGGATCCATGGACGATGGAGGTATCGATGCCGGAACTGTAATCTCGGTACTTCGAGACCCATGCATCGATGGCAATGGTACCATTGGGGATGGTTGCTGAGATAGCATGGATGGAGACATCGTGGACGATACTCCTGGCCGTGGTTCTGGGGCTGTCGGTGTCAATGGCACTGAGGTCGCCAAGAGAGCTGCTATGGTCCTTTCCAAGGACAGCATCCGTTGGTCCAAGGAGGTAGCCTGTGCCTGGTCCATAGACAAAACGGGGTTGGGTGCTACTGTACCAGTGCACAGCATCGAGGGCTCCTCGGAGGCCGAGGCCCCAGGTGCCTCCTGAATCCCCACCAAGGCTTTGGAGGACAAGTCCTCCCGCCGGGGAGGCTTGAGTCTGATGAAGTCCTGGACGATTCTTGGTGCAATCAGGAATGTTCTCTCGATTCCCGAGACTTACCCGACGGGTACTTGGACTTTTGTCTCTGTTCCTTCAGTGTCTCCGAGGGTTCCCGGGATCTGGACTTATCTTTTTGAGGGCGAGACGGAGAAGAAAGGAATTTGAAGATTCTTCAGCGGTAATAGGGAGAAGATCTGTCGGCTCTGCAAAAAAAGAAGAACTGAGGAGAGTGCACTGGAAGAGCAGGAAGGCACCACCGCAGATGCAGCGGATTGCTCCCAAAGGCTTTCCTATTGGTAGCTGGGGAGCTTCCCGTGTGGGCTCCGTCGGTACCTGATGTCACCCATATGTGAAGACTACATTCCTGCTTGTTCCTGGAGATAAAAGGGTTATATTCTTTATACATGCTCTCCCAAAAGCCATCACACAGTAGACTTTATAAGAGTTAAGTTAAGGGTGTGAAAAAAATGCAATCCTTTTCATAAAACAGAACTTATTCAGATAAATACATTATTTTTCTTTCAAGCATCAGAAACTAGGGCTTCTAGTCTATAAAATTCAGGGAAGCGCAAGAAATCATCATGGGACAGAACCAAATAATCCCCCAAATTTATTTTTCTTAATACACAAAACAATGCCACCAACTGCATATTTCCAGATACTCAGCTATTGTGCAGCTCAGGAATTTTGCAGAATTGAGGCCTTTATCCTTAAGATAACTTAATTTAGCTTGATAAAAACTTCCCACACAAGCAGTACAGATAGCAATCCACACAATGGGTCATGCTTTCAGACTAAATGACACAATGGGTCATGCTTTCAGAATAAGGCAACAAACACCATATTAAAATAGTGTGCAGAAAATGAAGTAATAATTAACTTCTAATGGTAGATGGCAAATTGATGTAAACATTCCGCAATTCCTCTTCCCCTGGTAGTGCAAGCTATATACTTAATCCATCTGTGACATTCTGCAAGGCCTGTATTTACAAGAATTACAATAGACAAACCCAAGGCTCAGCCTTTATCATCCTGCAGCTCATTTATTTAAACTGAGAAAGCACATCAGCTCCTGGCTGTGATGATTCTATTTTCTTCAATAGAAATTTCAAAAAACTTCCCTCAAATAATATTTTGTACATTTCTTTTTAATACAAAGAGAAGATATATCTAAAGATAAAAACAAACCTTTACCTACTTGTGTCTGCTCACTAAAACAAAATGGAACCCCCTTTCCCATTTCAGACATGTAGTCAACATAATTAGGCTCCTTGGCTCCATATCTTCCCAACGTGGGATCCAGTAGGGCAGCTCCAATCCATCATGGTGACATTTTACTTACCAGATAATGTATTTTTCTTGAGTTCTAGACCAGTCCAGACAAGTGGGCTGTGTTCCCCTACAAGCAGATTGGTGGAGACAAAGAACCAATGAAAAGCCCAGGTTTCGATGACATCACTCTCATGCCTCTATTCACCTCAGCCACCAGAGGTCTCTTCAGTATTTGTCCCAAAGCATATAGGAGAAACATGGCAAGCCTCACACAACCTCAATCGTGGGCAATAATGAGTTATTAACAGTAGAGAACTATGTACCGGAAAGCATAAAATAAAAGACTGACAGTAGAAGATGAACCTACAGAGCCTAGTATAAAAATCACAGTGGAACCAAGGGTACTGCAGTAGAAGAACAGAGCAAATACAGTTTAAGCGGCAAGCCCTGGACTGGTCTAACATGACACAAGGAAAGGACATTAACTGGTAAGTAAAATTTCACCTTCTATATTGTCCTGCTAGACCAGTCCAGACAAGTGGGATATACCAAAGCTACGACTCCAATGGGCGGGAAGAACACAAAGCAGCTTGCAAAACCCTTGAGCCAAAGGCCGTGTCCGCCCACACGTGGAAATCCAAACGGTAATGCTTGACAAAAGTGGAAAGTGATGCCCACATTGCTACCCAACAAATGTCTGCAAGGGCTACTGAGCTCTGCTCTGCCCAAGAGCATGCCTGTGCTCTGGTAGAATAGGCATGCAAACCCTCCAGAACCGACTGGTTTTGCAACAGACACACTGAGGCAATAGCTTCCTTAATTCAACGCCCCAAAATCACATCACCCTTGTGCAGGCCAGCAAATAGCGCAAAATGATGGTCCAACTTATGAAAAGATTTCATAACCTCCAATTACCAGAGAAACACCCTCTGGACATCCAGAAGGCGAAGATCCTTATTCCTCCCCCAACACTGCTCCTTAGAGTAGGAGTGCCATCCCAAAGCAGCACACACACTCGCAAAATTAGAAGAATGTATAGCAGCAAAGCAAATGTGGAGGATGTAGAGTAATGGATTTTTTATTGACTTGATGATATTCCTATCCTACACTGTTTTTCGGCAATAGCCTTCATCAGGGGTGTAGAAACCTCAAATAAAATGAAATATAAAAAACAAAAACCACATACTTGCCAATTTCAAAAATTTAAAATAAAAACAATAAAAACATCAAGAAAGATATGAGACAAGATAAGGGAATGTATAAGAGGACAATATAAATACAAACACCACACTGTTATCCTAAAAAGTAAACGACAATCATGTTTCAATTATATACATAAGAATAAAAGATGTGGCACAACAAATATTAAGTTTTTTTATACCACTTTATCATTTCAGTCAAAGCAGTTTACATTGTAACTTAAACTTCGTAATGTACATTAAACTGGGGCACTGATAACTTGGATTTTTCTGAGGCAATGGAGGGTTAAGCGACTTGCCCAACGCCACAAGAAGTGCTAGTGGAAATCGAACTCTGGTCTCTTGGTTCCCAAGCCAGTGCTCTAATCACTGGGCTACTCTTCCATGTAAAAGAAACTACAAAAGGGCAAATATAATTAAACACAGAGTTGTACATCAAAGAGCAGTGGTTTCGAAACGTGACCTTTACTGGAAAAAACGTCTGGTTAGACTAGAAACCCATGCTGAATACTGGGATTTATAAGCACACACTGCACACTGACACAATGGCCCTTGTACTGACTGCTGCTGCTGCTGTTGCCGCTGCCTTCCTACTTTAGAAGAGTGGGAGAAGGGGAAGGAGGCTGGAGACTGCTTTTCTTATTTCATCATCTTCTGGGGTCATGTAAAATTTTCAGTTGCTAAAATGGGGTCATATCAGATAAAAGTTTGAAAAGCACTGACATACAGCACTATAGGGATAAAGCCAGAACATTTTAAAAAATTGAAAATAAAACCAAATTGTATAAATAGCATTCATAAATGAAACTAAAATTGACTCACTGTAGTAGTACAACAAAAATGTCACTCCATAGTAATCTAGCATAGGGTGTCCATATAAAAAGACCACTACAGGAGCTATCAACATAAAACATCTTAGAATATACCCAAGTGACAAAATGTATAGTAGAACACACAAAACCATGTACATATATAGGAGGGGGGAAGATGCGGAGAGGGGAAGCATCTTCTAATTAGTGGAAATATATTATCCTGAATTGGGACATTACCAACTCGGGCAAGTTGGAGATGGGTAAGCCAGTAAATCTCAACTTAATAGGACCATATAAATATGCAGGAGGCATGGGGGAATACTATCTTCTGATTGGTAAGGAAGTACTACTTTGAATTTGAGTGTTGAAAACTCGGGCAAGGTGGAGAAGGGTGAGCCAGTAACTGTCAATTTAATAAGAACACCATTGAACAATGAATAATACAGAAAAAAAAATACACTGATAGCTTAGAGCTCATAGTTCTAAGTCTGCCGTCTCAAACAAAATGATCAGCGCATGCGTTGGGAGGTATAAGAGATAAATCAAAGCTAACAGAGAACTGGAAAGAAAAAAAGCCAAAGATAAGAGTAGGATCAAATCATATCATAGCAGAGCTAACTATGGATATACACAGCATCTGACAACATGAGAAATGGGAAATTTGCAGAAGTGTATGGAAAATGACATGTATCAGAAGGAATGCTGTTCACTAAAGCACTAATCGCATTCTTAAAAACAGCAGCAGAGCCGGTATTTGAACTGTGTAAAATAGATGGGCAGACCCTCAATAAAGCTGGTTTTCCTTCCAAAGGACCTTGTTTGCTTGCTTCTGTTTGCGTATAATTGAAGAGTGTTACTGCAAATGAAACAACACACATTACCTTCTTTTCGAGAGGACAAACCACTGGTCAAGACGACTCTTTGATAAAGCGTGAGCAATACGCTGGTCTGCTCAAAGGAAAACCCACCAATGGGCGCAAGAGTCATATTTAACAAAAAGATTTGCGCTAAAAAGCATTTCCATGGTTATGGGTATAGACACCACTACTTTAGCGAATTGATCAATTAGTGTACAAATGTTTAGGGCATAAATATGGCAACCTAAAAATGAAAAGAATGTAAAAAAAGAAAATGAGGGGAACTTCCAAAAAAGGAACAAGCAAAATGAATAAATTAAATAAAAATCACTGTATTTAAGTCATGCTAAAACAGAACCAAAAAACTGAATGGCCACAAAATATGGTGCATAACTGTATTGCACAATCCCAAACAGTTCTTATGTTAAAATTCAAAAGGCTATTAAGAACAGACAATGGGAGAAGGGACATGAAAGGGGGACATTCATCGGGGAAAAGGAATATGAGGGAACCCATTAGGGGTAAGGAGGAAACTTCCAAAAGTGCAAAAAAAGTGAAGACGGTTGGAACATAAAACAGGGAACAATGATAGAGATGTATAAAATTTAAAAGTAAAACAGCGAGACAATAAAAAATAAGACAAAGTTAAGAGACAAATTAAAAATCAAAAATCCAAAAGAATTAACAAGTGGAAAATAAAAAGTAAAAGGTGCAGCACGAGAGTTAGAAATAAAGCCTAACATTAACAGGCTACTGAAAGTATAATAGGGAATGAAAAATAGTAGTATAAGGACAAAGTGTAGTTACTCACCTCTAACAGGTGTTCTCTGGAGACAGCAGGAATCAGCCCTTACATATCGGTGACATTGGCGCCGACGGAGCCCATTCGGAAACAACTCCCCAGCTTTGAAAGAAAGCCTTTGGGAAATGTACCATGCATGAGTGGTCCACTTCCTGCCAAAGGATGCCATCTTGCTTCAGTCCAATGACATAGCTAAGACAGCAAAAGTAAAAGATGGTAAAGCAGCAACTCCAAGGGGAGGAGGGAGAGTTGTAAGGACTGATTCCTGCTGTCCCCAAAGAACACCTATTACAGGTGAGTAACTGCTTTCTCTGGGAACAAGCAGGAAGTCAGTCCTCACATATGGGACTCCCAACTACAGGCTACCAAAACCTGTAGAAAATGCCACGGTGACCCTACAAAGGTTTATCATGATCAGCAGCAGTTGAATCCCTAGAAAGGCTCTTGCAAGACCCAAGTTTCCAGCAGAGAACCAGCAGTCCGGTAGCCTGAACACAGAAGGGTCGGAGGGCAGGAGTTGCCTACACCCCGAAAAGATTATGGAGTATGGCCTGGCTGAAAGCGCTGTCCCATTGGGACTCCCTCTCCAGGCAATCATGAGATGCGAAGGTATGGACCGAAGAACAGGTGGCAGCCCAGCAAATTTCCATCATGGGGACGGAATGCAGATTGGCCACAGAAGTAGCCATGGCTCTGACATGATGCACTGTGACTCTCTGGTCCAGTGAGATTCCCGCTTGCTCGTAGGCAAGGGTAATGCAATTCGCCACCCTTAGTTGACAAAGTTTGCTTAGTCACTGGGAGCCCCAGATGGCTGGGGTCATAGGATATGAAAAGCTGTTGAGCTTAGTGGTGGCCCTGAGTCCATTGAAGGAAGAACGACAGGGCTCTCTTGCAATCCAGAGTATGGAGAACCATCTCTGCCCTACTGGCGTGAGGCCTGGGAAAGAAGGTGGGGAGCACCATCTCCTGACTGAAGTGGAATAGGGACACCACCTTCAGCAGAAACTTGGGTGTGTGTCGAGCACCACCCTGTTCTTGTAGTACCTCAAGTAAGGAGGCTCTGCCATCAGAGCTTGGAGCTCGCTAACTCTGCGAGCTGATGTGAGTGCTACCAGGAAGGCAACCTTCCAGGAGAGGTGTGGCAGGTGGCCAGAGGCGCAAACAGAGGCTTAGTGGGTTGCGAGAGCACCACATTAAGGTTCCATTCCATCACTGGAGGGTATCCCCCAGCTGAGAGGGGGAGCAGGCCCTCCAGGAACAATTCAATAGCTGCCAAGAAGAGCAGTCTCCAGAATCCAGAGAAGAGGTACCTCACTTGCCACAGGTCAAACTTTTCCTGGAAGTAGACAGAGAGTTATGTTAAGTATCACAACAGCTTGCTAAGACCGCGGCAACCCAAAAGCATGTGTTAACTACGCTTTTACTCTGGCACACGTAAACTGCGCTAGAGTAGGAAGGCATGTTGGAAGCACAATACAGACTTTGTGACTGCCAGTTGCACAATAGGAGAAAATGCTAACATGTGCAAAAAATGGCAAGAAACCCCCACACTGCGCTAACGGTCACCAGTGGTCCACCCCAAATTACATTCTAGTAAGACTGAATCAGAAGCCCCAAACAAGAACAATGACGAGGACAGGCCTTGGTATTCACCCCGAGAGCCCCAGGCAGAGAATCCGTGCCAGGCTCAGCTCTACTCCCCTAAAAATAGTAATTACACTTACCTGGTAATTGTAGTTCCTTGAGGGACGACAGCTTAGTCCTCTACCAATGGGTTGTATGCACATCCTCCTGCAGCTTGGAGACTGGACCAATCAAAACTCTGCATTCCTGCAAGTAGTGTGTTGGCATTCCATATCAGCTCCAGTGAACTATTGACAAAGCAGACTCAGAGCAACAAATAAGTAGCCAATACTAAAAAAAAGTTATAAATTGTTACAAAGGATCATTAAGGATTAGCAATAGAATGGAACCCCCCCCCAAAAGTATCGAGGAAGCCATCCGGAAGGGGAGACCGCCCCATGCCCTTCCCTCCGCCTGCCGAGCCAGAGCCAGGGAGCGAGAGACAGGAAAGAGACAAAGTAAGCTGATGAAAGTAAGCGAGATATACGTACCCGCCACAACTGCATCCCAGGTTGAACGCGTGCCGCGCCAAGGCAGATTCCCACGGGCGGGACTGAGGACTAAGCTGTCGTCTCTCAAGGAACTACAATTACCAGGTAAGTGTAATTACTATTTCCTTATCGTTCCTCCAGCTTAGTCCTCTACCAATGGGATGTAACAGAGCAGTACTAACGGGAGGGACCCTGCCAGCCGGCACGCAAGACCGCCGACCCAAAACAGGCATCCCTCTCCGCCAGAACATCAAGCCGATAATGCTTGCTGAAGGTATGCAAAGACGACCAAGTCGCCGCCTTGCAAATCTCCAGTGGAGGTACCAAACTGTATTCCGCCCAGGAGGCTGCCTGCGCTCTAGTCGAATGAGCCCGAAGACCCATCGGAGCAGAGCGACCCTGTAACAAATAGGCGGAGACAATGGTCTCCTTAATCCACCGGGAGATAGAGGCTTTCGCCGCCGCCTCACCTTTCCTGGGCCCCCCAAACAAGACGAACAAACGATCGGACTTGCGCAAAGACCGCCGGATGTCTAAGCGACTAAGCCCCCCGGTCGGAAGCCTGCTCTCCCGCCACCCGCAAGACGAGAAGAGAAACCACCTGATTCACATGAAAGGCAGAAGACACTTTAGGGATGAAGGAAGGAACCGGACAAAGAACCACCTTATGAGAAGAAAAGGAGAGAAAGGGTTCCCTACAGGAAAGCGCCTGGAGCTCCGAAATACGCCGAGCCAAACAGATGGCCACCAAAAAGACAACCTTCAAAGTCAAATTCTTCACCGAGGCCTGTGATAAAGGCTCGAAAGGCGCCCTACTCAGCGCCCGCAGCACCAAGTTAAGATCCCACGGAGGGACCGAAAGTCGACGAGCCGGACGCAACCGGGCGACCGCCTTAAGGAAACGCCCGACATCAACGTGTGTACCGAGAGCTACCCCGTGCACCTTTCCCCGGTAGCAGGCCAGAGCCGCCAGCTGTACCCGCAAGGAGCTAGCCGCCAACCCTTTATCGAAACCAGCCTGCAAAAAATCAAGCACCACCGGGACAGAAGCTGTAGCAGCCCGGATCTGACGCCTTGAACACCAGTCCTCAAAGACGCGCCAGACGCGGACATACGCGAGCGAAGTGGAACGTTTACGCGCCTGAAGCAAGGTAGAAACCACCGATGCGGAGTAACCCTTCTTCCTTAGCCGCGCCCTTTCAATGGCCAAGCCGTAAGCGAGAATCTCTCCACCCGCGGCATCAGGAGAGGACCCTGAAGCAGCAGCTCCGGCGACAACGGAAGACGCCACGGAACCCCGTCGAGTAACCGCACCAGGTCGGCATACCACGGACGTCGGGGCCAATCCGGCGCAATCAACAGTACCCGTCCGCGATGCGCCTCGATACGCTGGATCACTCGACCGAGGAGTGCCCACGGAGGAAAGACGTAGAGAAGACCCCTCGAGGGCCACGGTCGCAAGAGAGCATCGATACCTTCGGACATGGGTTCCCGCCGTCGGCTGAAGAACCGACTCACCTTGGCGGAACGGAAGGTCGCCATAAGATCCATCACGGGCATTTCCCAACGGAGCACTAACTGGTCGAAGACGGTGGGATTGAGCTCCCACTCCCCTGCATCCACTCGAACTCTGCTGAGAAAATCCGCCATTACGTTGTCTATTCCTGCAATGTGCGCTTCCGAGATTGCTTGCAAGCAAGCGCGGCTCCACCCACACAAACAGACTCTGGGCTTCTTCCTCCATGGCCGAGCTGCCGGTGCCGCCCTGCCGATTTAGGTAGGCCACGGTCGCGGCATTGTCGGACAACACCCGCACCGCTCGCCCCGACAGGTGAGCCTCGAAGTGCTGCAGCGCTCGAAACACCGCTCTCAGCTCCAGACGGTTGATCGACCACCTGCTCTCCTCCGTTGACCAGAGACCCTGCGCAAACTCCACTCCGCAATGGGCTCCACAGCCCGCCAAACTGGCATCTGTCATCAGCGGAAGCCACTCGAGCTGCTCCAAGGGCATTCCCGCCCGCAAAACCGACGGCTGAAGCCACCACTGCAGCTCTTTCCGGACCCACGGCGGACACGGAAGCCGTTTGCTCAAGGGGTCGAACTGATTGGACGAGCCGCGAAGAAGGGCACGCTGTAATGATCGCATATGAAACCGGGCCCAAGGAACCACCTCCAAGGTTGCCGCCATCGTTCCCAGCACCTGAAGGTAATGCCACGCCGATGGTGCTGATAGCTTGCGAAACTTCCTCACCAGCCTCTGCAGGGCCAGAACTCTCCGATCTGGTAGGAACACGGAGCCCTTCCGAGTATCGAACCGCACCCCCAGGTACTCGAGCACCTGGGTCGGCACGAGGCGGCTCTTGAGCGGATTGACCACCCAACCGAGGGACTCCAAGAAAGATACCACTTTTGCCGTGACCGCCAGGCTTTCGTCTCGGGACTTTGCACGAATTAACCAATCGTCCAGGTACGGATGGACCAAGATCCCCTCCCTTCGCAAGGCTGCCGCCACCACCACCATAACTTTGGTGAATACGCGAGGAGCAGTAGCCAAACCGAAGGGCAGAGCCTGAAACTGATAATGTCCCCAGGGAAGAGCGAAACGGAGAAATTTCTGATGGGACGCCCGGATGGGAATGTGCAGATAAGCCTCGGTGAGATCGAGAGAGGTCAAGAACTCCCCTTTTCTGACTGCGACGATAACGGATCGTAGCGTCTCCATCCGAAAATGAGGTACCCGAAGACAACGATTGACGCCCTTCAGATCGAGAATGGGACGGAGGGAGCCATCCTTCTTTGGCACCACGAAATAAATGGAATACCGGCCGAGACCGTATTCCGCCGGCGGGACGGGAACAATCGCTGCCAACTGCAGCAGCCGGTTCACTGTTTGTCGCAACTGGAAAGCCTTCTGCGGGTTGCGGCAAGGAGACAGGACGAAAGAGTCTAGAACCGGCTGGGCGAGGTCTAAGGCATAGCCGTCGCGGACTATCTCCAACACCCACTGATCGGACGTAATGTGGGCCCAGGCAGAGAGAAACCCCCGAAGGCGACCCCCAAGAGGCCGAGTCTCTGCCGGGACCCGCCGACCTTCATTGTGGCTTTCGGGCGACAGCGGAGGACCCCGCCGCAAAACCTCTACTGGCCCCTCAAAATCCACGAAAGCTCTGGTACCTAGAGGTGTAACGACCCCTTGAGGACCCTGCAAAACGGGGGGAACGAAATCTGCGAAAGTCTCTACTTTGGCCACGAAATGCCGGTGCCACCTTCCCACGTCTGGGCTTATCCTCCGGCAACCGGCCCCCCTTAGTTTCTCCCAAGTCCTTAACCAACTGTTCCAACGATTCACCAAACAGCAGCTTTCCCCGAAAGGGAAGCTTGCCGAGCCGCGCCTTTGACGAACCATCAGCCGCCCAATTCTTTAGCCAAAGAGCCCTACGCGCCGCTACCAGGGATCCCATACTGTTCGACAGGGCTCTGATGAGGTCATAGTGGATGTCCGCGAGATAGGCCGACCCCGATTCTAAGCGCTGAAGCTCCCTCACAGCATCGTCCTCCAAGGAAGTCGCCTGCCGTAGGTGCTGTACCCACCGAAGACAAGCCCGCGCAATCCAAGCACCAGAAATAGAAGCCTGTAACGCCAGTGCGTCCGCCTCAAAGGATTGCTTCAGCAAGCCATCCATCTTTCGATCCTGTGCTTCTTTCAAGGCTGCACCGCCTTCTACTGGGATAGTGGTCTTCTTAGTAACTGCGGATACCGTAGCATCAACCTTGGGGGATCGGAAGCGCTCCTTGTCCTTGTCCGCCAGGGGATACAGCTTGTTCATGACCCGGACCCCCTTAAGACCGGACTCGGGTGCATCCCACTCCGCCTGGATCATCTGATCAATCACCTTGTGAATGGGGAAAACCACCTGGGTTTGACGGACCGCCTGAATGATGGGATCCGCCGCATCCTCATCCTCCGTTGGTTGCTCCGGCGCCAAGCGGAGCGTCTGTAGGGCTTCCGAAATCAGGGCTGGTAATTCTTCCTTACGGAACACCCGAATAATACGAGCCTGATCCTCGGGTTCCGCAATCTCCCCCTCTTCTAGTTCCTCCACGTCGATATCCAAATCCAAGTCCAAGTCCAGCTCTTCTGCCTCTTGCCAGTCAGCGTCAGCAAGGGAGAGATCAGCCGGGCGGGGGCGCTTGGGGGCCTTTGCCCCGCCAGCTGCACGGTCACCCCCCGGTGATAGCATCCCCGAGGAAGCGACAGGCAAGGTACCAGGCAGCTGCCCCTGCCGACTGCGACAAAAGGCTTGATGCATCAGCAGCACAAAATCCGGAGAGAATTCGTGCATGAAAGAAGAGCCCCCGAGATCCAATGGCCCACTGGACAACCCGGGCACGGTCGACGGTGAAGGAGCAGAAGGACCAGCCACCACTGCTCCGCTCTCCTCCCCCACCAGAGCCCCCTGAGCTTCCGGGACCCCTGACATCTCCAACTGCTGCTCCATAGAGAGGGAAACAGAGGCGCAGCGATGACAGACTCCCGTTTCCCCGCAGGCCCCTCTGCGGGTGCCGCAGATTAAACACTGAGAACTAGAGGGCATAAGCACTACCAGTGCAGGACCCGAGGAACTGCTGCCTCCAGCAAGCGCTAGACCAAAGACAAGAAGCACCCCTCAGTGTGGGCGCAGTGCCCTTTTAACCCACGTTGGCTTGTTTTTTGTTTTTTTTTGTTTTGTTTTGGTTTTTATCTGACACTGCATGTCAAACCAATGGACCGCGAAACAGTCACGGAGCAAAACGCGGGAAAAAAAGAAAGAAACACAAAGAAACTAAATTACACGTGAAACACAAAAAAGAAATAAAATATGATAAAATATGACCCCAGAGAAACTGGGCAGAATAGCAGCAGCAGCGCCAAACAAAAAAGGAAAAAAAGGGGCTCCAGAGCTGTCCGCCGACACGCGGTGGCATGGAGAATTGTAGAGCCGCGTGTTCAAAATGGCTGCGGCTCTACAGAAAAAGTTTTGGCGCTTTTTTCTATGGGCGCCGGGAACCCGCTAGCCGTGCACAGGCCGGCACGGTAGAGCGCGTCCCGTATCGGTCCCTCTCACCCGAGCGAACCGAGGAAGCTGCCAAGGGCTGAAAACGCCCGTTCCGGTCCCCAGCTCAAACACCCAGGTCTAAAGAGAAAAAAAGGGTAGACAAATCGGCACGGACTGCCCGGAGGCAGAACCGGACCGCTGGGGTACCGTGGTAGGAGCTGTGCCCCGAAGAGTCCTGGGACAGAGATCCTTTAATGTGGACTGACCGACAGACAAGCTGACAGGCAATCCAACGTTGGCTTGGCAGACGGGGGAAAGCAACGGAGAAAAAAATCCTCTTCCTCCACCGCGACCCGAAGCTGTCAGCTGTTGTAGCAGCTCGGGGGGGGGGGGGGGGAGCTGTTCGTTTTTTTTTTTTTTGAAGTGCCCTTAAAGAGCCAGCCCAAGCCAATCAGCCAAATAAAGAAAAAAATTAAATTAAATTAAATTTAGCACAATACTGCTCCTTATCTGTTCTTCCAGTGAGTCCAGCACCTAGACTCACTAAGTCCTCCTGCTGCGTGGAGACTGGACACACTGGAGCTGATATGGAATGCCAGCACACTACTTGCAGGAATGCAGAGTTTTGATTGGTCCAGTCTCCAAGCTGCAGGAGGATGTGCATACAACCCATTGGTAGAGGACTAAGCTGGAGGAACGATAAGGAATAGTTTTACTGACTTGAAGCACTGCGTTTAAGGTGGATGGCAGGCAGATCCTTCTGTGAGCCTTCTGCAATCTTAGGGAGAGAGAGGGGGGGGAATAGAGAAGGGAAGGAGGGGGCACCGAGGTTGTGTGAGGCTGCCTCACTCTTCCAGATCCTTCCAGTTTCTGACTGTTCAACGGGCTCTTATCATAAGCAAGTGGAGCTAAACCAATTTTGCTTCCTTCTATGGCTACCAAAAAGACCGCAGTCTAGTGGAGCCTCCCACATAGTGCTCATGTTAGAGTCACCCTCAAGATGGTCGTTCACAAGCATTTAATCAATCTTTTCCTCTCAATTTTCAGATTTTCTTCAGGAGAAAATCCATCCACCATCTGCTTGGAAACAAAGAAATACCGAAGAGACCTTTGGTGGCTGAGGCGAATAGAGGCAAAGGAGTGATATCACTGAAACCTGGGTTTTTCATTGGTTGCCTCCACCAATCTGCTGGTAGGGGGAACACAACCAACTTGTCTGGACTGGTCTAGCAGGACAATATGGAATAGTCCTTTATCACCACACCCTCTAGTAGCCTGAAAAACAAATATGACAACATTCTGGAAAGGGAATTCTGTCTGTTTCAGTGTTACCCTTTAATTAGAAAACAAAAAAGAAGGGATGCCCCACAACAAAGATGAACAAAAGAAAAACAGGGAGCAGGGGAGCAAAGTTTGTCGTTGCTAACTTTGCTCCCCCACTCCCCTCCAATTATCCAACAAGCCTCTAAGAGGAACAGCAACAGACCTCACAAGTCTGAGAAATAGAAGTCTGAGCCAAGATTAGCCCCAGGATTTCTCCCTAGGGCCTTTGACGTATAAGGTTTCTTGGCCAAACCATCATGCTACTCTGCTCTTTTTGCTGTTCACATGTAGAGTACCACAAACAAGTCATATCACAAATTTTATTGACATGTTAAACAAAGCCCAGGTTCTTCTTATGGCTTTTCAAGTGCTCATGAAAAGAACGGTCCTCTTATTAAGACAAAAGTAAATATATAAATAGATTGAATTTATCAAAAATGCTTCTTTTGTCCATTTTTTTTTCATGATGTAAGGGGTAATCTTTTCCCAGGAAACTAAAGAAAGTTAAGACTGTATCCTCAGGGAATATAATACATATATTGAATTACACTCATTTAATCTTTCTCTGGTCTCTGCTCCTCATGCAATTATTTCTTTAAAGAATCTTCTTTATCAGGCTTCGATAACTAGCAGTGTAAAATGAGAGTAGAATTCTGCAGCCTGTGTGCAGATAAAAATGAAAACTTTATAAATGTGTTTCTCTCTTGTAAAGTACAGGCCTCAAATACTGCAAATGTTAATTTTCAGAATTCAGATAGACATCATAGTCTTAAGTATCTATTATGTGCAAACAGTTAAAGATTGAGCCACAAATTCATTAAATTATACTTTCTTGTGAAGTTATGCTACATCCAGGACACCAGCAGCCACAAGTTGCCTTGAGAGCCAGTCCAGTCCTTCATAGAGTCCCATTCCACTTCGGGCATCACAGCCTTGAATAAACCAGCTACGTCCACAACAGAGCTTGTGGAGACTCAGTAACTCTGTCATTTCTTCCACCGATAGTGCACCGGCAACATCCTGCAAAAATTTCAGAAACAATCCTCAGCATGACAGTATGCCTAAATTAGGGGTATCAAAAATCTTTCAGACTTAAAACATTTCTTAGCTTTATAAAAAAAGTTCCCTACCTACTTTGTTGGCTTCTTCTAACTAATTTAATTAATTGCAGACTAATAGACTAACACAGCAGTGATTTTCTATGTGAAAAAAATAAGTAAATATTGGATGGTGAAGATTATTAGAAGATACTGAATAAGTCACAAAATTCATTGACTAAATTTAAGCAGTTTCCTTTGTCATCACTGAAAGCGCAGTTAAATAAACATTAATAAATAAAATAGATATAAAAGGTGATATCTTTACTAGGCCAACAGACCCCAATGTAGTAAGCTGTGGTTTCTTAGTGCAGTGGTTTCCTCAAGATTTTCCCTATGATAATCTTAGTCCTATACAGAACAAGGTACAGCAGAAAAAAAAATCCTCAAGAATAGGTGATGTCATCCTACAGAGACCAGTGTGGGAGCATTCCCAGCTCCTTTTGGAAACCACAACATGTCGGGAATCCCCATCCAGGCAATAATGAGATGTAACATAGTAAATGATGGCAGATAAAGACCAGTATGGTCCATCTAGTCTGCCCAGTAAGATGGCAAGAGTAGGTGCACCTGCCGCTCCATGAAGGCCACCCCTCCCCATGTCTTTGTTTTAGGGGTGAACCCACTGCTCCGTGTAGGACACCTCTGTATGTTGAGAAATTAGTTAAGTTTATTTTTATTTTATCCTGTTGCTGTAAAAGGTATCCACTGTGTCTGTCCCATGCCATTTTGAATTCTATCACTGTATATGCCCCCCACCACTTCCATCGGGAGGACATTCCAAGCATCCACCACCCTTTCAGTGAAAGAGTATTTCCTGCCATTGCCTTTCAATTTACCCCTTTGCAGTTCATGTTATTGCCCTCTAGTTTTACAGCTTCCCCATCTTTGGAAGAGGTTTGTTTGTTTGTTCATTATTTCTCTAAGTATTTAAAGGTCTGAATCATATCTCCCCTGTCCCTCCTCTCCTCCAGAGTGTACATATTTAGGTCTTCAAGTCTCTTCTCATAAGGCTTCTGACATCACTCGTTAGGCAGCTGACACCATCCATCAGCCTTCAGTAGCCCACTGACAAAGCAGACTCACTGGAGCAACAAATAAGCAGCTTGCTAACGTTAACCCAGAAGCTCTACAGACAGAATTAGCCCCCATCAATGAAGGGAAATCACTCCCTTGGCCCAGAGAGCAAACAGCTCCACTTCTCAATTAGCAGGTAAACCTCAATTTACCCTTCCTTATCATTCCTCCTGTCAAGCCCCGTCCTGTGGGATGTACCATAGCAGCACTAACTTTGGGAGGGACTTGCGAGCCCAGCCTGAAGCACCGCCGAGCTAAAACGCAGTCTCCTGCCGCCTGCACGTCCAGACGTTAATGCTTCACAAAGGAATGCAAGGAAGACCAAGTCGCTGCTTTACAAATTTCTACTGGTGGCACCAAACCAAACTCCAACCAGGTAAATGTGTGGACTGAAATCCATGTTGCAGCCTTGCAAATCTCTTCCATGGAGATCAGCCATTGTTCAGACGTTATGAGGCGTGACATGACCTCAAGGCTTAGAGAACAAAACCAAAAAATGCAAACGGAATAGCCCCACAAAAAAAACAGATTGAAAAAGGTACAAGGGTATTGACTTTGTAAGGGAATTCTTTACTGTGTCTGACACAGCAGCGTTCCGGCAAAGATTGCCCGCAGATGTATCTAGGCACTAATAAATATCAATAGCAACCTCCAACGCTAAAGGGATGACCTTTTTACTAGATGTCGAGAATTATCTACCAGTCCAGAGAGCGAATGAGTGGAGTGGTGACAAACAGAATGTCTCTGAGGTTCCCTGTGGCTTGTGACCACTGGGTACTCAGAGTCCATGGAGTTTGTCTCATACTGAGACATGCCAAGAGTGTTAAATGGGGCCTAGTAATGTTAACATGGGCCAAGCTGATATTTGCTGACTCATTTGAATCTCCTGCACTATCGCTGTCAGCCTGGATAGTCTTGTGTAGGAGAAAAGCTCTCGCCTGAATTGTGTTGAGCAGAGTGCCGATGAATTCCAATTGTTGGGGTGGGATGGAGATGAGATTTGGGACAGTTTACTACAAACCCTAGTAGTTCCAACCCGAATGGCAATTCTTATTGATCCCAAAACTCCTTCTAGAATGGTACCCTCTAATTAGGGGAAGACGTGCATTCCCAGGCTGCGTAGAAATGGTACTATAACAGCAAGACATTTGGTGAATACATGAGGAGCTGATGCAAGGCTAAAAGGCAAGATGTGATATTGGAAGTATCATCACCCTACTACAAATCTGATTGGAATGTATCCGAATATGAGTATATGCATCCTTCAGATCCAGAGTATAGCAATTTCCTTTTTGCTTTATCCCTGCCTACAGCTTCTGTGTTTGTCTTGACTAGATTGTAAGCTCTGATGAGCAGGGACTGTCTCTTACATGTCTGTGCAGCACTGCGTATGACTTGTAGCGCTATATAAATGCTCAGTAGTAGTAGTAGTAGTTGAAGATAAGGGAGGCAAGGTGCCTAAAGAAATCATCCTGAACGTTTCTTTAACCAAATATTTGTTCAGATCTTATAGGTCTAGAATGGTACAGAATCGCCCTGGGTTTTTTTTGGAGACCAGAAAATACCTTGAATAAATTCTCTGCCCTTCTTGCTCTGGTGGCACCAGCTTGATTGCAAGATTTTTTTTTTTTTGAAGATTGAATTTGTAGCCTCTTGGGACAATTTTTAAGACCCAAGTGTTGGAGGTTAGAAAGTACTACCTTTGGGCAAAAAGAGTTAGCCTCCCTCCTACAGGAGAGTACTCTGCTGAAGCTATAGGTAGAGTGGCTACGTTCTGCAGGAACCAGTCAAACCTATTCCCAGGTTTTGGCTTAGGAGCGGGCTGGGCCTTCTGAGATGTCTCATTTTTGATGTGCTCAAGATGTTAGGACTGGGAATAGTGAGAGCCAGGGAAATACCTGTGCCTTTGATAGTAAGTATTTCTCTGGCTGCCACTATGGTATATCCTGCGGTTGGAGGCAGCTCAGATGTGCACGAGAGGTTCTGAAGCGTGATGTGCTGCCTTTTCTATGAAGTCAGCCTTTTTCTTGACTAACTCTGAAGAGATTCTCTCAGCAGCATGGTACATCAGCAAGTTTGTCCTGCACAGATAGTTGTAGGTCTGAGACCTGAAGTCAGGTGAGTCTCTGGGTGCCAATACCTGCTGCAGAACTCTCAATACAATAACAAAAATATCATAGGTCACCATGTTTCACTAGGGAAAGACACTGTTCCAATTCCTCTGGGAAAAAACTGGGATGTATTGTCAAGGCTAAACATGATGTCCTTCAAGAACATGCCCATGAAGAGCTGGGTAAGAGGCCACGTGGGATGTGAGTCAGGAACTCTGAGAAAGTCTTCTCCCAAAAGAATCCAATGTCCAAGCCTCTCCCCCCTGGAGACACCAAAGAGTGCATCTTGGAGCTTTAGAGAGTGGGTTCGACCACCAACAAGTGGTGAGGAAGAGTAAATTAGACTTACCTGCTAATTGTAGTTCCTTAAGGAACTCTAGTCCAGTCCCGGAACCATAGAGTTGTGAACCTCCACCAGCAGCTTTGGAGACTGAAAGATGTCATCGCTTTGATGTCACCGGTACAAATAGGCAGGAACCTCCCCTTTTCACCAGTACCTATTGACAAAGCAGACTCAGCAGAGCAACAAATAAGTAGAAAAAGGGAATAAAACCCATAACCGGCAAACAGTCTAAATTAACTAGAACTCATTAGCAAGAAAAAATTGACGAACCGACAGACCCTAAGCCCGGAGCAATCTTGCGACCGAGCTCAGGAGACCCTGCTGCTTAAAGAAGGGTCCCACCATGTCCACCCTGCGCTTCTTCCGAGACCCCTCGTCCTCAGCTTTCTCGCCCCCTATGTGCCTAATAGCTACGCTGACTTTCTTGACTGCTATAAAAACTTCAGGCTGCACACGACGTAAAGATCTTGGGAGGTATCCGGGACTGGACTAGAGTTCCTTAAGGAACTACAATTAGCAGGCAAGTCTAATTTACTCTTCCTTAGCGTCCCTCTAGTCCAGTCCCGGAACCATAGAGGACGTAACAGAGCAGTACACATCAACGGGAGGGACCTACTAGCCCAGCCTGAAGTACCGCTGAGCCAAAACGCCCATCCCCCCTTGCCTGCACATCCAGCCTATAGTGCCGTGCAAAGGAATGCAGCGAGGACCAAGTCGCTGCCCTACAAATGTCCCCGACCGGCACTAAACTGAATTCTGCCCAAGACGCCGCCTGCGCCCTGGTTGAATGCGCCCGAAGACCCTCCGGAACTACCTTACCCTTTAATAGATAGGCCGAAGCAATAGCCTCCTTCAACCACCGCGATATTGAAGATTTCGCCGCTACCTCACCCTTCCGAGGGCCCCCAAAGGCAATAAATAACCTGTCAGACTTCTGAAAAGAGGCCGTTCTCCTGAGATACTTCTTGAGCACTCGCCTAACATCCAAGAGGTGCAAACGACCTCCCGACTGTTCCTTCTGCTCCACCGAGAATACTGGAAGCGACACCACTTGGTTGACATGGAACACCGAAACCACCTTTGGTAAAAAGGCCGGAACCGTGCGCAAAACCACCTTGTGCCTGAAAAAAGTTAAATACGGTTCTGTACAAGCCAACGCCTGCAATTCTGAAATCCTCCTTGCAGAACAAATAGCCACGAGGAAAATTGTCTTCAACGTCAAGTCCTTCAACGAAGCCTTGTCCAAAGGCTCGAACGGTTCTTTAAGTAGAGCCTCCAAAACCAAATTCAGATCCCATGGGGGAACTGAATGTTGCCTCGGAGGCCGCAAAAGCAACACCGCTCGAAGAAAACGTCTAATATCGCCGTGGGCACACACCGGCTGACCCTGAATCTTTCCCCGAAAACAGGCTATGGCCGCCAGCTGCACCCGCAAGGTGCTAGCCGCTAGCCCCTTCTCCTCACCATCCTGCAGAAAAGACAGAATATGAGGCACCGACGCTCGCAAGGGTCGAAAACCGCGCTCTTCACACCACGCTTCAAACACCCGCCATACGCGAACATACGCCAAGGATGTAGAGCACCACCGCGCCTTCAGCAAGGTAGAAATGACTGCCGCCGAGTACCCCTTTCAAGAGCCATGCCGTAAGCAAGAACCGACCCACCTGCAGCATGCGTAACGGCCCTTGCAACAAGAGGTCCCCCCGAAGTGGAAGCTTCCATGGACTGCCCACCAGAAGCCGTACCAGATCTGCATACCACGGTCTTCTGGGCCAATCGGGAGCCACGAGAACCACCAGGCCGTGGTGCTTCTCTATGCATTGGATTACCTTGCCTATGAGCGCCCAAGGAGGAAACACGTAGAGAAGACCCTCCAGCGGCCACCGCTGAGCCAACGCATCGAGGCCTTCCGCCATCCGTTCCTGCCTCCGGCTGAAGAACCTCCCTACCTTCGTGGATTCAAAACTTGCCATCAGGTCCATTATCGGGAGCCCCCAGCGCCGCACTATCAACGCAAAGACGTCCGGGTGCAAGCTCCACTCCCCCGGGTCCACTCTGCGGCGGCTCAGAAAATCTGCCTCGACATTCTCTTCACCTGCCACGTGCTGCGCCGACAACACCGCCAGATGCCGTTCGGCCCAGCTCAACAGTTGACTCGCCTCCTCTTCTAGCGCCGCACTCCCCGTGCCGCCCTGGCGATTGATATAGGCTACCGTCGTGGCATTGTCGGACAGTACGCGAATCGCCTGCCGACATAAGCCTACCTGAAATCTCTAAAGCGCCAGATATACCGCTCGCATCTCCAACCTGTTTATGGACCATTGACTTTCTTCCTGCGACCACTGTCCTTGGGCAAATCGTCCTTCGCAGTGAGCCCCCCATCCTGTGAGGCTTGCATCCGTCGTCAACAGCCTCCAGAGGCATGCCGCCCTCCAGACTTCTGGGGCGTAACCACCACAGAAGCTCCCGTCGCACCTCCGGAGGACACACCAACCTTTGAGACAACGCATCCCTCTGATGAGACCAACGCCTGAGGAGAGAGCTCTGTAACGGCCGCATATGAGCTCTGGCCCACTGAACCACTTCGATGCAGGCCGCCATCGTTCCCAGCAACTGCAAATATTGCCATGCCGTCTGAGCCCTGCATCCCAAAACCCTCCGCACAAGCTCCCGCAACCCTCATGCTCTCTTGTCCGGGAAAAACACCCGCCCCCGGTTTGTCTCGAATCGCGCTCCCAAATATTCTAGCGCTTGAGAGGGAACTAGCTTGCTCTTCGCCAAGTTGACCACCCAGCCGAGGCTTTCCAACAACTGTACCACCCGAGCTGTGGCCGCCACGCTCTCTTCCCTCGACTTCGCTCGAACCAACCAATCGTCTAAGTAAGGATGCACCAGAATGCCTTCCTTGGAGCGCCGCCGCCGCCACCACCATGACCTTGGTGAATGTCCGAGGCGCCGTCGCCAGCCCGAAGGGCAGTGCCTGAAATTGAAAATGACCCATCGGTAGAGCAAACCGCAGGAACATTTGATGCTCGCGGCGCACAGGAATATGAAGGTACGCCTCTGTCAGGTCCAAAGACGTCAGAAACTCTCCCTGTTGAACCGCCGCAATGACTGAGCGCAAGGTCTCCATCCGGAAATGGGTTACGCGAAGACAGCGATTCCCCCTCTTTAAATCCAGTATCGGACAGAACGTACCCTCCTTTTTGGGGACCACGAAATAAATGGAGTATCGACCGGAGCCGCACTGGTCCTCTGGCACGGGCACCACCGCTCCTAAGCGTCGCAGCCGCCGCAGCGTGCTGGCGACCGCATGGAATTTCCGTGGGGCTCGGCATGGAGAGAGAACAAAGGCGTCTAAGATGGGGCGATGGAGCTCCAGCGCATATCCTTCTCGAATGACCTCCAACACCCACTGATCCGAAGTGATCTGGACCCAGGCAGGGTAAAACGCCTGTAACCTGCCCCCCACGGGTACTTCCCCCACCCAGGCCCACCTTATCTCGTTGGGATTTCTTGCTGTTTGAAAACTGAAAGGAACCAAATCCTCTGCCTGCCCCCCGGAAACCTCGAAATGACTGACCTCGAGCTGGATACCTACCCCGCGGGGGCTGGGAAAAATGGGAGGACCGGAATCTCCGAAAGTCCCTGGGGAGACCTCTGGAGCCTATCGTCCCACGGCCCTGCTTCAGTTTATCCTCCGGGAGCCGACCCCCCTTTGGATTCCCCCAGGTCCTTGACCAACTTCTTCAAATCCTCTCCAAAGAGAAGCTTTCCTCGAAATGGAAGCTTACTAAGCCGTGCCTTGGAAGAACCGTCCGCCGACCAGTTCCGAAGCCAGAGATAACGGCGAGCCGCCACCACCGAAGCCATGCTCTTGGCGAGGCCCCGAATCAGATCATAGTGGATATCCGAGAGGTAGGTCGTGCCCGATTCCAGCCGCGCCAGATCGTCCGTCTGCTCTTCTGGGAGTTCCCCCCGCAGACGCTGAGACCACTGCAAGCCTGCTCTCGCCACCCAAGCCCCTGCAATGGAGGCTTGCAAGGAGAGAGCGCACATATCAAACACCTGTTTCAACAACGTGTCCAACTTTCTATCTTGTAGGTCTTAACGCCGCGGCTCCCTCAACCGGAATCGTGATCTTTTTAGTGACCACCGACACAGCCGCATCCACCTTTGGGGATCGAAAAATCTCCCTATCCTGTTCCGACAGCGGATATAACCAGGCCAAAGTCCTGGTCCCTCGAAGCGCAGACTCCGGCGAATCCCATTCCTCCTGAATCATATTTCGAAAAACTCTATGAACCGGGAATACTCTTTGAGAAGTTCGAACTGCCTGTAACAAGGGATCCTCCAACACCTCCTCTGCTGCAGGCGGCACCGAGGGCATGCTCAAAGTCTTTAGAGTCTCAGCAATCAACGCTGGCAACTCTTCCCGCCGAAACACCCGGACCACTCTACTCTGCTCTACGTCCAGCAGCTCTCCTTCCTCTAACTCCTCCTCCGAGGTGTTCTCCGCCTCCATCTCCGCCCCGAGCTCATCTATCCCATCACCTGATGGACTCTCCTCTCTTAGCTCCCTACGCTTCTTCGCCGGGCCTGGCTCCTGTACCGGAAGATCCCCTGACCCCGGCCGTTTCTGACTTTTCGGGGCTGCAGACTGCGCTCCCAACACAGGTTGCAGCAAGGCAAACGCCTGCTGCATAAGAGAAAAGAAATCCGAGGGAATCCCTGCAACAGTCCCTCCCAGACTTTCTCCTGGGGCCAAAGAAGCGGCCCTTGCCGTGGACAGCCCTGCCGTCGGCTCCGGGAGGCCCAGAGAGGGGGGCCTGGACCCCTCCCCTTCTGAGTTGTCCGCTGGCTGATCCCCCGCGGAGCCCCCCCAGAGCCTTTTCCATGACTTCCTCCTCTAAAGAGCAGCCTCTGCATACCCCCGAATCCAGCAGCTCGCTGCGCTTCACTCCGCAAACCAGACAGCGGGGTTTCACTGGCATTCTCTTGTAGAGCTGCAACAATAACACCCTGAAGTGACAGAGCAGCTCCTCTGGCCTTACATAAAGCGTTTCCTTTTTTTTTTTTTAAGATTTAGCAATCCGCTCCAAACAAGCTAACTAGGCAAATTCTGAAACCCCTACCTGAAAACGAAGCTTCTAGCCTCCACAATTGAAGAAAGAAAATCCTGCCGTTTTAAATAAAACGCGGCTCAAAAACGGCCGCCGCCAGCGTTCCCGCTCAAAAACGGCTGCCTGTAAGCACGCGCCGAGGCCCCAAACTTTCCTGCCACTTGGGAGCCTCCCTGGAGCCTCTACTACTACCTCTGGACTCCCCCCCAAGGTCGATTCCCCCGGCACTTACCCGATCTGGAAGGGAGGGGGAGGGGGGAAAGTAACACACAGTCCCGGAGCACAGCTCTCACACAGCTTCAGCTCCAGCTGACTCCTGCCCTCTCTGAGCCAGTCACAGCTCTTGCAGGCTTCACCCTCTGCCGCTGCACACACTGCCTTCCACCTGCTCCTCACCCTTCTGAAGCGGGTTCGGGAGCAGGGAGGCAAGCCTCTCAGTCTGTCAGCCCTCTGCTTGTTTAGATGGTGAGGCCACAGGGCAAAATCCTCCAGAGGGAGGGGGAGGAGAGAGAGAGAAAAAGAGAAAGGTAATACAGGAACCCTTCCAGCAGCAGCAGATCTGCACCTAACAATAAATCCAAAAAACAAGAAATCAAAAAAGGGGAAACTCTCCCCAAAAAACAAAAGGGGAAAAAACACAAAGCTCTGCTTATTTGCTCTCCCTGAGCCCAGTCCTGGGCTCAGAACCTCCAAGCTGCTTGGAGACTGAAAGTACTGGTGAAAGGGGGCGGTTCCTGCCTATTTGTACCGGTGACATCAAAGCGATGACATCTTTCAGTCTCCAAAGCTGCTGGTGGAGGTTCACAACTCTATGATTCCGGGACTGGACTAGAGGGACGCTAAGGAATCTGGGGCTTCTCGAATCCAGAAGCCTTTTGAACTCTGCACATAGAGTTGAGCTTTTTACTGGCTGGAGATACAGAGAAGGGGGTTTCCCACATTCTCATCTATATTCTCTGAAGGATGCAGAGCACAGGCACAGTCACTGCTTCCATGGAGACCATGGAGTACTGCAGAATCTCCAATGTTTCTGTCTTGGGCTCATCCTCAGTCTCCAAAGAAAGTAGTATGATCTTAGCTATATCTTGCACAAAATCCTGGAATGTCATGTCCTCAGTTGATGTCTTTTGTCTCTCATGAGGAGAGAGGTCAGAGATGTGCTCTGGAGATCTATCCTTCAACAGATCCTCAGACACCTCAATCGTGACCCAGCCTTCTCAGAAACCAAAGTACTTCCGAATGTCAGCCTGGAGAACTCTCCTACCCTGTGGGAATCGGGAGCTCCTCTAGGAGAGTCAATGCACAGATGACCTCCTGCAAATCGGGACTGTATTGGACCCTGATACATGAAAAAGTGATATCGGCCGGGAAGGCTGCAGTGTCAGGGCTCTTTGACCCCCTTTGCCTCTCCCACAGGCATTTTGTGCTTCTCAAGCATTGGTTGAATGGCTGTCAGTTCTGATGCAGAGTGACACCCCAAGGTGCTGCATGGAAAACAGTATCGAGATTCTATCCTTGACAGCCTTCAGAAGGCATCTCTCCAGGTTTTCCATTTCCAAAGGCTGTGAGCAGACAGCAGCATTGGCCAATGTTCCTGAAATCTGAGGAGGGTTATTGGTATACTGGTCTTGGCTATCTGTAGGCTGTCACTGCCCCTCTGATGATCTGAAGGTTCAGCTCTCCTCCCTTTGGAACAGCTTTGAAGGCGCTCCTGTGAACCCTTCCATGCTCCTGACATCATGCGTCGGAGGTCTTAGACATTAATAAACCAAGTTCTCCACCCAATACTTGATTGTTCTTGCCCGTCAAAGACAGACAAATGTTTTACTTTTGGGCTAACATCAAAAGGATGGTCACTGCTCTGGCACACTACCGAAGTTCAGCTCAGAGTGGACTGGACAGAAACTCGCTGTTGATGCATCACCACCGTCCAAGTGCAGCCTTTGTAGCCATAGAGACTGATGCCTCCAATGCTGATGCATCAGACTTAGATGCACCAAAAAGGATGTCACGCTTTCTCTAGACTTTTCAGCCCTCTCTTCATCATCTGCAAAAACAGTTTAGAAGAAGAGGGCTCATGATTACATCCCAAGCACTGGAAACACCAATTATATGTGTCTGTGATGGAAACAATCCTTGAACATCTGGAGCACTTTTAAACCTGCTGGCAAGTTTCTGGGACATTTTGGCCAGGAAAATAGCAGCAGCGAAATCTAACAATTATTTTAAAACCAGAAAATATTAAATTATTTCACAGCCAGAGCACTAATGCCTAAGGGGGCTGAAGTACCACGGAAAATAAATGATACTTTAATCGACCAAAAACACTAAACTAAGGAGGAACTATGGGGTGAAGCAGAGAACCACTGACAACAGGTAGAAAAACTGAGAAAATTCTCAATGAGAATCTGAGAAAAATAAAGGATACTCACAAACTCTTGAAAAAAAAATATGCGCCCGATGGGCTCCATGGAAAAAACAGAACGAGTGTAATGCCTAGTTACTCACCTGTAACAGGTATTCACGAGGGCAGCAGGAATCAGTCCTCACATATGGATGACTTTGGTGCCAATAGAGCCCATGCGGTAATCTCTCCCCAGCTTTCAAAGAAAGCCTTTGGGAGATACACCATGCATGCATGCATGGTCCCCTTCCTACTTAAGGGTGCCATCTTGCCTCAGTATATCATCATAGCACAAGACGGCAAAAAAACCTAGCAAGAAGCAATTCAATGGGGAGAAGGGAGGATTGTGAGGACTGATTCCAGCTGAGTAACTAAGCTTTCTCCGGGAACAAATAGGTCAGTCCTCACATATGGGCCTCCCCAGCTATAGGCTACCCAAAAAACATGTAAAAAGCCATGGGTGACCATAAAAAAGGTGAGCCGTGAACAGAAGACAATAGACCACAAGGGACCCAAATGTCCAGCGAGGAACCAGTTCACTAGTAGCCTGATCCCAGCAAGGGCCGGAGGGAAGGAGTTGCCTACACCCTGAACAACTGATGAAGTATTGTCTGGTTGAAGGCACTGGCTGATGGGACTCCCTCTCCAGGAACTAATGAGCTGCAAAGGTATGGACTAAGGACCAGGTGGCAGCCTGGCAGATTTCTGATAAGGGAACGGAACGGAATGTAGGTTTGCCACAGAGGCTGCCATGGCCCAAACACTGTGCACTATGACACTGCGCTTCAGCGAGAGATCAGCCTGCTCATAGACAAAGGCGATGAAGTTCACCATCCAGGTGGATAGGGTACGTTTAGAGACTGCCGTCCCCAACTGACCTGTGTCAAAGGAGACAAATTGCCGAGAAGCTCGGTGGTGTCTCTGGGTACACTGCAGGTAGAAGAAAAGCACCCACTTACAGTCCAGTGTATGAAGGACATCCTCCACCCTGCTGGGTGGGGAGCAGAAAGAAGGCGAGTAGCACTACCTGCTGGTTAAGGTGGCATGGGGACACCACCTGGGGCAGGAACCTGAGATGCATGCGGAGAATGACCCTGTTCCTATAGAACCTTGGGTCTGCCACCAACGCTTGGAGTGCGCTGACACGGCGAGCAGACATGAGCATCACAAGGAACACCACCTTCCAAGTGAGATACTTAAGATGGCAGGAGCCGAGAGGCTTAAATGATGGCATGGTAAGCTTTGAGAGTACTACGAAGTCCCACTCCACTGCCAGAGGATGGATGGGAGGCTTTGAGAGAAGACCTCTCGGGAAGCAAGCTACTAACAGCTGAGCAGAGAGGGATTTGTCCTTGATTAGATGGTGATGCGCTGCCAGTCCGCTGAGGTGCATCCTAACGGATTTAGACTTCAAGCCTGTCTGAGACAAGTGAAGCAGATACTGCAGCACCAGCTGGATGGAGCAGGAGACGGGGTTGATACGTCTCTCTGCGCACCAGGAGAACCTCTGTCACTTGAAAGAGTATGTCCGACGGGTGGAGGCCTTACAGGAGGCCAGAAGCACCTCCTCCACCTCTGTCGAAAGGCTGAAAGGAGCCAGGGCTACCTGCTCGGCAGCCAAGCAATAAGTCAAGGACCCCAGGTTGGGATGCAGGAGGGAGCCCTCTTCCTGCGTTAGAAAGCCTGGGTCGCACCCCAGGGGAACCAGGGGTGTCATGGACAGGCAGAGAAGCGGGGGAAACCATGGCTGCCTGGCCCACCGTGGAGCTATCAGGATCACTGTGGCTCTGTTGCGTTGGACCTTGAAGAGGGTCTTGGTGATCAGGGGCATGAGTGGGAAGGCGTAAAGGAGGCCCTCCGCTCATGAGATCAGGAAGGCATATGCTGCCACCCTGGCAGGGTGTGGCTGCCAAAAACAGAAACAGGGCAGCTGGGCATTGGCTGGGGCGGCAAAGAGATCCATTTGTGGGAGCCCCCAGTGCTGGAATAACCAGTGGGCAACTCTGGGGTCCAGCCTCCACTTGTGCGGCTGGAGGACACGGCTGAGCCGGTCCACCAGGAGGTAAACTGCCCACAGGAGCATCCTGTTGTTGCTGGCATAAGCTCAGCGCTTCCTGGCAAAGGAGGGACGACCCCGTGCCTCCTTGTTTGTTTATGTAGAACATCACCACCAAATTGTCAGTCTGGACCAGTACCGATTGGTGCCACAGGTGGTGGTGAAAAGCCTGGAGGGCTAAGGCAACAGCCCAGAGCTCCAGAAGGTTGATTTGCTGGAGGATCTTCGCCAGTGACGAACTGTCCTGAGAGCAGAGGTCTCCACAGTGGGCTCACCACCCCAATTTTGAGGCATCCGTCGTGAGGATCTGGAAAGGCATCCCTGCCAGCAGGTGTGGGAGGTGCTGCCACCAGCTGAGACAGTTGGCCAGGGGACTGGTGACTGTCACCCTGCCCCACAGGTGCCCCGTGGCCTGTGACCACTGAGAGCGGAGTGCCCACTGGGACATGCACTGTGGCTGCACTGTGACATGCACTGTGGATGCCATGTATCCCAAGTAGGCAGAGCATGTGTCAGGCAGATGCCAAGCGGTGGCGCTGGGTGCCCTCTGCGATCACCTGAAGGTGCAGAGCCCTGTCCATTGAAAGAAAAGTCCTGGCCGGGACCGTGTCCAATTGTGCCCCTATGAACTCCAGGTTTTGATTTGGATGGAGATGAGACTTTGGGTAGTTGACTACGAACCCCAAGTGCTCTAGCACAAGGATTGTGCGGCCCATTGCCTGTTGTACTTGGGCAGCGATGCTGCCCTTTACCAACCAGTCATTCAGATAGGGGAAGGCGAAGATCTCCTGGAGCCTGAGGTGGGCTGCGACGACTACCAGGCACTTGGTGAATACCTGTGAGGTGACAGCCAGCCTGAAGGGAAGTACTCTGTACTGGTAATGACCTCTGCCCACCAAAAAGCAAAGTTACTGCCTGTGGAGGGGGTGGATAAGGATGTGCGTTTGTATCCTTTAAGTCAATGGAGCATAGCTAGTCTCCCTGCTGGAGGTATGGCAGCAATGTTTCAAGGGAGAATATCTTGAACTTCTCCCTCACCAGGAACCTGTTGAGATCCCACTGATCTAGAATGGGACGAAAGCCTCCGGTCCTTTTGGGGACCAGGAAATAGCAGGAGTAGAACCCCCTGCCCCTGAGGTGGACGGGGACGGGTGCCACTGCCTTGCTTGTTAGAATGCCTGTGAGTTCTTGCTGGAGCAGGGCCCGGTGAAAGAGTCCTGGGGGGCTCTCCTAAGAAGAATGGTGGGGGAATCTGTAGAAGGTGGAGGTGGTCGCTTTCCCTGACCACCTGGAGGGCCCACACATCTATAGGCGTAATGTACCAGATGACTGTACCTCTTGGGAGAACAGTGGCTATGCCCAAGTAGTCAAAACCCCCTCCAGGTTGCGCCAGTGGTGTGGTCTGGGGCTTGGGAGCCTTAGGCCTACGCAAGCCATGCCCCTGTTCCTTGGTCTGCTGACCCTGTTGGGGAGCTGGAAAGGCTGGCAAGGTGAGGATAGTTTCCGTAAGCCTTCCTCTTCTTTGGGAATGAGGACATTTTGCCCGAAGTCTTCCTATAATGAGTTTGCCAAAGAGGTTCTCTCCCTGGCAGGAGACATCGACCAGCTTGTCCTGTACCCATTGCTCCAGGTCAGACAACTGTAGCCAGTCCTACCATCGGTCACTAATGCCCACTGCAGCCACTCTAATCACCAACTCGAAGCAGTCATAGGCTGCCCAAGTAATAAACTTGGATGTCCGGAACCAATGGAAGTGTTCTTCCGAAAGCCCAGCTGAGAACCGGCGAGCTCCTTTGCCAGGTCCCGCAGGTACATATGCCCATGTACAGCTGGTTGGCCTGGATCCAGTTGACAAGCATCAAGGCCTGGAAGCACTTCCTGCCTACAACATCCATGGTACAGGCCTCTACCCAGAGACACAGAGGAGTGCCTCTTCTAGTTCTTAAGCCTACACATGGCCGACACTACAACCATGGAATTATGAGGCAGCTGGGCTTTCTGGAAGCCAGGGACTGGCTGACCCGGTACATCGAGTCCAGTCGTCTGCTTACGATGGGCTTAGAGGATGGTGTCTCCTACTTGCGGAGAAGCAGCAGCAGTTCCAGGATGGGGAAGAAAGGGCATGGTGAGTGCCTCCTTAGGATCTCAAGATCTTCCGTATGAGGGTCCTCCTCTGATTCTGTGATGAAGGCAAGGCCATGTCCTCAGGAGGGGACCGGCGCCGCATCTCCTGGGTAGACGGGTTTGAGGGTTCGTCCCAGTGGCAGCAGGTGTCAGAGGACTCATTGCCTCCAGTCTCACAATAGTTTCCGAAATGGTGGAGTCGTCGAGGGTTCCTGAGTCTCAGGGTTGCACCTTGGCCCCGATGGCTCTGGCACCCCAACCACCTGCCGTTCAGAACAGAGGGCACTGACCGGGGAAGACCATGGCCCCCCGAAGAACAGGACCGGGATTGTGACAGACGCTGAGGGATCTCTCGAAGCCAGTGACGCTTGAGGATCGACTTCCGAGGAGTCCTTAGATGTGAAGGGCCCCGTGGTTGCGAGTGATGACCCAGAGGAACCAGGCATCAGAACCCCAAGGCGGCAGACAAACTGCCTCCAAGACCTCCATCCTGGCCTCGAGATCAGATGTCTCTGCAGTCTTTGGCGCGGTCACAAAGGACTTCAGGCCCAGCATCGGGTCTCTCGAGGGGGAGACCTCAATGATAGCAGCCTTGGGAGTCCGAAGCTGATCCTTCGATGTTGACTGCTCCTGTTGGGGCAACTTAGAGGGTCTCTCCCAGTTATCGCCGTCGGCCTCGCATCAAGAGCTACGGGTCCTGGGCCCATGGGATTTCCCCACTACTCCTGACTCGTCGCCCAACACAGTCTTTGAAGGTTTCCGGCTCTTCCGGCAGCCCTTGTCAGTGGAGCTCTGGCTGGAAGCTCCGTGGCCTTGGGGCTCTTAGACTGCTCAGTCCCCGCAAGGATCTGAAGTTACGGAGAAGGACTTGGAGCGAGGTCTCGCGGGTGACTCCGGGCTGAGTCAACTTTGTGGAAGATGGATTCACACTGCTACTGACGGCTCTTAAGGGCCATAGGAATCATCTACTTACAGAGACTGAAGACCAAGGGATCATGATCCAGCCCAAGGCATTGAAGGCAGCAGTCATGCGGGTCCGTGTGCAACATATTGTGTACACAGCTGTTGCACGGCTTGAAGCCACTTACCAAGGACATGACAGAGAAAACACGACACCAAAGCAAGCAGACTCAGGGGACGAGAAGGGACTGGTACGCAACCAGAAAAAAAGCTAATTTAAAGACAAAAAGCTATCAACTTTTTCCGAGGGGGACACATGTCCGATGGGCTCAGTGGAAAAAAGGAGACTGAGGCAAGATGGCACCCTTAAGCGGGAAGGGGACCACGCATACGTGGTATATCTCCAAAGGCTTTCTTTGAAAGTTGGGGAGAGATTACAGCTCAGGCTTTATCGGCACCGATGTCACCCATATGTGAGGACCAACTTCCTGCTTCTTCCCAGAGAAGATGATGCCACAGCAGCAGGTAGGAAAGGAGGACATGTGCATGCACAGTGTGGCTTCCAACGCTTCTAGAAGGAGTTGGGAATGCTCATGTGCTGGGCTATGTCAGATGATGACACCCATACGTGAAGGCTTGTTTTCTGCTTGTCCACGGAGAAGAAATTTTAACATGAGAAAAATCAGCAAAAAACCAGTGCGGCAAAGGGTAGCCTAGCAAACTTACAAGCTGCCAAATAAAATACTACTTCCAATATAGACAACTGCATTAATATCTAATGTTTTACTTTTTTCCTAGCGTTGACTCTTTAAGCCAGCTCAGAACTGGAGTACAGATGCAGCATGGAAACAGTAGGGTGATTTGTGGTGGAGTACAGCACTTCACCTCAGGTTGCCCAAGATACCTGGTAGCTCAAGTAGATCCTTAACCTTCTCCCCCTCCCTGACTGCACAAAAAAGCCCTAGAGCTCCCACAGGATACCCAGACTCCCTCAACCACCTCTAAAGGTTGGGAGGCAGGAGATACACCCACTCACTGCTGCCTCCAGTGCCTCTATCTACCAAAAAGTGGTGGCACTAGAAGTCAGGGAGTCCGGTCCATTACAGAGGCTCTTTTGAGAGCCTGAGGATGGGTCCCAAAGTGGTGAACTGGATCAGAAATTGGTTGAAAGACAAGAGGGTGGTGGCAAACTGAATTCACTCAGAAGGAAGAAAGGTGAACAGTGGAGTGCCTCAGGGATCAGTCCTGAGACTAGAGCTGTTCAATGTCTTTGTGAGTGATACTGTTGAAGGATTGAAGGGAAAAGTTTGCCTTTTTGCAGATGACACGAAGATTTGCAACAGACTCCATGGAAGGCGGTGACAACATGAGGAAAGATTTACAAAAACAAGAAAAATGGTCTAATGCCTGGCAGTGAAAACTTAAAAAGAAGTGCAGAGTCATGCACTTGGGATGCAGAAATCCAAAGGAGTTGTATGCAATAGGGGGCGATAGGTTAGTGTGCACGGACCAGGAGAAGGACTTCAGAGTGATAGTGTCTGAGGATCTCAAGATGGCGAAACAATGCGACAAGGCGATAGCCAAAGCCAGAAAGATGCTAAGTTGCATACAGTGAGGAATAACTAGAAGAAAACAGAGGTGGTAGAGGCATGGGACAGAAACAAAGGATCTTGTAGCATGGGAACAATAGGGTGATTTGAGGTGGAGTGCAGCACTTCACCTCAGGTTATCCAAGATACCCGGTAGCTCAAGTATTTTTATTTATTTATTTTATTTAATTCACATTTATATACCGCATCTTCCAAAGTTCAGTTGCGGTTTACAGGTAACAATAATTAACAAATCAAGTTTGTTTTACATGGAACAATGGAATATAACAGAACTTATTTACAAGGAACATCATATGAAATATAGAACAAATAATGTGGTATAATACCGAACAGTGTGAAAAACTATATACAAGTTATATATGAATATATATATATGGAATACTTGGGGGGAGGTCAAAGGATCATCATTGGAGAGTGCTAACTGTGTAGGTTAAAGGTTTATTGCATGGAGTAACCGATTGTCTGTTTAACCTTTGTCTAGTGTAGATGAGTTATCTATGTTATAATGCTTGGTGAACAAGTAGGTTTTCAGTTTCTTGCGGAGTTCTGTGATCTCTGTTAGCTTTCGTAGCTCCTCTGGAAGGGAATTCCAGATAGTAGGGGCTATGTGCGAAAATGCTCTATTGTTTGTTGATTTGTGAGCTTTTGTAAAATCTTTCGGGATTTTTAATCTGTTTAGTTGTCCTTTTCTGTGTGTAGGCTTAGATGGTTCTTTATGTATTAAGTTACATAACATGGATGGGGCCAGATCATATAAGGTTTTGAATGTTGTTATTATTATTTTGTAAATTATTCTACTTTGAATTGGTAACCAATGAAGGGAGGCTAGTATTGGTGATATGTGTTGAAGGGAGTTGATTTTCAATGTGATTCTGGCTGCAGCATTTTGTGCGAATTGCAATCGTTTAATACTTTGTTTTGTTAAGCCTATTAAGATTAGATTGGCAAAGTCAAAATGTGGGGTTATTGTGGCCTGTATTATGTTGATAAAGTCCTGTGTGAAAACTAGTGGACGAAGTTGTTTGAGAGTTTTAAGCTTGAAATAGATTTTCTTTATGGTATTGCTGATGTGTGTTTCCATTGTAAGGTGTGTATCTAGTATAATACCTAGATATCTTATTTCCTTTTTTATTTTGATTTCTTGGTTTTGAAGTCTTATGTGTGATGGAGGGTTATAGGTTCTGTTCTTGGTTACAATTAGAACTTCGGTTTTAGCATGATTGATGTGAAGGTTTTGTGCTTTTAGCCAAGTTGTGACTTCATTATAGCAGTCCGATAAGAGTTGAAGCGGTAGGTTGGGAATTGTGAATGGAATATACAGCATAATATCGTCTGCGTAGAGATGATATCGTACTCCGAAACTTTTGAATATGTTGCAGACTGGTTTTATGTAAATATTGAAAAGTAGAGCTGACAGCGCTGAACCTTGTGGTAATCCAATTTCTTGCTTGTAGGTGGTGGAGTTTTGATTTCCAATTCTTACAAGTATCAAGTAATCCTCTCCCCCCTCCTAGCAAAAGTATGAAATCGAAACAAATATCTTCTGAATGTCAACAAACTGGGTGCAACCACTCTGGCCACCTTACTGGGCAGACTAGATGGGCCATACTGGTCTTAATCTGCCACCATCTACTATGTTATTATACGAGCTGCCCTAGACCAGATAGCCCAGGGGGAGGGGCATCTGGCATATCCAAGGCCCACTAAGCCACTTTTGTGGGTTGGGGATTGAAATCTAGGGCTCACTGAGCCACCAATAAATTTTGCAGAGTGAGGAGCAGAAGTCAGTCCGAAAGGCCATTTATTTATTTTTAAATATCTCCCTTCCTGTCAATGCATGAGCCAATCCCTACTCTCACACTGACAGGAAAGACGACATTTCACTTGCCATACAGCAAATGGATGCATATTACCACAGCAGTGCATGATGTTTTTCTGAGCACATACACATTAACACGGGGGTAATTTGAATGGCATTAGTTTACTGCATCAAGACAATTTTTTTGTTTTTTTTAACACGAGTTAGGACAGTAAGCTTAGTGCAGCATTCTAGCAGCACTTACTGAATCAAGGCTTTAGGGATAGTTCATTTAAGACACTTGGTGATATTTGATAAAATCTGTTGTTCTCCAGGACCAAGCAGGAAGTCAGTTCTCACATATGGGTGACATCGACATCAATGGAGCCCCTGCGGAGCATTTCCCCAGCTTTCCATGAAAGCCTTTGGGAATGCAGGCACGCATGCGCGGTTCCCTTCCCGCCTAAAGGTGCCATCTTGCCTCAGTCTCTCTTTTTCCGTGAAGCCCACCGGACGTGTGTCCTAGTCATCCCGAAAAATAGTTAGATTTTTTGGCGATCCTTCGCTATTTTTCTTCTCCGGTTCGACGCCGGTTCCCCTCCCGCAGGTTTCGGTACACCGGTATCAAGCCCGATCTTCTTTTTTCGGTTTTTGCCCTTTTTTTCTTTTTCCCTAGAAAGCCGGTCCTTTGACCTCGCGGGGACTCTTTTTTCCCCGATGGCTTCCAGTGGCTTTAAAAAGTGTGATCGGTGCAAGAAGCTGATGTCTCTCACGACTGCTGCCTTCGGTGCCTCGGTCCTGATCACGACCCTAAGACGTGTGGACCATGTGGGAAAATGTCTTCCAAGGCACTGCAAAGTCGTCAGCACCAAAAGGAAAGGCTTTTTTCTGACTCGGCCTCCAGCAGGGCCTGGACCTCGTCTGAGGCCTCGACATCTCGGGAATCGGATCCCGAGCACCGTCGTGGCTCCTCGGACAGGAGGTCCCCCGACCAGGAACGCAAGAGGAAGAAGAGGCTCACGAGGGTGTCGTCGGAAGAGGTCCCTGGCTCCTCGAGGGCTAGGTCTCAGACCCCCGACCGTCGCCCCGGGCCCGTGGAACAGGAGAAGCCTTCCAAAGTTCCTCGAGTGGAGCCGGAGTCTGCTGAACACGTAAGTCCTGTAGTCCTCGTGGACTCTCCTCCCAGAGAGCCGACGTCAGGTCCGGCGCTGCCGGGGCCCCGAGTCGGGGGCTGCTGAGTCTCCTGAGCTGGGTCTCAGGTTGACAGCCTTGGAGAGCAGACTATCTGCCTTCAAAGAACAGCAGCGGGCACTGATGGCCAGCCTGTCTGGCGCATCTTCCCTGACCACCGGGACATCGACATCGAAGTCGACCCCGGAGACCGAGCCGATTCTCGAGACCATGAAGGCTCGAGGTCAACCTCGGTCGCGGTCTCCCTCGACCTCCCGTTCGGGACTGAGGGCATCGACGCCGGTGCCTTCGGCATTGGGGTGGGTGCTCACAGGCCCCACGAGGTCGGACCCCGATTCCTCATCGGACGAGTCCGCCTGGGAGATGGAGGATGAGGAGTCCCCCGATACCTTCAGGACTCTGTGCGTCCCATCGGACTCACCGCAGTCCGAACCCCGGAGTAGATCCCCTCCGGAGGATACCCGGTTCTCGGAGTTCGTCCGGGATATGGCCACCGCATTGGCTATCCCTGCGGACCCCGAGGAGGAGCCTCGAGCAGAGGAGCTCGAGGCCCTGCAGTACGACTCTCCTCCGAAGGAGGCCTTTACTGTCCCGGTTTCTCCAATGCTGGAACGGCTCCTCTTCCGGATCTGGGAGGCACCGGCCTCGGCGCCGGTTTTATGCAAGCGGGTCGATTCGATCTATCGACTCCGGAAGAGTCCTGGCTTTCAAAAGGCGCAGCTACCACACCATTCCATGGTGGTGGAATCGACCATGCATCGCCTGAAAAGTCAGAAGATGCACTCCTCGGTGCCCCCTGGCAGGGAGGCCCGAAACCTTGATGGTTTTGGTAGAAAGTGCTTCCAGGGCTCGATGCTTGCTTGCCGTGTCCAGTCTTACCAGCTGTACATGGGCATGTACTTGCGAGACCTGGCCAAGGAGCTGGCCGGGTTCTCAGCTGGTCTCTACGGGGAGCCCTTGCAGAGATTCAAGTCCTTGTCCTCGGGGATCCGGGAATGTTCCAAGTTTATGTCCCGCGCTGCCCACGATGGCTTCGAGGCTTCGGCCCGTGTGGTGGCAGCCAGCATCGCGGTTCGACGCCAGGCATGGCTGCAGTCATCGGACCTCGAGCCATGGGTTCAGGACAAGTTGGTCGATGTCCCTTGCCGAGGTCAGAACCTTTTTGACAAGCCCATGACCGAGAAGGCCACACAGCTCGAAACCGAGCACCTCACACGGATAAGGCTGTCTAGAAAGACTTCTGCCCCTTCTCACAAGAAGAAGGGCTCGGGTAAAAAGCCCTTTTACCCGAGGAAGGGAACTGCCTACAAACAGTACCCGCAGTATCAGGCTGCCCAAGCTGCCCCTCAGGGTCAGCAAGCCAAGGGGCAGGGTAATGGGCCCGGAGGCAGAGGACCCCCAAGCCTCCGGCCCCTGCTCCCACTCAGCAGGGTGGGGGTTTTTGACTCCTTAGGCATAGCCTCTCCGTCCCTGCTCTCCCAACCCTGCACAGGAGGTCGCCTAGCCCTGTTTGCCCACCAGTGGCCACTCATCACTGGAGACAGTTGGGTGTTAAGCATAGTCCACAGGGGCTATGCTCTACACTTCCAACAGCTGCCTCCTCCATACTTCCCAGGGGAGCCTCCAAGGCCTCCCCTGCATACAGATCTTCTCCTCCATGAGCTCCAAGGTCTGTTGGTGGACAGGGCGGTGGAGCCTGTGCCTTCCCACTTGCACGGTCGAGGGTTCTACTCCAGGTATTTCCTGGTACCCAAAAGAACCGGTGGCCTTCGACGTATTCTAGATCTCCGAAACCTCAACAAGTTACTGGAGAAGGAAAAGTTCAAGATGCTTACTCTTGGAACACTTCTGCCCTACCTCCAGCAGGGAGATTGGCTATGCTCCTTAGATCTAAAGGATGCGTATACTCACATCCTCATACATCCAGACCACAGAAAGTACCTCAGGTTCATTGTGGGAGGAAACCATTATCAGTACAGAGAACTGCCTTTTGGCCTCACCTCCCAGGGTCTTTACCAAGTGCCTGGCGGTGGTGGCGGCCTTCCTGCGAAATCAGGGAATCTTTGTCTTCCCATATCTGGAAGACTGGCTCATCAGAGGTCAGACATGCCAGGAGGCCCGACAAGCTACTCTCAGAACTATTGCTCTTCTTCAGAGCTTGGGGTTCGTCATAAACTTCACAAAGTCCACTTTGCTCCCCTCCCAGAACTTTGAGTTCATAGGGGCAAGGTTGGACTCTTTGCTTGCAAAAGCATTCTTGCCCTTAGACAGAACCCAAAGACTGAACAACTTAGCAAACCAGTTTCTCAGCAGGTCACTGGTCTCCGCCAGACTCTGCCTGAGGCTTCTAGGCCACATGGCTTCGACAGTGCATGTGACCCCCAATGCCAGGCTCCATATGAGGCCTGCACAGTGGTGCCTTCGGACTCAGTGGTCACAGGCCACAGGCAGCCTCAGAGACAGGATAAGGGTGTCCAGACAATTTCTGAACTCCCTCAGCAGGTGGCTGCACCCACCCAATCTGCTACAAGGGGTACCTTTTCAGAGTCCTGGGCTCACAGTGGTGTTGACCACGGACGCCTTCCTGCAAGGCTGGGGGGCTCATTGTCTAGGCAAGTGCACCCAGGGTTTGTGGTCTCCCTGGGAAGCCACACAGCAGATCAATCTCCTGGAACTCAGGGCTATTCGGTTAGCCCTCAAGACTTTTTCTCAAACCCTGGCTCATCAGTCTGTCCTAGTTCAAACAGACAACCAGGTAGCCATGTTTTATGTGAACAAGCAGGGCGGAACTGGGTCCAGACTCCTTTGTCAGGAAGCACAGGACCTTTGCTTGTTTGCTCTCAGACACAACATGTTCCTCAAGGCAGTGTATCTACCTGGCCAGGAGATCTACCTGGCGGACAGGATGAGCAGGATTCTGCAGCCCCACGAGTGGCAGCTCCGTCCCTTGGTAGTTCAAAAGGTTTTGCTGAAGTGGGGACTTCCATCCATAGATCTGTTTGCCAGTCCTCTGAACAAACAGCTGCCCAGGTTCTGCTCCAGGCAACCGCATCCTCTGCGGTTAGCAGCAGATGCTTTTCTGATTCCCTGGTCTCAGGGCCTCCTGTATGCGTTTCCTCCCATGCCTCTGATGGCCCGAACTCTATTCAAGATTCTTCAGGACAAGGCCTCGGTCCTGCTGGTGGCTCCCAGGTGGCCGAGACAGCCTTGGTTTCCACTTCTGCTTCAGTTGGCAGTGGATCCCCCACTACCTCTGGGGTTGCAACCCGACCTTCTCTCTCAGGATCAGGGTTCCCTTCTGCACCCCAATCTTAAAGCTCTCAATTTGATGGCCTGGAGGCTGCAAGGGTAGTTTTGGCTCCCTGGGGCCTACCTCAGGAAGTTGAGGAGGTTGTCCTAGCCTCTAGGAAACAGTCCACTAGGAAAACATATGCTCTCAAATGGAAAAGGTTTTCTGTGTGGTGTCAGCTGCGTACAGAGGATCCCTTCTCCTGTACGGTACCTGTAGTGCTTCAGTACCTGTTGCACTTATCCAACCAGGGACTTAAGTCAAATTCTGTTTGGGTCCACCTCTCAGCTCTAGCAGCTCACCACTTACTAGTGGAAGGACGTTCTCTGTCGGTTCACCCCTTGGTGTCCTGCTTTCTCAGAGGCTTGCTCTTACTCAAGCCTCCAATCCATCCTCCTGCTCCTGAGTGGGAGTTGAATGTGGTCTTGCAACAATTGACTCGCCCACCTTTTGAGCCGATGGCCGCTTGCCCTCTACGCTTCCTGTCCTGGAAGACACTCTTCTTGGTAGCCCTTACCTCGGCCAGGCGAGTGAGTGAGCTTCAGGCCCTAGTCTGTGACAGGCCTTACACTCGCTTCTATGGGAACAGGGTAGTCCTTAGGACTCATCCAAAGTTCCTCCCTAAAGTTGTCTCCTCTTTCCACCTCAACCAGGAGGTGGTTCTTCCAACATTCTTCCCTAGGCCTCATGCAAGCCAGGCTGAAGCAGCTCTGCATACCCTGGACTGTAGGAGGGCCTTATCCTTCTACCTTGACCGTACGCAAGGGCACAGAAGGGCTACTCAGCTCTTCATATCTTTTAACCCTAATAATTTCGGATTAGCTGTCTCCAAGCGTACCTTGTCCACCTGGGTGGCTGACTGTATCACCTGGGCTTACAGGGCAGCTGACCTTCCTTTGCAGGGTAGGGTCACGGCCCATCGTGTCAGGGCAATGGCTGCCTCAGTGGCTCATCTCCACTCTGTACCGTTGGTAGACATCTGCCGGGCTGCAACTTGGTCTTCAAGCCAGACTTTTGCGGCCCATTACTGTCTGGAGAGGGAGTCCCGTAGGGACAGTGCTTTTGGCCAAGCAGTACTCCGGAATCTCTTTGATGTTTAGGCAACTCCTGCCCTCCTGCCCTCTGTTGGGCTACTGGCGGAGGTTCTGTCAGTGAAAAGCCTTTCTTTGATGCCGGAACTAGAGGGAGTGCTGTTGTTCAGCCTGGGTTCCTGGTAGCCAAGAGCTAGGGAGTCACCCATATGTGAGGACTGACTTCCTGCTTGGTCCTGGAGAAAGAGTAGTTACTCACCTGTAACAGGTGTTCTCCAGGAACAGCAGGAATCAGTCCTCACAACCCTCCCTCCTCCCCTTGGAGTTGCAGTTGTACATAGTTTGTTTTTACATTTTTTGTGTGCTGTTCTTAGCTATGTCATTTGACTGAGGCAAGATGGCACCTTTAGGAGGGAAGGGAACCGCGCATGCATACCTGCATTCCCAAAGGCTTTCATGGAAAGCTGGGGAAATGCTCCACAGGGGCTCCATCGACGTCGATGTCACCCATATGTGAGGACTGATTCCTGCTGTTCCTGGATAACACCTGTTACAGGTGAGTAACTACTCTATAGTGGTAACTGATGCATTTTTTTTCTGCACTGTTTTTCACAGAATAAAACAAATTCAAAGAAACTCCAGAGAGGCTGCTTATATCTCGGGTGCAAAGCTAGCACAACATTTACCTAAAGATCCAAAGCTGCCGTCTGTGGCACTGGTTAACTCAAACATATTTGTGTAATAAATTGAAGCAGCCCTTATTTGCCTTAAGTAATTTATACAGGGGAACTATCCCACATGTACAACCTTTCAGTTTTTCAAAAAACATCCCACTACCATCCAGTGCCTACTAATCCTAGGCATACTGGCACCTGTTCACAGTGTCGGAGACCCAAACTGAGTATTTTTTCATTTAACTTGCCTGTGTATTTCAATTCATCTATTATTTCCAAGCAGCTAATCTGGACTCTCATATAAGCCAAGATGCAAATATCTCAGCCATCACAAAATGACATCTAATCAGCAGGCTCAGTATGCTTACATGCTAGACTCTGAAGGGAGCTATACTCTAGCCAAGGATTCTGCTAGACTGAAGTTTTAAGAGGGTTAAAAATGGGTCGAAGAGAGGAATGTTAAATAAAAAAACAAACCCTATGAAATTTATTAAGATGACTCTCGGCAGAAGATGTTGTTTCAAGAATATTAATTTTACAAGTCCTCCTTGGAAGCAATTTTCATGTTTTACCTGTTTTACCCCTAAAACTTATTGGCCAAACTTAAGTAATACATGCACAATGATAGCTTTAAAAAATCTTATGGTCTCCTTTTCACCAACAGGACATGATTAGAGTCCCAAGATAGCCGAAAGGAGAAAAGAAAGCATCTTTGCTCCCACTCACTCTCATGGCACCAGCCACAATACAAACACAATAAGTGCATGCACCTGGTCACTGTGCCAGCCTCTCCCACCCCTTCTAAGTTTCTTGCCAAAGAAACTTACAAATAAGAGGAGCAACTGCAGAGGACCAAGAGTGTGCCCTTGGCACCAAACACATGGCAGCTATTTGTAACAGTTCAGTTAATTAACATACCCCCTTTGCTGGCTGAATAGTTACATGCAGTCTTTGTGTGCTTGGTGTTGGTGCCTGAACTTAATTACTAATTCCTCCCCAATTCACTGCTTTGTGTGTGTTTTCAATGTCTCAACTTTAGGTAAGTGAATCCAACTCTCTTTATGTGCTTGTTCATATGAAGTTCACTGAAAATTAGTAAAATGCACTGCCTGGTAAAGTGAGGTTAATTCCTTGAACATAATTGGTCCGACAAAAAAATGTTCTTTAAGGCACTGTGTTTATTTTTACCTAGTTGGTGCTCTGGTGGTTGGATCTTTGTTATTTGACCTTAACAGCACTGCAAGCTCCTTGTAGTGCTACACAAATGTTTAGTAGTAGTATTAAGTACGTGACACTGAAGGGTGGCAATTTATTTTTTAAGATCATCCTTTAAGCAGTCACTGTTGTGCCAAAATGCCAGTGTCAAGCATTTACTAACAAAAAAAAGCATTTGCCATTAGCCGTTGGATGACAAGCTGCATTCAAGTTCCTTCCCGTTTCACCTTTAAGCACTTGGAGCCATTTAAACTCAGATAAGCTGTGGTTTGGTTATGCACTTTATTTGTAAAAACTGTCTTATAAAGTAAATGATTGTGCCCTTTTCAGCCTTGGAACAGATGACATAAGGACTGGTTTGTCTTCATAATGCACATGTTTTTATACCATTCATACAATCTACATGCTGTTTGAAAGACAGATAAAAATACTGTTTGCATTTTTTCTTGATAATTTGCCATTTATATTATTTTTCCCTCCCATCTTTTGTTGAACTGGTGCAACCTGGGGGCTAGAATGGCATCAGAGATGGACATAAGTATAAGAGCTCTGTGAAGCCTCCAGTTTTGCCTGACAACTTTCTTGCTGTGAAGAACAGAAACCGCCCCCCCCCCCCAAAGACTCAGCTTACAGTGGAGACTTTTGGAGTCTGGGTGTGTCAAAACACCACCGTTTCTTCAACAGGGTATTGCAGGAGGTGCTGCAGACCAAAGCGTTGGGGCATTGCTTAGTCACAATCTGAGGTCAGTCCTGCCAAGATCCAGAGGTGCCTGCAGCAGTGTAGAACAGCAGGAGGACCGTGCATCGGTGATTCTAGTGGCCTCGACAGCCTTGGTTCCCACTTCTACTCCGGCTCTCGTTGGAGCCCCCGGGTCCCCCTGGGCAGTGCCCCGGGTCTACTGACACAGGAGGAGGGATGGGTGCTTCACCTGAACCTGGACTTGCTATCCCTAGCGGCCTGGTGTCTGAACAGGTCTTTTTAGTCTCGCTGCACCTCCCAGAGGAGATCAAAGAAGTTCTGCTCACATTGAGGAAAGACTCGACAAGACAGGCCTACGCTCTCAAGTGGCGGTGCTTCTCGATCTGGTACTCTAGGCTCCAGATCAATCTGTTCTCCTGCTGCACCCAGTGTGTCCTCCAGTACCTCCTCCATCCCTCGCAGGTGGAACTGAAATCCAATTTGGTCAGCGTTCACCTGAGCGCCATTTCAGCCAACCACTTCCCCATCGAGGGTAAACCCCTCTCGAGCCAGCCACTGGTCTCCTGCTTCATGCGGGGCCTTTTACTTTCCAAGTCCCCCATCCGGCCTCTGCCAATGGAGTGGGACCTGAACATCGTGCTTATGCAGCTGATGCAGCCGCCCTTCGAGTCGATGGCAATGTGCTCACTTCAGCACCTCTCTTGGAAGGTAGTCATCCTGGTGGTGCTGACCTCGGCTTGGCGAGTCAGCGATCTTCAAGCCCTCATGGCCACGGATCCCTATACCAGGTTTTACAGGAACAGGGTGGTCCTTCGCACTCTCACCGCAAGTTCCTACCGAAAGTTGTCTCAGATTTCCATCTCAAACAAGAGATAGTCTTACTGACTTTCTTCCCAAGACCTCATGCTGACCGAGCATTGGCGGTCCTACATATCCTTGACTGCAGCGCACCCAGGGTCATCGCAAGTCCGATCGTCTCTTCATCGCCTACAGTACCAACTGTTTGGGGCTTGCAGTCACCAAGCACACACTACATCTGGGTGGCAGACTGCATCGCCTTTGCCAGGCAAAGGCTGGGGCCTCGCTGGATCGACAAGTCACTGAGCACAGCGTCCGTGCCAAGGCACATTGGTGGCTTCGCTGCACTCAGTGCCTCGGACAGTGTGTAAAGCCTCAATGAGTATAAAGGGGTCCAGGACGGATCCAGGTAGGTCAGGGTCTAAGGCTATAAAACCCTGGGGACATAACTCCCGACAGCCCACTGGGGAGGATATTGAAACACTGGCAGGAAAGTGCAGGGACAAAAAGGAGGAGAGGGGTCAGAAACGTACCCATTAAAGGTAATGGGAGGTCAGCCAAAAAGGAAACTCGAGGAAGGATGGGGCTGGCAGTAAAGACCCCAGGGACATGTTGAAGTATTAGCAGAGTTATGAACACACTAAAGAACAAGGATAAAGCAAAGAAGTGTTTTAAGAATTTGCTGTTTTACATGGATAAAAAAAAAAAAAAAAAAGAGAAAGCATAAAGCCAGCTGCAATCTTCTGGCTGAAATTTGGCACGGACAAAGGGTGGTTATGTCAAATCCTTAACTTATATGTAAAGAGTGAAAAGATTAATTCAGCAAGTGTAGAAGAATTTTGCTGATGCCACAAGAAATAGCAGTGGTGCATGCAAACTGTCATTAAGCAGGGAATTCTTTTGAAGCCAGAGGAAATAGATTAGCAGATGAAACTGCTAAGGAAGCTGCCTTAGGGGAAGGCTTAACCCCTAACATACAATTTAACCCCAGAAATAGTGAGTCAGGAAGCAAATCCCATATTTACTGAAAGGGAAAAATGAAAACTCAAAGATATAGTGGCAGTAGAAACTGAAAGGGGAAAATGGGATTTACCTGATGGCAGGCAGATGGTAAACAAATAATGAGAGAAATTATGGCCATTCTACATCAAGGGAGTCATTGGAGTGTACATGCAATGTGTGATCTGGTTCTAAGGCACTATGGGTGTATGGGAATATACACAGTAGCCAAGCAAGTGTGTGAGAGGTGTATAACCTGTAAGAAAATAAACAAAAAGATTCTTAGGATACAACCGCAGGGAGGCAGAGACCTTGGTCTTCGTCCATTCCAAAGTATACTGGTTGATTTCACTGAGTTGCCCCTGGTTGGGCGTGTGAAGTATTTTTTGGTAATAGTGGACCATTTGACGGGATGGATGGAGGCATATCCCATGGTAGCTGCCACGGTAATAGGAGTAGCAAAAATAGTTTTGAAACAAATCATCCCAAGATATGGAATGATAGGTCACTGACTCGGACCAGGGAAGTCACTTCACAGCCAAGGTATTGCAAAACATAATGAAAACTCTGGGAGTATCCTGGGATTTCCATACTCCATGGCATCCACCCTTCTTCAGGGAGAGTGGAACGCATGAATCAGACTATAAAGCAGCAGCTAGCCAAATTGATGTTAGAAACAAAATTACCTTGGACTAAGTGTTTGCCCCTAGCATTGTTAAGAATCCAAACAGCCCCTCAGAAAGATTTAGGATTGTCCCCCTACGAAATGTTATTTGGATTACCCTATAGGGGGCAATTAAAGGAACCTCCTCAGTTTGAAACCAAAGATAAGTTTCTTAAAGAATATATACTTGGGCTGTCCTCTTCTTTATCTGTTCTCAGGAATAAAGGACTGTTGGCACAGACACCACCCCTGGAGTTTGCTGTTCATGGTATCGAACCAGGACAGTGGGTCCTGGTAAAATCCTGTACAGAGTCAAAGCTACAACCAAACTGGGAAGGTCCATATCAAGTCTTGTTGAAAACAGAGACGGCTGTGAGAACAGCAGAGAAGGGCTGGACCCATTACACCCGAATTAAAGACCCAGTACCAGCACCTGTTGATGAACAGTGGAACGTTAAAAAGACCCAAGACCCGCTGCGTTTGACTCTGACAAGAGGAAGGATACAAAATTGAACTTGAAAGAGACACTAGCAGTTTCTTTTAAAAGATGGGAGGGAGGTGGAATATGTGGCTGGGGATGAGTCTAGGGGGAATGTGGCTGGGGATAGGTCTAGGGGGAATGTGGCTGGTAATGGCCCAGTATGTCCCTTACGAACACAAATCTCCTCCCTCGGGAGGGAGATTTGAGTTTGGTAGAGGGAAAGGCTGGACAGATGAAATAAAAAACCAGGACCAAATGGAGGAGGGCGTACCCTGAAATTTTCACAACAGTAGTGCCCGAAGGGGAAGGTCCAATCAGCCTGCAGTTTGATGCATGTCAGGTAATAATGTGATAGGCGATGGCCTAGCATGTAGCAGAGCTAGGTCTGAAGCCCTTTTTCTCCTGCTTTAAAATGTTATTGCTGAAGCCCTTTTTCTCCTGCTTTAAAATGTTATTGCTGATTTTGGGAAATTGCAGAATGCTGTTTGCTGTTAGACAGAAATTCCGTTCTATTCTGGTTTGATAACATGTTCTGCTCTCCTGGAGATAAGAGAATTAAACCTTGGTACTGTTTATTGTTTAGGTAAGTCAGATGTCTCTTTCAGTAGCATGCCGCGCCACTGTATCTTTGCTGATTGTGCACTGACCTCGTAATTAGGATGAAAATATAGCAGAGAAACTGAACAGTGTAAGAATATTTTGTCTAGCATTATGAAGATTGTTTAGTGTTTTGAGCCAAGGCTAGAGATACGTCTTAACCTTGCTATGTTTGGCCTCGCTTTGTTTTGCTTTTGTTAAGAATGCTTCTGATATGCCTTCCACTATCTTTGTGGCTAACTGACCTTGCAAGAATAGAGAAATATACTGTATACTTTAGCAGAAGTATTATGTTTAGTGTTATGTCTAATTGCTTACCCGTGGCTAGTGTGACCCAAGCAGGGGGAGCGAGTCCTGGGCCCGGTCAGAGATGTCTATTGGATGAGAGTAAGTGGGCCACTGTGGCCAATGAGGAGTTTTGCCTGTATTAGACTGGAGAAGAAAAGAATATAAACTGTCATTTTTCTGAGCTCTGGGCTCAGACTATTTTGAATGCTACTGCAATCTGAGTCTGTGCACATTAAACCGGCTTGAATCTTTGCCTGACTCCGGGTATTATTTATTGCATTCTTATCAGCCACTACAATAAAATGTGGGGGCGAATATTACGAGAAACAATACAGCAATAGTCACAAATATCTTTGCCCCGAAAATAAAAGGTCCCTAGAGTTTGGTAAACCATGTTATGCATGGACAAGGGTATGGTGGACAACAGAGGAGGGGGGATGGGTGACTCCGGAAAGTCAAGGTCACCCTTTGACTAATAAAATAAAAATACAAGAGAGAAAGGCTCCCCCTAATTGTAGGAAAAATGAATGTAACCCAGTAGTAATTATCCTTATGGATCGTGTTGATCTGTTAGATGGGACATATGGGTTAGGGATTGAGATAACAGAAGACCCGGTAGGAATGCTAAGAATTAGGGTTCCCCAAAAACTTAAACAAAACCAGACTCTCTTTGACGTTAAGATGTCAAAACAAGGAGCAGAGGCTAAGGCTGTAAAAGTAGTGGAGATAAATGACCTAAGAGACACCTTAGAGATAGAGACTGGGTATGGAGAGATGAATGCCTGGATAGAATGGATCTGGTATACAGTAGGGAGTCTCAACCGTAGCAATTGCTATACATGTGCATCTGGAAGACCGACTGCTCAGGTTGTACCTTTTTCCCTTATGTGGGAAACTGATCCTGATGGAGTACATTGTATCTTGTCCCTCTTTCAAGAGAGAGAGGCCTAGGGGAACAAGAGCTGCAGAACCTTGGGATTGCTCTTTCCACCCGCAGATCCCAAAGAGGTGAGAGTCCCCCCTCACATTTTCTACTGTGTACAGGAATCACTCCGCCTGCCTCACCAGGAGGTGTCAGACCTACACTAAAGAAGTGGGGAACCTGACCACCTGTGTGCACTACCTCAACCTGACAGGAACAGGGGAAGAAGGGAGAAACTACTCCAACCTGATGATTCCTAGGGCTGACCAGTGGTGGTATTGTGGAGGGCACATTCTGAGACCAACGCTCCCTCAACTGTGGACGGGGACTTGCGCCCTAGCACACTTAGCCATCCCCTTCACCCTGGCATTCACTCAACCCAACCCCGCTAAAATGGGTCGGGGGAAGTGAAGTGTCCTAAGAACTTCGTTTGATGACAAAATATATCTAGATGCCATTAGGGTGCTTAGGGGGGTTCCAGATGAATATAAAGCCTGAAATCAGATAGCGGCAGGATTTGAGTCCCTCTTGTGGATTATTAAGAACTGGCAGAGAACTCAGGAGTGGACACTTCCCTCACGGGATGGTTGGAAACATGGTTTGGGAAATGGAGGGGGATAGTGGCATCCATAGTTTCTTCATTGATAATAGTAGCAGAGGTAATGACCACCATAGGATGCTGCATAATCCCCTGTGCGAGGGGATTAACCCAGAGGTTGATAGAAACCGCTATCAGTAAAAAGGATGGATGTACTGGCTCCCCCACCATATGGGGAGAACAAGAGGAAGGGGGAAGCCCGGATGAAGATGAGATCAGAAGGATGCTTACGAGATTGGAAATCTCCTATGACACGGTGAAGCAAATGTAAAAAGCAACATAATGATAAAAACAGAAAAGGGAGAATTGTTGGGGATAGAGAATATAGGAGATATTATTACAAGAAATAGTCACATAAACAAGTGCAGTTTTTATAACCATAAAAATCTTTTGTATGGTTCTGCTGTATAAAAGCATTATAGATCAGGGTGTGGTAACAGAAGCTTTCCTTTTCTGTGAGTTAATGATTAATTAATTAATTTATTTATTTAGCTGTATTTATATTCCGCTTTTCACCGGGTCAAAGCGGTCAATTGGGGGATACATTTAACACGAAGGGATATGAGACACATACGTTAATACTTACAGGGAACATGGGCAATGGAGGGTTAAGTGGCTTGCCCAAGACCACAAGGAGTGCCTATAGGACTAGAAATCCCAGTCCCTCCGGCCTGAGATTGCTGTCCCCAAGTGGGACTTGAACCCCTGGCCTTCCGGCCTGAAGTACCTTGTCCTAACCACTAGACCACTCCTCCCTCATTAACAGTGAAATTGTATGACAGATCAGAAGCCTTTGTTTCCTTCTCTGTGAGTTACAGTGAAACTGTATGAACAGTACAGATAAAGTCCTTTTCTTGCTGTGAGAACTTTGAAATTGAATGAAATAAAGCATGTATGTGACTTAATGTAAACGTCAACCAATGGGGTATATAATCACGATAACAGGAATGGGAAAGAAAATGTATAAAAGGGGTGAAATAGAATCAAGATTTGTGCCTGCTATAGGGAGCAGACGCCTGTTCTTTTGAGAATGAAATAATAAAATTCTTCACTGTACTCCTGGCTCTGGAATTCGATTTATTACCTTTATAACAATAGCATCCTGAACTTCTCCCTCACCAGTAATTTGTTCAGGTTCCTGAGGTCGAGGATGGGGCGCAAGCCCCCTGTCCTCTTCGCAACGAGGAAGTAATGGGAGTAGAATCCCCGACCTTGGAGATGTGATAGGACCCTTTTGACTGCCCGTTGACCGAGGAGGTTGTTCAACTCTTGCTGTAAGCAAGTCTGGTGTGACGGAAGCCGAGTAGGCACTGCTGGGTAGAAGGGAGGGGGAAGTCTGTCCAGATGGAGACAGTAACCGTCCCGGACGACCTGGAGGACCCAGATGTCCAATGTGATGGCCTCCTACTCAGAGGCGAAAAGGGACAGATGTCCTCCTATCAGCGGGAGTGCCGCCGGAAGGCGAGAGGTTAAGCACTTGGCGTCAAAACCCCGGAGTCGGCTGGGGTGGTGCCGGTGGTTGGGCCTTGGGCCCCTTAGGTTTCCGGTGGCCCTGAGCTTCGCCCTTGCCTTGGCCACTGGGTGCCGGCACTGGGGAGGGCGGATAGGGTGGGTATCCCCCAGTAAGGAAGCCCTTCCTCTGAAAGAAGGTTTCTTACTGTACTGTTTCTTCCAGGGAGGGGAAGAGGTTTTCCGAGAGAGACGGGTGCGAGTTACGAACTCAGTTTCGATCTCGGCTGCCTTGTCCTCCACTGACTTACCAAACAGTTGTTCGCCGACACAGGGAACGTCTCCTGGATCCGCTGCTCCATGTCTGATGTCGGGCTCCAATGCCAGCCACTGCCACACTGGTGGAAGACTCAAACCCATCATATGCGGCACGAGAAAGGTATTTCGAGCAATCCGCGACTGATCTCAGGAGGGTCTGAAATCTGAGAAGGTGGTCACCTTCGAGGCCCGTGGAGAAACCGCCGAACTCTTTAGCGAGGTTGCGAAGGAACATACCCATATATAGTTGGTATGCCTGGATGCGGCATGCCAGTATGGATCCCTGGTAAGCCTTACACCCGAGGGCGTCGAGGGCACAGGATTCTCTGCTGGGCGAAACAGAAGAATGCAATTTTGGGCTCTTCTGTTTCTGCCTTGCGGATTCCACTACCATGGAGGCCTTTCAAAACCCAGGACTGCACTGGACTGTGTATATGGGATAGAGTCTCTTACTGGTGATAGAGACTGAGGCGGGTGCTTCCCACATGCATAGGCACAGCCGGGTTAGGATGGACGGCACAGGGACCATGAGAGACTCCCTTGGAAGAGACTCATATTTCAAAATGTGGAGTTCCTCTGCCCTTGGTTCTTCCTTGGTCTGCATGGGCAGATTGAGGGCCCGAGCCATATCCCACACGAAAACCAAAGAGGTGGTATTTTTGGGGGGGTGACTGCCTTCGCGAGGCGGGCAGGGGGGGATGGGTCCGAAGGAAGGTCCCAATGGGCGCGGGTTTCAGGGGACGTGTCCCCATCAGATTCCCAAACCGAAAGATCTGAGAGGGACTCTGAGTCGGGTTGATCCCCACCGGTGGCCGAGGCACATCTGGAGTTGGAGGAACTGACTCTGGAAGACCGAGCGGAACCAGTGCTGAGGACCCTCACGAGGGTTTCCAAAACAGCTTTCAGGACCACAGTTGAGGGACCCTCGGTCTCTAGGCATGAGCCAGCCATGCTGGGCAAGAGCACCTGCTGGGCAGCTAGGAAGGCAGAAACGCTGCACTCTAGTGCCAGCATATGGGACTCCCACTCAGGGGTGGGTCCCTGGGACGCAGACGCCGGGGTTACCGGGTCTGGCATGAAGGTGGAGAGGGGGTCCTCACGGGACGAACCTCCAGATACTGGGTGCCATTGCCGGAGGCCTCCGTGTCTGTACGACATACCTTTCGAGGTTGCTCCTTGTCCAACTCTCAGAAACACCAGGGAGGACTAAGGGAACAAGTGCGAGACCGCTCACGCTTATCCGGAGCCCCTGACAGCATCTTCGAGATCTTCTTTTTTAGTCGTTCCACCTTGAGTGAACTCTGGTCAGAATGACGTCTGGGATGCGGAGTCACTGCGGGGGACTTTGCAAGTGGTGGATCGGTGGAGTGTGGCGCCACCGGGGACTCTGGGGCTAACTTATAGAAAATGTCGTCTTACTTCTGCTTACGGCTTTGAGAGGCCTTAGCGGACAGTTTCTTGAAAAGCGAGCAGAACTCCGAGTTATGGTCAGCCCCCAGGCACCACAGACAACAGTCGTGTGTGTCTGTGAGCGACATGTTTTTGGAGCATCTGTCACATTTTTTGAAGCCAGTGGCCACTGGGGCAAAAAGAGCCCCTGCGAGGTTGAATGCCCTTGAGGCCAGTGGTTAGAAAAAAGGGCGTAAAAAGGGTCCGCAGTAAGAGAAAAGAAAAAATAAAGGAAAAAATAGGGATTCCCCAGCCCAGAGCCAAAGAAGCGGGGACGTTGGGGAGGACCGGGGAGGACCGGTACAACCGGAAAAAAGGCCAAAAAGCCAAAAAGAGAAAAACTTTTCCGAGGGACGAGGAAATGCGTCCGAAGGGCTCTGCGGAAAAAGGGAGACCAAGCAAGATGGCACCTTTGGGCAGGAAGAGGACCACATATGCGTGGCAGCAATCCCAAAGGCTTTCTTTGAAAGCTGGGGAATTGCTCCATTCGGGCTCCGTCGGTGCCAACGTCACCCATAAGTGAGGACTGACTTCCTGCTTATTCCTGGAGAATACCCCAAATGTGGTCGCACCAAAGACTTATACAGTGGCACTATCACCTCCTTTCTTCTGATGGCCATTCCTCTCCCTTTGCACCCAAGCGACCTTCTAGTTTTTGTCGTCACTTTTTCAGCTATTTTAAGATCATAAGACAATCACGCCTATGTTCCGCTCTTCTTTTGTGGACAGAAGTGCTTCACCCCCTATATTGTATCGCTCCCTTGGATGGCTGCAGCCCAAATGCATGACCTTGCATTTTTTAGCATTAACTCTCAGCAGCCAAATTCTAGACCATTCTTCAAGCTTAGCTAGATCCCTCATGTTATCTACACCTTCCTGGGTGTCTATTCTATTGCAGATTTTGGTATCATCTACAAAGAGGCAAACCTTACCCGATAGCCCTTCCGCAATATCACTAACAAGATGTTAAAAAGAATCGGACCAAGGACAGATCCCTGCAGCACACCACTGGTAACCTCCTTCTCCTCAGAGTGAGTTCCACTTACCTGTACCCTTTGTTTCTAACCCAAGCAGTAACTTTAGGGTCCATTCCTAGGGTGCACAGTTTGTTTATAAGTCGCCTCTGCGGAAGTGTCAAAGGCTTTACTGAAATCTAAATACATCACATCTAGGGCTCTCTCTCAGTCCAAATATCTGGTCACCCAGTCAAAGAAGGAGAAATTAGGCCTTACCTGCTAATTGTCTTTCCTTGAGTTCTCTCCAGGCCAGTCCAGGGCATGTAGGGTAGTCAGCCCCCTCCAGCAGCTGAGGACTGAAAACAACTGAGTTTTGCTGACACCCTATCCAGCTCCCCCTAGTGCCAGAGACTCAGTCTTCTATTGACAAAGCAGCTTGATCCTAACTCTGAAACTGAACATACCAACTTGAATAACTTTAAAAACAAAAAATTAACTTCTTCCTAAAACTGACAATCTTTTGTCCTTCTGTTCTCTTTTTCTTCTGTCCTCCTCCTCTTTCGGTTTTTTGTTTTTTTTTTACACCAACTTTCCCAAGGACGACTCTTACTCTTCCCTCCCGCTCTTAGAAGAGAGCACAGAAAGCAGAGCCATCCCAAAGAAAAAACGGATTGGCAGGCCTCTGCTCTGCTCCAGGTCCAGACATCTACTCCAATATCTGAACTAAAAAATAACCTCCTCTGCAAAAAAAACCCTGCCAGTAAAACTAGGCTTCCTGATTTCTTGCACGAATAACCTGGGTGGGCCCTGGACTGGCCTGGAGAGACCTCAAGGAAAGACAATTAGCAGGTAAGGCCTAATTTCTCCTTCCTCTTCGTCTCTCCAGGCCAGTCCAGGAAATCTAGGGATGTACCAGAGCAGTACCTAAAATCGGGAGGGACCTGTTGGACCCGCTAAGATAGCCGAGGCCCCAACCTTTGCGTTTCCTCTAGCCTGAACATCCATGCGATAGTGCCTTGCAAAAGTATGCAAAGACCACCATGTCACTGCTTAACAAATATCCACCGGAGGCACCAACGCGTGCTCCGCCCAAGAAGTTGCTTGGCTACGAGTAGAATGCGCTCTGAGACCCTGAGGAGGAACCTTACCTCGCTCCGAATATGCTGCCCCTATAGCCCGCTTTACCCATCGGGCAATCGAGGCTTTGGACGCTGCTTGTCACTTGCGTGACACCTCAAAAATCACAAACAAGCGATCTGTCTTACAAAAAGCCTCCGTCCTTCTAAGGTATCTTCGGAGTACCCTTCCGAGATCTAACCTCCGAAGCGAACGGTCCGTTCCAGTTGTCCCCAGATTTTGAAAAGTTGGAAGCGAAATAGATTGATTCAAATGAAAACGGGAAACCACCTTTGGCAGAAAGGAAGGAAATGGCCGTAGCACCACCTTTTCAGCAGTAAATTGTATAAACGGCTCTCTACACGAAAGCGCTTGCAGATCTGAAATCCGCCTTGCCGAGCACAACGCCACCAGGAAGGCCGTCTTCCAGGACAGTTCCCTCAAACTAACTGTCGCCATAGGTTCAAAGGGAGGCTCTGCTAGCACTTCCAGAACCAAATTCAAATTCCAAGGAGGAACTACCGACCTGATGGGCGGCCGCAGGTTCTTAGCTGCCCGAAAAAACCATACCACATCTGGATGCGAAGTTAACGAGCTACCCTGCACCCGGCCCCTATAACATGCTAGCGCTGTGAGGTGTACCTTCAGGGAACTCAAGGCTAACCCCTTATCAAGTCCCCCCTGCAAAAAAAGCAATATGTCCTCAAGGTAGCGATAAAGGGCTTAACACTCCTCTCCTTACACCAGCCTTCAAAAATGCGCCAAATCCGTATATAAGTTAAAGATGTAGAACACTTCTTGGACCTCAACATAGTCATTATAACCACCGGCGAATACCTCCAGCGCCACAAGCGCTCCCTCTCAAGAGCCAAGTCATAAGCAAGAACCGATCCACCTGAGGCATCAAGACCGGCCCTTGGTACAACAAACTGAGTCGACTGGGCAGCCTCCATGGTCGATCCACCAGCAACCTCATCAGATCCGCATACCATGGCCTCAGTGGCCAATCCGGTGCAATGAGGATCACCTGCCCATCATGAACTTCTATCCTCCGAAGGAGCCGACCGATCATCGGCCATGGAGGAAAAACATATAACAGTCCATCCACCGGCCACGGCTGTACCAGAGCGTCGAGACCCTCCGACATGTGCTCCCTGCGCCTGCTGAACCACCATGCGGCCCTGGTATTGGAAAGAGTGGCCATCAAGTCCATGATTGGCTGCCCCCAGCGTACTGTGATGTCGTGAAAGACAGCCGCATTCAATTCCCACTCTCCTGGATCTAAGGCATATCAACTGAGGTAATCGGCCTGCACATTGTCCTTTCCAGCCACATGTGCCGCTGATAAGGCCATCAGATGACTTTCTGCCCACTGTAACAACAGTTGACTTTCCTCCAACATAGTTGCACTGCCCGTGCCTCCTTGCCGGTTGATGTAAGACACAGTCACCGCATTGTCGGAAAATACGCGAACCACTCTGCCGACTACCAACCTTTTGAACTCTTGTAGCGCCAAACTCACCGCCCGTAATTCTAGACGATTGATCGACCACCCGACTTCCTTTGCCGACCAGCAACCCTGTGCTACCTGGGAAAGACAATGCGCCCCCCCCCAGCCTGAAAGGCTTGCATCTGTGGTGACTAATACCCAATTGGGTTGCACCAGGGGCATACCTGCTTGAAGATGCTTCACATCTAGCCACCATTCCAAAATGCAACTCACGTCGTCCGGACACACCAACTTCTGAGACAACACCAGGGACAACAAGGCTCGCTGAAGTGGACGCATATGAGCCCTGGCCCACGGCACTAGATCTAAGGCCACTGCCATTGAGCCCAGCAGTTGCATGTATCACCACGCCGTCGGCGCTTTCATGCATAAAAACCTCTGAACCTGCCCTATGATCTTTTGTACCCTGTCCTTGGGCAGGAATACCAAACTGGCCTCCGTATCGAACAAGGCCCCAAGATACACCAACCGCTTCACAGGCCGATGTTGACCCTTGTCCTGGTTGACCACCCAAACTAGCTGTCCCAGGAATTCCACCACTTGCGCGATCGCCACGACCGACAACGCCTCGGACTCTGCCCAAATCAACTAATCGTCCAAGTAGGTATGCACCCGAATACCTTCCTGTCGGAGCGCTGCTGCGACCACTACCATCACCTTCGTGAATGTACGCTGCGCTGTAGCGAGTCCAAACGGCAAGGCCCAGAACTGAAAGTGTCCCATAGGAACGGCGAAGCACAAGAACCTTTGATGATCCGGCCTGATGGGAATGTGAAGATAGGCCTCTGACAGGTCTATAGAGGAAAGCACCTCTCCCAGCTTCACTGCCAGAATGACCGATCTCAGCGTTTCCATCCTGAAATGTGGCGCACACAAGCAGCGGTTCACGTGTTTGAGGTCGAGAATGGGCCGAAAGGACCCCTCTTTTTTGGGAACTACAAAATAAATCGAGTATCGACCTAACCCGCACTGGTCTTGCGGTACTGGAACCACCACTTGCAAGCACAGCAAACGCTGAAGTGTCACTTGTACGGCTTTCCTCTTTTCCTGCGCTTTGCAGGGTGACGCACAAAAGCCTCTGCTAGCGTTTGAAAGAATTCTAGTCCATACCCGTCGCGGATTATCTCGAGCACCCACTGGTCCATTGTAATATTGGCCCAGACAGAGTAGAACTCCTGCAACCGTCCTCCTATTGGAACCTCCGCCTGGGCCTTCGCGACTTCATTGTGACTTCTTGGTCGAGTTTGGCTGGGAGGAGAAATAACCCCTGCCAAAACTGCGTGCCCCTCGAAAGGACTGCCCTCTGGCCATGAACCGACCTCGCTGATATGGAGCATACCGAGACGCCCAAAACCTGTGGAAATCTCATCCTTGCCCTCTCTGCAGTCCCCCTGGTCTCTGACCTCTCAGTCTGTCCTCCGGAAGTCGACTTGGAGTCACTAAATCCTTAACAATTTTCTCTAAGGCTTCCCCAAAGTGCAGCTTGCCCTTATAGGGGAGTTTACTAAGTCAGGCCTTCGAGGACGCATCCGCCGCCCAATTCCTCAGCCAGAGAAATCGCCATGCTGCAATCACCGACGCCATAGATTTCACAGCAATCTGCACTAGATCATAAAAAGCATCAGCCAAATACGCCACCGCTGATTCTAATTTTGCCCCTTCAGAGGAAGCATTCTCTTCTCCCTCAGGCGCTCTTTCCCCCTGGAGCCATCGAATGGAAGCTCTAGCGACATATGCCCTACAAATTTAGGCCTGCATGGACAGAGCACTAGACTTAAAGGCCTGCTTGACTATGGACTCTAACTTCCAGTCCTGAAGATCTGTAAGGGCTGCGCCCCTTTCCACCGGAATAGTGGTATTTTTCATTACAGCGGAGACCAAAGCATCCACCTTGGACATTCGCAGTAGCTCCTTTTCTTCCTGTGGTACTGGGTATAGACAACTCATACCCCAACTACCTCTTAAGAAAGCCTCAGGACACTCCCATTCCGATTCCACCATCTGTTTGTTTACTCTATGAACTGGAAAACACTACTGCTCCGTTTTAAATCCCTGGAGCAGAGGATCTTCTAGTGGTTCTTCTTGGATCACAGGCAGAGCTATATTCAGAGCCGCAAGAGTGTGAACAATGAAAGTCCCCAGCTCCTCCCTGCGAAACACCCTGAACATATTGGGATCTTCCCCTGGAAGAATCTCCCCTTCTATGTCTACGGCCCATGGATCCAGCCCCGAATCTGAGAGGATTTCCCCGTCCTCTGCTGCCGGGAGCCCTGAAGCTTGCTGGCTAACCCAGTCTGGACCATGCTCTAACTCCAGACCCATCTGAGAGGACCCCTTCACCTGGATCTTCCCTCACAGATAATCTCACTCACTGGGATCCTGAGAGTTTAGGAGCAGATCCCCTGCACTGAGACTGATCCCTTTTCATACAATAAGCCTTGTGCAAAGACAAAATGAAACCTGCCGAAAACAAAGACTCTGATGACTCCTGCAGCCCAGACAAAGCTATCTGCAATGCTGGAACTGTCGGTAAAGGCTTCTTTGATTTAGATTTACTCTTACCAGACTTTTTATTAAGCACGGGAGAAATGGCTGCCTCTTGCAAAATGGCCACCGTTCCCACCTTCTCAGCGGCAGTCTGAAACGTTCTTGCATCTCCTAACATTGATTTGTCCTCCATGGAGCCTGCAAATCCATGTTCTACCAAACTTCCCCGGCGATAACAAGTGCGGGAGAGACCCGGTCCTGCCAAACCCTGGCCACTACCACACTGAGTGCAGCCTGCTGCGATCAGCAGCATGCGCTGGCAGCCTGAAAGTCCCTGCTGGAAAAGCCTGACTGCTGCATTCCCCGACGCCGATGAAAAGAACCCGCCGAAGCACCCTTCGCGATCACCGACTTCAGAGCAGCTTACCTGCTGTCAAATCGCTTTCCACTCTAACGCTCCCTCCCTCGCTGCTAGCGAGGACAGAAAAAAACGGAGGAGGAGGAGGAGGAGGCAAAAGAGTGATATGGGGCTCCCAGGCACTTCTCTTCAGAGCAGATGCTGCGTCTCCACTTTCCACGAGGCAGGCTCTGCCTCTGCTGCCCTGCACATGAACTAGTCTCTCCGATCCACTTTAAAATATTTTTAAAATACCGCTGGCCTTATTGCCCTGCTAGGGCAAACCAGATTTCCCTTATTCCTCTTGGTTTATAGTTATTTTTATTTTCACAATCTTTCCTTCCTCTTTGTTTCTTTACAGGGAGCCTCTGAAGAAACGGTCCTATCCAGCTGCTGAGGACTGAAGACTGAGTCTCTGGCACTAGGGGGAGCTGGATAGGGTGTCAGCAAAACTCAGTTTTCTTCAGTCCTCAGCTGCTGGAGGGGGCTGACTACCCTACATTTCCTGGACTGGCCTGGAGAGATGAAGAGGGAATCAATCAGATTTGTCTGACAGGACCGGCCTCTGGTGAATCCATGCTACCTCAGATCCAGTAATCCATTGGACTCCAAAAACCTCACTATTTTCTCTTTCAGCAGCGCTTCCAATAATTTCCTCACCACTAAGGTTAAAATAACTGGCCTGTAGTTTTCAATCACATCCTTACTTCCGCTTTTGTGTAAAGGGACCACATGTGCCCCTCTCCAGTCCTCTGGCTCTAGTCCAGACTCCAAAGAGGCATTGAAAAGGTCAGTCAGTGGTGTTGCTAGAACGTCCCCAAGATCCCCCAGTATTCTCGGATGTATCCCATCCGGTCCCATCGCTTTGTTCACCTTCAGTTTAGCTAGTTGCTCACAAATAGTGTCTTCTGAAAATCATTCAAGATGCCCCACACTTTTGTTCCTGTTTGTGGGTGTTTTCTGAGGTCCTGCTGCTGGATCTTTCATCTGTGAACACAGAACAGAAATATTTGTTAAGCAATTCCGCTTTATCCTCATCAGCTTCTACATATTCCTCCCCTTCACCCTTGAGTCTGAAAATACCATCTTTCTCCTTAGCCAATGCAATAAACTGAGGGGATATTTCTTCCTCTTTTTGAATCTTTGCTTTTTTGACTACTTTGCCAGCTTCTCTAAGATTTTCCAAATACAGATGCCTGTCTTCCTCTCTTTGTGATCTCTTGTATTTCATGAAGGCCTCTCTCTTTTTCTTCACCTTTTCAGCTACTTATTTTGAGAACCATAGCGGCCTCCTTTTCCTTTTACCTTTATTTACCCTTCTAACAAAAAGGTTGGTTACCCTTAAAATATCCACTTTCAGTTTTGCCCGCTGTTTTCTACATCCCCCAGCTGTTCCCATCCCGCTAACAACTCCTTGAGTTATTGGCCCATCTTGGCAAAGTTAGTTCTCCTAAAGTCTAAAACCCTCGCTTTTAAATGGATTTTATCAGCCCTAGTCCTAATACTGAACCACACCATATGATGATCTCACACTATAACATCAGAAACGCTTTCACCATTGGTAAGCACCAAGTCCAGTATGGCCTCTTCATGTGTGGGTTCTGTTATTAATTGCCTGAATAGTTCTTCCTGTATAGAATCCAGGTTCTGCTTACTTCTAGATGATACTGTAGTAGGGATGCACCAAATTGAAATCCCCTATCAGAAACACTTCCCCTTTCCTGGCAATGCATATGTCTTCTATTAAATCTCTGTCTACTTCTGCCTGTGAGGCAGGTCTGTATATCACACCAATGCAAATGTATTTCTCCTTCCCTCTTTCTAATTTAACCCACAGTGCCTCCTCTCTCTCTTTTAAGCCTTGTATTTCCATAGCTTTAATATTTTTTTTACATATAGTGTACAATACAGTGCAGTCAGCGAACGCTTAATCTCTATTCGTCTACGAGGAATGCCTATCAACACAACTATAATTCAAGTATATGCCCCAACAACAGCTGCAGAAGAGAATGAAATTGAAGAGTTCTATGAACAAGTACAAGCTGAAATTGACAGAACATGCAAACAGGATATCCTGATAGTCATAGGTGATTGGAACGCAAAGGTTGGCAACAAAGAAGAAGACAGAGTAGTTGGAAAATATGGACTTGGCAACAGAAATGAAGCTGGAGAAAGACTGATAGAATTCTGCAAGACCAACGATCTATTCATCTCGAACACCTTCTTCCAGCAACACAAGCGGCGACTGTACACATGGACTTCACCCAATGGATTGTATAAAAATCAAATTGACTACATCTGTGGAAGTCAACGATGGAAAAGCTCTATAACATCAACAAAGACAAAACCTGGAGCTGACTGTGGTACAGATCATCAACTACTAGTATGCAAACTCAAGCTAAAGCTGAAAAAGAGCAAACCACTCATGAATGCAGCAAAATATGACCTTAAGAATATACCACTGGAATTTAAAGACTGCCTGCAAAATCGATTTGCTGCTTTAGATACAAATGATAGAGTTCCAGAAGAGTTATGGAATGACATCAAGAAGGTTGTGTTGGAAGAAAGCGAGAAGTCTCTACAAAAGGTAAAAAAGAAAAAACGGCCAAAATGGATGACGGAAGAAACTCTGAAAATTGCCCAGAAATGCAGAGAAGCTAAAGCCAGAGGAGAAAGACAGACAATCACAGAACTCAACAGAGATTTCCAACGTGCAGCAAGACAGGACAAGGAAAAGTACTACAATGACGCATGCAAGGAAATAGAAGCAGAAACTATTAGAGGAAGAACAAGATCAGCTTTCCTAAAACTACGAGAGTTAAAGAAAAAGTTCCAGCCTCGAATTGGAATGTTACAAGATGCTCAAGGTTCTATGTTGAATGATGCTGAGAAGATCAAGAAAAGATGGAAGGAATATACAGAGTTTTTATATGATAAAGATCAAGTGGACCAACAGCTGTTTCAACCTGTACCTTATGATCTGGAACCATTGGTGATGAAAGAAGAAGTTGAAGCAGCATTGAAAGCCTTATCAAAGAACAAAGCACCAGGCATTGATTGCATTCCCATAGAGGTATTACAGCAATCTGATGCAGCTGTTACCATACTTACAAGGCTCTGCCAAGAAATATGGAAGACAGCATCATGGCCAACTGACTGGAAAAGATCTGTGTTTATACCAGTACTAAAGAAAGGTGATCCAACTGACTGTGGAAATTATCGCACAATCGCTCTGATCCCACATGCCAGCAAAATTCTACTGAAGATTATTCAAAAGAGACTACAATCATACCTGGAACGAGAACTACCTGAAGTGCAAGCAGGGTTCAGAAAAGGGCGAGGAACGAGAGACATCATTGCGGATGTGAGATGGATCCTTGAAAAGACTAAAGAATACCAAAAGGATATCTATTTGTGCTTTATCGACTATAGCAAAGCTTTTGACTGTGTAAACCATGAGAAACTCTGGGCCACATTAAGAAGCATGGGTATACCAGAACACCTGATCGTTCTCTTGCACAATCTGTACATTGATCAAGAAGCAACGGTTCGAACGGAACAAGGAGAAACAGAATGGTTTAAAATAAGCAAAGGTGTAAGACAAGGCTGCATACTTTCCCCCTACCTGTTTAATTTATATGCAGAACAAATCATCAGAGAAGCAGGATTGTATGAAGACAACAGAGGTGTGAAGATTGGTGGAAGACTCATCAACAACCTTCGCTATGCTGATGATACCACATTACTGGCGGAAAGTGAAGATGATCTGAAACATTTGCTTCTCACAATCAAAGAACATAGTCTCAAAATGGGCCTGCACCTTAATGTAAAGAAGACAAAGATCATGACAACTGGCATAATCAACAGGTTCATCGTCGAAGGAGAAGAAATTGAAATCGTGAATAACTTTAACCTACTTGGATCAACTATCAATAATGAAGCAACAAGCAGTCAAGAAATCAGACGACGGATTGCTCTTGGCAGAATGGCTATGAAAGACCTAGATAAGATTCTCAAGAGCAGAGATGTCTCTCTCCATACAAAGATTCGACTTGTTCAAGCCATGGTATTTTCAATAACATCATATGGATGTGAAAGCTGGACAGTGAAAAAGATAGACAGGAAGAAAATTGATGCCTTTGAATTATGGTGCTGGCGGCGAATACTGTGTATACCATGGACTGCCCGAAGAACAAACCAGTCTGTACTAGAGGAGATCAAACCTAAGCTTTCTTTAGAAGCTCAGATGACAAGACTTCGACTTTCATACTTTGGACACATCATGCGGAGAGAGAGATCATTAGAGAAAGACATCATGCTTGGCAAGATAGAAGGTCAACGCAAAAGAGGAAGGCCAGCAATGAGATGGATCGATACAATAACAGCAGCTACGGGTACCAGTCTGTCAACAATGAGCCGCCTGACTGAAGATCGAACACAATTTAGGATAGCTATCTAGAGGGTCGCCATGAGTCGACTCCGACTCGACGGCACTTAACAACAACATAGTGCACTCCTCCCCTTTTTCCTACCCTGTCCTTTCTGAATAAAGTATGGCATGGTATAGTTACATCCCAGGCATGGTTGTCCGTGAACCATGTCTCTATAACGGCCACTAAATCCAAGTCAGTCTCTGCCATTAAAGCCTCAACATCTGGGATCTTATTTCCCATACTATGGGCATTTATACACATTGCTTTCCAGATGCTGCCCCTTTTATCCATTTTCATAAATATATTTAATGTTTCACTTGCCTTGGGGCTTTCTTCACCCATCCCCAACTAATCTTATTTAAAGCCCTCTTCAGTAGGTTAGCCAGTCTGCTACTGAAGACATATTGACCCTTCTTGGACAGATGGATACCATCTCTGCTCTGCAACTCTTGGAACAGCATCCCATAGTCCAAGAAACCAAAACATTCTTGATGGCACTATCCACGCAGCCATGCATTTATCTTCAGGATGTAAGCTTCTCTGCCTTGGCCTTTACCCTCAACAGGGAAGATTGAAGAAAACACTACTTGCACATCTATTTGCTTCACCCTCTGTTCCAGAGCCATGAAGTCACTTTTGATACGCTCAGAGGGATACCTGGCAGTGCCGACATGCATGAGCAACATCAGGTAATAGTCAGTGGGCTTGATGAGTCTCGGTAAACTCTTTGTAACAGAGAAATTAGACTTACCTGCTAATTGTTGTTCCTTGAGGAACTCCAGTCCAGTCCCGTACCTCTGGGTAGTGCACCTCCTTCAGCAGCTTGGAGAATGAGCATGTCATCTTTTTGATGACACTAGTGTACATATGCAGTTGGCACCACCCACCAGCCCCAGTAACTATTGACAAAGCAGACTCAGAGGAGCAACAAATAAGTAGTTAAACATGCAACAAACACTTCTACGTCTAAATAAACTAGTACCCCCTCCATCCCCTGGAAAGGATACCCCGTTCCCCCCCCCCACTCCAGAATGGGGAGGCCTACCTGTTGAGTGCTTGAGCAACTCCAACCAGCGGGAAGCGAGCAACCAACAGCTCTTCTGGTCCGCCCCTCCCTCAAACACTGATTACACACCCTTCCCCAGCTTCTCCTGGCCACTTCCTCCACCAAGGGAACCAGCTTCAGGACCAGGGTGTGCACAGATGTGCACAGATTATCACAGAAAGCACTCAGGGAGGGTTCTGGGACTGGACTGGAGTTCCTCAAGGAACAACAATTAGCAGGTAAGTCTAATTTCTCTTTCCTTATCGTCCCTCCAGTCCAGTCCCGCACCTCTGGGATGTATCAGAGCAGTTCAACTAATGGGAGGGACCCGCACAACCAACCTGAAGCACTGCTGAGCCTCTCTACAGATCTCCACCGGCGGAACTAAACTATACTCTGCTCACGAGGCTGCCTGAGCCCTTGTGGAATGCGTCTGCAACCCCGCCGGCACTGCTCTACCCTTCAAGATGTATGCAGGCGTGATTGCCTCACAGATCCATCTGGAAATGGAGGCTTAGCTGCCGCCTCACGTTTGCACGACTCGCCAAACAGAACCAAACAGACGGTCCGATCTCTAAAATGACGAAGCCCTTTTCACATAACTTCGCCTCCAAGTGGCACAGCTATGGAGTGGCAGAGTCCATATTCGCTCCCGCCCACATCCAAGCTCGCCAGAGCCGGTAAGGAAACAGCCTGATTTACATGAAATGCTCACACCTCCTTGGGCAAAAATGAAGGTACCGGGCGCAGGACCACTTTCTCCTTGGAGAAGGAAAGGAATGGCTCCTGGCATGACAGGGTCCGACGCTCCGAAATCCTGCGTGCTGAGCAAATCGCCACCAGGAATACAATTTTCAGAGTCAAATCTTTCAGGAAAGCTCAACTCAATGGCTCTAAGGGTTCCCCAGACAGCACCGTCAGCACCAGATTGAGATTCCAAGTACCACTGCCCTCTTTGACAGACGGAGGTGGGTCACCACCCCTAGAAAGCTCAGCCCATCTGGGTGTGTACCCAACAGCACCCTGTGGACTTTCCCGCGATAACCGGAAATCGCTGCCAGTTGCACCCTCAAGGAACTGGCAGCTAGACCCTTATCAAAACCGGATTGCAAGAACACCAAGATGTCCGCGATGGAGGCAGTGGAAGGGCGCGCCTGCCTCTCTCTGCACCGTGATTCAAAGATGTACCCTACGCAGATGCACACCAGGTTCGTAGACCACCTCTGGGCCTGTAGCAAGGTCGCTATCCCCAAGCCTGATTATCCTTTCTTCTTCAACTTTGCCCTTTCAAGAGTCATGCCGTAAGCGATAATTGATCCACCTGGGGCACACGAAGCGGCTCCTGTGTCAAGAGGTCCTTCCAACCGGAAGCCACCAGTGTCAATCCGCCAGTATCCAAATCAGATCAGCATGCTACTGGCACCTCAGCCACTCTGGTGCCACCAGAATTATAAATCCTCGGTGCACCTCTAGCCATTGCACTAACTGGCCTATGAGCGCCCAAGGGGAAAAACAGAGAAGACCCTCTTTGAGCCACTGCTGAATTACAGCATCCAGGCCCTTGAACTTCCTCTCTTCTTCTGCTGAAAAACCGTCAGGCCTTGGCTGACTCGCACATTGCCATTAGGTCCATGACCGGTGTGCCCCATCGGCAGACCACCTGCTCAAACACCTCCTGATTGAGCTGCCACTCTCTGGGTCCATGCGCACTCAGCTGAGGTAGGCTGCCGTCACACTGTCAACTCCTGCTATGTGCGTCACCGATAACACCTGGAGACGAATCGCTGCCCATCCAAACAGCTTTTCGGCCTCCTCCTCCAGGACTGCACTGCCTGTGCCTCCTTACCGGTTCATGTAAGCCACCGTGGTCACACTGTCCAAGAGGACTTGGACAACCTTCCCCTGCAACCATGGCTCAAAACTTTCTAGCACCAAGGTCACCGCTCGCATTTCAAGCCTTTTGATCGACCACAGGGCCTCCTGCGGACTCTTGTCCTTGAACAAAGCATCCTTCACAATGGACTCTCCAACCTGACAGGCTGGCATTGTTCATCAGAGGAACCTTCACTGGGGACTCCTTCCAGGCTCTCCACATGCAGCCATCAACTGAGGGCTCTCCTGGTGCTCCGCGGGCAGGGGAGTACTTGGGACAGGGGTTGACTCTGATGGGACCATCGACTGAGCAGAGCCCTCTGCAGCGGTTGCATGTGTGCTCTTGCCCATGGGACTAGCTCGAGAGTGGCCTCCATGGTCCCCAGAACCTGCTGATGTCGCCACTCTGATCGTCTTGCCATCTTCAGGACCTGCTGTAACCACTGTTGAAGCTCCTGCGCCCGGCGAACCGGCAAGAAAATCCTGCCCACACAGGTATCAAAGCATGCTCTCAAATACTCTAGCTCCTGGGCCGGCCGTAACTGACACTTGGCCAGGTTGACCCCAACCAAGACTTTGAAGGAACTCTCCCACCCGCGCTGTTGCTCTTTTCGCTATCGTCCCTGGACTTCGCCTGGACCAGCCAATCATCTAGGTACGGGTGGACGAAACCCCTCCTTGAGGAGAGCTGCCGCCACCACCACCACCAAGACCTTGGTAAAGGTATAGGAGATGTATGCCAGATCGAAGGGCAACGCTCGAAACTTGAAATGGCCCCTTGGCACCGCAAAGAGGAGAAACTGCCGATGTTCTGGATGGATGGGAACGTGCAGATATGTCTCTGCGAGATCGAGAGTCGCCCAAAATTTTCGCTTCCTACCGCCATTATTAGTAGTTCATGCCCTCGAAGTCGAGAATTGGGCGAAAGGAACATTCCATTTGGGCACCACGAAATACATGAAGCATCGATCGCAGACGTACTGGTCTCGTGGAACCAGTTCCACGGCTCTCAGTTGCAGTAGACAAGTCACGGTCTCTTCGACTGCTGCCAACACCGCTGTGCCCACTTTGGGTGATCAAAGGAGCTCGTTCTTGCACCGGCAGCGGGTATAGGCGTATCATGGATTGCACCCCTTTAAGGCCAACCTCCAACAGATCCCACTCATCCTGCATCATCTGTTCTACTACTCCATGTACTGGTAAGACTTTCTGTGATTTCCGTACCGCCTGGAACAGCGGATCCTATAGCACCTCTTCCTCTGCCGGGAGGTTAGCAGGCATATTCAGGGACTTGAGGGTCTCCAAGGTACACAGAGAATGTGAGCCCTTTGGGGACGAGGAATTGTATCAGTACCCACTTGTAGTGATTGTAAACTGCCCTAATGGCCTGCGGCCTGGGCAGTATATCGAGAAATTGCATAAACATAAGCATAAAGATGAGCACTGGTAGCTTCTCCCAGCGGAAAACCCAAACAATCCACGCCTGATTCTCCTGTTCTAGGCTCTCTCCTTCTTCCAGCTCCTCCTGCAGATCTAGCTCCGTGTCAAGGTCTTCCCCATCCAGCCCCTCAGACAAAGGCGATTGCTGCCACTCTTCTAAGCCTCTAGCCTGCTTAAACGCCACTGCTCCTGACTCGTGCTCTTTTGCATCTGACATCCTCTTAGTCCTGTGTTCTGAGGCGGAGGAGCCACTTGGTAGGCAAAACGCCTTCTGCAAAATTAAGAAAAACTCTGGTGAGAACTCCCCCAGGAGCCCTACTGCTCCCTGAGCTCAAGGGGTGGATGGTCCGGGCATCGTGCAGGGACCGGGGGTCAGATCCGTTGATGGTAACATGGCACCCCCTGCCCCCAGGGTCTCTTGCAACCAGGAGGAACTCTCCTGCAACCAGGAGGGACTCTCCTGCCTGGTCTTATCCTGCAGGTTCTGCTCCCATAACAGCCTTTTGCGTGCAGTTTAGGCAGACGCCTGCCTCCGAGACCACACCACATCGGGAACTGCATATCGAGGATTTTTAGATTGCCCTGCAGTATTGTATCTTAAAGATATGAAATGGACCTTGCCCTGATCGAATCAAACTGACACATTCTCAGAGTAAAGTTTACGTTTTTTTTCTAATACTACAAATGGCTATAAGAGAGTACAGCTCCCTTACAAGCAATATTACAGATTTAATAGGTACATAATCTGGGCTAAGCGACAAGAAATGATCATGTCAGGTTACTCACTGACCATAGACAGATGGAAGAATTTCATTTGCATCCAATCCACTGACTGACTATCTTTCAAAATTACATACTTTTATTGTATGCAGGTACTTCCTGTTTTCCATAGCTGTAGCTGCTACAAACCTATATGCAGCTCCTCTTTTTTAAACACCTTTCTTTATTTCTGTCTCTGACATTTTATCAGACCCTTCTAAGGGAAAAGCAACAATGTTTCAACCAAGTGCCAGTTACATCACCTGACCCAGCACAACAGCCCTCTGAAAATCCACCCAGCAACAACAATGGCTTATCTGATTAGGCCTTTCCCACATGTCTGCATCAAGTCATTGTGCACTGAATCAGTTTTGAGCTGTATAACACAAGGAATGCTTAAGGATTAAGTGGGGTTCACGCCCCTTGATACCATCCTATACCAGGCACTGTGGTCTGGGAAGGGCTGTGGGCACTCCCCAGGAATGCCCTCAATTTGTATCCGGGTAGGTAAAAGGATCCCCAGCACAGTGCACCTCCACAGGCTCAGGCACAGAGCACTAGAGTACTTGAACTAAAATAAAATAAAACCAAACCAAAATCTAATTAACTGAAACTGAAATTAAAAAAGAAACTGCAAATGGCCCCCTAGAAAGAGGCTGCTCTGTCTTGCTTTATTCTCCGGTGGCTGCCTCTCCCAGGCACCCAAAACACAGCAGGGGGTTAAACACATGCGGGCCTGAATAAGAAGAAATCGCACCTAAATGCAGCAGGGGGACTTTCCCCATACTGCTGCAGGCTCCCAAACATTCGGCTGCAGGCCGCTCTGTCTCCTCGTGTTCTGGCGGTGTCTAGGGGTTCCCGCTGTCCTCTCCCCCCACCACTCTTAACCTTGGGGCCTCTTTGCTGCATGGCTTTTCCACCCCTTGCGCTCAGCCTTCCTTCCTGGCTTCGGCGCTGAGGAGGGTAACTCGGGGCTGCCAGCTTTCATTCCTGTCAAGCAACTGCAGCCCCTGCAGCGGATCCTCACCCGATAATGGGTTCAGGAGCAGCCAGAAGTCTCGGACTGAGGCAGGCCCCTACAGAACTCTCCCCCCCCCCAAATCCTGGGGGGAAGAAGGAATATCCTCCCCTCAGCCCTGTTGTCCCCCGGGTTCTCTCTGTTCCTTCTGGTTTTTCTTTTTCTTTTTTTTTACACTTCTGCCTTTAAAAACAAAGAAACCTGTACCTTAACAGGGGAAATAAAACAAACTCTAACTAAACCTATTTCCTTAGTTGTCTCTTCAGTGAGTCCAGCATCCTGGCTCACCACCTCTTCCAGCTGCTTGGAGACTGAGCTTACTGGGGTTGGTGGGTGGTGCCAGCTGCATATGTACACTAGTGTCATCAAAAAGATGACACGCTCAGTCTCCAAGCTTCTGGAGGAGGTGCACTACCCAGAGGTGCGGGACTGGACTGGAGGGACTATGAGGAACTTTGATTTTCACACCTGGAAGACAGCATACCTCTCTGGACATCAAGTATGGTCAACAGATGGATGCCTCAATACCCCTCAGAAGAAAGTCCCCAACCACCACTACCCTTTGCTTCCTTGTGGTTTCTGATTCTGCAACTTTGGGATGCTCGAGCTCTGGTTCTTCCCTTTCCTGGGATGCTTTCACCTTCTCCATTTCCAGGGCTGCATAATGGTTCTTCAATTTAAGGGCGGGAGGAGTTGGATTGGTAATTCTACTGGCCCTGGTGACTCATGTCCAACCTCTGCCATTCGGTCGACTTCCACCTTCACCTCTGCTGGGGAGCTTGGATGTTTCAAGAAGCATCTCATCAATGTACTTCTCACTGTCTTAAACGCTCCTCAACCTCGCCACCTCCTCTCTGAGTTCCTCCGCTTGTTTCCTGAGAGCTTCAGTATGCAGGCATCCTGCTTATGGAACCAGGTCCTTCAAATGGCATTGGGATCTTTGTCTGGACAGAGTCAAAAGCTGTAATGGGGGCAACAGCTTTAGCGATACAATTTTTCCCAGCCATCGTATAGTTGATGGAGCTTTGGTACTTCTTGAAGCAAAAGACAGAGAGAGAGAGAGAGAGACCTACCAAAGTACCAGCCTGTTTCTCAGCTGTCCTTTCAGAGAAAAAGCAGTTAACCTCTTAAGTGTGTTCTATATTGCTGTTCTAAGCCCCTGTGTGCAGCTAATTGGGGAGTTGCCCTACAGAGCAAGAATGCTCACATGGGGTGGGTGGGAGCTGGGCTGGGTAGGGAGGGAACTGGTGGGCTGGGTAGGGAGGGAACTAACACCTGATGAGGTGTCAGTGGCTTCAAAGAGCTGGGAAAGAGAGACTAAAAGTAGTTGGAGCAGTGGAGGAATAGGCTTAGGGGCAGGATCAGCATGCTACTAGGACAGTCTCAAGCCATGGATAAGAGAGCTGCAGAGGCCTCAATTGCACTCAAGCTAATGATAAAGATGTGCTCTCTCAAACTGGAGTATTTAGAGAATCAAACTGGGAGGAATAATTTGAGGGGCATTAACTTTCCAAAATCTCCTTTAACTGCTTAAATAGACATGATCTGGAAGTATTTGCTGGAGGTCCCTAAAATTCATTCTGAAGGTCTGTCTCCAATAGAAGAGGCTCAATATTTGACTCCGGCCGGGAGAGGGCTCGGTGTCAGAAAATTAAGGTTGGATTTGTATGGTTACTATGAATCCGAATGGGTTCCTTGAGAATCTCTGGAAGTGAAATGGAGAACTACACTGGTAGTGGAATTTGACTTAGAGCCTGAAGAAAACATTGTGCTGCATCTTTTACATGAGAAAAATGAACTGTTTTTAGATGCTAAGGTTCAGGTATTTCCTGATTTTTCTCTCTCGGGACATGCAAACAAGGCAAACTGATTTTTTGGCACTGAAACCAAAGGTTCTTAGCCTTGGGCGAGTTTCATTTTGAAATTCCTCTGCAGATATCTTGTTTCACTGGGTGATAAGCAATATTTGATTAGTCTACTGAATGCCAACTACAATGGCTTGAGCTTTCCTGTCTGTTTAAAGTGTGTGTGTTTATGGGGGGGGGGGGGTTGTTTTACTTATTTCTACATTTTTCTTTATTCTAGACCTTTATGTGGTCTAGTATTTTGCATTTTATTTTCTCCGTAAGTTGGCATTTCATGTTGATATTTGCTGTATTTCCTTTCATTCAGCTTGGTTTGAACATAAAAAAGAACTTATACAATTTGAAAGAGGGAGAAATGGAGTGGAGCAGAAGCTGAAGGATGGAAGGGAAAATAAATGATTTTTTCCCCTGACTATCAAGCCTATAGTTTATTTTTCAAGTCATCAGTATGAATCATCAATATATGCATATAGTCACCGTAATTTTTTTCTGAATCATAATATAAAATTTATCAAAGGGTGATATTCTCTCCAAACTGATATGAATTGTTTTATAGCAGCATGGTCATGTTACAGCACAAAGTTGGCAAAAATCATCTACCTGTTTGTTGGCAAAGATGAGCAGTAGTGCATCTCGTAGTTCCTTCTCTGTTAATAGCTTTGCAAGTTCACTGTGTGCTTCAGTGATCCTGTCTCTGTGGCTGCTATCAATAACAAACACAACAGCTGCAGAACAAAAATTTAGAAAAAAAAAGTTTAAAACTCTTTAATGTTCATGAATTCATTCATGTCCACTACTTCTAAGCCAACACCTTGGCAACATATAGAAATGTTACTTTTATGGTAGTACACCATTATAGTAGCATATTGCCTGCATTCTTCAAAATACATGCTTGACCTTTCAATTCTAATCCTTCCTCTTTTGGGTTTACACTTAAGATAGCCTTTTTTTGTTCTGATCAGTGATAGATGATGCATTATAAAAAGTAGGTGATGCAATAGGCAAAATAACCCAGTAGTCTACACAGAAATGCATGTACACTTGTACACATCTGGCATGACTATACCATTAAGACCAATGTACCATGAACTGCAACTCTAAAAATACAAGCACATGTTCCCTCCCCTAAAAATCATATCATGCCCCCTCTCGAGCTCTTACCCTTCTTTTGTAATTCATGCTGTAGCCCCGCCTCCGGTTTTCAAACCATTTTCTTTGAAAAAGGGATGTGATCAGATGCCCAGCCTCAGCACCGCTGCCGGACCAATTGGAGGAACCAGCAGGAAGTACGAAAGGTGAGCTCCTCCCCACTCTCCACCGGCACAGCCAATCAGTCCAGCAGTTCCACCTCCCACACTTTCATACAATCCTCAGGCCACACTACAACTTCATACATTTCCATCATTAACCACTCATACAACAGGCTCCAGCCTATCATCCTCAAGCATCGAACCAGGAATGCCTACAACCTACTCAAGATACAACCTTTCCACATACCTCTCGCTACTTCCAATATACCTCTCATCAACCAGCCGCTCTGATGTGTCCGCATAAATAGCAGATCTGTCGGTAACAAGACCCTCATTCTGACTACATAAAGGAAAATCAGATTGATATATTCTATATAACTGAATCCTGGCTCGAGGAGAGCGACACTTTCCTAATAAACCAACTTACAATTCCTTCTTACTATCTCTTCTACCAACCAAGAGCACACAAAAGGGGAGATGGGGTACTCATAGCCAAGGAAGACCTCAACTTCAAAACTACTACTTTCAGCTCAAACACCACTTTGGATATCATAACCACAAGCAACTCCCATTTCTCTTTCTGCCTAACATACAGATCACCAACAGCTGGGCCCAGTGACCTCTCACCACTCATCGAAGCAGCATACTCAGAGCACCACAAAAACAAGTGATTCATTCTCCTGGGTATCCTTAAGCTTATTTATTTATTTTATTTATTTATTTATTTACATTCTCTTATATACCGCGCTATTCTGCATCAGCGCGGTTTACATTGAACAAACTGAAATTACATTGAACAGGGTATTATAACTTGGAGAAAACTATTTTACAGGGAACATGGGCTATGGAGGGTTAAGTGGCTTGCCCAAGACCACAAGGAGCACCTGTGGGACTAGAAACCCCAGTCCTTCCAGCCCAAGGTTGCTGCCCTCTAGTGGGATTTGAACCCCCGACCTTCCGGCCTGAAGTACATTGCCCCAACCACTAGGCTACTCCTCCACTCCATAGCTTCCCCCCATAACTAACAAACAGACCACTCCTTTCCTCCAAATACTAGAAGTGCTCCAGCTCAACCAGATTATCACGGAAGCAACGCACAGCAAGAGACACCCTTGATCTCATTTTCACACCAGCCACCTGGCCACACCAAAACCTTTCCGCCATGACCCAAGTCACTTCAGTAGCTTGATCTGATCAAAACCTAATCACCTTCTGCCTCCCAAACTTCCCTAAAACTGCCACCCATAAATCTCCCTCAACCAACTGACAGGGATTTGGGGCATTTGATAATGATGTTTCATTAGCAGCATCCTGCCCATGCCTGAAGATAGCCAACCAACCTTGACGCCTTCATATCCGAATGGAACACAAACATTCCTATTCACACAACACTATGCCAACATGAACACCTATGCCTGATGAATACCTTCTAGTTCCACCTTATTCCCCCTGTCATCCTCCCATACCCTACTCTTACCCTCTCCAATACTCCAAGATAATCTAATGATCTAAACTTGAGGGTCTAATGTTCTGCTGTAATATACTATTGTATAATAGTTCACTGCAATTCTTATGTTATATTTATTTCTTTCCAAGTTATTCCACCCGTTCATTGTAAAGTTCTCATATTTATACTGTAAACTGCTCTGAATGGAAGATAGGGTGGTATAAAAGACCTGTTAAATAAATAAATATTCTCATATGCCATCATGCAGGACAACACATCGTGGATGAAGAGATTGCACCATGCACCCTGGTTCACTCAACTCAAAACACTGAAAAACAAGCTCAGACAACTGGAGCATAGATGGAGACGATACAGAAATCCATCTAATCACTTACGGTAGCTTACACAAGCTCCCAAGCGAACTACTACACACTCACTCTTCTTAAGAAGGAATTTCATTCTAACTTACTTAACGCCTCTCTCAATTGCCCCAGAGAGTTATTCAACATAGCCCTGAATCTACTCAAGACCAGCACAAATTCCAAGCCTACCCTTGCACCAAACTATATGGCACAATTTCTCCAAGCCAGGCAAATCAGCTACTACACCTCAACCCTAGGTTTTTAACGACCCTGTCAACACCACAAATGCAACAACCTGGTTGTCTTTCAGGCAGCTGTCCGCCTGGGAGTTAATAGATATTATAACAAACTTCAACTGCACCACCTCATCACTCGACCTCTGCCCATTTTCCTGGATCAAAAATGACCAAACAAGATCTCACCCCAACAATCCTGCACATTGTCCAAACATCACCAACACTGGGCTATTTGCCAACTGCTCTCAAGCAAGCCTCCATCTGGCCTTTACTAAAAAAACAAAACAAAACCCTCAGCAGACCCTTCAGCTCCTTCATCTTATCAACCTATTTCCAGCATCCCCTCCCTAGCCAAAATCATTGAAAAGGCAGTGCAGCTTCAGACCAGGTCTTTATAGATACCCACGCCCTCCTTAACAGTCACCAACAAGGATTCAAGCCTTTTCACAGCACCAAAACTCTCCAGACCTCCCCCCTCCTAGATACTTTGATCCAAGGCACTCAAGGATTCATTCTCATCAGCCTTCAAATCTGTCACTCACACCAGTTTAATCTCGCGGCTCCAAACAATTGGACTCAGAGGTACAACATCACAGTGGTTTCGCTCATATCTATTCAACTGATCCCAAGTCGTCAGAATCTGAAACAAAACCTCCATACCTTTCGAACTACCACAAGGATTACCTCAAGGCTCTGCATTATCACTGCTGTTTAACACCTTCATCCAGCCCCTATGTGAAATCATGTTGTTGTTGTTGTTGTTAAGTGCCGTCGAGTTGGAGTCGACTCATGGCGACCCTCTGGATAGCTATCCTAAATTGTGTTCGGTTTTCAGTCCGGCGGCTCATTGTTGACAGACTGGTACCCGTAGCTGCTGTTATTGTATCGATCCATCTCATTGCTGGCCTTCCTCTTTTGCGTTGACCTTCTATCTTGCCAAGCATAATGTCTTTCTCTAATGATCTCTCTCTTCGCATGATGTGTCCAAAGTATGAAAGTCGAAGTCTTGTCATCTGAGCTTATAAAGAAAGCTTAGGTTTGATCTCCTCTAGTACCGACTGGTTTGTTCTTCGGGCAGTCCATGGTATACACAGTATTCGCCGCCAGCACCATAATTCAAAGGCATCAATTTTCTTCCTATCTGTCTTTTTCACTGTCCAGCTTTCACATCCATATGATGTTATTGAAAATACCATGGCTTGAACAAGTCGAATCTTTGTATGGAGAAAGACATCTCTGCTCTTGAGAATCTTATCTAGGTCTTTCATAGCCATTCTGCCAAGAGCAATGCGTCGTCTGATTTCTTGACTGCTTGTTGCTTCTTTATTGATAGTTGATCCAAGTAGGTTAAAGTTGTTCACAATTTCAATTTCTTCTCCTTCAACGATGAACCTGTTGATTATGCCAGTTGTCATGATCTTTGTCTTCTTTACATTAAGGTGCAGGCCCATTTTGAGACTATGTTCTTTGATTGTGAAAAGCAAATGTTTCAGATCATCTTCACTTTCAGCCAGTAATGTGGTATCATAAGCATAGTGAAGGTTGTTGATGAGTCTTCCACCAATCTTCACACCTGTGTTGTCTTCATACAATCCTGCTTCTCTGATGATTTGTTCTGCCTATAAATTAAACAGGTAGGGGGAAAGTATACAGCCTTGTCTTACACCTTTGCTTATTTTAAACCATTCTGTTTCTCCTTGCTCTGTTCGAACTGTTGCTTCTTGATCAATGTACAGATTGTGCAAAAGAACGATCAGGTGTTCTGATATACCCATGCTTCTTAATGTGGCCCAGAGTTTCTCATGGTTTACACAGTCAAAAGCCTTGCTATAGTCGGTAAAGCACAAATAAATATCCTTTTGGTATTCTTTAGTCTTTTCAAGGATCCATCTCACATCCGCAATGATGTCTCTCGTTCCTCGCCCTTTCCTGAACCCTGCTTGCACTTCAGGTAGTTCTTGTTCCAGGTATGGTTGTAGTCTCTTTTGAATGATCTTCAGTAGAATCTTGCTGGCATGTGGGATCAGAGCGATTGTGCGATAATTTCCACAGTCAGTTCGATCACCTTTCTTTAGTATTGGTATAAACACAGATCTTTTCCAGTCAGTTGGCCATGATGTTGTCTTCCATATTTCTTGGCAGAGCCTTGTAAGTACGGTAACAGCTGCATCAGATTGCTGCAATACTTCTATGAGAATGCTATCAATGCCTGGTGCTTTGTTCTTTGATAAGGCTTTCAATGCTGCTTCAACTTCTTCTTTCATCACCATTGGTTCCCGATCATAAGGTACAGGTTGAAACGGCTGTTGGTCCACTTGATCTTTATCATATAAAAACTCTGTATATTCCTTCCACCTTTTCTTGATCTTCTCAGCATCATTCAACATTTATTTTATTTATTTTACATTCTCTTATATACCGTGCTATTCTGCATCAGTGCGGTTTACATTGAACAAACTGAAATTACATTGAACAGGGCATTATAACTTGTAGATAACCCTCTATAGCCCATGTTCCCTGTAAAATAGTTAAGTGGCTTGCCCAAGACCACAAGGAGCACATAGAACCTTGAGCATCTTGTAACATTCCAATTCGAGGCTGGAACTTTTTCTTTAACTCTCGTAGCTTTAGGAAAGCCGATCTTGTTCTTCCTCTAATAGTTTCTGCTTCTATTTCCTTGCAAGTGTCATTGTAGTACTTTTCCTTGTCCTGTCTTGCTGAATGTTGGAAATCTCTGTTGAGTTCTGCGATTGTCTTTCTTTCTCCTCTGGCTTTAGCTTCTCTGCGTTTCTAGGCAATTTTCAGTGTTTCTTCCGTCATCCATTTTGGCCGTTTTTGCTTTTTCACCTTTTGTAGAGACTTCTCGCTTTCTTCCAACACAACCTTCTTGATGTCATTCCATAACTCTTCCGGAGCTCTATCATTTGTATCTAAAGCAGCAAATCGATTTTGCAGGCAGTCTTTAAATTCCAGTGGTATATTCTCAAGGTCATATTTTGCTGCATTCATGAGTGGTTTGCTCTTTTTCAACTTTAGCTTGAGTTTGCATACTAGTAGTTGATGATCTGTACCACAGTCAGCTCCAGGTTTTGTCTTTGTTGATGTTATAGAGCTTTTCCATCGTTGACTTCCACAGATGTAGTCAATTTGATTTTTATACAATCCATTGGGTGAAGTCCATGTGTACAGTCGCCGCTTGTGTTGCTGGAAGAAGGTGTTTGAGATGAATAGATCATTGGTCTTGCAGAATTCTATCAGTCTTTCTCCAGCTTCATTTCTGTTGCCAAGTCCATATTTTCCAACTACTTTGCCTTCTTCTGTGTTGCCAACTTTTGCGTTCCAGTCACCCATGACTATCAGGATATCCTGTTTGCATGTTCTGTCAATTTCAGCTTGTACTTGTTCATAGAACTCTTCAATTTCATTCTCTTCTGCAGCTGTTGTTGGGGCATATACTTGAATTATAGTTGTGTTGATAGGCATTCCTCGTAGACGAATAGAGATTAAGCGTTCGCTGACTGCATTGTATTTCATTACAGTTCTTGCAAGTTTCTTCTTTATTATAAATGCAACACCATTTCTTCTTTGTCTTTCATTTGCAGCATAGTAGACCATGTGATCATTTGATGCAAAGTGCCCCATGCCAGTCCATTTCAGTTCGCTGACACCCAACAGATCATGTTGTACACGTTCCATTTCATTCTTGACCACCTCCCCTTGGTTCATGCTTCGTACGTTCCATGTTCCAATGTGTAAGACATCTTTACAGCTTCTGAATCATTTCATGCGCAGCTACATCAGCAGTCAGACTTCCCGAGGGCTTTGATCCAACCACATCATAAATGCTGGCTTTACTCTGAAAAGTCTTCAGCTCTTCCCCAGTAGCTAGTTGAATGCCTTTCGACCTGGGGGTCTCATCTTCCAGCACCATAGCACAATTTGTTTTGTTGTAACTATCCAGTGGGTTTTCATGGCAAGATACAGAAGTAGATTGCTGGGCCTTTCTTCCGCGCAGTTTAAGTTTGGTGGTGTTGCCGTTGTCACAAAAATGTGATCCTCCGCCGTCAACACTCTCCCATTCTGCTGCTGCCCAGATGGGTGGTTTGTCTTGGTCTGGCACCTCAGCTGAGATCTGTCCATCTTGGGAGACCCTGCCAGTAGTTAAACTACCGATAGTTTAGCTCTCAGCATCACTGATGCACGCAAGCCCTCACAGCACGAAAAGCTGCAAACCAAGTGAGAGATGTGAAATCATACAGAATCACAAATCCTCTATCAGCTATATGCAGATGACATCTTAATCTACACTCCATTCTCCACCACCAACCCGGATTACACTATTAGCCAATGCCTAGAATCTATCCAATGGCGCAATGGCCACAACATGCATATTAACCCCAACGAAACAGAAGTCCTCTACCTAACCAAGCTCCCCTCCTTCACCCCTCCAGCCACAGTCAAACTGGCCTACTTAACCTTATAAGTTAAACAAGTAAAATATCTTGGCATAACCTTGCATCAACAACTGAGCTTCCACCACCACATCAAACAAGTTACGAAGGCTGTTATTTCCCAATGAGAACACTCAAACACCTTCGTCTCCTTCTGGATCACAATGACTTCAGAAGCGTCTGACAAGCTCTCATCACCCCCATTCTGGACTATGCAAACATAATATACCAGGGGCTCCCTAAATCAACTTTACTCCCATCACATCTTGCCGAAAACACAGCAGCCAGAATAATCATAAGCACCAGTCCACAAGAACATACCACCCTCACTCTGAAACACTGGTTCCCCAACCACATGAGGATTAAATACAAAGTCTCTCTAACTGTATTTAAGACCATCCAAACTCAGCCAACATTATCTGCCCTCTTCTGCAACAACCACTTAACAAGAGAGTGAGAAGATCAGCCAATCAACCTCGGATCAATTCCAAATGCTTTCACCCAATCCAATACTGCCACTACCAGCAAAGTCTTCTCCTTCTATGCTCCCACCATATCGAATTCCCTCACCCCGGAATTACGTTCACTCACAGACCTAGATAAATTCTACCGTAAATTAAAAAGCCCTCCTCTTCCTGGAGCACTTTAGCTCAGACTCTTAACTGTCCACCTACCACAACATGAATATGTTCACATCTAACCCAATCCATGTATGAAAACATCAAAGTTAGATCAAGATAAACATTTTACTGTGAAGTCAAATATTGATCCCCCCCTGTATGTTTTTGCATTATTGATTAATCATAGGGAGGAGTTGGCTTAGTGGTTGGGACAGGTTACCTCAGGCCGGGGGTTCAATTCCCGCATGGGGACAAGCAATCTCAGGCCGGAGGGACTGGGGTCTCTCGTCCCATGGCCACTCCTTGTGGCCTTGGGCAAGCCACTTAACCCTCCATTGCCTCAGGTACACTTAGAATGTGAGCCCTTCGGGGACAAGGGATTAAAAAGTACCTGTTAGTATACATGTAAACCGCACGGATTCTAAAGAGCGCGGTATAAAAAATAAAATAAAATAAAAATAACCCCCACTCAGCTCCATGTAAATAGCCATATTCACCTTGTTAAGTTTTATTTATTGTTACCTATGTTCTATGTAACATTCTTGTTCTATTTGTTCCATGTGTACTTCTGTGACTTGTAGATACAGTGATATAGAAGAGCTGCTAAATAAATAAATATCCATTTTTTTAAAAATTCAGTGTTGCAAGATTCCAGCAAGGAATTATCAAATCATCAACATTCTGGGGAAAGGAGGGGCTCTTCCGAAGGGATGGGCTCCACCTTAACCGGGATGGAACCAGGCTGCTGGCATTAACCTTTAAAAAGGAGACAGAGCAGCTTTTAAACTAGATATTAGGGGAAAGCCAACAGTCGCCCAAGAGCGGATGGTTCGGAAGAATGTATCCTTGAAGGATACTATCAAAAGCAGAGATGTTCCACAAAAGAGTAAAGTAGCCCAAATGCCCTCGAGTATGGAGCAGAGCTTAAAGATCCCAAATTACCCATGTCTACCAATAGTCAAATTAATATGAATAAAATACATTCTCTAAAATGCTTGTATGCAAATGCTAGAAGTCTAAAAAATAAGATGGGAGAGTTAGAATATATAGCACTAAATGAAAGGTTAGACATGATTGGAATATCAGAGACATGGTGGAAGGAGGACAACCAGTGGGACACTGTGATACCTGGGTACAAACTATATCGTAATGATAGAGCTGATCAAATTGGTGGAGGGGTTGCGCTCTATGTTAGAGAGGGCATTGAGTCAGAAAGGATTAAAGTTTTGCAGGAAACAAAATTTGCTATAGAATCTCTATGGATTGAAATTCCATGTAAAAGGGGGAAGGCGATGGCAGTGGGGGTGCACTATCGAGCGCCTGGCCAGAATGAACAAATGGATGATGAAATGCTCAAAGAAATCAAGGAAGCTAACAAAAGTTACAGCGCAGTAATAATAATGGGTGATTTCAATTACCCTGGTATCGACTGGGTCAGTGTCACGTCAGGACATGCTAGGGAGATAAAGTTCCTAGATGAAATAAATGACTGCTTCTTGGAGCAGCTGGTTCATGAACCGACCAGAGGAGAAGCCATATTAGACCTAGTCCTTAGTGGAACACCAGATCTAGTGCAAGAGATAAGGTTTGTTGGGGCCACTTGGCCATAGTGATCATAGCATGATCGCCTTTGATTTAATTAGTGGAGGAGGGATAGTAAGGAAATCCACAGTACTACCTTTTAACCTTCGAAAGGGAAATTATGATAAAATGAGGAAAATATTTAAGAAAACATTAAAAAGGAGCAGTTGCAAAGGTTAGACTTAGATCAAGCTTGGGTGGTGTTGAAAAATACTATCTTGGAAGCCCAGACCAGCTGTATTCCACGCTTTAAGAAAAGTGGAAGGAAGTCCAAAAATCTGCCAGCATGGTTTAAAGGTGAGGTCAGAGAGGCTGTTGTTGCCAAAAAAAGCATAAACATAAACATAACAAACATAACAAACATCTTTCAGGAAATGGAAAAAAGAGCCAAACGACGAAACCTGGAAACAGCACAAGCACTGGCAAGTTAAATGCAAAGCATTGATAAGGCAGGCAAAGGGAGAATTTGAGAAGAAGCTTGCTGTGGAAGCAAAAACGCGAATTAAAGACTTTTTCAAATACATTCGTAGCAAAAAACCCGTGAGAGAGTCAGTTGGTCCATTAGATGATAGAGGGGTTAAAGGAGCACTAAGAGGCGACAAGGCGATAGCAGAGAGATTGAATGAATTCTTTGCTTCGGTCTTTACTGAGGAAGATGTAGGGATGATACCCATGGCTGAAGTGGTATTTAAAGGTGCGGAAGAATTGAAGGAAATATCGATACATCGGGAAGATGTATTACAACTATTAAACTGAAGAGTAGCAAATCACCTGGGCCGGATGGTATACATCCAAGGGTGTTGAAAGAACTGAAATATGAGACTGCAGACCTGCTATTATTTATCTGTGAACTATCATTAAAATCATCTCTAATACCTGAAGATTGGAGGATCGCCAATGTAACACCAATTTTTAAAAAGGGTTCCAGGGGTGATCCGGGAAACTACAGACCGGTGAGCCTGACGTCTGTACCGGGAAAAATGGTAGAAACCATCATAAAGAATAAAATTACTCAGCATGTAGATAGTCATGGCCTAATGGGAGACAGCCAACCTGGCTTTAGACAAGGAAGATCTTGTCTTACTAATCTGTTATGTTTTTTTGAAGGTGTGAATAAACAGGTGGACAAAGGTGAGTCGGTTGATATTGTGTATTTGGACTTTCAGAAAGCCTTTGACAAGGTCCCTCATCAGAGACTTTTGGCAAAACTAAAGAGTCATGGGATAGGAGGCAGTGTACTATTGTGGATCAGGAACTGGTTAAAAGATAGAAAGCAGAGGGTAGGGCTAAATGGCCAATTTTCCCAATGGAGAAAGGTGAATAGTGGTGTACCCCAGGGATCTGTGCTGGGTCCTCTGCTTTTTGACATATTCATAAATGACCTGGAAAGTGGAATAACGAGTGAGGTTATCAAATTTGCAGATGACACAAAACTATTTAAAGTTGTTAAAACCCAAGAGGATTGTGGAAAATTGCAAGAGGATCTTGATAAATTGGAAGACTGGGCATCTAAATGGCAGATAAAATTTAATGTGGACAAGTGCAAGGTTATGCACCTAGGGAAGAACAACCCAAACTATGGTTACACGATGCAAGGTTCCACATTAGGAACCACCACCCAGGAAAAAGATTTAGGCGTCATTGTGGATACCATGTTAAAACCCTCGGCCCAGTGTGCAGCGGCGGCCAAGAGAGCAAATAGAATGCTAGGTATGATAAGGAAAGGAATGGAAAATAAAACAAAAGATATTGTAATGCCTCTATATCGTTCCATGGTGAGACCGCACCTTGAATATTGTGTGCAATTCTGGTCGCCGTATCTTAAAAAGGATATAGCGATTTTAGAAAAGGTTCAGAGAAGAGCCACCAAAATGGTAAAGGGGATGGAAGTATACTCCTATGAAGAAAGGCTAAAAAGGTTAGGGCTCTTTAACCTGGAAAAGAGACGACTGAGGGGAGATATGATAGAAATCTATAAATTAATGAACGGAGTGGAACAGGTAAACGTAGATCGATTGTTTACCTTATCAGAATATAGAAAGACATGGGGACATGCAATGAAGCTACAGGGTAAACTATTTAAGACTAATAAAAGAAAATATTTTTTCACTCAACGTGTAATCAAACTCTGGAATTTGTTACCGGAGGATGTATTAAAGGCTGTTAGTGTAGCTGGGTTTAAAAAAGGTTTGGACAAGTTCTTGGAGGAAAGGCCCATAAACCATTACTAAGAAGGGACCCAGGATATCAATGCTTGACCCAGTACAAGCATTGTGGAACCTGTGTCTCTTGGGGAAACTGCTAGGTACATATGACCTAGATTGGCCACTGTTGGAAACAGAATACTGGGCTTGATGGACCTTGGTCTGACCCAGTATGGCATATCTTATGTTCTTATGTAAGCCTAACAGTCAAACTCCCATGAGACTGCAGCACAGGACTGTAACACTATCTCATCTGACCATCTGAAAAATTATTAGCTAATGCTTTATCTTTTAATGAACTTTCTTGTCTCCTCCCCCACCCCCTCCCTCCTAACATTCCAACAAAAATCAGAACACCACTCATAACTGTTGCACATCACTGAGGAGCCCATATGGGCCCTTCCACGCTTCTATGTAGCTATCAGGCACTACTCTGTGAGCATACATCACACTGCATGTGATGCTTCGTTCTCTCCAACCACTGCCCCACTGTAGGTGGGGTCTGATTATATAAGCAGTTAATAAACACCATTAAATCCAAATTGAAAAAGAAGGGCCTTCCCTGTAACATGCACAGTGTAGCAGAGACTCTCAAGCACCACCACTCTTGCACTCCTCTGCAGCAGCTCATACATACTCCCAAAACTCTATAATTTCTTACAGCACACAAAGCAATGTATAATATTACCCAGTTCCTTCTAGCATTTAATATAAGCTGCAGACCCTGTGAGCCCCATCTTAGAACGCTTTTTCATGTCAGTGTGGCAATGGTGCAAAATTTTGAACTGCCATCTATTAAAGATTAATATCTAGCCCTCTAGAACCAGACCTTAACCACTTCATGACCAATATCCTGACCCAATCTCACTCCAATATAATGCCAGAGTCCAGAGCACCAACTAAGTAAGCTTGGAATTACGTTCCACACTAGACCAGTGGGAAATCGAATCGCCTAACAAGTAGGAGGGTTGCATATCCTCCATCAGATACCATTTTTTTAAATTTAACTTTTATTTGATTTTCAAATATAAGCTAATACATAGTCCATAAAGACATATACAAAACTATAACATAAGTCAGTCAATTTTCTACTATTACCTGTCCCCCATTCCATTCTTCTCATCTACTAAATCATTCAGCAACATTCTGTGTTTGGTTGCACTGCCAAGCCCAATATTTCCCCCATACAGCCTCCAATTGCTTTCCCTTCCCCTGCCTAGTTAGGCCTTCCTCTTGGGCAGTTTATGCCTCAACCTTGAAGTCTATGGTCTTAAGGAAGTGGACAGCTCTGAGCTTTTCAATCATTTTATGGAGTATGGATTTTAAAATTGGTTTCTCTGTGGCTGGTCTTCTTGCCTGGAATTCATTTCCCCCAGATTTCAGACTTTTTAGATTTTAGAAAAAAAGGGTAAAGGCTGTCTAATTTAGGAAGACTTTTCCACTGAGGGATACTACAACTAATTAGGAGGTTTTAGTAAAAATATTTTAGTATAGCTGTGGATCTGACCTATTAAAATTGGTTTTCATGATATTGTTCGTCATTTTAAGGTTATACATTTATGTTTTAATTATGTGTTGTGTGTTAATATTCACATTTTATAAATTAATATGACATGTTATTTGTGAACTGTGGTATACAAGCACTAAGCAAAACACAAAAAACCCCACATATATAATATCTATCACAAAACCTCTTATTAGATGGAAAAAGTAGGTTGTTTCCTAAAAGCAGTAATTTACCCCCAGCTGCCACTATGGCATATTCCAAAAATTCTCAACACTTCCTGTTAATGGCTGGTGTATACCTATGTAGCAAGATGACTTTAGTATCTCTCGCCAAGACACAGCCCAAAGTTACTTTCATTAGAGGGAGGAATGGCCTAGTGGTTGGGGCAAGATACCTCAGGCCGGAGGGTCGGGGGTTCAATACCACTACAGGACAGCAACCTTGGGCCAGAAGGACTGGGGTTTCTAGTCCCACAGGTGCTCCTTGTGGTCTTGGGCAAGTCACTTAACCCTCCATTGCCCATGTTCCCTGTAAAATAGTTATCTCCAAGTTATAATGCCCCGTTCAATGTAATTTCAGTTTGTTCAATGTAAACCACCTTGATATCATGAAAGGCGGTATAAAAGAAATGTTAAATAAATAAATAAATAAATTATAGACACAGACCTCATCCAGTACCACTGGACTTCAGTACGTAACAAATTAGATCTTCGTTCAAATCAAACAACTTAATCAAACTTATAGAATCGTGAAGTAACTTTTTTTTTTTCTCTTTTGTAGACACACGACACACAACACATCAGTGGATAAAAGGTCTCAGACTCACAGCGACGTTAAACTTAGACATCTCGTCTTGGTTTAATACGTCTTATAGCATCAATGACCTTTATTAAAAAACAGTACCACTGTATGTAAAGTATAGTCCCCCCAGGAAAAGTTTGCTAAGCATTCATCTCTCCAGCGATGTAATAACTCAAACAAGTTGATTAAGTGATACTTAGTCGCCTTCCAGCTGAGGACTACTCCAGATCCCACTGGACTTCAGGACAACTCCACCTTATGATAGAGGTTAGTGTCCATACTCCTACAATCCCACCAGTTTTGTCCCAAAACTCTAATCACACAGATTTAAGGTGACAATGAAAAAGTTGCTTCAGTCTATTTTTCACTAGAATGGCTGCTACAGAATTCTCATGAATATTTGTGAACATCGCACGCCATTCAGCAAATTCAAAAGTAATCTATAAATCCTGTTCCCATAGGTGTAAGCGTCTTGAACATTGAATAGGAGGGCATGATAAAGCCCTATATATTTTGTTGATTATTTCCTTATTGCCAAGTGTTCCTTTGGAAATAGCTGGGGAAAAACAAGTCTTACTCTCCTGAATGTCTTCCCCTGTCGCTAAATGTCTCACCTGAAAATAACCATATGCCACACACCAAATCCGACTTTTAAAGTATGGGAACAAGAGCAGCAGCTGCTTTTTCTAAGTTTGCCCTCATCTCACAGTGTTTCCACCTTAAAAAGGAAAAACATTACACGATAAAGGGGATAATTTGTTCCGGGGAGAGCAAAACAGGTCTTTCCTTGAACCTAGACCATATACTGTTTGCAGTTTTGTCCTGGAACTCACTGCTGCCTTTTCATGAGAACATAAGATATGCCATACTGGGTCAGACAAAGGTCCATCAAGCCCAGTATCCTGTTTCCAACAGTGGCCAATCTAGGTCATAAGTACCTAGCAGTTTCCCCAAAAGACAGGTTCCACAATGCTTCTATTGGGATCAAGCAGTGATATCCTGGGTCACTTTTAATAGTGGTTTATGGACCTTTCCTCCAGGAACTTGTCCAAACCTTTTTTAAACCCAGCTACATTAATAGCTTTTACTACATCCTCCGGTAACAAATTCCAGAGTTTGATTACACGTTGAGTAAAAAATATTTTTCTCTTATTAGTCTTAAATAGGTTACCCTGTAGCACTGTTCCCTCTAAGCTGTGTGCGTGTGCGCACGCACATACCTCGCCGAGCGAGCGCACGTACTTTACAACAGAGCGCACAAAAATTACGGTTCTGATTCTGATAGAAAACACCACAGACATCTTAAAATTTAAAAGTTGTTGTGTATTTATGGTTTTCACAAGTTCTACAACATTTTCTAGTGCAATCAATGTGGTGTACATACTGTATTCTGACATGTAGTCAAATTTTAAAGTACGGTATATAACTGAGTGTCGTTATGTGGCGCACAAAAATTTAATCTTCCTTAAAAAGCTGCACAGCTGATATTTTATGCGCACACAGCCTACAGAAAATTAGAGGGAACAGTGCCCTGTAGCTTCATTGCATGTCCCCTAGTCTTTTTATATTCTGATAACTTAAACAATCGATCTACATTTACCTGTTCCATTCCATTCATTAATTTATAGACTTCTATCATAGCTCCCCTCAGCCGTCTCTTTTCCAGGTTGAAGAACCCTAACCTTTTTAGCCTTTCTTCATAGGGGCAATCCTTCCATCCCCTTTACTATTTTGGTGGCTCTTCTCTGTACATTTTTTAATAATGCTATATCGGGGGGGGGCGCTCGTGAGCCCGAAGAGGAATGGCCACGATGTGCTGAAACTCCCGAGTCTCTCCTCCTAAATTGCTATTGCTTTGCTTAACTGCATAAAATGGAGTGAAAAACACCCCCAGAGACTCCGATAAGTCTGGGTTATATTCAGATGCAGCTTCGATGTTTAACCCGAGATTACTAGCTCTGTTTTCCCTTCCTCTCTGTCTCTGCACTGCCAGCCTGAAGTGAAAAGGCAAAGCCTGTCATCCTGCAACACAACAGCTCTGTCTAGGTAGCAGCTGTGCTGGTGTAAAAGTGGCATCAGAGAAATCGGGTAAGCCGTGCATAAGAAGTGTGGTCTGTGAAGGGGCTGCTGATTTTTATATTTGCTGCTATCCCCGATATTCAGAAGTGAACTCTGAAGTCAGAGAGGAAGCCTAAATGTGGAGGGAATTAAACTCAGCTTCCAGTCTGTGAAAGCCTGAAACTGCCTTTAGAGCTTGAAGTTCTTCTCTCCATGTGTAAGGCGGTAATGATTCTGAGCTGCAGGAAGATAGAGATGGGTGTTGGATGCATTGCCTTGTGGTAGGCGAAGGCCTATGATTCATGGTGTCTGAAATAAGCAGACAGGCCTAAATAGCTTGACCTGTAAAATGAAGCCTGTGGAGAGGCCCAGAGGAATTACACATTCCCCAAAATGCTGCTACCTTAGAATCAAAAACTTAACTAAGCACAATTAGGTATAGCTAAGCAGAATCAAAATTTAGAAAATATAGAAAAACAAGTTTTAATTGGTATTGATAAGATGTGTGAAGCTTCTATGGAATTAATTAACTCTGCTGAAAGAAAAGTTACAGTGCCCTGCTTTCCCACATATTCCAGCTGGTGAGCGACCTTGGAGGAGAAAAGTATCAAAGTTGGTGAACTGACCATTGTAATTGAAACTAAAAGGGGGGTAAGCAGGTGCTGAGCCCAGTCAAGGGACCTCATTGGATAGCTACGTAACAGTACCGGGACCAATAGAATGTGTAAGAAGGGTTACCGGGACCAATGAAAAGTTTGCCTATGTCCAGAATGGAGAAGAAACCTATAAAAGTTGTTGTTTTGCTAGAAACCATTGCTCAGCCATTTTGAATGTGATTCTGCTTGAGTCTTGTGCACAAATAAATGATTTGGACCTTCTGAACAGACTCCTGGTATCATTGGGTTGTCTGCGCTCTGCTGCTACATATTCTTGGTGCGTTAGCCGGCAAGGTGTGGTAATAGAGGGTATACAGGGCAATATACCACGACTTTCCGCCTCTACAGGTTTGGTCCTGCCGGGATCGTGCCCTCCCGACGTGGGCTCGGCTCCCAGGTGCCACCGGTCCAGTTGCATCGGAGGGAGTTGGGCCAGGCCTCGGCGGATGCTGGACCCGGTTGGAGCCAACACCTCGAACCCGTGAGGGGAGTCCGAGGTCCAACTCATGCGCTGGCTTGGGAACAGGGACCGGATCCGGTGAGTATAGTTTTGATTTGGCTAAGACAGATGAGTCAGAGCAGAACTGTTGTTTGAACTTTGGAATTTGGTATTTGGTAAGAGAGCTTGATGAACTCTCAAGACGGTCCGATTAACCCCGCATGAGTATGCGCGGGGCGAAACCATCGTCTTTTTGATTTAAATTTTGAAATTTGATATAGCCTAGTCAGCAGAGACAGGATTGGGCTGTTTTTGGGATACGTTGCTAGCATGATTGTGTGAATGGAGTGTGAATGAGAGGTCTGGCAGCACGGACCAAGCGAAGGCGGACTCCTGAGTAACGCATTTCCTGGCCGGGCGACCGCATCCAAGTGGTAAAAAGGAGGAAGCGACCGTCGTCTTGTCTTGTTATTTGTTACCCTTATATGTTTCTAGGGCCGTGAGGACCCCTCATCCACGGTCCGCCTTCCTTTTCCTTCTGTCTGTTGTTGCGCGCACACATCGATATGGGAGGGGCGGGGTCTACTAGGCACACTCCGTTAGAATGTATGATCAAGCATTTTAATAAAGGATATTCAGGAGATTATGGAGTAAAAATGACTGCCTCACGATTACAGCTTTTGTGTACTAGGGAGTGGCCCGTCATAGACCCCATATGGCCCCGAGACGGAACGTTTAGCATAGGAATTATTCGATCAGTTCATCAGAAGGTGCGAGCAGCGCACCCTGATCAGTATCCCTATATAGACTCTTGGTTAAGTATTTGTGAGAATCCGCCCCCTTGGGCAAAGCGCTGTTATGAAGAACAGTGCCGAATAATGCTAGCATTAACAGATCAGACCCCAAAGGCAGGGACAGCTGAGAAATCTAGTCAGAAACCCATTCTGGTAGATCCTGAGTCCCCGGAAGTTATAACTAGACAACCCAGAGCCCAGCGCCCGGTGAGAGTACCTCCACGGCCTGCGGCAGCACCGCAGCAACAGCGGGACCCGGAGCCAGATCCCGAGCCAGACCCCGACCTAGGAGAGCAGAGAGATGACCCCCCTCTCTTGATGAGGATGCTGGCTCACTCGAGATTGAGGAAAAGACTGAGTCAGAGGAAGAGGGAGAGTCTTCACAAGGCGAGACTGATAGCGTAACCTCAACTGTCAGTGCGAGCTCATCCGTGAAAAGCGAAGCGCCCCAGACTAAGCGCACTGTGAAAACGAGAGCCCCTACCCAGAAAGTTTCTACTGAGTCAAAGAAAGCTTCCACCAAGAAAGTTTCTGTTAAGCTACAGAAAACTCCTGGCCCGAAATTACTGCCACTACGGCAGGTCCCAGGAATACCGGTGAGAGATAACGAGGACCATATAGTAGCGGGACCCTTAAGTTTAGTATATGTGCCCTTCTCCACTGCCGACTTGTTGAACTGGAAATTGCATTATGCTTCTTACACTAATAAGCCCCAAGAGTTAACGGAATTAATGCACACCATTATGGAAACTCACCAACCCACTTGGGCAGATTGCCGTCAGCTCCTGTCTACTTTATTTTCCACTGAGGAGCGGACACGAATTAAGCGAGCAGCTATTGACTGGCTCGCAGACAATCCCCTGGTAGAGAGAGCGGAAGCAGGAATAGACAATCGCGAAGCAGCACAAAAGGAATTCCCTAACGAAGACCCCCAGTGGGATCCGAATACAGAGAGAGGATCCAGAGCTCTATCACGATTTCGCCAAGGCCTTTTGCAAGGTCTGCGAAGGGGGGGTCAGAAAGCCATGAACCATTCTAAAGTAACCGAAGTTAACCAGGGCATAGATGAGAGCCCAGCAGTATTTTATGAAAGATTGGCTGAAGCGTATCGAATGTATACTCCCTATGACCCAGATGCACCAGGAAGCCTGTGCATGGTGAATTCTACTTTTGTAAACCAGTCACAACCAGATATTAGACGTAAGCTACAGAAATTAGATGGGTTTGCGGGCATGAATGCAACACAATTACTGGAAGTCGCTCATAAAGTGTATGTGAATCGTGATAATGAAAGACAGAGAGAAAGTGATCGAAGGATGAAGAAGAAAGCAGATTTTCTGGCTGCGGCCATAGTGGAACAGAAAAGGGGAGGTGTCCCTAGTCGAAGGAGCAGAGGAAGAGGGCGGGGCCGAGGAGATGACCGGCCCCCATTAGGCGCGAACCAATGCGCTTATTGTAGAGAGGAAGGACATTGGAGAAATGCATGCCCGCGACTCGAAGAGGCCTCCCAGGATGAAGGGGAATACGCCCCTTGGAGGGAAAGAGAAAGAGGCCGACCCCAGAATCGCAGAGGAACCAATCGAGAACAATTTCAATGAGAATGGGGGGAGGCCATACAGGGAGTAGCCACCGCAACAGCCTACGATTTGGATGAGGCAGATTAGGACAGACCGGGCTCCGAATTCGCTTTAGGTCTCCAGGAGCCTATGGTCAGTATACAAATAGGAGACCAATTTATGGACTTTATGGTTGATACTGGAGCAGAACATTCTGTAGTAGATAAGCAAATAGCCCCTTTTTCTACAACAGCAGTCACCATCGTGGGAGCAACTGGCGCAAAAGCCACAAAGCCTTTTCTTCAAAACCGCATATGTAATTTAGGAGGACAACAAATAACACATCAATTCCTTTACATGCCCGAGTGCCCAGTGCCATTACTGGGAAGAGACATGCTAGCCAAATTGCAGGCCCAGATATCCTTTACTGAAAAAGAAGAAATGCAGATGACAGTAAATTCAAAGCCTGCTGGACTGATGGTGCTTACTGTTCCCTGAGAAGAAGAATGGAGATACTATAGCAACACCGAGCCAGTCGCTGATACCTATTTCGAACCTACCCTGACAAGCATTGCCGCCCCTCCTGGAGTATGGGCCGAGGGCAATCCACCAGGCCTGGCCAAACATATAGCTCCAATAATTGTGAACCTCAAGCCAAGTGCAGTACCAGTACATGTCAAACAATATCCACTCCCTAGGGCAGCAATTGAAGGCATCCACCGCCACCTGTTGAGACTACTGGAATATGGCCTACTCAAAGTATGTCAGTCACCATGGAACACTCCACTCTTACCAGTAAAGAAGCCTGGAACAGGTGACTACCGTCCAGTGCAAGACCTAAGGAGAGTGAATGAAGCAGTTGAGACCATACATCCAGTTGTGCCAAATCCCTACACACTCCTAGGACTGATTCCTGCTGAAGCTACCCACTTTACCGTTCTAGATTTGAAGGATGCATTCTTTTGCATACGATTAGCCCCAATTAGCCAATTGCTGTTTGCCTTCGAATGGCAGGACCCTGTCTCAGGGAGACGGGGCCAACTCACTTGGACACGATTACCCCAAGGATTCAAGAATTCACCTACCATTTTCAGTGCTGCACTAAACCAAGATCTCTCAAGCTACCCAGTGGCCCCTGGAAAACGAGTACTTCTCCAATATGTGGATGATCTGCTGGTAGCTGCCACATCGGAAAGCGAATGCATACAAGCCACTAATGACCTCTTGCAACTATTGGATGAAGCTGGATACAAAGTGTCCAGAGCAAAAGCACAGCTATGCCAAAGAGAAGTGAAATACTTAGGCTTTCGCCTGACTAAAGGAAGCCGACAATTGGGACGAGAAAGAAAAGAAGCCGTGTGCAGTATCCCAACCCTAAATACCAGAAAGCAAGTCAGAGCCTTTCTGGGAGCAGCAGGGTACTGCCGGATATGGATACCTAACTTTGCTCAGATTGTCAAACCACTATATGAAGCCACCAAAGGTGAAGAAAAGTCGCCACTAGAGTGGGGACCTGAACAAGATACAGCTTTCAAGACCCTGAAGGAAGAATTGATGTCGTCACCAGCACTTGGGCTGCCAGATGTTCACAAGCCTTTCCGCCTATTCGTGCACGAGATGCAAGGGAACGCTCTAGGCATGCTAACTCAGAAATTAGGACAGTGGGAGCGACCCATGGCATACCTATCGAAACAATTGGACACTGTAGCCAAAGGATGGCCACCCTGTTTGAGAGCCGTCGCAGCTACAGCATTATTAGTAAGTGAAGCAGACAAACTCACCTTAGGACAGAATCTACGTTTTACGGTACCACATGCGGTACTTGCCCTTATGGAACAGAAAGCAAATCATTGGCTCACCAATTCCCGAATGCTAAAATACCAAAGCATGCTATGTGAAAATCCACAAATACAACTAGAGGTGAGCCATGCCTTGAACCCAGCCACATTGATACCAGTTAGCGAAGAACCCCCAGAGCATGACTGTATAGAGGTCATGGATACTGTATTCTCAAGTCGACCTGATCTGACCGATGTACCCCTAGAGAATCCTGATCAAACTTATTTTGTGGATGGAAGCAGTCTCATCATCAATGGACGACGCTGCGCCGGGTATGCAGTAGTCACCCGGGAGGAAGTCATTGAATCATCAGCTCTTGCATCAGGCACATCCGCTCAGAAAGCAGAATTGATAGCACTCACCAGAGCATTAATATTGGGTGCGAAACTTTTGTTGAATGTATACACAGACTCAAAATATGCCTTCACCACTTTGCATGCACATGGAGCACTCTACAAATAATGAGGGCTCATCACGTCAGGAGGCAAGTCAATCAAATATGGCCCGGAGATATTGATGTTACTAGATGCAGTATGGGCCCCTACACGTGTAGCTGTTATGCACTGCCGTGGACACCAAGCAGGCAAAGGAGAAGTTGCCCAAGGAAACAGATTTGCTGATGCCTCAGCACGAAAAGCAGCCATGACAGGCCAAATTTCATCACAAGCCATGCCAATACAGGCAGCATTGTTTCCAGTACCCCTCAATTTATGGACACCACGATATACCACCAAAGAATTGGACTATTACTGTAATAAGGAGGAGGGAGTGCTGAAAGATGGGTGGATTGAGCTGCCACCACTCGAAGGCAGTCAACCCCCAGGACGAATAGTGATCCCTGAACTATTGGGACCAGCCTCTGTTAAAGCCTTTCATCAAGCCACACATTATGGGAAAAGTGCTATGGAGAAAGCACTTAAGCCACATTTTTGCATTGCCTTGTTGGGAGCCCTGTCAGCCTCAGTAGCCCGCCAGTGTCTAACTTGTGCCAAGAACAATGCCAAACAAGGTCCTACGCCACCACCCCGAGTTCAGTCAGGAGGTGTAACCCCCATGCACCACCTGCAAGTAGACTTTACTGAAATGCCAAAGGCCAATGGATACCGTTACTTGTTAGTATTAGTTTGTACCTTCTCGGGGTGGGTGGAGGCCTTCCCCACCAGGACTGAAAAAGCCCGAGAAGTCACTAAAGTCTTGCTAAGAGAAATTATCCCCCGATTTGGAATTCCAGCAGTAATAGGGTCAGATAATGGGCCCTCATTTGTATCTCAGATTACCCAGCAGTTAGCAAGCGCCCTACAGATACAATGGAAGTTACACACTGCATATAGACCTCAGAGTTCAGGGAAAGTTGAGCGAATGAATCGTACTCTGAAGGCCCAGATGTCTAAGCTTTGTCAGGAGACCCGCTTGAAGTGGCCCCAAGTTCTCCCAATAGCTTTACTTAGAATACGCTCAGCTCCTGTGAAATCATCAGGATTTTCCCCTTTTGAAGTTATGTATGGCAGACCTCCACCAATAGTACAGGGAATTAAAGGTAGTTTGACACAGATTGGTTCAGAAATAACCAGACAAGAACTTCTAGCTCTTAGTTTTGTCCTGCAGACTCTCCATGTGTGGATACAGGACCAGTTACCTATCAACTTGACGGAACCCCTGCATCCTTACAAACCTGGTATCTCGGTGTGGATCAAAGATTGGAAGAAGACACCGTTGGAACCTCATTGGAAGGGAACATACACCGTCATCCTGTCTACACCAACTGCAGTAAAGGTAGCAGAAATAGAGTCCTGGATCCATCACAGCAGAGTCAAGCCAGCAGCCGTTCCAGACCCAGAGCAGTGGACAGCAGTGCAGCATCCTGATATTCCTTTGCGACTCACCCTGAGGCGGCAACCAGCGACTTAGAACCTTTTTGGGATCACCCCAACAACCACAGTGCCTTGCAGTAGACAAGTCTTTCGAAGAGGATTGCTGTTTTTAATACAGCAAGATTTGTTCTCACAAACTCTGCGTGTACGATTTTTGTACACTGACTAACAATATTTGGAGCCAGCTACAGTTGGTAAGTTGGCATACGACGGACATTGGAGGATCTTCAATCAACATCAACACCCGTTGAATTGCTTCACTAGCAAACGGGACGGCATTGTGCCAAGAAGAGGACGTCGAGGTCAAGATTTTCCAGTGAGGATCCAGAAGAACTCCAATCAACATGCATCTTGGTCTCTATTTTGTCCTGGTTGCTTGCATGGGGGGCCTTGAACTGACTTGTGCCTTACCTCCATGCACTGCCTGCATTACTTCCACTCGGACTGGGATGAAAGTAACTCAGACTTTGCTCTATCATTCTTACTATACCTGCACTGGTAAAGTAACTCGGTGTATTTATAACACCACTGAACTGAACGTTTGTACTAAAGGTAATACTAAAGTGTGTTTTAACCCACATCAGAATCCATCCTATTATATGGCATCCTAGTCCTACTATATATGGCCGTAACCCGACCCCAGTATAATTGAATTGAGTGATTTGACTCACATCTTATTAATAATAGGGTGAGATTAATCAAAGGGGGGAATGTGGTAGGCGAAGGCCTATGATTCATGGTGTCTGAAATAAGCAGACAGGCCTAAATAGCTTGACCTGTAAATGAAGCCTGTGGAGAGGCCCAGAGGAATTACACATTCCCCAAAATGCTGCTACCTTAGAATCAAAAACTTAACTAAGCACAATTAGGTATAGCTAAGCAGAATCGAAACTTAGAAAATATAGAAAAACAAGTTTTAATTGGTATTGATAAGATGTGTGAAGCTTCTATGGAATTAATTAACTCTGCTGAAAGAAAAGTTACAGTGCTGCTACAGCCTGATTGAGACTGAACCACCATTATAGCCTTACCTGTTGAAACGCATAGTGGAACGCAGGCGGAAGTTCATGATTCGGCGGGAAGAGAGAGGCCCGTCACTTCTGGAACGCAAAACAATCTCCTGATTAAGAGCTCAGCTGCACAGGTCTGCTTGGCTGGAACGCAAGTTGCTGCTCTAAGATGGACCCCGCCTCTAGTTGGAACGCATCAGTTAAATTTGATAAACAAGATGGCTGCCTTCATTTGCATTAAAGGGACAGTAGAGAGCTGTGCAGTTGGATCTGGCTGTCTGGAGGATCCAAGTCTCCCATAAGTTATTGTGCATAACCATTTAATTAACAGGATACATGGGTTATGATGAGGACTCGTTGCATTTGTCAGCTGGATTAATTCTCTTCTAAGTTATTCGGCAGCTCCAGCTCTACTGTCAGTGATTTATTTCTTAGCCTTGAGCTCCCTCGTGTGGCCAAAAAACGTATTGCATGTTAAGTATTTTTTCTCTCTTTCTGCATATACCCGGTCCTACACAATATCTTGAAAACATTCTCTGGAGAGCCGCGTCCACCACGAGACATAGGTTTTGCGGATCTGTCGGTCATCAACAGATACAAACACGGAGCCTCAGCACAGTTGATAGATCATAAGGCAGTGAGCACGGCAGGAAGGATCTCTGCATTGCTCTAAGGGTTCCCCCCTCCAAGAGGTTGCCCGACGGCATTGGCACCCTCTGGAAATCTTGTAGAGAGGTGAAACAAGTGGCGGAGGGGCATTGCAATCGCAAGGTTATGATAGGAGAAGCAGAGGGTGTATGGTGGCGAAATCAACGCAGAAGGACAGAGTGCGGGTGGTCGAGGATAAGATGGCGGCTAAAACAGCATCCAGCCCGAGGGCCGAACGAGATCTGGACCTTGTGGAGGAGGTCACGAATGCTGTTGTTGCGGCATTAGAAAGCCGGTTTAAGGGCTTGGCAGAGCAAATAGCCCAGGTAAACAGCTTGATTGTGGAATTTGGAGCACGCATGGGGGAGGCCGAGCAGAGGATTACGGAGGTGGAGGATGTGCAGGCGGCTCAGGCCCAGTGCGTGCAAAGCCTGGAGAAGTTGATCAAGCAACACGAGGACAAATTGGATGATCTTGAGAATCGCAGCCGTCGGAAAAACTTGAGGTTTGTGGGAATACCTGAGATCATCACTGATGGGAGAGCTGAGAGGATATCTAGAAACATGGCTGTCGACAAATTTCGAGCTGACTGCTGCTCTGGGCTCTGTCAAGATTGAGAGAGCACACCGTTTGGGAGCGAGAAGAGGGGCAGGAGATAGGCCTCGTCTGGTTATAGCCCGTTTTCTAAATTATGCCCAGAAAGAAGATGTGTTCCGAGCGGCGAGACGAGCTCGGGCACAGGCGTCGGGACCCGCCAAACTTTTGGTTTTCCAGGACTATTCCGCTGCCGTGAGTAAAAAGCGCAAGGAATATGCTGAAATTTGTGTTGATTTGGTCAAGATGGGGGTGCGCTTTACCCTCTTATACCCGGCACGTTTGCGGGTGGATTACAAAAATAAACAGAGGATGTATGAAACACCCACTGAAGCCACTAGGTTTATGACTGAACTTGCACGAGAGGATAGAGAGATACGGTCGGGCCCAAAGATACCCGGTGGTGACAGCTGAAGCAGAAATATGTTGGACTATGTTTTTGGTTTTTTTGTTTTATTTTTTATTTTTTTGTTTTTTTTATGTTGTTTTTTTTTTCTAAGTAGCGTTTTCAATATTTGTGCTGTTGCTGGGGTGTTGAGGTCCTGATTGGTAATTGGGAGGGGGGCTGTTGAGTGGATGTTAAATGAAAATGTCGGGGAGGATTATTGAATGCTTTGTTGTTTAAGGGGGGGAGATTAATGTGTTACTGTGATCAGGTAGAGTACTCCATATGGGGGAGAAAAGGGTGGTATATGGGGGAGAGTAGGGCCTTTGGGAGGAGGGTAGGGGGGGGAAGGGAGAGTGGGTTGGAGATATTTAGGTACAGTGGGGTTGAAGGGGAGGATTTGGGGGAGGGGGGATGGGGGGTTGGGAGCAGACACGAGATCACCTTCCGAAGGAGGATATAGAGATAGGTAGGTAGAGTTGGCGTGGGGTGAGACACCAGAGGTTTGTATGGGCGGAAAGGGGTGTGGGGAGGGGCTCTAGGCTGGGGGAGTTCCTTACCTCTCAGGGGTATGTATTGAACATGCAAGTCAGCAGACTACATATGACTGGCAATGGTTGAGGGCCTGCGGTTGATATCTTGGAATGTATGTGGGATAGGGTCCCCAGTGAAGCGTTATAAGATTTTACGTGTACTTAGAGATAAGAAAGCAGATTTGGCATTCTTGCAGGAGACACATCAGAGTATATTGGAACATGCCAAGCTGGAAAGAGGATGGGTAGGGAAGGTATATGGGGCTTCATCAGGTGGGAAGAAAGCGGGAGTAGCGATTCTGGTGAAGAAGGGGGTAGAATTGGAGGTGGAGCAATGTATCAAAGATCCTGGAGGGCACTATGTTATTTTGGTGGGGATGTTTAAAGGTTCTAAATTGGGATTGGTGAACCTATATGCCCCAAATACTTATGATGCTCCTTTCTACAGCAGACTAAATAAATGCTTGAGTGAAATTGGCCCAGTCCCGGTTATAATGGGAGGGGACTTTAATTGTGTCCTAGAAGAAGCCATGGATAGATCAGGAGCTAGAGGGGCCACTCAGGATAGGAAATCTCAGTGGGTGCGGGGTGTTTGTGAGGGCTTTGACTTGTTGGACTACTGGAGAGTGTTGCACCCCTTAGATAGAGATTACACACATATTTCTCGAGCACATGACACGGGGTCACGGATAGATTACTTTCTAGGGTCTAAGGGGCTGTTTGATCGGGTGATTGGAGTGGAGATCGGCCCAAAGGTGGTGTCTGATCATGCCTATGTCTGGCTGGACATAGCATGGGGGGCGAGGAGAAAGGGGGCTTTTTGGCGTTACCCTTTGGGGTATACTCAGAGTGGTCACTTTGAGACCTTTTTACAAGCTCGGTGGGAAGAATATGTAGAGTTTAATGGCTGGCATGGCGACAACCCTATTCTTTTCTGGGAGGCCGCAAATTGAATTTGGGGCTCGGCAACGGAAAGTGTTTACTGCAACGGGAAGTGAATGCTATGCTTCAAGAAAAGGCAGCTCAGTCTTTGTTGTATTACAAATATAAGTTGCACAAGTATGGTAATCGGGCGGGGAGATTGCTTGCTCATTTGGTGAAGACAAATAGGGGACAGGCCCATATCGGAGCCTTATGAGATGTAAGGGGTGTGATACAGAAGGGGCAGGTTCATATTGAGGAATGTTTTCGGGAGTATTACCGGACTCTATATAGTGCCGGCACTGGGGATCTGGCTCAGGCGATGAAGTTCCTTCACAAGGTCGAGCTACCTAGTCTGTCTACGGAGGAGAGTGATGCTCTCAATGTTCCAATTAGTGAAGAGGAGGTCCGGGGAGCTATTAGGCAATTACGGGCCTGTCGGGCCCCGGGTCCTGATGGATATCGGGGCGAATTTTATGTTAATGTTGGATAGAGTGGTGGGGCCTTTGACACTGTATTACAATGCTTTGATAGATCGTCAGGCCTTTCCGTATGAGAAAAACAGAGCAGTGCTTATTTTGATCCCTAAACCAGGTAGAGACAGGCTTTTGCCAGAGTCGTATAGGCCTATTTCGTTGTTAAATGTAGACATGAAACTTTTGGCTAAAGTAATGGCAAACAGACTTGCTGAGTATATTCCCCAATTGGTTAAGGAAGATCAGGTGGGTTTTGTGAAGGGTAGGCATGTAGTTAAAAATTTACGTAAGATTATTTTGTCATTATATATGACTGCTGAGGCGGGGGAACAAGCTTTGCTGATAAGTTTTGACGCTGAAAAAGTGTTCGATCGTGCAAATTGGCAGTACATGTATCATTTATTGGAGACTATGGGGATAGGGGGGGTTTTTTTGGACACTGTTGAACTATTGTATTCGGACCCTAGAGGGCAGGTTTTGGTAAATGATTCGGTCTCAAGAGACTTTCCGATTCGAAAGGGGACCCGACAAGGTTGCCCTCTGTCCCCACTTTTGTTTGTTTTAACTTTGGAACCCCTATTAGAGAGGATAAGGACACATAAGGGCCTGGTGGGGGCAAGGGTGGGACGGGAGGAATTTCGTCTCTCTGCTTTTGCTGATGACATATTAGTTTACTTGGGGATCCCAAAGAAAACATTGCCAATACTGTTGCGCGTAGTTGAGGAGTTTGGGTTTTTTTCAGGATTGAAACTAAATTTGGATAAGTCTGAGGCCCTGGATTTGCAGCAGACGCTCCGTGGGGGTTGGGACGATTTCCCGCTGAAGTGGGCAGGGGATGGCCTTCACTACCTGGGGATTTATCTAACGGTCGATGTGGCCAACCTTCAGAGTGTTAATGTAAATGTGCTGTTGACGCAAACGAAAGAACGATTGAATGGTTGGCGCGATCTTCCGCTCTCCTTGGGAGGCCGTATAGCCCTGTACAAGATGACTATTTTCCCAAAATGGTTGTATATGTTACAAACTCCGCCTATTTTGATGACGAGAAAGGAGATAGCCAAGGTAGAAAAGTGCTTAAATTTCTTTTATTGGAGAGGGAAGCGGCCTCGGATAAGTATTAAGATACTGCAGAGACCATGGCGGGGTGGAGGCATGGGCGCCCCAGATATGCGGAGCTATAATATAGCCTGCTTGCTGAGGAATCTACGAGATTGGCTGGGTTCCATGGCGGATTATACGCCTTTAGTGTATGAACAGGAAATAGCGAAGCTGTTGGCCTTGAGATTTGTATTACATGCGACAGCGACGGGCTTGTCCCCGATGTTAGGGAGCCACCCTATCTTTAAGGTTATGAGGAGGGTGTGGCGTATGTTATGTCAGGAGTGTTTGTGGAACCCCAGGGTAACCCCGTTTTTGCCTTTATATGGGAACGGGGCTTTTTGGCCAGGGCTGCAGGGGGGAGTGTTTCGGGGGTGGGAGTCTAAGGGAATAGTAGCTTTAGAACAGGTGGTAAATGAAGTAGGGCAGCTTTTGGAGTTTGCAGATTTGCAGAGTAGATATGGTTTGGTGAATAGGGGTTGGTTTCACTATATACAAGTGAGTAGTTATATCTGCAGTCTGGACAAGAAGGACCTGCATACGGATATCTGTTCTAAATTAGAGGAATTGATGTACGCGGGAGGAGAACAGCGGGCGCGGGTAGCTTTTTTGCACAAGGAGTATCTCCGATTAAAAGGGTTTACGGAAGAGCGGGAGCTGGCTGCTGCATGGACACATGATCTGGGGGCAGAAGTTAGCGGGGAGGATATGGCAAATTTATTAGCCGATATTCCCAGGAGGATTAAGACTGCAGGGTTTCGAGATATGCAATACCGTATCTTGCGCCGATGTCATTTTGCCCCTTGTAGAGCGTTTCGAGCAGGTAGCAGTGCCACTGCGAGTTGTCCTCGCTGTGAGATAGCTAGAGCTGACTTAGGACACATGTGGTGGCAATGCTTAGCAGTGGTCCGATTTTGGAGGAGTATTATGGAGTGCCTTGCCACCATTTTGGGAGGTCCAATTAAAAGAGATCCTCGAGTGTTGGTATTAGGTGGGACTAGATGGGCAGAGGATTGGGAGGTGGTCAGAGGCGTTGGTTAGGCAAGGTCTTGCTGATAGCGCGGAAAGTGATACTGTTAAACTGGTTGATGCCACGAGGCCCAACTATGGGTCAGTGGAGGGGGAGGTTTATGGGTTGTTACTCCTTGAACAACAAGGGGTTAGGCAGGGGGAAGTGGCCACTGGGCTGTTTTTGGAGGAATGGGGCCCCTTCTTACACAGATTGTCGCCACGGAATAGGAGTAGAATTCTTAATGTACTTCATTGAGGGTCAATGGGGTGTGTGGATTTGTTGTGTCTGTGGAACTGGGGGAGGGAGGGAATAGGGGTTAAGGCTATTGGAGTGTGAAGGACTGAAGACCTAGGAGGGGGGAGGGGTGGAGATATATCAATAGGTGGTTGGGGAGGGTTCCTGGGTGCTGTGAAATAGGGTGGGCGGTGGTTGGGTAGAGTGGTGAATGGGGGTAGTATATTGGATCTTGGCTCTTTGGGGTTCGATGATTGTTGCACCATCCATGCTTCGCTCCGAGGAATTGGTTGCACTCTTGGGTGCTATTATTGGTAGTGCCTGTGTATAGTGTCTGCTGTTATCTGTTAATTTGGAATACTCTTTGTTTATCCTATAGTACAGGGGGACACGTTATTGTTCTACTAGAGTAATTATGATGTGTGTGAAGCGGGGAGGGTAGGGAGAGGTGGGTGGTGGGGGGGAGAAAACTTTAAAAGATTGTGAATTGTTTTAAGACTGGGAGTGTTGAATTGTTGGAAAGTACTGCAAAGTTTTTCTTTGGTTTTTGATGATGCTACTATAACTATGTTCAATAAAACAAATTTAAACATAATAATGCTATATCCCTTTTTAAGATACAGCGACCAGAACTGCACACAATATTCAAGGTGCAGTCGCACCATGCAACAATACAGAGGCATTATAATATCCTTTGTTTTAATTTTCCATTCCTTTTCTTATGATACCTAGCATTCTATTTGCTCTCTTGGCCGCCACTGCACACTGGGCAAAGGGTTTTAACATGTTGTCCACAATGACGCCTAAATCTATTTCCTGGGTGTTGGTTCCTAATGTGGAACCTTGCATCGTGTAACCATAACCATCGTGTAACCATAACCATAACTAAAGCTAGCTACAGTACGACCAATACCAAAGAAAACAACCCTCGACAAGAGCAACCCAGCAGCATACCGACCAATATCAAGCTTACCCTTTCTAGCAAAAATCATAGAAAAATCAGTGCAACAACAACTACAGGAGCACATTGACAACCATGCTCCTCTAGATGACAACCAACACGGCTTCCGCCCCAACCACGGAGTCTAAACACTACTGATATACCTCTTCGACAACATCCTCCGGATTATAGACAACACCAAAAAAGGTATCCTCTTGATCTTCATCGACATCTCCTCAGCGTTTGACACAGTAGACCACCAAACTCTCCTGGAAAGACTAAAAGAAATTGGGCTTCATGGCACCACATTCAAATGGTTCCAATCATACCTCACCGACAGGCAGATACAGGTCAAGGTAGGCCACAACACATCTCAACCCATAAAGGTCCTCCAAGGAGTACCTTAAGGATCCGCCCTCTCAGCACTTCTGTTCAACATATACATCCAGCCAATTTGCGACATCCTGAAAGCAAACAGCTTTCAATACACCATCTATGCAGATATTATGATTTACACGCCTATCTCAATCGACAGCCCAGATTACGTTAAAATAACAGACTGCCTAACACAAATGACAAGATGGTGTAAAGACAACAACCTAGCCATCAACTACAGCAAGACAGAGGCACTAATTATCACCCGCAACCCAGACTTCACCCACCCACCGGAAATCAGAGTACAAAACACAGCCATTCCAATGAAAACAGAAGTAAAATACCTTGGAGTGACCCTGGACAACGAACTGAATCTCAAGACACACGTAAGCAAAACAATCCAAAATGTATACCACAGGATAAGAATCATCAGAAGACTCAAACCCCTCCTCACCACAGAACACTTCCGTACCGTATGCCAAGCTCTAATTACTCCCCTACTGGACTTCTGCAACCTTATCTACCTTGGGCTAACAAAACAAACACTCAAACCACTACAATTAGCTCAAAACACTGCAGCCCGCATATTTATTTATTTATTTATTTATTTATTTATTTATTTTACAATTCTTATATACCGCACTATTTGCAATCAGCGCGGTTTACATGTAACAAAAAACATCCGACAAAATGCATATGTCTGGTCATTACATTGAACAGGGAGTGGGATTTGGAGAACAAGTATCAACTATATAAAGGAACTTGGAGAACAAAGGTGAACTATATACATAAGAAGTTCAATGGAGAAGCTCCTGTTTGGTGTTTTTACATTTTTGGGGATGAACTATATGAGAGTGGCTGGGGTTCAGGGCTGTAGGTAAGGTGTTTGATAAAGAGGAAATGTTTCAGGGCCTTCCTGAACTGGCTCAGGTTGGGGATTGCTCTGATGTGTGGTGGTAGGGTGTTCCATAGACTTGGGGCGCAAATACTGAAGGCTCGGTTGGATGTTGTTTTGGTGCAGTTTGTTGTTTCCTTAGGTATAGATAACATATTAGTCTCTGCAGTTCTTCTTAGTCTGCAGGGGGCGGGCGATTGTATGACGTCAGAGAGAGAGGGGGATGATAGCCCCTTGATAGCTTTGAACGTCATCAGCAAGGTCTTAAAACAGATCCTGGCTTGAATGGGAAGCCAATGCAGCTGTTTCAGGAGAGGTGTGATGTGTTCTCTCCTTGAGGCTCCGAATAGTATCCGTGCTGCACTGTTCATGGCCAGTTGCAGGGGGTTTAAGGTTGCTCGGGGAAGTCCTTGAAGGATGGCATTTGCAAAATCGAAATGAGGAATGATGAGGGCTTGGTAAATGGTGCGGAAATCTTCTGGCTCGAGTAACGGGCGTAAGTGTCTGAGGGATCGAATTTTAAAGTAGACCGCTCTGACAGTGTTAGCTATGTGTTGCTTCATGTCAAGATGTTGGTCCAACGTCACCCCAAGGTAACGAATAGTTGATTTCACTTGTAGTTCGGCATTGTGTACCTTCAAACAACTGGGTGGTGTGAAGTTAGGGTTTCTCGAGATGAAAAGCACCTCAGTTTTCTTGTGTTGAATTCTGTAATTTTGTGATAGCAGCCAATCGGATATGGTGTTGAAGCATGCAATCAGAGGGGTAAGGTTTGGGCAGTCAAGTGAAATCGGCATGTACAACAGTACGTCGTCGGCGTATAGCATACAACTCACGTTGAACGATCTGATGATGTTGCAGATGGGTTGAATGTATATATTGAACATCAAGGATGATATGGAGGATCCTTGAGGCACTCCTTGAGTTTGAGGAAATGGTTCGGATGTGGCTCCGTCTGATCGAACATGTTGCCATCTTCCTGACAGGTAAGATCTGCACCACTCTAGTGCTGATCCGCTGATGCCTTTTTCTCTTAGCCGGTATATGAGAATCTCATGACAAACAGAGTCGAAAGCCGCTGCTATATCTAAAAAGATGAGCGCAAAGCCATGTCGTATGTTATCAATGCCTGAGATTACAGTGTTGAGGAGAGTTGTGAGTAATGTTTCAACTCCATGTGACTCTCTAAATCCATGTTGAGATGAATCCAGTGGGGCATTGGTGTCGATATGGTCTTGGAGTTGCCTGTAGACTGTTTTTTCAATGATTTTTGCAAGCATCGGGATGCTGGATATTGGCCTGTACGACTCTACCTTTTGGGGATCTAGCTTGGCGTTTCTTTAATAGAGGTCTAACGGAGGTCTGCTTGAGAGTAGAGGGGAATGACCCAGTGCTAAAGGATAGCTTTATCATGTTGGCTATGATTGGGCGAAGTCACTGCGCAACTCTTTTATCCAATATGCTGGGCATGGATCTGTGTGTGCAGTGGTGGTGTTTAGAGCTGAAATGGTGTCTTCGATAATTTTCTTTGAAGGGGTGGAAAAGGAAGTTAGAGAGGTTAGGTACTCTTGTTCGCTGAGGGGGCCAGGTATTACTATCCTGTCAGTCTTGCACATTTGGACTGCATGAAGACAGCATAGTCCTGCGGGTTGATGCTGGCCAGTTGCTCGGGGGTAGGTTCTTTGGTAAGAGATTTGACTAGGTTGAACAGGTCATGTGGCTTGTTCAATGACCGTTTCAAGGTGTCTGTGTGGTGTTGCTTCATCTTGTCTGTAATGGCTTTGCGATGTATGTGCAGGTGTTGGTTGTATGCTGCTTGGTCACTACTAGTGCGTGATTTCCTCCAGCATTTTTCAAGCCTTCGTAGAAGGGTTAGGGAAGCCTTAAGGTCGGGTGTGAACCATGGTGTGGAAGGTCTTTTCTTTGGGGCCTTGTTAGTTGAGGAGCGAATTGCGATTGTGCTGAGACTGTTGTTCCAGGAGGTGGTGCAACAAGACACGATCATATTACTCCTGTTCTGAAAGGCTTACACTGGCTGCCAATCAGCTCTCGCGTCAAATACAAAACAATAATAAACATATTCAAAATCAAACACCGCACTTCAGCCAACAGCCTGCACACCCTCATACAACCAGACACCAGCACGCGCCCAAGAAGAAAAGGGACTGCCAACAGAGTAAACACACCGAACGACTTCAGAAAAACTCGCAAGGGCACCACTGAGGGGGCCCTCTCTCTGGCTGCCTCAACAATATGGAACTCCCTCCCAGACAAACTGAGATCGACAGATGACCTCAAAGACTTTCGCAAGCAGCTGAAGACAACGCTGTTCATAGAACACTACGGACATGTGACATAATCCAACAAGAACTTCCCCCGTACCCTTCCATCCGTGATAAGAAAATATTCACAGGCACATGATATATCTTAACCCCATAATTACATAGAACATTGTATTATAAGATCACAATGTACATAGTACAGAACAATGTATCATAGCTCATGCTGTAATATAGCTCACAATGTACCTAGTTCAACCTAATCTGTTACACTACCCTCGTCCACGCAATTCATAACATTCACTGCATGACCCTCCCTTCCCCACTTTTGATTGTATTGCTGTGACACAGCTTTGATTTTATGATAAGGCGGTATAGAAATACCGTTAAATAAATAAATAAATAGTTTGGGCTGCTCTTTCCTAGGTGCATAACTTTGCACTTGTCCACATTAAATTTCATCTGCCATTTGGATGCCAAGTCTTCCAATTTATCAAGATCCTCTAGCAATTTTCCACAATTCTCATGGGTTTTAACATCTTTAAATAGTTTTGTATCATCTGCAAATTTGATAACCTCACTTGTTATTTCCTTTTCCAGGTCATTTATGAATATGTCAAAAACTATTCACCTTTCTCCACTGGGAAAATTGGCCATTTAGCCCTACCCTCTGCTTTCTATCTTTTAACCAGTTCCTGATCCACAATAATACACTGTCTCCTATCCCATGGACTTTTTAGTTTTGCCAAAAGTCTGATGAGCAACTTTGTCAAAGGCTTTCTGAAAGTCCAGATACACTATAATCAACAGACTCACCTTTGTCTACATGTTTATTCACACCTTCAAAAAAACATAACAGATTAGTAAGACAAGATCTTCCATGTCTAAAGCCTTAGGGTAGTGACGGCTGCTTCACTGCTTCTCAAGAAAAGGAGAAAAGGGGAAATAGTCCTCAAAATACAAGATAAGGTATCTAAAGGCACAAGCATTTAAAAAAATGTAGTTCTCCTATCCAATATTCCTTTCCATCTTGGATTCCTCCCACTTGCTTCCACCCAGTGCATCACTCCTCTCCACATTACTACCTGTTTTCTGTTAACCACCCCAAAATTTCTGCATGGATTCACCCAAGCCCAACTCACTCTGTGGCACTTCCTCACTTCTCAGATCCTGTGGTAGTGGTGGGAAAAGCCTCTCCTCAGTGTCAGAAGTACTTATAGATCCAAATTTTGTCTGAAGGGGGGAAACCTCTCCACTGATAACAGCAGCTCTGTTGCTACAAAAGTTGAAGAGCAAAAAGGGAGAAGGGACTCTCTTCTTTGTTGCAGTAGCAGCTCCAATTGTCACAGTGATCAAGAGGTGGAGGAAGCTGCTTTAGTAGCACCAGCTGCATAACAGCACTGTGAAGGTTGAAGGTGGGGAGGAAAGGTCTCTTTTCAGCAGCAATAGTCACCTGATTGTCCCCATGATGGGTAGGTAGAGGCCCATCTTAAGTTGCCCGTGGGTCTTGCATGCAAAAAGACTGAAATCCATCTTTGGTGGCGGCAGCCACCTGCAGATCCCACAGTTGTGAATAGCAGAGAAATCCATCTTGGCACTACATTAGTGGCACTACTGAAGCCACATTTGGATCCCATGAAGGGAAAGGTTCTTTGTGAGAAACCTACTTGCAGTTCCTGCAGTGAATTGTGGGACAGAGATATGAGAAAAGCTTTCTATTCATTAGCATCCCCACATCTAATGTGTATGTGTAGGGAGAAGCACTCAACCGCAAAGTCTGTGATGCATGTGGCAAGACATCTTTCACTGCAGCTCAGGTTTGGCCATCATTCAGGACCCTTAAAGCACAGCAGGATTCTGCTCCCCCCCCCCCCTTTGACATTCTCCTCTGCAGCCGATTTAGCTATGGCAAGCAACCAATTTCACTGAAAGCCGCAGTCCTTCCCTTGTCAGGTCTCCCCTTCCACTCCTCACCACATCATAAGAACATAAGAAATACTATACTGGGTCAGACCAGGGTCCATCAAGCCCAGTACCCTGTTTCCAACAGTAGCCAATCCAGGTCACAAGTACCTGGCAGGTACCCAAAGTCCACAGCTTCCACAATACTCATCCTGGGGTAAGCAGTGGATTTCCCGGGTCCTCTTTAATAATGGTTTATCGACCTTTCCTTCAGGAACTTGTCGAAACCTTTTTTTAAACCTGGCTACACTAACAGCTTTTACTACATCCTCTGGTAACGAATTCCAGAGTTTGATTATGCGTTGAGTGAAAAAAACATCTCTCTTATTAGTCTTAAATGGGTTACATTGTAGCTTCATTGTGTGTCCTCTAGTCTTTCTACTTTTTGATGACATAAACAACCGATCTACATTAACCCGTTCCACTCCATTCATTAATTTATAGACTTCTATCATATCTCCCTTCAGCCTTCTCTTTTCCAAGTTGAAAAGCCCTAACCTTTTAAGCCTTTCGTCATAGATTTACCCTTCCATCCCCTTTACCATTTTAGCGGCTCTTCTCTGTCCTTTTCTAATTCGCTATTATCCTTTTTAAGATACAGTGACCAGAATTGCACACAATCAAGGTGCGGTCAAATCATGGAACGATACAGAGGCATTATAATATCCTTGGCTTTATTCCTTTCCTTATGATTCCTAGCATTCTATTAGCTTTCTTGGCCGCTGCTGTACACTGGGCAGAGGCTTTCAACTTATTATTCACAATGATGCCTAAATCTTTTTCCTGGGTGGTGGTTTCTAAGGCGGTATCGTGGAACCAAAGTTTGGGTTGTTCTTTCCTAGGTGCATAACTTTGCACTTGTCCACAATAAATTTCATCTGCCATTTCGACACCCAGTCTTCCAATTTTTCAAGGTCCTCTTGCAATTTTTCACAATCCTCTTGGATTTTAACAACTTTGAATAATTTTGTGTCATCAGAAAATTTGATCATAAGAACATAAGATATGCCATACTGGGTCAGACCAAGGTCCATCAAGCCCAGTATCCTGTTTCCAACAGCGGCCAATCTAGGTCATATGTACCTAGCAGTTTCCCCAAAAGACACAGGTTCCACAATGCTTGTATGGGTCAAGCATTCATATCCTGGGTCCCTTTTTATAATAGTTTATGGACCTTTCCTCCAGGAACTTGTCCAAACCTTTTTTAAACCCAGCTACACTAACAACCTTTACTACATCCTCTGGTAACAAATTCCAGAGTTTGATTACACGTTGAGTGAAAAAATATTTTCTTTTATTAGTCTTAAATAGTTTACCCTGTAGCTTCATTGCATGTCCCCTAGTCTTTCTATATTCTGATAACGTAAACAATCGATCTACGTTTACCCGTTCCACTCCGTTCATTAATTTATAGACTTCTATCATAGCTCCCCTCAGCTGTCTCTTTTCCAGATTAAACAGCCCTAACCTTTTTAGCCTTTCATAGGTGCATCCTTCCATCCCCTTTACCATTTTGGTGGCTCTTCTCTGAATCATTTCTAATAACACTATATCCTTTTTAAGATACCGCGACCAGAATTGCAAACAATATTCAAGGTGCGGTCGCACCATGGAATGATACAGAGGCATTATAATATCCTTTGTTTTAATTTTCCATTCCTTTCCTTATGATACCCAGCATTCTATTTGCTCTCTTGGCCGCCACTGCACACTGGGCAGAGGGTTTTAACATGTTATCCACAATGACGCCTAAATCTTTTTCCTGGGTGGTGATTCCTAATGTGGAACCTTGCATCGTGTAACTATAGTTTGGGCTGTTCTTCCCTAGGGGCATAACTTTGCACTTGTCCACATTAAACGTGGATCAATTGTTTACGCTATCAGAGTATAGAAAGACTAGGGGACATGTAATGAAGCTACAGGGTAAACTATTTAAGACAAATAAGAGAAAATATTTTTTCACTCAATGTGTAATCAAACTCTGGAATCTGTTACCGAAGGATGTAGTAAGGGCTGTTAGTATAGCTGGGTTTAAAAAAGGTTTGGACAAGTTCCTGGAGGAAAGGTCCATAAACCACTATTAAAAAGGGACCCAGGATATCAATGCTTGACCCAGTACAAGCATTGTGGAACCTGTGTCTTTTGGGGATATTGTTAGGTACGTATGACCTAGATTGGCCACTGTTGGAAACAGGATACTGGGCTTGATGGACCTCGGTCTGACGCAGTATGGCATGTCTTATGTTCTTATGTTCTTAAATTTCATCTGCCATTTTGATGCTCAGACTTCCAATTTATCAAGATCCTCTTGCAAATTTCCACAATCCTTATGGGTTTTAACAACTTTAAATAGTTTTGTATCATCTGCAAATTTGATAACCTCACTTGTTATTCCCTTTTCCAGGTCATTTATGAATATGTCAAAAAGCAGTGGACCTAGCACAGATCCCTGGGGTACACCACTATTCACCTTTCTCTATTGGGAAAATTGGCCATTTAGCCCTACCCTCTGCTTTCTATCTTTTAACCAGTTCCTGATCCACAATAGTACACTGCCTCCTATCCCATGATTCTAGTTTTGCCAAAAGTCTCTGATATGGGACCTTGTCAAAGGCTTTCTGAAATTCCAAATACAAAATATCAACCGACTCACCTTTGTCTACCTGTTTATTCACACCTTCAAAAAAACATAACAGATTAGTAAGACAAGATCTTTCTTGTCTAAAGCCATGTTGGCTGTCTCCCATTAAGCCATTACTATCTTCATGTTCAGCAATTTTGTTATTTATGATGGTTTCTACCATTTTTCCCGGTTCTGACGTCAAGCTCACCGGTCCGTAGTTTCCCAGATCACCCCTGGAACCCTTTTTAAAAATTGGCGTTACATTGGCCATCCTCCAATCTTCAGGTATTACAGATGACCACTTTGACTGTAGGATAAGGTGGTATACAAATCTGTCTAAATAAATAAATGATTTTAATGATAGTTCACAGATTACTAATAGCAGGTCTGCAATCTCATATTTCAGTTCTTTCGACACCCTTGGATGTATATCATCTGGTCCAGGTGATTTGCTACTCTTCAGTTTATCTAATAGTTGTAATACATCTTCTCAATGTATCAATATTTCTTTCAATTCTTCCGCACCTTTAAATACCACTTCAATCATGGGTAACATCCCTACAACTTCCTCAGTAAAGACCAAAGCAAAGAATTCATTCAGTCTCTCCGCTATCGCCTTGTTGTCTCTTAGTGCCCCTTTTACCCCTATATCATCCAATGGACCAACTGACCCACAGGTTTTTTTGCTACGAATGTACTTGAAAAAGTCTTTATGCATTTTTGCTTCCGCAGCAAGCTTCTTCTCAAATTCTCCTATTGCCTGCCTTATCAATGCCTTGCATTTAACTCGCCAGTGCTTGTGCTGTTTCCAGTTTGTCATTTGGCTCTTTTTTCCATTTCCTGAAAGATGCTTTTTTGGCAACAACAGCCTCTCTGACCTCACCTTTAAACCATGCTGGCAGTTTTTTGAACTTCCTTCTACTTTTCTTAAAGCGTGGAATACAGCTGGTCTGGGCTTCCAAGATAGTATTTTTCAACACCACCCAAGCTTGATCTAAGTCTAACCTTTGCAACTGCTCCTTTTTAATGTTTTCTTAAATATTTTCCTCATTTTATCATAATTTCCCTTTCGAAAGTTAAAAGGTAGTACTGTGGATCACCTCACTCATTATTCCCATTTCCAGGTCATTTATGAATATCTTAAAAAGCAGCGGGCCCAGCACAGATCCCTGGGGTACTCAACTATTTACTTTTCTCCATTGAGAAAATTGGCTATTTAGCCCTACTGTCTGCCTTTTATCTTCTAACCGGTTTCTGATCCACAATACTACACTGCCTCCAATCCTATAACTTTTTAATTTTGCCAAGAACCTCTCGTGAGGGATCTGTAAAAGGCTTTCTGAAAATCCAGATAAATAGCTCACCTTTGTCTACCTGTTTATTCACATCTTCAAAAAAATATAATAGATGAGTAAGACAAGACTTTCCTTGGCTAAATCCATGTTGGCTTTCTCCCATTAAACCATGGCTATATACGTGTTCAGTAATTTTGTTCTTTATGATGGTTTCTACCATTTTTCACGGTACTGACGTCAGGCTCACCGGTCTATAGTTTCCCGGATCACCTCTGGAACCCTTTTTAAATATTGGCGTTACATTGGCCATTCTCCACTCTTCAGGTACTACAGTTGATTTCAGACAAAGAACAGCTCAAGGAACACTCTCTAAATCATATTAGAAAAGAGCATATCATAAAATGGAAAGCTTGACATTTTTCTTTGAAATACTTTTGATAGTGTACTCATAGTCTCACCTGCACACCAGCCAGCGCTGTACCTAGCCCTGTGTGAGTGGTGCAGCCGCACAGGGCACAAAGGATTAGGGGCACCTTTTGGGCTGCCAACCTCCATTCCCCCCATGCTGCCTGCTGTCACCCTGCTGCCACTTTTTGTTTTCTCAGTGGCGGCGGCAATGGGAGAAGGAAGGGACCAGGCCAGTCATTCAAGCTCAGAGTTGCAAAGACCGGCATTTGAATGGCTGGGTCTGGGCCCTCCCTCCTCTGATGCGAACCTACGTCAGAGCAGGGAGGAATCAGATCTGTGTAGAAGCGCGAAGGAAAGATCTGCTTTTTTAAAATTTATAGTCAGGTCTGCTCTGCTGCTGCTGGCGCCGCCACAAAAACCAAAAGTGGTGGCAGCAGGGCAAGGGCAGGCAGTCAGCTGGACGGAGGTATGGGTGAGGGGGGGGGGGGGGGTGCACCAGATGTGCACATCATACAGGGCACAACTATGGATTGGTATGGCCCTGACACCAGTCACCATTTTATGGCATCAATACAAATACTATTTTTTAAAAAAAGGTGACCAATTTATGGTACATTGGAAGTTTTTTCATCCAAGTTGATAGGGTTAATCTGAGGCTGTAAAACTGTGCCATTACCATAAGTTTTTATGAAGAACATATCCATTTTACTCTGACTGATTGCTTCAGGGAATAAAATAAAAAGCAGACAGTGTGGCAGGTGCAGGCCTGTGACCCACAGTGTCCGAACATAAGCAGGCCAGCATGGCTAGCTTGACCTGTAAATGAGGCCTGTGGAGAGGCATATAGGATTGCACATCCCCCAATATGCTGCTATTGTAAGATAGAACTCAGTAGAAGTATTAAATTAGCTTAGGTAAGCAGAAAACTGTAGTAGTGAAAGATGGAAAAATACAGAAAAACATGTTTAAAAGTTACTGATAAGAAAAAGTACATCTGCAAAGAAATAATTGGGAGTGCTGACAGATGAGTTGCAGAGCCCAGCTCTTCTGCACGTACAAATTGGTTCTATAACCTTGAAAGTGTGAAAGTAACAAGGTGATGAACTGACCATTGTAATTGGGACTAGAAGGGGGGTATGCAGGTGTCATGCCCACTGGAGGGACATAACTGGATAAACTTATCAGTACCGGGACCAATAGAAGAGGTACGGGAGGTACGGAGATTACCGGGACCAATGAAATGTTTTTCTATACCTAGAATGGAACAGAAGTCTATAAAAGTTGTTGTAATGCTTGAAAACTTTGCTCAGCCATTTTGAAATTGACTGGTTCGAGACTTGTGCACAAATAAATGATTTGGACCTTTTGAACAGACTCCTGGTATCATTGGTTTGTCTGCGCTTTGCTGCTACAACAGCAACTAGGAAATCTTAGTGAATTTAAGCACTGAATGGTTATAAAACAAGCTGTGGTCATTAGGTTCAGACATGCTGCCAAAAGTTTAACTTTGGACATCAAAGAATTCCATGTAGTTTTATTTATAGGTGGTCAAAAGACTATAAAATAAAAACATTTTGCAAGTCAGCATACTTGCAGACTCATTTTTGGCTGTTTTTGCACATTGTGGATAATAACCAATATCTCTTAAAATATTTTTGTAGATCTGCATGTGCCTTCTTTTATCTTATCAACATATCAAGAACACACTGAACATTTAGTCATTAGAAAAGATCTCAATTGTTTTTTTTTTTTAAACAGCAGCTGGGATCTTTGGCACACACATGCAAGAATCTGAAAGATGGGGGACCACAAAACTTGTGGGAGGGCAAGACTTGCTCTTCTTCAGAATTAACTAGAGGGTGGAAATTACATCACAGCTGCAGATAGCAGCCTAAGACCAGTGCTCACACTGGGGTTAGCAATTAATGGAACAAAACCGCTCCAGTCATGTCCTCAGCTTTTTTAAATAGCTGCTTTCAATGCTATAACCCTCATGTGTGTGCAAAAAGCTGGAAGTTTTCCGGTATGCACCTAATGACTATAAACAGCTGAAAGGGAAGGGCAGCTGAGCAGCACATGGTGGAGGCAAGATGGCAGCAATTAGTTCAGAGTGAGAGGAACAGACTTCACACTGCAGGTCGCATGAGGCATTGGCCAAAAGAGTTGACATGCTAATCCTTTCAGTTAAGAAAGAAAGGATGTAACGGCTAAGTTTAAAGAACTGAGTAAGTGGTGGAAATGCACAAAGGAGTTGGAAGAGCAGAACAGAGCTCTGGAAGTAAAATAAATGAGTTTCAAACATAAATCAATTTTTATTAACGAAAGATCAGATGGACTAGGAGGCAAGTGGAAGGCCCTGGAGAATCACTCCCATCACACATTATAAAGGGGCATTCTAGAAACTGGGCTTACTGAAAACTTTTTAGAACTCCATGAGACTGTAAAAGTAGAACATGCAAAACAGTCTGGGGCCATGAAGAGACTACCGGTCTTGGGACATCACTGCATACATACAGGACTACAGCCCCAGAGAGCAGAACATGAGAAGAGCAGAAATCTTAGTATAGCATGGATGGATTTTAAGAAAGCTTTTGACAGTGTCCCACATTCTTGAATAATAAATTGCCTTGAAATGTATAAAATAAATCCTGGTTTGATAGTGTACATTAAGTTCACATGACAATGTGGCAAACCACACTCTTTTTGAAATAAAAGGATGGTCAATATATCATTCCTAAAATCAGGATCCAGCGAGGAATATTTTTTTTTGGGGGGGGGGGGATTCCCTGTCGCACCTTCTGTTTTGTGTAGCAATTAATTCAATGAGTACTCTCATCAACTCTTTGGGATACAGATTTAGCCTGAATTCTAAAGACGGTAACAACCCAGAAACAGCATTTCTATTTGTAGAGAATCTGAAGCTCTATAGTTCGAGCAGCAATTAGCAGAGCAATTCCGTGTGGTGAAAAGCTTTTCTGACGACGACAGGATGACAAATGTGCTTGGTGATGTGGTCTTGTTTTGATGATCCGGATATTATTCGTGCCGCTGTGTTTTGGGCCACTTGTAGTGGTCCGAGTGACTGTATAGACATGCCGATATAGATCGGGTTGCAGAAGTCAAGGATGGGAGTTATTAGGGCTTGACAGACTGTGCGGCTTTTATACAGCTTTGGGATTGTGAACTTGCCTCTTAAAGATCTTGAAAAACCGGATGTGCAAACATGAAGACTTCTCCATGTCCATGAAGTAATTTAGAAGAATCAGTGTATGCCAGGATTGTACCATCCCTACAGCTGAAGGAGGGCTAGGTCTCAGAGATTGATTACACAGAGCTACTATCATAGGCCTGCAAGCCTACCTAACTGCATCCTTGAATCCAAATAAGCAAAAAGCGCTGAAATATCAGAGTAAGCATCCAGAATCTGTCTCCATTAACAAATTTGGACAAGTACTCCAACGACTAGAAGGAATGAGTGAGAATCCACAGGCATGCACAGGGAAGGAAGTAACACAATTTGTAAAACAAGAGAATAAAATCTTCAAAAGAATTAGATAAACAAGGGAAAACAAGTGGCAAATGCACAAATACAGTGGGGAAATACAGAGTGTTACTCCAGGAACCCTCTGTCCATCAAAAACGGACTCATGAATGGTTAAGGAGCGGTGAACTGAAACCAAAGGATGAGAGGTTGATAGCTGCAGCCCAAGATAGCAGCTTATGGACAAGATGTGCTACGGCGAGCATTGAAAAACTGGCAACACAGACATATGTTGATTCTGTAAGACAGACCTGTAAATGGTGACTGACATCATAGCTGACTGTGAAGTTCTGATGGCAGAAAATTTCTATACAGAAAGACATAATAAAGTAGCGCACCTCATCCATTCGAAACTCTGTAAGCACTACATCACTGTGCTTGCAAAGCACTGGGATCATGACCCTAAGAGAAAGAGTAGTTACTCACCTGTAACAGGTGTTCTCCAGGAGCAGCAGGAATCAGTCCTCACTTATGGGTAACGTCGCCGACGGAGCCCTCGCGGAGCAATTTCCCCAGCTTTCAAAGAAAGCCTTTGGGATTGCAGCGCGCATGCGCGGTCCCCTTCCCGCCCGAGGGTGCCATCTTGCTCAGTCAGATGACATAGTGAAGACAGCAAAACATAACAGAATGGCTGCAACTCCAAGGGGAGGAGGGAGGGTAGTGAGGACTGATTCCTGCTGCTCCTGGAGAACACCTGTTACAGGTGAGTAACTACTCTTTCTCCAGGACCAAGCAGGAAGTCAGTCCTCACTTATGGGACTCCCCAGCTCAAGGCTACCAGAGGCCTCAAGCCGAAAATGAGCTCCCTCCAGCTCAACAGCACAGAAGGAAGGAATCTTCTCTGAATACGCATCCGGCCGGTAGCCAACACCGGGGCCGGAGGGAGGAGTTGCCTAAACCTCAAAGAGATTGTGGAGGACTGCCTGTCCGAAAGCACTATCCCTGCGGGACTCCCTCTCCAGGCAGTAATGGGCCGCAAAGGTCTGGCTGGAGGACCAAGTAGCGGCCCGGCAGATGTCTGCCAACGGAACAGAGCGGAGGTGAGCAACTGACGCAGCCTTCGCCCTGACACGGTGCGCCGTGACTCGACTCTCTAGGGAGAGGCCGGCCGGCCGCCCCATACGCCCAGGCGATGCAGTCAGCTACCCAGGTGGACAAAGTACGCTTAGAGACAGGTACCCCCAACCGATTGGGGTCGAAAGAGACGAAAAGCTGAGCAGCTTTTCTATGCTCACGCGTACGCTCAAGGTAGAAAGACAAGGCTCTTCGACAGTCCAGGGTATGCAGAACAGTCTCAGCTCGGCTGGTATGCAGCCTGGGAAAAAAGGTCGGAAGAACCACCTCTTGATTGATGTGGAAAGAGGAAACCATCCTCGGAAGAAACTTAGGGTGCGTCCGTAAGACAACCCTATTCTTGTAGAACTTAGTATAAGGGGGCTCCGACACTAGGGCCTGTAGTTCACTAACGCGCCTAGCGGAGGTAAGAGCCACCAAGAAGAGAGTTTTCCATGAGAGGAAACGAAGGGAGCAGGTAGCCATGGGTTCAAAAGGCGGGCAAGTAAGCCTTAGTAAAACCACATTGAGATCCCAGTCGGGAGCCGGAGGGCGCAGCGGGGGCTTAAGCAGGAGCAGGCCCCTGAGGAAACGCGCCACCAAGGGGTGCGAGGAAAGAGGCTGGCCCTCCACCAGCGAGTGATGCGCAGAGAGGGCACTGAGGTGGACTCTGACAGAAGCAAAGGGGTCCTCAGAGCGCTGAGAACACCAGACCGAGAAGCGACGCCATTTAAGGGCGTAAGATTTCCGGGTGGAAGGTCGCCGAGACGCCAGGACGACAGCCTCCACCTCCGGAGGAAGTAAGAGCGGAGCTAGGACTACCCTTTCAGCAGCCAGGCCATCAGATTAAGGGCCCGGAGGTTGGGGTGTAGAAGAGTGCCCTGATCCTGGGTCAGGAGATCGGGCTGAAACCCCAGAGGAAGAGGGGTGTCCACCGCTAGCTGCAGGAGCAGAGGGAACTGGGGTTGTCTCGGCCACCTGGGCGCTACCAGGATCAAGGATGCCCTGTCCTGGACAACTTTGAACAGCGTCCGGGACACAAGTGGCGTGGGAGGAAAGGCATACAGTAGGCCCGCGGACCACGAGATGAGGAAAGCATCCGGCGCTACTCTGAGAGGATGCGGGTGCCGAGAGCAGAACCTGGGAAGTTGCCGGTTCAGAGGACTGGCAAAGAGATCCATGGTGGGGAAGCCCCACCGGCGGAAGATCTGCCGGACAACTAAGGGGTTCAACCTCCATTCGTGTGGCTGCAGAATCCGGCTCAGTTTGTCGGCCAGGCAATTGTCCTGCCCAGGCAGGTAAACAGCCTTGAGGAGGATGTCGTGGTCGACTGCCCACGAGCACAGTCTCCGGGCCTCCTGACAGAGAAGGAGGGAGCCTGTGCCCCCCTGTTTGTTCACGTAGAACATGGCAACCTGATTGTCCGTCTGCACCAGTACAGACTGACGAGAAGTGAGGTAAGAGAAGGTCCGCAGAGCTAGGCGGATCGCCCGCAGCTCCAGGAAGTTTATCTGCTGAGCCGCCTCCCAAGGGGTCCAAAGGCCTTGGGTGCGCGCTCCCTGGCAATGCGCTCCCCATCCCAGGAGAGAGGCATCTGTCGTGAGCACCTGGGAGGGTGTGGGAGGCTGAAAAGGCATGCCGAGCATCAGGTTGGGCAGGTGAAGCCACCATTGCACAGAGGAGACCAGACGGTCGGAGATCTGTAGCAGGTCCGTCAGACTCCCTGTGGCCTGATGCCATTGAGTACGAAGGCTCCACTGAACAGGCCGCATATGTAGGCGGGCATTCGGGGTGACATGGACCGTGGAGGCCATATGACCGAGCAGCTGCAGGAATCGCCAGGCCGGGGCCGGCGACGCGCTGTGGAACCTGTCGGACAGAGCTATGAGCCTGTCGGCTCGCTCCTGAGGCAAGAAGGCACAAGCCCGCAGAGTGTCCAGCCGTGCCCCTATGAACTCGAGATCCTGAGAGGGGCGCAACGTGGACTTTCCGAAGTTTATGACGAAGCCCAAGTGCTGAAGCAAAGCCACTGTGCGTTGGGTGGCCTGAGTGACCTCTACGGAGGACTGCGCCCGTATGAGCCAGTAGTCCAGGTAGGGGAAGACGAAGAGGCCTTGAAGCCTCACGAAGGCCGCCACCACTGCCAGGCATTTTGTGAACACCCTGGGAGCGGAGGACAGGCCGAAGGGCAGCACGCGGTATTGATAATGTTTTCCCGCCACCACAAATCTCAGGTATTGCCGGTGGTCCGGGTGGATAAGGATGTGGGTATAGGCATCCTTTAGGTCCAAGGAGCATAGCCAATCTCCCTGCTGGAGGTAGGGCAGTAGGATTCCAAGGGTAAGCCATCCTGAACTTTTCCCGCTGCAGGAACTTGTTGAGGTCGCGTAGGTCCAGGATGGGTCTGAGGCCTCCTGTTCGCTTTGGCACCAGGAAGTACCTCGAGTAGCACCCTTGACCCCAGAGGTGTTGGGGTACTGGCTCCACAGCCTGCTCCCCCAGCAGACCCTGCAGCTCCTGAAGGAGTAAGTCCTTGTGCAGAGGGGGCCTTGGAGGCTCCCCTGGGAAGTAGGGGGGAGGCACCTGGTGAAAATGTAGGAGGTAGCCCTTTTGAACCACCTGCAGCACCCAGGAATCTGAGGTTATGGCTGACCACCTGTGGGCAAAGTGGATCAGCCTGCCCCCTGTGCAGAGTAAAGGGGCTATGCTGGCATAGTCAAAAACCCCCACCCTGCTGAGCAGGGGGCTGTGTAGTGGGCTTGGGGGCCCTCGGCCTACGGGGCCCATTACCCTGACTCTTAGCCTGTGGACCCTGATTGGGGGCTGCAGACGCTTGGTATTGAAAATGCTGTTGCTTATAGGCTTATAGGCGTAAAAAGGTTTTTTCCCTGAGCCCTTCCTCTTTTGTGAAGGAGCAGAGGTCTTTCTGGATAAGCGAGTCCTAGTGAGAGTCTTTGACTCGAGTTCTGCCGCCTTATCAGCCATGGGCTTGCCAAAGAGGTTTTCACCTCTGCAGGGGACATCGACCAACTTGTCCTGTACCCACGGCTCGAGGTCGGATGACTGAAGCCAGGCCTGTCGGCGGGCACCGATGCCGGCTCCCGCAACTCGGGCCGACGCCTCGAAGCCATCGTATGCCGCCCGAGAAATAAACTTCGAGCCCTCTCGAATACTATCGGACAAGGTCTGGAACCTCTGCAAGGGTTCCTCGGAGAGACCAGTCGAGAACCCGGCGATTTCTTTTGCCAGGTCTCGGAGGAACATGCCCATATATAGCTGGTATGTCTGGACTCGGCAGGCCAGCATGGAGCCCTGGAAGCACTTCCTACCGAGGGCATCCAGGTTACGGGCCTCCTTACCCGGCGGCACCGAGGAGTGCATCTTTTGACTCTTAAGTCGATGCATGGCCGATTCCACAACCATAGAGTGGTGCGGTAATTGCACCTTTTGGAACCCGGGACTCTTGCGGACTCGATACATCGAATCGACCCGCTTGCTCAACACCGGCGTCGAGGCCGGGCATTCCCACATGCGAAAGAGCAGCCGCTCCAGCATAGGAGGGACCGGGACAGTAAAGGCCTCCTTCGGGGGAGAGTCATACTGGAGGGCCTCGAGCTCTTCGGCGCGGGGCTCCTCCTCGGGATCCGCGGGGAAGGCCAACACCTTGGCCATACCCCTCACAAAATCGGAGAAGCGGGTATCCTCCGGAGGGGATCGCCTCCGAGGCTCCGACTTGGGCGAGTCGGAGGGGACGCACCGAGTCTGAAAAGAACCGGGTGACTTGTCCCCTTCCGTGTCCCAGCCCGACGCCTCCGTGGAGGAGTCGAGAGGCTCCGTGCGGGCGGGGGTTCGCCCCGACGCAGACGACCTCGGTCCCGAACGGGAGGCTGAGGGAGACCTCGACCTTGGATCGACTCGAGCACGTACGGACTCGAGGATCGACTCGGCCGCCGGTGTCGACTTGGGTGTCGACGTCCCGGTGGTCGGGGCAGATACACTGGCGAGGCCGGTCATCAATGCCCGCTGCTGGTCCATGAAGGCAGAGATACTGCGCTCCAAGGTCGTCAACCTGAGACCAAGCTCAGAAGACCTGGCAGCCTCCGACTCGGGCCCTGACGGCGTCGGGACCGACATCGGTTCCGGAGGGGAGTCCAGGAGGACTAGAGCACTCACGTGTCCAGGCGGCTCCAGCTCTAAGCGAGGAAGTTTGGAAGGCCTCTTCGCCTCCGAGGGCTCAGGGCGGCTGACGGGGCTAAGCGACCCGGCCTTCGAGGGACCAGGTGCGTCCTCCAACGACGCCCGAGCGAGTTTCTTCTTCCGACTATGTTCCCGGTCGGGGGACCCCCGTTCAGAGGAGCTCCGATGATACTCGTGGCCGGAGCCACGAGACGTCGAAGCCTCCGACGAGGTCCGGGCCTGACCGGACTCGGGGTCAGAGAAGATTCGTTCCTTTTGTGACTGTCGACTCCTCAGTGACTTTGAGGACATTCTGCTGCACGGACCACAACCCTCCGAGTCATGGTTGGGTCCGAGGCAACGGAGGCAGCAGTCATGCATGTCAGTAAGAGACATCAGTTTGGAACAACAATCACATTTTTTAAACCCGCTGGCAGCCATCGGGGGAAAGAGGGCCCCGGCGAGGTCGAAAGACCGTGCCGCCAGGGGTAAAGAAGAAAGTGGCGGGAACGCCAGTTAGAAGGACAAAAACTGAAAAAAAGGAAATGTGAACGGGCTCGATAAGGATATCGAGGCCGGGCGGGGACACGCGAACCGAGAAAAAACAAACTAAAGAAATTAATCAACTTTTTCAGCGGCGATAACAAACTACGTCTGTAGGGCTCCGTGGAAAAAAGAAGACTGAGCAAGATGGCACCCTCGGGCGGGAAGGGGACCGCGCATGCGCGCTGCAATCCCAAAGGCTTTCTTCGAAAGCTGGGGAAATTGCTCCCAAGTACGCAACTTCAACTCCAAAAAAGCCTTATGACATAATTGAATGGGCTAGGATACATCAGGGAAAACAGTGACTCTGACTGCAAAGAATATTTTTTAGAAAAATAAGATTTCAATACAATGTTTTTATCAATTTCGGAGACAAATGTGACCAACAAAGTAGCTCTTGAGGAAATAATGTCTGAAGACGACTCTAAAAACTCCAATCGATCTAGGCTATACTACCTAGTCCAATTCCCCCTCAGACATCTTAATAATCTTTTTGCCGCAGGGCAGATAATGCTTATTCAAAATACAAATGAAGTCCCAACATTTAGTATTGCCATAAAATTGATGGATAAAAAAATCAGCTTATCTTTTATAGAGGAATTGAACGTGGTCTGGAAAAATGGTTCCCCAACGCCGATCCCGAGTACTGCTATCGCGTTTCACTCTGCGTTTCTTCAGGGGTGAAATAACCAGAACTGTAGACCATCCTCAAATATAGTTAAAAGCCATCTGTGAACAAAGACCAACATTTGAAGAAATGCACATAAGTCAAAAATTGAAATCGCTACAAAAAATCTATATTGTATACATCCCCCTCCATCTTCTTTGGTCATGTCAAAATGCAGCAAATGAACTTCTTTTTTATAATATATACATATTTTTTCTACTAACCATATTGAAAATGACAAAACATTTGGATAATGCTGCCCACGTCCAAAATTCTTCACAAAACTCCTTAGAGGTCTTTTCCAACGTTCAGAGACGCCGCGCATGCGAAGAATGATTCAGCAAGGGTATTTAAACTGGCCTCAAAATGACATCAGTTCACTCATGACGTCCATATTTAAAGGGGCCTAGTGCTATTAGATCTTTAAAAATGTCCTATACACAACCGTTGAAGCCTTCCCTCTTAAAACTGGAGGGATCAGAAAAGTTTTTTTTATATATCTGTAAATACTTCAATCAAAAACATGCTTTCCAATCAATATAGTTGTTAAGACCTAACGGTGTCAAGGAATTTAGTTCAAAAATCCACCATTGCTCCCTACGAAGAAGGCATTGATCGAGGGTTTTACCAGTCCTGCCAATTTCTACTTTGTCAATACAAAAACATGACAATTCTTCAAAACGATGCTTACACTGGAGACAATGCTGCACAATAGGAGCTTCCAAAACACTGTGCTTTAAACGGCTTTTGTGTTCGCCCATCCTGACACGAAACTCCCGACTGGTCTTACCGACATAAATTAAATTGCATGGGCAACTGATTACGTAAACCACATTTAGCGAAGTACATGTGGTGTGATGTCTTAGAACGTAATCTTTGCCATTATATGTAAATTCTGACACTTCTTTGGTGATTGAGCATATTCCACAACTCCCGCACTTCTTATGACCAGCTGGCTCCATAACCGACAAATCAGTGCTTTCAGAACTTTTTAATCGAGCCGGACACAGAAACTCCTTCAAATTCCTACTGCGTTGCCAAACGCATCTGATCTTCTTACCAGTCAGTCCCGCTACCGTGTCCAAAATATTCATGTGTTTACGTAAAATCCGTTGTATGGATTTGCTCAACGGGGAATACTTCGTAATGAGATTGATAGATGAATCTGTCTCCTGTGTTTGTGTAGTTCCATAATGGTTCAACAACAGCTCACGGTTATTATGTAACGCTCGTTTATAAGCCTTTTGCACTGTGCTTGTAGGGTATCCTCGAGCTAAAAAATTACTTTTCAGACCGCACGACGCAGTTTTAAATTCCTCCAACGTAGAACAATTTCTTCTGTAGCAGAGGAATTGTGAAAAAGGGAGCCCGGTTTTTAAACCTACCGGATGAGCGCTCTGAAAATGCAAAAAAGTATTGCGATCAGTGTGTTTCCGATGCACTGTGGTCTCCCAAGTGTCAATACCTCTTCTGATTCTCACATCCAAATAAGTTATTTCCAAATGATGATAAACATGAGTAAATTGTATGTGTGAATCACAATTATTCAGCCACTCAAAAATCCTTTCAGATCGAACATCAAGATCTGGTGCCGTTATATAGATGATGTTTTTATGATATGGCAAGGTTCGTCTGTCCTTCTCGAGACTTTTTTTTGAGTGGCTGAATAATTGTGATTCACACATACAATTTACTCATGTTTATCATCATTTGGAAATAACTTATTTGGATGTGAGAATCAGAAGAGGTATTGACACTTGGGAGACCACAGTGCATCGGAAACACACTGATCGCAATACTTTTTTGCATTTTCAGAGCGCTCATCCGGTAGGTTTAAAAACCGGGCTCCCTTTTTCACAATTCCTCCGCTACAGAAGAAATTGTTCTACGTTGGAGGAATTTAAAACTGCGTCGTGCGGTCTGAAAAGTAATTTCTTAGCTCGAGGATACCCTACAAGCACAGTGCAAAAGGCTTATAAACGAGCGTTACATAATAACCGTGAGCTGTTGTGAACCATTATGGAACTACACAACAGGAGACAGATTCATCTATCAATCTCATTACGAAGTATTCCCCGTTGAGCAAATCCATACAACGGATTTTACGTAAACACATGAATATTTTGGACACGGTAGCGGGACTGACTGGTAAGAAGATCAGATGCGTTTGGCAACGCAGTAGGAATTTGAAGGAGTTTCTGTGTCCGGCTCGATTAAAAAGTTCTGAAAGCACTGATTTGTCGGTTATGGAGCCAGCTGGTCATAAGAAGTGCGGGAGTTGTGGAATATGCTCAATCACCAAAGAAGTGTCAGAATTTACATATAATGGCAAAGATTACGTTCTAAGACATCACACCACATGTACTTCGCTAAATGTGGTTTACGTAATCAGTTGCCCATGCAATTTAATTTATGTCGGTAAGACCAGTCGGGAGTTTCGTGTCAGGATGGGCGAACACAAAAGCCGTTTAAAGCACAGTGTTTTGGAAGCTCCTATTGTGCAGCATTGTCTCCAGTGTAAGCATCGTTTTGAAGAATTGTCATGTTTTTGTATTGACAAAGTAGAAATTGGCAGGACTGGTTAAAACCCTCGATCAATGCCTTCTTCGTAGGGAGCAATGGTGGATTTTTGAACTAAATTCCTTGACACCGTTAGGTCTTAACAACTATATTGATTGGAAAGCATGTTTTTGATTGAAGTATTTACAGATATATAAAAAAAACTTTTCTGATCCCTCCAGTTTTAAGAGGGAAGGCTTCAACGGTTGTGTATAGGACATTTTTAAAGATCTAACAGCACTAGGCCCCTTTAAATATGGACGTCATGAGTGAACTGACGTCATTTTGAGGCCAGTTTAAATACCCTTGCTGAATCATTCTTCGCATGCGCGGCGTCTCTGAACGTTGGAAAAGACCTCTAAGGAGTTTTGTGAAGAATTTTGGACGTGGGCAGCATTATCCAAATGTTTTGTCATTTTCAATATGGTTAGTAGAAAAAATATGTATATATTATAAAAAAGAAGTTCACTTGCTGCATTTTGACATGACCAAAGAAGATGGAGGGGGATGTATACAATATAGATTTTTTGTAGCGATTTCAATTTTTGACTTATGTGCATTTCTTCAAATATTGGTCTTTGTTCACAGATGGCTTTTAACTATATTTGAGGATGGTCTACAGTTTTGGTTATTTCACCCCTGAAGAAACGCGGAGTGAAACGCGATAGCAGTACTCGGGATCGGCGTTGGGGAACCATTTTTCCAGACCACGTTCAATTCCTCTATAAAAGATAAGCTGATTTTTTATCCATCAATTTTATGGCAATACTAAATGTTGGGACTTCATTTGTATTTTGAATAAGCACTACTAGGAAGCACTTTCTACATTTTTGAAATAATACAGGGTGGTCGTTGATGCTATCAGACTCTGCTCCCTCCATATGGAGGATAAGCTAGTCATCAGTCTGAGACCAGCCCTTAGAAAAAGATTTATTATTGGCTTTTTGGTACTAGCATAATATAGATTTTTCAGCTACAATTGGTTAAAATCGGAGTGTTTTTTTGTATTTTAAGTGGCTTTAACACTCTGTTTCTGGACCATATCTTTTTGAGTCGCAGGGCAGATAAAGCATAGTAACTCACCTGTAACAGGTGTTCTCCAGGGACAGCAGGAATCAGTCCTCACATATGGGTGACGTCGGCACCGATGGAGTCCACGCAGAACATTTCCCCAGCTTTCAAAGAAAGCCTTTAGGAATGCTACGTTGAGGTTCCATTCAGCTGCTGAAGGGTGAACTGGGGGCTTCGATAAGAGCAGGCCCCGAAGAAAACGGGTCACCAATGACTGGACCGAGAGGGACTTACCATCCCATCAGATGGTGGTGCTCCGCCAAGGCACTGAGGTGCATCCAGACGGAGTTAGACATGAGCCTGGACTGAGATAGATGGAGAAGGTACTGTAACACCAGATCTACTAGGCAGGAGAAAGGGTCAATCCCGTGATTGGTGCACCAAACAGAGAACATGCGCCATTTGAGGGCGTAAGCCTTCCTAGTAGAGACCTTGCGAGAGGCCAGCAGGATATTCTCAACCTCGACTGGAAGGTTGCGGGGGGCAAGAGTTACCCTCTCAGCAGCCACGCTGTCAGCGAGAGGGAGCCCAGTTTGGGGTGCAGGTGAGAGAGCCCCCTCCTGAGATAGGAGTCCCGGGACAGTGCCCAAGGGGATGGGGCCTCTGCCACCAACTGCAGAAGCAGCGGGAACCATGCTTGCCTGGGCCATTGAGGAGCTATCAGGATGAGTGAGGCCCTGTCGCGGAGGATCCTGAACAAGGTCTTGGCGATCAATGGGGTAGGAGGGAAGGTGTACATGAGGCCTCCTGACCATAAGACCAGGAACACATCCGCTGTGGGCCTGCCGGGAAAAGAAGCAGGGCAACTGAAAGTTGTCTGGGCTGGCAAACAGGTCCATCACGGATTCTCCTCAGAGCTGGAAGAGTCGACTGGCTACCCTGGGGTCCAGTTGCCACTCGTGCGGCTGGAGACTCTGCTGAGCGTGTTGACCAGCTGGTTGTCCTGACCAGGCAAGTACACTGCCCACAGGAAGATGCCCTGTCAGACTACATACGAGCAGAGGGCTAGAGCCTCCAGACAAAGGATATGAGACCCCATGCCCCCTTGTTTGTTCATGTAGAACATCGCCACCTGGTTGTCTGTCTGGACCAGAATTGGCTGGTGATGCAGGTGGCGATGGAAGGCCTCAGAGCTAGGTATATGGCTCAGAGCCCCAAGAGGTTGATCTGTTGGGTGCTCTTATCTGGTGACCAGTTGCCCTGAGTGCGCAGATCTCCACAGTGGGCTCCCCAGCCAAGCAGGGAGGTGTCCGTGGTGAGGACCTTTGAGGGGGGGGCTTGGGGCCTGAAAAGGCATGCCTGTCTCCACATGCTGGGGCGACTGCCACCAGACCAGGGAGTCTGTCAATTGGTGGGTTATGGAAACTCTGTCTTGGAGGTGGCTTGCGGCCTTGGACCACTGGTCCCGTAGACACCACTGCGCCGCCCTCATGTGAAGGCGGGCGTCTGGGGAGATGTGGACCATGGAGGCCATGTGGCTGAGGCGGCGCAGGAGGTGCCGTATGTCTCAAACTAGAGTCCTGAGATGGTTGGCCCGGTCCTTAGGCAAGGTGGCCTTGGCCTGGAGGGTGTCAAGCTTCGCCCCAATGAACTCCAGGCATTGCACTGGGAGGAGGTGGGAGTTGGGATAATTTTTGCCAAAGCCCAAGTGCTGCAGCATCTGGATGGTATGTGCTGTGGCCTGCTGGACCTCGGAGGCTGTGCCTCCCCTTATGAGCCAGTCGTCTAGGTATGGAAACAGAAAGACCCCCTGGAGCCTGAGGAAGGTGACCACGACCGCCAGGCATTTTGTGAAGACCCTTGGGGCACAGGCTAGGCCGAAAGAAAGCACCCAGTATTGGAAATGTTTGTTTCCTACCACAAACCGCAGGTACTGCCTGTGGGTGGGGTGGATAAGGATGTGGGTATACGCATCCTTGAGATCTAAGGAGCACAGCCAGTCTCCCTGCTGGAGGTATGGCAGTAATGTTCCAAGGGAGAGCATCTTGAACTTCTTCCACACCAGGAATTTAGGTGGTGGGGCACCGGTTCCACTGCTCTGTCCTCGAGAAGATCTGTCAACTCCTTCAGGAGAAGGTCACGGTGGAGGGGAGACCTGAGGGGCTCTCCCGGGAAATAAGGAGGAGGTATCTGAGTCAGGTGGAGGAGGTAACCCTCCCCCACTACCTTTAGTGCCCAGGAGTCGGTGGTGATGGCCACCCACCTCTGGGCATAGAGTGTCAAGCGTCCCTCTGCAGGCTGTCGATCTCCGTGGGGTAGAGAGGCTATGCTCGGGGAGTCAAAAGCTGAGCTGGCTGAGCCGGTGCCTGGGGTTTGGGAACCTTCTGCTTACACGGGCCATGCCTGTGTCCCTTGATCTGCTGACCCTGTTGGGGAGCCAGGGAGGTCTGGCAAGGCGGGTAGTTGCGGTAAGCAGCTCCCTTCCTCGGGTAAAAGGGCTTTTTACCAGAGCCCTTCCTTCGGGAAGGAATGTGGTCTTCTTGGAGAGCCTGGTTCTTGTCATGAACTCTGCCTCCAGCTCGGCGGCCTTGTCGGTCATGGGTTTTCCGAAGAGGTTCTCTCTTTGGCATGGGACGTCGACCAATTTGTCCTGAACCCACTGCTCGAGATCGGATGACTGGAGCCAAGGCTGGGGGCGTGCACTGATGCCTGCCACGGCCACCAACTTGAACCCATCATAGGCTGCTCGAGACATAAATTTGGAACACTTATGACGGCCTTGGACAGACTCTTGAACCGTTGCAAAGGTTCCTCGGAGAGACCAACCGAGCAACCGGCGCATTCCTTTTGCCAGGTCTCTCAAGTACATGCCCATGTACGGCTGGTAGGCCTGGACCCGGCAGATGAGCATCAAGCCCTGGTAGCACTTCCTGCTGAGGGCATCCAAAGTACAGGCCTCTCTACCCGGGGGCATCGAGGAGTTCGTCTTTTGGCTTTTCAGCCGATGCATGGCTGACTCCACCACCATGGAATTGTGCGGCAGTTGTGACTTCTGGAAGCAGGGGCTCCGGAGGACCCAATACATCGAGTCAAGCCGTTTGCTCACCACTGGCACCAACAATGGTGTCTCCCACATTCGGAGCATGAGCCGTTCCAGGATAGGAGGAATGGGCACTGTGAGCGATTCCCAGGGAGGGGCCTCATACTGGACGATCTCCAATTTGTCAGCTTGAGGGTCCTGCTCCGACATGGTTGGGAACGCCAAGGCCTTGGACATGTCCTTGACAAAGTCCAAAAAGCCCATATCCTCCGGCGGGGACAATCTCAGAGGTTTTGAGACTGGGGAGTCGGAAGGGATGTTGTGGTGGTGACGGGTATTGGGAGCCTCCTCATCCTCCGTTTCCCAATCGGAGTAATTGGAGGAGGACTTGTAGGTGGGCTGCTCCGCGGGCTTCAAGGTCCCACAGTCGACACCCGGCAAACTGGCCAGGGATGACCGAGCTCCCATCAAATGGGATGCTGAACGTGACTTCGGCCGAGGATTGATTTGAGGCCGCAAGACCTCAAGGATCGGCTCGGCCTCCGGGGATGTCTGGGACATCTTAGACGTCGAGTGCCCGGTGGTTGGGGCGGATGAACCGGACGCGCCGGACAACGCCCGCGGTTGGCAGATGAAGGCAGACAAATTTTGCTCCAAGGCCACCATCCTGGACAGCCCAAAAGGTTCCAAAGCCTTTGGCGTGGGCCCCGAGGGACTTGAGCCCAGTGCCAGCTCCCCTGAGAGAGAATTCTCGACGAGGATAATTTCTGGGGACAGAAGCTGGTCCACAGCCAGGTCCTTCCGAGGGACCTTGGCAGGTGTCTCCTTCTCAGATGCCTCGGACGAGTGCCTCAGACTGTGGGACCAGGCCCGGGAGGTTCCCGACCGGTTGGAACCATCCAAGGACGCCGCCTTCAAGGGTTTCTTCTTCTTCCTGTTCTCCCTCGAGGGAGACCCTCTCTCCGAGGACCCACGATGATGCTCGGGCTCGGAAAGTTCCTCCCAGGATGATGGGGTCTCAGACGAGGCCTTGGCCTTCGGTGGAACAGGAGATTTGGGGGAGAACTTATCATGCTGCTGCTGGCGGCTCTTCAGGGCCTTGCTGGACATCCATTTACAAAGACCACAAGCCGCCGAGTCGTGGTCCGGCCTGAGGCAACAGTCACGTGTGTCAATTAAAGACATTCATTTAGAGCACCGATCACACTTTTTAAAGCCACTGGTAGTCAGCGGGGAAAAAAGGCACAAAGACGCTGGAAAATAAGAAAAACAATAAAAAGAAAATGAAGTACTGAACTCAACGCCGAGGCACCGAGGACGGCAGGCGGGAAGAGTACCGGTGCAAGAACAGAGCCGAGTAGGAAACTCAGGCATGAAAAAAAAATCAACTTTTTCCAGGGGAAGACAGACAGCATCTGAAGGGCTCCATGGAGAAAAGGAGACTGAGCAAGATGGCACCCTTGGGCAGGAAGGGGACCACACATGCGTGATGGCATCTCCCAAAGACTTTCTTTGAAAGCTGGGGGGATGCTTCCGCGAGGGCTCTGTTGGTGCCGACGTCACCCATATGTGAGGACTGACTTCCTGCTTGTTCCCGGAGAATAGACGCTAATCTTTAAATCCTCTGGGTTAGCAAATAAAACTTCTTTCAGATATTTATAAAATAAATTAAAAGGAGATAGATAGTGAGTGATGGGAACATTCAAATATTTTAAATTTCTAGGTCTAATCGTATTTTCAAGAGCCTCCAACTGCCAATAGCAGTAGAGACCATCTTTAATAGAAGCTGAAAAGACTGACTGGACTAAATTAACCTGAGCTTCAAGTTTGTCTAAATGCACTAATACATTTTCAAACTCAGTATCATATTCTATGAATTTAGCTGCAGAGTCCTTAGTAAAGTCCTCTGTCTCAAAGTGCTGGTCAGAACAGCCTCAGTTCGAGATATCACAGTCCGTATGTCCTTCAGAGATATTTCTAGTACGAGACATCTGGCAGGCCACCAGAAAGGGGTGGCAACTGCAAGATTTCAGGCATTGTATCCAACACCTGGACCCTAGACTGTGTAGAAACCGATGTCTGCACAGGCACCAGTAGTGGTATGTCAGCAAAGACAGCCAAAACAGAGACCCCCATCAGCAAAGACAGCCAGAACAGATGGAAGGGGTTGGGTTACTGCCCCAACCGGAGACAGGCCAGAAGCCGATATGAGCAACAATACCTCATCCATATTTCTCTTCACTAGATGCTTATCAAAGTGACCCTCCACTTTTGATGATTTTTATCGTGGACGCAGACTGAAAGGACTTCTTTTTCCTTTATCCCATCGCTCCAAGAAGATACCCCTGCTCCTACTCCGAAGTGCGCTTAAGGGGCACCAAAGAGGCGCCCTTAGGATGCGCCCTCAGTCACAACCCAAGGAAGGGCCACAGTTTTATCAGGCCCAACTGACTTCAAAGATAAGCGCCAAGTGCCTGCAAGACCAAATCAGCTGCTGCCGAAAGTTCTCACACCCCCAGAAAGTCTGAAATATAAATGGCAGTTCTTGATTACACTTCAATGGACAGTATGGACAGTAAATGGAGAAGTGCAGAGAGTTCACTCCTTTTGAGGCATGGTGCATCCTGAAGCAAACAGGAATGACCAATATGCCTTAGGCTGCGAAACATCAAATCTATAGGGTATGTATATTAAGCCAGTTATGCTATTTTGACTAGATCCCCATATTAGTCAATGGGATCTTGTTGCAAATAGCATGCCTTAACCATTAACCTGGCTTGGTAAATATACCCCTAAGATTCAGATGGAGAAGGAAGCAGCAAGATAGATCAGAGTCACAGAGTTGAACACAAAAGAAAGGACAGACATGAAACATCCTCCGGAAAAAAATTACAACCAATCTACCTTTACCCATTCCATTCCACTCATTTTGTAGACCTCTCTCATATCTCCCCTTAGCATCTCTTTTCCAAGCTGAAGAGCCCTAATCTTTTAAGCCTTTCCTTGTAGGGATATCTTCCCATACCCTTTATCATTTTGGTCGCTCTTCTCTGTACCTTTTCTAATTCTGCTAGATCCTTTTTTAGATCTGCTATATCCTTTTTTAGATATTCAAGGTGCAGTCACACCATGGAATGATACAGAGCCATTGTAATAGCCTTGGTTTTATTCTCCATTCCTTTCTTACGATTCCTAACATTCTATTTGCTTCCTTGGCCATTACTGCATACTGAGCAGAGAATTTCAACCCATTATCCAGGATGACACCTAGATCTTTTTCCTGGGTGGCGATTCCTAATGTGGAACCTTGCATCGTGTAACCACAGTTTGGATTGTTTTTCCCTAAGTGCATAACTTTGCATGTGTCCACATTAAATTTAATCTGTCATTTGAATGCCCAGTCTATACCTCATCTATTTGATATACTGGCTTTATATCCATCTAGTATTTTTTTTTTAAAGATAACCATAATGAATATGCAAATAGTCACCACACCCTTTGCACCTCCCCCTCCCATGAAGCAGTAAAACTAAGCCCATGGAGAAATACTGGAGTTATATGCCCCTAGCTACTTTAGATATGGGGTCATGCAGGAGGAGGTCATCAGCAACCTCTGGATTTTTCTCTGTTTCCACCTCTGCTGGTAGGGGAACACAGCCCACTTGTCTGGACTGGCCTAGCAGGATGATATGGAATACAAACATTTTCATCTTTTGTTTCTAAAGTTAATTCCCTCCCTAAACTTTCCATATTTAATTAGAGCCAATTATGAAACATAACAAGGACTGGACACTACATTATGAAATTCAAAGATGTAAATGGAAAACTCTTACCTTGGGTATTGAGATAATAATGCTTCCACAAGGGTCTCAATTTATGTTTTCCTCCTACATCCCAAATAGTAAACTTCAGATTTTTATATTCAACTGTTTCAACATTAAAACCTAAAACATAGAACAGATATGTCAAGTCATGCATGCTGATGCATCGTCAACTTACAAAAGCACATCTTATTCCAAGACATCACTTCCCTAGGTGTCTTGACAGCTGCCTATCAATTCACAATTTTTTCATCCAGTTAACCACCATGAAATGTAAAGAAGGTTAACATCATGGGAGTCCGGTGATGTCACCTGCCAAGATAGCCACCATTGCTTGGGATCCCTGGAGCCCGGGAAAATAAAACAACTGATCTGTCCCCAGCAGGAAAAGCAGACGATGGCGGCGGTGTGGCAGTGGGCCCCCTATTTGGATCCATGGCTATCAAAAAGAAAACTGCAGATTTGCGGGATTTCGCATACAAGCGCCTTCGTTCTTGTGGGAAGCAGGGGACATAATGGTGGCACAGACAACAGTGGAACAAGCAGGATATGCCCCAGAAAGCGAGGTGAGCTACATGGCCAGTCCGAAGAACTCAGCAGCAAGAGAGGGGGCTCCCAAACACTAACTTCCAGGTTCCAGGAGGTGGTCTTGGCATGGTTTCATGATATTAAGTAGGACCTGGGCAGAATGCAGGCATCTGACTACTGTCCAGGAGGACCTTAAAACTGGGCTGGAGGAACTGCACTGCCATCTCAATGACCTGGGAGGCAGAATGGAGGCCACAGAGTCCAGGATCAAGGAGCAATAAGAGATAATAGCAGGCTTGAATCAGTGCATAGACTTGGACCAGCAGTGGGAAGAAACAGAGGACAAACTGGAGGACCTGGAAAATTGCTTGCAACGAAATAACCTCCACTTCAGAGGTATCCCAGAGGAGGCATTCTTGGACTGCAAATAGGTGGTGGTGCAGATTACAAAGACAATCCTGCAGGCAACCAATATGGAGTGGGCACAGCTGGATTTGCACATAGATCACGCACAAAGTGGTGGGCCCGGTTGGGCTCAACAGGCCGCGAGAATCTCCTGCTATCATGATTATGGTGCGAAGAAGCAAATCACTAGCAAATTTTGGGTGATGGGGTTCCTCCAGCAGGATTGCTACAAGGTAGAGGCGTTTGCAGACCTGGCCACCTTGCATCGTCAGCAAGAGATGCTCAGAACTCTCTCTCAACTAACGCCTTTGTGTGGTAGCCAGGTTAACTGTTACTTTAAATTAAATCTCTCTCCCTGCTCTGTCCCCAGAACGTGCTGCATTTTAAACTTTTTTTCCTGCTCTAGCCTACCTGAGGGACTAACCCCCCCCCCCCCTGCTGAGGGTACAGGACAGGGTACCTTGTAATAGCTCTCTTTTAATAGGTCTTATTTCCCTCCCTCCCTCCCTCCCCAACACCCACCCACCCCTGGAGTAATTGTAGCTTTATAGGTACTTACACGTCGTAGAGGAAAGGGGCTGCTCTCAGCTGCAGCTCTTTATCTAAATTAGTCATACATTGAGGACCTGAGATTAATTAAGCTTCAGGTGAACAAGGTATAGAGGTATTAGATACACTTTTATTAGTATAAGCATCTACACCAACCCTTAGTAAGTACAGAATTTAAAGAATTAAACACAAGCTTTAAACTAAGATGCAGACAACAGTCCAGCAGCGAGATGGGGGCTTTCCAGTCTTTTGCATTGAGTGTCACATGTATGATTTTCTCCCAGTTGGTGAGAGGTCCTACATGTGCACTAGGTGCAAGGAGCTCTTTGCTCTCAGGGACTGAGTCCGTTCTCTAGAGGCTAGAGTAGCAGACTTGGAAAACATAAGAAAGACAGAGGTACATAGACGAGACCTACAGGGATATAGTCCTGAAGTCCCACCTCCAGTCTGGCAGCATCCCTGTTGCCATGGAGGGGAGAGGTCACATGACAGGAGAGCATCACCCTGGTGTGGCAGGACGTGATCCTGTAACTAGGACCTGTCCTTCAAGTGATGTAAAACCCTCTCGCACTGAGGAAATTTCTCCAGGGACATGTGCCCATGAGGGAAGGGTTAGGACAGCTGTTATAGTTGGTGATTCAATCATTAGGCATGTAGATAGCTGGGTGGCTGTTGAACGTGAGGATCGCCTGGTAGCATGCCTGCCTGGTGCGAAGGTAGCGGACCTCACGCACCGCCTAGATTAGATAGTGCTGGGGAGGAGTGTGCAGTCTTGGTACATGTCGGTACCAATGACATAGGAAAATATGGTAGGGAGGTTCTGGAGGCTAAATTTAAGCTTTTAGGTAAGCAGTTGAAATCCAGAACTTCCAGGGTAGCGTTCTCCGAAATGCTTCCCGTTCCACGTGCAGGACCCAAAAGGCAGGCAGAGATCTGAAGTCTCAATGCGTGGATGAGACGATGGTGCAAGGATGAGGGTTTTGGATTTGTTAGGAACTGGGTAACATTCTGGGGAAAGGAGGGGCTCTTCCGAAGGGATGGGCTTCACCTTAACCAGGATGGAACCAGACTGCTGGCATTAACCTTTAAAAAGGAGATAGAGAAGCTTTTAAACTAGAAAATAGGTGAAAGCCAACAGTCGCCCAAGAGCGCATGGTTCGGAAGAAGGTATCCTTGAAGGATACTACCAAAAGCAGTGAGGTTCCAAAAAAGAGTAAAGGAGCCCAAATGCCCTTGAGTATGGTGCAGACAGAGCTTAAAGATTCCAAATTACCCATGCCTACCAATAGCCAGATTAATATTAATAAAATACAGTCTCTAAAATGCTTGTATGCAAATGATAGAAGTCTAAAAAATAAGATGAGAGAGTTAGAATATATAGCACTAAATGAGAGGTTAGATATGATTGGAATATCAGGGACATGGTGGAAGGAGGACAACCAGTGGGACACTGTGATACCTGGGTACAAACTATATTGTAATGATAGAGCTGATCAAACTGGTGGAGGGGTTGGGCTCTATGTTAGAGAGAGCATTGAGTCACAAAGGATTAAAGTTTTGCAGGAAACAAAATTTGCTGTAGAATCTCTACGGATTGAAATTCCATGTAAAAAGGGGAAGGCGATGGCAATGGGGGTGTACTATCGACCGCCTGGCCAGAATGAACAAACGGATGATGAAATGCTCAAAGAAATCAAGGAAGCTAACAAAAGTCACAAGAGAGTAATAATAATGGGTGATTTCAATTACCCCGGTATCGACTGGATCAGTGTCACAGCAGGACATGCTAGGGAGATAAAGTTTCTAGATGAAATAAATGACTGCTTCTTGGAGCAGCTGGTTCATGAACCGACCAGAGGGGAAGCCATACTGGACCTAGTCCTTAGTGGAACACCAGATCTGGTGCAAGAAATAAGGGTGTTGGGACCACTTGGCAATAGTGATCATAGCATGATCGTGTTTGATTTAATTAGTGGAGGAGGGATAGTAAAGAAATCCACAGTACTACCTTTTAACTTTCGAAAGGGAGACTATGATAAAATGAGGAATATAATTAAGAAAAAACTAAAAGGAGCAGTTGCAAAGGTTCAAGATTTACATCAAGTTTGGGTGTTTAAAAATACTATCCTGGAAGCCCAGACCAGCTGTATTCCACGCATTAAAAAAAGTGGAAGAAAGTCCAAAAAACTGCCAACATGGTTTAAAGGTGAGGTCAGAGAGGCTCTTGCTGCCAAAAAAGCATCTTTCAGGAAATGTAAAAAAGAGCCAAACGATGAAAACTGGAAACAGCACAAGCACTGGCAAGTTAAATGCAAAGCACTGATAAGGCAGGCAAAGTGAGAATTTGAGAAGGAACTTGCTATGGAAGCAAAAACACGAAATAAAAGGCTTTTTCAAGTACATTTGTAGCAAAAAACCTGTGAGAGAGTCAATTGGACCGTTAGATGTTAGAGGGGTAAAAGGGGCAGTAAGAGGAGACACTGAGGCTATAGCGGAGAGACTGAATGAATTCTTTGTTTCGTTCTTTACTGAGGAAGATGTAGGGATTTTACCCAAGACTGAAGTGGTATTTAAAGGTGATACTGCAGAGGAATTGAGAGAAATATCGTTACACCGGGAAGATGTATTACAACTATTTGATAAACTGAATAGTAGCAAATCACCTGGACCGGATGGTATACATCCAAGAGTGTTGAAAGAACTGAAATATGAGATTGCAGATCTGCTATTAGTAATCTGTGAGCTGTCATTAAATCATCTGTAATAACTGAAGATTGGAGGTTCGCCAATGTAACGCCAATTTTTAAAAAGGGTTCCAGGGGTGATCCGGGAAATTACAGACTGGTAAGCCTGACGTCAGTACTGGGGAAAATGGTAGAAACCATCATAAAGAACAAAATTACACAGCATGTAGATAGTCATAGCCTAATGGGAGACAGCCAACATGGCTTTAGACAAGGAAGATCGTGTCTTACTAATCTGATATGTTTTTTTGAAGGTGTGAATAAACAGGTAGACAAAGATGAGTCGGTTGATATAGTGTATCTGGACTTTCAGAAAGCCTTTGACAAGGTCCCTCATCAGAGACTTTTGGCAAAACTAAAAAGTCATGGGATAGGAGGCAGTGTACTATTGTGGATCGGGAACTGGTTAAAAGATAGAAAGCAGAGGGTAGGGCTAAATGGCCAATTTTCCCAATGGAAAAAGGTGAATAGTGGAGTACCCCAGGGATCTGTACTGGGTCCGCTACTTTTTGACATATTCATAAATGACCTGGAAAAGGGAATAACTAGTGAGGTTATCAAATTTGCAGACGACACAAAACTGTTTAAAGTTGTTAAAACCCAAGAGGACTGTGGAAAACTGCAGGAGGATCTGAATAAATTGGAAGACTGGGCATCCAAATGGCAGATGAAATTTAATGTGGACAAGTGCAAAGTTATGCACTTAGGAAAGAACTATCCGCACTATGGTTACACAATGCAAGGTTCCACATTGGGAACCACCACCCAGGAAAAAGATTTAGGAGTCATCGTGGATAACATGTTAAAACCCTCCGCCCAGTGTGCAGCAGCGGCCAAGAAAGCAAATAGAATGCTAGGTATCATAAGGAAAGGAATGGAAAATAAAACAAAGGATATTATAATGCCTCTGTATCGTTCCATGGTACGACTGCACCTTGAATATTGTGTGCAATTCTGGTCACCGTATCTTAAAAAGGATATAGCGTTATTAGAAAAGATACAGAGAAGAGCCACCAAAATGGTAAAGAGGATGGAAGGCTACTCCTATGAAGAGAGGCTACAAAGGTTAGGGCTCTTCAACCTGGAAAAGAGACAGTTGAGGGGAGGTATGATAGAGGTCTATAAATTAATGAATGGAATGGAACGGGTAAACGTAGATCGATTGTTTGTGCTATCAGAATATAGAAAGACTAGGGGACATGTAATGAAGCTACAGGGTAACCTATTTAAGACTAATAAGAGAAAATATTTTTTCACTCAACGTGTAATCAAACTCTGGAATTTGTTACCGGAGGATGTAGTAAGAGCTGTTAGTGTAGCTGGGTTTAAAAAAGGTTTGGACAAGTTCCTGGAGGAAAGGTCCATAAACCATTATTTAAAAGGGACCCAGGATATCAATGCTTGACCCAATACAAGCATTGTGGAACCTGTGTCTCTTGGGGATACTGCTAGATACGTATGACCTAGATTGGCCACTATTGGAAACAGGATACTGGGCTTGATGGACCTTGGTCTGACCCAATATGGCATATCTTATGTTCTTATAGAATGAAGAATGTGCATTACAGCTGGGCCTTTCCATTTGGCCTGAACTTTACATTCAAGGGACAGAGGTAACGGGTGAGGACAACAGGACAGGCAGTGAAGATCCTGACGGAGGCCAGGGTCACAGGACTAGACAGAGCCGGCACTGGAAGACCAGTGCAAGAAAAATACCAAGTGGCAGGTCACATCAGGCCACTGATGCTTGCGACGACAATCGACCCAGGCGGGGCCATCCCAGGCCAACAACATTACATGACTCTTTGTGGGACATTAAGCTGGTGGTGACGTTCCAGAGGGGGAGTGTGTTTCACTGTTGACCTGTGCAGGTTATGTGGGGGATCAAATGATTGGAAGGGGGGAGGGTTGCCTGAAGGGGGTTGGGTGCATGAGGGGAGGCATTACTAGGTGGGGTACATGAAGGAGGAATAAGGGGGATGGCGAGCAGTTGGGCGATTGGAGTTTTAGAGAAGGATGGCTAGGTGGGAGGTGTGTCACCAGGTCTCCAGAGATGTCCTGGATTAGAGCCTGACAGGATGAGGGGAGTCAGGGGATGAAGGGGAAATCAGGGGGTTTTGGGTAGAGCGAGCGCATGGGGGCAAGTTGGGGATGATCTGAAATTTGTCTCTCAACGTCAAAGTCTTGAATTCCCCTATGAAGCGGCAGAAGCTGTACAAGGAGATACAGCGCTAGGCGGCATCCGTGTGTTTCATACAGGAGATACACTTCAAAACGCACGAGCAGCTGGTCTCCACGGGCCGAAGCCTAAAAAGCCATCATAGGCCGCTCGGGACATGAACTTGAGCATTCCCGGATTCCCGAGGACAAGGTCTTGAACCTCTGCAAAGTTCCCCGGAGAGGCCAGCAGAGAACCCGGCAATTTCCTTCGCCAGGTCTCGTAAGTACATGCCCATGTACAGCTGGAAGGACTGGACACGGCAAGCAAACATCGAGCCCTGGAAGCACTTTCTGCCGGGCGCATCCAGGTTCCGGGCCTCCCTGCCGGGAGGCACCGCAGAGTGCATCTTCTGGCTCTTCAGACAATGCATGGCCAATTCCAACGCCATGGAATGGTGCGGCAGCTGCGCCTTCTGGAATCCAGGGCTCTTACGGAGCCGATAGATGGAATCGACCCGCTTGCTCAAAACCGGCGCCAAGGCCAGCGCCTCCCACATTCGGAAGAGGAGCTGTTCCAGCATCAGAGGAACAGGCATAGTAAAGGCCTCCTTCAGAGGAGAGTCATACTGAAGGGCCTCAAGCTCTTCGGCTCGAGGCTCCTCCTCGGGGTCCGCGGGAATCGCCAAAGCCTTGGCCATGTCCCTGACGAACTCCGAGAACCTGGTGTCCTCCGGCGGGGACACACTCCGGGGCTCGGACTGCGGTGAGTCCGAAGGGATGCACCGAGTCCAAAAAGTATCGAGGGACTTCTCGTCTTCCATCTCCCACGCGGACTCATCTGAAGAGGAGTCGGGGGACTCCGGCCGTGCAGGTCTCGGTGGCACTCGCCCCGACGCCAAAGGCACTGGCATCGACACCCTCGGTCCCGAGCAGGGGGGTCGAGGGTGACCGTGACCGAGGGCGAGGACGACTTCGAACCTTCATGGTTTCGAGTATCGGCTCAGTCTCCAGGGTCGACTTAGACATCGATGTCCCATTGGTTGGGGCAGATGCACCAGCGAGGCTGGCCATCAGCACCCACTGCTGATCCATGAAGGCAGATAATCTGCAGTCCAAGGCTGTCAGCCTGAGTCCAAGCTCAGGAGACTCAGCAGCTACCGACGTCGGCTCCCTAGGAGGAGAATCCTCGAGGACAACAGGACTTACGTGCCCGGCGGACTCTGGCTCCACGCGAGGTATCTTGGACGGCTTCTCCTGCTCCAAGGGCTCAGGGCTGAGGTCAGGGGTCCGAGACCTGGCCCCCAAGGAACCAGGAACCTCCTCCGATGCCGCCCTCACGAGCCGCTTCTTCCTCTTACGTTCCCGATTGGGGGACCCCTGTCTGAGGAACCCCAGCGATGCTCGGGGTCAGACTCCCGAGACAAGGTCCGGGCCCAGCCGGAGGCAGAGTCAGAAAAAATCTGTTCTTTTTGATGCTGGCAGCTTCGGAGTGCCTTGGTGGACATTTTGCCACATGGGACACAGACCTTAGGATCATGATCCGGTCTGAGGCATCGAAGGCAGCAGTCGTGTGTGTCGGTGAGAGACATCAGTTTCTTACACCGATCACACTTTTTGAAATCACTGGAAGCCATCGGGGAAAAAGAACCCCCGCGAGGTCAAAGGACCGGCCTTCCAGGGAAAAGACAAAAAAGGGCGCGAACGCCAGCCACGAAAGGCAAAAACCGAAAAATAGAAGACGGGCTCGATACTGGTGTACTGAACCCGACGGGAAGGGGAACCGGCGTCGAACCGGAGAACAACAATGAAGAAATCGCAAGAAAAAAAGTCAACTTTTCCGGGTGACACGGACAGACGCCCGTTGGGCTTCACGGAAAAAGAAAGACTGAGCAAGATGGCACCTTTAGGCAGAAAGGGGACCGCGCATGCGTGTAGTATTCCCAAAGGCTTTTTTAGAAAGCTGGGGAAATATTCCGCACGGGGGCTCCATCGATGTCGATGTCACCCATATGTGAGGACTGACTTCCTGCTTGGTCCTGGAGAATTTGGAGGTATTCTGACCATGAGTGATCAAGGCTTGAGGTGGACCTTGCTTGTTTGGTGGTAACAGGGTAGTAAACTCAGCCAGATATTTTGCTACATCTCTCAAAAACATACCCACGTAAAGCATATAGGAGTTTATCCTGGATGCTAACATGACTGCTTGGAAGCACGTCCAAATTCAACGAGAGTCCTCGACTCTCTTCCTGGGGGGAACAGAGAAGTGATTTTTAGAACTCTTAATCAGATGCACTGCCGATTCCACAACCATAGAATGATGTGGCAACTGAGGCTTTTGAAAACCTGGGCAATAAGGAACTCTAGAGAGTATCCAATCTTTTGCTGATTGATGGAACCGTCAAGGGAGCTTCCCACATGCGAATCAAAAGGCTTTGAAGGATATTATGTATGGGAAGCGTAGCAGCCTCTTTAGGAGTCAAGGGATATTGAAGAATTTCAAGCTCTTCAGCCCTCTGTTCAGTCTCCATGGTCACCATCAAAGAGAGTGCAGCTGCCATGTCCTGGATGAAATCTTGAAAGGACATCCTCGGGCAATGATCGATGCCTCTCATGTGGTGGAGAGGGTTCTGAAGAAATGTCCGGGAGAGGCACACAATCAACAGACTTGATGTCCGATTAGGAGGAAGTGGAATCAGAACTTGGTAGAAAGTTGAAATAGTGACAGTCTATACCCATGGCGTAGATGTCATTCTGATGTCAACATCAAGTCTGTGCTGATGCACCGAGGCATCGGAGCCCGGTACACCTACAGGTTCCAATAGGGATATCTGCTCCGGGTGTGCGGTGCCGGTTCCGTTATTGATGCCATGGAGTGTCTCGATGCTCCGACACAGAGGTCGGGCATCAGGCCCATGGATCCTGAGGGCCCCGGCACTATTGCCGCCAGGATAGTGGCTAGACTCTGCTCGATATCTTGCACATGCTGATCGAGGGAGACTGGAGGTGACGGGATTTTTGCATGGGGCCCTGTGCCACTGTCCCAGAACACTGTACCAGGAACTCCACAGAGGACACCGCCTCGGGAGTATCCAAGAGCCACTCTTAGTGCTTTGGAGGAAGTATCCTCCTGCCGGGGCTGTTTTGCTGGCCGGTCCAGGGGAGTGCCTGTGTTGATTTAAGAAATCAGAGTCAGACGCCAATGCAGAGGTCCTTGATACCTGTTCTGTGGACGCAGAGATGTCTGATATCTTTCCTGCCTCTGTGGAGAATTTTTGTTTGCTGCTATGTTTGGACTTCTTGGTATGGGAAACATGTGACGACTGTGACAATGTTGAGGTCACCGAAGAGTGTGCTGAAGTGGCAGAGTCTGATGGAAACAGCTTTCCCCTTTGCTGTTCACAGTTTTTGAGTCCCCTCCGGGTCATCTGCTGACACAGGGGGCAAGTCGAAATGTCATGGTCCAGGCCCAAACACTTTAAGCAGCAGTCATGCTTATCTGTAGCCAAGATAGTGTTTCAGCACTTGGTACATTTTTTGAAGTGCTGCGTAATCAAACTCTGGAATTCGTTACCAGAGGATGTAGTAAAAGCTGTTAGCGCAGTTGGGTTCAAAAAGGATTTGGACAAATTCCTGGAGGAAAGGTCCATAAGAGTAAATTAGACTTACCTGCTAATTGTTGTTCCTTAAGAAACTCTAGTCCAGTCCCGGAACCATAGAGTTGTCAACCTCCACCAGCAGCTTTGGAGACTGAAAGATGTCATTGTTCTGATGTCACTGGTACAAATAGGCAAGATCCTCCCCCTTTCACCAGCACCTATTGACAAAGCAGACTCAGCAGAGCAACAAATAAGTAGTTATAGGAAAAATAATCAATAAGATAGGGCAGCAGTGAAAAACTAGAACCCTCACTGCCCCGCCCAAATACGGTGTACACACGAACTATGAACATCAAGAATAGAAAAAGAACCGCCTTGAAAAAGACAGACCTAGCGCACTCTAGCGCCCACCAGGGCTTGCTGCAGAAACAAAAATAGAGGTCCCCTGAGACCTAGTCTCATCTCATCTCCTCTCAGTGGCCAACCTTGCTGAAAAATACGAACAAGCTCTTAATCCCGGATCAACTCCGTATTCTCTTCTCTTATGACACTTCAGGCTGCACGCCATACCAAAACTGGGAGGGATCTGGGACTGGACTAGAGTTCCTTAAGGAACAACAATTAGCAGGTAAGTCTAATTTACTCTTCCTTAGCGTCCCTCTAGTCCAGTCCCGGAACCATAGAGGATGTAACAGAGCAGTGAATATCAATGGGCGGGACCAGTAAGCCCAGCCTGAAGAACCGCTGAACCAAAACGGCTATCTCTCCGCGCCTGCACATCCAGGCGATAGTGCCGGGCAAAAGAATGCAACGAGGACCAGGTCGCCGCTCTACAAATATCCGCCACCGGCACTAAACTGACTTCCGCCCAAGACGCCGCCTGCGCTCTAGTGGAATGCGCCCTCAGGCCCAACGGAACCTCCTTGCCCTTCAAAAGGTAGGCAGAAGCAATAGCCTCCTTCAGCCATCTAGAAATAAAGGACTTTGCTGCCGCCTCCCCTTTCCGCGGGCCCCCAAAGGCGATAAATAGCCTGTCGGACGTCCGGAAAGACGCCGTCCTACGAAGATACTTCTTGAGCACCCGCCGCACATCCAACCAATGCAAGCGGCCACCCGACTGTGCTTTCTGTGCCGCGGAAAACACTGACAACGATACTACCTGATTCACATGAAATGCCGAAACCACCTTTGGCAAGAAGGCTGGAACCGTACGCAAGACAACCCTGTCCGCCGAAAAGGACAAATAAGGTTCCTGACAAGATAACGCCTGCAACTCCGAAATCCTTCTGGCGGAGCAAATAGCTACTAGGAAGACCGTCTTCAGGGTCAAGTCCTTCAGCGAAGCCCTACCTAAGGGCTCGAACGGCTCCCCAACCAAGGCCGCCAACACCACATTGAGATCCCAGGGAGGAATAACAGGCCGCCTTGGCGGTCTCAGCAGCAACACTGCCCGCAGGAAACGCCGAACATCACTATGGGCCGCTATTACCTGACCTTGAACTTTTCCCCGATAACAGGAAAGAGCCGCCAGCTGCACCCGTAAGGAACTGGCCGCGAGACCCTTCTCCACCCCAGCCTGCAAAAAGGAAAGCACATTCGAGACTGAGGACCGTAAGGGATTGAGATCGCGCTCGGAACACCATGCTTCAAATACACGCCACACTCAGATATACGCCAACGACGTAGAAGGCCTACGCGCCCTAAGGAGGGTAGAAATGACGGCCGCCGAGTACCCCCTGGCCGTCAACCTAGTCTTTTCAAGAGCCATGCCGTAAGCGAGAATCGATCCACCTGCGGCAGTCGCAGCGGCCCTGTACCAACAGATCCTCTCGAAGTGGAAGCCGCCACGGAGCGTCCGCTAACAGCCGAATCAAATCTGCATACCACGGTCTTCTTGGCCAATCCGGTGCCACCAGCACCACCAGACCCCGGTGCCGTTCTATGCGCTGAACCATCCTGCCTATAAGCGCCCAGGGCGGGAACATGTAAAGAAGACCCTCCATCGGCCACCGCTGTACCAAGGCATCCAGGCCTTCCAACATCCACTCTCGCCGTCTGCTGAAGAACCGTTCCACCTTTGCCGACTCCAAGGTTGCCATGAGATCCATCACCGGGATCCCCCAATGGCTCACAATCAGCGCGAATACCTCCGGGTGCAGGGTCCACTCCCCCGGGTCCACCCTGCGGCGGCTGAGAAAATCCGCCTCGACATTGTTTATGCCGGTGACGTGCTGGGCTGACAGCGCCGACAAGTGCTGTTCCGCCCAGGCCAACAGTACACTGGCCTCTTCCTCTAGGGCCGCACTCCCCGTGCCGCCCTGTCGATTTATATAGGCCACCGTCGTCGCGTTGTCCGACAGCACGCGTACCGCTTCCTGACGCGAAACCTCCTGGAACTCCAGAAGAGCCCGATACACCGCTCGCATCTCTAACCTGTTGATGGACCAATGACGCTCCTCCCGCGACCAAGTTCCCTGAGCAAATGATCCGCCGTGATGCGCCCCCCATCCCGCCAGACTTGCATCGGTCGTGAGCAGCCGCCAAGATGGAGGTTCCAAAGGCACGCCTCTTACCAGAGTGTCGGGCCGCAACCACCATAAAAGGTCCCGACGCACTGCTGACGGACACGGCAGATGCTGCGACAGCGCGTCCCTCTAATGAGACCAACGCCGAAGGAGAGCACTCTGTAACGCCCTCATATGCGCCCTGGCCCACAGCACCACGTCTATCGTAGTGGCCATGGTCCCTAGTAACTGCAAATACTGCCAGGCTGTCGGAGCCCTGCGCCCGAGAAACCGCTGCACCAGTTCTCTTAACGCCTGAGCTCTCTTGCTGGGGAGAAACACTACCCCCTGCTGTGTCTCGAAGCGCGCTCCTAAGTATTCTAGAGTCTGGGAGGGGGCCAGCCTGCTCTTCGCCACGTTGACCACCCAACCGAGGCTTTCCAACAAACCGACCACCCGAGCGGTGGCTCTCGAGCTCTCCTCCGACTTTGCCCGAATCAACCAATCTTCCAAGTAAGGATGCACCAGTATCCCCTCCTTGCGAAGCGCAGCCGCCACCACCACCATAACTTTGGTGAACGTCCGAGGAGCTGTCGCTAGACCGAAAGGCAACGCCTGGAACTGAAAATGCCCCATCGGCACCGCAAAACGCAGGAATCTTTGATGTTCTTTCCGGACGGGGATGTGCAGATAAGCTTCCGTAAGATCCAACGATGTCAGAAATTCCCCGGAGCGAACTGCCGCAATGACGGACCGTAAGGTTTCCATACGGAAGTGGGTCACACGAAGGCAACGATTCACCCGCTTGAGGTCCAGAATCGGACGAAAAGCACCCTCTTTTTTGGGAACCACGAAATAAATGGAATATCGACCGGAACCGCACTGTTCTGACGGGACCAGCACCACCGCCCCGAGATGCAGCAGGCGCCGCAGGGTGTCTGCTACCGCTCGGAGCTTCCGAGGAGCTCTGCACTGGGAAAGAACAAAGGAATCTAAGACGGGACGCTGGAACTCCAGAGCATAGCCTTCCCGAATTTATTTTATTTATTTATTTTATTTTATTTAGCAAACATTTATATACCGCTGCTTCCAGCGATCAGCAGCGGTCTGATTACACAAGGAGAACATAAGGAGGACTGTCAATCAGTACAGTAAAATTTGGGTGTGTACAGGTTGATCAGGAGGGTAGGCACATCACACGAGGGGTTTGTTAGGTATATGAGTACTAATTACATATATACATTATACATAAATGAGCAGGAGTACATAAATATGTTCTGGACTTAGACCTCTTAGGTTAATTCAAATTATAATGACTCTGGAAAAGATGAGTCTTGAGGTTTTTCCTGAAGACAGTTAGGTCTTTGCAATCTCGTAACTCTGGCGGCAGATGATTCCAGAGTGTAGGTGCTGCGTATGAGAACGCTCTATTACTAGTAATGGTTTTAACAGTTCTTATATCAGCTGGAATGAGGAGGGTGTTGGAGTTGCAGGTTCTTCTGCTTCTGTTGGGTTGGTTGTGAGCATATCAAGGTGGAGAGGAAGGATGGAGCAATGTTATGTAGGAGCTTGAAAGTGGTCGTGAGTGATTTGTATTTTATACGAGCCGTGATGGGGAGCCAGTGGAGCTCAATCAATACCGGGGTGATGTGATCAGCAAAGCCTTTTTTCGTGATGACCCTAGCGGCTACATTCTGCGCCATTTGCAGAATGTTCAGAGTTTTCTTTGGGAGACCCTGCAGGATGGCGTTGCAGTAGTCGAAATGTGGCATGATGAGTGCCTGGGCAATGGTCCTGAAGTCCTGAGGTTCGATAATGCTCCTTAGCGGTTGGAGGACCCTAAGCTTGTGGAATACGGCTTTGTTTGTTTTGCGGAGGTGTTTCTCCATTTGACCTCCAGCACCCACTGGTCTGAGGTAAGTTGGACCCAGGCAGGGTAGAACTCCCGCAACCATCCTCCCACGGGAATCACCCCCACCGGGGCCCGCCTCATCTCATTGCGGCTTCTTGGTAGCTGAGGACTGAAAGGAGCCAAAACCTCTGCCTGCCCCTCTGAAGCCCCGAAATGGCTGGCCACGCATTGGAAACCTGCCTCTCAGAGATTGAGTAAAACGAGAGGACCGAAATCTACGAGAATCCCTCGGGAGGCCCCGGAACCCCGAAGTCCCACGACCCTGCTTCGGCTTATCCTCCGGAAGGCGACCCCCCTTGGACTCTCCCAGGTCTTTAACCAACTTTTCCAGATCTTCCCCAAAGAGGAGCTTCCCCCTAAAGGGGAGCTTACTGAGCCACGCTTTGGAAGACCCATCAGCCGACCAGTTACGGAACCACAAATATCTGTGAGCCGCCACCACCGAGGCCATACTTTTGGCCAGGCCGCGGATGAGATCGTAGTGAATATCGGACAAATAAGCCGTGCCCGACTCCAGCCGGGTAACATCCGCAGCCTGCTCCTCCACGAGGGTTTCCTGCAGGCGCTGAGACCATCGTAAACAGCCTCTCGCCACCCACGCCCCCGCTATCGAGGCTTGCAGAGACAGGGCACACATATCAAACACCTGCTTCAGCAAGGCATCCAACCTTCTCTGCTGACCATCCTTCAATGCCGCGGCGCCCTCCACCGGAATAGTGGTCTTCTTGGTGACCGCCGCCACCGCTGCATCCACTCTGGGCGAACGAAAATCTCCTTATCCTGTTCAGACAGCGGGTATAATCGGGCTAAAGCCCTGGTCCCCCGCAGCGCCGATTCCGGCGAGTCCCATTCTTCCTGAATCATATTCCGAAAGACTCTATGCACTGGGAACACCCTCTGAGAAGTCCGCACGGCCTGCAAAAGCGGATCTTCCAACACCTCCTCAGTAGACGTGGAACCCGCCGGCATGTTCAAGGTCTTGAGCGTCTCAGCAATCAATGATGGCAGCTCTTCCCTTCTAAACACGCGGACCACCCTGCTCTGCTGCTCCGCGTCCAGCAATTCTCCTTCCTCTAACTCTTCATCCGAGGCGTCGTCGACCTCTAAGTCATGCGCTCCTACCTCCTCATCCAACCCAGCCTCCGAGGTCGGACCCAGACTCTCTCTCTACGTCTCTTAGGCGGGGCTATCTCCCCTCCGGAAGACCTCCCGACCCTGCCCTTTTCCGGTCAGGAGGGCTCTGAGACTGCGCACCAAGTCCGGGCTGCAGCAAGGCAAAGGCCTTCTGCATTAGCGCGAAGAAATCCGCAGGAATCCCAGACACACCGGCCCCCTGGGACCCCTCCCACGACAAAGGAGCGTTCCTAGCTGAGGACGGTCCGGCCACCGGCTCCGAATTATCCAAGGAGGGAGGCCCGGACCCCCTGCCGTCGAAGGAAGCTTCTGCCTGATCACCAGAGCCTTCCCCCAAGGATTTCTCCATACCCACTGCCTCCAAGGAACAGGCCTTGCACACTCCAGCTTCCAGAAGCTCACCGCCCCTCACACCACAGACAAGGCAGCGGGGCTTAGCAGGCATAGTACCTAGCGCTGTAGCCCAGAAGCTAAACCTGACAGGGATCGAATTTTTTTTTTTTTTTTTTTTTTTAAATTTTTGAAAGTAGTCCACCAAGCTAGCCCCAACTAGCTACCCTGTGGTAGTCAAAACCAAAAACGAAGCTCCCAAGCCGTGGAAAAGGCAGAAGAAAATCGTGCTGAAAAAACGGCATACAAAATGGCCGCCGCAACGTTCGCGCCTCCAAAAAACACGCGGTTAGACTCCCAGCTACTTTCCGGAGCCGCAGAAAACCCTCCACAGCCTAATCACTGCTCCCCCAGCAAATCCCGAAGTTCAGGGGTACTCACCAAGATGCCCTGATGGGAGGAAGGAAGGACAGCGCTAAGCACCTCTGGAGCACAGCCTTTCTCGCGGCATCAGCTCCAGGGACTGACTGACACCTCAGCAGCACGGCTTTGCTGCTGCCAGTCTCTTCTGCCTACTACCTGCTCCTCACCCTTTTAACTCGGGTTCGGGAGCAGGGAGGCTCTTGCACAGCCCTGTGCTCGTTTTAATGCTGGGGCACTCTGAAATCCTTTCAGGGGGAAGGGGAGGAGGGAGGGAGAGGGAGAGGAGTTCTGGCAAGAGAGGAGATAAAATGCCCACAGCAGCACAGGATCTCTGTTAGCAGCAGATTGCACGTAAGGACCAAAACACAAAACAAAAAGTCAAAAAACTCAAAAACCAACCCAACCAAGGGCTGAGAAAATCAAGCTCTGCTTATTTGTTCCTCCTGAGCCCAGTCCTGGGCTCAGAACCTCCAAGCTGCTTGGAGACTGAAAGTACTGGTGAAAGGGGGCGGATCTTGCCTATTTGTACCAGTGACATCAGAACGATGACATCTTTCAGTCTCCAAAGCTGCTGGTGGAGGTTGACAACTCTATGGTTCCGGGACTGGACTAGAGGGACGCTAAGGAAACCATTATTAAAGAGGACCCGGGAAATCCACTGCTTACCCCAGGATGAGCATTGTGGAAGCTGTTGACTTTGGGTACCTGCCAGGCAATGTTCCCTCTAATTTTTTGTATGCTGTGTGCGCATAAAATATCAGCTGTGCAGCTTCTGAAGTAAGGTTAAATTTTTGTGCGCCACATAACGACACTCTGAGTTATATACTTTAAAATTTGACTACACGTCAAAATACAGTATGTACACCACATTGATTTTAATCAAATTAAATGAAAATAGACGATTACTAAATGAAGCAGAAAATTTCTAGTAATTACAATCACAACTTTTAAATTTTAAGACGTCTGTGTTGTTTTCTATCAGAATCAGAACTGTAATTTTTGTGCGCTCTGTTGTAAAGTATGTGCGCTCGCTTGGTGAGGTGTGTGCGCGCGCACACGCGCACAGCTTAGAGGGAACAGTGCTGCCAGGTACTTGTGACCTGGATTGGCCACTGTTGAAAACAGGATACTGGGCTTGATGGACCTTGGTCTGACTCAGTATGGCATTTCTTATGTTCTTATGTTTTTTCCACATCTGAGAACACCACTGAAGCAAAATCAAAAAGGGCAATGGCGGCAAAGGTCAGCCAGGGAAGCAGCAACACCACAAATGAAGTGAAAAGAAAAGAAAACTTTACAAAAAAAATCAAACAAAAAAAGAGAGACGGGGCTTCTGATACCGCCCCAGACCGACAGGAAGGCAAGCACGATGTACCCGAAGGCACTTTACGAATTTTACCAACAAGGTTAGGATGATGTCCTGATGGCTCCATGGAAGAAGACTTTTGAAGAGAATTGCTAGAAAAGCAGGAAGGCAGGCACACATGCATGGAGGGATGCTCCCAAAAGCATTCCTATTGGATGCTGGTGAATGTTCCCACACGGGGCTCAGTCAATGCTGACGTCACCCATATGTGAAGACTGCATTCTTGCTTTGTTCCTGGAGATGGCCCTTTTCCACAAATTTGTGTGGGAGGTGGATGCCCTAGATGCCTGGTGTGTGCTTCACCCCTTGTCGCAGTGCTATACCTTTTATGCAGCGGTGCACAGCACACAGTTGCAGACTGATATGTTTTGGGTGTGGCAGGAAAGAAGTACCAGGATTAGGGCAGCTGATATAGATTTGATAACCAGCTCCAACCATGCCCCTATCATAGCGGTGCCAACAGGGGAGAGGCAGGTAAGAGGTTGAAGATTCTGGAAGCTCAATGACTCTCTGCTGAAAATGCAGGATGTGCGGCTGGCTATTCAGCGTTACTTTGTGGAAAACACCAGGGGGGGGGAGTGGGAGGGGCAATGGTTTAAGATTTATTTATTTATTTATTTATTTATTTACAGTTTCTTTTATACCGCACTATTCGACATCAGCGCGGTTTACAATGAACAGAAACTACACTTACCAAATATTGATAAGTGCTTACAATGAACAGCTGGGTATACATTAAACAGGTTTACATTCAACAGGTTTCATAAACAGAGGAACATAATAACTATGTACAAAAAACAACTATGTACAGCCACGGTTCAAGGAGTACTGGTGAAATGGAGGGCCTGGTTGAAGAGAGAAAGGAAGGTGCGGTAAAGCAAGTCGGTGGGCATAGCTTCAGAGGTGGGAGGAAGAGTGGCAACTCAGGCCCTCAGAGCGGTCTCGGAGGCGGGTGGAAGTGGCTAGAGCCAAATTGTATGGCTTGCTTGTGGGCGAGATTCAGCATAATATGCAATAGGTGAGGCAAACCCATTTTGAGTTTCAGGCAGTGAAGCTACTGGTTTATGCCTCCGCAAGCAGGCAAAGTGCTCGCAGATAAAGGGGCTCAGGAATTCACAGGGACGCTTCCTCACTGAGAAGGAGATCCAAGGGGCCTTCAAGAAGTATTATGAAGCCTTGTACTCAGCCCGACCAGGCCCCCCTGCATGGGGACATAGACAGCTACCTGGCCTCGGTCATTCTACCGGTATTAGAGGCAGAGGAAGTGGTCAGATTGGATAGTGAAATTTCGCTGGATGAGACCAGCAAAGTCATTAGATCCTTAAAGCTTGAGAAGGCCCTGGGGTTAGATGGCTTTGTAGCTAAATTTTATAGGAGCTTTGAGAATGAGCAGTCAGTACATTTGGCAAGGGTTTTCAATTCAGTAATGAAAGGGGAACCACTGGAAACCATGGGCTGGGTGGAAGTCTAGCATATACCTAAAGAGGACAAGAACCTGTAGAATTCTGCATCCTACTAGCTGATCTCCCTACTTAATCTTGATGTGAAAATTTTGGCAAAGGTGCTGGCGGCCCGCCTAAATAAGGTGATAGCCCACTTCCTACAGAGGAGGCAAGTGGCGGACAATGTAAGGAAGGTGCTAAACTTGATTTGGGGGGTGAAGCATGACCGAGGGGATGCGCTGCTCTTGACCATAGGTGCTGAAACGACGTTTGACCAAGTTGGCTTGTGGATTTAGTTTAAAGTCCAAGAGCGGATGGGCTTTGCGGAAAGGTTCAGGAGATGGATTTATGCACTTTATAGAGACCCGAAGGGCTTGCATTAAGGTGAATGGGAGCTATTCAGATTTCTTCTCCCTGGGTAGGGGGACCCGACAGGGTTGCCCTCTCTCTCCACTGTTATTTGCCCTTACAGTAGAGCCCTTAGCCCAATGTGTTGACAGATTCTGGACATTAGGGGGATAGATGTGGGAGAATTTCTTTGTTTGCAGACATTATATTCGTGGTCACCCGGCCACTAATTTTGCTAGCCATCATAATATGGGAACTGGGGGAGTACGGAAGGCTCCCGGGGTTTAGCCTAAATATGGGGAAATCAAAGCTCCTTAACCTTACTATAGGGTGAAGATGGAACGGGCTGATTTGTGGAATCTGGGACAGGAGGATGGCATATGGGGATCAAGGGAAGGGGGAAGGGGGGAGACCACCCAGTGGTGTGGCGTGGCGCATGCTGGGCATCTGTGTGAGGTATCGTAAATTCCTGCTTGCATACTCACCTCTGCTACAGATGAGGGATTGCTTCTCAGATGGGTTTGGGGCCCCAAAACAATTGATGGAGGACTGGAAGCAGAAGGGACTGGTGGGAGTAGAAGACCAGTTATTCCAAGGGGGGGGTACTCTTACCGTTTGAGGGACTCCGCGACATGTACTCCCTAGAGGATTGTGATTTCTATGGATACCTACAAATCAGGCACTTATTGCAAAAAAGGATGCAGAAAAATTGAGTAAGGAGCAGACCAGTTTTGAGAAACTGTGCCTGGGGCTATTGGGCAAGAGGGAGACCCTCTCAAAACTACAGAGGGAGAAAAAGGGTTTCATGATAAAGTGGGAGCAAGATCTGGGGACTACACGAGAGTGGGAGGACTGGGAGGAGATTTTCAAAACTATAGGGAAGCTGTCTGTGTTAGCAAACCTGGTGGAGATCGCCTATAAAATGCTTTATTGAGGTACCTGATAAAAGTGAGGATGCAGAGGGCAGGCACTATCAGGTCTGCGACATGTTGGAAGCACTGTGGGGCCCAAAGTGACTTCTTCCATATGTGGTGGGCCTGTCCAGAGGTGCAACGGTATAGGGGAGCAATGGATTATAGGGGTGCTAGAGGGGATATTGGGACGGGCCCCTCTAGAGGGACCCGGTGGTATATCTCCTCCACAAACAGGAACTGGGTTGCCCACTGCACAAAGAGATCTGTGGAGGCACGTGGTGGGGCCTGATATGTGTTTGCTTGGCATTGGAATCGAACCCTGCCACGAGGGATGGAGGGGAAAGAGGGTGGGTGAGCTGTATGTATAGTATGCATAGATTGATTGCTCTATATAAGGGGAGAGTGGCACAGATGAAAAGCTAATGGAGGGTGATATGGGCATGGCTTCAAAAGAAGGGCAGTGGCAGGGGGAGGGGAAGAGATGTGGGATAGGAGGGGGGAGGGAGGGCTATTAGTAGCAGTGGCTATGGGTAGGGAGGGGAGGGAAAATGTTTTGGAAATACTGAAAATATTATATTACAGAAGAAATTGTTCATATCTGTGTACTGGCTGATTTTTAATTTAAAAATATGTATACAGATAAAAAAAAAAGCTTAAAATCTTGATCAAACTCCTTTATGAAGGCATCTTAAACAGGACACATGTTGTTGCAACTAAAGTCTTTAAAAATAAAAAGTATTGGAACATGACAAATCTTTCTCCAAATCAAAGCTGTTTCAGCTCACCTATTGTTGGAATGGGCTGCATGAACTCGTCTTGCTTTAACTTAAACAAAATAGTAGTTTTCCCAGCTCCATCTAATCCCAGAGTCACAACCCGAATCTCCATCTTTGGCCCAATGTGTACTCGATTGTCCTAGAATTAAAAAAAGCAACCGGGGCATAAAAACACACACGGGAAAGAAAGGAAACCTTAAATATGATTATAAATGCAATAGCAAGTTCCTATTCACAAAAATACAAGTGGCTCCCTATTTGGTGATCTTTCCTTTTTCTGTTGATCTTGCCTTAGCAGCTCCAGTTGATTTGGTTTGTCTGTCTTCCTGACTTCCTCCCCCATCCTTCTGTGTCCTCTGTTTATCAACATTCGCTATTGTACTGTAACCTATGCAAGCCTTCCCCTTCCTCTGTCCTCGTAACCTCTGTTCATCTCCTATGTTTGTTTGTTTTTATGTATTGCTTTGTCTCATTATTTGTTTTTTTTTATTTTGTTAAAAGCCTAGTTGCCTTGATATAGGCGGTATATCAAGTCCAATAAATCTATAAATGTACATTACAAACTGCTTGTTTGGCCTTTCAGGCTTAGGTATTTCGCTAACTTGCAGGATTGTTTACAACCATATCTCCCCTACTCATACCCTGATGCCCCAGTAGAGCTCTTCTTCCTCTTCCATCAGTTAGAGAGAGATAGCCAGATATCTGTTCAAAATTATGCACTCTCCTGTGTGGCACCATCTCTCTGACATAAATTCTCACAAACTATATATAAAAACAAAACAAAACACACAATAGAGAAAGGTACCTTTCCTTTCAGAAACAGCTGAACTTATGCATCTGCCTTCGTTTTATAGTGCTCTCTTCAGTACTTGTGTATGTTTACTTGGTTTGTATTGAACTTACATGCTGACCCACCTATTATTTTATTCTTATTTATTGATTTTAGAGGATGAACATTCAATGTGTTTAATTGCAATTGTTTAATGCTATGTGTGGTGCTAAGATATTGCCCATGCTTTTATTTATTTATTGCTTATTATGGTAAGTAACAGTAAGGACTTTGGGGCGATAACAGCACCGGCAACTAGTGCTGCTAACACAGATAGCTGCCAGTGCTGAACATTAAACCTGGATATTCAATGCCATGGTCATATCTGGTTCGAGCATTCAATATTTGGGTTCACTGCATAGGCGGATCGCTAAATGGGCAGCGGTGATATTGAGCCGTTAACCGGTTAGCGATATGCGGCTAATGTTAGGCCAATGTTTCCTACGCCTGGCTTTCGCTGCATATCACTAACTGGGTAGTGCCTCAATATCGCTGCTGCCCAGTTAGCGATCAGTGCCACCCCCGACATGCCCCGCCGATGCTAAGTAGTTAGCATCAGGATGTGAAGAGCTGGCAACCACGGATATTCAGCAGCACTAAGCATGTTTAGTGCCTCTGAATATCCTGTTCACTGTGATTAACGCGGTTAGCAGCTCTACTAACCATGTTAATAGCTTTGAATATCGAGCCCTTTCTACTTAAGTTGTCAGTTTTATATTTGTTCAACCATGTATGCGCATAAAGCATGGTTACTCACCTGTAACAAGTGATCTCCGGGAACAGCAGGAATTTAGTCCTCACATATGGGTATCGTCGGTACAGACGGAGCCTGCGCGGGAACGCTCCCCAGCGTCCAATTAGAAAGCTTTTGGGAGCATCCCACAGCGCCTGCCTGCTGCCTTCCCGCCTTTCCCAACTGCCTCTCTCCAGTTGAGTTTTAAGCTGAGACAAAGAGAGAGAGAGGGAAAGGAAAGAGATAGAGAGATACAACTCCTAGGGGAGGTGGGTGGGTTGTGAGGACTAAATTCCTGCTGCTCCCGGAGATCACCTGTTACAGGTGAGTAACCATGCTATCTCCAGGAATAAGCAGGAATGTAGTCATCACATATGGGGACTCCCTAGCTTTAGATGCCAGGGAGAGGCACCAGAAGTTGTGTGTCCCTGAGAAGGGCTCCACTTCCCTCCATGGATCTCTGGCATCCTACCAGGGATGGTAGGTAGGAGTTGATTAGGTATGGAACAGGTGTTGGAGAACAGCCTGACCAAACAAGGCATCCCGGCGGGAGTCCTTGTCCAAGCAGTAATGGGCTGTGAAGGTATGAACCGAGGCCCAGGTGGCAACTCGATAGATGTCATCGATAGACACAGAGTGCAGATGAGCCATTGAGGCTGCCATGGCTCTCACATTGTGAGCTGTGACATGGCCCTCCAGAGAAAGGTTCTTACTCTGACAGGCAAAGGAAATACACTGAGCAATCCAGATAGTGTTCTCTTGGAGACTGGAAGTCCCAAATGAGAAGGCTCAAAAGCAACAAAGAGTTGAGAGGACTTTCTATGTTGCTGTGTTCTTTGTAAGCTTTAAGCTAAAGCTCTTTTACAGTCCAAGGTATGAAGATTCCTCTCTGCATTTGATGCATGAGGCCTTGGAAAAAAACACAGGTAGGTAGACTGCTTGGTTCATATGGAAAGGCGAGACCTCCTTTGGCATAAAGTGTGGATGAATCCTAAGGACTACCTTGTCATGATGGAACCTTGTATAAGGTGGATTAGCTACTAGCGCTTGCAGCTCACTGATGCGACGTGCTGATGTGATTGCAATGAGAAAGATAACCTTCCAAGAAAGGAACTTCAAGGAGGTAGTAGCTAAAGATTCAAAAGGTGGCTTCATGAGCTGCCCAAGAACCAGTTTTAAGTCCCATGCCACTGGTGGTGGCCTAATGGGAGGCTTAGTTAGAAGAAGGCTTCTCATAAATCTTGCTATAAGAGGATGAGAAGAAATAGGTTGTCCATTTAGAGACTTAAAGGAAGCTGCAATAGCACTCAAATGGACTCTTACTGAGTTAGTCTTAATTCCTGCATTGGATAAATGAAGGAGATACTCCAGCAATGATTCCAGAGGTATCGCAAGGGGGTTACGACCCTTTTGAGAACACCATATGGTAAACCTTTTCCACTTGAAAGCATAAGAACGTCTTGTGGAAGGTTTCCTGGAAGCAAAAAGAATATCTTTTACTTGATGAGGGAGATTAAGACTATGAAGATCTAGGCCTTCAGCAACCAAGCCCTGAGATGCAGAGACTGGGGATTGGGATGCCATAACATTCCGTCCTCCTGAGATAGGAGATCTGGAGCAGACCCTAACTTCAGGGAGGGAACTTGAGAGAGATGTAGAAGCAGAGGGTACCACACTTGCCGTGGCCAATGTGGAGCTATGAGAATCATATGGCCTCTGCCCCTCTGAAGCTTGAACAGGGTTTTGGGAATTAGGGGAATGGGTGGAAATGCATACAGGAAGTCTTGACCCCAGTAAAGGAGGAAAGCATCCCTGGCCTGAGCCCCCTGAGCCGGAATTCTGGAACAGAATCGGGGAAGTTTGGCATTCCACGGACTTGCAAAGAGGTCTATGTCCGGGGTTCCCCAAATTTGAAAAATCTTGGTCACCTGGTCTGCATGCAGAGACCACTCGTGTGGAAGCAGAACTCGACTGAGTCTGTCTGCCCAAGAGTTTTGTATGCCTGGAAGATACACTGCCAGGAGATGAATCTGATGCTCTTTGGCGAGGGCCCAGTCGCAAAGCTTCATTGCAAAGCAACAGAGAGCCTGTTCCCCCCTGCTTGTTCACATAGAACATGGCTACTTGATTGTCTGTATGAATGAGGACTGTCTGGTAGCTGAGCAGGGTGTGGAACACTCGAAGAGCAAGGAAAATTGCTCTGAGTTCCAAGAGATTGATATGTAGATGAGTCTCTTGTGGAGACCAGGTGCCTTGGATGGAGAGGTCTTGCAAATGAGCTCCCCAACCCATCGGAGAAGCATCTGTTGTGAGAGTTGCTTGGGGTAAGGGTTGTTGAAAAGGGGACCCCAGCAACAGGTTTTGAGTGGACTTCCACCACTGGAGGGACAAAATAAGGCGACTTGTGTTTGATATTTTGTCTGACAGGCATCCTGATGCCTGGGTCCATTGAGTGGATAAGGTCCATTGGGCTGCCCTCATATGGAGATGAGCATAGGGAACCACATGCACGGTGGATGCCATGTGGCCTAGTAGTTGTAACATTTCTCGAGCAGTGAGATGAGACTTTAGCACTGCTTGAGAAGCTAATTGCACCATGCGAAGGCAGCGGGCCTGGGGTAGATAGGCCCTTGCCTTTCTGGTATCCAGCAAAGCTCCTATGAACTCTAAAGACTGAGTGGGAGTTAGACTGGATTTTGGGATGTTTATGACCAGACCAAATACTGAAGGACACGCATTGTGCAGGCTAGCGAAGTCCTGGCCTCTGACTCTGTTGGGGCTCGAATGAGCCAGTCGTCTAAGTAGGAGAAGACGAATATCCCTAGAGTGTGGAGAAATGCTGCTACTACGGCCATGCATTTCATGAACACCCTTGGTGCTGAGGCCAGGCCAAAAGGAAGCACCCTGTATTGGTAGTGCTTTCCTTGAAAAAGGAACCGAAGGAACTTTCTGTGGGTTGGATGGATGAGAACATGGGTGTACGCATCCTTGAGATCTAGAGAACAAAGCCAATCCTGACTCTGAAGGTATGACAGCAGAGTTCCGAGAGAAATTATTGCTAGCCATCATAATATAATATAATTATTACATAATTCAACCTAAATAATCTATAAGCTCCTCTGTTTGATATGTATATAGTTACCCTGTTACCTCCAAGTTACCATCCCTGTTATAATGTGAGCAAAAGATCCTGTTCTAATGCAAATGTTGTTACAATGTAAACTGCACCGATTCTAAATAGCGCGGTATATAAGAATTTGTAATAAATAATAATAAATAAATAAATCATCTTGAATTTCTCTTTGACAAGGAATTTGTTCAATTCTCTGAGGTCCAAGATAGGTCTGTATCCCCCTGTTTTCTTTGGGATAAGGAAATAGGGGGAGTAAAACCCCGTACCCTGTTGAGGAGTGGGTATTTCTTCTATTGCCCCTTGGGCAAGAAGGATAGTGACCTCCTGATCTAATAGGTTGATGAGAGGTGTCAGAGAATTGAACTGCCTTATTATTGTGGGAGGGGGCATGCTTGAAAAATGAAGCCTGTACCCCTCCTTTATGATGGAGAGTGTCCAATGCTCTGCTGTTATCTGCCCCCATCTGGGGGCAAAGTGACATAACCTTCCTGGAATGGTGGAAGGCTCTGGTCCCACGAGAGCCAGAAAGGCTAAATTCTCTAGCTGCAAGTCAAAGGCCTTGTGGAGGCTGAGCCTGCTGAGACGGTTGAGGCTTAGCAGTCTTTTCTTTCTTCTGTTTGGGTGGTTGCTGACCTTTCCTGACAAGCTGACCTGCAGAACGTCCCTGCTGAACATAAGCAGGATAATATCTTTTCTTCTTAGAAATGAATGGTTTCTTGAACGATTTCTTTCTAGCAGGATCAGCTGTGGACTTGGATAACCTATCCAAGGTGGAGTTGTCAGCATCCATCTCGTTGGTCTTTTCCTGCCAATCTTTACCAAACAGGTTCTCACCAGTACAGGGGATATTTCCCAATTTGTCTTGTACCCAGAGCTCCAGATCGGATGCCTGGAGCCAAGCAATTCTATGTGCACCTATGGCAATGGCAGAGGTTCTGCTTATGCACTCAAAGCAGTCAAAGGCTGCACGGTTGACAAATTTAGAAACATCTTGGGCATGTTTGACCAAAGTGAGAAAATCCTGTCTTCTATCCTCAGGAAGAATAGGACTTAAAGCTTCTAAATCATCTGTGACCTCCTTCAGGAACATTCCCATGTAGAGACTATAGGAACTGATCCTGGCAGAAAGCATGGAAGCTTGGAAGACATGACATCCAAAAGCATCCACGGTTCTGCACTCACATCCTGGAGGATTAGAGGCATGCCCCTTTGCACTCTTGATCCTTCTCATAGCTGATTCCACTACAATAGAGTGGTGAGGAAGCTGAGTCTTTTGGAAAACTGTATCGAGTCCCTCCTTGTCCTGAGTATCCAGTCTGCGAGAATGAGGAGAGGTGGTAAGAGGTGTCTCCCACATCCTTAACATGAGATCATATAAAATCTCATGAATGGGCAAGGTTGCTGCCTCCTTAGGAGTTTTGGGATAAAGAGTAGTTACTCACCTGTAACAGGTGTTCTCCAGGAGCACCAGGAATCAGTCCTCACATATGGGTGTCATCGACGCCGATGAAGCCCCAGCGGAGCATTTCCCAAGCTTTCTATGAAAGCCTTTGGGAATGCAGGCACACATGCGCGGTTCCCTTCCCGCCTAAAGGTGCCATCTTACCTCAGTCAAATGACATAACTAAAAACAGCACACAAAAATGAAAAAATTAAACTATGTACAACTGCAGCTCCCAGGGGAGGAGGGAGGAGGGTTGTGATGACTGATTCCTGCTGCTCCTGGAGAACACCTGTTACAGGTGAGTAAAGAGTAGTTACGCACCTGTAACAGGTGTTCTCCAGGAGCAGCAAGAATCAGTCCTCACATATGGGTGACGTCGGCGCCGACGGAGCCCTCGCGGAGCAATTTTCCCCAGCTTTCAAAGAAAGCCTTTGGGAATTGCAGCGCGCATGCGCAGTTCCCTTCCCGCCCAAGGGTGCCATCTTGCTCAGTCTGATGACATAGCTAAAAGACAGCAAACAAATTAGCAAAAAACGAAATCATAGGACTGCAACTCCAAGGGGAGGGGGGAGGGTTGTGAGGACTGATTCCTGCTGCTCCTGGAGAACACCTGTTACAGGTGAGTAACTACTCTTCTCCAGGACCAAGCAGGAAGTCAGTCCTCACATATGGGACTCCCAAGCTTAAGGCTACCGGAGACCCTAAGCACAAAAAAGGAGCTCCCTCAAGCTCAGTAGCACAGAAGGAAGGAATCTTCTCTGAATACGCCTCCAACCGGTAGCCCAACATCCGGGACGGAGGGTAGGCATTGCCTAGACCTCAAAGAGATTATGGAGGACTGCCTGTCTGAAAGCACTGTCCCTGCGGGACTCCCTCTCCAGGCAGTAATGGGCCGCAAACGTCTGGCTTGAAGACCAAGTAGCGGCCTGGCAGATGTCTGCCAACGGAACAGAGCGGAGGTGAGCCACTGACGCAGCCTTTGCCCTAACACGATGAGCCGTGACTCGACTCTCCAACGAGAGGCCGGCTGCCCCATAAGCCCAAGCGATACAGTCAGCAACCCAGATGGACAGAGTATGCTTGGAGACAGGGAGCCCCAACTTATTGGGGTCATAAGACATGAAGAGCTGAACAGCCCTTCGGTGCTCCTGCGTACGGTCAAGGTAGAAGGATAACGCCCTCCTACAGTCCAGGGTATGCAGTACCATTTCAGCTCGGCTGGAGTGTGGCCTGGGAAAGAAGGTCGGAAGTACCACCTCCTGGTTGATGTGAAAAGGGGAAACCACTTTAGGAAGAAACTTAGGGTGAGTCCGTAGGACTACCCTATTCCTGTAGAACCTAGTGTAAGGAGGATCAGACACTAGGGCCTGCAGTTCACTAACGCGTCTAGCAGAAGTGAGGGCTACCAAGAATAAGGTTTTCCAAGAAAGAAAACGAAGAGGGCAGGTAGCCATAAGTTCAAAGGACGGACAGGTAATCCGCTGTAAGACCACATTCAGATCCCAGTCAGGGGCTGGTGGGCGCAAAGGGGGCTTAAGGAGAAAGCACAGTTACTTACCTGTAACAGGTGATCTCTGGGAACAGCAGGAATTAGTCCTCACATATGGGTACGTCGGTACCGACGGAGCCCGTGCGGGAAAGCTCCCCAGCTTCTTAGAATAGAAGCTTTTGGGACCTCCCACTGCACATGCGCACTGCCTTCCCGCCTTCCTGAACAGCTCTCCTCAGTTTCGAGTTTATAGCTGAGTCAACAGAGAGAGGACAGGAAGATAGATAGATAAAAGATACAACTCCTAGGGGAGGTGGGTGGGTTGTGAGGACTAATTCCTGCTGTTCCCAGAGATCACCTGTTACAGGTAAGTAACTGTGCTATCTCCAGGAACAAGCAGGAATAAGTCCTCACATATGGGGACTCCCTAGCTTAGATGCATGGGATCCCCTGTAAAGGTTCGCCATCTTCGTATGGATCTCAGGCATCCATTCTGGGAAGGTGGGCAGGAGTTGTTTAGGAATGGAACAGGTGCTTGAGGACAGCCTGGCCAAACAAGGCATCCCGGCGGGAGTCCTTGTCCAAACAGTAATGGGCTGTGAAGGTATGAACCGAGGCCCAGGTAGCGGCTCGACAGATCTGATCTATGGAAACAGAGTGCAGATGAGCCATAGAAGTTGCCATGGCCCTCACATTGTGAGCAGTGACATGGCCTTCCAGAGAAATGTTTTTGCTCTGGTAAGCAAAAGAAATACACTGAGCAATCCAATTGGAAAGTGTACGCTTGGAGACTGGAAGTCCCAAATGGGAAGGATCAAAGGCCACAAAAAGTTGAGAAGACTTTCGATGTGGCTGAGTCCTATTAAGGTAAAAAGCGAGAGCTCTTTTACAATCCAGAGTATGAAGGTTCCTCTCTGCATTGGATGCATGAGGAGCTGGAAAAAAGACAGGTAGATATACCTCTTGATTAAGATGAAAAGGCGAGACCACTTTAGGCATAAAGTGGGGATTCGTCCTAAGGACCACCTTATCATGATGAAATCTTGTGTAAGGTGGATTAGCCACTAAAGCCTGCAGCTCACTGATGCGGCGAGCCGAAGTGACTGCAATGAGGAAGATGACCTTCCAGGAAAGAAATTTCAAGGAGGTGGAAAACATTGGCTCAAAAGGTGGCTTCATAAGTTGACCGAGCACTAGATTCAAATCCCATGCGACCGGGGGTGGTCTGATGGGAGGTTTAGTGAGAGTCAGGCCTCTCATGAATCTTGCAACAAGAGGATGAGAGGAGATAGGTTGTCCATTTATATGTTTCAAGGATGCTGCAATAGCACTTAAATGGACTCTTACCGAATTCGTCTTGAGGCCTGCATTGGATAGATGCAGGAGATAATCAAGAAGAGAATTCAAAGGAAGTGCCAGAGGGTCAAGACCCTGCTGAGCACACCAATGGAAAAACGTTTCCATTTGAAAGCATAGGAACGCCTGGTAGAGGGTTTCCTAGAGGCAGAAAGGATATCTTTCACTGGTTGGGAAAGATGAAAGTCTTGAAGGCTTAAGCCTTCAGTAACCAAGCACTGAGGTGAAGGGATTTGGGGTTTGGGTGCCACAAAGTCCCCTCCTCCTGAGACAGGAGGTCTGGCGCAGCTCCCAGATCCAAGTAGGATCCCTGGGAGAGCTGTAGAAGTAGAGGGAACCACACTTGGCGTGGCCAGCGTGGAGCTATGAGGATCATAGTTCCATGATCCCTCTGGAGTTTGAACAGAGTCTTGGGAATCAAAGGAATGGGTGGAAAGGCATATAGGAATGCCTGATTCCAATTCAGGAGAAAGGCGTCTGTAGCCTGAGCTCCCTGACACGGAGTTCTGGAACAGAACCGGGGAAGTTTGGCATTCCACGGACTTGCAAAGAGGTCTATGTCCGGGGTCCCCCATTCCTGAAAGATTCGGTTTATTTGGTCCAAATGTAGGGACCATTCGTGTGGCAGCAGAACTCGACTGAGCCTGTCTGCCCGAGAGTTTTGAACTCCTGGGAGATACACTGCTAGCAGGTGAATCTGATGCTCTCTGGCGAAGGCCCATAGTCTTAGAGCTTCGTTGCAAAGCGACAGAGAGCCCGTCCCTCCTTGTTTGTTTATGTAAAACATGGCCACCTGATTGTCCGTCTGAACTAGGACAGTGAGGTTGGCTAGGAGGGAGTGGAAGACCTTGAGGGCAAGGTAAATTGCTCGCAGTTCCAGAAGATTGATATGAAGGGTGGTCTCCTGTAGAGACCAAGTGCCCTGAGTGGAGAGAGTTTGCAGATGGGCTCCCCACCCTGTTTGGGAGGCATCTGTTGTGAGGGTTGCTTGGGGTAGCAATGGTTGAAATGGAGCCCCCAACAACAGATTCTTGGTGGAAGTCCACCAGTGGAGGGACCAAAACAGACGATCGGAGGTTTGTATTTGGTCTGAGAGCGCTCCTGACGCCTGAGTCCACTGAGTGGCCAGGGTCCATTGAGCTGCTCTCATATGAAGACGAGCATAGGGCACCACATGCACTGTGGAGGCCATATGACCCAGTAGGCGTAGCATTTCCCTGGCTGTCAAGTGAGTGCTGGACTGAGCTTGGGAGGCCAAACTCAGGAGGCGCTGGCCTCGAACATGTGGAAGGTAGGCCCTTGCAGTGATGGTGTCCAACTGGGCCCCTATGAATTCTAGAGATTGAGTAGGGATGAGTTGGGACTTGGGAAGGTTTACTACCAGTCCCAGATACTGCAAAAGGCTCCTTGTGTGGTCCAGGGAAATCTGGGCCTGTGACTGAGTTGGAGCTCGGATGAGCCAGTCGTCCAGATATGGGAAGACAAAGATTCCCATGCCTCTTAGAAATGCGGCTACGACTGCCATGCATTTTGTGAATACTCTTGGAGCAGAGGCTAGACCGAAGGGGAGTACTCTGTATTGGAAATGTTTTCCCTGAAACAGAAAGCGAAGATACTTTCTGTGGGATGGATGGATGAGTATATGTGTATACGCATCCTGTAGGTCTAGAGAACAAAGCCAGTCCTGACCCTGGAGGTAAGGAAGGAGAATGCCGAGAGACAGCATTTTGAATTTCTCCTTGAAGAGAAATTTGTTCAATTCTCTCAGATCTAGGATTGGTCTGAATCCCCCTGTCTTCTTTGGAATGAGAAAATAAGGGGAGTAGAAACCGGACCCTTGTTGAGGAAGAGGAACCTCTTCTATGGCCCCTTGGGCAAGAAGAGAGGAAACCTCTTGACCCAACAGGGTTAGGAGAGATGGGGGAGAATTGAATGGTCTCACCATATGATGGGGAGGAAGGCTGGAGAAATGAAGTTTGTAACCCTCTCGAATGATAGAGAGGGTCCATTGTTCTGTTGTGATTTGTTCCCATCTGGGAGCAAAGTGAACCAACCTTCCGGGTATGGTGAGAGGTTCTGGTTGTGTTAGAACCAGAAGTGGCAAGTTCCCTAGGAGCAAGTCAAAACCCCTGAGGGGTTGGAGCCTGCTGAGCTACAGTAGCTGCTGCAGGCTTAGCTCGTGCTTGTTTGGATTGCTGACGCTTAGCAGTATAGCGAGGTTGAGAAGACTGCTGGCCAGTATTTGAAGCAACTCTGGCCTTCTTATAGTAAGGCCTTTTAAAAGACTTTTTCTTAGTAGGAATTGAAGTGGACTTTGAAAGTCTTTCCAAGGTGGCATTTTCAGCATCCATCTGGGTGGCTTTGATTTGCCACTCTTCCCCAAATAAGTTCTCACCTGTACAGGGCAGATTCCGTAAGCCATCTAGAACCCAAGGTTCCAGATCAGAGGCCTGGAGCCAAGCAAGACGTCGGGCTGCAATAGCAATGCCCGAAGCCCTACTGGCTCCCTCAAAGGAATCATATGCTGCCCTATTAGAGAACTTAGAAACCTCTAAGAGTTGTTTCACTAGGGAAAGGAATCCCTGCTTTTTATCCTCAGGGATAAAGGGGGCAAAATGCCGCACCTTTTTGGCAAGTTCCTCCAGGAACATGCCCATATAGAGACTGTAGGAATTAATCCTGGCTATAAGCATACTAGCCTGGAAAATTTTCCTACCAAAAGAGTCCAAAGTCTTACATTCCCGTCCTGGAGGGGTGGAAGAGTGCCTTTTGGTACTCCTAATCTTCTTCATTGCAGACTTCACCACAATAGAGTGGTGGGGCAATTGAGTCTTTTGGAAACCAGGAGAAGGAGGGACCCTATACATGGTGTCCAACCTACGGGAATAAGGAGACAAAGTCAAAGGATTTTCCCAGAAATCCATCAGTTGTTCTTGAAGGATTTCATGGATAGGCAGGGTAACTGCCTCCTTAGGGGCCTTTGAGTATCCCAAAATATCCAGTTTTTTGGATCTGGGTTCCTTTTCAGAGGATGTGGTAATAGAAAGGGCTGTAGCCATATCTAAAACAAAGTCCTGGAAGGACAAATCCTCTGGGGGGACATTCTCCTTTTAGGAGAAGAGGGCTCCTCAGGTAAGTTGAGTGAAAACTCAGCAGAATCATCAGAGGAGTGAAAATCCTCAGAGGAATCGGTGCTTTCCTCTAACGCACGATACGCGTACCGATCGGTATCGATATCGGGCGTATCGGGTATGGAACCGGTATGGAGCGAAAGCCCATACGGTACCGACTTGCGTTTAGAGGTGGACGGCCTCGATACCGGCATGGCGGACGATACCGGTATCGGGCCCGGAACCGCTGAAAGCGGAAACCGATGGCGTTGCAGCTTTAATGAAAGCCATGACGGCCTGCTGCATGGACTGTACAGTATCGCCCATGGACGCCATAGCTGCCTGGATGTCGGTACCGGGTGACCCGGTACCCCAGAGCAGGCTAACAGGTGATCTGTCGAGGCCGTAGCATCGATATCAACCTGAGACCCCTGAATTGGCGTTTTTGGAAGTTGGACTTCCCGCCGGGGTTGTTTGGCTGGGGCAGGGTCCTCAAGTTCTAAGCTAAGAGCCTCTCGATGCTTTGAAGGAGATTTGCTCTTTGAGGACTTGCCCACAGAAGGTTTGGTTACCTGAGATCCATCCGGAGAAGAAGACCTGGATGACTGTGATGCTGTATTCTCTGAAGCAAACAGCACATGGAATTTGTTGGCCCGGTTCTGCAGCCCACGTTTAGACATGTGGGAGCAAGATGGGCAGTCCGGTATGGAATGGTCAGGCCCCAAACATTTCAGACACCATTCATGGGTGTCTGTGACTGAAATAACAGCATTACATTTGGTACACTTCTTAAATCCAGGGGCTGGCTTCTCCATGAGGAGAAATTGAGTAGGCCGAGAGGCCTCTCTGAAGTGACCAAAAAGCTAAAAAATAAGAAAAAAAGAATTATAATTTTTTAAAGAAAGAAAGAAAAGACCGGCGATACCGGTATCGGTATGGGGAAGGCAGGTACGCGGTCTAAAGAAACAAATAAAATAACAATTTCTTCAGCGGTGACAGGAACACGACCTGCTGGCTCCGCGGAAAAAGAGAAACTGAGGAGAGCTGTTCAGGAAGGCGGGAAGGCAGTGCGCATGTGCAGTGGGAGGTCCCAAAAGCTTCTATTCTAAGAAGCTGGGGAGCTTTCCCGCACGGGCTCCGTCGGTACCGACGTACCCATATGTGAGGACTTATTCCTGCTTGTTCCTGGAGATGGAGGCCTCTGAGAAAACGAGCCACTAGAGGGTGGTTGGAAAGAGGCCTGCCATCCACCGGTATGTGATGCGCAGAGAGAGCACTGAGGTGGACTCTGACAGAGTTGGACTTAAGTCCAAGATTGGAGAGGTAAAGCAAGTATTGCAAGACCACTGCCACCAAACAGGAGAAGGGATCCTGAGACTGCTGAGCACACCACACGGAGAACCGACGCCACTTAAGAGCGTAGGACTTCAGGGTGGAGGGTCACCTGGAGGCCAAGATGACTTCTTCCACCTCCCGAGGCAGCAGGAGGGGAGCAAGGACTACCCTTTCAGCAGCCAGGCCATCAGATGAAGGGACCGGAGGTTGGGGTGTAGGAGAGTCCCCTGATCCTGTGTCAGGAGATCGGGTTGAAACCCCCAGAGGAAGAGGAAGTGTCCACCGCCAGCTGCCTCAGAAGCGGGAACCAGGGCTGTCTCGGCCACCGGGGAGCCACAAGGATCATCGAGGCTTTGTCCCGGAGAACCTTGAAGAGCGTCCGAGACACCAGTGGCATGGGAGGAAAGGCTTACAAGAGGCCTGTGGACCATGAAAGTAGAAAAGCATCCGCCGCTACTCTGAGAGGATGCGGTTGTCGAGAGCAGAATCGGGGAAGTTGCCGGTTTAGAGGACTGGCAAAGAGATCCATGGTGGGTAGGCCCCACTGGAGAAAGATCCGTTGAACCACCAACGGATCCAATCTCTACTCGTGTGGCTGGAGGATTCTGCTCAGCTTGTCTGCCAGGCAAATTTTCTTGACCTGGGAGATAAACAGCTTTGAGGAGGATGCCACGGCTGACGGCCCAAGAGCACAGTTTTTGTGCCTCCTGACAGAGAAGGAAGGAGCCTGTGCCCCCTTGTTTGTTCACGTAGAACATTGCAACTTGATTGTCCATCTGGACCAGCACAGACTGGTGAGAAGTGAGGTGGGAGAAGGCCCTCAGAGCCAGGCGGATGGCTCTGAGCTCCAGGAAGTTGATCTGCTGGGCAGACTCCCAAGGAGTCCAGAGACCTTGAGTACATGTCCCTTGGCAATGTGCTCCCCAACCCAGGAGAGAAGCATCGGTCATCAGGACCTGAGAAGGCGGAGGAGACTGAAAAGCCATTCCGAGCACTAGGTTTGGCAGATGAAGCCACCATCGCAGAGAAGAGACCAGCGGGTCGGAGATCTGTACTGAGTCCGCTAGGCTCCCCGTGGCCTGATGCCATTGAGTGCGAAGGCACCACTGAGCAGGCCGCATGTTCAGGCAGGCATTGGGGGTCACATGGACTGTGGAAGCCATATGGCCGAGCAGTCTCAGAAATTGCCTGGCAGAGACCAGGGAATTGCTGTGAAAGTGGCTGGCAAGATCCATGAGCCTGTTTGCCCTGTCGAGAGGCAGAAAGGCCCGCGCCTGAAGCGTGTTTAACCTTGCGCCTATGAAACTCCAGATCCTGAGAGGGGAGCAAAGTGGACTTTGCGAAGTTTATGACAAAGCCCAAGTGCTGGAGCAGAGTCACAGTGCGATGCGTAGCTTGAGTGGCCTCCTGGGAAGACTGTGCTCTGATGAGCCAGTCGTCCAGGTATGGAAATACAAAAAGGCCTTGAAGTCTTAGATAGGCCGCCACCACTGCTAGGCATTTGGTGAACATTCTGGGGGCGGAGGACAGGCCAAAGAGTAGTATTCTGTACTGGTAATGATTTCCTCCCACAACAAACCTGAGATATTGTCTGTGGCTTGGATGGATGAGGATGTGAGTGTTGGCATCCTTCAGATCCAAGGAGCATAGCCAGTCTCCCTGCTGGAGGTAGGGCAGCAGGATTCCAAGGGTAAGCATCTTGAACTTTTCCCTTGCGAGGAACTTGTTGAGGTTTCGCAAGTCTAGGATGGGTCTGAGGCCTCCTGTTCTTTTTGGTAGCAGAAAGTACCTGGAATAAAAGCCTTGACCTCTCAGGTGGTGGGGCACCGGTTCCACAGCCTGTTCCTGAAGAAGACTTGCTAACTCCTGAAGGAGTAAGTCCCTGTGCAGAGGGAGTCTGGGAGGCTCCCCTGGAAAGTAGGAGGGAGGTACCTGGTGGAAGTGCAGAAGATAGCCTTCTTGAACTATGTGAAGCACCCAGGTATCTGATGTGATGGTGGACCACCTGTGGGCAAAGTGGACCAGCCGACCTCCTGTGCTGAGAGAAACCAGTTGAGGGGGAGAGGCTATGCTGATGGAGTCAAAACCCCCACCCTGCTGAGCAGGGGCCGTGGTGCAGGCTTGGGGGCTTGCTGCCTACGGACCCATTACCCCGTCCCTTGGCCTGCTGACCCTGTTGGGGAGCTGCTGAGGCCTGATAATGAGGGTATTGTTTATAGGCAGCCGCCTTCCTCGGTAAAAGGGCTTTTTCCCCGAGCCCTCTTCTTCTGAGAAGGGGCAGAGGTTTTCTGGACAGCCGAGTCCTGGTGAGAGTCTCGGTCTCGATCTGTGCAGCCCTTTCAGCCATGGGTTTGCCAAAGAGGTTTTCACCTCTGCAGGGGACATCGACCAACTTGTCCTGTACCCATGGCTCGAGGTCGGATGACTGAAGCCAAGCCTGTCGGCGGGCACCGATGCCGGCTCCGGCTACTCGAGCCGATGCTTCGAAGCCATCGTAGGCTGCTCGAGAGATAAACTTCGAGCACTCACGAATACCGGTAGACAAGGCTTGGAACCTCTGCAAAGGTTCCTCGGAGAGACCAGCAGAGAAACCGGCAATTCTTTAGCCAGGTCTCGGAGATACATGCCCATATAGAGCTGGTAGGTCTGGACTCGACAAGCAAGCATAGAGCCCTGGAAACACTTCCTACCGAGGGCATCCAGGTTCCGGGCCTCCCGACCGGGAGGCACCGAGGAGTGCATCCTCTGACTCTTGAGTCGATGCATGGCCGATTCCACCACCATGGAATGGTGTGGTAGTTGTGCCTTCTGGAACCCGGGGCTCTTGCGGACTCAATAAATGGAATCGACCCGCTTGCTTAACACCGGTGCCAGGCTCTCCCACATGCGGAAGAGAAGTCGCTCCTGCATCGGAGGAACCGGTACAGTAAAGGCTTCCTTCGGGGGAGAGTCATACTGGAGGGCATCGAGCTCTTCGGCTTGAGGCTCCTCCTCGGGATCCGTGGGGAAGGCCAAGGCCTTGGCCATATCCCGCACGAAGTCCGAGAACCGGGTGTCCTCCGGGGGGGACCGTCTCCGAGGTTCGGACTCGGGCGAGTCCAATGGGACACACCGAGTCCGAAAAGTACCAGGTTTCTCTTCGTCCTCGGTTTCCCAGGCTGACTCCTCGGAGGAGGAATCGAGCGGCTCCGGTCGGGCGGCAGCGATGCCCTCCGCCCCGACGCCGAGGGAGTCGGCATCGACGATCTCGTTAACTAACGGGAGGCCGAAGGAGACCGCGACCGAGGAACGACTCGAGCCCTCATGGACTCGAGGATCGGCTCGGTCTCCGGGGTCGACTTGGACGTCGACGTCCCAGCGGTCGGGCAGATGCACCGGCGAGGCCAGCGATCAATGCCCGCTGCTGGTCCATGAAGGCAGCTAAACTGCTCTCCAAGGCCGTCAACCTGAGTCCAAGCTCAGGAGACCCAGCAGCACCTGACTCGGGCCCCGATGGCGTCGGGCCCGACGTCGGCTCCTTCGGAGGTGAGTCCACGAGGACTACAGTACTCACGTGTCCAGGAGACTCCATCTCAAGACAAGGATGTTTCGAAGGCCTCTCCGTCTCCGAGGACCCGGGACGGCTATCGGGGCTATGCGACCTGGCCCTCGAGGAACCAGGAGCGGTCCACCGACGCCGCACTCGCAGGTTTCTTCTTCCGATGATGCTCCCGGGTAGGAGACCCCCGCTCAGAGGAACTCCGACGATGCTCAGGACCGGAGTCCCGGGACGTCGAAGCCTCTGACGAGGTCCGGGCCCGGCCGGAGTCAGAGAAGATATGTTCTTTCTGATGCTGCCGACTCCTCAACGCTTTTGAGGACATCTTGCCACACGGACCACAGATCATCGGGTCATGATCGGGTCCGAGGCAGCGGAGGCAGCAGTCGTGTGTGTCGGTAAGAGACATAAGTTTCTTACACCGATCACACTTCTTAAACCCGCTGGCAGCCATCGGTGGAAAAAGGGCCCCTGCGAGGTCAAAAGACAGGGCTGCCAGTGAAAAAGAAAAAAAAAGGCGCGAAATCTGTCACGAAGGACAAAAAACTGAAAAATAAAGAACGGACTCGCAACCGGCGTCGCGGGTCCGGGCGGGAAAGGAACCGGCGTCGAACCGAGAAAAGAATAAGAAATAAAATCAACTTTTTCAGCGGCGATCACAAACAGCGTCTGTAGGGCTCCGCGGAAAAAAGAAGACTGAGCAAGATGGCAGCCTTGGGCGGGAAGGGAACCGCGCATGCGCGCTGCAATTCCCAAAGGCTTTCTTTGAAAGCTGGGGAAAATTGCTCCGCGAGGGCTCCGTCGGCGCCGACGTCACCCATATGTGAGGACTGACTTCCTGCTTGGTCCTGGAGAACTACTCTTTCTCCAGGACCAAGCAGGAAGTCAGTCCTCACATATGGGTGATTCCCTAGCTCTGGGCTACCGAGGAACCCAGGCTGAACAAGAGAACTCCCTCTAGTCCCAGCAGCAAAGAAAGGCTTTTCACTGACACATCCTCCACCGGTAGCCCAACAGAGGGCAGGAGTTGCCTAAACCTCAAAGAGATTCCGGAGTACTGCTTGGCCAAAAGCACTGTCCCTACGGTACTTCCTCTCCAGACAGTAATGGGCCGCAAAAGTCTGGCTTGAAGACCAAGTTGCAGCCCTGCAGATGTCTACCAAGGGCACAGAGCGGAGATGAGCCACTGAGGCAGCCATTGCCCTGACACGGTGGGCCGTGACCCGACCCTGCAAAGGAAGGTCAGCCGCCTTGTAAGCCCAGGTGATACAGTAAGCCACGCAGATGGACAAGGTACGCTTGGACACAGCCAACCCCAACTTATTAGGGTCAAAAGAGATGAAGAGCAGAGTAGCTCTTCTATGTCCTTGCGTACGGTCAAGGTAGAAGGATAAGGCCCTCCTACAGTCCAGGGTATGCAGGACTGCTACAGCCTGGCTTGCATGAGGTCTAGGGAAGAAAGTTGGAAGAACCACCTCTTGGTTAAGGTGGAAGGAGGAGACAACTTTTGGAAGGAACTTTGGGTGAGTCCTAAGGACTACCCTGTTCCTATAAAAGCGAGTGTAAGGCCTATCACAGACCAGGGCCTGAACCTCACTCACTCGCCTAGCCGAGGTAAGGGCTACCAAGAAGAGTGTCTTCCAGGACAGGAAGCGTAGATGGCAAGTAGCCATCGGCTCAAAGGGCGGGCGAGTCAGCTGCTGCAGGAGCAGGAGGACGGATTGGAGGCTTGAGCAAAAGCAAGCCCCTGAGAAAGCGGGACACCAAGGGGTGAACTGACAGAGAATGTCCTTCCACCAGTGAGTGGTGAGCTGCTAGAGCTGAGAGGTGGACCCGAACAGAATTGGACTTAAGTCCCTGATTGGACAAGTGCAGTAAGTACTGAAGCACTACTGGCACAGTACAGGAGAAAGAATCCTCTGTACGTAGTTGACACCACACAAAAAACCTTTTCCATTTGAGAGCATAGGTTTTCCTAGTGGACTGTTTTCTAGAGGCTAGGACGACCTCCTCAACTTCCTGAGGTAGGCCCCAGGGAGCCAAAACTACCCTTGCAGCCTCCAGGCCATCAAATTGAGAGTTTGAGATTGGGGTGCAGAAGGGAACCCTGCTCCTGTGAGAGAAGGTCGGGTTGCAACCCCCGAGGCAGTGGGGGATCCACCGCCAGTTGAAGCAGAAGTGGAAACCAAGGCTGTCTCGGCCACCTGGGAGCCACCAGCAGGACCGAGGCCTTGTCCTAAAGAATCTTGAAGAGAGTTCGGGCCACCAAGGGCGTGGGAGGAAACGCATACAGGAGGCCCTGAGACCAGGGAATCAGAAAAGCATCCGCTGCTATTCTCAGAGGATGCGGTTGCCTGGAGCAGAACTTTGGCAGTTGCTTGTTCAGTGGACTGGCCAAGAGATCTATCCAAGGTAGACCCCATTTTAGAAGATCTTCTGAACTACTAAAGAATGCAGCTGCCACTCGTGGGGCTGTAGAATCCTGCTCAACCTGTCGGCCAGGTAGTTGTCCTGGCCTGGAAGGTACACAGCCTTGAGGAGCATGTTGTGCTTGAGAGCAAATGAACAAAGGTCCTGAGCCTCCCGACAGAGGAGTCTGGACCCAGTCCCGGCCCTGTTTGTTCACATAAAACATGGCTACTTTGTTGTCTGTCTGAACCAGGACAGATTGATGAGCCAGGGTAGGAGAGAAAGCTTTGAGTGCTAATCGAATAGCTCTGAGTTCTAGGAGATTGATCTGCTGTGCAGCCTCCCAAGGCGACCACAGGCCCTGGGTGCACTTGTTCAGACAATGAGCTCCCCGGCCCTGCAGGGAGGCGTCTGTGGTCAGTACCACTGTGTAGCCAGGAATTTGAAAGGGCACCCCTTTCAGTAGATTGGGTGGGTGCAACCACCAGCTGAGGGAGTTCAGAAATTGTCTGGACACCCTTATCCTGTCCCTGAGGCTGCCTGTGGCCTGTGACCACTGAGTCCGAAGACACCACTGTGCAGGCCTCATATGGAGCCTGGCATTGGGGGTCACATGTACTATCGAAGCCCATGTGGCCTAGAAGCCTCAGACAGAGTCTGGCGGAGACTAGTGACCTGCTGAGAAACTGGTTTGCCAAGGCTATCAATCTTTGTGCTCTGTCTTCTGGCAAGAAAGCCTTTGCCAGCAGAGAGTCCAGCCTTGCTCCTATGAACTCCAAGTTCTGGGAGGGGAGCAAAGTGGACTTTGCGAAGTTTATTACAAACCCCAGGCTTTGAAGAAGAGCAATAGTTGTGAGGGTGGCTTGCCTGGCCTCCTGGCACGTCCGACCCCTGATGAGCCAGTCGTCCAGATAGGGGAAGACAAAGATTCCCTGATTTCTCAGGTAGGCCGCCACCACTGCCAGGCATTTGGTAAAGACCCTGGGAGCGGAGGTGAGGCCAAAAGGCAGTACTCTGTACTGATAATGGTTTCCTCTCACAATGAACCTGAGGTACTTTCTGTGGTCTGGATGAATGAGGATGTGAGTGTACGCATCCTTTAGATCTAAGGAGCATAGCCAATCTCCCTGCTGGAGGTAGGGCAGAAGTGTTCCAAGAGTAAGCATCTTGAACTTTTCTTTCTCTATGAACCTGTTGAGGTTCCTGAGGTCCAGAATGGGTCCAAGGCCACCGGTTCTTTTGGGCACCAGGAAATACCTGGAGTAGAATCCGTGACCTTGCAAGTGGGGAGGCACAGGCTCCACCGCCCTGTCCACCAACAGACCTTGAAGCTCTTGAAGGAGGTGGTCTGTGTGCAGGGGAGGCTTTGGAGGTTCCCCTGGAAAGTTTGGTGGAGGCAGTTGGTGAAAATGCAGTGCATAGCCCCTGTGGACTATGTTCAACACCCAACTGTCCCCAGTGATGTGGGGCCAATGGTGGGCAAAGAGGGCGAGGCGACCTCCTGTGCAGGGTTGGGAGAGCAGGGACTGAGAGGCTACGCTCAAGGAGTCATAAACCCCCACCCTGCTGAGTGGGAGCAGGGGCCGGAGGCTTGGGGGTCCTCTGCCTACGGAGCCCATTACCCTGCCCCTTGGCTTGCTGACCCTGGGGGTGCAGCTTGGGCAGCCTGATACTGAGGGTAACTGTTTGTAGGCAGTGCCCTTCCTCGGGTAAAAGGGCTTCTTACCCGAGGCCTTCTTCTTGTGAGAAGGGGCAGATGTCTTCCTAGACAGCCTTGTCCTTGTAAGGTGCTCCGTCTCGAGCTGTGCGGCCTTCTTGGCCATGGGCTTGCCAAAAAGATTTTCACCTCGGCAAGGGACATCGACCAACTTGTCCTGAATCCATAGCTCGAAGTCCGATGACTGCAGCCATGCCTGGCGTCGAGCCGCGATGCCTGCTGCCGCAACTCGGGCCGAAGCCTCGAAGCTATCGTAGGCGGCGCGGGACATAAACTTTGAGCAGTCCCGAATCCCCGAGGACAAAGACTTGAATCTCTGCAAGGGCTCCCCGGAGAGACCAGCAGAGATACCAGCCAACTCCTTGGCCAGGTCTCGCAAGTACATGCCCAAGTACAGCTGGTAAGACTGGACACGGCAAGCAAGCATCGAGCCCTGGAAGCACTTTCTACCCACACCCTCGAGGTTCCGGGCCTCCCTGCCTGGGGGGGGGGACACCGCGGAGTGCATCTTCTGGCTTTTCAGATGATGCATGGCCGATTCCACCACCACCATGGAATGGTGTGGTAGCTGTGCCTTCTAAAAGCCAGGGCTCTTTCGGAGTCAATAAATCAAATCAACTCGCTTGCTTAGAACCGGCGCCGAGGCCGGTGCCTCCCACATCCGGAAGAGGAGCCGTTCCAGCATTGGAGGAACCGGGACAGTAAAGGCCTCCTTCGGAGGAGAGTCGTACTGCAGGGCCTCGAGCTCCTCGGCTCAAGGCTCTTCCTCGGGGTCCGCCGGGATAGCCAACACGGCGGCCATATCCCGGACAAACTCCGAGAACCGGGTATCCTCCGGAGGGGATCTACTCCGGGGCTCAGACTGCGGTGTGTCCGACTGGACGCACCGAGTCTTGAATGTGTCGGGGGACTCCTCATCCTCCATCTCCCAGGCGGACTCGTCCGACGAGGAGTCAGGATCTGACCCCGCGGGGCCCGGGAGCACCCGCCCCGATGCCGGAGGCACCGGCGTCGACGCCCTCGGTCCCAAACGGGAGGCCGAGGGATACCGCGACCGAGGTCGACTTCAAGCCATGATGGACTCGAGTATCGGCTTGGTCTCCGGGGTCAACTTCGATGTCGATGTCCCGGTGGTCGGGGCAGATGCGCCAGACAGGCTGGCCATCAGTGCCCGCTGCTGCTTCATGAAGGCAGACAGTCTCATCTCCAAGGCTGTCATCCTGAGACTCAGCTCGGGAGATGCAGCAGCCACCGACTCGGGCCCCGGTGGCGCCGGGCCCGTCGGCGGCTCTCTGGGAGGAGAGTCCTCGAGGACCACAGGGCTTACGTGTCCAGCAGACTCCGGCTCCACGCGAAGAACTTTGGCAGACTTCTCTTGTTCCACGGGCCTGGGGCGACGGTCGGGAGTCTTAGACTTGGCCCTCGAGGAGCCAGGGACCTCTTCCGACGACGCCCTCACGAGCCGCTTCTTCCTCTTGCGTTCCCAGTCAGGGGACCCCCTGTCCGAGGAGCTTCGACGGCGCTCGGGATCCGAATCCCGAGATGTCGAGGCCTCAGATGAGGTCCGGGCCCGGCCGGAGGCTGAGTCCGAGAAAAGCCTTTCTTTCTGCTGCTGGCGACTTCGCAGTGCCTTGGAAGACATCTTCCCAGATGGTCCACACGTCTTAGGGTCGTGATCAGGACCGAGGCACCGAAGGCAGCAGTCGTGTGTGTCGGTGAGAAACATCAGCTTCTTACACCGATCACACTTTTTGAAACCGCTGGAAGCCACTGGGGAAAAAAAGAGTCCCCGCGAGGTCAAAGGACCGGTCTTCCAGGGAAAAATCAAAAAAGGGTGCGAACGCCAGCCACGAAGGGAAAAAACTGAAAAAAGAAGAATTGGGCTCGATACCTGTGTACCGAACCTGGCGGGAGGGGAACCGGCGTTGAACCGGGAAGAAAAATAGCGAGAATCGGCGAAAAAAATCAAACTTTTATCCGGGATGACAGGACGCACATCCGGTGGGCTTCTCGGAAAAAGAGAGACTGAGGTAAGATGGCACCTTTAGGCGGGAAGGGAACAGCGCATGCGTGCCTGCATTCCCAAAGGCTTTCATAGAAAGCTGGGGAAATGCTCCGCTGGGGCTTCATCGGCATCGATGACACCCATATGTGAGGACTGACTTCCTGCTTGGTCCTGGAGAATGCAAAATTTCCAACTCCTTAGCTCTGGGCTCTGTTTCAGGGGTCACAGTAATGGACAGACCCCGAGCCACCTCCCTGATAAAATCCTGGAAGGAAATATCCTCTGGAGGAGACATCCTGCGCTTAGGAGAGGAGGGCTCCTCTGGGAGAAGTATTCCAGCATCGACAGAACTATCAGAATCCTCAGATTCTTCTGAGGACTCGAAGTACCGTCTGTCCTGATGCTCCTGAAGAGCCCGATACCCGTACCGACCGAAGTTGGTACCGGGAGTAATCGGAACCGGGGTATCGGTCCCCGTGGGCATCGGATGACTGGATACCGGCAAAGCAGACACCAATGCCGATGTCGATGCTATCGGTACCAATACCGGTGCCGGAGCCGGTACCGACCAGATTGTCTGTCGCTGTTCTGAGGGCGTCGATGCTGCAAGGAGAGCCGCCAGACTGCGCTCAATAGCCAGGAATCTCTGGTCTATCGACGCTGCCGATGCCTGGATGTCGGTACCGGAGAAGACCGCCAGTACCCCAGAGCATGGCACCAGTAGTTCTGCCGAGGTCGAGGCCTCGAGAACATCCTGGAGCCCCGATAATTCTTTTGAAGCCGAAGCTTCCTGCCGGGTCAATTTTGCTGGTGCAGAATCCTCAAGGGCAACGCCAGAGGCATCTGCTTAGAAGAAGATCTACCCTTTGAGGACCGACTGGACTTATGTTTAGTTACCTGAGATCCACGGGAGGAAGAGGAAGCCCTGGAAGACGTTGATGCCACCGAAGCTGCATCAGAGGGAAACAGGGTACTGAGCTTAGCAGCTCAGTTCTGCCGACCTCTTTTAGACATCATGGCGCAGGACATACAATCCGTGATACAGAGGTCAGGACCTAAACATTTTAGACACCATTCATGAGTGTTGGTGACGGAAATGGTACCGCCACACTTGGTGCACTTTTTGAAACCTGAGGCAGGTTTCTCCATTGTAAGAAAACGTTTTTGGGCCTAAGGCACCTGAAGAAAAAATAGGAAAAATCCTAGTATGTATGTATGTATATATATATATATATATATATATATATATATATATATATATTTATTTATTTAATTATTTAATTTTATTTTTTAAAGACAGAAAATAAGAAGAAAAAAACGGTGGTACCGGTAAAGCGTCGAGGAAGGCAGACGCGACCACAAAAAAGAAAAAAAATAAAGAATTCTTCTGCGGTGACAGGAACAACCACCTGCTGGCTCCGTGGAAAAAGAAGAACTGGAGAGAGGAAGTTGGGAAAGGCAGGAAGGCAGCACGCAGGCGCTCTGGGATGCTCCCAAAAGCTTTCTAATTGGACGCTGGGGAGCGTTCCCACGCAGGCTCCGTCGGTAACCGACGACGATACCCATATGTGATGACTACATTCCTGCTTGTTCCTGGAGATAAGGCAAGCGCATGAGAAGAGTGCATCTACTGTGTTGGAGTGGAGCGGAGGAGTGGCCTAGTGGTTGGGGCAAGGTACTTCAGGCCGGAAGATAAGGGGTCCAAATCCCACTAGAGGACAGCAACCTTGGGCCGGAAGGACTGGGGTTTCTAGTCCCACAGGTGCTCCTTGTGGTCTTGGGCAAGCCACTTAACCCTCCATAGCCCATGTTCCCTGTAAATAGTTTTTCTCCAAGTTATAATGCCCTATTCAATGTAATTTCAGTTTGTTCAATGTAAACCGCACTGATTCAGAATAGCGCGGTATATAAGAGAATGTAAATAAATAAATAAAAATAAATACTTTTTTGTAATTTGCATGTAGGCTTTTCTGGAGGCATAGTTTGGGTGGAGCTGCGAATTCATACTTTATAAAACAGACACACGTTAAGTGTGCATGCCTTTTTCAAAGCAGGTCTAAATTTGTGCATAGGCATTTTCTTTCTCTTTTTTAAAGCCAACAGTCACCTAAATAGATGCCTTTTGAATTTCTCACATAGGCCTCTTGTTATAATTACCCCCTATATGCTTTCATGTCAAAACTTTTCAAATACCCAACAAAGAGTGGTTACTAAAATGGTGCAAAGGGTGCTACTAAAATGGTTAGCGTTCTTCGTTATAAAGCATATGAAGACAGACTTAAGGATCTTAATATGTATACCTTAGAGGAAAGGCAAGTATAGAGGAGATATGACATGTTTAAATATCTCCATGGCATAGATGCACAGAAACAGCCTCTTTCGATTGAAAGCAAGCTCTGCTATAAGGGGACATAGGATGAGTGTGAAAGGGGATAGACTCAGGAGTAATAAGCAGAAATATTTCTTTACAGAAAGAGTGGTAGATGCGTGGAATAGTCTTCTAAGTAGAGGTGGTAGAGATGAGAACAGTATTTGAATTCAAAAAAGCATGGGACAAACACAAAGGATCTCTAAGGGAAAAGAGGGGACTATTGTATTAGTCGATATAGAAGGACAGACTAGATAGGCCAAATGGTGTTTTTCTGCCCTCATGTTTCTATGTTTCTAAAATCACCACTCTAAATATATTTCAATAGAAGTCATAAATCTTTTCAGTAAGCATACACACACAATTTCACAAAATATTTCAAAGAAGGAGCTGCTAAGAAATAGAAGATAAGATGAAATTAGACTTACCTGCTAACTGTTGTTCCTTGAGGAACTCCAGTCCAGTCCTGAACCTCTGGGTAATGCACCTTTTCCAGCAGCTTGGAGACTGAGCATGTCATCTTTTGATGACAGCAGTACTAATAGAGTGGGCACCGCCCCTTCTCTCTAGTAACCTATTGACAAAGCAGACTCACAGGAGCAACAAATAAGAAGAATACAGAACATTCTTACTAGAACTATAGACAATGTTCCCCCCTCCCTTCGTCCCAGAGAAAGGGATCCTCCTCTCCCCCCCCCTCAGGGTGAGAGAACTTACCATTATAATCTTACCGAGCCACGAACGCAAAAACTGCAAGTGAGACAGACCATCCTACCAACCTGTTGCAGACCTATATCCCGACAAATGCTAAACGGGTGGGATACAGGACTGGACTGGAGTTCCTCAAGGAACAACAATTAGCAGATAAGTCTAATTTTGTCTTCCTTATCATCCCTCCAGTCCAGACCCAAACATCTGGGATGTAACAGAGCAGTTAAGCATAATGGGAGGGACCTGCCGAACTGGCCTGGAGCACCGCCAGACCAAATCAAGCATCCCCAGACAATAATGTTTTGCAAAGATATGCAGCGACAACCAGGCAGCCACCCTACAAATCTCCACCGGCGGTACCAAACTGTACTCTGCCCAAGTCGTCGCTTGCGCTCTTGTAGAATGCGCCCACAATCCTGTCGCACCTGCCTACCCTTGAGAATATATGCCAACGAGATCGCCTCCCGGATCCATCTGGAAATAGACACCTTAGCCACTGTTTTGCCCTTGCATGGATGACCAAACAGCACAAACAGATGATCCAACTTACCAAAGTCCCTAGTATTCTTCAAATAATGCTGTAACACGCACCGCACATTCAACTATCGCAGCGGCTGGCGAGTGCCAGACTCCTCTGCACCGGACAATACCAGCAGGGAGACCGCCTGATTCACATAAAAAGTCGAAACCACCTTGGGCAAGAAGAGGGAACAGGACGTAGTACCACCTTCTCCTTGGAAAAGGAAAGGAATAGGATCCTCGCATGACAAGGCTTGTAGCTCGGAAATCCTGCGTGCCGAGCATATGGCCACCAGAAATACCGCCTTATGGGTTTAAGTCCTTAAGAGAAGTCCAAGCCAAAGGCTCAAAAGGCTCTCCACACAGCAGTCAGCACCAAATTGAGGTCCCACGGCAAAACCACCACCTGCCATAGAGGATGCAGGCGAAGAACCGCCCTCAAGAAGCATGCCAAATCCGGATGCGTGCCCAACTCTATCCCCTGGACCTTTCCATGATAATAGCCGACTGCCGCCAGCTGCACTCTCAAGGAACTAGCGGCCAACCCCTTGTCAAACCCGGCCTGCAAGAACTCTAAGATGATTGGCACAGAGGCCGGGGCTGGCCTTACCTGCCTGTCTGCACACCATGTCTCGAACAGGCGCCAGACCAGAGTGTAGCCCAACGAGGTATATCTCTTCCTTGCCTTCAACAACGTCAAAATCACCAGCACAGAGTAACCTTTCTTCTTCAGCCATGCCCTCTCAAGAGCCAGGCCATAAGTGAGAATCGATCCACCTGAGGCATGAGTACTAGTCCCTGTGACAAGAGATCTGCTCGCACCGGAAGACGCCACGGCTGATCTGCCAGACTCCTCACCAGGTCCGCTGTGATGCAGCAGACCCTCTTGCAGATAGAAGAAAAGTTTTAAATCCAGAAAAAAAACAGGTATAAGCTGCAATATCCTGAAGATCCACATAGAGGGAGCATGAGAGTCAGTACAGAGTCTGAAGAACCACGCCTCTATGGGCAGGACTTGGGCCCAGTCAGTTTGGATTTAAGCAGAGGCAGGTCTGAATCAAAGAAGGAGAAAGATATCCAAGGAGGAAAAGGTATCCGGAGATATATCCAGGAGGAAGGAGAGAAAGATATCCAGGGAGATATCCAGAGAAGTATCCTGAGAGAGGAGGACAGAGACTCAAGAGCCAAAGAAAGGGTAATCTTGAATGAGAGAGAGAAAGCAGGCCTGAGAAGCAACGAGAGTGCTGGCCTGGGAGAAAAGTGGAGAACACAGAGGACTGGTGAGCAGAGAGAAGCTGAAGGAGCGAGGCCACCAGGCAACGACAGCCTCAGGAGTGAAAGCAAGGGCAGATGGCAACAGCTGCAGCCTTGGCACAGAGAGGTTCGTCCATATACTAAGGCAAGAGAGATATCGTGGGAGAACTTGGGCCATCCTGAGTTAGAGGACAACCGGACTAGGCCTCAAGCCTTCCCTGAGAAGGAAAGAAGAAAGCTCAAAGGTAAAGCTTCTATTACTTGCAATTGTTTGCTCAAGCCTAACATAAGAGAAAGACAGGGGAAGGAAGTTTCTCCTTGTAACAATGACATTTATAAGCAAAAGCTAACAGACAATTTCTCTAAGAGGAGAACTGTAAATACTAAGCATTGTGCTGAGAGAGCTTTTAAAACTATAGCTGATGAGGAGCCATTGTTTTACCCAGTGGCCAGAAACCGACGCCCTAACCTAACTACCAGACACTGGGAAACTGTACGGCACGCTTTTAAAAAGCCAGAGTTCAGTTATGCAGAAGCCTCAGACTCAGAGCTATCAGACATAGAATTTATGCAAGTGGAATCTGCAGGCGAAGAGTCTGACGAGCCGATGGAATGTACATATTGTACAGCAGTGAAGCTGTAGTTTATTTCTAGCTCCATGAATGCATAAGTGAATGCAGTGTTTTGTCTTACCTCAAATTACTGTGAAGTTAACAGCCATTACTTTGACCGTTTTATTTGTGCTTTAAACCTGATGCAAGGACTTGTTCAGTTGTGTTACTTTCCAAAGCCGTTTATCCTGTTTTTGAACCATTTTTGTGCAAAGGGGAAATAAAGCCTTTTTTCATTTTTCCCTCCATTTTCGTGTGAACTTGTTCTTTTTGGGAAGTTGGTAACGAGGCCGGCACAAGGGACTGCTACCCTTGACCCTCGCACCTGTCCAACCCCAATCACCATAATCTTGTGCGCTCCCCAGCCCTTCCATGGAAAACTATGCCGCCACCAGGGGGGGCTGCGGGGGACACCGCATACCACGGACGTTGTGGCCAGTCCGGAGTAATGAGAACCACCATCCTCCGATGGGCCTCGATCCTTTGTACCACCTTGCCTATGAGAGGCCAGGATGGGAACACATAGAGGAGCCCTTCCGCCGGCCATTGCTGCACTAAGGCGTTCAAACCTTACAATAATCTCTCTCTTTTTCTGCTGAAAAATCAACTCACCTTGGTGCTCTTGAACTCTGCCATCAAATCCATAACTAGTGCGCCCCAGTAGGTCGAACATCTTATTGAGCAGCCATTCTCCTGGGTCTACCAGCACCTGACTCAGATAATCTGCCTTGACATTGTCGACTTCCACCACATGTGCCACCGACAACGCCTAGACGTGATCTTCCATTAGTGCCTTGGCTTCCGCCTCCAGGGCCATACTGCCTGTACGACCCTGCTGGTTGATGTAGGCTACTGTTGTTGCGTTGTCTGACAGCACCTGCACTGTAGCCCCCTGCAACCTTGCTTCAAAGCTCCGCAGCGCAAGAGCCACCGCCCGCATCTCCAGCCTGTTGATCAACCAACAAGCCTCCTTCAGACGCCACTGCCCCCCCCCAGCCAGCGAGACTGGCATCCGTCACCAACAGAACCCAGACTGGTGACTCAAGGGGCATCCCCCTCTCCAGATGCCCCCGAGAGCAACCAGCTGAGGGCTCTCTTGATCCCTTGTGGGCAGGGAACCTCTGGGAAAGTGGATGAGATTAGTGTGACCAACGTCGGAGCAAATACCTTTGGAGGGGCCGCATGTGCGCCCTCGCCCACTGTATCAGCTCGAGAGTGGCTGCCATGGTGCCGAGTTGGAGGTAATGCCATGCTGTGGGCTCTGGCTTCCCAAGGAACTCCCGAACCAGGCGCCGAAGCTCCCATGCTCGCTGCTCCGGCAAGAAGACTCTTCCCTCTTGCGTGTCGAAGCATGCTCCTAAGTACTCCAGGACTTGAGATGGCTGCAATTGGCTCTTGGCCACATTGACGACCCAATCCAGGCTCAGCAGGAACCGCACCACCCGGGCTGTAGCGCACTCGCTCTCGTCCCTGGACTTTGCCCAAATAAGCCAGTCATCAAGGTACAGATGTACTAGGATGACTCCTCTGTGAAGCGCCACCGCTACTACCACCATGACCTTGGTGAAGGTGCATGGCGCTGTTGCGAGGCCGAAGGGCAGCACCCAGAACTGAAAGTGTCCTATGGGCACGGCAAACCTGAGGAACTGCTGATACTCTGGCCGAATAGGAATGTGCAGGTACGCCTCCGTTAGTTCGAGGGACATCAAGAATTCCCCGCTGCAGACCGCCACTATCATGGACCGCAAGGTCTCCATGCGAAAATGCGGGACTCGCAGACAGCAGTTTACTTGCTTGAGGTTGAGAATGGGACGGAAGGCCCCGTCCTCCTTTGGTACTAAAAAATAAATGGAGTACCGACTGCAGCCGTACTGGTCTCGGGGAACTGGCACCCCAGCCCTAAGCTGCATAAGTTGCCTCAAGGTGTCCTATACTGCCGCTTCCTTGACAAGTGCTTTGCACAGAGACTGCATGAAGGAGCTGCCCACTGGTTGAGGAACTTGAGGGCATACCCCTCTCGGATGACCTCTAGGACCCACTGATTGAAGGTGATCTGGACCCAAGTGGAGAAGAAGTCTTGCAGTCGGCCTCCCACCAGCTGCACCTCCACCTGGGCCCCCCTCACTTCATTGGGATTTCTTAGGCCCCGATGACAAAATGGCCGCAAATCCGCACTCTCCTCCCTGAAAACCTCAAAATCGCTGCATCCTAGCAGGAAACTGACCCTTCTGGAAAGGGGTCTGGCGTGAGGATCGAAAACGCCAGAATTCCCGTTGCTGACCCCGGGGAGCTGAGGCAATATGGCTCGGCTTCTGTTTGTCCTCTGGCAGCCGGCCGCCCTCTGACTCCAGGTCCTTGACCAATTTTTCTAGGTCCTCTCCAAACAGCAGCTTGTCCCTGAAGGGCAGCTTACTAAGCCAGGCCTTGGATGAGCTATCTGCTGCCCAATTACGAAGCCACAAATAACAGCGGGCCACAACCACCGAGGCCATACTCTTCGAAAGTCCTCTAATGAAGTCATAATGAATATCCACCAGGTAAGACACCCCGGATTCCAACCGGAAGGTCTCCCCCGACTGGTCTGGATCTTCCTGTTGCTGCACTCACTGGGACCAGCGAAGGCAGGCTCGCGCTACCTAAGCTCCACAAATAGAGGCTTGGCGGGAAAGGGCAATGACACTGAAAGCCTGTTTCAGCAGAGCATCCAGCTTTCTATCCTGCGCATCCTTCAGTGCCGCCACCTCCTCCACAGGAATAGTCTTCTTAGTGACAGCCGACACTGCCATGTTCACCTGTGGAAACCGAAACAGCTCCCTATCTTGATCTGTCAATGGATAGAAGCGGGTCATGAGCTTAGCTCCCCAAAGGCCATTCTCCGGCAGATCACACTCATCCTGGATCATCTACCGCACCACCCTATGTATGGGAAAGACCGACTACATCCTCCATACCGCTCTCAGAAGAGGATCCTCCAGGGTCTTCTCTTCCGCCGGAGGCCCCACAGGCATATTTAGCGCCTTCAATGATTCCATGATAAGCGCTGGCAACTCCTCTCTACGAAAGGCCCTGACTATTCGTGCTTTGTCTTCCTGTTAGGGGATTTCTCCTTCCTCGAGCTTATCCTCCACATCCATCACTGCGTTGAGGTCTTCCCCCTCGAGTCCCTCCGACACCAGAGAATGCCCCTGCCCCTCCTCCATGGGCTTTGGGTGCTTCTCCGGGAGCGTTCCTGGTTCCTTATTGGGCACCCCCTGGCCTCTTCCCACTCTGCTCCAACGTTGCAGGCACTCCCCACCGCCCTCTACTGGTGCAAACAGAACACCTGGTGAAGCAGCAGGACAAACTCTGGAGAAAACATGGGGACCCCCCCCTTCCTTATAGACCCTGTGAGGACAACAGTCCAGGAATGTCCTGAAAGACAGAGGATTGCTCCAGAAAGGCAGGTGCAGCCCCTGCCGCCACCTGCTTGACCGGAGATAGGACAGTAGGGACCCCTGCCCTGACTCTTTCTGCAGGGACTGCTCCATTTTAGTGGTCTCCTGAGCGCACCCCCTACAAATGCCTACCACTGAGACTGTGCCTCATCTGGTCCCACAAACCAGACACTATGGCCTTGCCGGAATGCCAGCTCTGCAAAACCGGAGCCTGAGCCCTTGGCCTCCGCTATTTCTCCCACCAGCTGGCACGGGCCAAAAATAGAGTAGCAAAGTGAGGTGAAAACAGTGCTCTCCCAACCGAGACAGGCAAGGGGTTGCAGCCCCTACCACGTGCCTCTCTTTCCTACCTGATTCTCTCGGGGGGGGGGGGGGGGGTCCCCTGTTTTTTTTTTTTCCTGGAAAGGCTCATAATTGGCTGGCTCCAAAATTGAACTGAGAGGGAGAACCACTAAAACCTACCTTAAGGCAACAAAACAAGCATCTAAAAGTAAAATAAGGTAAACTAAATTAAACTAAAACTAAAGCAAAAAAATGCGGGCCCTGCTCGCCTACACAGCCACGCGTCTTCCCACGCGGCTGCAAGCTTACGCGTGAAACCGCACTCTATCAGGCCTCCGACGAGAATACAGGTCACACCATGTTGTCTCCCGCCTTCTCCCTCAAACCGTTGCTCGCTGCCCCCAAAGCTCGGCAAACTTACAGAATTGGGGCCTGACCAACGGCGCTGCACTGGAAGAGGATCTACTCCCACGCTGTGCCTGAGAGCCATTCCCCTGGTGCTCAGCCCGAAATAAAGGCTTCGGCGCTGCAGGGGACTCTGGGGAGAGAAAATGCTTGCCAGCAAAACAAAACGTGTCCGACAGCTCCTCACCCAACATAGGTATCGAGAGCTCCACATCCCCGGGCAATCCACCTTCTGCTCACCACCCCACCAACTAGAATCAAGGTGGGGGAGGCCTCCTCCATTCAAAACTTTCTTCTCCTGTTAGTCTTTTTGTTTTGTTTTGTTTTTTTTTTATCTTGGAACTAATGGAAAATGAAAGTGCTCTACCAGAGACTGCAAACGACACAACCCCAAAAGTGACCAAAATTATAACATCAAAATGAAAGCCACCAGACCAGGTGATCCTTGAACAATACTTTAAAATCCCATATAATCATCATGTAAATGTCGGATCAAAATCGAAGGGAGGGGAGGAAACACAAACTCACACTCCCAAACAATTGTGTCCTTTTAATCAAAACGGTTCATAAAGCAAAAAACTGTGCAAATTACTTAGCTCAAAGTGGTATAATGAATGGCAGCAGTGCAGAAATGAGTCCTCAGGCAAATCACATGACATGCACGTTTCGGGCTAACATCATGGCCCTGTTTCAAGTGTCGTAGATACTATCAGGCCAAAACCGCTATTAAACGCCACCACCAAAGGCTGCAGTTTTTCAAGGAACAATCCTGGCTGTTCAAACGAATTGCTCCAACTAGAACCACCAATGAGAGAAGGGAAAGACCCATCATCATCGAAAAAGCCCTCCTCCCATTGGACAACATCATAGCAAGCTCGACCAATCCATCTCACGGTTCAAGCCATGAAGGTGTACAGAATTGAGCAAGTATATCCAATGTTGCTCAAGATGTTGTAAATGGGAAATCCTGTCACCCCCACAGGGATTCCATGAGACATTATCTATAACGCGCCACCGCAAATCAATGAACTGATGATTATGTAAGAAGTGGTCCACCAGCACCTATATAAACGGCCTGAAATCGGGTCCGACCAAACTGAACCCGACAAGGACATGGGACAAAACTGGCAATGGCCACAAGGCGAATGACCCAACCCATCCAAGGGTGGTACAACCAGACGGTCCATGGATGGTGCGGATCACAATATTAAATTGTAAATATTAGATCCACGAGAAAAAGCAGCCATAAAAGGTTCAGCAAAACAAGAATGTAAGCTCAAAACAGACCAATGTTGGCGTATGAGTCTGGCAACCTGAAAGAAATAGTTTAAATTTGTGCTAAAGGATGGATCCACTATTACAGCTTTAGAACTCTGCATGCTGAAGTCACCATCACCAAAAACAAGGACTTCTAGGTCAGATACTTCAGGAGCACAGATATCTAGTGGCTCAAAGAGAACTTTCATCAGCTGAGTTAAGATTCCCCCAGTGTCTTGGGGCCTCGATGTGTTCTTAAGAGGCACTTTTGTAAGAATTAGGCCCTCATGGAGTAAACAACTGAAGGCTGTAGAGAGATGGGTTTACCTTCTACCTGATAGTAAGTACCAACTGCACTGAGGTGTACTCTTACAGAGTTGGTCTTTACAGTAGATTTGAGATAAATACAGAAGGTACTTTAGCAGTTTTTGTGTGGGACATAAAGGGTCTAGGGCCTGTCTCTCACACTAGATGGCAAACCTTTTACTCTTGAAACCATACAAATGTCATGTGGAATCTCTCCTGGAGTCAAGAGGATATTGGTGGCACCAATTGGCAAGTTCAAAGAGGACAAATTCACCTCCTCACCACTGAAGTTGCGAGACCAAGGGACTTTATGTTGAGGTGCAACAGCATCCTCTAATCCTGTGTAATCATGACTAGTGAGTTGCCTAGACAAACAAAGTCTCTGATGGAAAACTTGAGAAAGAGGAATCCATAGTTGCCTGAACCAACAATGTGCTATGAAGACCATTGTGTCCGCGGCATTTCTGAGTTTGAGAGTCTTCGCTAGAGAAATAGGAGGAGATGCATACTGAAGACCCTCCACCCTCCTCTCCCCCAGAGGAGTGGTGAATAGATCTATTAAGGAGGTACCCCACACTTGAAAGATAGTCTGAGCCACTTCCTGATTTAGGGTCCATTTGTGAGGTTGAAGGATATGGCTCAGCTGGGCCAACAGAGCAGAGTCCTCACTAGGCAGTTAATGTGGCTCAGAGCCATCCCTTCAGAGATGGCTAAATTCCACATGCTGACTATTTCCCAATACAAGAGGTACAATCCCTTTCCTCCCCTCTCATTGATGAAGTACATTGCTAATTGATTGTCTGTCTGAATCATGACGTTTGGTTGGCTAACCAATCTCTGAAAACCTTTTGAGTGTTCAAGATTGCTCTCAGTTCCAGGAAATTGATCTGATAAGAGGTTTTATTTATTTAACAGGTTTTTTTATACCGCTTTATCATTTCCATCAAAGAGGTTTACATTGTAATTTAAACTTGGTAAACGTACATTAAACAGGGACATTGATAACTTGGATTTTTCTGAGCAATGGAGGGTTAAGTGACTTGCCCAAGGCCACAAGGAGTGCTAGTGGGAATCGAACCCTGGTCTCTTGGTTCCCAAGCCAGAGCTCGAACCACTGGCTACTCCTCCACTCCAAAGGTTTTCCTCGTGAACCAAATCCCTTGAGCATAGAGTCCATCTACTGTACATTCACTTCCTGGTCCAGCAACTTTTGGTAGGGAGTAGATGGTAGTGTAGATCACTGGCCAGATTGAAATGAGTCTTACAGCAAGACAGGGAGTCCCAGAGAGGAGTAGGGATTAAAAAGATGTCTCCAAGCCTGTGAGTAGTCTACATCTACTGCATGCTCAGAGTTAACCTAGACTGTCATGTTAAGATGTTCCAAAGGAGTAACATGAACCGTCGAGGCCATGTAGCCCAAAATTCTCAACATGTTCCTTGCTGATATTTGCTAACTCTGTTGTATTTCTTCCCTAATCGCCACCAAGCAGGTGAACCTTTGCTATGGAAAAAAAAAAGCTTTTGCCAGTTATGTTCCCTGTAAAATAGTTATCTCCAAGTTATAATGCCCTGTTCAATGTAATTTCAGTTTGTTCAATGTAAACCGCACTGATGCAGAATAGCGCGGTATATAAGAGAATGTAAATAAATAAATAAATAAAATAAATGTCTAGCAGAGTTCAAATGAATTCCAATTAGTGCGATTGGTTCAAGTTTGATTTGGGGTAACCGATAACGAACCTTAGCATCTCCTGCAAAAAGATGGCAATGTATAGGGATTATTGAACTCCTTTTGAATGATGTTTGTGACCAGCCAAACAGCCAAGAGGAGAAACACTTGCATGCCCAGTTTGCGCAGAAAATGCTGCAGCTACCATATTTTCCGAATACACAAGCAGCAGACACGAGGCTAAAAGGCACTATGTGGTACTGGAAGTGATGTTTCTCCAAGATGAATCGCAGATACTTTCTGTGACTGAGATGTATCTGTTTATAAGTGTGGGCATCCTTCAGATCCAGAGAACATAGCCACTTGCCTCTTTTTGAAGTAAAGGAAGCAAGGTTGCCTAGAGACATCCATTCTTAACTTTTTGTGAAACAGAAAAGTGTTCAAAATCCCTGAGGTCTACGATGAACAGCACCCCCTTGTCTTTCTAGGTATCAGAAATTATCTTGAGTAAATTCCCAGCTCTTCATGCCCTAGTGAACAGGCTTGACTGCATTTGCAGTCTGATGGGTAGAAAGTTCTCGAAGAAGCATATTCTGGAGCTGAGAGGTTACTGAATGCATTCTAGGTGGGCAGTTTGAAAGGATTTCAAATAGGTGACGTCTATACCCATCCCAGAGTCAAAGTTATATATAAGGGGCCAATGATTTGCAAAGAGCACGAGCCTCCCTCTGACTGGAAAATTGTCTAAGAGCAGGACAGGGATATTGGCTATGTCCTCTAGACGCCAGTCAAAACCCCATGCTTGGTTATGACTGCTGAGGGCAGAAGCAAGAAGGCTGCCTGCTTCGGGTACAGGAGGAGAGTGGAGGATACCTATGCCTATCGGAGTAGTAGAATCTCTGCTGCCCACCACTATGGAACCTCCAAGATATGGAGACTGTGTCGAAAGTGGGGCTGGAGAGGTTTTTCAATGCCAATATTCTGCTTGATCATGGTCGCAGCTTGTTGAACCTTATCTCTTAAAAGCATTTCTCCACAGTATGGCACAGCAATGATGCTCTGGGGATGTCTCCTCCAAGAACTCAGTCATACTCAGAATCCCAAGAATGCTCAGATGCAGGCTCAGAGGTACTCAAATGATATCAGAACCTCTGCCTGAGTCAACCTCCACTTCTCTCAGATTTCCAGGAGCGATGTGAAGCACTGATGGCCTCTAATGCCTTGGGAAACAATCTCCACCTTTCCCCCCTCCTGTTGCACTTGAGATATTCGTTGGGCAGGAACAGGCATCAAGGCCCATCAAGGTCCCAATGTCATTTCCTCTCCCACAGGCAAACAGCGAGTCTCGAGAATAGGCTTGATGAATTCATGTGCCTTCACAGAAACCTTTGAAACTGCAGCCTTGCATAGGGCAAAGAACATCGTTCATCCTCTCCTCGAAGCCTCTAATGTGATACTCAAGGGCTGCCATTAAAGGTATGGGGCCTGCTGCAGAAACAACCCATGTTTTGGGGAACATCGACAGGATGGTCTTTGCCTCATGGAGACTAGCATGATCCCACTAATACAGAGAAAGATGAGCAATCCTTACCTTGGGGCTCCTCAGATAACCCAATGCTCTTGACATAATGCTCCAATGATCTTCAATTGCAATGCACCCCAGACTCCGCCTGATACTCAACATCCTTGGTTCTCGATGCCTTAGTGGATGAGGACAAAGCCTTCCTCTTCCTTTGGGCAGTACTGTTGGCTGTCTGATGCCAGGATATCATACTGCTGCTCAACTCACTGAGCTTAAGAGCCCCTTTATGTCAACGCTCTGTCAGCATCCAGCCAGCTTCTGAGACCATGGAGGCTGATGCCACCAATATCAATGATTAAAGATCAGTCTTAGTTGAGCCAAAAAAACTTTTGCGCTGCTATCTGTGAGTTTTGATCCATCTCCTTGTCATGTGTGAACACAAAAGACAATAAGGTGATTCATGGTCAGCCCTAAGTACTGCAAGTACCATTTGCTAGTGTCTACATGGTCTTGCTGCACCGGCTGCACTTCTTAAACTCACTGTCAAGTTTGTGGGACATATCATCTGAAAAAATAGCCACTGAGAAATCAAACTACTCCATCTTGGGAAAAAAATAAACCTGACTGGAGCACCTTGGGCCTAACTGATTACCTGATAAGGCGGTATAGAAAACTCTTAAATAGATAAAAAAACTTCAGCCTATAGCAGCAACAGAAAAAAAAATAAGAAAACTTAAAAATAACCAGACATACTAACATGGATTTAAAAGATAATGAAAATGCAGCAACGGCAGCAGCAAAGAAAAGAAACTCACAAAAGTGGTTAAACACGGGTGAGGATGGGGGGGTGGGGAGGGGGAAGATAAAACGTAGCTACTCACCTGTAACAGGTGATCTCCAGGAACAGCAGGAATCAGTCTTCACATTTGGGTGAACGTCACCGACGGAGCCCGCAAGGAACACTCCCCAGCGTCCAATAGGAAAGCTTTTGAGGAACACTCTACTGCATCTGCATGTCTGCCTTCCCAACTCCTCTCATCAGTTGAGTTTGTAGTTGAGAAGAAAAAAAAATAAAAGTACCCTGCAACTCCTAGGGGAGGAGGGTGGCTTGTGAAGATTGATTTCTGCTGTTCCTGGAGATCACCTGTTACAAGTGAATAACTATGCTATCCCCAGGAACAAGCAGGAATGCAGTCTTCACACATGGGACTCACTAGTTCCCAGGTACCAGATTGGTATGGGAGGGGGGGAGAGGAAAGTAGTGAAATCCCAGAGGCAAAAAACATGTAGCCTGAGTCTGGAAGAGTTGTGGGCCACTGGACTTGATTCCAGGAGGCGATACTCCAACAATAGTCTGATATCTTATAGACGTCTGGGACAAAGGGTAGGAGTTGCATTTAAGTCCCAACGAGATGTTGTAGCACAGCTTGGCCAAACACAGCGTCTCAATGAGAGTCTCTGTCCAGACAGTAGTGCGCAGCAAAAGTATGAATGGAGGACCTGACAGATCTCATCAATGGATACTGCGACGCTCCTGCCTGCGCCCTAGAGCTTACAGGCAGGGGTGGCCTTATATGGTCCCTTGAAGAATTAGCTGGCACGGTTCCCAATGAATCTTGGGAACTGTAGTGCACTTGTATATTCCTTAGGGAAGAATTGTAGTCGTGACCAGATATGGTTAGGCAAGCAAGAAAATTTATTTGTCTTGGGGATAGTTTCCAGCGCATCAAAAGCTCAAAGCAACAAACGCAAAAAGTGGAACTTTTAGGATAAACAGAGGAAAACAGGAACTCAGGAAGCAGTGAAATCAAATTAGCTTTAACTCAGCTATTCATAAACTTCAGCAGCTTAACTCAGCATTGCCTCATGTGGTTGTTAGAAAATATTGCAGCTTTATATCAATAGCTGTTCTCTTCACAGCGTGACTTGGAAACAGGTGAACACAATCAGGAACTCTTACGATTAAACAACAAGAAAAGCCAACATTTTATATTCTCTTCATATAAAACTTATGTGCTTCTTTAAACTGTTATTCAATACAGCAGAAAGAGCAATCAAGCACAAGGCTCAGGATTCAGGGTAGGTAAAGAACTTTCTACCTGCATGTATTCTTCTGAACTAACAGAATTACTGTCCGCATCAGGTTCTTTATTTTGCCCTGACTTCAGCTCCAGGAACTTCTGAAATTCCTTCAGTAGCAATTCAGTCTGTTTTTGCTTTTCATCTGGTGGAGTTATTGGCAGGGGTTACGCCCTTCCTCCACTCACTATCTACGTCGGTAGCAAAGTTAGGTTTGCACAGTTCAGCACTATATGAAGGTTTCTTCAACCAAGCATACAAATTAGGAAATTGTGCTTTACCTTGTTTAGAGGCATTTATAAAAGAACTTCTCTTGCAGGGCACGTTGGACTCCCAGGCTGACTCTTCCGGGGTTCTGTCTTCTCATAAGGTCCTAGTGCTCTTCTCCTTGCTTCTAGGGTTCCAGCACACTGCACTGCTCTCACAACGTTCTTTTGGACTTGGATATCCTTCCCCATGCTATCTTCTGGGATATTCTCCGTGGTCCTCTCTGCAACAACAACCTGTTAGCCCTTCTCCTCCTTCCTCACCGCCTTCACTCCCTTCTCTCCCTTTTTAGCTCTCTCTGAGGTTTTAAAAAGGGCTTCAATTCCCGGCACTCCCTGCCGTTCCCTTGGGTGTGCCCAATCAGAGCTGAAGCCTAACTCCTCCCCTGGACTGGGGTGTGTCTTCGGCTCAGCAGAGAACTGTGTTTTTTTCAGGTCAGTTTTGGAAATCCTGTGTGAGTTAGCTCTGCTCTCAGGATTTTCCTCAACGTCCATTTCTTCTAAAGGGCCATCTTCACCACAATACTGAATGGAGATTGACAAGAGAGGTTGCCATAGCCCACACATTATGAGCAGTGACATGAACCTCCAAAGAGTTCTGCCTGTGCTAAATGAAAGAAATGCAATCTGCTATCCATCTGGATAGAGTATGTTTCATCACCAATAAAACTAGGTGACTAGGATCAAAGGAGATAATAATTGCGAGGATTTTCTGTGATCCTTAGTTCTATCCAAATAGTAAGCCAATGCTCGCTTGCAGTCTCAGGTGTTTAGCGCTGCTTCCACCCAAGACACATGTGGTCTAGGAAAGAAAATCAAGAGGATTACCAACTGGTTTAGATGGAAGGAGGAAACCACCTTCGGGAGGAAGTGTGGATAGGTACGGAGAATGACCTTGTCATGGTGGAACTGCATATAGCTCACTGATGCGGTAAACTGAAGTGAAGGTAATAAGGAAGATGACCTTCCAAGACAGAAACCTCAGTGAGGTGGTGGCTAAAGGTTCAAAAGGTAACTTCATAAGCTGTGCCAGAACCACATTAAGATTCAAGGCCACTGGAGGCGGCATAATGGGTGGCTTGGACAGCAGGAGACCCCACATGAAGCATGCTACTAAGAGGTGTGAGGAGATGGGGGGGTCCATTCACTGGTCTGTGAGAGGCCGCAATGGCACTAACGTGAACTTGCACAGAGTTAGTTTTCAGACCTGTCAAGGATAAGTGTAGGAGATATTGTAGAAACGACTCCACCGGGCAAGAAAAGGGCTCAATATCCTTTGTGGAGCACCAGAGGACAAATCTATGCCACTTGAAAGCACATTTACTCACCTGTAATAGGTAATCTCCGGCAACAGCAGGAATCAGTCTTCACATATGGGTTATGACGACACAGACTGAGCCCGGCACAGGAACATGCCCCGGCATCCAATAGGAATGCTTTTGGGAGCATTCCTCCACGCATGCATGGCTGCCTTCCCGTCTTCACTCCTGGTCTCCTCAGTCAGGTGAATAGCGGAGAAAGCGTACATAAGAACATAAGAAATGCCATACTGGGTCAGACCGAGGTCCATCAAGCCCAGTATCCTGTTTCCAACAGTGGCCAATCTAGGTCATACGTACCTAGCAGTTTCCCCAAAAGACACAGGTTCTGCAGTGCTTGTACTAGGCCAAGCATTGATATCCTGGGTCCCTTTTTAATAGTGGTTTATGGACCTTTCCTCCAGGAACTTGTCCAAACCTTTTTTAAACCCAGCTATACTAACAGCCCTTACTACATCCTCCGGTAACAGATTCCAGAGTTTGATTACACGTTGAGAGAAGAAATATTTTCTCCTATTTGTCTTAAATAGTTTACCCTGTAGCTTCATTACATGCCCCCTAGTCCTTCTATATTCTGATAGCGTAAACAATTTATCCACGTTTATCCGTTCCACTCCATTCATTAATTTATACACCTCTATCATATCTCCCCTCAGCCGCCTCTTTTCTAGGTTAAAGAGCCCTAACCTTTTTAGCCTCTCTTCATAGGAGTAGCCTTCCATCCCCTTCACCAATTTGGTGGCTCTTCTCTGTACTTTTTCTAATAACTCTATGTCCTTTTTAAGATACGGTGACCAGAATTGCACACAATATTCAAGGTGCGGTCGTACCATGGAGCGATACAGAGGCATTATAATATCCTTTGTTTTATTCTCCATCCCTTTCCTTATGATACCTAGCATTCTATTTGCTTTCTTGGCCGCCGCTGCACACTGGGCGGAGGGTTTTAACATGTTATCCACGATGACTCCTAAATCTTTTTCCTGGGTGGTGGTTTCTAATGTGGAGCCTTGCATCTTGTAACTATAGTGTGGGTTGTTCTTTCCTAGGTGCATAACTTTGCACTTGTCCACATTAAATTTCATCTGCCATTTGGATGCCCAGTCTTCCAATTTATCCAGATCCTCCTGCAGTTTTCCACAATCCTCTTGGGTTTTAACAACTTTAAACAGTTTTGTGTCATCTGCAAATTTGATTACCTCACTAGTTATTCCCTTTTCCAGGTCATTTATGAATATGTCAAAAAGTAGCGGACCCAGTACAGATCCCTGGGGTACTCCACTATTCACCTTTTTCCATTGGGAATATTGGCCATTTAGCCCTACCCTCTGCTTTCTATCTTTTAACCAGTTCCCGATCCACAATAGTACACTGCCTCCTATCCCATGACTTTTTAGCTTCGCCAAAAGTCTCTGATGGGGGACCTTGTCAAAAGCTTTCTGAAAGTCCAGATACACTATATCAACCGACTCACCTTTGTCTACCTGTTTATGCACACCTTCAAAAAAACAGATCAGATTAGTAAGACAAGATCTTCCTTGTCTAAAGCCATGTTGGCTGTCTCCCATTAGGCCATGACTATCTACATGCTGTGTAATTTTGTTCTTTATGATGGCTTCTACCATTTTCCCTGGTACTGACGTCAGGCTCACCGGTCTGTAATTTCCCGGGTCACCCCTGGAACCCTTTTTAAAAATTGGTGTTACGTTGGCGACCCTCCAATCTTCAGGTATTACAGATGATTTTAATGAAAGTTCACAGATTACCAATAACAGGTCTGCAATCTCATATTTCAGTTCTTTCAACACTCTGGGATGTATACCATCCGGTCCAGGTGATTTGCTACTATTCAGTTTATCAAATAGTTGTAATATATCTTCCCGGTGTAGCGATATTTCTCTCAATTCCTCTGCAGTATCACCTTTAAATACCACTTCAGTCTTGGGTAACACCCCTACATCTTCCTCAGTAAAGACCGAAGCAAAGAATTCATTCAGTCTCTCTGCTATAGCCTTGTCTCCTCTTACTGCCCCTTTTACCCCTCTATCATCTAATGGTCCAATTGACTCTCTCACAGGCCTTTTGCTACGAATGTACTTGAAAAAGTCTTTATTTCGTGTTTTTGCTTCCGTAGCAAGTTTCTTCTCAAATTCCCGCTTTGCCTGCCTTATCAATGCTTTGCATTTAACTTGCCAGTGCTTGTGCTGTTTCCAGTTTTCATCATTTGGCTCTTTTTTCCATTTTCTGAAGGTTGCTCTTTTGGCAGCAACAGCCTCTCTGACCTCACCTTTAAACCATGCTGGCAGTTTTTTGGACTTTCTTCCACTTTTCTTAATGCGTGGAATACAGCTGGTCTGGGCTTCGAGGATAGTATTTTTAAATAACACCCAAGCTTGCTGTAAGTCTTTAACCTTTGGAACCGCTCCTTTTAGTTTTTTCCGAACTATATTCCTCATTCTATCATAGTCACCCTTTTGAAAGTTAAAAGGTAGTACTGTGGATTCCTTTACTATCTGTCCTCCACTGATTAAATCAAACATGATCATACTATGATCACTATTGCCAAGTGGTCCCAACACCCTTATTTCTTGCACCAGATCTGGCGTTCCACTAAGGACTAGGTCCAGTATGGCTTCCCCTCTGGTCGGTTCATGAACCAGCTGCTCCAAGAAGCAGTCATTTATTTCATCTAGAAACTTTATCTCTTTAGCTTGTCCTGCTGTGACACTGTCCCAGTCGATACCGGGGTAATTGAAATCACCCATTATTACTACTCTGTTGTGGCTTTTGTTAGCTTCCTTGATTTCTTTGAGCATTTCATCATCCATTTGTTCATTCTGGCCAGGTGGTCGATAGTATACTCCCACTGCCATCACCTTCCCCTTCATAAATGGAATTTCAATCCATAGAGATTCTACAGCATATTTTGTTCCCTGCAAAACTTTAATCCTTTCTGACTCAATGCCCTCTCTAACAGAGCGCAAACCCCTCCACCAATTTGTTCAGCTCTATCATTACGATATAGTTTGTATCCAGGTATCACAGTGTCCCACTGGTTATCCTCCTTCCACCATGTCTCTGAGAGTGCAATCATATCTAACCTCTCATTTAATGCTATAATATTCTAATTCTCCCATCTTATTGTTTAGACTTCTAGCATTGGCATACAAGCATTTTAGAGACTGGTATTTTATTAATATTAATCTGGCTATTGGTAGGCATGGGTAATTGGGAATCTTTATGCTCTGTCTGCTCCTTACTCAAGGGCATTTGGGCTACTATACTCCCTTTTGGAACCTCACTGCTTTTGGTAGTATCCTTCAAGGATACCTTTGTCCGAACCGTGCGCTCCTGGGTGACTGTCGGCTTTCCCCTATTTTCTAGTTTAAAAGCTTCTCTATCTCTTTTTTAAAGGTTAATGCCAGCAGTCTGGTCCCATCCTGATTAAGGTGAAGCCCATCCCTTCGGAAGAGCCCCCCCTTTCCCCAGAATGTTCCCCAGTTCCTCACCTGTAGTTACTCACCTGTAACAGGTGTTCTCCAGGAGCAGCAGGAATCAGTCCTCACTTATGGGTGACGTCGGCACCGACGGAGCCCTCGCGGAGCAATTTTCCCCAGCTTTCAAAGAAAGCCTTTGGGAATTGCAGCGCGCATGCGCGGTCCCCTTCCCGCCCAAGGGTGCCATCTTAGCCAGTCAGATGACATAGCTAAAAAGACAGCATAAAAATTTGCAAAAAAACTAAAGCAGATGATTGCAACTCCACGGGGAGGAGGGAGGTAGTGAGGACTGATTCCTGCTGCTCCTGGAGAACACCTGTTACAGGTGAGTAACTACGCTTTCTCCAGGACCAAGCAGGAAGTCAGTCCTCACTTATGGGACTCCCAAGCTCAAGGCTACCGGAGACCCTAAGCACAAAAATGAGCTCCCTCTAGCTCAGCAGCACAGAAGGAAAGAATCTTCGCTGAATTATTACCCACCGGTAGCCCACATCCGGGATGGAGGGTAGGAGTTGCTCAGACCTCGAAGAGATTACGGAGGACTGCCTGTCCGAAAGCATTGTCCCTGCGGGACTCCCTCTCGAGACAGTAATGGACCGCAAAAGTCTGGCTCGAAGACCAAGTAGCGGCCCGGCAGATGTCTGCCAGCGGAACAGAGCGGAGGTAAGCCACTGACGTAGCCTTTGCCCGAACGCAATGAGCCGTGACTCGACCTTCCAAGGAGAGTCCGGCTGCCCCATAAGCCCAAGAGATACAGTCCGCAACCCAGATGGACAGAGTACGCTTGGAGACCGGGAGCCCAATTTATTGGGGTCAAAAGACACAAAAAGCTGAGCAGCTTTACGGTGCTCCCGCGTACGGTCAAGGTAGAAGTTCAAAGCCCTTCTACAGTCCAGGGTATGGAGGACCGTTTCAGCTCGGCTGGAGTGTGGTCTGGGAAAGAAGGTTGGAAGTACCACCTCCTGATTGATGTGAAAGGGGGAGATCACTTTTGGAAGAAATTTTGGGTGAGTCCGTAGGACTACCCTATTTTTGTAGAACCGAGTGTAAGGGGGATCAGACACGAGGGCCTGCAATTCACTTACGCGTCTAGCGGAAGTGAGGGCTATCAAGAACAGTGTTTTCCAAGAAAGAAAACGGAGAGAACAGGTAGCCATAGGTTCAAAAGGCGGACAGGTGATCCGCTGTAAAACCACATTCAGGTCCCAGTCAGGCGCTGGCGGGCGCAGAGGTGGTTTAAGTAGAAGGAGACCTCGGAGAAACCTCGCTACGAGAGGGTCTTTGGAGAGAGGTCTGCCGTCCACCGGCACATGATGTGCTGAAAGAGCACTGAGGTGAACTTTGACGGAGTTGGACTTAAGTCCCAGATTAGAGAGGTAAAGCAAGTACTGCAAGACCACCGACACCGGGCAGGAGAAGGGATCCTGAGACTGTCGGGTACACCAAACGGAAAAAACGACGCCATTTAAGGGCGTAGCATTTGCGGGTAGAAGGTCGTCGCGAAGCTAGGACGACCTCCTCCACCTCTGCCGGCAGGAGAAGGGGAGCAAGGACTACCCTCTCAGCAGCCAGGCCATTAGGTTGAGAGACCTGAGGTTGGGGTGTAGCAGAGACCCCTGATCCTGAGTGAGGAGATCCTGTTGTAACCCCAGAGGGAGTGGATCCTCCACCGCTAATTGCAGCAGGAGCGGAAACCACGGCTGTCTGGGCCAGCGAGGGGCCACCAGGATCATGAAGGCTTTGTCTCGGAGAACCTTGAAAAGAGTCCGAGAGACTAGCGGGATGGGAGGGAAAGCGTACAGAAGGCTCCCCGACCATGAGAGTAGAAAAGCGTCCGCCGCAACCCGAAGGGGGTGTGGCTGACGAGAGCAGAAGCGAGGAAGTTGCCGGTTGTGAGGACTGGCAAAGAGATCCACCGTGGGGAGGCCCCACTTTAGAAAGAGCTTCTGAACCACCAAGGGATCCAGACGCCACTCGTGCGGCTGAAGGATCCTGCTGAGTTTGTCCGCCAGGCAATTCTCTTGGCCTGGGAGATAAACTGCCTTGAGGAGAACGCCGTGACCGACGGCCCAAGAGCAGAGCTTCTGTGCCTCCCGGCAGAGGAGGAAGGAGCCCGTGCCCCCCTGCTTGTTCACGTAGAACATGGCAACTTGATTGTCCGTCTGGACAAGGACGGACTGGTGAGAAGTCAGGTGGGAGAAGGCCTTGAGAGCCAGGCGGATCGCCCTGAGCTCCAGGAAGTTGATCTGCTGAGCAGACTCCCACGAGGTCCAGAGTCCCTGAGTACGTGCCCCTTGGCAATGCGCTCCCCAGCCCAGGAGGGATGCATCTGTTGTCAGCACCCGGGCCGGCTGAGGTGACTGGAAAGGCATGCCGAATATCAGGTTCGGCCGCTGAAGCCACCACCGGAGAGACGAGATCAGCGGCTCGGAGACGCGCACTAGGTCTGCTAGGCCGCCTGTGGCTTGTCGCCACTGCTGGCGGAGACACCATTGAGCAGGCCGCATATTCAGGCGGGCATTGGGGGTCACATGGACGGTGGAAGCCATATGGCCGAGTAGTCTCAGGAAGCGCCTGGCGGAGACCAGGGGCTGGCTGCGAAAACGGTCGGCTAGGTCCATGAGCCGTTGAGCCCTGTCGAGCGGTAGGTACGCTCGTGCCTGAGGAGTGTGCAGCCTTGCGCCGATGAACTCGAGATCCTGTGAGGGGAGCAAAGTGGACTTTGCGAAGTTTATAACAAAGCCCAAGTACTGCAGAAGAGTCACCGTGCGGCGCGTGGCGTTGGTGACCTCCAGAGCGGACGCTGCTCTGATGAGCCAGTCGTCGAGGTACGGAAAGACATAGAGGCCGTGAAACCTGAGATGGGCCGCCACCACCGCGAGACATTTTGTGAAGACTCGCGGTGCGGAGGACAGGCCAAAGGGCAGTACTCTGTACTGGTAATGATTTCCTGCCACCACAAACCTTAGGTATTGGCGGTGGCTTGGGTGGATGAGGATGTGCGTGTAGGCATCCTTTAGATCCAAGGAGCATAGCCAATCTCCCTGCTGGAGGTAGGGCAGAAGGATTCCAAGGGTAAGCATCTTGAACTTCTCCCGCACGAGGAACTTGTTGAGGTTGCGCAAGTCCAGGATGGGTCTGAGGCCTCCTGTTCTTTTTGGTATTAGAAAATACCTGGAATAAAAGCCTTGACCTTTCAGGTGGTGGGGCACCGGTTCCACCGCCTGTTCCTGTAGAAGACCTGCTAACTCCTGAAGGAGTAATTCCCTGTGCAGAGGGGGTCGTGGAGGTTCTCCCGGAAAATAGGAGGGAGGGACCTGGTGGAAGTGGAGAAGATAGCCTTCTCGCACGACTTGAAGCACCCAGGCATCTGAGGTGATGCTGGACCACCTGTGGGCGAAGTGAACCAGCCGGCCTCCGGTGCTGGGAGGAACCAGCGGGGGGGGGGAGAGAGGCTATGCTTAAGGAGTCAAAAACCCCCACCCTGCGGAGCAGGGGCTGGTGGTGCAGGCTTGGGGGCTTGCTGCCTACGGGACCCGTTACCCCGTCCCTTGGCCTGCTGGCCCTGTTGGGGAGCTGTAGGGGCCTGATAGAGGGGGGAATGTTTGTAGGCAGCCGCCTTCCTCGGGTAAAAGGACTTCTTTCCCGAGCCCTTCTTTTTCTGGGAAGGGGCGGAGGTCTTCCTAGAAAGCCTAGTCCTGGTGAGAGTCTCCGTCTCAATTTGTGCAGCCTTATCCGCCATGGGCTTGCCAAAGAGGTTTTCGCCTCGGCAAGGGACATCGACCAACTTGTCCTGCACCCAGGGCTCAAGGTCAGACGACTGAAGCCAAGCCTGTCGGCGGGCACCGATGCCGGCTGCGGCCACTCGAGCCGATGCTTCAAAGCCATCATAGGCTGCTCGGGACATGAATTTTGAGCATTCCCGAATGCCAGTGGACAAGGCCAGGAACCTCCGCAAGGGTTCCTCGGACAAACCAGCGGAGAAGCCGGCTAGCTCTTTAGCCAGGTCTCGGAGATACATGCCCATGTATAGCTGGTAGGTCTGGACACGACATGCGAGCATAGAGCCCTGGAAACACTTCTTACCAAGGCCATCCAGGTTACGGGCCTCCCTGCCAGGAGGCACCGAGGAGTGCATCTTCTGGCTCTTAAGACGATGCATGGCCGATTCGACTACCATGGAATGGTGTGGTAGCTGTGCTTTTTGGAAGCCAGGGCTCTTGCGGACTCGATAGATAGAATCGACCCGCTTGCTCAGGACCGGCGAGGTGGCCGGACTCTCCCACATGCGGAAGAGTAGTCGTTCCAGCATGGGAGGAACCGGTACAGTAAAGTGTTCCCTGGCGGGAGAGTCATACTGGAGGGCGTCGAGCTCTTCGGCTCGAGGCTCCTCCTCGGGGTCCGCAGGGAAGGCCAAAGCCTTGGCCATATCCCTGACGAAGTCCGAGAACCGGGCATCCTCCGGGGGGGACTGCTTCCGAGGTTCGGACTCAGGTGAGTCCGAGGGGACACACCGAGTCCGAAAAGAATCAGGCGACTCTTCCTCTTCAGACTCCCAGACCGACTCCGACGAGGACTCGGTGGGGTCGGCCCGGGCAGGGCGCGGCGCCTGCCGCCCCGACGCCGAGGGAGTCGGAGTCGGCGTCGGCGACCTCGGTCCCGAACGGGAGGCCGAGGGTGACCTCGACCGAGGATCGACTCGAGTTCGCATCGACTCGAGGATCGGCTCGGTCTCCGGGGTCGACTTGGACGTCGACGTCCCGGCTGTCGGGGCAGCGGCGCCAGCGAAGCCAGCGAGCAGTGCCCGCTGCTGGTCCATGAAGGCAGACAGTCTGCTCTCCAAGGCCGTCAACCTGAGTCCGAGCTCAGGTGACCCAGCAGCCCCCGACTCGGGCCCCGATGGCGTCGGGCCCGACGTCGGCTGTCGCGGAGGCGAGTCCAGAAGGACCACAGGACTTACCCGAGCAGGCAGCTCCGACTCCAGGCGAGGTCGCTTCGTGAGGTGCTCCTTCTCCAAGGACCCGGGGCGGCTATCGGGGCTATGCGACCTGGCGCTCGCGGAGCCAGGAGCGTCCACCGACGCCGCCCTCGCGGGTTTCACCTTCCGTCGATGGTCCCCGGAGGGAGAACCCCTGTCGGAGGAACTCCGGCGACGGTCCGAGCTGGAACCCCTGGACGCGGAGGCCTCCGACGAGGTCCGGGTACGGCTGGGGTCAGCGAAGATTCTATCCCGCTGATGCCGCCGACTTCTCAACGCTTTGGAGGAAAGTTTGCCACAAGGCCCACAGATCATTTCTTCATGATCCGGGCCCAGGCAGCGGAGGCAATTGTCGTGTGTGTCAGTTAGTGACATATTTCGGTCACACTGACCACACCGCTTGAAACCACTGGCAGCCATCGGGGGAAAAAGGGCCCCGGCGAGGTCAAAGGACCGGGCTGCCAGGGAAAAACCGAAACGAAAACTGACTAAGTCAGAAAAAACCGAAAAAGAAGGAGAGGACTCGTGACCGGCGTCGCGAGTCCGGGCGGGAAAAAGACCGGCGTCGAACCGAAAGAAAAAAGAATAATTATGAAGAAAAATCAACTTTTTCGCGGGGACACGACGGGTACGTCTGTAGGGCTCCGCGGAAAAAAGAAGACTGGCTAAGATGGCACCCTTGGGCGGGAAGGGGACCGCGCATGCACGCTGCAATTCCCAAAGGCTTTCTTTGAAAGCTGGGGAAAATTGCTCCGCGAGGGCTCCGTCGGTGCCGACGTCACCCATAAGTGAGGACTGACTTCCTGCTTGGTCCTGGAGAAATAAAATATTTGTATACCAGGAATGAGAAAAAAAGGGGACAACTTGATGGGGAGGTGGGCTGGTTATGAAGACTGATTCATGCTGTTCCCAGAGATCATCTGTTATAGGTGAATAATTATGCTATCTCCAGGAACAAGCAGGAAGTCAGTCTTCACATATGGGACTTCCTAGCCTAAGACAGAGCGAAAGAAGAATCTTGGTGCAGCAAGAGGTTGCAGCAGAGATTCAACAGAATCAGCTTGTTCAGAGTACGCCTCGCGAGGTAGTCAGATGGACGGTGGGTAAGTTGTCTAAATTTGAAAAGGTTTATGCAGAACAGCTTGTCTGAATTTAGCATCTGCTCTGGAGTCTTTGTCCAAGCAATAATGCGCTGTGAAGCAAGGAAGACCATGTCGCTGTTGGCAGATCTCTGAGATAGGGATAGACCGGAGATTAGCTACAGTAGTAGCCATGGCTGACATTATGAGCCGTTACACAGTGTGGAAGAGACAGTCCAGCCTGTGAATAAGCAAAGGATATGCAATTTGCTAGCCAATTTAAAAGTGTTCTTTGGATACTGGTGCCCCTAGATGATTTTGGTCAAAAGAGACAAACAGAGGATTGGTGATAGTTCTTAGTACGGTCTAGATAAAACGCCAATGCCCTCTTGCAATCTAGAGTATGAAGTCTGGCTTCAGCCAGGGAGGTGCAAAGCCTTGGAAAGAATGTTGGAAGCGAGACAGACTGGTTCAGGTGGAAGGAGGTGATGGCCTTCGGCAAGAACATAGGATGTGCTCGAAGAATCACCTTGCCATGGTAAAAAGTGGTATAGGGAGCATAGCTCACCAAAGATTGCAGTTCACCAACTCTTCGAGCTGAAGTGACTGCTATGAGAAAAAGAAACTTCCATGGTACAAACTTTAAAGGAGCTGAAACTATTGTCTCAAAAGGACTGTGCATGAGCTGTGCAAGAATATTTAGATCCCATGGTGCAGGAAGTGGATGGAAAAGTGGCTTGGTCAGGAGAAGACCACGCATAAATCTGGCTATTAATGGGTGCGTTGAGATGGGATGGTACTCTAACGTATGATGGGAGGCCGCAATAGCAGATAAATGTACTTGTACAGAGTTGGTCTTAAGGCCAGAGGAGGACAAATGGAGCAGGTATTGGAGTAAGTCCGGAATAGGACATGTGAAAGGATTTAGTGCTTTATGAGAACACTAGATGGAAAACCTGCACTATTTAAAAGCGTAAGAACGTCTGGTTGAATCTTTTCTTGAAGACAGATCTCCAAGAGGATGTATTGCAGGTGCTCCTAAGTGTGAGAGGACAAAGCGCTTAGCCTCCATGCTGTCAAGCAGAATGTCTTGAGGCTGGGGTGCAGAAGGGTCTCCTGTTCCTGAGAGAGTAGGGGTGGTGAATAACTGAGCCTGAGGGGAGGTGCTTGAGCAAGTTGAAGAAGTTGGACAAAGGCGGTATAGAAAAACTGTTAAATAAATAAATTAAATAAAAATCCACGGTTGTCTGTGCAAGTAAGGGACAATGAGTATCATTTGTCCACGGCCTGGAGTTTGAAGAGTGTTTTTGCTATGAGTGGAAAGGGAGGGAAAGCATAGAGGAGATTTTGTCCCCAATGGATAAGGAATGCATCCGATGTCTCCCTGTGAGGGGAAGGAATACTCGGGCAGAAATGAGGTAGTTGGGCATTGAGGGGAGAAGCAAAGAGGTCGAGTAGTGGCATCCCCCAGAGGTGGAACAAGTATTGCGCTACTCGAGGTTCCAGCTTAGTCTATCTGCTAAGTGATTCTCTGCTCCTGGAAGGTATACTGCATGAAGGTGAATTCCTTGAGGCATTGCCCAGTTCCAAAGGCGAATGGCTTCCCTCTTGATAGTTTATATAAAATATAGCCACCTGGTTGTCCGTCTGTATGAGAAGAGACTGTCCTTCGAGTTGGGGAGAGAAGACTCTGATGGCACTGAAGACTGCCCTGAGCTCTAGGAGATTATCTGGAGAAGCGCTTCTTGAGTAAACCAAAAGCCTTGTGTTGTAAGGCCATTGAGATGGGCTCCCCAGCCTAATTTTGATACATCGGTTTTTAGGCAATACTGCGGTGCAGACCTCTGAAAAGGTGACCCTATGACCAGGTTCTGTGGTTCTGAAGGGTTGTTCTCATTTGCGGAGTGAGGTTGATGAGGTCAGACAAATGATCTGAGGACTGCTTCCATTGTTGTGAGAGAGAGTCCACTGCCAGATCCTCATGTTGAGATGGGCATGGGGCATGACATGGAGTGTGGAAGTCATGTGGCCTAAGAGGCGTAGAAATGTTCGGGCCGTAACTGATGATTCTTGCTGGACCTATGTGGCTAAAGCAATGAGACGGAGGAGTCTGTTCTCTGGCAGGAATGCCCAGCTTCTTACCATGTCTAATTGAGCTCCTATGAATTCTAGGTCCTTGATTGGTATGAGATGTGCTTTTTGAATAGTTTATCACAAAACCTAACTCCTGGAGGACATAAATGGTTTGATTTAGGGTAGAGGTGACTGCTGAAGCGGTATATGCCCTTAGCAGCCAGTCGTCTAAGTTGGAGAACAGAAAGATCCCCAAAATGTGGGAGGAGTGGCTCAGTGGTTGGGACAGGTTACCTCAGGCCGGAAGGCCAGGGGTTCAATTCCCACATGGGGACAAGCAACCTCAGGCCAGAGGGACTGGGGTCTCTAGTCCCATGGCCACTCCTTGTGACCTTGGGCAAGCCACTTAACCCTCCATTGCCTCAGGTACACTTAGACTGTGAGCCCTTCGGGGACAAGGGAATAAAGAGTACCTGTTAGTATACATGCAAACCGCACTGATTCTAAAGAGCGCGGTATAAAACAAATATATATATAAAATAAAATAAATAAAATTCAAAGATAGGCACTTTGTGAAGACTCTGGCTGCGGAGGCCAGTCCAAATGGGAGGACTCTGTACTGGTAGTGGTTGTTCTGAAAAATGAACCTGAGAAACATTCTGTAATCTGGGTGAATCAGGATGTGTGTATAAGCATCTTTTAGATTCAGAGAGCATAGCCAATCGTTTTGGCGGAAGTATGGCAGAAGAGTGCCTAGAGAAATCATCTTGAATTTCTCCTTGATGAGAAATTTGTTGAGATTCGGAGATCTAATATAGGTCTCTGACCTCCCGTCTTTTTTGGAATTAGGAAATATCAGGAAGAGAATCCCAGGCCATGCTGAGATAGGGAACCTCCTCTATAGCCCCTCGTCTCGGCAATGAGAGAATTTCCTTCTGAAGTAAGGAGGAGTGAAAGAGCCAAGGAGGGTTGTCCCACAAAGCGAGTGGGAGAAAGATCTTGGAATTTCAGCTGTAGGCCCTGACTGACTAGATGTAAAGACTAGAGCTCAGACGTGATAATGATCTGACAGTGTGCAAATGCACCAGTCTTCCTGGGATCATAGGTGTTTGAGGAATTTTTCTGGGAGAATTGACCATGCTCTTTCTGAAGCAGTCAAAAACTCTGAGAAGGTTGAGTAGTAGCTGCAGGTTGTGGCTTGGAAACCTTGGGTTTCCTAACCTGTTTCTGGCCCTGCTGTCTCTGTTGTTGTTGTGGGGCAAAGTAGCCAGAATAAGAATGATATGGATGATAAAATCTTTTCTTGTTAGGGAAGAAAGGTTTCTTAGTGGTAGTCTTCTTCTTAGAAGAGTCTGCAGTCTTCCTTGAAAGCCTCTTCATGGTGAGGTCATCAGTTTCTCTCCCCGGCCTTCTCCCTCCACCACTGACCAAAGAGGTTTTCACCATTACAGGGTATGTTGATTAACTTGTCCTGGACCCACTGTTCCAGGTCAGATGCTTGGAGCCATGCCGTTCTCCTAGTCCCTATGCAAGCTGCAGCAGATCTGCTATTGGCCTGAAATGCATCGAATGCTGCTCTTGTTAAAAATTTTCATGTATTCTGGGCATGTGTTACTAAGAACTGATGAGCCGTCTGCTTATCAGGGGGCAGCAGGATGGTAAACTCTGACGAGTCTCTCAAGACATTGAGAAACATGCCCATACATAGCATATAGGAGTCTATCCTAGAAGCTAGCATGGTATCTTGAAATGCCTTCCTTCCAAATGCATCCAGGGTCCTGACCTCTCTCCCAGGGGGCACCGAGGAGTGATTTTTCTGGCTTTTTATTCTCCTCATGACAGACTCCACAACCATGGAGTGGTGGGGGAGTTGTGGCTTCTGGAAACCTGGGGAGGGAGGGATCCTATGAAGGATATCAAGCCTCTTACTCGCCGCAGGGTTTGACCTGGGGGCCCTCCCACATCCGAGCCATTAGATTCTTTAAGATGTTATGCACCGGGAGGATAGCAGCCTTCTTCGGCGCTGATGGGTATTGGAGAATATCGAGCTCCTCAGCTCTCGGTTCCATTTCTGTAGCCACTAAAACATCAAGAGCTGTCTTCCTGTCCTTAATAAAATCTTGAAAGGACATGTCCTCGGGTGGCGAACGTCAACATTCATAAGGTGGTGATGGATCTGACAGCACCTCCCTAAGGGTATTAGAATCAATGCATTCCACCTCGGAGACCTCTTCAGAATTGGTGTCCGGAAGGAAGTCAAAATAATCCTTATGAGATATTCGATACCTTCGCTGCTCAGAACGTCGCTGTTTCAATGTAGAAGGTATCAGATATGGTGGTGCCTAGGGCTTTGATATCAGCTGCTCCATGGAGCTATGCAAGGCAAGGGATGCCTGCGTAAGTGTGCCGAGCTCTGTGGCCTTCTTCAGCATTGGCAGAATCAGTGCTGGCTGCGGAGCACTATATGTCATCAGTGTTACTGCAGCTAAGCGCTTAGTGATGCTGCACTCAATGACAATGACACGGTCATCCAATGACCGTACCGGGGGAGGAGTGGCTCCGACACAGCTGTGTGGGCCACAATTCTCAATTCTGGTATCGGGGGCTCCACCGAGGATTGGATCTCAGGCGCATCCTCAAACCCCTGGGTGGCTTTAGAGGGTGACATCTCCCATTGGGGTTGCTTCGATGGACGGTCTGCATTGGAATGCGATGGACTGTGCCGGTGCTGATGCCGATACTCTGTGTCCGAAGCAGACGCCGACCTGGAGGTCGAGAACCTCAATGTTGAGGCCAATGTCTTCTTTTTCTTAAGCACTGGCGACTCCGAAGGATGCTTTTCCTTTGCTGATGAGGACTTGGACACATCGCTGCCGGCTCCAGCCACCAGCCAAGCCCCCGATCAGCATTACAACAGGGAGCAGGAGCGAGGAAACCCCTCCTGCTCTCCATTGCAAGGCCAATCATGGTCCGATGCAGGAGTTTCAAAAAGTAGAGCCTCCTGGCGCGATCAACATCGCTGCCGGCTCCAGCCGAGCCCCCGATTGGCATTACAACAGGGAGCAGGAGCGAGGGAACCCCTCCTGCTCTCCATCACAAGGCCAATCAGGGCCCGACGTGGGAGTTTCAAAAAGCAGAGCCTCCCGGTGCGCCTGCACCTGAGGACCTTGCTAGAGGGCCCTTTGGCGGGGCCCTTAGGCGGGGCAATATAGAAGATAGAATCAACTCTCTGTTTCTTCACATAAAGCACAGTTACTTAACTGTAACAGGTGATCTCTGGGAACAGCAGGAATTAGTCTTCACATATGGGTACGTCGGTACCGACGGAGCCTGCACGGGGATGCTGCCCAGCTTCCAATCAGAAAGCTTTTGGCAGCCTCCCTCGCGCCTGCGCGCTGAGTTCCCGCCCTCTCCAGAGCCTCTCTTCAGTTGAGTTTCAAAGCTGAGACAAAGGCGAGGAGAGAAAGGAGAAGAAGATAAGAGAAGCAACTCCTAGGGGAGGTGGGAGGGTTGTGAAGACTAATTCCTGCTGTTCCCAGAGATCACCTGTTACAGGTAAGTAACTGTGCTATCTCCAGGAACAAGCAGGAATGAGTCTTCACATATGGGGACTCCCTAGCTGGAGATGCCAGGGGGAGATCCCATAAAAATGCAGCAGCCTGGACCAGGGGTGCATTTTGTTTCCAGAAATCCCTGGCATCCAATGTGGGATGGAGGGTAGGAGTTGACAATAAAGGAGCTGTGAGGAAGAACAGCATAGCCAAGGACTAGAGGGCCGTACAGATTGTAGGAGTCCTTGGTGTATATGAGGAGGCACATGAACACATGTAACGTACCATTAGATATGTCACTTACCTACTGCACTGTAGGAAGTAGAACGCCTGATGTAGTCTGCTGGAGAAGCAGTGGCGGAATCTTGAAGGGACCTCCCAGCAGTGAGGATGAAGGTCCAGACCTGGAGGTAGTAGACGATCCAGGTGTCAACTGGGTAGGATGAGACGTCATGTCTTCAATGGAGAGCTTTATGAGAAAAAGCTGAAAAACTCCTTTAGTCATAATGTTATTAACAGGGAGGACTAAGGAAGAAGACTGACGGAGTTGGAGAACTAGCCCAGTCCTGACGGGGAGAGGGAAGTGGAAATAAATCCCTATTCCCAAGGAGAAGAGCTGTGTACTCAAAGATAAAGATGTACACCGTTTTTCCTAACTGTCGAGAAATAGGAAAAAATATTGAAGCTTGATGCTTCAAGGGTTTAAGAAAAATTAGAGAAGTTAGCACCACAATGGTAGTGGTGTCTAACAGTTTCTGCATGGTAATATGGTATGCGAAATAGGGCGATGGACTGTCTAAATCCTTTAGGAGGTAACATTTAGTATAGACAGTAAGGATGAGAGTATAGAGATATGAACCCTTAAGAAACCGCCCAAGAGACAGCGTAGTTACTCACCTGTAACAGGTGTTCTCCAGGAGCAGCAGGAATCAGTCCTCACATATGGGTGACATCGGCGCCGACGGAGCCCTCGCGGTGACGTCGGTGCCGACAGAGCCCTCGCGGAGCAATTTTCCCCAGCTTTCAAAGAAAGCCTTTGGGAATTGCAGCGCGCATGCGCGGTCCTCTTCCCGCCCAAGGGTGCCATCTTGCTCAGTCAGATGACATAGCAAAAAGACAGCAAAAATTAGCAAAAACGAAAGCATAGAACTGCAACTCCAAGGGGAGGAGGGAGGATTGTGAGGACTGATTCCTGCTGCTCCTGGAGAACACCTGTTACAGGTGAGTAACTACGCTTTCTCCAGGACCAAGCAGGAAGTCAGTCCTCACATATGGGACTCCCAAGCTTAAGGCTACCGGAGACCCTAAGCACAAAAAGGAGCTCCCTCCAGCTCAGCAGCACAGAAGGAAGGAATCTTCTCTGAATACGTCTCCAACCGGTAGCCCAACATCCGGAATGGAGGGTAGGAGTTGCCTATACCTCGAAGAGATTACGGAGGACTGCCTGTCCGAAAGCACTGTCCCTGCGGGACTCCCTCTCCAGGCAGTAATGGGCTGCAAAAGTCTGGCTTGAAGACCAAGTAGCGGCCCGGCAGATGTCTGCCAACGGAACAGAGCGGAGGTAAGCCACTGACGTAGCCTTCGCCCGAACACGATGAGCGGTGACTCTACCTTCCAGCACAAGGCCCGCAGCCTCGTAAGCCCAAGCGATGCAGTCCGCAATCCAGATGGACAGAGTACGCTTGGAGACAGGGAGCCCCAACTTGTTGGGGTCATAAGACATGAAGAGCTTAACAGCCCTTCGGTGCTCCCACGTACGGTCCAGGTAGAAGTTCAGCGCCCTTCTACAGTCCAGGGTATGCAGGACCATTTCAGCTCGGCTGGAGTGTGGCCTGGGAAAGTAGGTCGGAAGTACCAACTCCTGGTTGACGTGAAAAGGGGAAACCACTTTAGGAAGAAACTTAGGGTGAGTCCGTAGGACTACCCGGTTCTTGTAGAACCTAGTGTAAGGAGGATCAGATACCAGGGCCTGCAGCTCACTAACGCGTCTAGCAGAAGTGAGGGCCACCAAGAACAAGGTTTTCCAGGAAAGAAAACGAAGAGGACAGGTAGCCATAGGCTCAAAAGGCGGACAAGTAAGCCGCTGTAAAACCACATTGAGATCCCAGTTCGGGGCTGGCGGGCGCAAAGGTGGTTTAAGGAGTAGGAGGCCCGGAGAAAACGAGCCACCAGAGGGTGGCTGGAAAGAGGCCTACCCTCCACCGGTAGGTGGTGCGCAGAAATAGCACTGAGGTGGACCTTGACCGAGTTGGACTTAAGTCCAAGATTGGAAAGGGAAAGCAAGTACTGCAAGACCACTGATGCTGAACAGGAGAAGGGGTCTTGCGACTGCCGAGTACACCAGACGGAGAACCGACGCCACTTGAGAGCGTAGGACCTCCGGGTGGAAGGCCTCCTGGAGGCCAAGACGACCTCTTCCACATCTGGAGGTAGCTGGAGAGGAGCAAGGACTACCCTTTCAGCAGCCAGGCCATCAGATGAAGGGATCGAAGGTTGGGGTGCAGGAGCGTCCCCTGATCCTGCGAGAGGAGGTCGGGCTGAAACCCCAGAGGAAGAGGTGTGTCCACCGCCAGCTGGAGCAGAAGCGGGAACCAAGGTTGTCTCGGCCACCGGGGAGCCACTAGGATCACCGACGCCTTGTCTCTGAGAAACTTGAAGAGCGTCCGAGACACCAGAGGCATGGGTGGAAAGGCATACAAGAGGCCTGTGGACCATGGAATCATAAAAGCATCCGCCGCTACCCGGAGAGGATGCGGCTGTCGAGAGCAGAATCTGGGAAGCTGCCGGTTCAGAGGACTGGCGAACAGATCCATGGTGGGGAGGCCCCACCGGAGAAAGATCCGCTGAACCACGAGTGGATCCAATCTCCACTCGTGCGGTTGGAGGATCCTGCTCAGTTTGTCTGCCAGGTAGTTTTCTTGACATGGGAGATAGACAGCTTTGAGGATGATGTTGCGATGAACGGTCCAAGAGCAGAGCTTCTGTGCTTCCTGACAGAGAAGGAAGGAGCCGGTTCCGCCTTGTTTGTTCACGTAGAACATGGCAACCTGATTGTCTGTCTGGATAAGTACCGACTGGTGAGAAATCAGGTGAGAGAAGGCTTTGAGCGCTAGGCGGATGGCTCTGAGCTCCAGGAAGTTGATCTGCTGAGCGGACTCCCAAGGAGTCCAGAGACCCTGAGTACAAGTCCCCTGGCAATGTGCTCCCCAACCCTGGAGAGAAGCATCGGTCGTCAGGACCCGAGAATGTGTAGGGGGCTGAAAAGACACCCCCAGCACTAGGTTTGGTAGATGAAGCCACCATCGCAGAGAGGAGACCAGCTGGTCGGAGATCTGTACGGAGTCCGCTAGGCTCCCAGTGGCCTGATGCCATTGTTTGCGAAGGCACCATTGAGCAGGTCGCATGTTCAGGCGGGCATTGGGGGTTACATGGACCGTGGAAGCCATATGGCCGAGCAGTCTCAGAAATTGCCTGGCCGAGACCAGGGAATTGCTGTGAAAGCGGCTGGCGAGATCCATGAGCCTTTGGGCCCTGTCCAGAGGCAGGAAGGCCCGCGCCTGAAGAGTGTCCAACCTGGCGCCGATGAATTCTAGATCTTGAGAGGGGAGCAAAGTGGACTTTGCGAAGTTTATGACAAATCCCAAGTGCTGGAGCAGAGCCACCGTGCAGTGAGTAGCCCGAGTGGCTTCTTGGGCAGACTGGGCCCTGATGAGCCAGTCGTCCAGGTATGGGAACACAAAGAGACCCTGAAGTCTCAGATAGGCCGCCACCACTGCTAGGCATTTGGTGAACATTCTGGGGGCGGAGGATAGGCCGAAAGGCAGTACTCTGTACTGGTAATGGTGTCCGCCCACAACAAACGTGAGGTATTGTCTGTGGTCTGGATGAATAAGGATATGAGTATACGCATCCTTGAGATCTAAGGAGCATAGCCAGTCTCCCTGCTGGAGGTAGGGCAGCAGGATTCCAAGGGTAAGCACTTTGAACTTTTCCTTTGCAAGGAACTTGTTGAGGTTTCGCAAGTCTAGGATGGGTCTGAGGCCTCCTGTTCTTTTCGGAATCAGGAAGTATCGGGAATAAAACCCCTGACCCTTCAGGTGGTGGGGCACCGGTTCCACGGCTTGTTCCTGAATAAGACTTGTTAACTCCTGAAGGAGTAAGTCCCTGTGCAGAGGGAGTCTGGAAGGCTCCCCTGGAAAGTAGGAGGGAGGTACCTGGTGAAAATGAAGAAGATAGCCCTTTTGAACTATCTGAAGCACCCAGGTATCTGTGGTGATGTTGGACCACCTGTGGGCAAAGTGGACCAGCCGGCCTCCTGTGCTGAGAGAAACCAGCTGAGGGGGAGAGGCTATGCTGAGAAAGTCAAAAACCCCCACCCTGCTGAGCAGGGGCCGGTGGTGCAGGCTTGGGGGCTTGCTGCCTACGGGACCCATTACCCCGTCCCTTGGCCTGCTTTCCCTGTGGGGGAGCTGGTGAGGCCTGATACTGAGGGTAGTATTTATAGGCCGCACCTTTCCTCGGGTAAAAGGGCTTTTTCCCCGAGGCCTTCTTCTTTTGAGAAGGGGCAGAGGTCTTCCTTGAGAGACGAGTCCTGGTGAGAGTCTCCGTCCCGATTTGTGCAGCCTTCTCATCCATGGGCTTGCCAAAGAGGTTATCACCTCGGCAGGGGACATCGACCAACTTGTCCTGTACCCAGGGCTCGAGGTCGGACGTCTGAAGCCAAGCCTGGCGGCGTCCACCGATGCCGGCCGCGGCTACTCGAGCCGATGCCTCAAAACCATCATAGGCTGCTCGAGAGATAAACTTGGAGCACTCCCGAATACCAGTAGACAAGGATAGGAACCTCTGCAAAGGTTCGTCGGAGAGACCAGCAGAGAACCCGGCTATTTCCTTAGCCAGGTCTCGGAGATACATGCCCATGTAGAGCTGGTATGTCTGGACTCGACAAGCAAGCATAGAGCCCTGGAAGCACTTCCTACCGAGGGCATCCAGGCTTCGGGCTTCCCTACCAGGAGGCACCGAGGAGTGCATTTTTTGACTCTTCAGTCTATGCATGGCCGATTCCACCACCATGGAATGGTGCGGTAGTTGTGCCTTTTGGAACCCGGGGCTCTTGCGGACTCGATAAATGGAATCGACCCGCTTGCTTAACACCGGCGACGATGCCGGGCTCTCCCACATGCGGAAGAGAAGCCGTTCCAGCATGGGAGGAAGCGGTACAATAAAGGCCTCCTTCGGGGGAGAGTCATATTGGAGGGCATCGAGTTCTTCGACTCGAGGCTCCTCCTCGGGATCCGCAGGGAAGGCCAAGGCTTTGGCCATATCCCTCACGAAGTCCGAGAACCGGGTATCCTCCGGGGGGACCGTCTCCGAGGTTCGGACTCGGGGGAGTCCGAAGGGACACACCGAGTCCGAAAGGAACCAGGTGACTCTTCGTCCTCAGATTCCCAGGCCGACTCCTCGGAAGAGGAGTCGACTGGCTCCGGTCGGGCGGGCACTGATGCCATCTGCCCCGACGCCGAGGGAGTCGGCGTCGACGACCTCGGTCCCGAACGGGAGGCCGAAGGAGATCTTGACCGAGGATAGACTCGAGCCCTCATGGACTCGAGGATCGGCTCGGTCTCCGGGGTCGATTTGGAGGTCGACGTCCCGGCGGTCAGGGCAGAAGCGCCAGCGAGGCCAGCGATCAATGCCCGCTGCTGGTCCAAGAAGGCAGACAAACTGCACTCCAAGGCCGTCAACCTGAGTCCGAGCTCAGGAGACCCAGCAGCCCCCGACTCGGGCCCCGATGGCGTCGGGCCCGACGTCGGGTCCTTCGGAGGCGAGTCCACGAGGACAACAGTACTTACGTGAGCGGGCAAGTCCACCTCGAGTCGAGGATGTTTTGACAGCCTCTCCGACTCCAAGGACCCGGGACGGGAATCGGGGCTATGCGACCTGGCCCTCGAGGAACCAGGAGCGTCCACCGATCCCGCCCTCGCGGGTTTCTTCTTCCGATGATGCTCCCGGGTAGGAGACCCCCTTTCAGAGGAACTCCGACGATGCTCAGGACCAGAGTCCCGAGACGTCGAAGCCTCTGATGAGGTCCGAGCCCGGCCGGAGTCAGAGAAGATACGCTCCCGCTGGTGCTGCCGACTCCTCAATGCTTTTGAGGACATTTTGCCGCATGGCCCGCAGATCATGGGGTCATGATCTGGGCCGAGGCAGCGGAGGCAGAAGTCATGAGTGTCTGTAAGAGACATAAGTTTCTTACAGAGGTCACACTTTTTGAAACCACTGGCCGCCATCGGGGGAAAAAGGGCCCCTGCGAGGTCGAACGACCGGGCAGCCAGGGAAAAAGGAAAAAAAAAAGCGCGAAATCTGTCACGAAGGACAAAAAACCGAAAAATAAAGGACGGACTCGCAACCGGCATCGCGAGTCCGGGCGGGAAAAAAACCGGCGTCAAACCGAAGAAAAAACAGAGAAAAATCAACTTTTCTGCGGGGATTCACAGGCAACGTCTGTAGGGCTCCGCGGAAAAAAGAAGACTGAGCAAGATGGCACCCTTGGGCGGGAAGAGGACCGCGCATGCGCGCTGCAATTCCCAAAGGCTTTCTTTGAAAGCTGGGGAAAATTGCTCCGCGAGGGCTCCGTCGGCGCCGACGTCACCGCGAGGGCTCCGTCGGCGCCGACGTCACCCATATGTGAGGACTGACTTCCTGCTTGGTCCTGGAGAAACATATATATACAGATGTTTATATATATATGTGGGTGGATCTAAACCTGAATCGATATGTCCAGATGCAGAAATCGGAACATGGGTGGAGAGATATAAAAAAAAAAAAAAAATATATATATATATATATATATCTAATATAGATATGAAATACGAAATTATAGATATCTTTGTGGGGCATGGGATTGCACCACCAGAGAAATGATATAGGTATGTAGACATATATAGAGATGCTACATACAAGATGACAGGTTGAAGAACATGTCTAGCACCCAGCCCCATGATTGTGACATGGGAAATAAAAAAGAAAAAGATTCTGCATACTACCAGAGGGTAAAGCCACTTGGGATATGTAGAGAGAATTTATTTCTATGAATTGAGGGATGCAGGAAGGCAATCCAACAAAATAACCGTGATGATTGCGTGAGAACAGATTATAAGATGAATCTGTAAGGAACAAGGCGGGAGTTCCACCGAGCACTGACACGGCAGAGGTGCAAAATGCAGGGGAAGATACCAGAGGGACCTATTAGAGGGACCCAGAGGTACCATACATGAATGTCCACCTTGGATCTGCACGCAGAAGAATATATCTCGTGCTAACACCCCAGGTTAAAGGGTGTGGAGAACCTTCACAGGCATGGGAAGGGTGAACAAGCTTTTCCCTACTAATAGCGAAGGTTCAGAGACAAGGTCAATGCTCTATGGCAGGCCCTCATAGTAGAAAGCTGCTCTGAAGATTGTAGAGAGCATTGTGCAGGAGAGATAAACTGACTGAAGTCAGGTTTGTTACCATATCCTAGGAGAGGAGATGGATAGAATAACGTGAGAAAGCCTAAGGGAGTAGGAGGATCCAAGGTAGCTAACGAATAGCTTGGAAATACTACCAAGGCTAGACAGATATTGAACAAAAGACTGGAACTTGGCAAAAGTACCAGTATTACAATCACTGTAACTCCTGCAGGCACAGCAGCTGACAGAATCAGCAGAAAGATTGCCCTGTGCCCCATAAAGAAAAACAGATAAGGAGGGAGGAGATATAACTTCTCCCTGTCTGTGGAATAAGCTTGGTAAAAACTTTTAGTATGGTACCCCTCCGTTAGGGAAGAAACCCCATTGGAGAGGGTAGCAAGTAATTAGAGGGTGACATACCCCTAGGGTAAGTCAACAGAAGGAAGAATGTTCAATTGGGACAAAACCATCATGGGATAGGTGCAACTGCTCTTCTAGAGGATAAGAAGAGGAGAAGTTAGCAGTCCCTGAACATAAAATGTTTCACAAGGTAGTACCCTGAAAGAAACACAGTGTATAAACTTCTAATGAAGTAGAAGGAAAGTATAGAGTATAAGTCCCAGCTCCTATGGTTGCTGGGAATGAGTTCAGACTAGGCTGAGGTGTCTCCTGTTTAGGTACAGCCGAATGATGGGCAGGAGAGGAATGAAACGTTCTTCTCTTAGGGAAAGAAGGTTTGGTAGGACATTTCCTACCTCTCGAAGAAGGAGGTGGCTTAGAAAGGTCCTTAGTGGAAGGAGAGTCAGTGAAGCATTGAGCAACCTGACTTAAAGCCTCCTTATTGAAGAGACCCTCTCCTGTACAAGGAGAATGAGCCAGTATAGTTTGTGCCAATTTACTCAAGTCTGAAGTCTCAAGCCAGGCTCTGCGACGTGCTGCTATGGCAATAGCAGAGGATCTGCTAATAGACTCAAAAGAGTCTATAGAAGCACGAGACAGGAACCAAGATATATTCCGGCTGTCATTGAGGAGTAAGGAATAATCAGTAGTCTTGGGCTCTGGTAAAAAAGGGGTCAAAAGAGACAATTTCTCTGTGACTTCCTGGAGTGTTAGACTCATGTGAAAAATATATGAGAGAACTCTGGAGGCCAACATAGAGTTTTGGAAGGCTTGACGACCAAAAGCATCGAGTGTTCTTGAAGAACGACCCGGTGGATAAGAAGAATGCTTCTTCTTGCTCTTAACTTTTCTCAGAGCCGATTCCACTACAAGGGAACGATGAGAAAGTTGAGGCTTCTGGAACCCTGGAGAGGGTGGCACCCGGTACCGACCCTCAATGTTTGTAGAAACTGGAGGAAGTCGTAAGGGTGATTTCCAGACCCTGAGAAGGAGATCCTGCAGAGCAGGATGTAAAGGAAATTGTATATTTTCCATCTGTGCCTGTGAGGCCTGAGTAGGACCACTACCAGGGATAGATATATTGAGAAAGGTTGCCATGTCCCGGAGAAAAGCCTGAAAGACTGATCTCCTATGGGAACCATCCCTGGCCCGGCTAAAGAAAAAGCCGGGGCTCCAGAGGAGGCACAGGGGACTACACCAATGCCAGGTATCGGTTCTAAAGTAGGCATGGGTGCCAGAAGAGGCATGGATACTGATACAGGAGTAGCAGATGAAGCAGCCATCGGGAACTGCTGCAGTGGTAGCGAGATCATGAGAGAGTTATGACTCTGATCTTTGAAACTGCCGATCTGGAATCGATCGGAGTCGGTTCCAGGGCACGTCGGTACGGAGTCATCGAGACTAGATATGGACTCAAGACTCGGCATCAAAGTAAGTGATACTATCGATGCGTGTCGCGAAGGCGCCGACGCCCATGGCAGTATCGGCGATGCCGATACCCCTAAGGCAGACTGGGTCACATCGACCGATACCGACGGTACCGAGGATACCCGATGAACACCTTTTTCAAAGGGAAAGGTGGTCCACCTCGATGCCGATGCCAGGGTATCGGAACCGATCGACGCCAGAGCATGGCTGAGGTTGAAGGAAGTCAATGCGGTGCGAATCGATCGGACCCGAAGGTACCGAGGATGCCCGATGACAATCCTTGGTGAAGAGTAGGCTACTCGACATCGAAGCGGATACCACCTCCGCGCATGGCTCAGGTATGTTCTGTGAGGGGTGAGCCCCAGGAACAAACTGAAACCCCTTTAACGCTTTGGAGCCCATAGACTCCCGCAGGGGTAATGCCAATGGATTCTTGAGGGTAAGGCCGGAGCCGTCACCATGCTGGGCATGGAACATACCACTCAAACATTGACTAATCTTAACAGACTGTTTTTGGGTTACCTGATGCTGTGAAGTAGAGAAACCTGGTACCCTCACTGCCGAGGAAAAAACGGTAGCGAGGGAAATTCTAAAAGTTGAAGGTTTCTTCACAGAAATATCCCCCGACATGCCAGGGGAAAAAGGGTCAGGACACACACAGTTGAGACACCAAGCATTGGTATCTAAAAAGAAACAGGTGTTTCCACACCGAAGGCACTTCTTAGGAAAAGAAGGCTCCATAATGAAGAGGCCTGGTAGGCCCAACAAGTTAAGGCAAAAACTGAAGAAAAAGTTTCTCAGAATTAAGTCAAAAATCCACCAGCGGTACCGGTGGGAGCGGGAAATACAGCCGCGACCACAAGAAAAGAAAAAAAACTAAAGTATTAAAGTAAGTAAATAAGTAAGTTTCTGCGGTGACAGGAGGACGTCCTGCCGGCTCCGCGGAAAAACGAAAACTGAAGAGAGGCTCTGGAGAGGGCGGGAACTCAGCGCACAGGCGCGAGGGAGGCTGCCAAAAGCTTTCTGATTGGAAGCTGGGCAGCACAACACACACATCTAATCTTAAGAGATATGTTAATTTACAAACACATTTGAATAATAACAACTGAGCAAATTGTAAATGAATTACAACACCAGGAAGAAATAATATAATCCTGCATATTACAGCCATGAATGATTAACACCACTATATAGTACTCACTTAAATATATTTCTACACATTTATGCCTCATCAAAAATAATAATCTCTTATAAATACCCCCCAAAAAAAAGAAAAAAAGAAAAATGCAACCCCTATATCCAATCATTTCATTGGCCATCCTAATATTACTGACTATCTCAACCACTTCTCAAGCCCTATCTCCCTATGGATATCCTATACCAGTTATACACACATTCCACCGTCAAAACATTGAAGCAAGAATTTATGACCCATTTATCAACAATGTGTTCAGTTTTGGAGACCGTATCTTACAAAAGATGTAAAAAGACTGGAAACTGTTCAGAGGAAAGCGACCAAAATGATTTGGAGCCTGCGTCAGAAGCCTTATGAGAAGAGACTTGAAGACCTAAATATGTACACTTTGGAGGAGAGGAGGGACAGGGGAGATATGATTCAGACCTTTAAAAACTTAAAGAGACATTGCCTTTCAATTTACCACCTTGCAGCTTCCTGTTATGCCCTCTAGTTTTACAGCTTCCCCGTCTTTGGAAGAGGTTTGTTTGTTCATTATTTCCCTTTAAGTATTTAAAGGTCTGAATCATATCTCCCCTGTCCCTCCTCTCCTCCAAAGTGTACATGTTTAGGTCTTCAAGTCTCTTCTCATAAGGCTTCTGACGCAGGCTCCAAATCATTTTGGTCGCTTTCCTCTGAACAGTTTCCAGTCTTTTTACATCTTTTGCAAGATACATTCTCCAAAACTGAACACAGTATTCCAAGTGAGGCCTCACCAGTGACTTGTACAGTGACATAAGTACCTCTTCCTTTCTGTGGGTGACTCCTCTTTGCATGCAGCCCAACATCCTCCTGGCTTTTGCCACCGCCTTGTCGCACTGTTTTGCCACCTTGAGATCTTCAGAAATATTCACACGAAGGTCTTTCTCCTGATCCGTGCACACCAACCTCTCGCCCCCTATCGCGTACATGTCCCTTGGATTCCTGTTACCCAAGTGCATGACTCTGCACTTCTTTGCATTAAATCTTAATTGCCAAGCATTAGACCATTCTTCCAGCTTTTGTAGATCTTTCCTCATGTTAACCACTCCCTCGGGGGAGTCCACTCTGTTGCAAATTTTCGTGTCATCTGCAAAAAGACAGACTTTTCCATTCAGTCCTTCAGCAATATCACTCACAAATACATTGAACAGTGCCGGGCCCAGGACAGACCCCTGGGGCACCCCGCTAATCACCTTCCCTTCATCCGAGTGAGCTCCATTTACCATCACCCTCTGTCGTCTGTCAGTCAACCAATTTCTGATCCAATTTACCATCTTAGGATCCATCCCCAAGCTACTGAGTTTATTGATAAGCCTCCTATGAGGAACAGTATCAAAGGCTTTGCTGAAATCCAGGTAGATGACATCCATTGCATGCCCCTGATATAGCTCCCTGGTCACCCGGTCAAAGAACTCAATCAGATTTGTTTGGCAAGATAGTCCTTCGGTAAAACCATGTTGCCTTGGGGTCTTGCAACCTGTTGGTTTTGAGAAAGTTCACTATTCGCTATTTCAGGAGCCTCTCCATTACTTTTCCCGCCTCCGAGTTAAGGCTCACGGGCCTGTAGTTTGACACTTCTTCCCAGTCACCACTTTTGTGTAGAGGTACGACATCAGCCGTTCTCCAGTCCTGATTAACCTCTCCTGTTTCCAAGGATCTATTGAAAACATCCTTTAACGGCCCTGCAAGAACCTCTCTGAGATCTTTCAGTATCCGGGGCTGTATCCTATCCGGTCCCATGGCCTTGTCCACTTTCAGTTTCGCAAGTTGTTCTAACACATCATCTTCTGTGAATGGCGTGGTATCTACTTCATTTCCGTTTTTATATTTGGGAGTCACAGGTGGTCCTTCTCCAGGACTTTCTTTAGTAAAAACAGAGCAGAAGTATATGTTTAGCAATTTCGCTTTTTCAATGTCACTTTCCATGAGTCCGTTTGCAGCACTTCCGAGTCCTGCAATTCCACCTCTGATCTTCTTCCTTTCCCAAATATACTTTAAGGTTTTGTCGCCACACTTAACATCTTTAGCCATCTTTTCCTCTGCCTTTGATTTTGCTATCCTTATTTCTCTCTTTGAGTTTGATCCTGAATTCATTTCTGTGTTCCTCTGTTTGCGAGCTTTTGAATTTTGCGAAAGCTGTGGTTTTTGCCTTTTTTGAGCAGCCACTTCTTTGGAAAACCAAATAGTTTGTTCTCCTCTTGTTTTTGTTTACTTTTGTGACATATTTATGTGTTGCCCCTTTTATTGTCACCTTTAGTTCAGCCTATAGCAATTCCACTTACCTTATCTCCTTCAACCCTGTCAGCTCCTCCTTTAGGTACACAGCCATTTTATTGAAGTCGGTGATTTTGAAGTTTAGGACTCTGAGCTTGCTGTGACTGGCCTGTACCATGGCTTTTATCTCAAACCACACCGTGTGATGATCGCTGCTGCTCACAGAGGCACTCACGCAGACATTAGACATGCTATCACCGTTGGTGAGCACCAAATCCAGCGTTGAGCTTTCCCTGGTTGGTTCCATCACTATTTGTCTAAGTAACGCATTTTGGAGAGCATCCACGATTTTTTTGCTTCTTTCCAGATATGCAGAATTAGTAATCCAATCCACATCAGGTAGATTAAAGTCTCCCAATATGATCGCTTCCCCCTTTGTGGCTTTTTTAGCAATATCTATAATCAATTTGTTATCTCTCTCCAATTTGTGTCGGAGGTCTATAGACTACAGCAGTATGGATGACAGTGCCATCTCCTCTTTCCAACACAATCCAAAGCGCTTCTTCTTTTCCCCATGCCCCCTGCATTTCAGTAGCTTTAATATAGCTTTTGTCTATAATTGGAGTTACTTCCTGAACGTTTATGTAGCGCTATATCAAAATTCATACGTTCAATGTTATCTTCAATTGGTAGTAGTGAACCATATTAACTTCATGTGATGGTCTTAGATAATTTCTATCTTTAAAACAAAGTGGACAGAAATTTCTTCTCAAATATCTTCTTTAATCTTAAAACATATCATTCAAGAATATCTTGATTATCCACTTGTCATCAAACATTTCTTCTCATTTAAAAGTATTTTGAATCTGCCAAACTTATGAAACACTGGTAGAAGCAATTCCCGACGCTCAACTGCAGCGTCTTTAAAGCGTTTCAGTATGTTACTTTCATCAGGAGATTCTTCTTAGTGTCTAAGAAATAAAACAGATAGGAAGATAATTTGTGAAATTGTATGTGTATCTGTTTTATTTCTTAGACACTAAGAAGAATCTCCTGATGAAAGTAACATACTGAAACGCTTTAAAGACGCTGCAGTTGAGCGTCGGGAATTGCTTCTATCAGTGTTTCATAAGTTTGGCAGATTCAAAATACTTTTAAATGAGAAGAAATGTTTGATGACAAGTGGATAATCAAGATATTCTTGAATGATATGTTTTAAGATTAAAGAAGATATTTGAGAAGAAATTTCTGTCCACTTTGTTTTAAAGATAGAAATTATCTAAGACCATCACATGAAGTTAATATGGTTCACTACTACCAATTGAAGATAACATTGAACGTATGAATTTTGATATAGCGTTAATATAGCTTTTGACATACAAGGCTACTCCTCCTCCTCTTCCATTTTCTCTGTCTCTTCTGAATAGCCAGCTATGGCTATATCCCAATCATGCGATTCATTTAGCCATGTTTCTGTAATGGCCACAATGTCCAAATCCATTTCCACCATTAGGGCTTCCAGGTCCAGAACTTTGTTGGCTAAGCTTCGAGCATTTGTGCTCATTGCTTTCCAGCATTTAACTGGCTTGTGTGTGTATTTAGCATTGATTTTGTTTGCCTACATCTTCCCACTTGTTTTTGATGTGTGGTTTAAAAGTGTGGCTATTTCTGATTTTAATCTGCTTTTGCGGGGGACGACATCCAGAGCTTGACCTTCTACATCCGTCACCCCCATTTTTCTAGTTTAAATGCATATCCACATATTGCTTGAATTTCCATTTAGGATTCTTTTCCCTGTGACAGAGAGATGTAGTTCATCAGCACACTATAGTCTCTTGTTGTTCTGTTACCCCAGTCACCAATAAATCTGAATCCTTCTTGTTTGCACCAGGTCTGGAGCCATGTATTAAAACTGTTAATGCGATGCAGCCTTTTTGCCCCCTTACCAATCACATGTAGAACCTCTGAGAATGCAAAGCACAGTTACTTACCTGTAACAGGTGATCTCTGGGAACAGCAGCAATAAGTCTTCACATATGGGTACGTCGGTACCGACGGAGCCTGCGCGGGAACGCTCCCCAGCTTCCCAAAAAAGGAAAGCTTTTGGGAGCATCCCACAGCACCTGTGCGCTGCCTTCCCGCCTTTCCTAACCGCCTCTCTCCAGTTCGAGTTTTAAAGCTGAGACAAAAGAGAGAAAGGAAAGACAGATAGATAGATACAACTCCTAGGGGAGGTGGGTGGGTTGTGAAGACTTATTCCTGCTGTTCCCAGAGATCACCTGTTACAGGTAAGTAACTGTGCTATCTCCAGGAACAGGCAGGAATGAGTCTTCACATATGGGGACTCCCCAGCTAGAGATGCCGGGAAGATCCACAGGGTTGTAGACCCTGAGAAGGGCCCTACCTCTCCCTTGGATCTCAGGCATCTAAACAGGGATGGAGGGTAGGAGTTGTTCAAGTATGGAACAGGTGTTGTAGGACAGCCTGACCAAACAAGGCATCCCGGCGGGAGTCTTTGTCCAAACAATAAAGGCCGTGAAGGTATGAACCGAGGCCCATGTGGCTGCTCGACAAATCTGGTCGATGGACACAGAATTTAGATGAGCCATACAAGTTGCCATGGCCCTCACATTGTGAGCTGTGACATGGCCCTCCAGAGAAAGGTTCTTACTCTGGTAGGCGAAAGAAATACACTGAGCAATCCAAGTGGACAGTGTCCTCTTAGAGACTGGAAGTCCTAAATGAGAAGGATCAAAAGCAACAAAGAGTTGGGAAGACCTTCTATGTTGCTGAGTCCTCTGTAAGTAAAAGGCGAGAGCTCTTTTACAATCCAGGGTATGAAGATTCCTTTCTGCACTTGATGCATGAGGACCTGGAAAGAAGACAGGTAAATATACCTCTTGGTTCAGATGAAAAGGTGAGACCACTTTAGGCATAAAGTGTGGATTGGTCCTGAGGACTACCTTATCATGATGAAACCTTGTATAAGGAGGATTAGCCACCAAGGCCTGTAGCTCACTGATGTGGCGAGCTGATGTGACTGCAATGAGGAAAATAACCTTCCAGGAAAGAAATTTCAAGGAGGTGGTGGCTAAGGGTTCAAAAGGTGGCTTCATAAGCTGACCAAGAACCAGATTTAAGTCCCATGCCACCGGAGGCGGCCTAATGGGAGGTTTAGTTAAAGTTAGGCCTCTCATGAATCTTGCAATAAGAGGATGAGAGGAAATAGGCTGTCCATTGAGAGGCTTAAGGGATGCTGCAAAAGCACTCAAATGGACTCTTACTGAATTCGTCTTAAGGCCTGCATTGGAGAGATGCAGGAGATATTCCAATAGAGAATTCAAAGGTAGTGCTAGAGGGTCAAGACCCTTCTCAGCACACCAAATGGAAAACCTTTTCCATTTAAAAGCATAGGAACGTCTAGTAGAAGGTTTTCTGGAAGCATGGAGGATATCCTTCACCTGCTGAGAAAGATTCCAATCTTGAAGGTCTAGGCCTTCAGCAACCAAGCCCTGAGGTGAAGGGACTTGGGGTTTGGGTGCCACAAAGTTCCCTCCTCCTGGGACAGGAGGTCTGGAGCAGCTCCCAAGTCTAGGGAGGGAGCTTGAGAGAGATGCAGAAGTAGAGGGTACCACACTTGGCGTGGCCAGCGTGGAGCTATGAGGATCATAGATCCTTGATCCCTCTGGAGCTTGAACAGAGTCTTGGGAATTAAGGGAATGAGTGGAAAGGCATACAGGAAGTCTTGACCCCAGTGAAGGAGGAAGGCATCCTTGGCCTGAACTCCCTGACACGGAATTCTGGAACAGAACCGGGGAAGTTTGGCATTCCACGGACTTGCAAAGAGGTCTATGTCCGGGGTTCCCCACTCTTGAAAGATTCTGAGTACCTGGTCCATGTGTAGGGACCATTCGTGTGGAAGCAGAACTCGACTGAGTCTGTCTGTCCAAGAGTTTTTGGACTCCTGGAAGGTATACGGCCAGGAGATGGATATGATGCTCTCTGGCCAAGGCCCACAATCTTAAAGCTTCGTTGCAAAGCGACAGAGCCAGTTCCTCCTTGCTTGTTTATGTAAAACATGGCTACCTGATTGTCCGTATGAATGAGGACTGTCTTGTAGCTGAGCAGGTATGGAAGACCTTGAGAGCTAGAAAAACTGCTCGGAGCTCCAAGTGGTTGATATGTAGGGAGGTCTCCTGTGGAGACCAAATGCCCTGAGTGGAGAGGTCTTGTAGATGAGCTCTCCAACCTGTTGGGGAGGCATCTGTTGTGAGGGTTACTTGGGGCAACAACTGTTGGAAGGGGGACCCCAGCAACAAATTTTGGGTGGACTTCCACCACTGGAGAGACCAAAAGAGGCGCCTGGAGGTTGCTATTTTGTCTGACAGACCCCCTGATGCTTGAGTCCACTGGGTGGACAAAGTCCATTGAGCTGCTCTCATGTGAAGGCGAGCATAGGGGACCACATGCACTGTGGATGCCATGTGGCCTAGCAGTTGCAGCATCTCCCGGGCAGTTAAATGGCTCTTTGACTGAATCTGGGAGGCTAACTGCACTAGACGTAGGCAACGGGCCTGAGGAAGATAGGCCCTTGCAGTGGTAGTATCTAACCAGGCCCCTATGAACTCTAGGGACTGAGTAGGGGTGAGCTGGGACTTTGGGAGGTTTACCACCAGTCCCAGATACTGCAGAATGCGCCTTGTGCAGTCCAGGGAAGTCTGGGCCTCTGACTGAGATGGAGCTCGGATGAGCCAGTCGTCCAGGTATGGGAACACAAATATTCCCAGAGTGCATAGAAATGCAGCTACTACTGCCATGCATTTGGTGAACACTCTTGGAGCAGAGGCCAGACCGAAAGGAAGCACCTTGTATTGGTAATGCTTTCCTTGGAAAAGGAAACGGAGGAACCTTCTGTGAGATGGATAGATGAGGACATGGGTGTACGCATCCTTGAGATCTAGAGAACAAAGCCAATCCCGACTCTGAAGGTATGGAAGGAGAGTGCCCAGAGAAAGCATTTTGAATTTCTCCCTGCATAGAAATTTGTTCAATTCTCTGAGATCTAAAATGGGTCTGTAGCCCCCTGTTTTCTTTGGGATGAGAAAGTAGGGGGAGTAAAACCCTGACCCTTGTTGAACAAGAGGTACTTCTTCTATTGCCCCTTGGGCAAGAAGGGTAGCCACCTCCTGACCTAGAAGGTCGAGGAGAGATGTTGGAGAATTGAAATGTCTCACCATGGTGTGAGGAGGAAGGTCTGAGAAATGAAGTTTGTACCCCTCCCTTATGATGGAGAGGGTCCACTGCTCTGTTGTCATTTGCTCCCATCTGGGAGCAAAGTGAGCTAACCTTCCTGGAATGGTGAGAGGCTCTGGCTGTTTTAGAGCCAGAAAGGCTAAGTTCTCTAGCATCAAGTCAAAAGCCCTGAGGAGGCTGGGTCTGCTGAGTTGCAGCAGCCCCTGTAGGCTTAGGCCTGGCTTGCTTAGGTTGCTGACGCTTAGCAGCAAAACGACCTGCAGATGATTGCTGGCTAGAAGCAGGATGGAATCTGCCTTTCTTGGGGAAAAAAGACTTCTTGAAAGGTTTTTTCTTGGCAGGAATGGAGGTTGACTTTGAAAGTCTATCCAAAGCAGAATTTTTTGCATCCATTTGAGTGGCTTTTATTTGCCAATCTTTGCCAAACAAGTTTTCTCCTGTACAAGGAAGATTTCCCAAGCCATCTTGGAGCCAAGCAATTCTGCGTGCAGCTATGGCAATGGCCGAAGCGCTGCTGGCACCCTCAAAGGAGTCAAAAGCTGCACGGTTGGAAAACTTTGAAATATCTTGAGTATGCTTAAGCCAAATAAGAAATTCTTCCCTTTTATCCTCTGGAAGAAAAGGGAGGAAAGTGTGCAGCTTATCTGCAACTTCTTTCAGAAACATCCCCATATAAAGACTATAGGAATTGATTCTGGCAATGAGCATATTGGCTTGGAAGATTTTCCTACCAAAAGCATCCAAGGTCCTGCATTCTCTTCCTGGAGGAGCAGAGGAGTGTCTTTTTGCACTCTTTATCCTTTTCATAGCTGTCTCCACCACAATAGAATGGTGAGGAAGCTGTGTTTTATGAAAACCAGGATAAGGAGGGACACGGTACATGGTGTCCAACCTACGAGAATGAGGAGAGATAGTGAGAGGAGTCTCCCATAAGTCAATCATGTGATCATAAAGAATCTCATGAATGGGCAAGGTGACTGCCTCTTTAGGAGCCTTGGGATAACCTAAAATGTCTAATTTTTTAGCTCTAAGTTCTGATTCAGAAGTTACTGAAATAGAAAGCCCTTTAGCCACTTTTCTTATGAAGTCTTGAAAGGACAAGTCTTCTGAAGGAGACATTCTTCTTTTTGGAGAAGAAGGCTCCTCAGGAAGGGCTATTGATACTTCAGCAGAGGCCTCCGATGCATCAGAGTCCTCGGAGGAATCAAAGTATCAACTGTCAGGGTGCTCCTTTAAAGCTTGATAAGCGTACCGAGCTGTATTGACATCAGGAGTTATCGGTACCGGTTCGGTACCGATGGGCATCCCTAGACAGGGAACCGCTGCAGTCGACACCATGGCAGATGTCCTATCTATTTACAATGCATTACAACAATACAGATCATCCCTCAATAGATTTAGATAAAGGCTAACCAATTTTTGTCTGAGATGACCCAATGACCTAAACAGCCAACTCTACCTAGCTGAAAACTGTACTTTGCACAATGCTTAAGTCCTACATAATGTGTATCTGTATATAATGTATATAGTTTTGCACTTTTCTGTGCTGTTCAGTTTTAACTTTTTCTGTTTACTTATTATTGATTGTGGTTATATGATGTTACATGTAAAACAAACTCTGCTTTGTTGATTGTTGTTTATTGTGAACCGCAACTGATCTCTGGAAGATGCGGTATATAAATGATTGTTAAATAAATCAATAAATAAATGTTGATTCAGTCGGTACCGGTACCGACAACGGAGTTTGTTGTGGTACCAGCAGCGTCGCAGCTTGTATGAAGGCTGTGATGGCCTGCTGCATGGATAGAACATTCTGATCCATCGACGCCATGAATGCCTGGAAGTCGGTACCGGAAGGATGTGCCGATACCCCAGAGCATTCTAAGAGGTGATCGGTCGAGGCCGTGCCATCGATGTCAACCTGTAACCCCATAGGTGGAGCTTTGGAAGCCGGAGCTTCCCGCCGGGGTAGTTTTGCCGGTGCAGAATCCTCGAGGGCAAGCCCGGAGGCATCTCGATGCTTGGAAGGAGATCTACCCTTCGAGGACCGGCTGGTTTTATGTTTGGTTACCTGAGATCCATGGGAGGAAGAAGCAGACCTGGAAGACATCGATGCCACTGAAGCTGCATCAGAGGGAAACAGAACATGGAGCTTGGCTGCTCGGTTCTGTAAACCTCGTTTGGACATCAAGCAGCAGGACGAACAATCCAAAATGGAATGGTCAGGACCCAAACATTTGAGACACCATTCATGGGTGTCGGTAACAGAAATAGTACCGCTGCACTTAGTGCATTTTTTAAACCCGGAGGCTGGTTTTTCCATGAGGAAAATTTTTGGTGAGGCCTAAGGCCCAAAATAGGAAAAACACATTAAGTGAGGGAAAATATCTTCTTCTTTTTTTTTAAAAGAAAGAAAGAAAGACCGGCGGTACCGGTCCGACGTCGGAGAAGGCAGACGCGCGACCAAAGAAATAAAATAAAACAAAGAACTTCTTCAGCGGTGACAGGAACACGACCTGCTGGCTCCGCGGAAAAGAAGAACTGGAGAGAGGCGGTTAGGAAAAGCGGGAAGGCAGCACGCAGGCGCTGTGGGATGCTCCCAAAAGCTTTCCTTTTTTGGGAAGCTGGGGAGCGTTCCCGCGCAGGCTCCGTCGGTACCGACGTACCCATATGTGAAGACTCATTCCTGCTTGTTCCTGGAGATCAGTATTAACAATGGGCTTGAGTTTCTCTCCCAGAGATTGGAAGTCCTTTGGACAGTAGAGGCACTGTTTCTAGCCAGGTCATTTATGTCCCAGTGGATAACATCATCAAGTTTGGAGTGTTCACTTTCTGCGCTTAGTTTAACAATGTGGTTTGTATTCCTGCTGGCTGAAGAGCTTGGGAGGCACTCGACTATCTTCTCTCCTTTGAGCTGTGTTTCCAAGTTGGTGCCACTGATGATGGAATTACCAAGTAGTAGTAGTTTGCTGTTTGGTGAGGTTTTCTTCATATTTGGTCCTTTAGCAGGAGATTGGGCATTGTCTGTCTCATTTAAGGGCTCTTCAGTTTCTTTGTCTTGGGCATCCTCATTCGCCAAGGCAGAGAAGGCATTATGCAGGGATATCTCCTGATGCATAGGATGCCTCTGTGTCACAGGTCGCAATCTACCAGAACCCACTGTAATCCATTTGTTCCTGGGGTGTTTCATTCTTTGTGGGAGCGGTGGTAGACTTTGTTCAGTTTGTATCTTAGAAGAGGTGTGCTTTATTGCAGCCAGTTCCTCCCTCAGTTCCTCATCCTCATTAGCCAAGGCAGAGAAGGCATTATGCAGGGATATCTTTTGATGCATAGGATGTCTGTGCGTTACAGGTCGCAATCTACCAGAACCCACTGTGATCCACTTGTCCCTGGGGTGTTTGATGCTTTGTGGAAGCGGTGGTGGACATTGTTCAGTTTGTATCCTAGAAGAGGTGCGCTTCATTGCAGCAGCTCCTCCCTCAGTAGGGTCACCTCTTTATGCATGGCAGCTAGGTCTTCCCTTAGTAGAGTCAGTTCTTTATGTATAGCAGCTGACATGAGGCACACAGGACAAGCTCTGAGGTTCCAAATGATTCGTCTTGGAATGAAAGTACTGCAGTTATTGCACTGAATACAAGACATGCTTAATAAGCAGTCCTAGAAGGAGAAGAGGAAGAGGAGGAAAGGAGGAAGATGTGGGCTCTAACCCAAATTAAAGGGACAGATGGCAATGTATGCGAGTGCTATATAGGCAATGCAGCCCCTGGGGTGGGTGGGGCGAGGGGTAGGGTGGGCGGGAACCTAGGTGTCTCTGGCCAGTAGGCTGTTCCTGAGCTGGGGGCACCCACAGATATCTGCTCCAAGGCTACCCAGAAAAGCAGTCAGCAGATTATCCCCAAGCTTAAATTTGTAAGCACAGTTAAACTTAATATTAGCAATTCCCACAAAACAGACAGAAAACTCTATATTGGTAGCTAGAACCCAGCAGAGATGAGAAAGAAACTTAGAGTCTTAGCTTTGTGAAAGATCCACAGCTCATGCAGCCAGCCTCAGACCCGTAGGTGTGGCCACTGGCCAGGTGTAAGATGGGAGCAAAAAACTTTCACCTCCCCCTCCCTGAAGCAGCAAGCTTTCTCCACAGATTTAAACCTTTGTTATCTGGATACTCAGGTCCCACAAATGTTTTCTCTCACTTGATTCTCCAAATAATGTATTTTTTCAGTAGCAACATGATGAGAAGAAGAGTTGGTATATTATGCAAAAATACATTACCTAGGTAGTAGAATCTGTTCAACAAAAGCTTGGCTTTGAGGTCCTTCCTCTGAGAGCTTGGGGGGGGGGGGGGAGGGCAGGATTACTAAAGCCTTTCTGCTAATCTACCAGGCAGTGAGGAATGAGGACTGGTCAATTTGTTGGAATGTATTAGTGAATTTTCTTTGCAGTCACCAAACTCCTTGAGATTAAAGGCTATCAATCTGCCAGTCCATTAGGAGCAAACCAGAAACTCCAGATACTCCTTGGATAGTAGGGCTGCCTTGGGTTACAGACATTTGGTTAAGGAACTAACTCATACAGGCCATATCTTGGACTTCTTTTTAATATCCAATAACCTGGAGAGTAGGGTCTGTATGGATTTGATTTTGACAATTCCATGCTCTGATCATTCAGTTGTGTTTTTCTCCTTAGGCAAGCCTGGATAGTGGATTCTGTAAGTTATCAAGGATAAGGAGTAAAAAAAATAATTTGTCCATTTAAATTGCTTGAACATCTGCTCTCACTGAACACACTCATATCTTTGAAGTCCAAAAAAGAAGTACTGATAGAATATCGGGCTCAAGAGTTTGAGATGAAACAGTCCCTATGAAACCATGCTCACTGTCTTCTGGCAAGTGAACGATTTGGCTTTTGTAGAAACCATAAGATTTGGAGCAAGCAAGGGCTGAAAGAAAGTAGTGGAGGAATCCATAGTATATTAAGGACTGCTTGACACACTAAAATTCAGCAGTTTAAGGAAGCCAGCTTAGTCAGGAAAAAAACATCCATCTGATGATTGGTAGAACTACTGGAATAGGCCCAAGGTTTTGTTCGACACTGTGCTATGCTTGGCCAAACAGCAGAAACGAGCAGCATTCTCACAAGAAGTGAAAAGTTTGCATATCCTTTCTTTTTTGGAAAAACATACATAAGTAACTAGATGGGTTATTTGAGATGAATTACTGATAAGTTTAGAACTTAAGAACATAAGATTTGCCCAGAATCCCATTTCAAAGAGAGTGGCCAATCCAAGTTTCAAGTACCTGGCAAGATCCCAAAAGGTAGACAGATTCCATGCTGCTTATCCCAGAGGTAGGAAATGGGATTTCCTCTCAGTCCACTTTAAATAATGGTTTATGGACTTCTCCTCCAGGAATCAATCCAAACATTTTATTTTAAATCCAACTATATTAACAGCTTTTAATATACCTTCTGGCAAAAATGTACTACTCTGTATCTTCATTGTACAGCTCCTATTCTTTGTACTTTTTGAAGGGGTAAACAATTGGTTTACGTTTAACTGTTCGACTTCACTCATTCTATAGACCTCTATCATAACTCCCTTCAGTCATCTCTTCTCTAAGCTGAAGGGACTAACTTTTTAAGTCTTTCCTTATAGAGTTATTCTTTCCATCTTCTATCATTTTGATGCTGGACATAACACAAAAACTGCTTTAATGTCCATGGGATGAGGGTGAAGGGAGATAGATTCAGGAATGATTTTCCGTAAAGAAATATTTCAGCATGAGTAGTGGATCCGTGGAATAGTCTCCCAGTGGAGGTGGTAGAGATGAGGACAGTAACTGAATTCAAAAAAGCATGGGACAAACACAGAGGATCTCTAAAGGTAAAAAGGGGACTGTTGTAGTTGTTGATATGGAAGGACAGACTAGATAGGCCATGTGGTTCTTTTTCTGTAATCATATTTCTATGTTTCTATTAAATAATGTTTTGGTACAAGTTAAGAGTCAATAATGGTCTACTGTAGATCCAAGCTTGGCATTTGATAAAAAGGATCATGGCATGTTTAATTGCTTGTCTTGAAGACACTAGTATTTTTGAGGATGAGGCCTTAATGAGTTACATCTTTTTTAGTTGATAGTCCTGCTACAAAATAATTTGATGCCAATCAATCAGAATTGTGGCCTGTGGCATAGGGTCTCTTTGCTAATGCTCTTAAATATTTATTGTCTTAGAAATCTAACTGCTATCTTTGATATTAGTAAAACACCTTTGCACAGACAATACACTTCTTTGAGTAAGGGAGAAACACAGAAACATAGAAACATGATGACAGAAAAAGACCAAATGGCCTATCTAGTCTGTCCTTCCATAACAACAACTACAACAGTCCACTTTTTACCTTTAAAGATCCTCTGTGTTGGTCCCATGCTTTTTTGAATTCAGTTACTGTCCTCATCTCTACCACCTCCACTGGGAAACTATTCCATGGATCCACTACTCTTTCTGTAAAGAAATATTTCCGCATATCACTCCTGAATCTATCTCCCTTCACCCTCATCCCATGTCCCCTCGTAGCAGAACTTGCTTTCAATTGAAAGAGGCTCTCTCCCTGAACATTTATGCCACGGAGGTATTTAAACATCTCAATCATATCACCTCTATCCCGACTTTCCTCTAAGGTGTACCTATTAAAATCCTTAAGTCTGTCCTCATATGCTTTATAATGAAGCCCATTAATCATTTTAGTAGCCACCCTCTGCACCGACTCCATCCTGTTCACATCCTTTTGAAGGTGCGGTCTCCAGAATTGCACACCATACTCCAAATGAGGTCGCACCAAAGACTTATACAGAGGCATTATCACCTCCTTTTTTCTGCTAGCCATTCCACTCCGTATGCACCCAAGCATCCTTCTAGCTTTTGCCGTCGCCTTTTCTACCTGTTTAGCTACTTTAAGATCATCAGACACAACCACACCTAGGTCCCGCTCTTCTTTAGTGGACAAAAGTACTTCACCTCCTATACTGTATTGCTCCCTTGGATTGCTGCAGCCCAAATGCATGACCTTACATTTTTTAACATTAAATCCCAGCTGCCCAAATTCTAGACCATTCTTCAAGCTTAGCTAGATCCCTCCTCATGTTATCTACACCTTCCTGGGTGTCTACTCTATTGCAGATTTTGGTATCATCTGCAAAGAGGGAAACCTTACCCGACAGCCCTTCTGCTATATCACTAACAAAGATGTTAAAAAGAATCGGGCCAAGGACAGATCCTTGGGGCACACCATTGGTAACATCCTTCTCCTCAGAGTGAGCTCCATTTACTTGTACTCTGTCGCCTCCCACCCAACCAATTTCTAACCCAAGCAGGAACTTTAGGGTCCATCCCTAGGGTGCTCAGTTTGTTTATAAGTCGCCTGTGAGGAACAGTGTCAAAGGCTTTACTGAAATCTAAATACACCACATCTAGAGCTCTCCCTCAGTCCAACTCCCTGGTCACCCAGTCAAAGAAATCAATCAGATTTGTCTGACAAGCCCTACCTCTGGTGAATCCATGCTCCCTCGGATCCTGTAATCTGCTGTACTCCAGAAACCTCACTATTTCCTCTTTCAGCAGCATTTCCAATAATTTACTCACCACTGAAGTTAAACTAACCGGCCTGTAGTTTTCAACCACATCCTTACTTCTGCTTTTGTGTAAAGGCACCACATGAGCCTCTCTCCAATCCTTTGGCACCACTCCTGACTCCAACGAGGCATTGAAAAGGTCAGTCAGTGGAGTTGCTAGAACGTCCCCAAGTTCCCTCAGAATTCTAGGGTCTATCCCATCCGGTCCCATCGCTTTGTCTACTTTAAGTTGAGCTAGTTTCTCACGAACACAGTCTTCTGAAAATTGTTCAAGATGTCCCTCGCTTCTGTTCTTATTTGTGGGTGTTTTCTGAGGTCCTGCTCCTGGTTCTTCATCTGTGAAACACAGAACAAAAATATTTGCTAAGCAATTCCGCTTTATCCTTATCAGCTTCTACATATTCCCCCCCTGCACCCTTGAGTCTGACAATACCACTTTTGCCCTTCCTCTTCTCACTAATATATCTGAAAAATGTCTTATCCCTCCATTTTATTGCATTGGCTATTTCCTCCTCCTTTTGAATCTTTGCCTTCTTGACTACTTTGCTAGCTTCTCTAAGTTTTTCCAAATACAGATGCCTGTCTTCCTTTCTCTGTGATCTCTTGTATTTCATGAAGGCCTCACTCTTTTTCTTCACTTTTTCAGCTACTTCCTTCTAAAACCATTGCGGTATCCTGTTCATTTTGCCTTTTTTTACAATTTTAACAAAATGGTTGGTTGCATTTAAAATACCCCCTTTCTGTTTTGCCCACTGTTTTTATAAATCCCCCAGCTGTTCCAATCCCACTAACGACTCCCTGAGGTATTGGCCATCTTCGCAAAGTTAGTCATTCCTAAAGTCTAAGATCCTCACCTTGGAATGGATTCTAACAGCCCTAGTCCTAATACTGAACCACACCATCTGGTGATCACTGGATGCAAAATGATCTCCCACTACAACATCAGAAACACTTTCACCATTGGTAAACACCAAGTCCAGTATGGCCCCTTCACGTGTGGGTGGTCGGTACCAATTGCCTGAATAGTTCTCCCTGTAGAGAATCCAGGATCTTCTTACTTCTAGATGATACTGCAGCAGGAATGTGCCAATCAACATCTGGCATATTGAAATCTCCTATCAGTATGCACTTCCCCTTTCCTAAGCAATGCTGCGTATGTCTTCTATTAACTCTCTGTCCCCCTCTTACTCTTGTGATGGAGGTCTGTATATCACAACAATGCAAATAGATTTCTCTTTCCCTCTTTCTAGTTTAACCCACAATGCCTCCTCTCTCCCTTTTAAGCTCTGTAATTCCAAAGCTTTAATAGTAGTTTTTACATATAGTGCCACTCCTCCTCCCCTTCTTCCTACCCTGTCCTTTCTGAATAAAGTATAGCCAGGTATAGTTACATCCCAGTCATGGTTTTTCTGTGAACCATGTTTCTGTAACTGCCACTAAATCCAAGTCAGCCACTCCCACCAAAGCTTCAACTTCAGGGATCTTATTTCCCATGCTACGGGCAATAAAACACACTGCTTTCCATATGTTACCCCTCTTCCCCATTTCCATAAGGTATTTAATGTATCACCTACCTGGGGGCTTTCACTTACCTGGGGGCTTTCTTCACCCATCCCCAACGAATCTAGTTTAAAGCCCTCTTCAGTAGATTAGCCAGTTTACTACCGAAGATGCGTTGACCTTTCTTGGACAGATGGATACCACTCTAAAGCACTGTCTTATCCATAAATATGTATGAAGGCTATAAAAATTTGGAAAGGTATGAACTACTTAGAAATGAACGTGCCCAAGATGGAGTCTTAGCATGTGGATTCCCCTGGCAGTCTAACTTATGAGTTATTGATTTGTGTGATGGGTTTTAGATAAGAGATCAATAACATTAGAAATCAGGTAATTACAACAAATGAGATTTGGACTGTTAGAAAAGTTTTAAAGGTTTAATTTGTTGTTTTTACAAAATATATGTATAACACAAAAGTAGAAAACAGAAATTCTATATGCATGCTATTTGCCTGCCACATGCTAAATTTTCTTATGCTGTACATAATAAAATATTTTCTCTGGCCTTGCAAATCTACTGTACACCACCACACACACATGCACTGTATCACTGCATCAACACACATAACCCATTCTTGTTGATGGTATGCTGTGTAGACCGCCTTGATTGAAGGAGAAGGCGGTATAGAAATCCTTTTAAATAAAAAATAAATAAATAAAATAAATAAATCTTAGCTTCTAGGCTACTGCACATGAGAAATAAAAGAATTAGAAGCTCAAGGACAGAAGGAACATGTGTGAAACGTGCTGATACAAAATTTGCTAGGTGCAGAGAAAGGGAAGAAAAACTTAAAACATGAAAATTAAGACCATGGGGGGATTTCTGAGAACTCATGAGACCGGTAATATAACCATAAAAGGAATAAGGTAAATAAGGAAGAGGGGTAAAAGGGGGCAGGAGTTAGAAGAAGTAAAACAGATTCGGAGATTCACATGACCTGAATAAAGATCACTAATAGGTAGGAGAATAGAAGTTGCGGTATACAAATGTATTCTAAATAAGTACCTGCACCAACAGAAACAACAGGGGAGGAATTGTAGGAGACATGAACGTAATAAATATGGAAACTGTTTGTATGACAAGTGTGCTCACTTACAAAAAAAATTGTGGACACCCGTCTTGCAAGATTGAATAATAAATAAATAAATAAAAGAAACTCTGGTTTCACTGAGGTGTCTGTTATTGTGATAAAATTATTATTATTACAGGACCACATGAGCATATAGTGCCATTATGTGTATCTCCTTTCTATCTTATGCAAAATTTGATCAAATCTGACAAATCTAACAAGGAATAATTGAAAAGGAATAATAAATAAATAAATAAAAGAAACTCTGGTTTCACTGAGGTGTCTGTTATTGTGATAAAAATAGAAATTACACTTACCTGGTAACTGTAGTTCCTGGAGGGTTCCAGTTTAGTCCTCCACATCAGGGTAGTGCACCTCCTCTTGCAGCAAGGAGGACTGGACCAATCAAATCCTTTCCCTATGGGGATGTATACTACTGGAGATCCCATCAGCCCCCCAGTGAACTGTTAACAAGCAAACTTAAAACGAATAATATGTATGGAGAACAGCAATGAGACCCCTCCCCAATAACTCGACTCCTTCCCCAAACGAGGGAGCCAAAAACTGTGCACATTGCGTCCACCTGGACCACTGAGCAAAAAGAAGGCACTGCCACACCATCACAGAAAAAAAGAAATGACCAAAGGGAACGGAAACCCCCGGACTCGAGTGGACCCCAGGCAAAACGCTTAACCAGCGCTCTCTCACACCGTATCAGCGCGCCGAACGTAAAGGAAGAATTCCTCGGGAGGTAATGAGGACTAAACTGGACCCTCCAGGAACTACAATTGCCAGGTAAGTGTAATTTCTATTTCCTGAGCGGTCCTCCAGTTTAGTCCTCCACATCAGGGATTTAACAGAGCAGTATTTAACGGGAGGGACCAACCCAACCAGTGCGCAGAACCGCCGAACCAAAGCAAGAATCCCGGGATGCCAGAACATCCAGCCGGTAATGCTTACTAAAGGCATGGAGCGTCGACCACGTAGCCGCCCTGCAAATGTACACTGGCGGGACCAAACTTTGCTCCGCCCACGATGTCGCCTGCGCCCGAGTAGAATGGGCCCGCAAGCCCACCGTGACCGCCCGGCCATGCAAGATATATGCCGACGCAATAGCTTCCTTGATCCATCTAGCAATGGACGACTTCGACGCCGCCTCTCCCTTTTGTTTACCACCAAACAAAACAAACAGGCGGTCCATCTTACGAACTGACTCGGTAACTCTGAGGTATCGACGGAGCACCCGCCGAACGTCCAGACGATGCAACCCGCCAGACTCGTCCTCCTCCGGGGAGTCAAAGACCGGAAGAAAAACGGCTTGATTCAAATGAAAAGGAGACACCACCTTAGGAAGAAAAGAAGGAACAGATCGCAAGACTACTCTGTCCTGAGAAAATGATAAGAAGGGTTCTCGATACGAAAGCGCCTGCAACTCCGAGATACGTCGAGCCGAACAGATGGCCACCAAGAACACAACTTTCAACGTGAGATCCTTGAGAGACGCAAGACGAAGAGGTTCAAAAGGTTTCCGAACCAAAGCTTGTAACACCAAATTCAAATCCCAAGGAGGAATGGTTACCCTGCGCAAAGGACGCAGCCGAAACACAGCCCTCAGAAAACGTTGCACATCCGCGTGAGCCCCCAGGGAAGCCCCATGACCTTACCCCTGTAACATGCTAGGGCCGCCAATTGCACCTTTAGAGAGCTCGCAGCAAGACCTTTGTCAAAACCGTCCTGCAAGAAATTGAGAATGGCGGGAATGGAAGCCGTCGTGGCCCGGAGATCGTGCCTCGAACACCAATCTTCAAAAACTCGCCATACACGCACATAAGTGAGCGACGTAGAAGCTTTTCGCGCCCGAAGAAGTCTCGCAATAACTGCTGAAGAATAACCTGTCCGCCTCAACCTAGCCCTTTCAATGGCCAGACCGTAAGCGAGAATCGATCCACTTGCGGCATCTGCAGCGGCCCCTGAATCAAGAGGTCCCGCAAGAGCGGCAACCGCCACGGAACCCCGTCGAGGAGCCAAATTAGATCCGCATACCAAGGACGCCTGGGCCAATCTGGAGCCACTAGAAGGACCTTCCCCTGATGCGCCTCTATGCGTTGAATCACCCGAGCGATCAACGCCCACGGAGGAAAGACGTAAAGGAGCCCGGGAATCGGCCACGGGCGAATGAGAGCATCTATGCCCTCGGACATGGGTTCCCTCCGTCTGCTGAAGAACCGAGAGGTTTTGGCCGACTGAAAGGTCGCCATGAAATCCATGATCGGTGGCCCCCTCTGCGGACTATCTGAGCGTACACTTGCGGGTGAAGTTCCCACTCCCTGGCATCCACGTGCACTCTGCTGAGGAAATCCGCCATCACATTCTCTTTCCCGGCGATATGCCCCGCCGAAATGGCTAGCAGTCGCGGTTCCACCCACTGGAACAACATGTCGGCCTCTTCTTCCAGCGCTCTGCTTCCCGTGCCGCCCTGACGGTTGAGGTATGCAACGGTCGCCGAGTTGTCTGATAGGATCCTCACCGCCTGGCCTGTCACCGAAGGTTCAAACGCCTGTAGAGCCCGCAGCACCGCTCGCAGCTCGAGGCGGTTGATCGACCAAGAAGCTTCCAGAGCTGACCATGCTCCCTGCGCGAACCGACTGTCGCAATGAGCCCCCCCAGCCCGTCAGGCTCGCATCCGTTATTACCGGCATCCATACCGGCTGCTCTAGAGGAACTCCCGCCTGCAACGCCCTCGAGCTCAGCCACCATCGTAATGACTGCCGCACTCTCCTCGGACAAGGTAACTGCTTGCTCAGCGAATCCGTTCTGATTCGACCAACGCCGTAAAAGGGCTCGTTGCAGCGGACGCATATGAAACCTGGCCCAGGGGACCACATCTAGGGTCACCACCATCGTTCCAAGAACCCGAAGGTACCACCAAGCTGACGGAGCCGGGAACGCTAAAAACTTGCGAACCAGAAGGCGCAAGGCTCGTGCTCGACAATCCGGCAGAAACACTAACCCTTTCGCCGTATCGAAGTGAACCCCGAGATATTCGAGGGACTGGGTCGGTACTAACTGGCTCTTTTTCTGGTTTACCACCCAACCTATACTCTGCAGAAGAGCTATCACTCTGCCTGTGGCTTGCAAGCTCTCCCTCTCGGTCTTTGCTCGAATCAACCATCGTCGAGATAAGGGTGAACTAAAACCCCTTCCTTTCGCAACGCCGTGGTGACTACCACCATGACCTTGGTGAAAACACAGGGCGCCGTGGCTAGGCCGAATGGCAGCGCTTGAAACTGGTAATGGCCCCACGGAAAAGCGAACCGGAGGAACTTTTGATGAGCCGCCCTGATCGGAATATGCAGGTAGGCCTCCGAAAGATCGAGAGACGTTAGGAACGCTCCCTGACGCACCGCAACTAAGACGGATCTCAGAGTTTCCATGCGAAAATGAGGCACCTGAAGGCAACGATTCACTCCCTTGAGATCCAGGATAGGACGGAGGGACCCGTCCTTTTTTGGCACCACGAAATAAATACAGTACCGACCCGCACCAAGATCGGCATCTGGAACAGGCACCACCGCCCCCAAGGCCAGCAGATGGTCCAACGTTACGCGAACGGCTAACACTTTTTGAGGACTCTTGCAGGGCGACAGAACGAAGGCATCCTGGAGAGGACAGGCGAGTTCTAGAGCGTACCCCTCCCGGATGATCTCGAGGACCCACTGGTCCGAAGTTATCTGGACCCAGGAAGAAAGAAAATGACGAAGCCGACCCCCGATCACCGGACTTCCTTCCGGGGCCCGCCTCGCCTCATTGCGGCTTGCGACTAAAGGAAGAGGACGACGAAGAGGAGGCAGTCGAGAACCCTCTACCCGCTCCTCGAAACCCTCGAAAACCCGAGGATCGATTTGCCAGTAGTCAGCGCTGGAACCCCCCAAGCCTGGACGACTGGAAACCGGCGAACGTCCCGAAACGGACCTCTAGCCGAGGACACACTCCTATTCTGTCAGGGCTTATCCTCCGGCAGCCTCCTGGCCTTTAGATTCACCGAGGTCCTTGATCAACTTATCCAGGTCGTCCCCGAACAACAGCTTGCCTTTAAAGGGGAGCTTGCTGAGGCGCGCTTTAGAGGAGCCATCAGCAGCCCAATTGCGGAGCCAAATAGATCTGCGCGCCGCCATGACAGACGCCATGCTGTTGGCCAAAGTCCGGATCAAGTCATAGTGAACATCCGCCAAATATGCGGACCCCGATTCTAAGCGGGCAACCTCCAACAACCCTTGTTGGTCCAGACGGGAGTCCAGTCGCAAATGTTGAGCCCATCTCAAACATGCCCTAGAAACCCAGGCCCCACAAATAGAGGTCTGTAAGGCCTGCTTCAACAAACCATCCACCTTTCTATCTTGGATATCCTTCAAGGCCGCGCTGCTCTCAACCGGAATCGTAGTCTTCTTGGTGACCGCCGAAACTGCTGCGTCAATCTGTGGCGAACGAAATTTCTCCTTATCCTTGTCCGCCAGAGGGTAGAGACGATTCAGGGTGATCCCACTCAGCTTGAATCATCTGATCCCACTCAGCTTGAATCATCTGATCCCACTCAGCTTGAATCATCTGATCAACCACTCTGTGAACCGGAAACACTGTTTGAGAATCTCGGACCGCTTGAATGAGAGGATCTTCCAAAACCTCTTCCTCCCCGGGTCGCCCGACAGTCAAATTCAGGGCTTGCAAAGATTCGGCAATTAAAGGAATCAGTTCTTCTTTTCGAAAAACGCGGATGATACGAGCCTGTTCCTCAGGTTCCGGAATCTCCCCTTCCTCCAAATCCTCGAGTCTGTCTTCGGGTTCCGCATCAGACCATTCCGGCTCTTGCCATGGCACATCAGGGAGTTCCATTTCAGAAACACGAGGCCGCTTGGCTGCCTTAGGGATGTCCGCTCTCGCCCCCTCCGCCCTGAGAGACAGCGGAGCCGATGGAGCCACGCACGGCTCAGATCCTTTTCCCAAGCGGCCCCTCTGGAAAGCTTGGTGCATAAGAAGCACGAACTCAGGAGAGAAATCCCCCCAGGCAACCTCGCTAGGCCCCAAGGCCTGCGCACTCCCTGGCGCAGACGGAGTAGATGGAAGGGAAGGCAGGAGAGTCCCTGTAGCCAGTTCCTCCCCACTTGAAATTGGAGCGACCACGGACTCCAAAGGAACGCTGGCCTCCATTTGCTGTTGTAGCTCTGGCGGATTGCAGGCACAGCTCTTGCAAACTCCCGTGTCAGAGACGGAGCCTTTGAGGGACCCACAAATCACGCACTGCGGCCGCCGGGACATGGGAAGAGAACCGCAATAGTGCAGAGCTGTCACGAGAAGAAAACAGCCCAAACTAGCAACAGGACTGCAGAGCCCAGCTTGTGCTGCAAAGGACTCATTTGTCTTTTTTTTTTTTTTTTTTTTTTTTTACACACCCCGACTCACTGCTACACAATAAGCAAATTAAGCAGAGCCTTCTGAGTCAGGACGCTCCGTTCCAAACACGTCACAGCACAGCCCCCGAAGAAAAAAGCGGGAGCCGAAAAGAAAATGGCCGCTGGCACTCCGAAGAGCCGAAAAAAAGGGCACGAAAACTAAAGAAAAATAAAATCAATGAAAACAAAATAAATCGCAGTGATCCAGCCGACCCAAAGTCCGGTGACACTAAAAACTGGCTAAGATAACACCCCGAAGTCAGGACATTGAAAGCAACGGAGCTGAACCCAATAACGAGCAAGCTGCAATGGCCCCGTGGTGTGAGAGAACACCGACTGGGGCGCTAAGCGACCTGGGGTCCTCCGAGTTGTGGCATCACCCTGGAGTTACCCCCAAGCCAGGAGATGGTGATTGTGGCCAGATTCCTCCTCCAAACTTTCCTGGAGGGGAGATCAGCAGCTACTGAAGTGCAGCCAACGTGCCGTTGCCTAGCAGAAGGCCGACGGCCCGTACAAGCTCGGCTCCCTCCTTTACAGGAATTTAAAGACACAGACCCCTAAAACTGCAAGAAAACAAAAGGTACTACAAGGAGCAAATAAAAGGAAAACAAGCAAAAATTATGAAGTCCTAAAGCCCAAGTGAGCCCACAAAAGGCTCACACCACCTCCTGCTGCAAGGAGACTGGACACATTGGGGGGCTGATGGGAGCTCCAGTAGTATACATCCCCATAGGGAAAGGATTTGATTGGTCCAGTCTCCTTGCTGCAGGAGGAGGTGCACTACCCTGAAGTGGAGGACTAAACTGGAGGACCGCTCAGGAATTATTATTATTACAGGACCACATGAGCATATTAGTGCCATTATGTGTATCTCCTTTCTATCTTATGCAAAATTTGACCAAATCTGACAAATCTAACAAGGAATAATTGAAAGTAATAGCATTGCTTGATGAGCAGATTTTATTTTAAACACACTGCTGATCAGCCTGCCTAAACATACATTCTTAGACAACTGGTTCAAAATTCTGCAACACATACAATAGCTGGACGTGGTGCCTGACAAAAATAAAACAACTATTTTGGCCAAATTATATTGGCTGTCAATGGAACACTGGATTTGCTTTAAGATTCTTTGCTCAAAGTCCTTGCAATAGACTAAACTTTTTTTTTTTTTTTAAATCTTAGCAGAAACTGTTCAGATAAGCAACTACAGTCTCATGAAGGAGCTTTTTATGGCTAACCATCATTAAGAGAGGGTTCACCTTATCTGTACTAGAAAGGTATTCAGCAATTGCTCCTAGTTTGGAATGAGTTCCTGAAAGCAACCTGAATGCCAATTGATTTGGTTTTCAGGAAATTAGCAAAGGCTTTTAGTAAGTTCAGTTAGCAAGGTTGTTAGCTACAATACATTTATGACATACGAGTTTGATGAGGATGGTTTAGCTTGTACAATAACAGGTGAGCAAATAATTGTGATGAACAACTTTTGCAAACTTCAAAACACTTCCTCCTGTGAAACAGAATAAAAAATAAATATATCTAAAAGGATTAAGTGGCTTGAAATATATCTAAATGAATTAAGTGTCTTGAAGTTTGCAAAAGTTTATTACAATTATTGTTTACACTATACGTTTTTTGGCACTTATTTGAACCGGCAACAGAAGGGTTCATTTAAACGGTTTGTTGATATAAATTATTTGCATATTTTTATGTTTTGGTAGAAATTTAGTTTTGTGGGTTTATTTTCATTTTAACATGTTTTATTTATTGTATTGTATTTTATATTGTTTTCTCTATATACCTTGAGCACTTGTCTGTAGCAGCAAAAATAAACCTTAAAAAATAGAATACCAGCAAAAGCACTATTATGACAGAAGCTCCTGCCACCATTCGTAATCCAGTTTAGTACTCTGGAGGCCTCAATTTAACACTGACAGCAAACTGCAATACAATTCTACAGTAAAGCAGCAATCAGACTCTGGAAATGAAATAACACCCCCCCCCCCCCCACTATCTCCCCAAGATCATAATACATACAAAGCCTCGATTCCTCAGGTACCTTCGTGAAAGTGACAGGGATGCTTGCGTCCAGTTGTATGTGATCTGCAAGCTCTGTAAATTGCTGCTGCTGCTTTTGTAGAGTTTTCTAATAGCCTTGTAATTTCTTGTTTTGATAATACAACCCTACAGTCATCCTAAGCAGAAACAAAAAGTTGCAGGTTAGTTTCTTCGTAAAAGGCAGGTGCTCTCCATGGACAGCAGGAATAAGTCCTCACGTACAGGTGACGACCCCAATGGAGCCCCGCATGGGGACGTTCTCTGACTTCTATTGGAAGCTTTTGGGAGGCTACAGTGTGCCTGCGTGGCTCCTTCCTGCCTGCTGCAGCGGCGCCATCTTGATTCAGTCTGATAACACAGCTGCAGCAGAAGATAATTCCATGGGGAGATGGAAGGTTTGTGAAGACTTATTCCTGCTGTCCACAGAGAACACCTGCTACAGGTGAGTAATCACCTTTTCTCCATGGACAAGCAGGAATGAGTCCTCACATATGGGACTCTCAAGCTACAGGCTACTGAAAACAGAGACCACCACCAAGAAGCCCAACAGGGGAAAAACTCAACTGCGGTATAGCAACAGGCCTTAATAGCCAAAAAACCAACTATGTACAAAAGCAGTGATATTCTCTCCTCTTTAAAAAATTATTTTTTTTGGTAGCCTGGACAGAAGAGAATGGGCCTGGGGGGATAGAGTTGGATTCTAATCCCCAAACAGATTCCTGAGTACAGATTGACCTTAGTTGCTGTCACTTCAGGAATCCCTGTCTATGCAGTAGTGAGATGTGGATGTGTGAACTGAAGACCACGCTGCAGCCCTGCATATCTCTTCCATGGAGTCCAAGCACAAGTTGGCCACCGACTTAGCTATAGTTCTGATATTATGAGCAGTGACATGACCATCAAGGCTCAGGCCTGCCTGGGCGTAAGTGAAAGAGATGCAGTCTGCCAGCAAAATTGAAACTGTTTGGAAACAGCAGCCCCTAGTTAAATGGGGTCAAAACAAACAAAAAACTGAATGGACTTTCTATAGGCTTTTGTCCGCTCCACTCCAAGTAGAAGGCTAAGGCTCGCTTGCAGTCCAATATGTACAACTTAGCTTCCCCTTTATGTGCATGAGGTCTCAGGCAAAATGCTGGAAGAACTGACCGATTAAGATAGAAATCAGATACCACTTCTGGAGGAAATTTAGGATGAGTATAAAGGACCACTCTATTATGGTGGAATTTGGTGTTAAGGCAGATGAACTACCAGAGCCTGAAGCTCGCTCACTTTGCGTGCTGAAGTGACTGCCACCAGAAATAACATTTTCCAGGTCAAGAACTTCAGTGGACAGGAATTGAGTGGCTCAAATGCAACTTTCATGAGCTGCGTAAGAACCACACTGAGGTCCCAAGATACTGGGGGAGGCTTATAGGGAGGCTTCAAGATAAGCAGGCCCACAAAGTGAACAACCAAAGGCTCCACCAAGATGGACTTTCCATCCACACCTTGATGATATGCCCCAATTGCACCAAGGTAGACCCTGGTGGAGTTAGACTTAAGACAGACTCGGAGAGGTGTAGAATATATTCAAGCAATTTTTGTGTGGAACAGACAAAAGGTTCTAGGGCTCTCACGGACAGCAAACCTCTTCCACTTGGAAGAGTAAGACTTTCTTATAGAGACCCTCCTGGAGGCCAAAAGGATGTCCGTTACACCCTCTGGCAAGTTGAGCTCAGACAATATTAGCCTCTCAACATCCATGCTGTGAGGGCAAAGAACCGGATGTTGGGGTGTAACATTATCCCATTTTCCTGCACTGTGAGATCGGGTGTGTGGTCAAGCCGTAGCAGCTCCTGACTGGAAAGCTGCAGTAGGAGAGGAAGCCACGGCTGTCTGGGCCAGTAGGGAGTGATGAGAATCATTGTGCTGCCATCTGATATGAACTTCAGGAGGGTCTTTGCAACAAGAGGGACTGGAAGATAACTGTACAGAAGACCCTCCCCCCAGTGAAGGATGAAAGTATCAGATAATAGTCTGCTGTGTGATCTTACTCTGGAGCAGAACTGATCCACTTGGGCATTCTGTGGGGCAGCAAACAGATTGAGTGGGTTCCCCACTCTCATAAGATGCAAGTCGCAACCTCCGTGTCCAGTGTTCCACTTTTACGGCTGGAAGACTCAACTCAGCCCGTCTGCCAGAGTGTTTTGCTCACCTGGCAGGTGCATGACTTAATTCCATCCCATGCACGATGGCAAAGTTCCACAACCTGACTGCTTCCCAACAGGTTGTGGAACTTCCCTGCTTTTTGATGTAGAACATGGTGACCTGATTGTTGGTTTGAAGATCTCGGAAAGCCCTTAGAGCATGCACCACTGCTCTTAGTTCCAAGACGCTGATCTGATGGAGACTTTCTTGGATGGACCATTCACCCTGGGTGTGCAACCCATCAAGATGAGATCCCCACCTCAGCTTGGATGCGTCTGTCATCAGAACCTTTGGGGTTGATCAATTTGGAATGGAAGGCCCTTGAGCAAATTGTGGAGGACAGTCCACCACTGTAATAATTGAACGAGAGGGGAAGTAACACACAAATGATCCGAGTTAACCCGTGGCCTGAGTCCATTGAGTCCTCAGAGTCCACTAACCTTGCCTCATCTGAAGGCGTGCCAAGAATGTGACATGCACTGTAGAGTCCATGTGGTCTAGTACAGTCAACATCTTGTAAGTTGTTACCTGCTGACTCACATGAGTTTCCCACACCAGTGCTGTCAATTTGTCAAGTTGGTCATGCATCAGGAAGGCTCTTGCCTGAGTCATGTCAAACAGGGCTCCAATGAATTCCAAATGCTGGGTGGGTTGAAGATGGGATTTGGGTAATTTGCCACAAACCCTAGTAGCTCCAACATGCAAATGGTCAATGGTGTTGATTCTTGGACTCCTTCTGGAGTGGCTCTCTTCATCAGCCAATTGTCCAGAGGGGAAGACAAACACTCCCAGTGTCCGTAGCTAAGCTGCTATTACTGTGAGGCACCTTCTGAAGACACAAGTAGCTGAGGCCAGGCCAAAAGGGAGCACACTATACTGGAAGTGCTGTCCCCCCCAGGACGAATATCAGATAATTCCTGTGAATGGGATGTATCTATGTGGGTGTGGGCATCCCTGAGATCAAGGGGGGATAGCCAATCTCCTTTCTGTAAGTAAGGACGCAGGGTGCCTAGAGAAATCATTCTGAATTTTGACTTTTACTAAAGTACATGTTCAGTTCTCTTAGGTCCAGGATTGGATAGGTTGGTATCCCCCTCCCCCCCCCCCCCCCCCATTTTCTTGGGGATCAGGAAGTAACTGTAATAAAAACTCTGACTTTGCTCTGGTGGCACATGCTCGATCGCTAGATCTGACAAGAGAGCGATGATTTCTCTCAAGCAGTTCCTGATGCAGAGGATCGAGATGATGTACTCTCTGGGGGGAAATTTGGTGGTAGTTCATTATATGTAGTTGATGACCGCTTTCGATGATCTGTAGAACCCATGAGTCTGAGGTTACGAGGGGTCATCTTTGTGCAAAAAGAGTGAGCCTTCCCCCAACCAGAGGGTTTTCTACATCGCTCACTGGAAGATTGGCTATGATCTGCAGGAACCAGTCAAAACCCAGCCGCAGGTTTGGGCTGAGGCACTGGCTGGACCTTCTGAGGTTTCTTTCGAAACTACTATTGTTGAGGTACTTGCTTGGGTTGGGAGGTCTGGGGCCCAGGAAAGTAACTACGCTTACAAGGGTAATAGGTCTTTTTCTGGTTTCCACCTTGGTACCTCCTATGATATGAGGCGTGCTCAGACATGTGCCTGGAGAGCCTGGAAAGAGTAACATGCTTCTTTTCAATATGGACAGCTTTCTCCTTGACCTGTTCCCCGAAGAGATTCTCTCTGTGGCATGGGACATCTTCCAACTTGTTTTGCATGGACTGTTCCAGGTCTGACAACTGGAGCCAAGCGAGTCTCTGGGCGCCAACACAGATGGCAGCATTTCTGGATGCTGTCTCAAAGATAGCATAGGTCACTTGGATGATGAACTTTGACCAGTCCTTGCTATGAGCCACTAGAGAATTATACTGTTCCAATTTCTCTGGAGGGAGATATTGTGACAGATAAGAGAGGTCTCACATGATGTTCTTCAAAAACATGCCTATGTAGAGCTGGTAAGAGGCCACTCAGGCAACATGGAACTCTGGAAAGATCATCTTCTGAAAAAGTCCAATGTCTGAGTCTCCTTCCCTGGCAGGTGTCAAGGAATGAGTGTTGGAACTCTCTATTCTCTTTAGGACGGATTCAACCACCAAGAAATGGTGAGGAAGCCAAGGCTTCTCGAATCCAGAAGCCTTCTGAATTCTGTACATGGAGTCACATCTTCCACTAACTGGAGGTACAGTGATACACCCTCTACAGGATGCAGTGCATGGGCAGAGGAATACTGTGGGATCTTCAACACTCCTGCCCTGGGCTCATCCTCAGTCTCCAAAGAAAATGGAATGGCGTGGTCACCCCTCGACACCTAAGACGATGTGGTCAAATCCTTCCTTATCTTAGGGTGGAGAGTGATCAATGACCGATGCTCCAGGGCACTACAGGTGCTCGACTCTGTTTGAGCTCGAGAGCCCCTTGGCATCATTGCAGCCTTGGAAGCCACAGAGACCAATGTATTGGACTTCGGAGTGCCAAAAATTGATTCACACTGCTTCTCACGACCCTCTAGTCCTCTTTTTGTCATCTGTGAACACAAATTACAAGAAGAGGGCTGATGATCGGGTCCCCAGGCACTGTAAGCACAATTATGGGTATCTGTGACCCATATGGTCCTAGAGCACTTGAATCTGCTGGCAGGTTTCTGCGACATGTCATCTGGAAAAGAAGCCACAGCAAAGTCAAATGGCTCAATGACGAGACAGAGGCCCACTAGAGCACCGGCACTGGGAAAGCCAAGGTGCCGCAACAAGAATAAACTTAACAATCGAAGGAGAAGAAAAAAGGTAAAAGGGAGGAGAGAGACATGATGCTAGGCGAATGGGACAAAAACCCAAGGCAAAAAACCCTGTGATGGGAAAATAGAGACGTTTACAAGCAGAGATGCCCTTCCATGTTAGTTTTTCATTGTCAACTTTGCTGTTGCCTTACTACTCCCTCCTTCTTTCCTATATTTTTATGGCGTTCTTTTCATTTTTTTCTTTAGCGTAGACTTATTTTTCTTTTGTAAACCGCTCTAATATCCTGACAATCGGCAGTATATAAAGTATTGAAATAAAGATAAAGATAGTGCTCATGGGACTCCGTGGAAAACAAAAGACTGAAGCAAGATGGCGCCACTGTGAAAGGCGGGAAGGAGGTGCGCAGGCATAGTGGAGCCTCCAAAAAGCTTCCAGCAGAAGCTGGGGAATGTTGCCATGCGAGGCTCTGCTGGGGACATCACCCATACGTGGGGGCTCATTCCTGCTTGTCCACAGAAAAAGCTTTTTTACTCTGATGGCTTTTTAATGCTTTTTTATGAAGTTTTTTATGCATTCATAACCATATCAAACCACAAGAGATAGCCACCTACAATTTCTCAATTTTACATAATGAAATGGTCTTAGGAGATATGATTTTTTTACAAACTGTTTCCCAGTGACCCACACCAGGTAATTATTTACCTTAAATGGAAGCCCATTAATTTTTTCAATGCTTTTCTCACATTTTCTATAGTTTCTACCAACAGTTATAAAATAGCTTTTTGTAGTTATAAAAAAAAATCCCAATACTCTGCTGCTCTGTGTAGAAATACATTCAGAGAAATAGGCTCAAATATTGGCTAAGACTTTTTGTTTTTCATTCAAACCATACAAGATGATGCACAATGTACAGCCCAACGCTACATTAAAAAATTGGAACACACTGGAGATAACTTATTGGCCCAGCCAGATGTTACGCTTTATGAGTTTTCATGATCTCAAGGATCCTTTGTTGTATCCTGGATAAGGGGTCCATGAGACCCCAAAATGAGACATATAATAATGTTACTGTCTAAGTTCAGTGGTTGAGCCAATAAAAAGCTATCACAACCAACAGCTTTATTGCCAAGACCAAAGAGTTTAGACCAGAAAGAGTATACACACACACAACCCTAAATTCTTCAAATGCACACATGACTAAATATGGAGATATTTGGCCTAAAAACATTTATCCTCATGTTTTAAAAGATACCCAGGCCAGCTAAGTGAACATCTTATGCTGCCCCACAAAGACCAACTCCTGTTAATAAATGTTTGAACATCTATCCAAAAGAGACACAGGAGGCAGTTCAGAGAAGGACTACCAAATATTGTAAAGTAGATTCCACAACAAGCCATGTTGACATTTAGGCTGACATAGAAACATAGAAAGTGTGGTGGACACATGGAATGGACTCCCAGAAGAAATGGTATATAGGCAAAAGAAATAACAGCAGCATTCAAAGTGATATGGGATAAGCACAGAGGACCGTTAATTTATAAAGTAATCAAGGGAAGACAGATCAACCATGGCCTATGATATGGCACTAAAAATGGAAACAAACTGAGCAAATTAGATGAACTTGAAAGAAAGAATTACTATAAAGTACCATATAAATACAAATATCACAAACCAAACTTTGCAACAAATGGACCTATACAATTCATGAAAATAAAATCAGTATTTGTGTGGTGTGATCATAAAATTTGCTTTCAAAGAACTTAATGAAGTTATTCAGTAGCACACTAAGACCTAAAATATAAAGGGGAACTGCAAAGAAATACTTGGAAAATGAGAAGGGAACTTTCAGGCAAGCATGTTCACTAAGCTCCTGGCTGCCTCACCATAAAATACATTTGAACTGTTTTCTTCAGTTTTTCTAAGGAAATATTCAGAGATCCCAGAGATACCAATATTTGCAGAGGAAACCAATTCAGAACAATTAAAGGTGGGCACATCAGTTTAAACAAGACTTACATAAGTATTGTAAGAAGCAAAGTTAAGATGGTACTGCCTATTGCAGAGTCTGAGATGACTATCACACAATTTGGACATGCTTGACAGACATAAGGTGAACAGTGTGGTAAAGAGTTGAGAGGTACAATTCAGACTGTGAAACGTATTTGGACAATGAAATAATTAATTTACCTCAATGAAACTCATCTTCATCTCAGATTTGGAAAAAGGCAAGTAATAAATCTAAAACCTACTCTGGCCTAACATCACAACATCACAACAGCACAACCCACACACTCATGCAACCCTAAACAAAACCACTCTCACACACAGCATACACCAACCCATACCCCCAACCCCCCAAACTACCACCACCTCTCCATCTCACTAACACACGCTCAGTCAGAAACAAATACCACATGCTCCAGGACTTAATCACAACCAAGAAGATAGACATCCTATGTCTAACGGAAACCTGGCTAACACAGTGATAATGACCCAGTTAACCCCAAAAGGATACAACCTCCATCACTACTCCCGAGCACACTCCAAAGGTGGAGGTGTAGCCATCGTAGCAAAAGCCGACCTCCACCTCAGGATCCATTCTTCAGAAACCACCAATGAAGCAGATCTCTTCACCCTCACCAATAAACACCTTTCAATATGTCTAACCTACCGTCCCACCCACCACAAACACTGACCTACCAAAGATGCTACAATTCATATCTGAAAGCACCAGCTCGGCAAAGGAACAAATTATCCTAGGAGACTTTAACCTCCCTTCACTTCAAGAGACACAAGCAGAAACTTTCAGCATCGCCATGACAGCAATGAATCTGATACAGATCATACGAAAAAGGAAACACACTGGACTTCATATTCCTAAACTCTCTAACCGCCTCCTCATGCAAGAACCTGCAGATCTCACCTGTACCTTGGTCAGACCACTACCTCCTTACCTTATCCCACACCTACAAACCTATGACCAACAAGGTAGACGGACACCACGCTAGAAGATTTAAAACATTCAACAGAGGACTTCTTAGCACAAACCCTACCTAAATTACAAACTCACTCCAGTAACATCGATGATCTAATTCACAACTGGAATACCACGATCTCCACTGCGTCCGAAGCACCGATGAATAAAGCCACCACAAGACCTACTTCCACAAAAGCCAGATGGTTTACCCCCAGCCTCCAAAAACTAAAAACAAAACTCAGAAGAACAGAAAGAAAATGGAGAAAAACCAAAAATGACAGCGACAAAACAAAATACCTACATGAACTCAACGCATACCACTCTGAAACCGACAAAGCTAAGAAAACCTACCACACGAAAATCATAAACACATCCATAAATAAACCTCGTGAACTCTTTCAGATTGTCAAACAACTGACAAAAGCACCCAATAACTCTGACCAGCTACCGAAGATTCCACCAGAGATACTGGCCCGACAATACAAACAGCTCCAACTACCACAAAACCCACATACGAACTCCAAGACAACTACAACAAACCACCACCCCACCATACACAGTGACTGGACCACCTTCAAAGAAACCACTGCAGAAGAAATATCATCCACCATCTCCTGCCTAAACACCACCACCTCTCCGCTGGACCCCTGCCCCACCGACTGGATAAAGAAATCCAAAGAAGACCTGAGCACACCATTAGCCCATATTGTCAACGAATCCTTTTCCCAAGGTCGCATGCCAGACAGCCTCAAAACTACAATCATTCGACCATACCTAAAAAAACAAAAACCTAGATCCCCTAGACCCTGCATCCTACAGACCGATAGCAAGCCTACCATTCACCGCCAAGATAATCGAGAAGATAGTCCAGCAGCAGCTTCAAGAACACCTAGACATCAACAACATACTAGACCCTCAACAACACGGCTTCCGCCCACTACATGGTGTCGAAATCCTCATGACCACATTGATGAACACCCTCATCATAGGAACCCAAGAAAAACACTCTGGATATGCCATGATCTTCCTTGACATATCAGCAGCCTTCGACACCATCTCCCACAACATCATCATACGAAGATTGCAGTCAATTGGGATCAAAGACACCGCACGTCAATGGTTTAAATCCTACCTAACCAATAGACAACAACTGATCCGTACCAGCACCTCGACCTCACCCCCCCTTCCAGCAACACCAAGGAATACCTCAAGGATCCACGCTATCAGCCATGCTCTTCAACATCTACCTACAACCACTCTGTTCAGTCATACGTACCCACAACATCAACTTCCATATAAATGCTGACGATATCATGCTCTACGCCCCAATTACAACCACAAACCCAACAAATATACATCTTTCAGCATGCTTCTCCGAAGTGTCCCACTGGCTACAAGAAAACAACTTATCCATAAACAAAGAAAACTGAAGCCCTCATAGTAACAAAAGACCCAGATTTCACACCACCAACACACCTCAACATAAGAACCACATGCATCCAAATACAGCCACAAATAAGATATCTAGGCATTATCATTGACCAAGCGCTAACCCTCAAGCAACAAATTACCAAAACCACAGGAAATATATTCCATAAAGCGAAAACAGTGCAACGCCTCAGACCTCTCCTCGAACCTCAGGACTTCAGGACGGTGATGCAAGCTATGACACTCCCACATCTGGATTACTGCAACATAATCTACCATGGACTACCAGCCACACAGACCAACCCCCTCCGAACTGCATTGAACACCACAGCAAGAATCATTCAGCGAGCAAAGAAAAGCGACCACATCACCCCAATTCTAAGAGACCTACACATACTTCCCTTCGAAGCAAAAACTAAATACAAATCCATCCTACTCACCCACAAAGCCATCCACCAAGCACTGAACACCCAGCTTCGCACCCTGCTGACCCGTCCAGCCCACTGCAAAACAAACAGACAGGCCTCCAGCAACTACCTCACCGTCCCTCACAAAAGAACTAAATGCTCTCAATGGACATGCAACCGAGCCTTTGAACTATATGCACCCTCCCTATGGAACTCTCTACCGAGCACCTCAGAAACAATAACGATTCTCCTATCATTCAGAAAACAGCTAAAAAACATCCTATTCCAAGAATACTTCAAGACAACCCCCACCAAAAAACGCACCAACCCCTGAACTCACCCATCATGAACCTCTGAGCGACAACTGCACTATACTGTCCATGTCTAAAGTCTGTCTTATGTCGAAATCATCAACGTTGCCCACCTGGTGATGGCCCCACCCGGATACTTAATTTTCCCCACCCTTATATGTAACACCGCTTTGACCCGGTGAAAAGCGGGACATAAATACAGTTAAATAAATAAATAAACCAAAATCCAAGATAAAAAGACATGGGGGGAGGGAAAGGATGGAGGGAATTGCCATGGATTGTATATAGGAATTTTTAAGTTTATCTTTTTAAAGTAAAGGAATTTAAAATGGATAGACTGAACAGACCATTGTGGTCTTCATCTACTGCCCTTTATTGTTATGATAGTATTATTAGAACCATCATAAAAATGTTTGCTACCCTTCTAATAAAATAAATTAATGACTGGAAATAGTCATGGATAAGGTTACTAAACTGGTAGTTGAGTTTTAATGTAATGCTTCCCAAGAGGAACAAAGGAGTGGACCTATCCAGATTTCTTCATGGTTTCCTGAAATTCTGAAGCTAGAGTTCCAACATATGAATTTATTAAGAGAGCTGATTGGACTGTGCTGCCTGTCAATCTACGGCAAGTGCATGCAATGACTGTATGGCTGCACAATTTCAACAACAAAGATGTTGTGAATGTTATTTGTGAGAAGACAGTCAGGAAACGTGGCAGATTAAAAGGGCCTTTATTATTCCACGGATCAAGCGTGCCAAACCAGACACTGGCTGTGTTTTGTATTACACTTCCTCAGGGGTATACGGCTCACTAGAAATAAATACATATGTAAAAACAGAAACACAACAAACAAATATAAAACCAATATAACAATATTGAAAAAAAGGGGGGTTAATAAACATAAAACCCATAATACATTAAAACATATGAAATAAATGACAGAATTTAAGTTAAAACGCAACAAGTTACACTAAACTAGGCCACGTCCTTTTCACAGGAAAAATAAATTGCTATGTTTGAGACTATCAATGAGGCCAAAAGACTTCTTAAAGAATCTGTTTGTAACCATTTGGGAAGTCTGTTGATCTGGTCAGAATTCTACAGCTTCCCAAGAAATGTTGCTGCAACTTTATCCTATTTTATTCATGGTCTCGACACACTGGTTATGCTTGCATTCTCCATAATGGAGTTTGTGTGTTTTTTCTTTCAGGATTGTTTATAATATAATGGATAAGGTTAGGCGGGAAAGTAGCTTCAAGTACTTGGTTTAGATTTCCTTATTTAGATGAAAGGTTTTTTTTTTAATAGTTTACAATGTCTAATTTCAACCGTTTACTATATAGTTTATAGCTTTTGCAATGCACACAAGGTATTTTTTTTATTTGCCAAATATCAACATAAGTAAGCAAACTACACTGCATACTATGTCTCATACACACAATATCTCATAACTTAATCATCCTCTGCATTCTCCCCCCTCCGGCTGCTGAGCAGCATATCCCTGACACACCATAACACAGAGACTAACATACCAAAGAAACCATTCCACTAACCAACATTGCAGCTGGCTATTAAAAGCCAGACTTGTGGTCCTGCATGGTACAGCATCAATATACTTCCTCCAGATTTTTAGAAGAGAAAAAAAAAATCTCTTGCAACATCTCATCAGGACCCCAGATGCCATCTTCTCCATCATCAGTTTCTATAGCACCACATTGTTACAGTAGTGGGTACATCCCCTGCCAGGTAACCAACATAGATCTTTTGACTAACAATCATGCTTTCCTCAGAAACAGCTTTTCCCCTTTACTTCCCCCCTGCTTCACAACACAGACATTCATATCAAATAGCAATTGCCCCACATCCAATGCCAAAGATAATCCCATAACAGAATAAAAGTACCAACCAATTCCCAAACTTCCTTAATAAAAAGACAGAACCAGAAAGCATAACCCAATGCATTAACTGCAGCCTTGTACTTTATGCACCGATCTGAAGAGGTAAACCTAGCCCAGTATGCCTGCCATTGTGAAATAGAATCTCATCCAGAATATATACTGGGTTTCTCAATGTAGTACGTTGTCTAACAAGGACGATAGCTAAAATGCTAGAGGGAAGGTTGAAAGCTAGGCAAACCTCAGGTACAACATTCCACTTTTCCACTGGAGATCAGAGCAAGCAGTTACCTGTAAATAAGATCAAATATGTGGAGATCAACTCCTTCAGTTGTAGAATACCTTATAGTCTCATTATCATAGATCATCAATAAGCTTCTCTAACTGAAAAATATAGTGTCTGAGCTGCAGATCTGCATAGAAAACATCAAATTTGTTGCAAATTTACTGAAAGGTCTGCAGTTGACCACCTCATCTAATATATCCTGCAGCCATTGTATCCTTCTGCTCTCTCAATATATAAAAACCCTTACTTGAATCCCCAGTGGACAATCTACATTCCCACGAATAAGCAGTAATCCAGGCACCCTAGCAACTTTTCAAATTAGTGCAAACCCACTTACACACTATTCATAGGGGTGCTATTAAGGGGTGTCTAGCCACATAAGCTCTCCTCTAGTACCGACTAATTTGTTCTTCGGGCAGTCTACAATATTCTTTGCTAGCACCATAGTTTGAGACATCTATTTTCTTACTGTCTAACTTCTTCACTGCCCAACTTTAACATCCATATGAAGCTATTGAAAATACCATGGCTTGGACAAGTTGAATCTTTGTATGCAGACACACCTCTGTACTTCGGAAATCTTGTCTTGGTCCTTCATAGCCGTTCTGCCAAAAACAACGCATCATCAGATTTCCTTGATTCCTTCTTTTACTGATTCAAGCAGGTTAAGTTGTTTACTTTTAATATTTCTTCTCCATAAAGGATGAAACTGATTTTGCCAAGTCTGTGTGCTTCATGTTAAGGTGCAGGCCCATTTTAAGATTATGTTCCTTGATCCTGATGAGCCGATGTTTCAGATAGTCTTCAGTTTCAACCAGTAACATAGTATCATCAGCATAGCTAAGGCAGTCAATTAGTCTTCCACCATTCTTCACACCTCAGTTGTCTTCATACAGTCCTGTTTCTCAGACTATTTATTCTGCATATGTTAAACAGGTATGCAGAAAGTATGCAGCCTTCTCATATACTTTTGCTGATTTTAAACCATTCTTTTTCTTCTTGCTCCGTTTGATTTTTTACTTCTTGATCAATGTAAAGTTTGTGCATCAGAACTATCAGGTGAGTATACCCATACTTATGTGGTCCGGATTTTCTCATGATTTACACAATCAAAGACCTTGTTGTAGTCGATAAAACAAATATCCTTCTGGTATTCTTTTGTCTTTTCAAGAATCCCTCTCATATCCATGATGTCTCCTGCTCCTCACCCCTGCTTGCACTTTATTCAGTTCTCATTCCGTGTATGGTTGTAGTCTCCACTGAATGATCTTGAGGAGAATTCTTGCTGGCATGTGGGATCAGAGAGATTGTGTGATAAATTTCCACAGTCAGATCATCTTTTTTCAGTATTGGTAGGGGCATGGATCTTTTCCAGTCAGTTGCCCATGATGCCTTCCAAATTTCCTGGCACAGCCTTGTAAGCATTACAATAGCTGCATTCAATAGCTGTAGTATATCAATGGAAATGTCATTAATGCCTGATGCTTTGCCCTAACGCTTTCAATGCTGCTTTGATTCCCTCATCTATCACCAAATGGTTCCTGATTGTAAGGTTCAGGTTGAAATGGCTAGCAATTCACTCGATCTTTATATGATGACTGTGTATTCTTTTCACCTTTTCTCAAGCTTCTCAGCATCATTCAATATGGATCCTTGAGCATCTTTTAGCACTCCAGTGCGATGCTGGAATTCTCTTTAACCCTAATAGCTTTAAGAGAGCTGATCTTGTTCATCTTCTATCAACGAGTTTCTGATTTTATTTCTTTGCATGCGTTATTGTCATATTTTTTGTCTTGCTACACATTGGAAATCTTAAGTTCTGGGATTACCTCTTTCTCCTCTGGCTTTAGCTTCTCTGTTTCTGGCCAGTTTCAGAGCGTTTCTTTGATTATCCATTGTGACATAGTAACATAGTAAATGACGGCAGATAAAGACCAGCATGGTCCAGTCTGCCCAGCAATACGGCAAGAGTAGGTGCACCTGTCGCTCTGCGCAGGCCACCCCTCCCCATGTCTCTGTCTAGGGGTGGACCCAGCACTCCATGTAGGACACCCCTATTTGTTGAGAAGTTAGATGGTTCCGTTTATTTTGTTTTTATCCTGTTGCTGTAAAGGGATCCGCTGTGCTTGTCCCATGCTGTTTTGAATTCCGTCACTGTTTGCGCCCCCACCACTTTCATCGGGAGAGCATTCCAAGCATCCAACACCCTTTCAGTGAAAAAATATTTCCTGACATTGCCTTTCAATTTTCCACCCTGCAGCTTCATGTTATGCCCTCTAGGTCTGCAGCTTCCCCGTCTTTGGAAGAGGTTTGTTTGTTCATCGTTCCTCTAAGTATTTAAAAGGTCTGAACCATATCTCCCCTATCCCTCCTCTCCTCCAAAGTGTACATATTTAGATCTTCAAGTGTCTTGTCATAAAGTTTCTTACGCAGGCTCCAAATTATTTTGGTCGCCTTCCTCTGAACAGTTTCCAGTCTTTTTACATCTTTTGCAAGATATGGTCTCCAAAACTGAACACAGTATTCCAAGTGAGGCCTCACCAGCGACCTGTAAAGTGGTATAAGTACCTCCTCCTTTCTGCTGGTAATCCCTCTTTGTATGCAGCCCAACATCCTCCTGGCTTTTGCAACCGCCTTGTCGCACTGTTTTGCCACTTTGAGATCATCAGAGATAATTACACCAAGGTCTTTCTCCTGAACCATGCACACCAACCTCTCGCCCCCTATCGTGTACATTTCCCTTGGATTTCTGCTACCGAAGTGCATGACACTGCACCTTTTTCGCATTAAATCGTAATTGCCAAGCATTAGACCATTCTTCCAGCTTTTGTAGATCTTTCCTCATGTTATCCACTCCCTCGGGAGAGTCCACTCTGTTGCAAATTTTTGTGTCATCTGCAAAAAGACAGACTCTTCCATTCAGTCCTTCAGCAATATCACTCACAAATACATTGAAAAGTGCCGGGCCCAGGACCGAACCCTGGGGCACCCCGCTAATCACCTTCCTTTCATCCGAGTGAGCTCCATGTACCATCACCATCTGTCGTCTGTCAGTCAACCAATTTCTAATCCAGTTTACCATCTTGGGACCCATCCCCAAGGTACTGAGTTTATTGACAAGCCTCCTATGAGGAACAGTATCAAAGGCTTTGCTGAAATCCAGGTAGATGACATCCATCGCATGCCCCTGATCTAGTTCCTTGGTCACCCAGTAAAAGAATTCAATTAGATTTGTTTGGCAAGACCGTCCTTCAGTAAAACCATGTTGCCTCGGATCTTGCAACCTGTTGGTTTTGAGAAAGTTCACTATTCGCTCTTTCAGAAGCATCTCCATTACTTTTCCCGCCACCGAGGTAAGGCTCACGGGCCTGTAGTGTGACACTTCTTCCCTGTCACCACTTTTGTGTAGAGGTACATCAGCCATTCTCCAGTCCTGAGGAACCTCTCCTGTTTCCAAGGATCTGTTGAATACATCCTTTAACGTCCCTGCAAGAACCTCTCTGAGCTCTTTCAGTATCCAGGGATGTATCCCATCCGGTCCCATGGCTTTGTCCACTTTCAGTTTAGCAAGTTGTTTCAACACCTCATCTTCTGTGAATGGTGTGGTATCTACTTCATTCCCATTTTTTTTATTTGGGAGTCACAGCTGGTCCATCTCCAGGATTTTCTTTAGTAAAAACAGAGCAGAAGTATTTGTTTAGCAATTTCGCTTTTTCTATGTCACTTTCCACGAGTCCTTTCCCAGCACTTCTGAGTCCTGCAATTCCAACTCTGATCATCTTCCACTCCCGAATATACCTGAAGAAAGTTTTGTCGCCACCCTGAACATCTTTAGCCATCTTTTCCTCTGCCTTTGATCTTGCTATCCTTATTTCTCTTTTTGACTCTGAGTTTGATCCTGCATTCATTTCTGTGTTCTTCTGTTTGCGAGCTTTTGAATTTTGCGAAAGCTGTGTTTTTTGCCTTTATTTGAGCAGCCATGTCTTTGGAAAACAAAATAGGTTTCCTTCTCCTCTTGTTTTTGTTTACCTTTTTTACATATTTGTCTGTTGCCCCTTTTATTGCCACCTTTAGTTTAGCCCATTTCAATTCCACTTCCCTTATCTCCTTCCACCCTATCATCTCCTCCTTTAGGTACTCGGCCATTTTATTGAAGTCAGTGTTTTTGACGTTTAGGACTTTGAGCTTGCTATGTTTGGCCTGTACCTTGACTTATCTCAAACCATACTGTGTGATGATCGCTGTTGCTCACAGGGGCACTCACGCAGACATTCGACACGCTATCACCGTTGTTGAGCACTAAATCCAGCGTTGAGTTTTCCCTGGTTAGCTCCATGACCATTTGTCTAAGTGATGCATCTTGAAGAACATCTACAATTTTTTTGCTTCTTTCCAGATGTGCAGAAGGAGTAATCCAATCCACATCAGGTAGATTAAAGTCACCCAAAATGATCGCTTCCCCCTTTGTGGCTATCTTGGCAATATCTATAATCAAATCGCTATCTCTCTCTTCAATTTGAGTCGGAGGTCTGTAGACAACAGCAGTATGGATGACAGTGCCATCTCCTCTTTCCAACGCAATCCAGAGTGCTTCTTCTTTTCCCCATGTCCCCTGCATTTCAGTAGCTTAATATTGCTTCTGACATACAAGGCTACTCCTCCTCCTTTTCCATTTTATCTGTCTCTTCTGAATAGATTATAGCCAGCTATGGCTATATCCCAATCATGCGATTCATTAAACCATGTTTCTGTAATGGCCACAATGTCCAAATCCATTTCCACCATTAGGGCTTCCAGGTCCGGAAATTTGTTGGCTAAGCTTCTAGCATTTGTGCTCATTGCTTTCCAGCATTTACCTGGCTTGTGTGTATTTTGCATTGATTTTGTTCTGCCCACATCTTCCCACTTGTTTTTGATGTGTGGTTTAAAAGTGTGGCTGTTTCTGCTGTTATTCTGCTTTTGCAGGGGGTGGCGTGCAGGTCTTGATCTTCCACATCTGTCACCCCCCCCTTTTCCTAGTTTAAATGCATATCCACATACTGCCTGAATATTTCACTTAAGATTCTTTTCCCAGCGACAGAGAGATGCAGTCCATCAGCACAGTTATAGTCTCTTGTTGGTCCATCTGTTTCCCCAGTCGCCAATAAATCTGAATCCTTGTTTGCACCAGGTTCTGGAGCCATGTATTAAAGATGTTAATGCGATGCAGCCTTTTTGTCCCCTTACCAAGAACAGGCAGAACCTCTGAGAATGCAACAGTGCCAACAATGGGCTTGAGTTTCTCTCCCAGAGATTGGAAGTCCTTTTGGACTGTAGAAGTACTGTTTCTAGCCAGGTCATTTGTGCCCAAGTGGATAACATCAAGTTTGGAATGTTCACTTTTTGCGCTAAGTACTTCAACAATTTGGTTTGTATTCCTGCTGGCTGTTGAGCCTGGTAGGCACATGACTATCTTCTCTCCTTTGAACTGTGTTCCCAAGTTGGTGCCTCTGATGATGGCATCTCCAAGTACTAGTAGTTTTCTGTTTGGTGAGGTTTTCTTCATATTTGGTGCTTTAGCAGGAGATTGGGCATTGTCTGACTCATTTAAGGGCCCTTCAGTTTCATTGGATTGAGCATCCTCATTAGCCAAGGCAGAGAAGGCATTATGTATGGATATCTCTTGATGTATAGGATGTCTCTGCGTTACAGGTCGCAATCTTCCAGAACCCAATGTGATCCATTTGTTCCTGGGGTGTTTGATTCTTTGTGGGAGCGGTGGTGGACTTTGTTCAGTTTGTATCCTAGAAGAGGTGCGTTTCATTGCAGCTATTTCCTCCCTCAGTAGAGTCAATTCTATATGCATGGCAGCTAGGTCTTTCCTTAGTAGAGTCAGTTCATCATGCATGACAGCTGACCTGAGGCACATAGGACAAGCTCTTAGGCTCCAAATGATTTGTGTTGAAATGAAAGTACCGCAGTTATCACACTGAATATTCGACATGTTGGTTAAGCAGTCCCAGAAGAGGAAGAAGAAGGATAAAGAAGATGTGTACTTTTAACCCAAGTAAGAAAGGATAGATGGCACTTATGTGACCACTATAAAGGCAAAGTAGCCCCTGGGGTGGGTGAGGTGAGGGGTGGGGTGGGCAGGAACCTAAGTGTCTCTGGCGAGTAGGCTGTTCCTGAACCGTGGACACACACCAATATCTGATGTAAGTCTATACAAGGAAAGCAGTCCAAATGCACCCAAAGCTTAGTCTAAAACCACAGTTAAAAGCTATAATAGTAACCCTCCCCAAAAATCAACAGTTAGACTTTATAGTAATCCCCCCAAAAATCAAGTTAGAATTTATAGGTTTAAGCCAGCAGAGAAAATAGACAGTTTTTACTTTTTCGCTTTCTGTACAGATTTTACTTTCTTTGAGCACACCTTGCTTGATGTATCCAAAGAGGAAAATTAATTTCGCAAGTGGTCTTTAAATTCCAGTGGTATAGTTTCAAGATCATATATTGTTACTTTCATGAGTGGCTTGCTATTTTTCATCTTTAGTTTGCATACTAGAAACTGATGAACTCTACCACAATAAGCTCCAGATTTGGTCTTTGTTGAAGTTATTGAGCTTTTGCACCATTGGCTTCCACAGATGTAGTCAATTTGATTTTTGTACAATCCGTTGGGTGAAATCCATGTGTATAATTCACTGTTTGTGTTGCTGGAAGAAGGTGTTTGAGATGACTAGATCGTTGGTCTTGCAGAATTCTATCAGTCCTTCTCCAGCTTCGTTTCTGTAGTCAAGCCCATATTTTCCAACCACTTTGCCTTCTTCCTTAGTTATCAGCTTTTGCATTCCAGTCACCTATGACTATCAGAATACCCTGTTTGCATGTTGTGTCGATTTCAGCTTGCACTTGTCCAAAGAACTGATCAACTTCTTCCTCTTATGCAGCTGATGGCACATACACCTGAATAGTTGTATTGACGGGCATTCCTTGTAAACTAATAGAAATTAAGCGTTCACTGATTGTACTGTATTTAATTACAGTTCAGCAAGTTTCTTCTTAATTATAAATGCAAAACTATTTCTTCATCTTTCATTTCTGGCATGTGATCATCAGATTCAAAGTACCCAATGCTAGTCCATTTCAGTTCACTGACATCTAATAGATTGAGTTGTACACAGTCCATCTCATTCTTGACCAGCTCCAGCTTCCCTTGGTTCATACTTCATACGTTCCATGTCCCAATATGTAAGACATCTTTGCAGTTTCTGACTCATTTTGTGCGCAGCTAAATCAGACCGAGGGCTTTGATCCAATCATAACATAAATGCTGGCTTTACTCTCAAGTGTCTTCAACTCAACTCCAGTACCCCACTGAGTGTCTTCTGACCGGGGGGGGGGGGGAAGGGGGCGTGGGCGGTCTCATCTTCTAGCACTATATTGCAATTTGTTTTATTGCAACTATCCACTGGGTTTTTGTTGCAAGAACGGAAGTAGATTGCCAGGCCTTTTTTCAATGCAACTAATGCTAGTGTTGTTGCTGTTGCTGTTGCTATTGCTACAGCACTGTGATCCTCTGCCACCAACATAGTCCCATTCTGCTGCCGCCAAGATGGGTGGTTTGGCTTCATCTGCCACCTCAGCTGAGACCTGCCCATCTTGGGAGGCCCTGCCCGTAGTTAAACTACCAATAAACATAGTTCTCAGCATCACTGATGCACACAAGCCCTCGCAGCATGATAAGCCACAAACCAAGCGAGAGTGTTATGAGTTACTGGGATTTGATTGCTTATGTAATAGAAGTATGCATGGAAAGAGAAGAAGAGAGAGTAAGAGGTATGTGGAATGATTTTTCTTGCTATCCTGTCTGAAGTATTCTCCTACACTAATTTTGGTAGGCTCCTTGTGGAAAAAAAGGTTTTCAACTTCATTCTGGATTTTTGCATTTCTAATTTCCTGGCCCTTGAATGGCTCCAGACCCCTATGTTGTAGCTGTATGTCAGGGTTTCAGTAAATTATGTGCATGTGTCCTGATCCCTTGCTGTTGCGCTGTCCCTGGTTTTGTTGAATTTTTTTTTATTTGTTAATTTTTAATGCAAGTCCTCTTTTCTGTGAAGATATTGCTTGCCTTTTTCCATTTCCCTTTGAGAATTAAGTTTGCAAATACAGAATGTGGTTTCAAACTGTGATTCTTTTGGCATTTTTATTTCTTTTTAACAAAAACATGAGTTGCACATGTTATTTCTTTCCTCTCCACTCCCCTTTAGCAGGGAGAATGTGTTCCCATAAACCTTTTTCACTTAAATTTGAGAGAGGATAGGAAGCAATACCCATGCTGCCCATAATACTCATCTTACTAACCAAAGTAATTAAAAAGTTTTTTCTCTCACTTTCTTTAAATTCCAGAAGCTCTTCTGTATTGCTTCACAGGACATTGCCTTTTACTGTCAAAATATCTCTTTTGGGTTCACAGGCAAAAAAAAAAAAAAAAGTCAGCTCTGGCTGAGTCGGTTGACGTGAAAGTTGGGATCAATAGTAGTTTGTGGTTTTGAGCTGTATGTTTTCGTAGTTCTGGTGAAGCATTGCTTGAAAAAGCGTGTAGCGAAGTGCCTTGGCAGCCTGTGTGTGGCGTCGGTGCGCCTGCCAAGTAACTATGTTACCTCAAGCTAAGTTTGGTTTTGTATTTTAGTAAGCCTGTTTCACAGTTTTCAAAGGCATTACACGTATGACGTCTTTTAGGAAAATTACATTACAGTCAAGTTGTGCTTTGAGAGACTGCAGCTGTTTTGAATAACAGTCTGTTATAATTGAAAAATTGTTTTTGTGATGTGTTGGAGTTTTTTTTTTTTTTTTGAGCCATTGATGTTGAGAGGTGTGGCTTCGAAAATGTGAAGCTTGGGTTAATTCACCACATTGGATTCTGAGGTTCTTTTCTTCTCCTATGTTTATTTATTTAACAAACATTTTTATAGCACGCTTTCCAAAGGATCTAGCACGGTTTACAAGAAACAAAGGCCTGAATAGTACAATAAAAGAGGAACTAATTCAGTTACATGGAACTTTATGGAACTATTTATATTGATGAGATAATAGCAGAACAGAGAAGCATAGTTACTCACCTATAACAGGTGATCTCTGGGAACAGCAGGAATTTAGTCTTCACCAATGTTCCCTCTAATTTTCTGTAGGCTGTGTGCGCATAAAATATCAGCTGTGTGCAGCTTTTGAAGGAAGGTTAAATTTTTGTCCGCCACATAACACTCGGAGTTATATACTTTAAAATTTGACTACACGTCAGAATATAGTATGTACACCACATTGATTTTAATCAAATTAAATGAAAATAGACGATTACTAAATGAAGCGGGAAATTTCTAGTAATTACAATCATAACTTTTAAATTTTAAGACGTCTGTGTTGTTTTCTATCAGAATCAGAGCCGTAATTTTTGTGCGCTCTATTGTAAAGTATGTGCGCTCGCTCGGCGAGGTGTGTGCGCGCGCACACGCGCACAGCTTAGAGGGAACAGTGGTCTTCACATATGGGTATTGTCGGTACCGATGGAGCCTGCGCGGGAACGCTCCCCAGCGTCCAATAGGAAAGCTTTTGGGAGCATCCAACAGCGCCTCCGTGCTGCCTTCCCGCCTTTCCCAACTGTCCCTCTCCAGTTGAGTTTAAAGCTGAGACAAAGAGAGAGATAGAGAGATACAACTCCTAGGGGAGGTGGGTGGGTTGTGAAGACTAAATTCCTGCTGTTCCCGGAGATCGCCTGTTACAGGTGAGTAACTATGCTATCTCCAGGAACAAGCAGGAATGTAGTCTTCACATATGGGGACTCCCTAGCTGCAGATGCCAGGGAGAGGGCCCCAGAAGTTGTGTGCCCTTGTGAAAGGGCTCCACTTCCCCCCATGGATCTCTAGCATCCTACCAGGAATGGTGGGTAGGAGTTGATTAAGTATGGAGCAGGTGTTGAAGAACAGGCTGACCAAACAAGGCATCCCGGCAGGAGTCCTTGTCTAAGAAGTAATGGGCTATGAAGGTATGAACCGAAGCCCAAGTAGTTGCTCGACAGATGTCGTCGATAGACACAGAGTGAAGATGAGCCATAGAGGCTGCCATGGCTCTCACATTGTGAGCTGTGACATGGCCTTCAAGAGGAAGGTTTTTACTCTCATAGGCAAAAGATATACACTGCGCAATCCAGCTGGACAGTGTTCTTTTGGAGACTGGAAGTCCCAAATGACTAGGATCAAAAGCAAAAAAAGAGCTGAGAGGACTTTCTAGGTTGCTGTGTCCTTTGCAAGTAAAAGGCCAAAGCCCTTTTGCATTCCAAAGTATGATGATTCCTTTCTGCATTTGAGGCGTGAGGCCTTGGGAAGAATACAGGAAGGTAAACCGCTTGGTTTAAATGAAAAGGTGACACCACCTTTGGCATAAAGTGTGGATGAGTCCTAAGGACTATCTTATCATGATGGAACCTTGTATAAGAAGGATCAGCCACCAACGCAATTCACTGATGCGATGTGCTGATGTGATTGCAATAAGAAAGATTACCTTCCACGAAAGGAATTTCAAGGAGGTAGTAGCTAATGGTTCAAAAGGCAGTTTCATGAGCTGCCCAAGAACCAGATTCAAGTCCCATGCCACCAGTGGTGGCTTAATGAGAGGCTTGGTTAAAAAAAGGCCTCTCATAAACCTCGCTATGAGAGGATGAGAGGAAATAGGTTGTCCATTTAGAGGCTTGAAAGAAGCTGCAATAGCACTCAAATGAACTCTCACTGAATTGGTCTTAAGCCCTGCATTTGATAAATGAAGGAGATACTCCAGTAATGATTCCAAAGGTATCGCATGAGGGTTAAGACCCTTCTGAGAGCACCATATGGTAAACTTTTTCCACTTAAATGCATAAGAGCGTCTTGTGGAAGGCTTCCTGGAAGCATAAAGGATATCTTTTACCTGCTGGGAAAGGTTAAGACCGTGAAGTTCTAGGCTTTCAGCAACCAGGCCCTGAGATGCATAGACTGGGGATTGGGATGGCAGAGCATCCCGTCCTCTTGAGAAAGAAGATTTGGAGGAGATCCTAACTCCAGAGGCGGAGCTTGAGAGAGATGTAGGAGCAGAGGGTACCAAATTTGCCATGGCCAACGTGGAGCTATGAGGATCAAATCACCTCTGTCTCTCTGAAGCTTGAACAGGGTTTTGGGAATTAGGGGAATGGGTGGAAAGGCATACAGGAAGTCCTGAGCCCAATGGAGGAGGAAAGCATCCCTGGCCTGACAACCCTGAGGCGGAATTCTGGAACAGAACAGGGGAAGTTTGGCATTCAGCGGACTTGCAAAGAGGTCTATGTCCGGGGTTACCCAAATTTGAAAACTTTTGGCCACCTGGTCTGCATGGAGAGACCATTAGTGTGGAAGCAGAACTCGACTTAGTCTGTCTGCCCAAGAGTTTTGAATGCCTGGAAGATACACCGCAAGGAGATTAATCTGATGCTCTCTTGCGAGGGCCCATAGTCGCAAAGCTTCTTTGCCAAGCAACAGAGAGCCTGTTCCGCCCTGCTTGTTCACGTAGAACATGGCTAACATAAGAACATAAAATATGCCATACTGGGTCCGACCAAGGTCCATCAAGCCAAGTATCCTGTTTCCAACAGTGGCCAATCTAGGTCATACGTACCTAGCAGATTCCCCAAAAGACACAGGTTCCACAATGCATGTACTTGATAGTCCTAGTTCAAACGGACAGTCTTGTAGCTGAGCTAGGTGTGGAATACTCGAAGAGCAAGGAAAATTGCTCTGAGTTCTAGGAGATTGATGTGTAAATAGGCCTCCTGTGGAGTCCAGGTACCCTGGGTAGAGAGGCCTTGCAGGTGGGCTCCCCAACTCACCTGTGAAGCATCTGTTGTTAGAGTGGCCTGGGGTGGGGGTTAGTGAAAAGGAGACCCCACCAAAAGGTTTTAGGGTGATTGCCACCATTGGCAGGACAAAATAAAGCGATCTGAGTTTGCTATTTTGTCTGATAGGCAACCTGACACCTGAGTCCACTGAGTGGATAAAGTCCACTGGGCTGCCCTCATATGGAGGCGGGCATAAGGAACCACATGCACGGTTGATGCCATGTGGCTTAGCAACTGTAACATTTCCCGAGCAGTGAGGTGAGGTTTTAGCACTGCTTGGGAAGCTAACTGCACAATGCGAAGGCAGTGGGGCTGTGGAAGGAAGGCCCTTGTCTGTCTGGTATCCAGAAGAGCTCCTATAAACTCTAGGGACTGAGTGGGAGCAAGGTTGGATTTTTGGAAGTTTATGACAAGTCCCAAATACTGAAGGATGCGCATTGTGCGAGAGAGGGCAACCCTGGCCTCTGGCTCTGAAGGGGCTCGAATGAGCCAGTCGCCTAAGTAAGGGAAGACGAATATTCCCAGGGTGCGGAGAAATGCTGCCACCACAGTCATGCAGTTTGTGAACACCCTTGGTGCAGAGGCCAGGCCAAAGGGAAGAACCCTGTATTGGTAGTGCTTCCCTTGAAACGGAAAGCGAAGGAACTTTCGGTGAGTTGGATGGATGAGAACATGAGTGTACGCATCCTTGAGATCTAGAGAACAAAGCCAATCCTGACTCTGAAGGTATGGCAGGAGAGTTTCCAGAGAAATCATTTTGAACTTCTCTTTGAACAGGAGTTTGTTCAATTCTCTGAGGTCTAAAATGGGTCTATGTCCTCCTGTTTTCTTTGGAATAAGGAAATAGGGGGAGTAAAACCCTGTACCCCGTTAGGGAATGGGTACCTTTTCTATTGCCCCTTGAGCAAGGAGCACAGTGACCTCTTGACCTAACTGGTCGTTGAGAGAGGTCTGAGAATTGAAATGTCTTACCATTGTAAGAGGGGGCATGCTGAGGAAATGAAGCTTGTACCCCTCTCTTACAATAGACAGAGTCCAATTTTCTGCTGTTATCTGACCCCATCTGGAGGCAAAATGATAACCTTCCTGGGATGGTGGAGGGTTCTGGGCCGTTCAGGGCCAGGAAGGCAAAGTTCTCTAGATAGGAGTCAAAGCCCCTGTGGAGGCTGAGTCTGCTGAGCCAGTTGAGGCTTAGCAGCTTTTGTTTTCCTTTGCCGAGGTTGTTGCTGCTGTCCCTTTTGGGCAGACTGACCCTAAACGATGCCCCTGCTGGGTAAAGGATGGATAAAACTACTTCTTCTTACTGAAGAATGGTTTCTTGGAGGATTTTTTCCTTGCAGGATCAGCTGTAGATTTAGACAATCTACCCAAAGTGATATTGTCAGCATCTATCTCATTAGCTTTTTCCTGCCAATTCTTGCTAAAGAGATTCTCTCCTGTGCAAGGAATATTCCCTAGTTTATCCTGTATCCAAATTTCCAAGTCAAATGCCTGGAGCCAGGCAATCTTATGTGCACCTATGGCAATGGCAGAGGTTCTGCTTATGCACTCAAAGCAGTCAAAGGCTGCACGATTCACAAACTTGGAAACATACTGGGCATGTTTGACAAGGGCGAGATAATCTTGCCTCTTATCATAGTAACAAAGTAACATAGTAAATGACGGCAGATAAAGACCAGCATGGTCCATCTAGTCTGCCCAGCACGATGGCAACAGTAGGTGCACATGCCGCTCTGTGAAGGGCACCCCTCCCCACGTCCCTGTTTAGGGGTGAACCCACCACTCCATGTAGGACACCCCTATTTGTTGAGAAATTAGATGGTTCAGTTTATTTTGATTTTATCCTTTTGCTGTAAAGGGATCCACTGTGTCTGTCCCAGAGGACTCATAAGCTCTAAATCTCCTGTGACCTCCTTAAGGAACATTCCCATTTATAAGATATAGGAAGTGATCCTAGCAGAAAGCATGGAAGCCTGGCAGGTTCGATGTCCAAAGGCGTCAAGAGTCCTACACTCACGTCCTGGAGGATTAGATGCATGCCCTTTTGCACTCTTTATCCTTCTCATAGCTGATTCCACCACCATGGAATGGTGTGGTAATTGAGTCTTCTGAAACCCAGGACAAGGAGTAACTCGATACATGGTGTCGAGTCTTCGAGAGTGAGGAGATGTGGTTAGAGGTGTTTCCCACATCCTTAACATGAGATCATGCAAGATAAGAACATAAGAACATAAGATATGCCATACTGGGTCAGACCAAGGTCCATCAAGCCCAGTATTCTGTTTCCAACAGTGGCCAATCTAGGTCATATGTACCTAGCAGTTTCCCCAAGAGACACAAGTTCCACAATGCTTGTACTGGGTCAAGCATTGATATCTTCGGTCACTTCTTAATAATGGTTTATGGACCTTTCCTCCAGGAACTTGTCCAAACCTTTTTTAAACCCAGCTACACTAACAGTCTTTACTACATCCTCCGGTAACAAATTCCAGAGTTTGATTACACGTTGAGTGTAAAAATATTTTCTTTTATTAGTCTTAAATAGTTTAGCCTGTAGCTTCATTGCATGTCCCCTAGTCTTTCTATATTCTGATAACGTAAACAATCGATCTACGTTTACCCCGTTCCACTCTGTTCATTAATTTATAGACTTCTATCATATCTCCCCTCAGCCGTCTCTTTTCCAGGTTAAAGAGCCCTAACCTTTTTAGCCTTTCCTCATAGGAGTATCCTTCCATCCCCTTTACCATTTTGGTGGCTCTTCTCTGAACCTTTTCTAAAATCACTATATAGATCTCATGAATAGGTAAGATAGCTGCCTCCTTGGGAGCTTTAGGGTACTGCAGGATTTCTAATTCCTTTGCCCTAGGCTCTTTTTCAGGAGCCACTGTGATGGAAAGACCTCGGGCCACATCTCGGATAAAATCCTGAAAGGACATATCCTCTGGTGGAGACATCCTACGCTGAGGAGAAGATCATCCTCAGGAAGAAGTACTCTGGTATCGGCAGAGCTTTCAGAGTCTTCAGACTCATCCGAGGATTCGAAGTATCTCCGATCCGGGTGATCGTGCAAGGCACGGTACCGGTACCGATCGAAGTCGGCATCGGAGTGGTCCGGTACAGACTTGTCGATGCCGCATAGAGACGCATGACTCTGTCCCGGTAGAATACCTGCCGATGTCGATGCAGTCGGTGCCGGTACCGGTTGAATTTGTCTGAAGCGGTTTCAGGGGCATTGAGGCCGTGAGAAGAGCCGCCAGACTGCGTTCAATAGCCAAGAATCTCTGGTCTATCGACACAGCCGATGCTTGGGTATCGGCACCGGATGAAGCGGCCGGTACCCCAGAGCATGGCACCAGTAGTTCTGCCGATGCTGAGGCCTCGAGAACATCCTGGAGCCCCGTTAGTGCTTTGGAAGCCGAAGCCTCCCACCGGGGCAATTTTGCCGGTGAAAGTCCCTCAAGGGCAACGCCAGAGGCATCTTGATGTCTAGAAGGAGATCTACCCTTTGAGGACTGGCTAGATTCATGTTTAGTTACCTGAGATCCATGGGAGGAAGACAAAGCCCTGGAAGACGTCAATGCCATGGAAGCTGCATCGGAGGGAAAAAGGGTGCTAGGTTTAGCAGCTTGGTTTTGCCGGCCCCTTTTCGACATCATCCCAGAGGCAACAAACTCAGAAATAGAGTAGTCAGGACCTAAACATTTGAGGCACCAACCACTCATGGGTGTTGGTGACGGAGATGGTACTGCCACACTTAGAACACTTTTTAAAACCCGAAGCGGGGGTTTTCCATTTTGAAGGAAAAAGTTGGGCCTAGTGCCCAAAATGGCGCGTGGCACCTGAAGAGAAAATAACTGGAAAGACTCCAGAAGAAAGTTTTTGGGGTTTTTTTTAAGAAGAAAAGAAAGAAGAAGAACCGGCGGTACTGGTGTAGCGTCGAGGGAAGGCAGACGCGACCACAAAAAAGAATAGAAGGGATTTTTTTTCTGCGGTGACAGGATGTGCGACCTGTCAGCTCCGCGGAAAACGAAGAACTGGAGAGGGACAGTTGGGAAGGCAGCACGCAGGCACTGTGGGATGCTCCCAAAAGCTTTCCTATTGGACGCTGGGGAGCGTTCCCACGCAGGCTCCGTCGGTACCGATCACAAAGCGTAGTCAGTTACTCATCTGTAACAAGTGATCTCCGGGAACAGCAGGAATTTAGTATTCACATATGGGTATTGTCGGTACCGACGGAGCCTGCGTGGGACACTCCCCAGCGTCCAATAGGAAAGCTTTTGGGAGCATCCCACAGCGCCTGCGTGCTGCCTTCCCGCCTTTCTACCTCTCTCACTTCAGTTAGTTTATAGCTGAGACCAAAGGAGATGAGTAGAGAAAGAGAGATCGATAGATACAGACAACTCCCATGGGAGGTGGGTGGGTTATGAAGACTAAATTCCTGCTGTTCCCGGAGATCACCTGTTACAGGTGAGTAACTACGCTATCTCCCAGGAACAAGCAGGAATGTAGTCTTCACATATGGGAACTCCCCAGCTTATAGATGGCCAGGGGAATGACCCCAGTAAGCTGCGAACCCAGGTGAGATGGGTCATGCTTCCTCCCATGGACCTCTGGTGTCAAAAACCAGGACCAGTGGGTAGGAATTGTATTAAGTATGAAAGAGATGCTGGAGAATAGCTTGGCCAAATGAGGCAATCCTGATGGGAGTACCTGTCTAAGCAGTAGTGGGTTGTGAAGGTATGCACCGAAGCCCAAGTAGCTGCTCTACAGATGTCGTCAATAGACACAGAACGAAGATTAGTCATCGAGGCTGCCATGGCTCCCACATTGTGAGCTGTCACATGGCCTTCTAGAGAAAGTCCTTTACACTCTCATATGTAAAGGATATGCAATCTGCAATCCGTTTAGATAAAGTTCTTTTGGAAACTGGAAGTCCCAAATGACTCGAGTCAAAAGCAACAAAAAGCTGAGATCATGATCCCTGTAAAATAGTTATCTCCAAGTTATAATGCCCTGTTCAATGTAATTTCAGTTTGTTCAATGTAAACCACACTGATGCAGAATAGCGCAGTATATAAGAGAATGTAAATAAATAAATAAATACATTTTCTGTGCTGCTTAGTTCTTTGACGATAAAAGGCTAAGGCCCTTTTACAATCAAAGTGTGAAGATTCCTTTCTGCACTGGAGGCATGAGGCGTAGAGAAGAATATAGGAAGATAAACCGACTGGTTTAGATGAAAAGGCGAAATCACTTTTGGCATAAAGTGAGGATGAGTCCTGAGGACTACTTTATCATGGTGGAACCTTGTATAAGGAGTGTCAGGCACTAAAGCCTGCAGTTCACTAAAGCATAGTTACTCACCTGTAACAGGTGATCTCCAGGAACAGCAGGAATTTAGTCTTCACATATGGGTATCGTCGGTACCGACGGAGCCTGTGAAGGAACGCTCCCCAGCGTCCAATAGGAAAGCTTTTGGCAGTATCCCACAGCGCCTGCGTGCTGCCTTTCCACCTTTCCCAACTGTCCCACTCCAGTTGAGTTTAAAGTTGAGACAAAGAGAGAAGGAAAGAGAGAGAAAGAGAGAGGGAAAGAGAGAGAAAGAGAGAGATAGAAAGATACAACTCCTAGGGGAGGTGGGTGGGTTGTGAAAACTAAATTCCTGCTATTCCCGGAGATCACCTGTTACAGGTGAGTAACTATGCTATCTCCAGGGACAAGCAGGAATGTAGTCGTCACATATGGGGACTCCCTAGCTGCAGATGCCAGGGAGAAACCCCAGATATTGTGTGCACTTGTGAAAGGGCTCCACTTCCCCCCATGGATCTCTGGCAACCTACCAGGGATGGTGGGAAGGAATTGATTAAGTATGGAACAGGTGTTGAAGAACAACCTGACCAAACAAGGCATCCCGGCGGGACTCCTTGTCTAAGCAGTAATGGGCTGTGAAGGTATGAACCAAGGACCAAGTAGCTGCTCGACAGATGTCGTCGATAGACACAGAGTGAAGATGAGTAATAGAGGCTGCCATGGCTCTCACATTGTAAGCTGTGACATGGCCTTCAAGAGGAAGGTTTTACTCTCATAGGCAAAAGATATACACTGTGCAATCCAGTTGGACAGTGTTCTTTTGGAGACTGGAAGTCCCAAATGACTAGGATCAAAAGCAACAAAAAGTTGAGAGGACTTCCTATGTTGCTGTGTCCTTTGTAAGTAAAAGGCCAGGGCCCTTTTACAATCCAAAGTATGAAGATTCCTTTCTGCATTTGAGGCATGAGGCCTTGGGAAGAATAGAGGAAGGTAAACCGCTTGGTTTAAATGAAAAGGTGACACCACCTTTGGCATAAAGTGTGGATGAGTCCTAAGGACTACCTTATCATGATGGAACCTTGTATAAGGAGGATCAGCCACCAATGCTTACAATTCACTGATGCGACGTGCTGATGTGATTGCAATAAGAAAGATGACCTTCCAGGAAAGGAATTTCAAAGAGGTAGTAGCTAATGGTTCAAAAGGCGGCTTCATGAGTTGCCCAAGGAACCAGATTTAATGGGAGGCTTAATGGGAGGCTTAGTTAAAAGAAGGCCTCCCATAAATCTCGCTATGAGAGGATGAGAGGAAAGAGTAGTTACTCACCTGTAACAGGTGTTCTCCAGGAGCAGCAGGAATCAGTCCTTACTTATGGGTGTCATCGAAGCCGTTGAACCCCCGGCGGAGCATGTCCACCGGTGTCCATGAGAGCCTTTGGGAATGCTGGCACACAACATGCGCGGTTCCCTTCCCGCCTAAAGGTGCCATCTTACCTCAGTCAAATGACATAGCTAAGAACAGCACACAAAAATGAAAAAATTAAACTATGTACAACTGCAACTCCAAGGGGAGGAGGGAGGGTAGTGAGGACTGATTCCTGCTGCTTCTGGAGAACACCTGTTACAGGTGAGTAACTACTTTTTCTCCAGGACCAAGCAAGAAGTCAGTCCTCACTTATGGGTGACTCCCCAGCTCTGGGCTACCAGGAACCCAGGCTGAACAAGAGAACTCCCTCTAGTCTCAGCAACAAGGAAAGGCATTTCAAGGACATAACCTCCACGTAGCCCAACCAGAAGGCAGGAGGGCAGGAGTTTGCCTAGACCTCAAAGAGATTCCGGAGTACTGCTTGGCCAAAAGCACTGTCCCCTACGGGACTCCCTCTCCAGACAGTAATGGGCTGCAAAAGTCTGGCTTGAAGACCAGTAGCAGCCCTGCAGATGTCTTGCAATGGAACAGAGCGTAGATGAGCCACTGATTCAGCCATGGCCTCACACAACGTGGGCCGTGACCCTACCCTGTAAAGGAAGGTCAGCTGCCTTGTAAGCCCAGGTGATACAGTCAGCCACCCAGATGGACAAGGTACGCTTGGACACAGGCTTCCCCAAGTTATTGGGGTCAAAAGACAGGAAGAGCTGAGAAGCCTTCCTGTGACCTTGCGTACGTTCAAGGTAGAAGGATAAGGCCCTCCTACAGTCCAAGGTATGGAGAACTGTTTCAGCCTGACTTGCATGAGGCCTAGGGGAAAAAGTAGGAAGAACCACCTCCTGGTTGAGGTGGAAAGAGGAGACAACCTTAGGAAGGAACTTAGGGTGAGTCCTGAGGACTACCCTGTTTTTATAGAACCTGGTGTAAGGTCTATCACAGACCAAGGCTTAAGCTCACTCACTCTCCTAGCCGAAGTAAGGGCTATCAGAAAGAGAGACTTCCAGGAAAGGAAGCGTAGAGGGCAAGTAGCCATAGGCTCCAAAAGGTGGGCGAGTCAGTTGCTGCAAGACCACATTAAGCCTCCCACTCAGGAGCAGGAGGGCGTATCCTACCCTTGCAGCCTCCATTCCATCAGATTGAGAGCTTTGAGATTGGGATGCAGCAAGGAGTCCTGATCCTGAGAGAGAAGGTCGGGCTGCAATCCCAGAGGCAGAGGCAGACCCACTGCCAGTTGAAGCAGGAGGGGAAACCAAGGCTGCCTTGGCCACCTGGGAGCTACCTGGAGGACTGAGGCGGCCCTGTCTTGGAGAATCTTGAACAGTGTACCGGGCCCCAGGGGGTGGGAGGAAACGCATAGAGTAGGCCTTGAGTCCAGGGAATCAGAAAAGCATCTGCTGCTACTCTCAGAGGATGCAGTTGCCTGGAGCAGAACCTTGGCAGCTGGTTGTTCCAGGGGACTGGCAAACAGGTCTATGGAGGAAGTCCCCATTTCAAGAAAATCTTTTGAACCACCAAAGGATGTAGCTGCCACTCGTGGGGCTGCAGTATCCTGCTTAATCTGTCTGCATATCCCTGCTTAATCTGTCTGCCAGGTAGTTGTGTCCTGGCCTGGAAGGTACACAGCCCTGAGGAGCATGTTGTGTTTCAGGGCAAAGGAACAGAGGTCCTGGGCCTCCTGGCAAAGGGGCTGGGAGCCAGTCCCCGCCCCTGTTTGTTTACATAGAACATGTGCTACCTGATTGTCTGTCTGGATCAAGACAGACAGACTGTTGTGCCAGAGAAGCAGTAAAGGCCTTGAGGGCCAAGCGAATAGGCTCTGAGTTCCAGCAGATTGATCTGCTGGGACGCCTCCCAATGAGCCCAGAGGCCCTGGGTTCACTTGTCTAGGCAGTGTACTCCCCAACCCTGCAGAGAGGCATCGGTGGTCAGCACCACAGTATGAGGTGGGATCTGAAAGGGCACCCCCACCAGAAGATTGGGGGGGGGTGTAACCACCAATTGAGGGAGGCCAGGAAATGGTTGGACACTCTGATCCTGTCTCTGAGACTGCCTGAGGCCTGTGACCACTGAATCCGAAGGCACCACCACTGGGCAGGCCTCATATTGAGCCTGGCATTGGGGGTCACCTGTAACCGTCGACGCCATGTAGCCCAGAAGTCTGAGACAGAGTCTGGCGGAGACCAGGGACCTGTGCAGAAACTTGCTGGCGAGGTCCATGGGCCTTTGTGCTCGGTCTACTGGTAAGAATGCTCTTGCCAGCTGAGAATCCACCACCTTGCCCCTATGAACTCCAAGTTCTGGGAGGGGAGCAAAGTGGACTTGCAAAGTTGATGACAAGCCCACCTTTTGGAGCAGTTCTATGGTCCTGTTGGTGGCCTGTTGAACTTCCAGGGAAGTCTGGCCTCTGATGAGCCAGTCATCTAGGTAATGAAACACAAAGATGCCCTGACTTCTCAGGTATGGCTGCCACCACTTGCCCAGGCACTTGGTAAAAAACCCTGGGAGCGGAGGCCAGTCCAAAAGGCAGTACCCTGTACTGATAATGGTTTCCTCCCACAATGAACCTGAGGTACTTTCTGTGGTCTGGATGAATAAGGATGTGAGTGTAAGGCATCCTTTAGATCTAAAGAGCATAGCCAATCTCCCTGCTGGAGGTAGGGCAGAAGAGTTCCAAGAGTAAGCATCTTGAACTTCTCTCTTACTAGAAACTTGTTTAGGTTTCTGAGATCCAAAATGGGTCGAAGACCACCGGTTTCTTTTTTGGCACCAGGAAATACCTGGAGTAAAACCCGTGACCTTGGACGTGGAGATGCACAGGCTCCACCGCCTTGTCCAGCAATAGACCCTTTAACAACTCTTGAAGGAGAAGGGCAAGTATGCAGAGGAGGCCGAAAAGGTGTCCCCTGGGAAGTTTGGTGGAGGCAGTTGTTTGAAAATGTAGGGCAATAGCCTCGATGGACTATGTCCAGCACCCAACTGTCCTGGGTTATCAAGGGCCACTGGTGAGCGAACAAGGCTAGGCGGCCTCCTGTGCAGGGCTGGGTCTGCAAGGGAGGAATGGCTACACTCAAGAGTCAAAAAACCCCACCCTGCTGAGTAGGAGCAGGGGCCGGAGGCTTGGGGGTATTCTGCCTACGGGGCAGCTGGGGCAGCCTGAAACTGGGGGTACTGTTTGTAGGCAGCTCCCTTCCTCGGGTAAAAGGGCTTCTTACCCGGGCCCTTCCTCTTAGAGGAAGGAGCAGAGGTCTTCCTTGACAGCCTTGTTCTCGTGAGGTGCTCTGTTTCGAGCCTGAGCGGCATTCTCGGCCAAAGGCTTGCCAAAAAGGTTTTCACCTCGGCAAGGGACATCGACCAACTTGTCCTGAACCCATGGCTCGAGGTCCGATGACTGCAGCCACGCTGTCGCCGAGCCGCGATGCTGGCAGCCGCTACTCGAGCCGAAGCCTCGAAGCCATCGTAGGCGGCGCGGGACAGAAACTTAGAGCATTCCCCGGATCCTCGAAGACAAAGACTTAAAACTCTTGCAAGGGTTCCCCGGAGAGACCAGCAGAGAATCCGGCCACACCTCCTTGGCCAGGTCTCGTAAATACATGCCATACCATGTACAGCTGATAAGTCTGGACACGGCAAGCAAGCATTGAGCCCTGAAAACACTTTCCTACCCAATGCCATCAAGGTTTCGGGCTTCCTTGTCCAGGAGGCACCCCGGAGTGCATCTTCTGACTCTTCAGACGATGCATGGCCGATTCGACAACCAATGAATGGTGTGGTAGCTGATGCTTTGTGGAAGCCAGGCCTCTTACAGAGTCGATAGATGGAATCGACCCGCTTGCTCAAGACCGGCGCCGAGGCCGAGGGCCTCCCACATCCGGAAGAGGAGCCGTTCCAGCATATGGAGGAACCTGGACAGTAAAGGCCTCCTTCGGAGGAGAGTCATACTGCAGAGCATCGAGCTCCTCGGCTTGAGGCTCTTCCTCGGGGTCAGCCGAGATAGCCAGGGCAGCGGCCATCTCATGGACAAATTCCGAGAACCTAGTGTCCTCCGGAGGGGATCTACTCCAGGGCTCAGACTCAGGTGAGTCCGAAGAGACACATCGAGTCTTGAAGGTGTCAGGAGACTCCTCGTCCTCGGTCTCACAAGCAGACTTGTCCGATGTCGAGTCAAGCTCGGATCCCCGTGGGGCCTCCAGCACCTGCACCTGCCCCGACGCCGGGGGCACCGGCGTCGAGACCCTCGGTCCCGAACGGGAGGTCGAGGTAGACATCAACCGAGGACGACCTCGAGCCGCAAGGGACTCAAGTATCAGCTCGGTCTCCGGGTTCGACTTCGAGAGTCGATGTCCCGGTGGTCGGGGCAGATGCGCCAGACAGGCTGGCCATCAGTGCCCGCGGCTGGTCCATGAAGGCAGACATTCGGCTCTCCAAGGCTGGTCAGACCTGAGACTCAGCTCGGGTGACACAGCAGCCCCCGACTCGGGCCCCGGCACGCGGCCCCTACGTCGGTACTCGGGGAGGCGAGTCCACGAGGACAACAGGACTTACGTGTCCAGCATACTCCGGCTCCACGCGAGGAACATTAGCAGGCTTCTCCTGGTCCACGGGCCCGGGACGACAGTTGGGGGTCTTACACCTGGCCCTTGAGGGCACAGGGACCTCCTCCGACGCTGCCCTCGCGAGCCGCTTCTTCCTCTTACGTTCCCGGTCAGGGGACACCCTGTCTGATAGCTCCGACGCCTCTCGGGATCAGAATCCCGAGATGTCGAGGCCTTAGACGAGGGTCCGGGCCCGGGTAGAGGCCGCGTCTGAGAAAAGCCGTTCACTTTGCTGCTGACGACTTCGGAGCGCCTTGGAAGACATCTTCCCACATGGCCCGCACGATTTAGAATCGTGGTCTGGGCCAAGGCACTGAAGGCAGCAGTCGTGTGTGTCAGTGAGAGACATAATCTTCTTACACCGATCACACTTCTTAAAACCGCTGTAAGTCATCGGGGAAAAAGGGTCCCCGTGAGGTCAAAGGACCGGCCTTCCAGGGAAAAGAAAAAAGATAGATTGGGCACGAATGCCTAGCCACTAAGGGCAAAAACCAAAAAGAAAAAGAGGGTATTCGATAACGGGCGTACCCGGAAACTCCGGCGAGAGGGTAACTGACGTCGAATCCAATGAAAAAAGCGAATAACGCCTAGAAAAAAAAAGAAACTTTTCCGGGGAAAAACAAGGACACACGTACTATGGGCTTCCACGGAAAAAAAAGAGGACCTGAGGTAAAATGGCACCTTTAGGCGGGAAGGAGAACTGCGCATGCGATGCCAGCACTTCCCAAAGGCTTTCATGGAAAGGCTGGGGGAGAATGCCTCCGCTGGTGGCGTCATCGGGCAGATCGATGACACCCATAAGTGAGGGGGGAACTGACTTCCTGCTTGGTCCCTGGATGAAATTAGAGCTGTCCATTTAGGGAAGAGCTTGAAAGGAAGGCTTTGGCAATAGCACTCAAATGTAACTCTCATGAACTGAATTGGTCTTAAAGCCCTGTATTAGACAAATGAA